>OY978031.1:4235246-6635246 GCA_963854515.1 Pandemis heparana
TAAACCTGTGTTGGCTGTGTCAGCTCCGTCGATGGTCTCTTTGATCAACCTCCCTTAAACATGTACTATTTATGTATGACTTAATATTCTTGCAATATTTTTGATGCGAAATCTTTGAGGTATCGCTAATGGAAAAAACCTCTCGGTTTATCTTTCTTTCACAACTTTGGACCAATGAATCAACATCATGTTTTTACATAGAAGTCGAAGTCTGGGACGGACCATTTTGAGTGAAGCTTCGATTTACCCTGAGAAAGCGTCTCATTCATTTTTAAAGTATTAGCGTCGTCTGTCTACATATCCTACTAATATTATAAATGCGAAAGTTTATGACGATGTGAGTGAGTGTGTATGTTTGTTCATTCTTCACGCTGAAACAATCGGACGGATTTGGATAAAATTTGGAAGGGAGATAGCATGTACCCTAGATTAAAACATAGGCTATTTTGTATCCCGGAAAATTGCATTGTTTCCGCGGGATAGCTAGCGATAAACATGTCAAATTTCGTAGCTGCCTAGAGTCGCACCGTAAACGATTATTGCAGAATATACTCTCGACGTCAGTTCTTAAGTTTAATTCTACGCGGATGAAGTCGCGGGCAGAAGCTAGTCGTATAATATTTTTAAGCTCGATTCAAACTTGATCTGTTTCTTGGGTGGGTCAACAATTTCTTGTTATTCTGTCCCATCAGCCAGAGGACAAAAGTAGTACAGTTTGTTAGAAGGAATGTGGTGTCTTTTTACACTAACATGCTTAGTAGATGACCTATGACCCAAGAGAATGTAACCATAGCAACGAGTGACAAGAAAAAGTTGATCCACCCTTATAATGACTTGTTTATTGCAGCGGCTAACTGGAACAACTGGGGTAACTGGGGCAACTGGAATAACGCGCAGCAGCAGCAGGCGGCGGGCGCGGGCGCGGGCGGGGCCGGCAAGGGCCAAGCGCAGGGACAAGCGCAGGGACAGGCGCAGGGGCAGGGCCAGCAGGCCACGCAGCAGCAGTGGCAGCAGTGGTACCAGTGGCAGCAGTGGCAGCAGCAGCAGGGCTGGCCTGCGGTCAGTAACAACTGTTTACACGTTGACTTCTTGTTCCAGCTGCCAAGTTCCATCACCGTACTACTCGACGTAAATATAGTTTCCATCAACATCGATGGATGGTGCTCTAACACCGTACGATTTAAGCGGTCTTTCTGGCCCCGTACGTGCAAAATTTGGAATGGGCTGGCGGCTGGGGTTTTTCCAACTGGCTACGACATGGGTACAGTCCCAATGGTGCTCTGGTTGTCCATGGGTGGCGGTGATCACTTACCATCAGGTGCACCGCATGCCCGTTTGTCGGTTTTAATAAAATAAAAATAAAAAGTTGACGTTTACAGCTCGACCTTTTTCGCGAAACCTGAGCTATACGAAGTGTTGTAGTTGTAGTATAAGTTATCGTAGTTTTAGATTCATAATAGATTTGTTCGTTGGCGCCGTACACTTTGAAAATCGACATAAACGAGTGTGTGGAACTATTTGTCAAACGTAATAAATAAACGTGAAAAACTTACAGCGGTGTTCGGTCTGACCGAACCATCTGCTCGAATATTCCAGATTAATTTTGAGGTTTTTACGATTACATGATCGCGAGATATTACTGGAGGCCTCGCGAGTTTTATTTCTCATTCATTAGTTAAGACATAAAAACTGTTCCAGTTTAACAGACAATAAAATGCAGTCTCAATTTAGACGTAGAAAATTTGACTTAGATGATGATGGGTAATGTTTTGTTGCAGTACGGACAGCAGCAGGGCGGCGCGGCGGGCGCGACGGCCGGCACCGCCGACCAGCAGGCGCAGTGGGCGCAGTACTACCAGGTGCGCTATAATTACAAGCCTCATACATATCATCAATTTGTGACAACAATAGCTCCGTGTTGAAGACCTCGAAGCCAAACGCCATCGCAAAAAGATCCGCCCTAAGCCTTCCTATCCTACACGTACACCTACAACGCCGTGGTCAGTACTGTGCGTCGTGCAACCGCACCTTTACAACTTGTGTAGATACGCAGTATTTACCAGTGCTAGTTACGCGGTATTGCACTATCCTCAACGATATAGTTATCCTTGTCATGTTGACATATTTGAATGTTTTTTTTTATATTTCCAGAATTACAATGCTAACGCGGCGGCCGGCAACGCAGCGGTCGACAAGAAGTGACGCGTCGCTCGCCGCGAACACGCAGACTCGTAGTTAGCGGCCTCCAACCATTAAACACCACACTAGGTATTACTCCGGCAAATTAAAGCAGAACAAACGGGAGCGACTACAGTCCATTTAACAGTTACTAAAATAACTTGGTACTATTTCTTAAATATGCCAGTGTGTATGTGTAATCAGAATCACGGTTGCACGCAGGACAGAACACAATGGCTTTTATATAGCATATCCCGAAATTCAGGCAAGATTTCATGTGGCATTTTCTTTGAAGTAAACATCTGTAGTGTGTCATGAAATTCATACACTACCACACACAACTGTTAGAAAACAACAACAAACAGCGGTACGATTGATATAGGTGGCGGCACGTAAGTCTAACATAGTATACGCCCGCCCGCGATACCTTATTTTCGACTACTGCGCATTAATGATGCCCATCATTGATGATGGCCATCGCTAGACTTATGTGCCGGCACTTGTACAACTATATTGACGAATAAAAATGACCCGTTAACAGCCCGATCTTGAGTGTCCCACTGCCACTGTAGTTTCTAATAGACACGTGTGCTCCACGTTTGGTTTAAAATAAAATGTCTTCTTTCTTGCTTTGAGTTCTCTGTGCGATCAAGCAAAATTGTACTGGTACTAGATAATTTGTTTTTCCAACATGCGTTTGTTTAGGTCCCTAAAGTCCTAAGCCAGAGTGCCTGTTTATTATACCAATAAGCAACTATTGTAGCACTAGTACTTTATGCACATCGAAAATGTTTTGCGATTCTTTTTTACTTAAAAGTATAATGGTTTGATGTCGTTAAGTGTGAGTTCAACTTATATTAGATAAATTGAATAATTTTGTATTCACTCAAATGCAGAATATCTGTTAATTAGATAGGATTTGAAAACATCCGTTATTTGAAAAATCCAACGGAAATGTATTTTTATACACGATTGTGTGCGGTACTGAAAATGTTCAACTACACACCCTAGAATTACGTTTGGTATATCGGAGATACCATGAAAGTGAAGTAAAAAGTTTAGATCTTACCATGTAAATGATAGGTTAACATAACTCTGGCACATTTTTACTAAATATTTCTGCACACGAACCAAAGGAAAATCACGATGAAATGTATACTCGAGTCTACTCAAAGAGATAACTTTCGACCCACTAATGTTTATAAGGATAAATTTTAAAAGTT
Organism: Pandemis heparana; assembly: GCA_963854515.1. Lineage (NCBI taxonomy): Eukaryota > Metazoa > Arthropoda > Insecta > Lepidoptera > Tortricidae > Pandemis > Pandemis heparana. The sequence continues at coordinate 4,238,648 of OY978031.1, forward strand.
GCAATGTTTTATAGTTAAGTAATCTTAAGGTTTTAATTGACTTAAGTTACAGCTGTGTGAATGTGTGTGTGTTTGTGTATGCGTGGTGGTCTCTTTGCTAATTTGCTGTACAAACTATTATAGACTTAAGAACCGTGGGTTATTTAGTTTGATGTCATCATACTGATGTAAATGATTTTATTGTAATAAATAAATTGAGTAAGGATCTGTATGCTTTTATTTTCCAAAGGATTGGTCCGACTATCTCACGCTGAATACGGGAAGGAAAAAAAGACAATGTAGCAAACTTTTTACATGGTTTATTTCTTCAAAACTTGTACTATTGCCAATGTTCTTTTCGTTATGACAACACTGTGAAAAACTGTAAATGCCGAGTGAGCGGGCAGAGGGCAGCGTACGCGACCGCCTTGTTCTATATCAATGTATGACAATATTTCAACCTCCAATCAGATTACACATGCAACAGGTTAGTAATTATTCTAAAATAGTCGTTACAATGTTCTCGCGAGTTAAAGATTATTAATTACCGTATTATTTTTAATAAAAATAGATTTTTTAGTTTGCACTCAAATCTACTCAACATGAAATCGAAAAACTTCAATATACTAACATCGTTCCTTAACTACAAAAACTTGTACACAGACGTTTTAAAATCATGATGTACATTATCAAGAGAAAATGCAAAATTGGCTGTAATGCCTACACAAATACAGACTGACTACCACGACATGGCACAACTTTTCACACTTGACTATAATTTTAATGTCCACTTGCACCGAGTAAAGCGTCAATGTACACAGAAGAAATTACTTCCTATTTTCCGCAGCATGGGGAAGCTTCAATGAGTAGTTAAAAAAAAAAAAACAAGTTGGGCTAATTATAACAAAAATGATTGATTATTTTGTGTTACGACCGTTTCTCCTTCATTCCATTGCAATAAGGGTGAAAATGTCGTAACACAAAGGAATGGATTAACTTTTGTTTTAATTAAGGCCCTTAAGTAACTATGTACACAGCAAAGCTATTCGGTAAGCACCTCTGCATGCACGCGCCGCTTTAAACCTGCTTACCGAATAGCTTTGCTGGGTGTACGTGTGTTTTGAAAACGACTCAAATGGTGCGTTATAATTTCTAAACGTTTATGCTTGTTTGTTACTCCCGCGTTTACCTCCGTCATCAGAGTATAGTAAGTATGTACATTATGCCATGTTGTTGTATACGCCTTTCCACATAAATGCAAAAACCCGAAGCCATGTAAAGGTCTTAGCACTTACGGATCACACCAAACCTTATCATTTTAATAATAGGCTATTGCTAAATGCTCGGACTTCGTTTGGACCAACGGAAAAGCGTAAGTGGAAAAATAATGTCCGTTTCGCCTTGATGGTTTGTTATATTGCGGGAGACAAGTGACTCAATATCGTAGGAAATTTTCTTTTCATTCTTTTTTCTGGAAATTGGTTTATTCTGGTCCTAAGAAAGTTCGAACCTCTAGCAGCCTTAAACACACTTGTCCAATAATGCATCATATCCATATCTATATTTATTTTATGTTTAGTTTAATTTCTGCTATGGAAGATTGTTATTGACGGTAGACACTAAGGGCATGTTTCACCACTCCTTATCTGTAGTAATAAATAGAGACGGAATCATAGATAACTGACAGTTAAGGAATGGTGAAACAGGCCCTAAATCAATTTATCTTAGCCCAGCACTATAGTTACAATCTATGTAGCGTTCCTCTTAACGAATTAGAATAGTGTTGAAGGCATAAATTAAGAACAGTCAAATAATGAGATACTGAGATGGGCGATACCTGTCAGTTGCCGTTGCCGCTAAAATAAAAAAAAAAAAACAAATAAAAAAAAAACGTAAAAATAAGGAAAATCCCACTAATATTATATAATAAATGCGAAAGTTAGTGACTGCTGTATGTATGTTATACTCTGAATCTAGAACGGCTGGACTGATTTGGATGAAATTTGGCACAGGGATAGTTCATAACCCGGATTAATTCATGACATACTCTTTATCCTGTATTTTAGCAGTTCCCACGGGATAGCGATAAACGAATTTTCATAGACTAAGGCAACCGCTAGTAATAAAATAAAAGCGACTGCTAATGCTAACCTAATATTATCCCGCCCCTAACATGAATGCGTATAAAATCTAATATGTATGTATGTATAAATCTTTATTGTACAAAAAGCACAATTATACAGGTATGATAGGTTAGCTAAAATGAATAACAACTAATGCCTAGTTAATCAGAAAAATGTATTTTATTGTCATGATTGAAAGAGCGATGGATAAAATTTAAAACATTACAAGCACAAAAAGTTAAAATAAATAAAGCGTTCACATGATTAAAAATAAATAAATAAAACTTTTCGCATTTGAATTGGAACTCAAACATGTAATTAAGTTTTAAAGCAGGTGGTCTATCAAAAACTTGCGATGCGTTGAGCGTGCAAAATAGCGAAAGTTTAGCCCCTTAATTCATTAAACTCTTGGCATAATATGTTAACTTAGCAATCTGTTTTATCTGTGACTGTTTGCCAATCACAGACAACGCTCAAGGGGCCAAAAACCACGTATTGAGGATTTCCTGTCAAACCCCTACGGTGTTATTACAAAAAAGTTAAACAGACGTTGAACGCGTGTCTAAAAATTAATCCATTGATTCAAGGTTGATTTTGCTATAGATTATTTTTGAGACACGTGTTTAACTTTCACTGTTATTGTTTAAGGTGAAAAATGCGATAAATCAATATTTATCGCATTTTTAACAAAGCAGGACTGGATTCGGTATTTCTTTGGCTTTGTTTTTTTTATCAAATTCATCCTCATCTGGCAGTAAACTTAGTATCATGGTCTAATCAAACGAAACTGGTTCCTAGTTTAAGTAAATATACTGTTATGCTCCAAGTAATTGGTCCTTTCTTTATCAACCACAACACAACACATTTGATATTTGCCGGCAAACTTCTTCAGTTATGACCTTTAGCAGAAGCGAAGTTTACGTCTCTTTGATAATACTAAAGTCCAGTTTACACTACAATTAATTTCGTGGACCTAGCTTTGTTCTTTATGTATACAACTGAATCCCTATTTCCCTTGAACGTGAACGGCTGGACCGATTTCGCCAATTCTTTTTTTGCTGTATTCGAATTCATTACTGTCAGGTTTTATGAAACAGTTGTAAGAAAAAAAAAATCGTAAACACACTGAATCGAGAGCGAAGCCGCGAGCAAAAGCTAGTCACTTATAAGCGTTAGCTCGGCTAGTTGCATTAAATTAATTTACAATGTAAACTGGGTTTTTTACACGCGGGAACTCCCACTACGCGCCCAATTCTCAAGAAGTATGCCAGCATCTGTACAAATGAAACAATCTGAATTTTGGATAGCATTTGAGTCATAGATACACGTAATAAATAGCGATGAGTTGCGTAACTTGTCACTTATATACTCGCACGATATTTCGCACCGAGCGAAGTTTTTTTAGCCACGTCGGAAAATAACCAATTTCTAGTTTAATTTAAGAGGGTGCATTCCTACTGAGCTGGCAACGTCGCATTTTTGGTGATTTTTTTACGATTATTTCACAGAAATTGAATGAAACTTTTTCAGTTTATTAATGTGTCTAATGCAATGATTAATCGCGATGGACCTTTATTTTCGTATTAAAGGGATAAAATATATCTCGTTTAATAAGAAAATAAAAGTCCATCACGATCCATGAAATTTCGTGAAATAATCCTAAAAAAACACCAACAATGCGACGTTGCCAGTTCAGTAGGGATAAACGCTCTTAACAAAAGATTTGGTGTATTTTGAACATCCGACTTCCTCCACTTAGTTCAATTCAACACTAAATAGCGTCGCAGTCAAAGCGATAGCGGCCATGTTTATAATTTAAATTTGGCAAAAACAAGTGGTGGATAGGGGGAGGGGGAATCTATAGCAGTCTCAGTATGAAAACTTGTCATACGCAGAGTTAAACTGGACTCGGGCAAAACGAACGTAATTTATTTACAAGCATTTATTTACTTGCCGTTGATAGTATGTATAATGTAGATCTAATCTTGCAAGTCACTCATTTCCAGAGGTCGGATTGACATGCAATTTGGTTTACGTAATGTCAAATGGATGAATATGCAAGTACAGTCGCCATCAGATATATTGTAGCGGGCGAGGTCCTCAAATAATTCGGAGCAGCCTTAAATTTCAATAAATTCGTTACACTGAAAAGGTTAATAACATCAGATTCGTCAAAAATATAATAGCAGCGACTTTTCAATAAAATCGGGACGTCGCAGATCGTCAAAGGTATCGATGCAGACAGACTGACCATAAAGATCGGAACATTTTTGGAAAATATACCTTAACTTTGTGACACACAGTTGAAATTACAGTCTGTTTATAATAAAAATAGTTTTATAAAATAGTACTTATAACAGCAGAAGAAAAATTTTATTCGTAAAAAAGTATATTTGGCAATTTAGTGGCCAGTAACAATTTACACTTTATACAACGGAAAAGGTTTTATGTTACTAACACAGTGAATTAATTATGCATGCAGACGCGTACACTATATAGGTGACATATCTTTCATTTTGGCATGACGTTTGAGCCTTATTTGTATTTTGTTTGAAATTCGAATCTATTATTATATACGTAAGGTTTGTTTTCCACATATGTTCCGATGTTATTAACCATATTTAGTGTAACGAATTTATTGAAATTTAAGGCTGCTCCGAAATATTTGAGGACCTCGCCCGCTACGATATATCTGATGGCGACTGTACAGTAAAAAAAAAGTTAACGAAAACCAATTAGAAATATTACTCACGTTTGACAGTGATCCAAATACGGCAAACACTGACAATATTGATTTACAACTTTGTTTAACTCTGTGTATGATCCTTATCTGGCATTCAATAAATCCGTCACTATCACTGGTGAGTTTTTATAAAGTTCCATTTGACCACCAGCATCTTTACACATCCGACACGAGACACCATAAATAGGTATCTACAAAGTTAACCTCCTTATTCATAAAGGCTATACTATAGGCTTCTACTAACTTAGTAATCGTTTGTCCTTGTCAGTGAAAGGTAAATGTCAAAGTGACAGATAAGGACAAACGATTGCTAAATTAGAAGAAGCCTACAGAGCTTATATGAACAACGGGGTAAGTATTTAAGTTCCATTAACTGCATCATACGCTGCTTTGACGGATTCATTAATGCAATTATAACTTGGCGCATTGTCAAATTGAACAACGCAAAACTAACATACGAGTACAAGCGAAAATTTACATATAAAAAAACATTTTTAATACAAGCTTTCTTTGCTGACTACTTACACTGTCTTCCATAAACTGCACGATTTCACACACAAAAACATACATAACACGGCAAGTTTTGTTACAGTATTGATGCACACGGGTGGTAATGCTCACTTACCATCAGGCTACCCACTTGCTCGTTTGTCACCCTATTTTAAATAAATATAAAGAAAAAAGCCTGTAGTGTCTGTAAAGTCGGTTTACGGACGACAGTTTTACGTGATATCGCCATAAAGAAACATTGATGAAAACTGCTAGCTCTGACGTCACGCGGAACGTGACACTTTTTCGTGCGTGCAGCCTTAATCGATTTGACGTTATCACGTCAAAAGTTTGATAAAAGCTTGTACTAAAACAGCGAACGAACTATTTACCAAGGTCACTGCGCAGTGAGATTTTCGAAACACTTAATCTTACAAAAATATATCTTACATCCAAATACGAACATAAACGAGTCGAGGATGAGTGCGTCCGCACAGTGACAACAATTTTGGAATTATTTTACAATTATATACTAGAATTTCTCACGATTACATCAGATGGCACTTTGAAATGTTTAAACCCTTAAGACAGTTTTAGTCGTAGGTACAATTTTATTTTATATACAGAAGATCGTTTAGCACTGGCGCAGGTCACAAGCACACGTAATTTTAATCATAAATAACAAATCGCAAGTATTTTAACATTTCCTAATTTATCAATTTACATTGTCGTTTGAATACCTGTGACCTAAAACCATTATAAATACGTCTAATAAGAAATCTGAACGGACGGACCACTAAAACTACGTATTTTATTCACTATAACGAACTTTTAAACATTTCATTTTATTTATTTGTTATTTTGTTCATGTCCCCGCAATACGATATTCAGTGGCACGGTACCGATAGAATGCTTCCAGTATTTTTACACGTCACTTTATAAATAAATCCAAAGGACAAATCAACTGATACTTAACTATTACAAATCTATTCATTCACAAAATCGCATCCTCACATTTTAATCTTATAATCCTGTAGAACACGTCTGTGCGTAAAACCTGTACATCTTTAGTCGCTGCGGTACCTTCTCACGCACACTAAGACATCTATTTATCACCAGCTTTACAATACCATTGCATTTCATTTCAAAATTTGCTGCTGAGGCGCGTTTGAGGGCGAACAGATTCGTACTAACACAATCGCATAAGGATTCGTACTATCTCCCCAATCCATACAGTCAGTTGATTTTTCCTTAAGTTTTATCACTCCAGAGGATGCCAAATTGCGTCGGTAGCGGGTAGAAGCCAAATCATTGCAATTGGTATTTTTAAACACACTGGGATTCCTTTGCCAAATCATTGACAGAATAGCTAAATCAGATAATTTGGCACTTACGGTTCCCTTAATTGATTTAGCTATCCTTAATTAACATAGATATAAATTATGAACAGTTTTAAATGATCCACAGTTGATTATATTACAGTTTTCTACGGATTATTTAGTCATTACTTTTGATGAGCTCTCGATTCACCAAAAGTTTATCAAAAATCGCGTAGAAAGTCTGTCTTTGCTAATTGCTAAAAAAAGCTATTTCTTTGTAGTTTAGGACAACGAATTAAATAAATGTATCTTATGTTATGTTTGAAGAGAGGACCCGTTTCACTAGTCTTTTACGTTCCTCATATCTTATGCTCCAGATATGATGCTGTCTCTGTCTGCACCACAGATATATGAGACATGAGATATCAGAAACTTAACAGAGCGATGGAACAGGCCTAAATATCGGGCAACAGTTAGAATTAATCCACATTATCCACTATTTTACAATTACGTTGAAAATAATGAGGCGATATCATTGGTCAGTAAGCTGACTGCCTGGCCAACGTCGCCTTTACCTTTTCAGACGTCAATGTCAGAGCACGCGTTCAGGACATAACCTATGTTAATATTAATATAACAGTACAGTATTCGACAATGCGCCGGTTAGCTAATTAAGTTATGTGTCGGTCACAACGCTGCGCACGCGCCCTGCATCAAGGAACGGCATCTGCGACCAAAATATTAATATTACAAGAAAACATTGGAAAATAAGGTGTTTTCATTCTTTCATTCAAACAAAATCCTAACCTCAAAACGTCTCATTTTTATTATTTTTTAACTATTTCATCGTAAATAAAGGAACTGGAGATAAAATATCAGCAAAACAAAACTTTCCTCTTGAATCACTCTTATCTATTAAAAAAACCCCATCAAAATCCGTTGCGTAGTTTTAAAGATCTAAGCATACATGATGATGTTCCGTTCACACGGGGACGCAAAATGTGTTGGACTATTGTATGCACAAAAATTACGCGACTGAACTCGAAAAATTTCGCTCGTCTAGCCTCACCCTTAATAGTCATTCATATTCAGATAGGCCAACTTGGGCCTTATGCCGTTTACATACGTGCTATTGCGGCGTGTGCGGCGACGAGGAGCGCGAGTGCGCCGCCAGCGACTGCTGCAAAGCGGCCGGCGTCAGCCACTCCCTGAACAACACAACTTGTATACAACAACAGCAACAACAACAACAACTTGGGTCTATATTTTGTCCCACAAAATTGAAGTTCCGAATGTATGTATCTCTCTCTCTCTCCAGCCTATATACGTGCCACTGCTAGGCACAGGCCTCCTATCAGAATGAGAGGGCTTGGGTTATAGTTCCCACGCGGGCCCAGTGCGGATTGGGAACTTCACACACACCATTGAATTGCTTCGCAGTTGTGTGCAGGTTTCCTCACGATGTTTTCCTTCACCGAAAAGCTCATGGTAAATTTCAAATGAGATATCGCACATAAATTCCGAAAAACTCAGAGGTGCGAGCCCGGGATTCGAACCCACGACCCTGTGCTTGAGAGACCACAGGTCACACCACTAGGCTACCACGGCTTTAGGCGAAATGTATGGTTTGGTTTGTCATAATTTTCGTTAGTCAAAAAGCGTTTTATTTCTATGAACACAAAATATTTACCTTGCTACTCCGCTACTTACGTGCAAGATAACCAAGCTTGTGCGAAATATGTACGTTTTGCATGCAAGCCCTCCCACCACTACTACCACACAAAACGCACACAAATCCCACAAACTTAATTAATCCTAACACCACACAAACACTGACGCGCGTTTCGATCCCTCTACGGGATCATTCTCAAAGTTAGAGCACAACCGATGCACATGCGAACCAACGTCGTACTAATTTGTAAAACTATAAATAAACTAAATGTACCCACATTCGTATATTATCAAACTACCCTCTTATTTATTTATTTCTCTGGTTTCATGTGTTGAGATGACCAAAGAAAATTATGGGACAAAAAGAGACCCCGCAACAACTTATATACAACTATAATAACAATAAAAAACGATTACCATTTTACTCCGTTACCAAAGCAGGTGTTGGTAGCGTAGTAAGGTAAGCACTTTTTAGTTGCACAAACGGATAACTCACGTATAAAGTCGAGTGATGCGCGACATGTTTCGGACTAGTCCGTAGTCCTTCCTCTTGGAACGCTCGCCCCGGCGGCAGCGCAACGAACACAAACCCGTAACCGTTATCCGTTTGTGTAACTGATCGAGTCTCACGGTAGTTTCATGTTGAAAGTAATAGTAGATTGATAAACAAGGGTTGAAATTGACCCTTTCCACCTGAGATATTTATGGCGCTCGAACGAAGTGAGAGCGCCAATAGTTCGAGGGTGAAATTGGTAATTCCACCCGAGTTGAACACTACTTTTCATTTCGAATATGAGGAAAGTAAAAGAAGGTATTATGACAAATTTCACTAACGTCGCACGATCGCACTTAATATTTGTTACGTTTGTCTTTCTTTTCCCGCTCTTTTTTCTATTGCGCGATTTGCGCGCATTGCGCATTTCCTCTGCGCACCAATGGCTGCCGGCTAGTTTTTTTTAAATTTGCAGACACGGAGCTCGCTATCAATTAATTGTCGACTTATATTTCAAGCTAAAAAAATTACCAAACGTAATAACATGTAATAATACCTAATTCTCGTTGTATTGTATACGCTTGCATAAGCTTATATTGTTATTTTGAAAAAAGCTTGTTTAGCCTTTTACAATTAAAAAGGAACTATTTGTATAGATGATTATATAAAACATAGATAACATGGCTGTATATGTATTTCCATTGCTATGTCAAATATGTGCTCATTTGGATTATCTATGAAGGGTTGAGTTTTTATTTTCAAATTATTTTCAACCCAAGGGTCGCGATGAGTCACTTTAAAAAGTCAAAAGTCAAAAGTTTATTTTGCAAATAGGCCGCCGAGGGCTCTTTTACATGTCTTTTTTTGAATCTACCAGCGCATTCGGAAAGACCATCATTGCCAAGAAGAATGCGCCGCAAGAAACTTGGCAGAAAGTCATTTCAACCCGTTATACAAATCATCAATGACGTATTAAATATAATGGGTCTCCGCAAAATAACGCCTGCTTCACTAAATTGACTACTTGTAATGTTGTCGGTTGTGCGATAAACAATGTTTCAGGAAACGAGTCATATGGACGCGGAGCTGCACGCAATGTGTAACGTGTCTCGCAGACTCAGCTGCTCGGCACATGAGTGGCACGTACTTGGGCAGGCAGCGCTGCAGGAACGGCACGCACGAGCTGACGTACGCGAGCCGGTTCACCCACGCCGGGATGTCCTGCGAGCACAGCGCCTGCGCACAACAACAAACAAACATTTTCATATTCATATTCATTTATTGATTGCTTTGTGTGTACAAAAAGGTAGGTAGACTCCCCTACCCTACCCTTTCTACCCGTGATCATGAATCATGTAACTGCGTCGAAATATCGGGAGCTCAATGTAGGTAATCGCGGTTCATATCCCGTCTATAATACTTCGAATGAACTTAACCGTGCATCATTCAAAACTCTTAACAAGAAATCCACCCACAAAATAAGTTGAAAAATACTTGCCAAACAAAATGCCGACGTAAAATGATTGCAATTGTTGTTCATGAGATGGTATCTGCAAAGAAAGGTAAATTAAATTTACCATAAAGTCATTAAAACATGAAAACAACCTAGTATTTCCTTAGTATTTCTATGTTATATCGGGAAAATTACGGGTACAAGAGGCATTTCATCTAAGTCCTCAAGGATGGCAACGAATGTGAAATCCCTCCGGGGTTGCGGGTGTCTATGGGCAGTGGTGATCGCTTACCATCAGGTGACCCACTTGCTCGTTGGCCTTCCTATACACTGCACTGTGTTTTATCTACACTGTGTATCGTTTCTTGAGTCACAGACGGTTCTGGCTGAAAATCAGTGCTGCAGGTGTCTAACACCTCAGCGTAATGCTGAGCCAGCGACCGCTTCACTTTTGCGAAGACACAACACAACGCTGATGATCAAATTTTCATGTCTGGTTTTTTATTGTTGTTTTTTTTCTATAAAATTGTGTGTACATGCTCTTATATTTGTGTGTCTTGCAAAATGAATAAATGTCTTCTTTCTTTCTTTCTTTCTTTCTTTCTATACACATTTAAAAAAAAATGTACCGACCTGTCACCTCGAAATTGTTTTCCTAATTCTGTCACGAGCCGCCTCACTTCCTCTTCGCTGAAATTCGTATAACCTATGTGTACACTTTGCCTGTAAAGAAAAATTTTATATTTACACATGCACAAATCACGTCTTTGTCCCTTACGGGGTAGACAGGGCCTAAGGTAACAAGACCTACAGGCCACGTTTAGCATGATTGTGGGCGTATAGATGGAAAATGGAATCAAAATAGTGATGGGTTGCTAGCCGCATCGCCTATAACATATTTCCTAAGATTTTCGCCCATTCCCTCGATGGGCTTTTGAAGCAACAACACACATACATACATTCTACGTTTTTTCTATACTGCCAGATCAGCATGGAAGATGCAAGGAAAAACAATTTTCAAGAGAGCTTGTATAGGTCGTACGCCCACTCCGAGCCGTGCACTATGTGTGTATGTGTGTGCGTGTGTGTGCGTGTGTGTGCGCGTGTGTGCGCGTACCTGAACCGGAACTGTTCGCCGAGCTCGCGCTCGTCGCGCGGCGATATCTCGAACACGCCCGTGAACGCGTACGGGTGGCCGCCGTACGCCCACTCCGAGCCGTGCACCTGCACGCCGCTGTGGAACACGCCCACGCCCGCGCCCGCCGTGTACCTGCACGATTATAAAATAGCGCATCAAAAATGTGCCTATGTATGCTTATATCTTTAAAACTACGCAACGGATTTTGATGCGGTTTTTTTAATAGATAGTGATTCAAGAGGAAGGCTTTATGTACAATTTTACGCAGACGAAGTCGCGGGCAGAAGCTAGTATTAAATAGGGGCATTCTCTTAAAAGTTGTACCCCAACTTTTTTCTGGGATTTCTTTTCGGATTCCTACTCAGAATCACGAGCACTATCGATCCTGATAGGAGAAAAAACTACCCGAAATTGCTTTTTCCATTCCGTTACTCCATTCATACAAATTTGTATGGCGGTAACGGAATGGAACGAAATTTTAGGCCAGAAAATGTATGGAATTTTCGGGGCGTTATTTTTCTCCTATCAGGATCGATACTGCTCGTGATTCTGAGCAGGAATCAGAAAAAAAAAACAAAATTCCAGAAAAAAGTACAACTTTTAAGAGAATGTCATAAGTACCTACCTATGCCTAATTTCACGTCAATCCGACCACTGGCAGTAAGTAGGTCAAAATTCACTCGCATATTACAGACAACGGGACAAACTAAATAAAAGCTTGTAATATAAAGATGACCTACACTCAGCATTGGGTGGATTATGGTTGAGGAAGAGAGAAGAGAGAGAGTGAGAGAATATAAAGTTGTGTGTGCCTACTGCCTACCAGTTGGTCCAGTACATGTCGTAGACGTTGAGCACGACGGCGGCCTGCCCGGGGCGCGGCGCGTGCGCCTCCGCGCGGCGCGACAGCAGCGACATGCACGACGGGAACATCGCGCACAGACCGCACAGCTGCAACAGCCACAACACTCATTCACCCCACTCCTGTCTATCCTACGCCGGCTCTAACCCTACATCTAGCTAGGCTTATTGTCGAACTCGCTCCCAATCGCCATCGTGTTCACTTTGACAGTTCATGTATGAATGTGACAGCTAGCTGATTCCGATGCCAATTGTGCAACACGATGGCGATTGCGAGCGAGTTAGACAATAAGCCTACAGAGTAGAACACAGAACCGGGGGTTATTACCCTCGAAGCGATCCATGGATATCAGACATATCATAGATTACGCAAAAATCACCTTTGTATTAAAACCTACAACTACTGTGACGTCTAATGGTCCACCCACACGGCGTCGCGTCGCGTCTTATGTAAGTTGACCCAAAGCAGAAATTGATTAAGGGAAAATCCAAACTGTTTTAATAACACCAATGCACCCCATCCTCTTCCGTACGTGAGATCGAAAGAGATTCGCCAAGGCCAAAAACGCTAAACCTGCGCTAACCGTAATTTTTGGATGAATAAATAAATAAGAGCTTTTAATAAACAGACAACTGTTGGGGGAGAGAAGTTCTCGAGTGGCGACCGCGAACCGGAAGACGCAGTGTTGGCAGCCCTCCCACTAGGTGGACCGACATCGTGAAAGTTGCGGGAAACCGGTTGCAGGTGGCGAGTTGTCGTTCATTATGGTGTGCTAAATAAATAAATAAACAGTGGATGTCTTCAGGCTGACGATAATGATGATGATGAAGAAGAAAAACTGTGACGGACTTAGCTTTTAGCCTGTACTAATTTTCGTAAATTTATTGAATGGGCTTTCTAATATTGGATAAATCAACACAAGTTACAATCGTTCAATGGAACCCATAAAGTTAGAAGCGCGGACAAGAAGGCATTGTTATGCCCGGTTCTACAGAATAGCGCTAATAACGTTACAACAGAGATGCAAAAAGGTTCAAAGGTTACGTTAAATTACCTCTAACAGGATTTCATAGTTGTGAGTTTCATTTAAAGATAATAGATAACACAATGCGATGTTTAAAGCTCGACTAACTGAAGATTCCTGAGAATTTAACGCTAGGTTTTTTTGAGAAAAACTAACTGAGTTCACAGGAATAGCCGACTACTTTATCGCAGTAAAGTTCCACATGTCCGAGTTATTTGATAACACACGCGCGTCGGCAGCGTTACAAATAACTAAACAAGTCAGACCGTCACTAACGTTCACGTTTAGCGTCAGTTGATAACTGTGACCCCAAGGGTCGAGCATGAATAGTAAAATTATTAAAGGCTTGTAATTTTTTTCCTTAAACCTTCAGCTGTGTTCTTTTCCGTACCTACAATAAGTTGTGCTTGCCAGACCATCATATCTTGACCCATCCCCAGGGAGACATTATACGGAGTCAAATGCCTTTCGTGTCTTGCCGTCGGTCGTAAAACGCCAAAGCAAGACACCGGATTCCGTATAGTGCCTGTTAGAGAACTGGGCCCTTATTGTCTAACTCGCTCGCAATCGCCATCGCGTTCATTTTGACAGTTCATGTATGGGCTGACAATTGGCATGGGAATCAGCTAGCTGTCACATTCATACAAGAACTGTCAAAATGAACACGATGGTGATTGCGAGTGAGTTAGACAATAAGCCTACGGGTCGGATTATATTTGTCTCTTGATCATGCGATAGTGGCTACGGATGATAATGTGTTTTCCCCTCTATCAATTATGTCAGGCGGTGGCGGCGGTGGCCACATTCGTTGCGTGCATTTTTTGGAAAATAATATTAGTTTTTTTTGTACTAAGTATTGCCGCTCGAGTTATTCTGTTAATTAATCTATAAAATTCACTAAGGTGGCAGTTTTCCAGTAGCTTATTCTAGTATTTCAAATATAACAAACAACACAACGCAACACAAGACGAATTTCATCTTAGTCCTCTAGGTTGGCAACGCATCTGCAATCCCTCCGGGGTTGCGGGTGTCTATGGGCAGTGGTGATCACTTACCATCAGGTGACCCACTTACTAGTTTGCCTTCCTATTCTTATAAAAAAAAAAAAGTAGAATTTCTCTTGATCTCAACTGAATGAGCCTTCAAAGCTTGAAATGGCCGAATATATGTTTAATTAAAAAACATTTTCTGTCGTACAACACTTGCTTTGCCACCGACCTTAAATTCTGTATGTATATCAAGTTTAAGTTAATCCGCCTACTACACACAAACATACACACGGCAAGTTAAAAAAAAATCTTGTAGAATTATAAATGCGAAAGTTATGTTTGTTCCTTCTTCACGCTGAAACGACTGGACGGACTTGGCTCTAATTTGGAACGGAGACAGATGGTAGACCCTAGATTTACACAGGCTACTTTTTATCCCGAAATTGCATAGTTCCCGCGGGACATCGATAAACATGTCAAAGGTCGAAGCTACCTGGATAGGAGTCACAACGTAAAAAAATAACAAACGAATTGCTAATTCTACGCGGACAAAATCGCGGGCAGAAGCTAGTAGATATAAAAAGAGTTAAATAACATTCCTTACGTTGGAAGTGGGCAGGTATGCTGCTAGCTATACACGAATAACGATTATAGCGTCATGCTATAATCTCAGGCTATAAGGGGATTTGATAATAACTCTGAGTATGTTGTTAAACCGGTCGATAATAGGCTGTAATACGCGAGTAAGATACGTCAGGCTTTATTAATATTATACCTACAGCTGTCAAACATGTGCGCTGCTAGCTGAACATTTAAAACGTAAAAAAAAATGCTGTAACTTCATTTTCGGTACTATTTTGTTCTGCTATGTAGCGCGGCGGTGTTCGCGGGTAGAAAAACCTTGAGCAAGGTTACCGCTCATCATATAATCCTGCTGCTATAAGTAAGTGCTTGCACTGCTGTGTTCAGCCGTGTAGAGCGATTCGACATTCGGCGAAGTGACTGGCACCGTACCCAGCGTTCACGGCCTGTAGGGGTCCCGGGTCTGAAGTCGAAATTTGTTTTTTTTTGGCCCCTGTGTGGCTCTGGCTCATAAAAGACGACCCTGCACATAAGGTAGTTATTCTATTCTATCACTATCGCTGGCAACGTATTACGGTCGGACCATGGGTGGTATCACTAATGATCGGGCGAACTACTTGCTGGTTTGTCTGCCTTTTATAAAAAAAGGTTCTATTGCAGCCGCTTGTTTCGCTCAACGCGATTAAAAATGCTATTATCTCGACGCAACGCAAATATGTGCGTGATTCGCAAACAAACCCGCTAATTCAATCAATCCCCATCAGAATTCGCAGTCAACAAGCATAAAATATGTATGTTTTAACATTTTATTCACAACTTTTCACACGCGAGGGACGTAACGGCATAAACAAAATTGAATATTAAAACAACCATTAAAATTGTTACCTTATTTCTTAAAGGTGAAGCTCTATAATGCCAGGTTCGTGATAAGGTATTTAACTTAAAAGTTATACTTAATTCCAAGGCAAATAAAGTGACATTGGAGAGTTCTCCAGTTAATAATTCAGTGGGGATGGCGTGCGTCCTTGGAGGGGGCAATTATTGAAGACAAAGACTTGATACGTTTGAAAAAATTATATCAAACGTTATGTTATGTTGCTTTATAGGTACGTACTCTAGTATTGAGTTCGTCAAGTACGGAAATAGGTACAAGTTCTTTGTCATCCTCTTAACAAACAAATTCACGTAATAGGTAGGTATGTAAGGAATAAAGAGTTGGAACATTTTTACTGTCATGGGGAGTTCCAAATCATTGGTCACGGATACAAAACTGAGGCTACTCTATGAAAATTTAAACGTAGATGCGCGCAGGCGAAATCAGGAGATCAGTTTTTGGGATCACACCATTCGAAAATGGTATAAATCTGCGTCTTGTTACAAAACTACACAACAAATCAAATGTGTAGAGCCGTAAACATCTACTTAACTCGTATTCAACACAATTCTTCACCCAGCTCAGATCACCGAAATAAATATTTACCTCCATTAATATTTCTATGTTCACTTTCGACTGGTGCTTTCAAAAATCGCTAATAATATTTGTCTTTTGCAAATCATGCATTTTGCGTAGACTGCATCACAATGCAGATACTTGCGTGAAATCGCGACTCACTAACAATTTTCATAACCATAAAAGTAAGAATTAAAACGTACCTTCCGAACTTTCTTAGGCGGTACAGTAATATAAATTTTTCTCTTCATTTCGAGAAACTCACTAACAGTCCTTAACACTACACTTCGTCTATCAAACCTCTAGTTCTAGTTAATTTAACATTTACACCGTGTTACCATGTTTTTATCAGTACAGTACGAAGTCTATAAAATGCTTCTCCATATTATTAGTGTCTCCACACATCCATTAAAAAAAGAAGCCTTGTAGCATGACTGTGGTCAGTCAGTCTGTTTTAAAAGCTGTCATGTTCGCCTTTACTTCCGTCAACAACATCCCGCTGGATAACTGTTTCTTTAAATCTAGATATTTCCGGATTTTCATGCAGTGTGAAGTACTCAGTACTACTTCGGAGGTAGTGTCAAGATTTCAATAATAAATCAGCAGCCTCTGACACGCGTCAAATTTATTCAATGAAAACCGTTTCCGCGAAAAAATTATCTACTTAATTACACACGACGTTGCCGCAAAAGAACGTAAAAAAGACTGAACAAAGTGAACAACATCTCAATAATCTAGATACATCAGCATCCATTGTGTTAAGACCTTCAGATGAATTACAATTGCAAGACTCTGGATTTCAACACGGGCCTCAATTAAATAGTTGCGAAGTTATCTGGCACTTTTTTTAATCCTTAATAATCTCAGTAACGACATTTTTATCAAGCTGATGAGTTATATGGACAATTATTGTCATGTTTGCTTGAGATAGAGGGATTATGCGTACGGCAGTTGAAGGATGTTGCGTCTAATAAAAAACCGGCCAAGCGTGAGTCGGACTCTTTTTTTTTTTTATGTGATTTTCGGAATCTTCCGTTTTTTTTTGTATTGTGAGACCTTTCTGGTTACAAAATTTCGTATTTTTTTAAAAACGTGATTGACTAGCTTTTATAATATTAGCAGGAATTAAGGCCCGAATAGGTACACCAGCGCGTCAAATACGTTTTTTTTTATGTGAATAGGAAGGCAAACGAGCAAGTGGGTCACCTGATGGTAAGCGATCACCACTGCCCACGTCCGCGGTCCGTTTAGTTTACGCAACAAAGTGTCTGCGTACACGCGTCGGAACTTATTTTATTGAGTGTGTGAGTGTGTCAAAAGTGGGGAAGTCCCCTATTTGTGAAGTACTATCTTCTTTATTTACTTTATTAAATTATTTACTTATTCTATCTTGTAAAACAATCATTGAACACTTTAATTAACTGAATCACAAGTTTTATATCAACAAATACTATAATGATTATTGATTACTCATTTTTTATTCAACAATAATTTATGTTCAATTTTATAGTGCCTTTCAACCTTTTGATAGGTACTTGAAATAATTAACAGTAATTACAATTACTATCCAGCTACTTTTCTAAAAAAAGAACTACAAACCAAATTAAAACAAAAACAAAGCCACTACTCCTGAAAGTAAAATTTGTAATTTCCATACATAATGTTTAATGTAATGTGCAATAACTAATGTTCTAGATAAAGTAGTAATTATGGAGCACCTTTCTCAAATATTTACAGGATTACAGGTAGCATAAGCTAGTGCGAGCATAATCAAGAATAACTCAATTTTCATATGTATATAATGATAATGCCTCAAATATGCATGGAAGTCTATCTTGAAAATTATGGATACATCAGGGGCGTAGCTACCGCCGTATCTGCCGTATCAATTATACGGGGCCCCCGGGCCACGGGGGCCCCCGACGTGCGTAAGCAAAGATAAATGTGAGAAATCTTTACCCTTCATAAGGGCCCCCAAATAATTTTTTATACGGGGCCCCACCAAGGCACGCTACGCCCCTGGGATACATTCAGTCTCTTGAAACGTGCAGGCTTAATTAAGGCTATGTATGGGGTAGCCATTAAATCTCTTTCATAGCTAATAGCTTGATAAGCAGTAAAATTTAGTAAAGGTATTTATTAATATGGGTATTTTTATTGACAGTTTTATGTGGCATAGTAACTTGTTTATTAAAGTGGCATTAAGTGGCGATGAGCTGTCGGTTAGTGTGTTGATTAAATAGTATTAAATAGTAATTACTATAGACAACCGCTTAACTGAGTCCTCCCCTACACGGTGCAGGGGTGCAGGGTGGGACGACAAAGGGGGCCGAGAGAGGTGCGGGCGGCAGGCGCACTACCGCCCGCACCGCTCTCAGTCCCCTTTGTCGTCCCACCCCGCGCCCCTGTGCCGGGCGGGCGAGGACTCATTTAAGCTGTTGGTCTAAAAAGACACCACAAAAAGTAATAAGTCCATTATTTTCACATTAAACCAGATTCCAATTAGATTTCATTTAGAGTTACTGTTTATAATGTTTTATTGAGGTATTAAATACCTTCAAGAAATGTTTACTCGCTACTGCATTTTAGTTAGAGATTTGTTTTAAGTTGTGTGAGCAGTAATTCTGATAGTGGATTGTAAACAAGCTTCCATACATATTATATGAACATACTTACCACATACATATTTTAATTCATAAGTGACTGTTCTTAGAAAAAAATAAAATTATAAAAGAAAAAAAATAAACAAATATAATCAAGTGCCAGGCCTACAAGCGAGACTATCTACATAATGCTATCCTTACTAAATGGGGCTCCTCCGAGACGGCCGAAGAGACAATCAAGGGATCACTGTCCTCGTCCTGTGGCCTGACAGTGTCCCGTTCCGTTCGGATACGGGTGCATGCGTCACATCTCTTCATGTCTATACATACTTCTTAACTGTGACAGTTAATTGCATCCTATAGGTAGGGTTAAAATTAATAACAGATTAACCAACAGTCCCCATAGTAGGATGTACAAAAAATTACTATAGAACTACCCACTTTGACAGTGATTATTTTTATTATTATTGCGGGTACCTCGATATTGTTCTCGTCGAGAAGAGAAGCATGTTCCATGGCACTTAAATCATTTAAAATAATAGAAATATCACAGGCATAACAACTTCTAAAACGCTGACGTTAGGCACTGGACGAAAACAATCACCGGCCATTGTAGTAACTGGTACGTCGTTAAGTAAGCCTTAATCTTATTCGTAGTTCGAAAAGCTATTAAACTAAGAATAGGCGGCTAAAGAAAATCATTGTATGCAAATCAACAGCTCAACCATTACCTAAAATGACGACTGAATTGTCTTACAAGGCACGTGGTAGATGTGTGGCCTACAGTACTAACTCTAAAACTAATACGAAATTGAAAATATGTTAGCTTCTTTACTTACAACTGTTAGTTGGTCTCTTTTGTATGCAAGCGTATTCCATAGAATATATCGGCTCTTTCAAACCAATAGCTCCATTTTTGAAGCGGCACTCACTGACCAAACTGCTAATTACTCGATTTAAATAATGCAAGTGGAATAATAGAACTAATAAAATACAAAAATTGTACGCTATTTCAATGTGCCTACTTTTCTGACAAATTTGACCCGCCACAGATAGAAATAAATTATGATCTTGCAGATGTCATTTCAACTTTTTTTTACCGATTTGGCTAGTGTAGTGTTGTGCATGGTTACTTGTTAAAGTATTTTAGGGTCCGTAGGAAGTCTTAATACAATAGTAGTATTTACAAAAATGGCAACCCAAAGTACAACGAAAATTAAAAAGTATTTCTACACGTCATCTGGCGAGTGTCAAACAGAATCGCGAAGATTTTCGTAATTTTTAATGAAAATTGCCTTTTCTTTAAGTAATTCAAAATGGTAATTAAAATTTCATTATTGATATCAAAACCTACAGCGCTATTTGAAAATTGTGTCTTGTAAATCCCATTAGGAATGGCCTTAAAACTTTTGCAATGTTTCCGGCGTATGTTTATATTTTTACTATTTGGTTTTTGGTTTATTTCAGGTGCTTATAGCAGCTACGGTATGCACAAAAGCGGGAAAAGGTAATAATAATTACAGTACTTAATTTCGTAGAATTTAAAACAACTGTTTACATGGGTAGTTTAGTTACTGAAGAATCCCTGTGTTGTTTTCAGCTTTGGTGTCTAGGCAATTCGTCGAAATGACGAAGGCACGTATTGAGGGACTCTTGGCGGCATTCCCGAAGCTTATGACGGGAGGCCGTCAGCATACCTTCGTGGAGACTGAATCTGTCAGGTATTATTACTTGTTACAACAGTTCTCCACAATCCAATTGTCATGGTTTAAAACTTGTGCGAGTGGGTAATATTTCTTTATTTATTTAGTACATGATGTCTTTATCCTTTACGGGTTAGACAGAACCTTGGGTAACAAGACCTTAAGGCAACATTTAGTATTTATTCAGTATGTATGTGTTTAGTTTTATTTGCTTCAAAAAATAATTAAGTTAGAAAATGTAACCCTTGGTTTTGGTTTGACACGGATCCATGCTGAATATAAGGTTATCTTTTTCTATTTTTTTTTGTAAACAGCATAATAGATACTGTTTTGAAACAAGCAAGACTTGAACAATTTTTTTTTTCAATTCCCACAGTAATTATTACCAAAATAGGGTGATGACACCAGTGTTGGACACTTTAAGCTGACAAGCACCATTAATAGACACATAATTCTTAATAATAAAAATGACATGGTTTTAAATTGAGTGTCGTAAAATAAATGACTTGCCTTAGTGTCTTTTAAATAAGAGTTATTGTGCATTATTGGGTCATGTTACTTTTTTTTTGTTGATTTCTTTATCCTTCCAGGGATAGACAGTGGGAACAGGGCCCATAACAGCCACTTGGATTCAGTGCCAAACATTAACATCCTTTACAATATTTGCATTTTTTTATCTGTGTTGCCAGGTATGTGTACCAGCCTCTGGACAAGCTCTACATGCTGCTGATCACCACAAAGGCCAGCAACATCCTTGAGGACCTTGAAACTTTGCGTCTCTTCAGTCGTGTGGTACATATTTAACTTTTTAAGCTGCTGTGACATTTTTATTTCTCTGTAGTTGAGTCACTAAACTTCAAACTCTGATAAATCCAATTCGGATTTTTTATAATTTATCTCAATCTTATCTTTTTAAAATTCAAGTCATAAAAATTCAGAATTGGATTTATTAGAGTTTGAGTGACTTGGTTGATGTTGTCAAATGTGATAACATTAACCAAAACTTTTGCATTTGTAATATTAGTAGGATTATTTATGTTAAGTTGATCACTTCGCAGGTGCCGGAGTACTGTACTCAGCTAACGGAGGCGGAAGTGCTGAACCAGGCATTTAACCTGCTGTTTGCTTTTGATGAAATCGTGGCGCTCGGCTACAGGGAGAGCGTCAATCTGGCCCAGGTAAATATACCCCTGTAAGCTGGATACTCATCTGGGAGCTGGAACCGTAACTTTAGCACTACTAACTAACTAATTTATCTAATCTGTCTCTGTGTCAAATTACATCTAAAACAGTATGCTTATTGTCTAACTCGCTCGCAATCGCCATCGTGTTCATTTTGACAGTTCATGTATGGGCTGGCAATTGGCATCGGAATCAGCTAGCTGTCACATTCATACATGAACTGTCATAATTAACACTATAGCGATTGCGAGCGAGTTAGACAATAAGCCTACTATTCACTGTTCAGGGTCCTTACCATGACGTCCTAATTCCGACTCAGTTTAAGTTTTAGCTGTCACTTTTAGTATGGATCTGACAGCGAGCGAACCTAAACTGAATCGCATTAAGACGTCATGGTAAGGCCCCAGATGTGATGTTTCGCAAAAGTTTAATACGATTTTTTTTTCAAGGTCCGTTCGTTTGTTGAAATGGACTCTCATGAAGAAAAGATTTACCAAGCTGTAAGACAGGTAAGACATTTATTTTAGTTAAATTTGTTTTGTTTATTGTGTGATGTTCAATTGATCATTGTATTATTGTTATCTCTTTCTATCGTTAGACGCAAGAGCGAGAAGCGGCCAACCGTATGCGTGAGAGAGCCAAAGAGTTACAGAGGGAGAGGCTAGAGGCCGCCAAGCGAGGTGGCGCTCCACGGTCACACATGTCTTTTGGTAAGTAATTTCTTAAAATTTTAAAAATAAACGAGCTAGAGTAGATATAAAAAAAATAGAGGACTGACTTTTATTAGGAAATCAAATACTAACTAAATACAGGGTCTCTTAAAATTGTTTAATACAATATACTTAGGCCCACAGACCACCTACCCCATTAGACTTGTAATACAGGGCGGCATTTTCTGGATCCTATTTGCGCAATTGCGCCTATAACTTCGAATGCAAACGCGCGCTCATTCAGTAGTGACCAGGAAACAGACCCGTAAGCAGCGTGTTACTGTGACCTAAAAACTACAATAGTAAAATACAAAAAAATGCCATTTTGCACTGTAAGGTGGTTGAAAGCGACTGTCGCAAAAATAATTACAAGAAGGATAATATTATTATTACGTTTCATCGGTAAGTTCAAAGTATAATAATATAATACCTTAATAACAAAAAATCACGGAGCTCTAATAACACTGGTCGCTAATAAGTACCAAGTCTATGTTTGTCCTTGTTTAGCACGCTGTGCGTCGCATTACATCTCTTTCTTGCATTTCAACGTCATGCGTAAGTAGAGATGCGACCAAACCGTATCGATATTATTCATTCATTCAATTTGATTGTCTTTCAAGTTATATCTAAATCTTGTTTACTAATTACTTTTACAATCATTTCATTAAGTGATTGATTTAATTCACGTAAAACTTATTACTAGACAGTATGAAGTTATTAAAATGATTTCGTTCGTCAATTTGTCTATTTAATAGCTTTTGACACTGAAACTTCGGAACAGATTGTCATGTAATTTTTTTCACTCGTGTTAAGCGACGTGAATCAACTATGATAATAAGACCAATGATAGTTAACAGAGTGAAGATATGTTACGTTTCTAGTAAATTGTGTTTGAAAATAGTCGCGGTTGGATAGTTGTTTGTCACGTCACTGGTGGAGTTGTTTGAACAAAGCGGTTTAACCTCCCAAGTTATCACTTCACCAGCGCACATTGCTCCCAAAATCTAACCGGCCAGTAACTTATCGATAAACAATATCGACATGCCCTCATCTCTTCCGTGACGTCACCCCTGCCGCCCGCTTACGTCGCATTCCGCCAACGTCGGCAGAAGTGTTTGCTTAGAAATTCGTAAAGATGGCATGTCTCTGGGGTAGATGGTCTGTGCTTAGGCCCCCTTGCACAGATCGGAGTTAAGAAATTAAATCGCTAAGTCGGGGTTAGGTTTGACAGTTCCATACATTTTGACACTACTTAGCCCCGGGTTAGCATCTAACACCCCTGTGTTAACGACTTAACCCTTTAAGTCGTTAACCCTGGTCCATGCAAGTGGCCCTTAAGAATAGCACCGATATGGTGTAAAATGCGTTGCGGTGTAGCATAGCAAGGCCTAGTTGGCAGTACCAGCTGATTGTTTGTGCAGGCAGCGGGTTCGGTAGCCAGTCGATGTCGTCCGCTTCCAACACGGAACCCATCGCCGAGAAGATACCCACGACGCCCGCTCGCGACACGTAAGTCACAACGTTGTGTATCTCTATAAAAATAAATTTTAAAAAATGCTTTTTTGTTAACTGTAATATGTCATTTTTTACATGTATACCTTCAAATGTCAACTCAATTCGACAACGAGTGGTCAAAAAGTGGTTTGCCGATTTTAATTTCATTCTACAGTGGGTGACAGACGGGCGAGTAATTTCGCGTACTTACGGCTCGACGACTTTACTCGCCTGTACAGTCGCCATCAGATATATCATAGCGGGCGAGGTCCTCAAATACTTCGGAGCAGCCTTAAATTTCAGTAAATTCATTACAACTGTAAGGTTAATAACATCAGAACACGCAATTAGTCATAAATATAATAGCACCGACTTTTCAATAAAATCGGGACGTCACAGATCGTCAAAGATATCGATGCAGACAGGCTGACCATGAAGATCGGAACATTTTTGGAAAATATACCTTAACTTTGTGACAAACAGTTTAAATTACAGTGTGTTTATAATAAAACTAGTTTTATAAAATAGAACTACATGTTTTGACTTATAACAGCAGAAGAAGAAAAATTTTATTCTTAAAAAAAGTATAATGGCAATTTAGTGGCCAGTAACAATTTACACTTTATACAACAAAAAAGGTTTTATGTTACTAACACAGTGAATTATGCATGCAGACGCGTACACTATATAGGTGACATATCTTTCATTTTGGCATGACGTTTGAGCCTTATTTGTATTTTGTTTGGAATTCGAATTTATTATTATATACGTAAGGTTTATTTTCCAAATATGTTCCGATATATATGATCAGCCTGACTGCATCGATACCTTTGACGGTATGTGCTTCCTGATATTTTTAGCTCATTGAACGTCCCGAATTTATTGAAAAGTCGCTGCTCTTATATTTATGACGGATTGCGTGTTCCGATGTTATTAACCATATTTAGTGTGACGAATTTATTGAAATTTAATGTTGCTCCGAAATATTTGAGGACCTCGCCCGCTACGATATATCTGATGGCGACTGTACGTGGTCGACACTCTCTACGTTGGGTCAAGATCGGGTATCAACTTTTTCGACGGTGCAAACTTTTTAATGTCAACTCCGTTAAAAACAATAATCTTAATTAAAAAAACATTATACAAATAGAAAAAAAATTTGATAAAAAAAAAAAAAGTAAAGCAAATTCAATCAACCTCGTCAATATTTGTGCGATCATGATTCTGTGTTTTCGGACTTGCAGCGTCGATCTGTGTCATCACATGCTCATATGTGTCTTTCAGCTCTTTGAGCACATCTTCGAAATCTTCCGTCTTGGCCGTAGCGTTGTCCTTCAGCCAAGAAAATGTTTTTCTACACATAAAAAGTGCTTGAGAAATATGATTTTTTTTTAGTTTACTTGCTGACTTCTCAATAGCATGCTTCAAATAATAGGCATAATTTTCTAACTTGTTCTTTGCGGCGATCCTCTCTCTCTCCTGATCGTCTTCATATTGATATCTTTTAGCATCAGCGAGCATCCTCTGTATATCAGCCTGCGATAAACGGCCTTTTTCATTTGTAATTTTGATGTGTTTTCTCTCCCCGTTGCTTATCACTTTTGCAGACACGTGTAGTATACTATCGGCATTTATCTCGAAGCATACCTCAATTTTCTGTTCGCCGCGTGGAGCTGGGGGTATGTTGGACAGTGTGAATGATCCTAGTATGTTGTTATCTTCAAATTTGGCCCGTTCTCCTTCACAGACAATAATTTTTGCTTCAGTCTGGTTATCTGCAGCTGTGCAATATGTTTCAGTATTTTTGCAGGGTATTGTAGTATTACGTTCGATTAACTTTGGTACTAAACCACCGTAGATCATAACGCCGAGAGAAAGGGGTATAACATCTATTAAGGCAATTTGGTTCATTTGAGGTTCGCTTGCTTCGCTTAAAATAGCAGCCTGGACAGCTGCTCCATATGCCACAGCCTCATCTGGATTGACGGATAAATTTAGTTTTTTTCCATTGAAAAAGTTTTGCACAATACTCTGGATTTTTGGGATGCGAGTAGACCCACCGACTAGAACTACATCGTGGATGGCAGTCTTATCAATCTTGGCACCTTTTAGCGCATTTTCTACTTGCACTAACGTACTGTTGAAGAATTCCAAATTGAGTTCTTCGAATCGTGCTCGCGAGATTCGGTACGCAAAATCGATACCTTCAAATAATGCATCTAGTTCAATGCTACCTTCAAAGCTGGAAGAGAGTGTACGTTTGGCCCTTTCAGCTGCAGTACGTAGGCGACGAAGCGACCTTGGATTGTTGCGTAGATCCTTTTTATGCTTTTTCTGAAACTCATCAGCGAAAAAGTCAACCAGTATATTATCAAAGTCTTCTCCCCCCAAATGGGTGTCTCCGGCAGTAGACTTGACCTCAAAGTGTGATCCTTCAGTAATTTTCACTATAGATACATCAAAGGTGCCCCCGCCCAAATCGAAGATCAGAACATTTCTTGCTTCTTTCAGGTCTTTATCCAATCCATAAGCTAAAGCTGCTGCTGTGGGCTCGTTGATTATTCTTAGAACGTTTAAGCCAGCTATGGTACCAGCATCCTTTGTAGCCTGCCTCTGTGAATCATTGAAGTAAGCTGGCACTGTGATAACCGCGTCTTTAACTTCTTTGTCCAGGTATGCTTCAGCTGTGTTCTTCATTTTAGTCAAAATCATGCTGCTGATCTCCTCAGGAGGAAAGCATAATGTCTTCCCTTTGTAACTAACTTCTATTTTGGGATTTCCACCATCATTGATCACTTTGAACGGCCAGTGTTTCATGTCCTGTTGAATCTGGGGATCGTCGAATTTTCGTCCGATGAGGCGCTTGGCATCGAAGACTGTGTTGAGAGGGTTGAGGGCCACTTGGTTCTTCGCTCCGTCTCCTAGCAGACGTTCAGTGTCTGTAAACGCGACGTAGGAAGGCGTGATGCGGTTGCCCTGGTCGTTCGCAATTATCTTCACTTTGCCGTTCTGCAACACTGCCACGCATGAATAAGTAGTTCCCAAGTCTATGCCGATAGCTGAAGAAGTCATTTTCTTAATTCCACTGCCAAGTCCTCGTATTTTCTTAATTAATGACCACTGTTACTTAGGCTTGCTTTGGTAGTAAGTAATCGGGTGTTTTAGGCGATGTAATTAAAACAAATGAAAGTATTTATCGTCATTATCAGACATTTAACAAAGAAATAATTGATAGTTACGATTATTGTTTGTGATAAATGTTTTATCAATGATAATGTTTTGATAAAACATTCAGTCGTCGGTCGTGGTCCACCTAGGTGAACCACGGGCACGTTTTCTTGCCGGTGGCCCACCTACAGTTTGTCTACCTGGATTTCGACGGAGCTCCTCCCAAGGGCGGAGCCCCTTTTTCTGGGTATTTTGCTCTTCGGGCAAATAACATAACCTACCTATTTTTATTATTTTTTATCGTAATTAAATGACAAGATCACATGGAATTAATTTGAGGTAGACCATGGCCTATAGTCATTTGCCCGTATAGTGTATTTTTTCGGCCCGCGGAATTCTGACATTTCTCGGTATTACCAGTCATATAAACGTTCCTTAAATCCGTGGTAAGAAAAGGAAAAAAAATAAAAATGTAGAACATTATGTTGAAGTTGAAATACTTAATTTCTAAACGACACTGAAAATTAGAACACATAGAAAAATCCGAAAAGTAAAGCTATGGCCGGGAATCGAACCCGGGTCCTCGTCATTCCGTGACGCGTGCTATACCCCTACACCACCCATAGCAGGTGAGTAAGCGTTCGAATTTTTCTATCTATTACTAACTGTCACGTGATCTTGTTACTATGCGATTATTTGTCGCGAAGCGTCATCTATTTGAATGATGTGTCTGTACGACACAATTACAAACTCCCGTGGAACATCTACTGCTCACCAGGGACGAGAGATGGCGCTGTTTTTCAAATGATAGGAAATATCAAATGAATCAAGAAATTTTTATTTCTTAATTTTTTATGTTTACTTTTACGGTTTTACCGTTAGAAATTTAATTTCTAAACGACACTGAAAATTAGAACACATAGAAAAATCCGAAAAGTAAAGCTATGGCCGGGAATCGAACCCGGGTCCTCGTCATTCATTTGTTCATTGAAATACTTAAACTAAAAATCATTTTTACATATTAGTAATTAACAGATATTTGGTTTAATTTTAAATTGCATAATTTAGACATAATTAATAATCTTTTCTTTTTTTTGGGAGAATATAAATTGTTTGGGGTATCACTTTGAGTATTGTCATATATTACAAACCTTCGGTCTACGATTATAATAATATTGATTTATTTCGTAATATTTAATAAAAAGAATGAACAGAACGTAAAACTTCAGCAGTCAGCTGTCATTCTTCCGGCAAAATATAGGAAAATATTTTAATTGCTCCTCCCCCAATCTCAAAATTACATTAAACCGAACAATCTCCTCACGTGTGTAATGTTATGTCACTACGTCGACATGGCAAAATATGCCTTGCTAAAATAAAGACGTGATTTATGTATGTACGTATGTATGTGATAATAAGGATGACTTTTAAAGTTTTCAACTTAGATCTTCTGTACTCTAATTGGGCAATTGTCGTTAAAATAAAAGCTGCCATTAATTTTTAAATCCATTATTTGAGTACCTAATGTTAGAACGTCACCGTATTTTATTATTTTTATTTGTTAGTTAAAATAACGAAAGCTTAGTGTGACAATTTATTTGTTCAGCAGAAAAAAATGTTGGTGACCCCTGAAACGTCTAATTCTGACAGCTGTCAGAATTCCACGGGCCAAAAAAACACACTATAGTTAACTACTAGTACTAGGCAGGTGGACCACGACCGATGACCTAAAACATTCTATATCTACGGTTTATCCCCGTTGAGAAAGGTGTTCAATGAGGACAAAATGGCAGCTAATAAAAATGAAAGATTTAGGAAGAATTTGAACAAGAACAAGTTGTACAATAAAAATGATGCAGTGTAGGTAAGAGTAAAATACAATCTCGACAATAACGTAGAACAAAACAAAGCGCCTAGCAGACTCTATGAGCAATAATCTTCGCATGTGTTGTTTGGTCTGTCCTTGCCATTGCCAGGCTGTTATGCTTGAATAAGCACTATACAGATGGCGGCACGTAAGTAAAACGTGGAGGGGCGATGCGCAGTAGTCGAAAATAAGGTATCACGGGGGAGAGCAGGGGCCGCGGGCGGGCGTACGTGAGCGCTTATTGGCTCTCCAGTCGTACCCTGCCCCGCGCACCGCATGCGACGCTCCGCTGACTTCAGCTGCACAGTCGCGTTCTAAATTGTGTTGTTATTGTTGTTTTTAACCTTTGTAATATATCTTAGAAAATCATAGACAACATAAAAAGATATTTACGCTTTCGATAACTTAAATAATAAATCTTAGAAATTGTTTTCGAAAATAGAAACTTTAATTTACGCAAAATAAAAATATGAACGCACGCGTAAATGTTAACCATTTGTCATTATTTTTGAACGCACGCATAAATAATATTTGAGGAACTTCTATTCAAATCTGCTTAATACACTTTTCAACCTTTTTAATTGATTAAAAAAAATACAGACAAAAGTTTATCCACCCTTTTTAAATAGTTTACACAAAATACATTTCTGAACGCATGCATAAATGTCAATCACAGTATTTGACCGGATGACAGGAGGAAAACAAAAGTTTGACAGGTACTAAACAAAGGTACATTTTCATTTTCATAATTATGTATTCGTCAAGTTTTCATTGTTTTTAAAATGTATTCTGCTATTCAGGGCGGAGACAAATCCAACGAAACAAAAACCATGAAAATTGATCCAGCCGATCTCGAGTTATAAGTGTTGTAACAAACCCGTCTTTGTTTTATATATATAGATTAGAAAATAAAAATTGAAATAAGTTTCTGTTAAAATAGTAGATTGTACAGTCGCCATCAGATATATCGTAGCGGGCGAGGTCCTCAAATAATTCGGAGCAGCCTTAAATTTCAATAAATTCGATACACTGTAAGGTTAATAACATCAGAACACGCAATTAGTCATAAATATAATAGCAGCCACTTTTCAATAAAATCGGGACATCACAGATCGTCAAAGATATCGATGCAGACAGGCTGACCATAAAGATCGGAACATTTTTGTAAAATGCACCTTAACTTTGTGACAAACAGTTTAAATTACAGTGTGTTTATAATAAAATTAGTTTTATAAAATAGAACTACATGCTTTGACTTATAACAGCAGAAGAAGAAAAAAATTATTCGTAAAAAAGTATATTTGGCAATTTAGTGGCCAGTAACAATTTATGCTATACAACAAAAAAGGTTTTATGTTACTAACACGGTGAATTATGCATGCACACGCGTACACTATTTAGGTGACATTATCTTTCATGGCATGACGTTTGAGCCTTATTTGTATTTTGTTTGGAATTCAAATCTATTATTATATACGTAAGGTTTATTTTCCACATATGTTCCGATATTTATGATCAGCCTGACTGCGTCGATACCTTTGACGATATGGACTTCCTGATATTTTTAGCTCATTGAACGTCCCGAATTTATTGAAAAGTCGCTGCTATTATATTTATGACGGATTGCGTGTTCCGATGTTATTAACCATATTTAGTGTAACGAATTAATTGAAATTTAATGCTGCTCCGAAATATTTGAGGACCTCGCCCGCTACGATATATCTGATGGCGACTGTACTTAAAGTGGGTGACAGACGGGCGAGTAAGTTCGCGTACTTACGGCTCGACGACTTGACTTTACTCGCCTGTACTTAAAGTGGGTGACAGACGGGCGAGTAAGTTCGCGTACTTACGGCTCGACGACTTTACTCGCCTGTACTTTACTGTAAAAGTACGCGTACTTAGACTGACTGAAGTCGTCGAGGCGTAAGTACGCGAACTTACTCGCCCGTCTGTCACCCACTTACTACAGTGATATAGCTGCCACGCTCACTATAGAACAATAGGTACTCGTTAAATTCGTCGGACAGTGTCATTTCATAAGGGTAGTGGAACCGAGAAGGTTAGGAATGACTGTTTATGGTGGTAATTAGTGTTGTTCGTGTCAGGCGCGGGCCGACGCGCTCCGCCATGAAGCTGGGGTCGCGCGGCGCCGACACGGAGTCGTTCGTGTCCAAACTGCGCAGCGAGGGGGACGCCGTCGCGCCGCAAGCCGCGCACAGCGCCAAGCCCGACGCCAAGCCGCCCGCGCCCAACCAGAAGGAGTGAGTATTGTGCCAGGCGTGGGCCGCCCGCGCCCAACCAGAAGGAGTGAGTATTGTGCCAGGCGGGGGCCGCCCGCGCCCAACCAGAAGGAGTGAGTATAGTGCCAGGCGTGGGCCGCCCGCGCCCAACCAGAAGGAGTGAGTATTGTGCCAGGCGGGGGCCGCCCGCGCCCAACCAGAAGGAGTGAGTATTGTGCCAGGCGGGGGCCGCCCGCGCCCAACCAGAAGGAGTGAGTATTGTGCCAGGCGGGGGCCGCCCGCGCCCAACCAGAAGGAGTGAGTATTGTGCCAGGCGGGGGCCGCCCGCGCCCAACCAGAAGGAGTGAGTATTGTGCCAGGCGGGGGCCGCCCGCGCCCAACCAGAAGGAGTGAGTATAGTGCCAGGCGTGGGCCGCCCGCGCCCAACCAGAAGGAGTGAGTATTGTGCCAGGCGGGGGCCGCCCGCGCCCAACCAGAAGGAGTGAGTATTGTGCCAGGCGGGGGCCGCCCGCGCCCAACCAGAAGGAGTGAGTATTGTGCCAGGCGGGGGCCGCCCGCGCCCAACCAGAAGGAGTGAGTATTGTGCCAGGCGGGGGCCGCCCGCGCCCAACCAGAAGGAGTGAGTATAGTGCCAGGCGTGGGCCGCCCGCGCCCAACCAGAAGGAGTGAGTATTGTGCCAGGCGGGGGCCGCCCGCGCCCAACCAGAAGGAGTGAGTATTGTGCCAGGCGGGGGCCGCCCGCGCCCAACCAGAAGGAGTGAGTATTGTGCCAGGCGGGGGCCGCCCGCGCCCAACCAGAAGGAGTGAGTATTGTGCCAGGCGGGGGCCGCCCGCGCCCAACCAGAAGGAGTGAGTATAGTGCCAGGCGTGGGCCGCCCGCGCCCAACCAGAAGGAGTGAGTATTGTGCCAGGCGGGGGCCGCCCGCGCCCAACCAGAAGGAGTGAGTATTGTGCCAGGCGGGGGCCGCCCGCGCCCAACCAGAAGGAGTGAGTATTGTGCCAGGCGGGGGCCGCCCGCGCCCAACCAGAAGGAGTGAGTATTGTGCCAGGCGGGGGCCGCCCGCGCCCAACCAGAAGGAGTGAGTATTGTGCCAGGCGTGGGCCGCCCGCGCCCAACCAGAAGGAGTGAGTATTGTGCCAGGCGTGGGCCGCCCGCGCCCAACCAGAAGGAGTGAGTATTGTGCCAGGCGTGGGCCGCCCGCGCCCAACCAGAAGGAGTGAGTATTGTTGTGTCAGGCGTGGGCCGAAGTCACAAAAGATTTCTTTAAAGCGACTCGTGCCTTCAACTAGTGTAAATTAGGTACTTTCTAAAGCCTACTTCTCTTAAACGGCTGAGCCAAAACATTTGAAAAAAAAAATATTAATTATCAACTCTTATACGATATCTACAATGTAGGTCGTTTGGGTATCAGCAAAAGTTCGGCATTTAAATAAAGTTCAGCCGAATGGTGTTTTTCAGCTTGCATTCCCTACTGCTCCTAAACGACTTATGAAAATATTTAATTTTCAATGTTAAAAAATAATGAATCCGATGTACTTTAAACACAACACAACGTAGCATTTGTAAATCGATAGACTTTCTCATCTCGAATAACAACAAAAACACCGTAAATTTGCAAAAGTGTGTGATTTTCTTTACTCGTCACACGTAAAAAAAATGCAAAGACGGCATTTTGAAGGCACTAGTCGCCTTAAAAATTTCATTTTAAACACAAGCTTCGTGGACCAAAACTGCAGAGATATTTGGACCGACACGTGAAATAGGTCCTAGGTAAAGCTACTTAGTCCTCCAGACTGGCAACGCAGCTGCAAATCCTCTGATATTGAGGATAACCATGGGCTTGACATTAGAAAAGATATAATGAAATAATTGTCTTTTTGCAGTGTACATTTGAGGTTCGAAGAAAGGCTGAGCCTTGTAGCGGGTCGCGACGGTGACATACAAAACTTCGAGCTTTCTGGTGAGCCATTTATTAAATATTTGGTTGTATATTTTTTCATCACACTTGCTCGTAAAGGGTGTTATAACACGTGTGCTTATAGAGCCGTAGTAGCTGATTTAGCTCCCGCGGGAATTTCAAATATTTTACTCCCGAGGGAGTTATTTTTGTATGGATTTTCATAACTCCCTCGGGAGGAAAAGTTTAGTTTTAAAATTAAGAGTTCATTGTACGTCATTTCAGACTAAGGAGGTTTCAGATCAGCCAGATTTATTTAATATTAAAAAATAAACACCCAAACCAATTTTATAAAACTTTCAATTAGACATTACTGATTACGATCCAAGATGGCGGATGACATTTTGACACTAAAAATATTGATGGTGAGTGTCATTTTCGAGTAATTTGGTGGCTCTGAGCCCGATTTGGGCATAATTTTTTGGATCCAAAATGGCGGATGACATTTTGACAATATTGACGCTAAAATGTTGATGGGTATCATTTTCGAGTAATTTGGTGACTGAGCCTGATTTTGGCATAATTTTTTGAATCCAAGATGGCGGATGACATGTTGACACTATTGACACTAAAATGTTAATAGGTGTCGTTTTCGAGTATTTTGGTATTTCTGAGACTGATTATGGCATAATTTTTTGGATCCAGGATGGCGGATGACATTTTGACACTATTGACACTAAAATGTTGATGGGTTCGTTTTCGAGTAATGTGGTGGTTCTGAGCCCAATTTTAGCATAATTTTTTGGATCCAAAATGGCGGACGATATTTTCACACTATTGGTAACTACATAAATGTTGATGAGTGACGTTTTCGGGTAGTTTTGTGATTCTGAGTTTATTTTATTGATATTTTTTTTATTTCCTCGCAAATGTGATGAAAAACATTGTGTGTATCACGGGCAGTAAGGGGATTACAAACACCGCCCTCGGTGCACAATGTACTATTGTTAAGCCCGCGATGCCGCGAAGCGTCTTAAAGGAATTAAAAAAAGGCTAATTTTTATGACGTGATAACGTCTTATAAATCGATGAACGCCGGGCGCACTCAAGAAGCATAACTTATACTAACGTTACTGACGTCGGAGTGTGTGTCGCAAATAGCGACATCTGTTGCTTGTTGTCGCAACCACTTTGCGTACCTCACTTTGAGGGTCAATAGATTGATTTGATAGATACTAAGCGATTTAACCAAGTGCCGATAGATGGCGTAACTTAGCCTACCCTCAAAAGCTACCATTTATCGTTATCACATAAAATTTGTTTTTTTTTTTATTTCTAATCAGAATCAACAACACTGTTGCTTATACGCATCATAAAATTGGTGGCACTTTTTTTTCTTGCATGAGAGTTAATGAACCTGAGTAAAAATACCTACTCCAAAATTTCCATATTTTTTTTTTGTTCAAACTCCCCTTAAACGCTGTATCCCGCGAGTTACGAAAATCTTTGAATGTCTTTGAACCATTGTAGTGTAGTGTCATGTGTTGTGCAGGTCTCTTGACGCTGCGCATCAGCAACGAGCAGTTCGGCCGCATCCACGTGCACGTCGACAACAAGGACACGAGGCCGTTGCAGCTGCAGGTGAAATGCAGTTTCAAAATTATATTTTAACGTTCTCGCCGCCATTGACTTACTTAAATAATACAAAAAAATACTTAATACAAATACTCTTTTCACTTCTCATGCTCAAAAAGTTCGACTTTATGCTGGATGTAGGCTGCATAAAATGGCATTTTATGCTCTTGTGCATAAAGTAAAATCTTCGTCTAAGACCAAGACAATCGGGTGCCAACAGCCACAAACAATCACTAAAACTTTACGACAGCATATTTTGTTTATTTTTTTAAGTTTTTTTTTTATTATAATCTGCGGTCTATTAAACTGTTTTATTTTTCATGTACGTACTTATTTGTTTCAATAATAATTTGTCAAATTATTGTTACCTAGTTTTAGGTACTAGACCTAAAACTAGGTAACAATAATTTGACAAATTATTATTGAAACAAATAAGTACGTACATGAAAAATAAAACTTTTTAAAATATAAATCAACACCTGCCTACTCGAACCTTACCGCAGTATCACGTTTAAAAAAAAAGAAAAAAAAGTTAATTGGCGGGAACTCAGGCGGGAACGTCCTATTTTCTCTTAGTAGGATTTATGTTGCAATTTGTTACTGTTTTACGATTAATATTCAATAATTTCGTCAAGTGAAGAGGAAATAACACTGACTCCTAACACAGTCAATTTGCCAGGAAAAACCATTAAATATATCGAATTGTTCCAATGTCACATTTAATTTTATTTAATTTTTTTGCAATGTTTTTGTTTTGTTTCTTCGCAATCTAAGTGAAAAGCAGAGTGTATAACTCGTTCATAAAATTATGCTCTGGTTGTACAATCTACTATTGTTGAACACCACAAATCAGTACAAAACAATACGGAAACAAAGAACAAAGTAAACAACAACAACACAAAACAACAATATAAAGTTGACTGATGTGTGATTCGACTTTCCATGTATACACCCATAGTCTTGTTAAACAAACAAAGTTATTGATTCCTTTGTGTTATATTTTCACCCTTATTGCAATGGAATAAAGGTGAAACGGTCGTAACACAAAATAATCACTTAATTTTTGTTGTAATTAAGTTAAGACCTTGTTCATTTTTTTTTGAAAACGACTCATCTATAGTAATATTGTGCGCAGACCCACCCGAACGTGGACAAGGAGGCGTTCCGTTCGAGCGGCGTCATCGGGCTGAAGCAGGCGCAGCGGCCCTTCCCGCTGCACAGCGACGTGGGCGTGCTCAAGTGGAGGCTCGCCACCAACGACGACAAGCTGGCGCCCATCTCAGGTACGCTGTATACAGCGACGTGGGCGTGCTCAAGTGGAGGCTCGCCACCAACGACGACAAGCTGGCGCCCATCTCAGGTACGCTGTATACAGCGACGTGGGCGTGCTCAAGTGGAGGCTCGCCACCAACGACGACAAGCTGGCGCCCATCTCAGGTACGCTGTATACAGCGACGTGGGCGTGCTCAAGTGGAGGCTCGCCACCAACGACGACAAGCTGGCGCCCATCTCAGGTACGCTGTATACAGCGACGTGGGCGTGCTCAAGTGGAGGCTCGCCACCAACGACGACAAGCTGGCGCCCATCTCAGGTACGCTGTATACAGCGACGTGGGCGTGCTCAAGTGGAGGCTCGCCACCAACGACGACAAGCTGGCGCCCATCTCAGGTACGCTGTATACAGCGACGTGGGCGTGCTCAAGTGGAGGCTCGCCACCAACGACGACAAGCTGGCGCCCATCTCAGGTACGCTGTATACAGCGACGTGGGCGTGCTCAAGTGGAGGCTCGCCACCAACGACGACAAGCTGGCGCCCATCTCAGGTACGCTGTATACAGCGACGTGGGCGTGCTCAAGTGGAGGCTCGCCACCAACGACGACAAGCTGGCGCCCATCTCAGGTACGCTGTATACAGCGACGTGGGCGTGCTCAAGTGGAGGCTCGCCACCAACGACGACAAGCTGGCGCCCATCTCAGGTACGCTGTATACAGCGACGTGGGCGTGCTCAAGTGGAGGCTCGCCACCAACGACGACAAGCTGGCGCCCATCTCAGGTACGCTGTATACATACATAACATAGTCAATTCGTCATCATCATCGTCATCACCTGAGTGTGACCAGGGGGATTACCACAGTAGCTTAATGTGAGCCAAGTTCTATTCAGCGTAAGGGACAGAACTATATGGCTGCATACCTGTGTTGGAGATATTGTGAAATAATTGATGAGGCTATCTTTCATTTTTACACGAATTAAAATATACTTTAGTAGATCATTAAATATTACTGAGTTTCGCGGTGCATTGGTGTTGTGTTGTAAAACCGTGTAAACATCGCACACAGCACAAAAGAGTCAGTATCAACTCAAAATAATACACCATTTTAATTTAGAACGTATATTGTATAAACTTTAAACTCCTTAATCATAAACGCTGAGGCTTCTGCTAACTTAGCAATCGTTTGTCCTTATCTGTGAAAGGTAAATGTCAAAGTGACAGATAAGGACAAACGATTTGCAATTTAGCAGAAGCCTACAGAGCGTATATCAATAAGGGGGTAATTTTGTAACATTTTGTATTTTGAGGATAAATAAATAAATCATAACCAGCCTATAGTTTAGGTACCTAACTGCTACCAGTGGCGAGATTATTGACAGTGTTCTCTTCCAGTGAACTGCTGGCCGTCGGAAGGCGCGGGCGGCTGCGACGTCAATATCGAGTACGAGCTAGAGCAGGAACACCTCACGCTGACTGATGTACACATCAACATACCGCTGCCGTAAGAACACGCCACTTACAATTTGTATACTAAAGAGGAAATCTGGTGGACACTTCGTCATTTTCTTATACGACAAGAGTTCCCACGCATATGGTAAAAGCCCTGAAAAAAAAGTTGAATTAAAACGAGTTTTATTTCTCCATTTCACATTATCATTGTTTGTTGGGCAGCGCGGGCAACAGCTCGGTGGTGGTCCACCAGTGGGAGGGCAGCTACACGCAGAAGGGCCGGACCCTGGTCTGGAGCATCCCCGTCATCAACAAGCAGCAGCGCTCGGGGAGCTTGGAGTTCACGTGAGTGTACCGACGTTGGGACTATCCTTGCTGTTTGATAAACAAGCTGTCTTAGAATAATTGTATAATATTTCAACAGCTTGGGGTTTACTAGAGCTTACTTTGGGACTAGGTCGATTTGGGTGAATTCCCTGGGGTGCGTTCAGTTTGATCACCCGACGACGCACAGGCCCGTTCAGTAAGTCAGTGCGATCATCGGGCGATCACACCAAGTCGTTCAGTAACATCGCCGGGCGTCGTCGGGCGATCGCACAGGTCACCCCGTAAAATAGATGGGTAAAAAAAACCCAGACGTCACTTTGACAGTTGTCTTAAGTATTACACTTTACTGTTTTACTTACTTTATAATAAACTTATTATTACGAATACGAAATCGCATACCATAGACATTTAAATTTAAATGAACTTTAATAAATAAATTCAAATTTCGATTCTGAATTCTTCACTAATTTTGATTTGAACATTTGAATTGACACTTTTGACTGAAGAACACCCCAACTCGTTCAGTAAGCGTGTTCATGATCGGACAATTTTCATCCGACGATATTCACACTGACACTTTAGTTACTGAACGTAGCCCTGCAATACAAATTTATTTTGCAGTGTCACGCCGGCGATACCCAACGACTTCTTCCCGCTGACGGTGTCGTGGACCTCGGACACGACCCTGGCGCTCCTGGCGGCCACTAAGGTGACGCAGGCGGACGACGGCGCGCCCGTGGACTACTCGCAGGACGTCAGCTTCCTGCCTGACAAGTACGAGATCGTTTAGTTTTACTGTTGACGCCGACGACGCCTACAAGAGATACTTTTTTGTAAGATTAGAATAGTAAATAAATAAAAAAAGCTGTAGGGCAAACCTTGGTTAATCGGTGATAGTTAGCCGAAAGACGTCCACTGCTGGACATACGCCTCCCCCAAGGCTCTCCACCAATATTAATATTATTTTTTGTCAATATAACAAGTTTTTTTTCTTAATTTTGAAGGATACTTCGGATACTTGCTGCACGATAGCATGTGGAATGATAGTGCCGCCACCTACTGGCAATTGTTACAAGCCGTAAAGATATCGAGTATTTCCGCTATTAGACCATAAAGTAGCTATCACTGAATTACTTCATATCACCGATTAGCCAAGGTTTCCCTAGTGTCTGTAAAGTCGGTTTAAATGGCTGTTTGTATGTAAATGAAAAATCGGGAAATAGTAATATAATTACACAGCTTTAAGATTATTATTGATTATTAAGTAGTTTTTTTTTTAAAGTGAAACTTTTTTTTTCGTCCATTTGTCGAGTGTCGCATTACAGCCGGCCGCGGAGTGGGGATAAAGTGACAGGCGCTCAGCAGAGCAGCCAATATGGCGCCCGTAGCTCGCATCAGCTGACCGTGTAGCATTTACATTCATTTATTCGTGCAAGTACTCCGCGGTATTTGTGTTTTGTTTTAAATTATTTATCATTCCCGTTTTCCAATTGTTAAGTAAAGATTAAGAACGCGATTTTAATACCCTAAATCGAATAAAATCACACATTTTTTTTATTTCAACTCGTCTTTGATAGTGTACGAAAGGAATGACTGAGTCATATTGCTGTCGTGCATGTTAAAAAAAATTACCGCTACAGTTTAGGCGATCGTAGGGTTAACTAAGATAAGGCTATTTCAGATAATAATTATGTATTCCTGTTTCTTTTAATATTAAGTCTAATTATTATTTAAATACGCCAAGTTTGTCCAAACATTCAAATGTTACGTCGAATTGTTTCCAAACAAAACTTATTTTTAACTAGAACTTATAAATGTACCAATACAATACTGTATTATAAAACTATAATAATAATAAAATATGAATATAAACGTGTGTTTTATTGGAGTTACGCTATGTATTGGTTATGTTTATGGTTTGTGGTGGGGCTGTGTTCGGCGGACGAGTTGTGGTTTCATGATCCAAGGTTTGATGCGAGGAGGCTGCGGGCGCGACGCGCGGTCAGTACAGGCCGCGCCAACTTTTTTAATACGAGTAAGTTTTATTGAATCAAGCGTTACTTTGCGGAGGTCCATTTCAATGAACACAAATTATTTACGAGTACCTTGCTACTCCGCTACTTAAGACCTTTTAACTTTTTTTTGCCTTGCCTTGCTTGGTCCTTGCCTTGGGCTTGCTTTTGCTTTTTCCTTTTTTTTTAAGTAGCGGAGTAGCAAGGTAAATATTTTGTGTTCACGAGCAAGTTGAATTATTTGGACTTAGAAATTCGAGCCTGTGTGGAATTGAAGTCTGCTTTTTATTTTGTTAATAACACGGTTGCCCGCGACTTCGCCTGCGAATTATGCTATTTTGCGAGATAAAAACTATACTAATGTTCTTACAGGGACTGAAATTATCTTACCAAATTTCATTAAAATCGTTACTGCGGTTTAGTCGAAGTAACGGACAGAAAAAAATACTTTCGCATTTATAATATTATTAGGGATAATCACGTACCTAACTAGCACTAAGAGCCCTGCGGATAGGTTGTACTCTACTTCCATAGCCAGGGGCACAGATTTCCGTAGCGATGTGTTTTGAAGCACTCGCTTATCTCCAGCGTTTCCCGCCCTCAACAACCACCACAAACGAGGCGTAGCAGCCACAGAGCAGCAGTACCCGTGGATCGCTCGCGTCATTCATTCGAGGACGGAAAAGATGCCTCACGTCTGCACCGCGTCTTGCATCGACAAAAGAATATTTGTGACAGCTGCGCGATGTATTTTCAAGTAAGTTTTGAGTTTAAAAAAAAAAGAAGTCCGGATCGCTAGCACCGTTTTACTTGCTGTTACTGCTTCTAAGCAGCAGTGTTTGCGCTGTGTTCCAGCGTGGAGAGTAAAACGGTCGGTGAAATTACTGGAACATAAGTACCTAATTCTATCTTAGCCCTCTAAGCTACACATCTACAAACCTTTGGTGTTGCGGGTATCCATGGGTGGTGGTGCTCATTACCACGAGGTGACCCTCTTGCTCGTTT
Organism: Pandemis heparana; assembly: GCA_963854515.1. Lineage (NCBI taxonomy): Eukaryota > Metazoa > Arthropoda > Insecta > Lepidoptera > Tortricidae > Pandemis > Pandemis heparana. Next base: position 4,279,532 of record OY978031.1, read on the forward strand.
ACTTTACTTGTCGTTACTATATTAAAAAAGGCTAGAGATATTTGCTATTTAGTTGTTTTCTTTTTTTTTCTCTCACTGTATAAACCTTTCCTGGACTGCGACGAACATTTCAAAACCAAAATCAGCTAAATCGAATCGGCCCAGCGGTTCTCGAGTTTATGCGCGACTAACAAACGCATTTCATTTTTATATAATATAAAGAAGAAGATAGAAGATTAGTATGGACACTGACGTAGATGTGAAATATAGTCAGTGGTTTTTGCAGCGGGTTTATACAGAGTCAGCGTCATATAGTTTGAAGCATCCAAGTCGGCCAAATAGATCGGCAAGTTAAGTAAGTACACACAGCAAAGCTATTCGGTAAGCAGGTTTAAAGCGGCGCGTGCATGCAGAGGTGCTTACCGAATAGCTATGCTGTGTGTACATAGAATACAGTATGGCTTGCCGAACCTTTTGGTCATTGGATGTTTCAATTTTCAATGTTTCGTACTCATACTACGTATATGACGCTGACTGTACAGAATGATAACTCCAAATACCTTTTTCAGTCTCAAAGTGGATTACACAACAGTACACTACCAAAACCAGATTCTGCGTGTTCGCGCGTTCATTACACCCTCGAAGCCGACAAAGCAGATGTTCGACGATATCGGCTTCATTGTTCTCGAAGACGAACCGAAACTTACAAGATGGCCGACAATCGGGGTTTTCGACACAGCCAATAGAACTGACAACGAGTTCATGTGGCTGCATAACTTGGGTTGGCACGAGGGCCCACAGGAACACTATGTCGTTGGTTACGCTGCGGATGACAACGTAATTTTGTTTTACATACATACCGTCACGATTCTTTCCCATAGGGGTAGGCAGACTACTTTGTTCCACTTGTTACGATCACATACCTCTTTCGCTTCGTCCACATTCATATGCTCGTCGGTTTCGGGTACTCTTGACCAGTAGGCTTATTGTCTAACTCGCTCGCAATCACCATCGTTTTCATTTTGACAGTTCTTGTATGAATGTGACAGCTAGCTGATTCCGATGCCAATTGTCAGCCCATACATGAACTGTCAAAATGAAAACGATGGCGATTGCGAGCGAGTTAGACAATAAGCCTACTGGCCTTTTTCCGAAACGTCCCCAGTTTAATCACGGAATTATGTTTTCCTTAGCTTAATAAAATATCCTGCTAAAATGAGGCCTCGCCCGCGCAGTGCAGGGGCGCGGGGTGGGACGACCGCGGGGGCTGAGAGGTGCGGGCGGCAGGCGCACTACCCGCCCGCACCGAGAGGTCCCCGCCGTCGTCCTACCCTGCAGTCTATATAGTTAGCCGAAGATGCCAATATAGGTAATGGCGGCGTAGCCGTGGCGTCCCAGCAGGCTATGACCCTTGTTTCTACACGCAGAATACTCCTTAAATAACCAAAGTAAATTAATTTTCTAGACGACAAAATACCAAGCTCCGGACACAACCTACGCACTGACAGAATTGAAAATAGTTATCGACTTAGAACTATGCAACGAGCTAACATCAATGGATGATAATGACGACGCAACAGACTTCTGGGTGCCGTGCTACCACTCTTGCACAGTCAATGACGATCCCGACGACGATAGATGCAAGATCTACCACGGCGTAGAAGGAGGTGCGGTGATTGATAAGAAGAATAAAACTTTGATCGGTATTGCAACGTGGGGCGGTTATGACGAAGGCGGCGTCTACGTTCTGCCTGTTGGATTCTCGGTTCTGAACTCTGATAGTTTCCATGAGGATCGGAAGTGTGCGGTGACTGTGAGAGACAGTGCGACAAGCGGCGGTTATCAGAGTTTGTGTGCGCGTTAAATGTAGGAGTATTTAAGAATTGTTTATGACAGAGTATATTTTGTGTTGATTTTGAGTTGATAGTGGACCCCATTCTGCAGCGGCCGCTTATTCCTAATTTTATTTAGGCGTCGCTAAATCCCTTTGCTACCTATTCTATGAGCGGCTGTCATAATCAAATGACAACGCCAAATTTAAAATTAGAAAATTTAGTTTTAGGCTATTTAGGCGATGTGCACGTAGAATCGCATCCAGTGTAAGTAATCATTAAAGGAATATTTCCCAGAGTTTATCCTATGTGTATGTATCTACATAACGTCCTTGATACACATCTTTTCTTTATGCCTGTGTATGAATCCTTTGATTATCTTATCTTATGTAATTATTATGCTTTGGCATAAAAAACAAAATCGTCACACAAATGCAAAATAAACCCAACTATGTAAATGTTTCCTTCAACAATAATATTTTTAGATAAAGGGGAAAATCCTGCCATGAGTGCTTTATGGTAATGATGGTTTATGGTAAGTATTGAATAATGCACATGTCTGTTGGGAGAGCCCATTAGAACCTTTTTTATTTCGTAATTATAAAATAGTTTACATAAAATAGGTATCACATATGTATAAGTTATGGAAGTCATCATCAATCATCCAAAATTAAACTTAAACTCTGAATCACTAAAAGTAAATTTGAACTTTTTAGAACCATCTTCCACTCCTATATTACTAGCAGTGTTGTTATGTTCTGTGTCCTTTTTATTATCTGCAGTAGTGCTGTCCTGCTCTGCTGTGCTGTTTGCTGTGTTGCCAGTGTCGAGCTGATCTGGCGCTAGATTGAATTCAAACCTAAAGGAGCTATCACCTGTTGTCAAAAATGCTGATTTTCGTAGAAATGTAGCTTTAGGTTGAACAGATGTGTCCCCAATTTTGATTTTACTTGTCACTGAAAAAAAAGATTCAATTGGCTAAGTAAAGTTTTTGGAAGAGGTGCAAATTATATTTTTATTCGACAGTCCACGTCCTAATAATCGAGGAACTGCAGCTCTTTTATTTTTATTCCCTCTTGTTAATTAGAAATATTTTTTTAAGTGGTCGATTTGACATTTGTGAAATTTAATGGAAGCGTAGCTACGCGTGCCTAGAACTAGCTTGTAATAAAAAAAAACTACGTCAACCGTACGTCAACTGTCACTTTTGACATTGTCAAAAAATTATACCTCGGTTCTGTTTATTTGCCATTGCGTATAATCAGTGTTTTTTAATAATATTTCTACGACCTCAGCACAACCTCCGGACTTTCGATACTGCCGCACTTCTCTTCAACCTTGGCACGATATTTTGAACTACGATTTCAGCTACTTTCGATTTCGACAACTTAGGCACTGCTTCTTGGACTTTTGAACTTCTACACGAGTATAATGGATTTGGACGATCCCCAAAGCACTGCAGACGAAATGGAGTACTAAAGGGATATACTCAAATGCTTTGTACAGTCATGGTAGAAGAATAGACAGGGCTTTCCAAATTATGTGTATTTGAGCATACCAGCAAGTATACCAAAGGCTTTACAAACGACTTGGTTGGCACCAGCTTTAGATATGAACTGTCCGAAACGGAACTTATATGTCTGTGAGGAACATATCAATGTGAGTGTATTGCAGTTTATGTTGTTGTAAGAAATGAAAATCTTTGAATCTAGTAAAATGCTTTTATTATATTTACAGATTGAGGAAGATTGCTACAAAAGTAAATTTGGAAAATTACACCTCAAAAATACTGCAAACTTGATATTAACCAACACACACAAAAGGAGGTGATCCAAACCAAAATTATTGCTAGCTTGAGGATACATGTGGAACGTGTAATAAGGAGATTGAGGGAATTTGCGTTTTTGAAACCTCACTTGGTTATTAACCATAACCATGTCAGATATGTGGACAAAGCAGTTATAATAGCATGTGCTTTAGTCAATTTGCAAGGTGATATAATAAAAATACAATAATTTTTGGTTTGTTTTATTTTGAAATATACAAATTATTCCTTATTGTAATAAATATTTTTTCAAAGACCTATCCAACAATATCTGATCCGATGTGATAAATAGGAAAAAATCACCATACTGTACAGTCAAACAAATTGCCTACCTATGTGGAACATTTTTTATCATGAATACAATGATTTCTTTGGACGTATGAAAAGTTAATGTGACATTTGTAGAGTAAGGTTTCCATGGTCAAATCGGTTTCTTCAACTGTACCTACTTTACATAAAGTCATTTATTGTAGCTGAGAAACATGTTTGGACCAAAAGCAAACAACTCAACACAAGGCTTAGAGAAATGTACTGGCTGATAGGCGGCAAGTCTAGATTGTCCTTGGAAAGCAAAATAACTATAAACAAGGCCATTCTGAAGCCAATTTGGACTTATGTAATACAACTGTGGGGGACAGCATGTAATAGTAACATTGAAATACTCCAATGGTTTCAAAATACATCACTGAGAGCAATGCTAGACATACCATTCTATATAAATAACAAACTAATACATAATGGACAAAACATAAAACAATGAAAATATGTATGTATGTATGTATGTATGTAAAACTCTTTATTGTACATAAAACACATGAAAAAGATGAATACAGGAAAACACGAATGCACAAAGGCGAACTTATCCCTAAAGGGATCTCTTCCAGTTAACCTTTGAACGATTGACAGGACATAGGTATTAAGCAAGAGTAGACACACAGAAAAAGTAAAAAAAACTGATCAAAACCTAAAATAATCCTAAATGCCTAAATTTTAAATACTTAATGTAAGATATAATACATAACAGATAAATACGATAAACTAATACATATACAGTCATAATAAATACATAATAAATAAAATATATTACACAACATATACATATACATAAGTAACAAAACTCCACACATTCATTTGAGATGAGAGGACCCATCAAGCCAAAACGCCTTCAAGCGACAGCGCAGGGTAGCAACAGTCTGCGATTGCCTGATATCATCTGGCAACCGATTCCAGAGTCGAACAGCGTGTACAGAGAAGGAGTTGGAATAGAATTTGGATTTGGAGACGGGAAAAGCGAGAGAAATATTATCTCCATTAGCCATAAACATTGACTGTAGTATAAGTAAATACTTATACTACAGTCAATGTTTATGGCTAATGGAGATAATATTTCTCTCGCTTTTCCCGTCTCCAAATCCAAATTCTATTCCAACTCCTTCTCTGTACACGCTGTTCGACTCTGGAATCGGTTGCCAGATGATATCAGGCAATCGCAGACTGTTGCTACCCTGCGCTGTCGCTTGAAGGCGTTTTGGCTTGATGGGTCCTCTCATCTCAAATGAATGTGTGGAGTTTTGTTACTTATGTATATGTATATGTTGTGTAATATATTTTATTTATTATGTATTTATTATGACTGTATATGTATTAGTTTATCGTATTTATCTGTTATGTATTATATCTTACATTAAGTATTTAAAATTTAGGCATTTAGGATAAGTAAGATAAGTAAATACTTATACTACAGTCAATGTTTGATGTGTGATGTCATGTTGCATCAATTATAATAATAAAAATAATAAAAATAAAGCCTTTTATTATTACAAATACAGGAGTTCCGGTATATCATTCTAGCAAATTTCAAGTTGTTAATAGTAATAACAGTAGTTCCTTAGTTTAGTTATTTGTGTTAGTATTAGGTTCCACAGATTTGAACCACTATTTAGGTGTAGGCCTCCTCCAGGTTGTTCCATGACTGCCTGTCTTCCGCCTTTCTCAGCCAGTCTTTTCCGACTATCTTCACTATATCATTCATCCATTTTTATAGGGTCTGCTGACTCTTCTTTTATCAATTATGTTACTATTCTTCTCATGTAGGTGGATAGTCACAAGATAATATTTTTTCTTTATTTTGTGCTCCGGAACAACTTTGTTCCCTCTTTTAATTTCCACATAGCCTAATGCATTATCAACATAACCACCTCTTGATGACCTAAAATGCAATGGATAAAATTATAACACAAGATCTTTCATCATTATCATCGTCCTATTTACGTCCCATTGCTGGGCACAGGCTCATTTGTAAGTAACCAAATAAATTATTTTGATTTGATTTGACAGGTACAACAACAAATTATGTATGTAAATATTAAATATGTAATCATAATTATATACCTAAGCTTCAGAATGTTTGTGTAATTCGCCAGTTGGTAGGTACATGAGTGTCTTCACACTTCTAATTTCAGCAACATTGTGCTTATCGTTCGTTTGAAAATATCCCAAGATCATGAACATATCCATGGGTGGCAAGTTTCTAGAATCTGCTCGTACGAATTCGCTCATTTTGTGATCAATAGCGAAGCCTCGGTATTAAAAAAACAGTCCAAAAGTCACGGCGGGGGTCGTCGTGAAAGCAGAAAAACGTTGTCCAAGAAGCAGTGCCGAAGTTGTCGAAAGTAGCTGAAATCGTAGTCCAAAATATCGTGCCAAGGTCGAAGAGAAGTGCGGCAGTATCGAAAGTCCGGAGGTTGTGCTGAGGTCGTTGAAATATTATTTAAAAACACTGATTATACGCAATGGCAAATAAACAGAACCGAGGTATTATTTTTTGACAACGTCAAAAGTGACAGTTGACGTACGGTTGACGTAGTTTTTTTTTATTACAAGCTAGTTCTAGGCACGCGTAGCTACGCTTCCATTAATTTTCACAAATGTCAAATCGACCACTTAAAAAAATATTTCTAATTAACAAGAGGGAATAAAAATAAAAGAGCTGCAGTTCCTCGATTATTAAGACGTGGACTGTCGAATAAAAATATAATTTGCACCTCTTCCAAAAACTTTACTTAGCCAATTAACATTAACATAAAAATAAAAAATATATGATCATAGGATAATAGATCCATATAGGAGCCCTGATAACAACACACTGATGACTGAGATAGTAATTCATTACTTTGAATTTAGAAATATTTTTCTACAAGTTATCACTACAGTCACAATAGAACATTTGGTGAACCAAAAGTAACAAAATACAGAGGTTTAATAATAAATAAATTTTTATTTATAAGCCTTTTTAATCCGAACTCGCTACAATTTCAGTAGGTACATGTTGTTGTTGTTGTTATTGTCGTTTTATTTATTAAATTGTCGCGTAATTCGGCGTACCTCATGGCATAGGCCTCCTCCGTGTATTGGAGAGTTTGGGCTATAGTTCCCACGCGCGCCCAGTGCGGATTGGGAACTTAAGACACACCATTGAATTTCTTCGCAGATGTGTGCAGGTTTCCTCACAATGTTCACTGAAAAGCTCATGGCAAATTACAAATGTAATTCTCGCACATAAATTCCGAAAAACTCAGAGGTGCAAGCCCAGGATTTGAACCCACAACGCTCTGCTTGAGAGGCCACAGGTCAAACCACTAGGCTACCACGGCTTTTTAATAAATAAATATCTTCGGAAAATTAACACCAATTGACTTAGTCCCAAACAAAGCAAAGCTTGTAATATAGGTACTAGACAACAGATAAATATATACAAATACATACAAATTAAACAACCAAGACTCGAGAACAAACATTAGTATTTTTCATACAAATATCTGCCCCACCGGGGATTGAACCCGGGACCTCAAGCTTCAGTCAGGTTCAGGTTCTAGGCCATCAGTTAGTGGGTTGTCAGTCAGTAGTATTCAGTCGTTTTATGGCCATCTAAAATAGACCATGAGGATAGACAAGAGGCAATAGACAAATCTATACTTACTTTTAACCAATTTCTTCTCTTCTGCTGCCATTTTCGCCCTGTAATCTCCAAAGTGTGTCCGCATCAGTTGTCTTTTGCGTATAATTGGCTGACTGTTGTTCTTTAAGACCGTTAAGACCTTCCATGCTTCATTTACTGAAAACAAAAAAAATACCTTCCTTGTAAAAAACGTAACAAATTTAAATAAGCCTAGTGAGCTACAAAACTAGATTCTTTAGATGATTATTCTTACATTGTTTTTCGTTTCCTCTCTTTTCTCCTAATGTTTTCTCTAACTGCTGTATACACCAACAGAGTTCTAATTGGAACTGCCGAAGAGATTCTTCGGGGTCTACGCCGTCTGAACTCTCTTTGTCGACATTGACTGGCTTCTGTATGGAATTGGGTTTCTTTTTAGCGTGTAACTTTGTAGGCTTCGGCATTTTAATTGCAATTAAGAATACAAATTACACAGTATTGAGTTGATTAAGAGATGAGTTCAAACAGTATTACAGTATAACCTCCTCACGTCACGTTTGTTTTCTAATTTTTTTTATTTATAAATTAGACGTGACGTGACAGGCGGCGTGCTCAATGTTGCCTACCATAAAATCAATTTGAAAATAATAAAAAGCAGCTGCTGTTGTCGTCGTACCTTAAAATAAAAATTGTCTAGAAAAAAATGATCACGATAGCTTCGTTAATTCGTAAGCTACGTTTTAAATTTATTGCTAAAATAGGCAAACTAGGTCTACGGGCTAACTTGGCAACGTTAACTTTTTTTTATTTGACGTTTTCGTCTGATAGTGATTGAATGAACCGTTAATTACCGAGATGAGAACTGGTACTCGTATCTATCTAGTATGCATACTTGTTAATTGTATTGTAACTGCAAAGTACTTGTACTTTGAAACTTCTGAAAGTTTCAAAACGCTCGTTTGTGGGATGCCGATTCAACAGTAGCGCCATGAATGTGTGACATAACGCGACTAAACGTGGAACTAATAGTACTAAAACCTAACCTCACAATTTTTTCGTCTGTCTTGCTTGAGAATTTTCACGATAATTTAGTATGCCGCTTGGAAAATTTGGAAAAATAACACTGTCGTGGTAATTACTTTAATAATAAAAATCTTAAAAGTGTTCATTTAAAAAAGTATTTTGTGGTGAGCTCTGATGATTTAATACTTTTGATTTTTATTACAACTATTTTTACACAAAAATAAAAATTACGGTTATTTGAAGATTGTATGCTAGAAATATTAATATTTTAGCTTGAAGAAGACAGCCCAGCTTTAATTTAATTCAGAAGAATGATTCTTGTTTAAAAATTTCAAGGTGTAAGTGAAAGAATAAGAACTGATGCAATTTTTCCTTAAAACTATGATCATGGAAGTAAATAGAAATACCACAAATAAACGCAGAGTACTTTGTAACAAACTAACCTGCTACCCTTCAAAAGACAGTTGAGGCTGGAGTGTAATACCAACCTTCAACACCTGTGGCCCGCACATCAACTCTAAATAACCGCTACACTTGTTCCAATCTACTGTATGTATTAATGAAGATCCTGAAGTGTATAAAATCAAAATAATCCTGAACATACTCTAACTTTATTTCGTTTATACTTACTCCTAATCAGTAGTACCTACCTTTATGCCAAACTGATTTGCCATATTATTTCAGGGTTGCAATAACAGTAACAAGTCTGTCTCTATTTGTGGTGTCCCGGAACTCTATCAATGCGCGCCGGCTGGAGAACATGAGAGCGCGGGAACGCATGCGCAGAGCCAACCAAGGAGACTACCCTGACGTTTACCGAAAACTTTGAATTTGAAAGTAAGCAGCTACATTACTTACAGTATTGTTGGGGTTACCATATGTTCCATATATATGTTTCAATATACACATACTAAAGGCTCGAAGCCGACAGCAGGCAAGACGCGCGGGGGCGCGTGGTTGCGAGAAGAGGTAGGGGGGGACGCGGTGCGGACCGCTCGCTGCCTGCTCAGTCACTACCATTTCAATAAGTCCCATATCAGTTCCCAACAATTATGGCAACCCTACATATAGGTATAATATTGTAATAATAGGGTGGTGGGATGGGCAAAATGCCACAAGTTCCAAGCTCTACAGAGACCTGAACTGGCTGGGCCTAAAGCACAGAAGAGAAGACGTACTTCTTTATATTGAGGAATCCACTTTACGCTTGAACTGTAGATCTTAAGTGAGCCTGGTACACGAATTGGGCTCCTCATGGACACTAACATAGACCAAACTGTAAGCAAACTAAAACAATTGAATATATTGTTCACCACCAATGTTAAACCTTGTATCAGCTTTTATCATATTGTATTACATGTAAAAATGTAGCTTCTTTCTTTCCAGACTTAACAAGCGTGATATAAAATATAAAGATGGCGATGCCTCAGCTGGACCCTGCAAAGCTGCAGTTGGTGCAAGAACTGGAGATTGAGATGATGTCCGATATGTACAACCGCCTTGTGTCAGCGTGCCACCACAAGTGCATACCTGTCAAGTACCACGAGCCTGAACTTGGTTAGTGAAACAACCAAATAAATATATTAAACAACTAAACCTAAAGACAGACAGACGGGCAAGTTCGCGTACTTACGGCTCGACGACTTTGCTCTAAAAGTACGCATACTAACGTACTTAGACTGACACACAGGCGAGTAAATTCGTCGAGCCGTAAGCACGCGAAAATACTCGCCCCCATCTGTCTTAAGGTCGATTTAGACGAGGACTATTTTCAGGCGCCTAAATTTCGGCGCCTGGAAAAGGCACCGTGTAAAACTTTCGGCGCCATTTTCTCGCGGTATGGTGCCGGAAAAATGGCGCTGAAAGTGTTTATACGGTGCCTTTTTCAGGCGCCGAAATTTAGGCGGCTGAAAATAGTCCTCGTCTAAATCAACCTTTAGGTTTAGTTGTTTGTTGTTTAATTTATTTATTTGGTTGTTAAATAAAATAAAATAAATATTTAAGGGGGGCTCCCATACCACAAACGTTTTTTTTGCGTTTTTTGCTCGATATTAATAGCGGCAACAGGTAGACGCTTGAAATATTCACAGATGATGTATTTCTATTGCTGCTATGACAACAAATACTAAAAACCAGAATAATGTATGTATGTGTCATTATATATCAGTGACCAATATAAAGTGACCCCACACTGCGTACATTTTGCTTTTTACCAGGGCTCTCCTTACACTGGTTTATAGATATTTATAGATAATGGTACGGAACCCTTTGTGCGCGAGTCCGACTCGCACTAGGCCGGTTTTTAATATACGCTTGCGCTTGCCGAGCTATCCACCAATAAATTTGTGCAGAGCAGAACCCTCAGTGCGGGAGTCAGTATGCCTAGGCTGCCCTCCTAATCAAAAAGGACGTATATGTGTGTCATATGAAACGCTTATACGTCCTTTTTAATTAGGACGGCAGTAGGTATCTTTTTCTGATCTTTCTTTTGTTATCTAGGGAAAGGCGAGTCAGTGTGCCTGGACCGCTGCGTCGCCAAATACCTGGACGTGCACGAGCGCATCGGTAAGAAGCTGTCCAACATGTCCCAGGGGGAGACCGAGGACCTCACCAAGGTCAACATGCCCGAGAAGAAATAGTTCCCGGGGCTTGCAATGAATCTTACCTTTGTAAAGTTATGTTATCTGGGGTATGAATGCTATTTTCATATTTTATAGAATTGCGTTTACCATCGACATTTGTGCTATCAGGTACAGTAAGTCAAAAATATGATATATGTATACATATAAAGACGACCTGGACTGTAGTCAGTGTCATATAGTATGAAACATCCAAGGTGATCAAAAAGTTCGACACACCATATTATTTCCATGGTGCACCGAAGTTTTTGGCCGACTTAAAACTATATGAGGCTGACTGTACAATAGAGCTAGCCTAGGTGCTCAAAAATATCTGTACACGATAATATTATTGGTGTGCTTGATCAGATGTTTTTAACATCTATATAGCACTCCTTTATCTAATGGCAATAGTGGTATAGTCTCTTATTTTACTGTCCAAAATCCTTAAATAACTGAAGAAGTTGTTTCTATGATAAACACGATCTAATAAAGATGGAGATTTTATTATAGATACAAAAAAATTGTGGGAATTTGGGATTTTTTGACCTGAACTGATCTATATATTTTATCCATGTTAAATATCAGGTACTTTTTTAACAGATTCATTGCAAGTTTAGATCTAGAATCGTTAAATTTTTGTGCGCGTAAATTTGATTTTGGCTAATAAATACAAATTAAGTTATTTGGCCAATGCATTTCTAATTAGTTAATATATGACATAGTGATTGAATGTTAGTAAACTGTTGTTGGAAAATAAAATATTAGGAATTATTTATATTATTTATTTCTTGACAAAATTCATTAACTATATCTACAACTTTCTATGCTATTAACAAAGTTATTGCACACAATACTAGCTACTTATGTTTTGCACTCAAATCACGAATCTGGCCGAAGCCGTAATCTTGCGTATAGCTCTTGACGAGTTGGCCTAAGACAAAAATATTGGCGCAGAAAAACACAACACTCTTCAGCCAAATAAGTATAAACACCTCTCTACATTTGAATTCTAACAAGTAAGCATAAAACAACCAGGCGCCTTGAGCGAAAACCCAGATCAAAGTCAAAAATAAAGCGTTCGCCGGTTTCACTTTAAAATTGTGCGCTACTAGCGGTAGTAAAGACAAGAACCACACAAAATATTGTGATGTCATAACGCTGTTGAACGCGACCAAAACGACTGCTTGGAAGAACAACGCAAAAGGCAAAGTCTTGGGGTCACAACCGAATGTCAAACTGGCGACAAACAAGATTACACATTCGAATATTTGCGACAGCGCCTTCACAATATCAAATGCTAGTTGATCCATAGTCAAGTAAGAATAATAAAAGAGCACAGAGAAGTTATGCCGCGTATCCTTCCTGAATAAATGGTAGATGTAGGTCTCAAATAAAAATTCATAGCCGTATAGCGAATACATTCCGCAGGTTAGTAACAACAAAGTTACAATGCAACTTGATGCTAAAATCATTTGTTTTGCGTTGGGCAGGAGTGCGATAACACCATCTTTCAAATTTGTTTTTCTGTTTATCTTATACTCTCCCAGTGACAAGTACATGGGAAAGCTAAATGCCAAAGGGTATAGACGCAGGTGAATGGAAACACCAAGCAGGATGCCAGAAAGGGCGTACTTGAACGATGATTTAACTACATCGGTTTGTAAAAACAATATCGACAGGATAATGAAAAAGCACGGAACGGAATCTGCATTGCCTCGCGTAGATATACCTATACTTAGCGGATTGTAAAGCCAAAATAAAGAGCAGTATGTAGAAATCTTTGTAATTTCCTTTTTAGACCCAAGCTGGTACTGCACTAAAGATTTTACAGCGATCGTTACTAAAATGTCAAAGATGGAGAATAGTATTTTGCCGAAATTTCTTCCGAGGACAATATTTGGTACCAAAAGGTACGCTATCAGAGGGCTGTATCTGTATGTATGGCGTTTGTATGGAGAGTTTCCATTGACAACGTGTCGGGCCGCATCCGTGAATACTTTGTAGTCCACATCCGTGTATGGGACATCGTAAAGATTATCATGGATGTCTCCATACACGATCAGAGCAAGCCGTATGACCGTGCCTATTAAAAGGTGGTATTTCAAAGGCAAGTCTATGAACTCTTTAACCTTCATGTTAGATCCTTGTTTTCATGTCCTTGGCTGCGGATTGTAAACAAGCTTTGAATTCCTGGAACTCCTTAGCACAACTGTCTTTTTTCACTTGATCCTCTAGAAGTAAGACGCACCGCGCATACAAGGTACTTTGCTTCGCGCACTTCGCGAAAATTAGTGGATATTTTGCGAGTCTCTCTCTAGCCTTGGAAACTGATTCCATAATAGATGTCAAATGATGATTTAAATTAACTCAAGCCTCTGGATTTAAGACTTTGGGTTGTCTTCTGGTGAAAGTTGTAGGCGGCTCAGAGTAGTCAAATGGCTCGCGCGGTCTCAGGAAGATGTCGTACAATGGTCTCGAGAAGAAAATGCCGAGTCCAAGAAGAGTGAACGTCACCTGAAAAGTCTTTGGGTACTTGAAAATCCAACTCCTTTTTCCAAGAGGTTGGCTGCGATGACGCTTGTCCATTATTTACTGAAAAGGAAAACATGAATATCTTATTAACTAGCTAGTGATTAGGTATGGTGTCGGTAATGTGAATGTTCTATCTATTTTCATTTCTTTCTGTAGATACAAAACCTTTGATCATGGTTTAAGCACATGTAAGTCAGGCGTTGTGTGACAACTACAAAGTGAAGGGCGCTAAGAGCTTAAGAGAAAGAGACAAAGAGACCCAATAGGACGCTGGAAATGTCGCCAGCTCCCGTATCCAACCATTTATATTGACACTTGGCAACGGTTTGGAAATGTCTAATTTGCATGATACGTTGATACGACTGGCGTCTTATTGAGTCATTGGGTTAGGAGGGCCCTAAGAGTGGGATAGAGTTTCGTTTGCTATAATTAGAAAATATGTACGTCCATGGATTCTAATCCAATTTATACCTCGCTAAGAAGACGACCACACACCTGGTGTCATACTGTGACGTTCGATTTTCGAAGTTCGTTTGGTGCCGTTTCGCTCATAATTTTCATTAGAATGAGAATGAGAAGGACGGTAGAGAAACGAACGTCGAAAATCAAGTGACGGAGTAGCCCCAATGTCACGAAGTAGAGAAGTACCGACTTAATTGGTTTTAGTAGACAAAATCACAGATTCAGTAACAAAGAAAGCGGTTGAAACACTTCGCGGCCTAATCCAATTAGCTTCGAAACTTCGAATGTCACCTCCTAAGACCCAGAGTATTACGTTTTACTTTTCAAAAAGTAACTTTCTATGATTCATATAATTTTGAAATTGGAATGTGGAATATGTACAAAAATTTGTACGCGGGGACTTAGGAGGTTAAATTCCGAGTATAAGGCCTGGCCCCTATTTCACCAACGCGACAATGGTCACTGACAAGTGACATTTCTGTTTACATTACCAACTCGACAAAAATCCACGCCGGTTGGCTTCAAATTGACTACGCATTGCATATAAAATTGTCACTTGTCACCGACTATCCTCGAGATGGTGAAACAGGGGAGGTTACCTTGGACTTGTCGGGCCGGTCGGTGACTGGCGCGAACTGGCGGGGCTCCAGGCTGTAGCCCGAGCACACGAGCGACTGCGGCTTATACTTCATGCAGCAGAGGCGCATCGACTCGAACACGCGCTCGCAGCGCACCTCCTGAAAGTGGTTCTCTGGAACAATCGACAATGTTCTTCAACACTTCGCCTCCAGCCTTCAGATTAGGGATGGTCACACCTAACTACCGAACGCCGAAATTCGGTCAATTGTACTAAGTAACTCAAGAATAATTTTCTATGAAAACCTAGGGTTTAGTGGTGTCAAATCAAAACGCATGGAACCCTAACAAAAATTCAGCAATTTATTTTTTAATTCTACTCACTATATTTAGTCCTTAATTTGCGAGCGTAAGTGTATTAGAAATTACAAGGAAACTAGGTCTTCCCTCCAAACGTAGGAGCTGGAAATTTAAGCTCTAGTTGCGAACGGTTATTTCATATATTTGATAGGTAAGTACTTATAGTAGGCGGCAAATAAGTAAAACGTGGAGGGGGTATAGGTACAATGTGTATTTCAAGCTGCGCATATCTCCTCCACGTTTTACTTATTTGCCGCCTACTATAAGTTGTTTCCTTAGTTTAATTCGCTTAAAACATTTGCAACACTTATTTGAGGCGCCGTTCTCTATCGCAAACTTTTTGAGTGGGAGTAAAAACCGCAACAACTCCAATAAAGATAATTAACATATTTACCCGTTAGTCATACGAAAATCCGTAACTATCGCGAATAATTAACGGTGGTAAAACGGATTTGTGTTGTGTTGTGATTTGTGATGCCTGTTATTCTGTAGGTATCGAAGTGGACAATGCGCAATACACCCACTCGAGGATATTTGCCCAGGAACAGTGGAGGGCATAAATATCAATACAGCCATCATGTTAAATATTATGTATCACGGACCTTATTGTTTGTGACAAAGGTATATAGATGTTTTTGATGTCTATTTATGCCCTTATGAACAGTCCCTGTCCACTCCGCATATGACCGCAAAGAAAGGAAGCTGATCGTATGTGGTCGCGATCAGAGCCGGATTTACCATAGAAGCTAAAAAAAGCTGAAGAGTAAGGCTGCGGACACGAGTGGGGGCGGCAAGAATTGAATAGCTTTGGGGCGGCAAATGTGTAAATCCAGGACTGGTCGCGATCCTCAGCAGTGAGGGAACGAGGAAGAAGACCGCCCCGGTACTAGTCTAAGTTTTTTTTTAATACGACAAGGAAGGCAAACGATCAAGTACACCTAATGGTAAACGAAAGCGAGCACCACCCATGACTTCTGTAACTATATAGGATTGCAGATGCGTTCCAGGCTCTAGGCTTAGGTTAGGGCATAGGTAGAATACCTCATGTGCCAGTAATTTCACCGGCTGACTTGGCGGCAGGATTAACCAAGGGAAGGATTAGGGAAATGTTGTCATTAAACGCACTTTGGTCAATGCTGTCAACGGTTTCCCGCCCCTAGGCAACTGGCGACCAGAGCAGCTCCACTCTATCCTAGGCCCAGTCCTGCCTACACGGCTAGCACGAGCGAGCGAGAGCTGTGTCGCGAGCGAGATGTACTACTCGTCTCTTTCTAGAACGAACAGTAAGAAAAAGACGGGTATGCTAACCGTGCCGTAGTTCTGAAAATATTACGTTAGTTTCTTTAAGGCGTTTAAGATCACAGGCACAACGCAACGTTGAGCTGTTCGTTGTCTGTTGTCACTGTCTCATGATACAGATCTAGACTATAGATAACAATATCATGCCCGCAGCTTTGTCCCCGTTTCAGAATTCCCTATCACGCGGGAATATAGCACATCGGTTTTCATTCCTTGGAAAGTCTACGCAACATTTCTGGTTTTGTAGCTCTGGCTTCAAGGTTTGGTTGAGCGTTGATGAGTCAGTAAGTATTTATCTACCTACGCTTAGATATTCAGTGCACATGAACATTAACCCATCGAGTCGTTTGAAAATTATAAGAAATAGGTACTTTATAACAATTGATATCCTGTCTTCGCCGAATTCTTTAATATCATCATAATTTGTTTACTATAAGCAACATCAATTTGAACGCTCGAACAATCGCTAAAGATTTCATTTATTGCTAAATGGCAACTAAATGAATTTCAATTGAATTTAATTATTTGGCATGCGTTTGGTGGGCGGATCGGCTAAATATCTGTAACATTGTTACGGGTTGATGATAAAAACGATAAAGACCCGATAAAAATGGCCGACAAATCTGGGAACATGCAGTCACGTAGCTGCGTCTGGTTTTTAGATTGCTATATACTATATAGTATATAGTATTGGTATTGCCCAGTAATAACAAAGTTTTTTTTTTCGAACGGGTTCCACGATGCTAGATGCGATCTATAGAACAAAATAGCCATCAGCAATTTTCGTGTTACGATTACGACTGGTAATTACTTACAAGTCTTGGTATAGTTATACTTAGCTATTGCTCGCGACTTCGTCTAGAAACTATACAAGATTCAGGAAGAATTATGTTATGTAATAAATTCCAAATTCCACAAAAATCCGTTCAGGAGTTTTCGCGTGAAAGAATTCCAAACATTAAGACATTCTCATAAACTTTCGCGTCAAATCTGGTAAAGTGGATGTGATGAATGATGATAGATCATGGAAATAAATAAATACTTCGGTATATATATTACATTTTATTAACAATATGATATAATCGACATGCGCTCTTAATCTCATTAGAAAAAAAGATAATCCTTTTATACAATAAGACACTAAAACCAAACAATAAGATATACATATAACAGAATAATGTTTTACATAACATGGACTTTCCCCTAATTTACATTATAATGAATAACTATTGCGAACCGCGGGCGTATACTTAGCGATAATTCAAGGTTTTAACTAAAAAAGCTTGCAAAATCAAACAAATACAGTGACGCCAGAAAGCAAAGCATACAATAAAAGTGGACCCATAGTTAAAATCAATATACAATTCTGTGGGCATCGCCCGCGGCCCACGAACTCTCTTTAAAACCTAAATACTAATAATATTTATTTCCATAATTATACATTTTTAGTATACTTTTTACAGACGATTAGTCTTTTAGATTCACTTTTATGCTGATTCAGAGGTCAAATTATCGTTCGCAGCTCCCGTCGACAGCTAAAATATGGCATCTCCATCCCATTCCGAAAAAGTAGTTATTTTTAGAATTTATTACTGGCAACGAAAATCTTCATAAAATGTGTTAATATGACGTTCCCTAGAAGAATCTAGCCAAGCGCCATCTTTTCTTCTACTATTTCTAAATTTCTAAAGATGGATTGTCATGTCACATTTTAGCTGACGGTAGTTTTAAATTTCGTTGTGAGGCAGCGCAGCGCAGTCACAAACGGAAAGGGCACCAATAAATATAAGTTTAATGATTTTCGATTGTCAATTGGTGCTACGTACGCAGTTGATTGATATAAATTGGTAAGGCTCCATCCAAGTGCAGTCTTATAACAATGCAACCGTGCGTTCCGATGTAAAATTTACGTAAAAAAAAACATTTGTGAGATTTTTTTACGTTAGTTGCAGACACAAACAAATCACAATGTTTTGATAAGATTAATCACAAAATGACTTGGATTCACTTAAAACATGATTTCGCAACAAACAATCAAAAAGCTATTCTACCTGATGCTACATTATAATTTTGTAAAAGTAATACTTGAATTATGTTACAACTAATGAGATTTCATCTCATTCACACATCTTATAATATGGCATATGATCTTGATCCGTACATGGTTCTAACTACGCGGACCTTTTAGCTGTTAAAATGCGACAAAATGAAAGATACTGTTTGCCTGTGAATCATCACGTAACATGACTTACGATGATGATACACTGATTACGTTGTCATTACTTGCATAAGGTATTTTTCAGTTGTAAAAAACTTACAAACTTTAAAGTAACAATGTTCACTACAGCGAATAGCTTTTTAGATAACAGTTTTCTGTAAAATGGCGTATTGAACAAACAACTGTTTGATAACTCTTGATAGTGCAATCAGTGGCATTAATCGTGCAATGTATTTTAACTACTTCTCATTTAACAAAATTATCCATTTGATACATTTCATTTGATTTTATAAATTCATTGTAGCAATTGTTCAATGTAATAATTACTTGATTTCGTTCATAAATATACAGAAATATGAAATACTTCATATTATTATGATGACATTCTATTTAATAATCCCACTCCTGGTTTTTAATTATCTCTAACTTTCATATACCAGTCTTTATCCTTTTAATGAAGGTGTTGACTTCTGATAAGTTATAAATAAGCAATCATTGCAAATTAACAGTTTCCACAAAACTATGTGGACTGTAACTTGAATCACTCGGTTCATGTTTCCACCACAAGTTTCCCTGGAAACAGTTGGATTGTCTAGATCATTGAATTTGCTTATAACATTTTGTTTTAACAACTAACATAAGTATTATTTTGTGTGGAACAATCATAAAAGCTAGATCTCTCACTCCAAAAATACTTAGAGCAAGGCAACATCAATGCAACATTTACATTTGGCCAGTACAGGCATATATTTTCACTGGGTCAACAGACAGATATGGATTAGCATGGTTTGTTATTAGATTCAAATACTAACCTAATGTAAATCGCTCACAGGTTTAAACACTGCCAACAGTGATGGAAATATTGCAACAACAGTCATTCAGATATTACTCTGGTTTTGAACCTTTACACAATTGTTTTCAGATATGAAAACATACAGTTCAAGTCGTCGGCGACAGATATGTCGACGGCGCACGTGCATTTCGGCTATTGACTTGGTTCAGCTTCTGCACTCTCTGATCGGCTTACGGGCACTGGTTTTTCTGCAATCTGCGGCTTTTCTGCTAATTGAGGCTTTTCAGCGACTTGAGGTTTCTCCGCTACAGCTGGCTTCTCAGTTACTACAGGCTTTTCAGCTGGAGTAGGTTTCTGTGGTGCAAGCTTTTCTGCCGGTTTGTCATTTGAATTATCGGCTTCATTATTTTCAATGTGTGCATTTGACATTTTGTTAGTTACTTCCTCAGATTTATCTTGCTCCATTTCAGCAGGTTTGTGGTTATCATTCTCGACATGAAGAGGGCCTTGTGGATGAGAGTTTTCTTGGTGCAACGGGGAAATGGCACTTCCGGTGTTGTCTTCATTCACTATGGTTTGCTGCCTTTGAGCTGGAGGCTCGGATGGATGCGAAAGTGTCTGTGGGTGATGAGGGTTGTGTAGCAGTAATCTAGACTTGTCACTCTTCCTCCACAGAGTGACTTCCTGCTGCTTGAAGTAACGACGGTCTTCTGTGTCCATCAGCACTAAATTCAAATAGTACCTCACTGAAAACTTGTTATTGATATCCCTCATGGTCGGTGTTAAATCATATCCGGCCAAGAACACTCTAATTGGTATGCTCTCTCCTCTGACTGGAGCTCCATCCATGATCTCATATTTAGCAACAGTTTCATTCTCTGTAAATGTGTTAGGCCCTGATCCAGTTGTTTCCCTCTTTATTATGGATATTTCCATATGTTTTATCTTTATGCGGACTAGCAGGAAATAGATTTTACCAACTATGACATCTTTAAGATGATACTTTGATTTGTTGTATTCAAACTCTATGTGTAGGCAGTCCTCTATGCCTACCTCCATTTTAATGGAGTTGAGCACGTCTGGGTAGCTACATAGCGTGTGGACAGCGATGTCGACTTCCTTCACGATGTCTGTGAGGCGACGGACGATCGTCGCGCGGAGGAAGTACCTCAGTCTTACGTTAGCTCCTGTGTACACTTCATAGGGCTTCTCCACGTTAGCAAACTCGAACGGGTACGACGTATGTTGCAGTAGATCGCCTGGCCGCGCAAGCTCTTTTACCAGAGATATGAATTCATGATGGTTACCTCTGTCATAGAAAAGTTCGATCTGTCCTATTAGTTCGACCTTGATTCCTTGATGCTCGAGTTTCGATCCCGGTTTCCGGAGCGTCACATTCACCCGTCCCGAGACCGTTTCGCCATCGTAATACAGCAGTAATTTCTCCTTTTTGCCGTCATCCGTTTTCACCTCGGCTACCTTCCGCTTGTCAGCATCGTCAAAAACGATTTCGATATCGGCAGTTTGTCCGAATCCGAAAAAACTCATTTTCACACTGAACTGTTACGCGTGCTTGGGGAAACTTTTTACACTATTATCAACAAGAACAATCACGTTCTATTTGAGAGAAACATTGAAAAACGGCGATGAAACGCCCGCGAATCCGTAGAGACGATTGAAGGTTGAAGCAAAGATGGCGACTGAATTCATGTCGGCTGTCGGCCGAGAGGTTGTTAAATGAAATAATTTTGTAAAAACTCACCAACAAGACATCTCTGTATCTCACAAGCAAATTTCTTACAAGGGTCGACCGGCATATATGATAATAATAAGTATTTACTGGGAAAAATATTAGGAAATCGGAAATTTTATCATGTGTACAATTGACAAATTTTGCGATGGCAACCTTCAGATGTAAAAAGCTGCGTTCAAAAATATTTTGCGATTGTTATTTAAGATTGGTATGCAATTAATATCTCTTTAATTTGAATTAACTTACTTTGCTAGTTTGTTGAATGTGTTACAATCTATGTATATCTATATAATATTGTCACATCAATTTCTCATAAGGAAGCACAGTAAAGCAGGCCATTGACTATTTTTTTTGTATTGTACCCCAAATTACCCAAGTAGAATACAAACTTTCAACTCCAAACTCCTAAACCCTTACTTTGGGGTAAATGCTGTAAATGCCGTTAAAATCGGGTAGTCTAAATTGGCCTATATACCTATATAAAATAAAATTCATGCAGTTTTTTGAACGCTTCTGTCAGTGCTGCCAACACTTAATATTATCCCTTTTGCTAATAAATGGCGGATCACTAAATTTTGTAACAAAAGCGAGCCGATATTTCTGTGAATAAATCGTTAGGAACTTATATATTATAATGGAGATAACTCGTACTACACTTGGAATTGCAGTGGGTATAGCTGGCACACTTTTCCTGGGATATTGTGTGTACTTCGACCAGCAACGTCGTAAGGATCCCCTTTTCAAAAAAAAGCTAAGGGAACGTGAGTACAAAATCTAATTGAAAATTGAAATTAAGACACTACGATGCAAAAATTCGTAGTTAGTAGTGTTTTTTAAGTTCATAGCACGTCACTTTCATACATCTTTATTTTCATTGTCAGTGGCAGTTATTTCAGAATAACCTACAAAATGATTGATGGTTACGCACTTGTATTTATATTCGCTTCAATAATCACGCGAATGCATGTCACTCACATGCTAATAACAGAGATGCATTGGCGTGGTATAAATAGAGCAAACATTGTGTAACATGGCATCCAATGACTTTGCTTTGATCGAAGTTCATTGGAAACCGACTTCACGTTCGGCCTGCACAGTGAAAACAACTTATATGTAATTTTAAAACTTGATCTGCTGGGACGAGCTCTTAGGACTCGCTGGAGATTGGAACAGTTTTCATTCCACAGGGACCCAGTATTATTTTAATTTTGAGTCTAAAAGTTTGTCTTCACAAGGGGTAACCCATAAAGTACGTCACTCGTGTTTCACGAATTTTTGACCCCTCCCCCTCCTTGTCACAGATGGTCACATTTGTGAGATCCCCCCAGTCTCACACTTTGTTGACCCCCGATGACCCCCAACCATAAGAACATAACTATAACCCAGGGGTGGCCAACTTGATTAGACCCAAGATCTCCTGTTTATTAACAAAACCCTTCACGATCTACCAATTACATACTTCATGAACCTTAAATGAAACACGTTGCGCAGTCTACGTATTAATATTTTTTGCCTTGCCACGATTAACTGGACTAACAGTCGCGATCGACCTGTTGGCCACCCCTGCTATATCCATTCTATCTAGAAGGCTAAATTAAAATGTGTTAGTTTCCAATAAATCCAAC
The DNA here is from genome assembly GCA_963854515.1 of Pandemis heparana. Taxonomy (NCBI): domain Eukaryota; kingdom Metazoa; phylum Arthropoda; class Insecta; order Lepidoptera; family Tortricidae; genus Pandemis; species Pandemis heparana. The sequence continues at coordinate 4,302,367 of OY978031.1, forward strand.
AATTTAATATTTAACATTATCATTTTTTTCTGTTGAAATATTTCATGTATTTCCTGATTTCATTTTATTATGAAATAATATTTTTTTTTACTCAAAAGCATAATGTAATGAAATCAGTTTTTCACACTTGACTGCAATGAATACACAAGGCAGTTTAAACATGCAATTACATATTAAAGAAAGTGAATTTAATGTTAGGTATTATTAGCACCATTAAAAAGTTAATAAGCGACTTTGATTCAGTGTGTTAAATATTTTCTTCAGCAGATATTAAATAACTATCCAGTATTTTGAACTTGCACCTACCTTAATTTTACTTACGAATTGCCCTGAAATAGGTATTTTAAAAACTGCAGTTAGTGTTAGAGTAAGCTTATTACAAAAAAATCAATAATGTACAATAAATACGAAATAACGTAAATTATATTATAATAACTTTGTGGGCTGGTACAAAAATGACTCTAAACGTTTTAGGTTTCTTTTTAAGTCCAAATTTTGAATATATGATTTTTTGTGTTGCAGGCCGACAGAATGCTAGAAAGAATGCGTCACAGAGTCACACGATGGGTGGTCCATTGCCCGACATGAGCGACCATGAAGCCTTGCAGAGGTTCTTCCTGCAACAGGTACTTTTTACATTCCATATCTTATATCTTAAATTTCATTTATTGAAAAGGCACAAGTTGCTGAGCTATCACTGAAGTGGTGGTGTTATAATGCTGATTTGTATGTATGTAATCCTGTACTGAGTTAAATAGAGCTTATCCATAAGCCTTTACTAGGTAGTTTTAGGCTATTGGCAAATTAGTGTTCAGCCCAATACACCTACATGATTATTGACAGATCCAACTGGGTGAGGAGCTGTTGGCGGCTGGAGACCTCGAGGGAGGCGTGGAGCACCTTGGACAGGCCGTCACTGTTTGCGGACAGACGCAGCAGCTGCTTGGTGTAAGTACAAGAACCATCACACTTATTGCAGAGATTCTTAAACTGTGGTAAGTCGATCGCAAGGGGTCTGATTACAAGTGCCGGCACGTAAGTCTAGCGATGACCGTTGATGCGCAGTAGACGAAAATAAGGTATCGCGGGGGAGTGCAGGGGACGCGGGCGTGCGTACTCCACGTTAGACTTACGTGCCGCCACCTGTATTTGTGTATGGGAGTCCACAGTCTTATCATTTGACCATTTCACAACAATAAACAAATGCCACCAAAAGTCTCATAATATAGCTGAAGTGTCGATTTATTTTGAATTGGGTGGTACTTAATAAGTGTGCTAGGTTGCCTTGGGGTGTGTGGCTGAAAAACATTCACTGATCACAGACTTGTTGCGTTAGAAGGATTACCAAGTTGTCAAAAACATGTATGTATCCACCTTTATCCTACAAACAATATGATGGTGGATACATAAATTTGACATGATCAATATGAGGCTGTATCAATATTAATGACTCTGGGGGAAGGGATGCTGCATGAATATTGATCTCCGATCCTCTTGAGTCCTCCCATGAGGCTGACATAGTCACCCCTGTGTACTAAAGCCTCTTTAAAATATAAGATTTAAAAAAAAAAAAAAATATATTAATGCCCTCGACCACTAGCGGTCCACAGACTAATAAAGTTAGCTGCTCTATCTTTTTTACGTTGTCTGGTCGCTAATCTGCACATCATTTACGTGTCCACTTCATTCGATGAAATGTGTCGCTGCCAGAATGTGCAAAATCAATTACCGAGGATTTCGCTAACATTGTCTTATCATAAGACAGAGTTTGATAGTAGCCCTCTATACATTGTTAACATACTGTTAATGCATTATTATACATACATTTACATATTAATCACGTCTTTATCTCTGACTGGGTAGGCAGAGCCTAGGGTAACAAAACATAAAGGTCAGCTGTTAACGTTGCGCAAAAAATTATGTTTGTTGATCAAATATGTCATGTGGTGCAAATATGATGAAATAACGTGCAAGAGCTACTGTTTGTACGGGAATTTTAAATTCATATGTAACATTTTATCGAAGGTGTATGAATGGTATTCTTTTCCTTTATCTTATTTGCTCAGCTGTACCAGCTTTTGTAGAAGTAGCGCCAATGCCACACGTTATTGCGAAAAATGTTTTAATTTGCGCACAAATTTTACAACAAATTAGTATAAACGCGCTATTCATTAGCAAAAGTAGGTATGTATATGTAATACAAAAATGAATCGATTTTTTCACATTCTACAAAAATATATTGTGAAAGAAACTTTTGATAGAATATTCTGTGTGGACTTTACGTTATTCAACACTTGTGGTCTATCAACAGGTACTCCAACAAACGATGCCTGCCCCGATCTTCCACCTGCTTCTCAAGAAGCTGCCAGAAGTGTCGGAGAGGCTCCGAGCCTCCATGAAGGCCAGCGGGGGCAGCATGCTACAGGAGGAAGATGTGGAATAAACTGTCGCATCAGCCACTGGGTGGGGAGCTGTTCTAGGTTTTAGCACGCTTGGGATCAATGTCTCAATACTTAGATGGTTACAAAATGATTGATTGATGAAAAAGTAGTTGACATGTTAAAAGGTCTGTTATTTCATTATGACACATTTAGGGCCTGCTTCACCACTTCTTAACTATCAGCTATCTATGATTCGGTCTCTATTTATTACTACGAAACAGACAGAGACGTCATCATAGATAACTGTCAGTTAAGGTGTGGTGAAACAGGCCCTTAGAGTAATGTATGAGCGCTAAACATTAACTGATAATCTGTTTTCAACCTTCATCAATAGGATAGAGCTATTATTTAGATTTTAATCTAGCCATGGGACATCCTATCTCAAAATACTATTAGATGTTATTTTAAATTATTGAATGAACATCACTGCAGCATATCTGTACTATACTGAGAAAAATCATACAGTTTACTTACAAATCTTACACTACCATGAGGCACAGATAATAACGGATTACTCTCTATGTTTTAGTCTTAGGTCTATTCAGACTAAAATATATATGGGGAATCATACACTGCAGTATATTGCTCCTATGTTAAGGAGCACTAACACCCGATTCTCTGCTTGCCTTAGGTATATCTTTGTAGTTTTATATTCTCTTGAATTGGGCATTAATAGTTAGTGTTTTTGTAATTTGTACATGTTCTTAGGACACGCGTTTATTGTACAAAATAGTTGATTTTTTTAAACTAATAAAAATAAACTTTGTCAAAAATATACAATGTTCCCACCGACTGAAATAAACAAGCTGTCACTGTGTCTGCGTATTTTAATTAGAACTACCTTCGTAAACAATAATTCTCATAACGCCCCTCAGAACTACCCGCAATTTTTTTATTGCTATGGGATGATACAAAATTCTACAATGCGATCAACCAATGTTACGAAACAAACTATTCATTTTTAATTATCAATGACTACACATTCCTAGATGGATTTTTATTATTTCAATATGGCATGCGACTTTATTTTGGCACAGTTGTGTGTCGGTACCTTTATAGCAAGTGTTAAATGAGGGTAGTTTAGGCTGTTAAATATTTTCCTACCATGAGACTGAGGGTAGATCTAAAAAGACACGCTGACAATTTGTTTACTAGTCATTTCAAACCGTAACGTTGAAACAGCGTTTAAAATATAGATTTAAAATTGTGCGACATGGATAGGCAGGAGGGTGACAATAATGATGACATTGTGGAGTTAGCACAGCAAGATGACGTGAAAGATTCAGTACCTGAAATGCAGCAAGACGAGATTGAGAAGTCAACACAGGAGACAGAGGAGGATGAGGACAAGGACTCAAGGCCGACGATACTTCAGGTGCTAACCCCGAAATGCTTTCGATCTATTTTCACCTATCTCACTATTAATGACGTTGTCCGTTCTGAGCGTGTATGCCGCGCCTGGCAGGAACAGGTGCTACAATACTTACCATCTGTCCATAATTATAGAATAGCACTCGCTAACAGGCCCTGTAGGGCTCCTGAAAGAAATATCTCCTTCCGAACGATAACTCTTTCCAAAGCAGAGATCAATAAAATGATACGCAAAATGGGCAAATATTTTGTGAGACTTTATTCCGATTGTATAAATGAGGAGGACTCGAGAGCCCTCTCTGAGCATTGTACACGATTAGAATACCTTTTGCTGAACGGTACTCGTGTCCATATTCTTTTTGATGATGATGATGATTCGACAGACGAGGAAAACGTCCCGGACAGAATGATAACCGGTGTTTTTGTCACGGATCTTAGAGTGGATCTCACGACGCTTGGGCTTAGCTTTTTGAGGACTCTAAGAATAGAATACTTGCTATCGGCTGCCCAACGCTTGGCCATTTTGACGAGGTTGGATCTTAATTTTAATACTGTAGAGACACTGCGAGGTGTGAGCTCGTTGCTGGAGAGTATGCCTCTATTAGAACACCTGTCTTTGATGGAGTATCAACGACGTGGAGAGCCCGATGTAGATCCACCGCGTTTTGATCGTCTTTCTCGCTTACGGGAGCTTCATCTTTGGGGTAATGAGCTCGTGACTGACAGCTGGGTAGAGGCAGCGGCGAGCTGCGAAACCCTACGGGTCTTAAACGTGGGCACGTGCTTTGAAGTGAGCGTGGAAGCTATAGTAGCTCTGTGCCGGAAGCGAGGGGAGCTTATAGAGCTAGTGCTGTCGAGACTAAACGTGACCGACGCTGATTTGGTGGCTTGCGTACGCTATTGCGAAGATCTAGAATTCGTGGACGTGTCGTGGTGTTATTTGCTCACGCGTAACATTCTCGCGCGCCTTTCGCGATCAAATTCACGCCCGCTTGTTCTCAGATTACGCGCCTCGAAGTTTTCAAGAAAGAAAAAGTCCTACGAAGGTCTCGTTATACGCTTGGACTTGCCTCCTGAACTGTACAACCCGTTGCAGGTACGCTACGATAGCGGCCCTCCTGACTATTTTTTGTTGTGCGATTCTGATTCTGACACCACTACAGAGCATGACCACGATTCAGTTCGAAGCTGCAGTCCTAATTTACCAGATCGGGCTGACAGTGGCGAGGGTGCCGAAGATATCGCGCCAGCGGATGCGGAACGACGTGCGGAAGATTTTATAATCGAAAATGTAAATGTAATTGACTTGCCTGACGTAAATAGAGAAGATTACGTACGTCTAGTAGTTGACGTGCTTGCAGAAGATAACATACGGGTAGAAGATGATTTACGTGCCGAAAACGTTGTGAATGCAGAAGATGCCATTCGTGTGGACGACGCTGTGCGTGCAGATGATGCCGTACTTGTAGAAGACGGTGTACTTGTAGAAGAACCTGTGCGTGCAGAAGATGCTGACCATCCAGAAGATGCAATACATGAGGAGGACGCTACGCATGAAGATGTCATTCGTGAGGAAGACGATATGCATGTAGAAGCTGCCCGTGGAGAAGAAGAAGATGCTGCCCTTCCAGAAGATGCAATGCGCGAGGAAGCCGCTATGCATGGAGATGTCATACGTGAACCCGCTTTACGTGACCGAGACGACTTACTTCTGCCAATTGAAAGACGCGTGGAGGATGCGATGAATGAAAATGACATGAATGATGAAGATGACGCGCTTGGGGAAGTTGCAGGTGCCATGCGTCTCGATGAGGATGATGTGCCTGACCCGCCGGACAGTCCATTATTTATCCTTCGAGATGCAGTTATTGCGCGCGCGGAAGATGTACTGCGTGATGGACCTCTTATTCGCGATGTTGATCCAGAGCCTGCAGTTGAAGGGGAAGACGAAGTTTTAACAAATGGATATGCAGAACAAAATGGCAATATTGGCAATCGACCACAAGATGACGGATTACCGGTGCGAAATGCCTATTTTCGCGTTCGCGTGGCAGAGCTCTTGAACGCAGCGGCAGCAGATGATGTGTTTCCGCGAGATCAGTTTGATGATGACGAGGACGACCATGGCGTATATGTCATATATCCAGAACAAAATGCCGACCCCAATCACGGCCAGCGTATGTTGGATCTTATGTATGCGGAATTTGGCGTAGATAATGGAAATGAGGTAAATAATGCAATTGTAAACGGGGTAGATAATGGAAACGGGTTAGATAATGTGATTGTAAACGGGGTAGGTAATGGAAACGGGGTGGCTGCTGATAATGACGAATTTGTACATGATGTAGTGTTCTTGCAAGAGGATATGCTTTTGGACAGTGACGATGATGAGGACGTTGTAGATAATTAAAAAAAAGAAGACGTAGCCAATATCCATCTTTTATCAAATGACTAGTATTTTTTTACCGATTAAGAATGTCACAATTTTGTAAGTACCTACTAATGTCCTTATTAGTAGTTGATCTCCCATTGTTTCACTTATCGACAATTTATTTACGAAACAAGTGAATTATTTTTTTTGGTCTAGTATTCTAGATGCTATAGTGATGTTAAAAACTTTGACAAATATTATATAAATATGCATTTACATATATAAATTATTGATAAATACAAAATACTATTCTTAAATAGATTTAAATTTATAATAAAATTTTATATATCTATAAATTGAGACATGCTTGTAATCCCAAGTGCAGCTAAATCTTAGAGCTAACATTTTGAATGACTGATTATTTTCTCAATCCTTATTCCCCACCTCTATGCTGCCTCTAAGTGTCAGGTGGACAGAGTTCTATGATATGTTTAACCCCGTGCCTCTTAGAACCATATCACTGTTCACACTGCTCACTAATGTGACAGTCCTACCATGTTACTTGTCCCATCGTGGTTAGAACTCTGTCACTGCATCCGATTCATTTTACTAAAGAGACTAAACATGCAAAGCGGTAGAGTATTTTTAATTATGTTGCATAATTATTTATGAATGTAACCTTTTCTTAATAGTGATGATTAAAATAATTAAGTTGAATATTAGTGTGTAGTCTTAATTTTAGTGATTACTGATACGAAACATTGTCTTATTATTTTTTATTTATATCCAAATCATGCTAATAATTTCTCTAGTAATGTCGCCTTTGATTTCGACCTTATGTTCAATCAAAATTTTACTGCGTGTTTTTGTAATGCAGGGCTTGTATATTTTAAGTGACATGCTGTATGTTTCTGTTAAAGTCGTTCAGGTAGAAAATGGCTGTGATAGCTTGAATACAAATGTTAGATCCGCCATCTTGGAAAGTTCGCCGCGCAGGTAATACGTTACGTAGGTACCTATTTGTTAGTAATTTTAGGTTTTGTTTTTGTTCACAACTGGTTGAGGATGCTTGTGAGTTTTGATTGAGATTTTTTTGTGAAATAAAAGTATTGTACAATGTCTGTGTTTTATTAGTAGCTAAGTTGAGGAGGGGCTACAGTTTCGTCTTTACCTACTTTATCCTGTATATAGAATTTGCGATGCCTCAAACACAAGTGACAAACGTCACCAGCTCGGAATGTAAAGCCGGGTACTCATCTGCGATCTATAACCGTAACTGTTGCATGTTACAGTAACCAAAAACCCTAGTGTGGCGTGTTTCGCGATCTGCCGCGAGCGGAACGCCTTACCACACTAGGGTTTTTGATTTCCGTAACGTGCTAGAATGGTTACAGTTTGCACATAAGTATCCGGCTTATGGCTTCAGTTTCATAACAAGAAATTAATAAAACTATGAACCCCATATCAGTCACCAATATATTCAACAAATAACTTAAATTTAACAAAATATATGTCACCATGATAAGTACTCTCGAACACAATGTTCTACATATAAGTAGTGAACTGAATTGTTCATTAGAATAACAACAACAATATACATATACAGGCTGCTAGGTATTGTTAATCAGTTCGTTTTATATGAAACAAAATTATAGTACAGTCAGTGTCAATAATTCGTGACACCCAAAGTGGCCAAAAAGTTAGCAAGACAACCTAATTTCAACTGTAACAAAGACGTTGCGAAATTTGACGCGGACTGTACGTAGACTAAATAATGTCATTTTATTATAGCAAAGGTGCTACAGTTTCAAAGCCTACCTAAGCTACGGGGCCACACATTTAATTAAAATATTTTATTTTTTAAGCTTTCCAGAGAAAAGAATCCTATATCGGTTTTCGCCTCCAAAACCCCTATTGTAAATTTCATCATCATTAAATACATATTGCTCATTTACTAGTATAGCAAAAGGCCTAAACCTCAAAGTTACGCCTGTACTATATCAAAATAATCGGCACAATCCTCCTATAAAATACGACAGAGTTTGTACAATAACCTAGCACCCTGTATCACTAATATACAACCACTGCACGACTGCACCTTTATAATAATATCCTACCATTTTATTTAGCTATATAACAACTAGAACTATAGAAGTTACTTTTTGGTCAGTAGTCACGAGTTTTAAATACGCCCCATTAATAGTCATTTACCGTTTTGCTCAGAAAAAAGAAAAGTGAATAAATACACATACATACGATTGTCATAAGTCATAAGCATTAAATAAGCTGGGTGAGAAATTCTCAAAAGGAATGCCATCTAATTTTTCATTTGCTATCAATTCCACGTAATTTTCTTTCGGAATCACAAACTCCTTCCATTTCTGCAGGTGAGAAAAAAATTTACCAACATTTTCCATTGCGTTACGCCCTACAAAGTTTATGGAAAATTGTAACACTCTTAGTGCAGCTTGGATATTATTTCTCCCACTAGCATCAATAGAACTCGTGATTCTGAGTAGAAACAACATACTCGTAAAATTAATAGAAAGGATCACAATTTAAAAAGTTGCAATATTTTCGAGAAATGACCAGATGATTAACTAATAATATTTATTACTAGCCTCTGCCCGCGACTGCGTCCGCGTAGAATTAGCAATTGACATGTTTATCGCTACACCGCGGGAACTATACAATTTTCCGGGATAAAAAGTAGCCTATGTTTTAGTCTAGGGTACCAGCTATCTCCGTTCCAAATTTGAAGGAAATCCATCGTCGTTTCAGCGTGAAGAAGGAACAAACATATACACTCACTCACATCGCCACATCGTCACAAACTTTCGCATTTATAATTTTAGTACGATAAGTGACCAACCAGGAATGAAGGCAATCAACACAAACTATGGTATATTGATTGATTAAGAGGCCATAATCTAATCGCGTTCATCAATTCTATTAAATAAGTTTAACAGAAATAAATTATGAAACCGATTTAAATTGGCCACAAGATTTTCAATTCTAATAGTATTCATACATATAGCAGCGCTTTACATTCGAAATTAAATAATATCCGTTAAAATATACAATCTTGTAAAAAGGGGAATAGCAAAACAGGCACTTGTATAACAAAGTATGCTAAAATCGACTAATAATCAGGATTCTGCCGTCTTAGCAACAGAACTCCTTATATAATCCTGAGTGACCTTCATAACTTCCAAAGCGCCTTTGGCAATAAGAGATTCAGCAAGATCCCTTCCCAAGTCGTCGCACTTCTGAATAACATCAACAGGTATGTTCGAGTTCTCTATTAGACCGCAGAAAATGCTCGGCGTTTTTTTCAATGCCTTTATTTCGTCTGTGGTTCTCGTGTCTACGCAGTTAATGTTGCCAGTTTTTTCGGAAATCCTTTTGTTTAGCTCCTCTATAGGGTTTGGGGTGTGGTCTGTTTTTATTTTTTTGCTCTCACCATCTTCCGTTGGGCTGAGTTTGTGTTTGGTGGGTTTGTTTATTTGTTCGAAGGTTTGATCGAGGCTGTTGTCTATAGTGGTTGAGCCGTCCATGCTCCACACTGCGCCAGTGATGGACAGTTTAAACTGTGCGTCGAACGGCTTCAGTCTTGTGGTAACGCCCACTGGGGCGCTGCAACCGCCACCTGAAGTAAACAACAAATATTAATGTAAAAAGAAGTCCTTCAACTTTTACGCCCACAGATAAGGTAACTTATTACAAAACAGGCTTGTGTTTGAACACAGTGACGTCAGATTTTTTTAAAGCATATGTCGAAATTACTATCAAAAGTGATTAAAATCTGTGTCTCCCTTTCGCCTCCGAGTGCGAGCTTACTTTAGAAAGAAAGAAAGAAAGAAAAAGGTTTATTTGGTGCAATATAAAAACAAAAACCGTACAAAAATAACTATAAAATTAAAACACACACCAAAAAGGTTGCCGCTCAGCATGTGTCAGACAAAGGCACCTATGTCTGACGCTGGTTTTCAGGGCAACCAAAAACAAAAACAAAACAAACAGAAACTTACAGCTAAATTGCTATTACTAAAAAACAACAATATCATTTGTGTACACCCTAAAACTTGAGACTTAACTTAACTTACTAACTACTTAACTTAGACTTTAGTCAACAAGATTAAATAGAGTAAATTTCTTCTTCTCCACTCGCATTTTACATAAAAAAAAGGGGGAAAAAGCGAACCCTATAACAAAGGCTCCATTGTCCGTCTCTCACCATAACAGATGGACAAATTTGACAGGTAATGTGTTTCTGTTGCCGCTATATAATAACGAATACTAAAAACAGAATGTTTTCATGTCTGCCTATCTATGTAAGTAACCAATATAAAACGATCTCACACTGCCTACATTTTGCTTAGAAACAAACACTAGATTTTATATTTAGTCGTTGAATTTGTCCGACTCGCACCTGGCCGGTTTTTTAGGGTTCCGTACCCAAAGGATAAAAACGGAACCCTATTACTAAGATTTCGCTATCCGTCCATCCGTCCTTCCGTCTGTCACCAGGCTGTATCTCATGACCCGTGATACTCAGACAGGATGTAACTCTGTTGCCGCTATAACAAATACTAAAAACAGAATAAAATGCTCTCATACAACAGACATGATTTTTTGCCGTTTTATAGACGGAACACTTCGTACGCGGCCGGTTTTGTTCACCAGTTAAGTTAATACACGAGTTAGGTGCTTTACAAAAAGGCCCCCGGTTGTTCTCGTCTCACCCAGCGTCCTGAGGAAGCTGCGCTCGGCCAGCACGCGGCAGTAGGTCTCGGCGTGGCAGTGCGGCGCCAGCAGCGCCAGCAGCGCCGCGTCGCCCGCGCGGCACTCCACCGCCAGCGCGCCCTGCCCCACCGCGTACTTCATCTCCGCGCACGGCAGGATCTGGGGGGACCGTGACGTTTAGGTGCGCTCGCTGTCAGATCCATACTAAAAGTGACAGCTAAAACTTGAACTGAGTCGGAATTAGGACGTCATGGTGAGGCCCCCGATAACGCATTATAGGGATAACTTCGTCTTTGTGCGTGTGTTGTCCTATATGTATTCTATCTATACACTATACTAATATTATAAAGAGGAAAGATTTAATTGTTTATTGGTTTGAATAGGCTCCGAAATTCAGCACAATTTTTCACCAATTTCGAGTGGTATTTTCACATGTACGTATGCTTTCTAAAAGACCCCTGTCTATCAATAATGATGATGAATGTAAGACCCGGTTCGCACGAGCGCTTAAAAAGCGTCGCGGAGTTCCGTAAACTCAATTCTATTAACTTTCAACGCCCAACGTCGAAAATCGAACAGGGGCCTTACCATGACGTCTTAATGCGATTCAGTTTAGGTTCGCTCGCTCTCATACTAAAAGTGACACCTAAAACTTGAACCGAGTCGGAATTAGGAAGTCATGATAAGACCCCAGTGCTCGATAAAAGTAAAGTAAAGTACCTATAGTAAAAATACACCCCCTTGCGAAAAAATCGGGCACCTATGGTTTTTCAGATTTTTAGGCATTAAAACTTACAAAGTAAACTTTTATACACATAAAATACAATACAAAAACCATAGGTGCTTGTTTTTTTCCAAGGGGGTATATATATATTCACGAGTAAAAATAACGAGTCACTTTCACACAACTTTCTATGAGAAGTGACCCGTACTTTTGCTCATCAGTGTACATGGGTATGAATTTGTATCGTTTGAGCGGTTTTAACGTCCGTTGAAACAGCGCTCGTACGAATGAGGCAACAGATCACCTTGGAGACGCGGTGGTCCCAGGCCATGCGGCGCAGGCCGGCGGCGGCGAGCAGCAGCGCCGAGAAGCCGCCGGCGTCCAGCTTGCGCAGGCGCGTGTTCAGGTTGCCGCGCACGTCGCGCACGTCCAGCGCCGGGTGCCGCCCGCGCAGCTGCGCCGTCCGACGGAGAGACGACGTGCCTACACAACCGACACTAGGGATTGCAAAATCCGGTTCTTTTCTCAAATCCGGATTACAAATTATCAACTTGTACAAATCCGGATTATCCGGATTATTCGGATTTTTATTAATATTTTGAAATTTTCATGTAATTACATGTTTTTTGAAACCTAATGGTGTTCAATTTTATTGTTTTTAAAATTTCCCTAAGAATATATAAAATAAAACTGCAAAAATCTTGATAATCCGCGTTTAATCAGTCCAGTACTGCTGTGTCTGCAGTACAGTACTACCGGACCGGCCGACTAGCTAGATCTAAAGCTAGGTATGAGGTAGCCAGTAAAGCGCGGAGGGGAGAGGGATAGATAGTGCTACGTGGCGGGGAACGAAACGAACGCATGAATGAATGAAATGAAACTAAATTCAACAAGAAATTCTGCTTAAATGTCAACTTTGTCAACTGTAATTGAAATCCGAAAAAACCGGATTTTTATGCAAAAAATCCGAATCTATAAAAGGCGACAAAAATCCGGATTTATCCGGTTATTTCGGATTTCGGATTATCCGGATTGCAATCCCTAACCGACACTATACACCGACCGCTTAAGAGCGTGCATCCCTACACTGAGCTGGCAACGTCGCATTTTTGGTGATTTTTTGCGATTATTTCAGAGAAATTGAACGAAAGTTTCAAATTTGCGTCTGTAGTGCACTTCGTTTTTAGTGTATTAATGTGTCTAATGTAATAATTGATCGTGATGGAGTTTTATTTTCTTTTTAAACGAGATATAGTATTTTATCCCTATAACACGAAAATAAAAGTAATAATAATAATAATAATAATATAGCCTTTTTATTCCGAATTCGCTATAATTTCAGTAAGTACATTGTTGTTGTTGATGTTAATCGTCGCGTAATTCGGCGTGCCTCATGGCATAGGCCTCCTCCGTGTATTGTAGGGTATGGGCTATAGTTCCAACGCGCGCCCAATGCGGATTGGGAACTTAACACACACCATTGAATTTCTTCGCAGATGTGTGCAGGTTTCCTCACGATGTTTTCCTTCACCGAAAAGCTCATGGCAAATTACAAATGTACATCACGATTAATCATTGCATTGGACACATTAATACACTAAAAACGAAGTGCACTACAGACGCATATTTGAAACTTTCATTCAATTTCTCTGAAATAATCGCAAAAAATCACCAAAAATGCGACGTTGCCAGCTCAGTAGGGATGCACCGTCTTAAATGAGTCCTCGCGCGGTGCAGGGGCGAGGGGTGTGAGCTCTGTGCGGACGCACTACCCGCAAGTAATGTAATGTTGCATTTGCATGTCTAAACTACATTTGCACAAAATTCTAGCCAAGTGGTTGACTGTAGATACTAGATATATAACGGTACTTAATACCTTTTAAACAATTAATGGCTGACGAGAAAAAGGGGGCGTTTCCGTGAGGAATGAGTAAGAGAACATTATCAGATTGATAAAACATGTCAAATCACAATAACACGCTAGTAAACTTATCTTTTATCGAGATTAAAATATAAGTCCACTTGTTTGTGACCTATCGCCTTTCGCCTCTGTACATTTTGTGTTGTCCTGTATTTAACTTTTTCATGTGTTTTATGTACAATAAACAGTTATACATACATACATACATACTTTGATAGAAGCTGAGAAGAAATTATATATCTACGTCTTAAAAGTTCGAGACATATGCAATTTTAAGCATAGTGTTTTTTCGCGTGTATGTGAGTTTGTGTATGTACAGTGTGTGTTTGTGGGTATGTGGGTATATGTATGTGTGTGTGTGTGCGAGAGAGAGAGAGAGAGAGAGAGAGAATGTGGAAACATTTATACTCACCAATGATTGAACCCTCGGGCAGTGTTTCTAACGTGTGCTCTTTCAAGTCTTCCCTCAGGACCAATGCGTCTCTGGGATCTTCCCTATAAAAAAAAAATGAATTTTAGAAGCACTGAATAAATTAAATCTTTATCTCCAGCGTTTATACTTCCCACTGCTGGGCACAGGCCTCCTCTCAGATGGAGAGAACTTAGGCTATATATATAACTTTCACACAGGCCCAGTGCGAATTGGGAATTCACACACCATTGAAATACATCTCAGGTGTGTGCAGGTTACCTCACAACGTTTTCCTTCACCAAAAGCTCATGGTTTTTGAGATTCCCACAGGATAGGGAATAAATGACATTTATATGTTCACTCCAGAAGGGCCCTACCTCTATGTAACTATAATTACTAGACTCTAGTAACTAGAGCCTAGAAAATTTACTAATTTCCCATGGGATAAAAGCACTTCAAAGTAGTCTCTGCCTACCCTTGTGGGAAAGAGGCGTGATGGTATGTATGTATGTATAAAAGTACTTAATAATTTAGTAGACATTTGTTGAGAGTATCATGTAGGTGCTCTAAGAATAGATTTTTTGAATTTCCGACGAAAAAGGATTGGATAGAAAAATAAGAGTTAACTAAACGAAGACATGAGCAGACGCAGGGGGTATGTCACGCTGACATTATCTGCGCGTTCAAAGTTGCTGGCAAAAGCTAGTTTATAATATTTGGTTTTTTTCTTATCTAAAATTTTAACCAGGCTTGTGAGTACACTAATGGTGACTATGTCAGCCTCATGGGAAACCACAGGTACCTACTTAATAATACTACTACTCAGGTAATATTAGTTGGATTACCTCTCAAAAACAGCTCCAATGGCCAATCCATCAGGCAGTGATGTTGGCAGATCCTTTAGCGAATGCACCACAAAATCCACAGTGTCATTCCGCAGAGCATCCTCGAGGTCTTTAGTGAAGAGTGACTTCTCACCTATCTTGGGTAGGGATACATCTAGGATGCGGTCTCCTAGTGTTGTCATGGTTACTGCAAAGTTGCAACAATACTTTAGTTAAATCGGTCCACAACTGACGGAGTTCTGAGGTAACAAACATTAAAAAAAAAATACAACCGAATTGAGAACCTCCTACCTCCCTCCCTTCTTAGGGATAGGTTCGCCTTTGTACTATTTTCTGTGTACTTCCATATTTTAAAATTTTTATGTGCAATAAGGAGTTTACATACCTCTGTTTTTTTTGAACTTACAGGTATTAATATCCAGTAAATTTTTGAATAAATTTAATCATAAGATGCATAAGAATCAAATAAATAAACATAAAAGGTCAATAAATGACCTATAAGAGTTTTTAATCATTCACGGTTAAGTTCATTCGAAATATTATAAACGGGACGTGATCATGATGCATGCAACTGTATCGAATTATCGGGTGCTCAATAAAGGTAATCGCGGTTCACATCCCGTTTATAATATTTTGAAATGACATTTGCTTTTATAAGTGTTGAACCTGTGGATTAAATACACACCATCCCTAATTACCTACTAAGGAAAAGTGGCAAGAGTCCGTGGGATGCCAATGAAGTTTTTCAAGTTTTAACAAAGGAATTATTTGCAAAAATACATATTTGATTATGGAACAGACCGTATCAGAAGTTCACAGGTTATCCTGTTAATTTTTTTTTCTACACTTCTGTGATAACCTTTGCCTAATTTATTTTAAATGAACTCTCTAAGATTTGTTTAATTGGTTCTTCGGTCCCAGAAATGACATACAATAATTAATAGACTATAAATACAATACAACATTTAAATGTAACATACCTATAGTGAATTCTTTATCAGGGTTAGCCTTTTTCAAGCAATCTATCACATAGTTGGTTTGTATGAGTGCAAGCTGAAATCAAAACAATCATTATCATTGTATAACATGCAGATAAATTAAATAGTTGTAGTAGAAGTAACTTACTTCATAATTAATTAAATTATAAGAACTGAGAAGTGTTTTAAGTAATACCGGGGATAATAAAGGGGAAAAGCAAGGGTCATGCTTATTAACAAATCAATCGTATTTTATCTAGTGCATTATTTTCCTTATCATCGTGAGAAGCATTAAAAACTTAATGCAAAATTAGCCGACATTTTTAACTTATACTTGAAAGAAACTTACCTCGCTCTTCCTTGAACCCACACGTATAACGGTTTTCACTTCGTTTTCCATTTTCAATTACTTCCAATAACAATTATTTTTTTATAAACAAGTTAAATTACTAGCAGGAAGTTTGTACCTTTAAGGTTATGTCATGACATGAATTACTCCCGATATCGCTATGTATTAGCAAATTAACTAAGTAGAGATCCCAAGTTACTTGTCACCAACACTGTAGTGGACAAGGTAATTAGGCACATAATTTAAAACCAAAGTTCAATCAAAACATCTCTTTCGTAAGGTGATTGTGCAACTGTCATTCATTTCATTCCGCCTGTCTGTCAATCGGCCATCGGCCACGATTAGGCTAGTGTTGCACCTTACCGGTATTTTTAGAATACAAAAATCGTTAAAATCGTCCCGAATTCACAATTAAATGTATGTATGTATGTATCTCTTTATCTTTATTGTACATAAAACACATTAATTTTACAGATAATGAGACAAATAGATTAAACATTGTAGAATTCTCATAGTCATCTGTAAACTATAAAAAAACTTAGATGTTTGTCAGTTATTAGTTATATACATAAAAATACTCTTTAGTAAATATTAAATATAAAAATTCGTATATATTATCACTACATGTTACCATGAAAGGAATACGGTGGGCGGTTCGGCCTTTATCCAGACTTTTATATCATGCTGTTTCATAATAGTAATTAATGGAAGAGCAAGAGAGACGATATAATCCCAACTTCGAATTTAGGAGCAACCCTTGTAGTACACGTATCGTATGTAGACTTAACAAACTGTTCCTTTCTCAAACTGGATCTATCTTCCAAAAATATCTGGGATGGGAGCACGGCAGTGCCCCCGGCCCCCCGCCAAGTCGAGCAAAAAATTCTAATTTTATTCTATTTCTCTATCTGGTAGTAGTAGGACGATTGGAATAATGAAACACAAAATCTTATTCAACAAATTTATTATAATTCTACTCGAAATTACAAAAAGCGTTTGAAACCGTTCGCATTATACTTAATATAATTAATCTACGTGTAAAACAAATTTCTAGTTACGCGTAGGTAAAATTTGAATATCAATGCAATGATAAAAATCACAGTCAACTTTCATACTGGCAATACAGTTTTGATTTAAAATAAAACATATTTCGATCAGTTTTCAACGTTAGTCATAAAAACACGCAATGAATTTGCAGTGCGAAAATTATTGATTAAAGGCGGCTAAACTTGCTATTAGATTAGCAAGACATTCTCAATAAAATATTATGTACTGTTTTACAAACAGATTAAGAAAATAAAACTTGGCAAACAAAAAAAGTGTCCTTGAAAGTCTTGAAACTCGTCTTCGCAATTGGGATGCGTAGAGGGAAAGAGACATGCAATGCCTGACTCCAATGTGGGAGCGAGGCCGCTTGTACCTTTTCCAAGTTTTCCATGATCCTGCGCATCTCTCAGATTAACTCAAATTATTGTATATTCTGCATGACCACATAAACAATGTTTAAAACCGACGCATTTATGATTGGCATCAAAATTAGGTTTTGCCCTGGAGTCTTACCTGACCTCACTTATAATGTTAAAATCAATAATGTCAAATTGTTTGTCCAGTCCCGTCAATGGATGAATTAGCTCATGCTTTGCGTTTGCTGCTTCTCAGTCGACGTCTGTTGGTGAGGACAGTAGTCGTGCGAGATCTGGTAGGCGATTCTAGAATCAAAGAAAGAAAAAACATTAAACAAACCAAGAAAAAAAAGCGACGGGTAGCACTCCGGGAGTGCCGGCAGAAGTGAAAACTACACACACGCACACTCGCGCAAAAAGAAAAAAAACGCACTGTTATTCCACAAATTATACAGCTAGGCCAAACGCACATATCTTAGTAGAGCGACGAAATTAACGTACACTTCAAAAATCGAATGCGACTCTAGCTTCATTCGTATTTCAAAATAAGCTCTTAGAGGATGTATGTACATATCTACCAGTAAGCCAGTGATATTATTTTATATTAATACTTACTTTTAGTCTTATTAGCTGCAGGTGATTTAGGACGCTCGGCGATTTTCACTTGTTTCTTAACATTCCTAGGTTTAGGTTTAATATCAATGTTCATTTTTTCAATACTAACTGTAACCTCTTTAACTTTAATGCTGTCCACACTACTTTTAGTAGTTCGCGTTGTTCTTGTTGTAACAGGCACTTCTTTCTTTTCTACCTTTTTGTTTCTCATTGATCTAGTATGCCTAGGTTCAGATGGTGTCACTTTGATATCAGTCTGTGTTTTAAGGGCTTCTTTCTCCTTTGCCTCCCTTTTTTCTTTAATCCTGTATATTTTAACCATGGCTGGTGTATAACCTTTCAACTCTTCTGGAATCTCTTCAGAGTCCCTTCCTCCTTTGTTGGTCACCTTCCTCTTGAAGTTTGATAGTACTTCTTTCATAGCATACGTAAGCTTAACGCCCTGTAAGAAGTCTTTTTGTAGCAGTGGTGATTGAAGATTGGAATCACTGCATTCTGATGATGCGTTGGACAATTTTCTGATCCTGTATTTGCAAGTATCTTCATCATCTTCTTCATCATTGTTGGCTATGTTACGCTCTCTTCTGATGATGTCCTCTGGATTCTGAGCTAATATTTCAGCCCAAGTAAATTGCTTGGCCGAGCCCATGAAGTTGCCGAATTTCCCGATGCTGTTCCTATGAGTCCTTTTACCTTTGCGTTTCGGTACTTTCTTGTTGGAGCGCAAGTTTTTCGGTGACAACTTCTTTCCTAGGACATCATGCGGCATTAGTGATTTCTTTAGACGAGCGACTAGGTCTGCGTCAGATACAAAGAAGTTTCTAGAAGTACATGGCTTCCTTATACCTTCACTGGATATATTGATGGTCTGTCTTAATAGCTCCAGTTTCAAGTCATTCTCGAGAGAGCACACATTTTCTCTTTCATATGCTTTCTTTATACCATTTCTAGCCAAAAAGTCTGCTGGTGTATTCTTCCTTCCAAACCTTCTAGAATAACACAATTTACGACCCATGGGAGAGTTTGAAGGCTCAGCGAGTTTCAAAGATACTTCCTTATCCGCATTTTTCATGAGTTCGCTTTTGAACAAGCTGCGACAATAGTCATAGTCGGGTTTCTGAGTGAAATCCAAGCTGGTGATGTATTCTAAGTATTTCTCCATGAACTGTGGATAGAATTCAGTCTTGAAACTGGTTTTGAGGAACGATTTGATATCACTCATGTAGTTTTTTTTCAAAGCATGCACTAGGTCTGGTTCAGCAAGCACTTCTGTGGTTTTCCAAGGCAGGGACCCTGTGAGCCAGTCTACAAGGTTGTAACCAAGAGTTTCAAGGTCAGACCTTCTCGAATGAGCTCCAATATGCGAGTCCCGGGAACTATACTCTAGAGTTCCATCATGAGCTTTCCTTGCATCCATACCGAAATCCTTATGCTTACCCTCAGAGTCTAGGAACTTTGATGCCAAACCATAGTCCAGCAAGTAAATCTGTTTATTGGATTGAGACAGAACGGCCTCTTTATGAATCTCATCAAGGTTTTCATCATCAACACTTGGTTTCTTCCTTTTAGAATCCTGATAGAACTCTGCAGTAGTTCTTATGATACTTTTATTACCAAAATCATCTAGCAGCTTCTGATAGGACTGATCTGAACATACTGAACTGGTCATGTCTTCATAGTTGACATAGCTTGACAACTGACGCAAGTTAAATGCATGGTGTCTGTGCAAAGTCCTGCTGTCTCTATCAGACAATATCTTTCTCAGTTTATTCTTCACACTGTCCAGTCTTTTCACACTGTCAGTTGCATCATCAGAATCAGTTTTAGAGTCTTTTATGACAAAGTCTTCATCATCATAGTAGTTGGAAACCCTTGCCTTACCGCTTTTGACTCTCCTATATTTCCCTGATAGTACTGCAACTTCTTTTGTTTCCTTTTCGAATGATGAAGAGGGCTTAGCCATTGGGAATTTATTTATCTTACCACCCTCAAAGCCTAGCATAAGATTCGAGCTTTTTATATCCGAATGTGTATATCCCTGGTTATGCAAATACTCAAGTACATCTAGTATTTGCAGAGCAAGTACTAGAACATTCTTTAGGTCTAGTACTTTAGTACGAGCAATGATTTTTTGCAAGTCTATGTCGTACCGAGGCAGGACTAAGAACCTGTATTTGGTGCCAGTCTTTTCATCCGTGAAAGATCCACTTGCGATGTAGACAGGCATGCCGATACGCTTTTGTTTGTGTTGTTGACGCCATTCTTTGACTGTAAAGAAAAAAGAAGTTTGCAGTTAACCTTCACTATAACCAAACCTAACTACATAATTATAATAATAGTATTATTAATTACAAAAGCAATACCATTTGAGCGAGGTTGCAATAACAATTAAGTAATTCTATTTAATTAGCATTAAATAGTTCAGGACAAGGTTACTAGACTTTATAAATGCACCTGTATCATTGTAGACATATTAATACCAATTTTCGTTATAAATATCTTTGACTAGGTGAAATTATTCAACCAGTTTTGTGGTAGCGTTTATTAGTGAGTGATCAAATGACTTTTATGATTATATTGATTATGATTATGATGATTAACATAGATAAACCATCAATAACCAAGACCTGATAGACAGTAAAATGTAAAACTGTCATGTGACATAATTATAATGTCTAGGGCCCATGACAAATTCTTCGGATGGTGGTCCTTCCTCAATATACCGAAGTGCACAGTGGCGTAACTACAACGTCAGGGGCCCGCGGCAAATTCATCAGATGGGGCCCTTCCTTACTATAAAGAAGTGTATCACCTTCCCTTCTGTGCTCAAGGCAAAGCCAGTTCGAGGCCCCGTAGAGCTGGGGGCCCCTGGCATTTGGCCAGCCCTGCCACCCTATAGTTACGCCACTGGAAGCGCATCATCTATTCTGCAGCCCCATTATGCCCCATCTGCTATTATTATTATGCTACAGCAATTGGCATTGGATAGAAGTGTGTATAGCGATTGCTTTCCATCAGGTTACCCGCATGTTTGTTTGTCTCCTGACATATAAAAAAAAAGAATGATAATATTCAAAAAGTCATGGTGGTGTCGCATGATGCGGTTTTTCTATGTCAAAGTCTGATTTACTACACTCCGCTGCATATTTAGCAGAACACAAAAAGTGTAGGTGACTATTTTTTTTTCTGGTCAGGCATTAAATATGCGTTTTGCTTACTTTTGTGTTCCGCTAAATATGCCGATGAGTATATTAGCATCATCATCATCATCATCAGCCTGAAGACGTCCACTGTTGAACAAAGGCCTCCCCCTTAGAACACCATAATGAACGAAAAGTCGCCACCTGCATCCACCGGTTTCCCGCAACTTTTACGATGTCGTCAGTCCACCTAGCCTAGTATATTAGCATGCTTATATTTATTCTTACTTTTGGACACCTGTGAAGTGCGAATAAGGCAATGTACTTCAACAAACAGGGGCCCATTGCTGTGGGGCTCAATCTTGACCACATAGTTTGCGTTTAACTTTGTGACATCCTTGTCAACATTGTCAGAGGCAAGATATATTCTGCCAAAGCTGCCTCTCCCTGGAAATAAACAAAGTATTAGTTAGACTATGACCAAGAGGCTAATATATACAAAGCTTTCAGTCACATTCACCATCTCTTTCACCCGTCATCTTTTATTTTAGTATGTACAGAAAAAAAATACATAAAATGTACCAGTTGCTTGTCTTCCCGCGCAGTTGGTACAAGTCCATTGAGGGAATGGGCGCAAATTTTAGGAGTCATGTTATAGGCGATGCGGCTAGCAACCCATCACTATTTTGATTCCCCTTTCCACCTATATGCCCACAATCATGCTAAGCGTGGCCTTTAGGTCCAGACCTTGGGCTCTGTCTACTCCATAAGGGGCGTAAGGGATAAATATGTGATTTACGTATGTATGTAAATGTAAAATGTTACCAGTTTACTCACAAGTATGTGAATGAATGTATCTATGTGAATACTTTATACACAGCCCGAGCTCAAGCTCCACAATCTTCAATAGCAACTTCAAAACAGTTGCATAGTATCTAATTGCTTCTACTTGACAATTTATCAAGTAGTATGTAGATCTGATAACATCACACAAGCCCTACTTAATAGATAACATTGTAGAGCAGCCCAACAGTTTGATTACAAGTTGAGGTTGCTTCTGGTGCACACAATGAACCAATTATGGTCACAGAACCCCAATCTGTTCAATATCTTACCAATAGGCTTCCCAATGCGCCACTTCCTCTGCTGAACATCCGAAAAAACGATCCCGGGCGGCAGAGCCTCATCGTCTGTAAAACTCACGTCCAAACTCGGACATAACAAGGAAAGCTGCTCAGGAACCGATTTTAATTTCTTCTTAGGAGGCTCTGGAGCCTGCACGGCCTCTGTGCCGCGCCTGGGCATCTCAACAACACCCAGTTACCAAGCGAAAGACCGAACAATCAACCACGACTTGTCAGCAACGATTTTCTCCAACAACTAGAAAGAAATGTAATGTGTCAATACAAACATGTAAAAGGTATGTTACTAATTGAATTAAAAGCAACGTGAACTGCAATGTGACAGCGAAATGCTATTAAATCGGCTTAAATTGTTATTCAACATACGAGTACACGGTTATCGCTTCAAATCACATATCCATATAACATACCCGCGAAGTTAAACTAGCTGATGTCTTGTAAACATTAGGTTAAACAATTTACGGGCGAAAAAGTTCAATGTTTACTTATTTTATAAAAACTGACGAAATCCAATACACGAAACACAACAACTGATTATAGGTCCGCCATGTTGTTAGAAATCGTCCGTTGACGGTCGTGTCTTCCGATCAATGATGTGACGTCACATGTCATTGTAAAACGAAAACGACAAAGTTTACAGACTGTTTTATAAATTTTATTACGTGAAATTAGAACTCTAAGTCAGTGGCTTAGAGTTTATTTTATGTTAATGTCAACTCAACTGTCACTTGCGTCAGTAGCAGCAAGCAGAATAAATAAATCAGTTCATAA
Source organism: Pandemis heparana (assembly GCA_963854515.1). Classification (NCBI taxonomy): domain Eukaryota; kingdom Metazoa; phylum Arthropoda; class Insecta; order Lepidoptera; family Tortricidae; genus Pandemis; species Pandemis heparana. The sequence goes on from OY978031.1 coordinate 4,325,595, forward strand.
ACCAAAAACCCGTTTTGAGTAGAAATTTCTAAAACTTAAGTTTAAAACATACCATTCACGAAGTTTCCTAATGCACCGATTTATTTATGAGTAAAATAAGAAAAGTATGACAAACTTATGTCCAATTACTGAGTAGAAATAGCCAAAAATATGTCTAGTGTTAATTAGCTTATGTAGTAAAAGCTTAATGAAATTAATAAAACATACCGCGTTTAGTAACTTGTGTCCATGAATAGCTATACTTCAGTACGTTCTGAAACAATAATTAGTAAAATTTTGAGAGGCAGGACTAATGTATACTCCGAAATTCTATTTTCGAAGTTCGTTTCGCGCCGTTCCGCTCTCACTAATGCTACGGCCACATTAGCGGGATTCGGCGAAGGTTCGCCCTATCGCGGCATGTGTGGACAGACAGTCTGCTTTACCGCGAAACATTCGGGCGAACTCGAACTGTGTTCGCGCTCCTGTCGGTATCTAGCGCAGATCATAGGATTTTATCGCGACAGAGTTCGTGTTCGTGCAAGTGTCTACACTTCGTACTTTGAAATTTCTGAAATGTATGTCAATTTTGACAAGTGACATTTGAATAATTATTTTCAGACGTACAATACAAAAGCAAACGCTTCCTCTAATTTTTTGTTTATTTGCGCACTTGGTTCATTTTCCCGCCAAATTCAGACATCGCGACATAGTTCGCCCGAAGTTTTTATCGCGATAATTTGGTCTAAGTGTGGCCACGTAGTTCATGGTGATACGAACTCGAACTTTTTATCGCGACAACGCGACACGAACCTTCGCCCGCTAATGTGGCCCGGGGGTAATAGTTATTAATTCGAGAGTGAGAGGAACGGTGTGACACGAACTTCGAAAATCGAATTTCGGAGTAGCCCCCCCAGCGCCTGATTGGCTATATTGATTTCTGTCAGTTAATGTGCGCTAAAGTTTAACTTGTGATTCAACAACCGAATTTCAATTTCGACAGATTGGGTGCACTTCTTAAATCCATTTATAATACTTATCGAAGGCGAGTAGCCAAAAGAGTGTAGCAAGTAGTAGGAGAAAGATAAATGAAATGCAAAAAAAAGTGCTAGAAATGGTCCTTCGAGCCGGATAAGTAGGATTCATGATTATGACGTCGTTTGTTTTTACCATTCTGTCTCAATCGAATATAGCAGAATGTGCACATTATTATGTTTGCATTATGTCCACGTATCGAAAATTAACAGCGTCTTTGAGTCAAAGATTTCAGCTGTGTCGACGAAAAGACAAGCAAACCAACTTGCATTCTATTTAAAAATGCACATTTCCTGGTGCATCCGCACTTACTACAAGAAAAAGAGACAGCGATAAACGCATCTCGCTCCGCACGCACACAACGCAACTGCATCGTAGTTCGTAGTTTGATTTTATTTTTATTTTATCATTCACGAATCGGCGGTCGGCGGGGAGGCTGCGCGTTCCGTTCGCGCTCCGCAGCGTTCGTTTTTTGTTTTGTTTGTCAACAAAATAAACAAAACATGTAGTTCAGTGTTTGGTGACAAACTCAGTGTTTCATTTGAGCGTAGAAAATGTTGTAGTGTTGGAAGATGGACGGTGCGAACGACTCCGACCACTCTATGACTTGGGAGGATTTTTTCGGTATGTATTAGCTAAGTTACCTGTACAGTTTTTGCGCTAGTTAAAGAACAAGAACATTTCATAAATGAAACACGTGCCAACTTACGTTATGCTTACGTGTGCTCGTACTTTGTAATGAGTTTAAAAAGTTTGAATAATCAAAGCCACGGTCGCGAATTTCTACGTAGATCAGGTTTGTGCAGCATTTCCCCTTATGGCTGTATGGTTGCGTTGCCCCTGCCTGCCAGTGGGTACTTTATGATTACGAACGTGCTCAATCAGTAGGTTCTTTTGTTACGTCTTCATGCTTGATAAGGAGGTAAGTATTTGTTGTAACATGCATTTGAGTTGGTAACTTCGAGTCTTCGATAGGATTGGTATGTTAGTATGCTTATCGCAAGTTTATTTTTCGTGAACCTGTAGTCTTGTATACTATAAAATTGCATGTTAAAGAAACGAACTTCAAATTTTTTACTTCGGTGTGAGCCTGCGGGTCAGTAAGACACTATGTCACGTACCTATATGTACATATGATAGGCATACCACTTAAACTGCCAACACCGGGAAGTTTACTAAAAAGACCGGCCAAGTGCGAGTCTGATTCGCGCACCGAGGGTTCCGTACAAGTTCGGGAGTATAGATAGTCAGACAAAAATATTCTTCTTTTAGTATTTGTTGTTATAGCGGCAATAAATATTATACGGCATTTGTTAAAATTTTAAAAGTCTAGCTATCACGGTTCATGAGATACAGCCTGGTGACAGATAGACAGACGAACAATGAAGTTTTAATGGGTCCCGTTTTTACCCTTTGGGTACGGAGCCCTAAAAATTTAACGATTTCTAGGTAAAAGCTAATTCATTCTAAACTCCATGGGGCACCATGTCCGTAGGAAATGCCTTACATTCCAGCTATAATTAAAGCTAATTAGGTTCACACGTGAGAACTTAATGCAATTTATTTAGCACTATCGCCTGAAGCTTCGAGTTAGTGTCCGACCGAAACTGTTTCTATGCGGAAACCAAAACCGAAACCGAAATAGAAACCGAACCTTTTAGAAATGTGGTAAAAACAATGCAAACGTCAGTAAGCCGTTCTTTCCAGATATATGTATTACTACTAGCTGTTGCCCGCGACTTCGTCTGCAAAGAGTTCGTTTATCGCTATCCCGCGGGAATTTTCCGGGATAAAAAGTAGCCTATGTGCTATTCCAGACTTTTCTCTATCTATGTACCGAATTTCATCCAGATTCGTTGGGCCGTTCTGGCGTGATTGAGTAGCAAACAAACATCCATCCATCCAAACTTTCGCATTTATAATATGTATTAGTTAGAGATGAATAGTGAAACATCTCGCTGGTCCTATATTTCAAGGTTCTATGTTTAATTTTTCTCGGATTGAAATTTCAACATTGTCAACATTGTCACTGGGTCTAAATTAAACTACTCAATACTTCCATTTTTTTAGCATTAGAAAGAAGGTAAACAATTTTGGCAAGTCTTTTTTATTGAAAAGCACTATTTAAAAATCGGTAACTGGAAAATACAAAACCATATCAAAACAATGACAATATTCTAGGGATTTTAAATTTAAACTTGCTGTTATTTATTTTTTAAAACTGTTTTTCAATAAAAAGACATGTCAAAATTGTTTACCTTCTTACTAATGCTAAAAAAATCGAAGTGTATTAAATTTGAACATTAACCATAAGTAACTGAGGCAGCAAAAGTACAATGTTGCAAGTTTCGGCGCGTACAAAAGGTTCGGCTGTGATTTGGCTGATACCGAACCTTTGGCCGAAACCAGCCGAAACCGAAACCATGGCTTCGGTCGGAAACTATACTTCATTTAATTTAGGATGAGAAACCACAAAAACATTATATTGCGGCTCGAGAACTGTAATCTCTTTACGATTTGTACTAGAGTAACAATTGACGCCACGCAAATAAAGTGGCATTAAAACAATTTTATTTTGCGGCTGCCAAACTATTGCACTGTACTGTTTGCTAGGTAAGAAATAGTTGACCAGCCGCAATATAATGTTATTGTGGTTTCTCATTCTAAATTAAATGAAGTATATGTACTTCGATCAGAATGAATAAAAGCTAGCGGCGCTAGCGCGTACATTGGCATAGATTAGACCAGCCAGTGTTTTAACCTGGCCTTTATACTCCGAAATTCGATTTTCGAAGTTCGTTTCGTGCCGTTCCGCTCTCACTAATAGTTATTAATTTGAGAGTGAGAGGGACGGCGTGATACGAACTTCGAAAATCGAATTTCGGAGTAGCCCCCTTGTTTCAGCCACGGACCCCTAGGAAAACTAGCATAATTTTTAAGTACCTACTCCCCAATCTAAACTAACCTTGTTTAATTGAATTAAGTCTAAGTCTTGGTTTAATACTCACGTAGGTACAATCAAGTATGGTTCTCAACGGTATTTATTTTTTATTGTTTATATTTAGGGTTCCGTCCGGACCCTATTACTAAGACTTCGCTGTCCGTCCGTCCGTCCGTCTGTCACCAGGCTGTATCTCGAGAACGGTAATAGCTAGACAGTTGAAATTTTCACAGATTGTGTATTTCCGTTGCCGCTATAACAACAAAATACTAAACAAAATAAAAATAATAATTTCTAATAGTCTCGCACTTGGCCGATTTTATTTATTTTACGAGTTAGACGCCTTCTTGAAAGACTTGACATTTACCGCAGCAGACCGGGAGCAGTGGAAGAGTTGGGGGGAGGCCTTTGCTCAGCAGTAGGACAATAGGCTCATAATAAATAATAAAAATAATTTGATTTACTATAATGCTCATGGCAATAAAGGCGGCATTCTCTGCTATTAGTGGATCTAGACACATTATTCTATAAAATAAAACAATAAAATAAAATACCTCTCTACGTAGGGCATAATAAATCGCGTGTCGTGAGGTAACTCTTTTGTTTTTTCCTTTTAATTTCCCAAGGCGGCAACATAAAAATAACAAAAACGAAACGCACTTCCGGACGAACGGGTGCGTTCAGAGGAAGGCAGGAAGCATACTTCATTAATTTGGATCTCGTGTAATACCGCTTTTACATCAAGTTTAATTCATGTCACGTAGTAACTGGCGGTAGCCAACTTAACTTTTGGTATTATTAGGAGACAATACAAATATATTTTTCAACATTAGGTTAGGGTGGTAAATAGCTATGGTCCGAAATTAAACTTCGGATACCTATCGAGTCACGGAATCACGGAGTATTTGTGAGTCATCGAACCGACCTTCCCAGGCCTATTTAGTAACGGTAGCGATACGAACATAGCATAGCATAAGGCTGTGTCCCATTCTATCCACCAGAGATATGTGAGGAAAAATCAACCAATAGGATACTTCAATTTTCCAGCTAACCTATTAGTGATTTTTTCAGCTCCGATGGATTACAGCATAACGCAACATAAGCACCACATATATTTATTACCTTTGGCACACTCACATGCAGTCTGTGTGAAATAGTTAGATATAATATAATATCCTTGACGTATCCGCAAGTCTAGGACTTGTCTAGGACGTAACTACGCCAAGCGACTTCGTTCACAAAGATAAATTAATATTGCTACTGGCTGGTAAGTCTGTGACGGCCACTTCTTTCAAATTTAGAATACATATCCCATACATGAGCCCCACGTGCCACAGAGTATAAATAACCACGAACGGTTCACAGATGAATCAATATCCGTTGCACATTACTATTCCATACGCACTCGTACACATGTAAATGGTACTAAACCATTGTTCTACTATGTTGGCAACCCTGGAATTTTAGCGTTAGTCATTCCAACAGCTGTGAATTACAACTGGTCATGTACAAAATTATGACTGTGTTGTTTGAAAGAGTTTGCTAAATGTTCTCTTAGCTTAAGTATCTGCTTAAGTTTATCTGCCCGCTGAAAACTGAATGGATACCATGGTAATTCGCCGTTTCTTCGCAGGAAGACTTCTCTATAAAAGCACCCACTAAGTTAAGTTTCTAGCTTCCATACACAAATAAATACTAAATAGACGTCAACAAAATCCAATCCTATAAACTATAGTTCGTTAATTTAAGAGGTTTTTTATCGTTAACTTTTTATAACGTTGCGTGTGCACGTTATTAAATAACTGCGATCTCATAAAAACCTATAACAAGTTATGACGAAAAAACTCAGTACGAACTGATTTTATGTGCTTTAAATGTGTATGTAATAATAAGTTCGGGCCTTTAATTTGATTTTAAAGACTAGCTTTAGGATTTAGGAGTCAAAAGAAAAACAATCAGTAGGTAATCTATTAAGTTATTTCACTGGCGTGTTCCTACATTTGCCTACATCCAGCAAAAATAGATGTGAACTAATTACCCAGTATTTCTATGAAAAACCAAGTTAGTTACCTATTTTCAGAATTTTCCTTTTTGTGTTGTGGTTGACAGACAGTCAAACGGACATCGAAGTGATCTTAATTATGTTCACCGCATTACTTCAAAGGAGTCTAACCCTAAAAACACAAGTATTTTTATGATATCTGTATTTTATCTCAAATTACATTTAATCGACTTAATTAGAATTCCATTAATAATTTTCCCAGACTAACCTAATCTTAATTCTTCTTGTAGACAGCTGTTATTTGACGAATCATGGAAGGGTTGGAAATGGAATATTTTAAGTATAATCCATTTAAACTTACCTGAAACGTCAGCTCATTCAATTTGTCTTGCCAGACTATCCAGCCAGACAAAGTGAATTAAGAAGTACCCTTTACCTGTGTCTTCAACGTTAGTCAATCTTAATTTCTGTCTGCGCTAAAATTTAAATATTCCAATGGGAACGACAACCCGCCATTTTTAATGAAACTTCGGAAAACTTTGAGCGCATTCTGAAACTTAAAATCGACGTTATTATTTATTATAGACCAGGGGCGTGATTCACAAAAAAAAATCCGAGAGTTACGAAAATCTATGGACGCAATTTCCTTCCTCGTACGACGAAGATCTGGAACCGGCTTCCTGCTGCAACATTCCCTGAGCGGTACAATTTAGGGATCTTTAAAAAGCGAGCCTTCCTGTTCTTGAAAGGGTCGGCAACGCACCTGTGATTCCCCAAGTCTTGCAGGTGTCCATGGGCGATGGTGATTACTTTCCATCAGGTGACCCGTCTGCTCGTTTGCCCCCTCTTATATAAAAAAAAAAAAAAAACGTGCATGTTCATGGAGATATGGAGATCATGAACACGACCTGACCCCTGTACAACAATACAATACAATAACTCTTTATTGAACACCACATATAGGTAACAATCAAAACAGAGAAAAGGTATACAGAAGTAATAAGGTAACAATAGGCGGCCTTTACCTTTTTTATTGAGAGCTTGAGTGCTTTCCTGAACAGATCATCGCCTTCAGCCTATATATAGGCTGTATTTTATACGTCCCACTGCTGGGCACAGGCCTCTCAGAATAAAAGGGCTTGGGCCAGTGGTGGGCAAACTTTTTTCATGGCGGGCCAGAAAATCACAGATATTTCAAAGAAGGGCCAAAATTATACTAAAATGCAATTTTTTTGACACATGACGCATGAACTACGTGGCTAGTCTAGCTGGCTCCTTTGCCTTCGCATCTATTATTCTATTTTATACAGCAGCACCGTCTAAATATCGTCATCCTGTGCCATAACACTCCAATTCGAAGGAACGCCGGCGGGCCGCATTAAATTCTTTCCCGGGCCGGAGTTGGCCCGCGGGCCGTAGTTTGCCCATCGCTGGCTTGGGCTATAGTTCCTGCCCATTGTCTCTGTGTATATATCTTCTCTTAGTTTCCGTCTTCCCTACACTATCCCATAATATGTAGATATATATCGTCGCCCGATCATACTAACTGCAAGATCATGAAATACCAAGGTCAGGTTACAAGGTTAGGAATTTTATGATCAGGCAGATTTCACGATCGAGCGATGACATTAGTTCAAGTTAAATCAATTGTGTGACCGTCTCTTAGTACATTTACAGCGTGATTTAATTACAATACTGATTGTGTCCACTCTTATCTGTTGCTGACGTAACCTTGGACTGGGCAGACAGCCTGGCATCTCGAACATGTTGATGAGTTTGTCACCCTTTATCAGCTGTGTAACCTTCTAAATATTTCTTAGTGAATAGTTAAATACACTGTTTAGAAAAAGCTCTAGTCAAGTAGCTTAATGCCCGGTTCACATTATTCCAGTAAAATTGTTCCAGTAGCATTACATTGCGGGGCGCTAACGTCACGGCTAACGTGTCAAACTGATCCACCGCACGCCGCAATTTAATGCTACTGGAACCATTTTACTGGAATAATGTGAACCGGGCATAATGGTTTCCTATCGTCTCCGTAGAGCGAAAAGTCACCAAATCGCAAATTACCAAAATTAAAAATTATTAAAAAATATATTACATACCTACTTAATTAAAATTAAAATTTGGCAATTTTGCGATTTGGTGACTTTTCGGTCTACGGAGACGCTATGGCCTCTCATATCAAGAGTGAATTAAATCAAGATCTTGAAAAATTGAGACCAAATTCAGCAAATTCACGCAAAATAATGTACCATTATCACTACCTACATAGTAATAAAACATAGTCGCTTTCTGCTGTCTTTCTGTGTGTCCCTATGTATACTTAGATCATTAAAACTACGCAACGTATTACAATCCTTTGCGTAATCCTCAGATATGCACTTATCTGACAGATACCCATTGAGTTATTCGTTGAATAGGGCCTAACCTAAGCATCTGGCGATTGAAACATAGACCCTTAAACATACATCGGGAAGTGAGTTTGATTAATACCATGCAGAGGTGGACCGTACTTACCTACAAATATACAGCCATCATGTCAAATATATATAACCGACCTTATTATTTGTGGCATAAAGGTTCATTTTATAGTACTTATAGATTTTTTTGACGTATTGGTAATGCTAATACAAAACCTCTTGAAAAAACATCGAGCACCTATGCTATGGTTTTCAGATTTTTAGGCATTAAAGCTTCGTGGACACAGCGTTCCTAAACGGAGACTTGGAAGAAGAAGTCTACATGCAACAACCTCAAGGCTTTATCAAACAAGGCGAAGAAGGAAAAGTTTGCTTGTTGAAAAAATCGCTATATGGTTTGAAACAAGCGGCTCGAGCTTGGAATATTAAGCTAAATCAAACTTTATCTTCTATAGGTTTTATACGGATCTCTTCGGAACCATGTGTTTATTTAAAAAGTTTTGGTGACGAAACTGTCATCCTGGCCGTCTATGTCGATGACATTGTCATATTTTATAAAAAAGAAATGTCATTTGTCACCGTGAAAACCGATTTGGAAAAATATTTCTCGTTAAAAGATTTAGGAAAATTAGATTTTTGTTTAGGTTTGAACGTGAAACGAACGGACGAGAAAATATGCGTTAATCAAAAGACGTACATTCAAACAGTGTTGAAACGTTTTAATATGCAAGAATGCAAGCATATGTCAACTCCGCTGGACAATAACAAATATGAAAAAGGTAAAGAATGTGACGAATCTTACCCTTACCAAAGTTTAATTGGTTGTTTGATGTTCTTGGCGGTAAACACAAGGCCTGACATAGCTTACGCTACTAGCTATCTAAGCCAATTCAATAATTGTTTCCAAAAGAAACATTGGTTGGCCGCAAAACGTATTTTACAGTATCTAAATGGTACTATTGATTACTGTATCACTTACAGAAAAACCGATTCCTATCTATGTGGATATACGGATGCGGATTGGGCAAACTGCATGTATGACCGGCGGTCCTACACTGGGTATTACTTCACGCTGGCAGGCGGACCCATCAGCTGGGAGTGCAAGAAGCAACCGACGGTAGCGTTATCTTCTACCGAGGCCGAGTATATGGCTTTAGCTAACGCTGCAAAAGAAGCTATATTTTTAAGAAGGTTAGTTTTCGATATAACGGGTAACGCTGATAAGGTTGTACTTTTTAATGATAGCCAAAGTGCACAAAAAATCGCTCTTAATCCAGTTCACCACAATAGGACTAAACACATTGATACCAAATTTCATTTTATAAGAGAAAAAATTAGTGATGGCATTATCAATGTTAAGTTTTTACAGAGTGAAAAAATGACTGCTGACATACTAACTAAGCCCTTAAGGCGTGTTGCTCATTTAAGATGCGTTGTAGGTATGGGCTTGACTTGACCAATACATTTTGTTAGTTTTTTATTGTTGCTTTGTGTAAGTATTGGTACTTAGATTATTCTTTTTATCTCCATTGAGGGGAGGGTGTTGTAGTTTATAACTATAACCAATCAATGTCAATTTAAATTTTATATTTAGAAAAAGAATAGTCAGCTGTATGTCAATATTATTTTCTTACTTCAATACAAACATTCAACGTATAAACACATCTTATTATTTTTCAATAGAAAGTAAGCTTTTATGCACATAAAATTCAAAAACCATGGGTGCCCGTTTTTTTTGCAAGAGGGTGTATTTATAGGTCAGGTCAGATCCAGAGTACCCGAAACCGACGAGTATGTATGAAGAGATTGATGAATGTGGATGAAGCGAAAGAGAAAGAGGTATGTCAGGATCGTAGCAAGTGCAACAAAGTGGTCTCTGCCTACCTCTGTGGGAAAGAGGCGTGAGCGTGACGGTATGTATGTATGTATTTATACTCTTGACTGTACACTTGTATATCCTCGTGTCTATTTCAAATGGCTGTAAGGAAAACTTAATTGAATGTCTGTTACTGCTAAGTAAGGTTTCGCAGTCGATGTTTACTGTTACCACAGACACGCGTCTCGTATTGCAGCGCGCCACTCTGGCGCAACCGCAGCTGTCATTAGTTCGCGCATGCGCCTTGCGCGGGACATCTACACAAAATATAGCTTAGATCGGCTTCCGAAGACACTGGCTGCTACCACTAGAAATATATGCTATGTATGATATGTATCCCATCAACGAGCTACGCTAAACTTAACGATCCAGTTTTAAACAGTGCTCCGTGTGTTATCATCTAGCGGCACGGCCGTACCATCCTTTTCCAGATTCCAGATTCCAGTTCAGGTTCCAGTTCAGGCAATTTTCGACCCCCCTTTAACTTCGTTGTGGATAAAACTAGAAGCCAAAATTTTCTGTAAAGATGGTTTTTAGGTACCAGTTTTACGTGTCTCTGTATTTAATTGTGATAATACACTAAATCAAAATGTCGATGGTTTGATCATGCTAAACGTGGCCTTAGGTTTTGTTACCTTAGGCTCTGTCTACGCCGTAAGGGATAAAGACATGATTTACGTATGTATGTATTAATTTCCTTAATTCTTAAAAAAAAGTATCCTGTTTAGTCGTTTGCACTGCTTGCAGGCAGATTGAAGAGCTAGCTAAGTCAGCCGGCGCCGGCGCTCCTGCCGTCTGACACACATACCTACTTACGCCCGATTGCGCGGTAATCGCTTTTATTGCGGCTTGATTGTAAAGCTTATCGATTAATTGTAAATGGTAAACAAATCTCGATATCTTTGATTGCTTAAAAAGCTGGCATACGCTTAAAAAAGCCGGTCAAGAGCCAGATTTGCGCACAAACAAAAATTTACTGTGTTTTTGATGGAAATTTTATACGTTTCTAAGGCAATGGGCCTTGACAGACAGAGAGACACACTAATGAAGTATCTCTACATACAAGGTTAGGGTTTCTTTCCCTTTTCAGGTGGCAATGGTAATCTATGATGCATTGATGCACAATATTTAGAAGAATTCTTTTATAGACTATGTGCTATTCCAGACTTCACTATCTATGTTATTACTACTTCTTCCTTCTTCTTTCTTCTTTCTTCTTCCTTATTACTTCTGTATACCTTTTTCTGTTTTGATTGTTATATGTGGTGTTCAATAAAGAGTTATTGTATTGTATTGTATTGTATTGTATTGTATTGTATGTGCCGAATTTCATCCAGATTCGTTGGGCCGTTCTGGCGTGATTGAGTAACAAACAAACATCCATCCATCCATCCATACTTTCGCATTTATAATTAGTTAGATGTTCGCCAATAGAGAAACGGGCGTTTTAAAAGAGGCATTTCATCTAAATCCTCTTGGTTGGCAACGCATCTGCAATCCCTCCTTTGCCTTCCTATTCACATAAAAAAAAGGTAATAACATCATCTCCAGCCTATATACGTCCCACTTCTGAACATTGGCCTCCGGAAAGACCGCAAAGTCCTCATAAAGACCGGTCTACAGAGTGCTTCTAAATAAACCGGGCAAGGTTTTTTTGCATAAAACTGACCCCCGATCGACCTCACCTGATGGAAGACTCAGTAGGCTTATTGTCTAACTCGCTCGCAATCACCATCGTGTTCATTTTGACAGTTCTTGTATGAATGTGACAGCTAGCTGAATCCGATGCCAATTGTCAGCCCATACATGAACTGTCAAAATGAACACGATGGCAATTGCGAGCGAGTTAGACATAAGCCTACAGATGAGGCCAAAGGTGTAACAACCTATTCGCTCTACTTTTGAAGAGCCTTAGGCTGTATCTACAGACTATGGGAGTGTCTACATTTTGCATTAGTAAGGCTATCTTCTACCCACAAGTGTCTATAATTTAATTTTGAGAAGTCATATGCATATGCTGCCTTATTAAGAATTTTGGATTGCACTCACGTGATTATCATGTCTATTGCAACAGCTGCACCTACGCTAAGTTATAAAAGTTAGAGCTTAAATTATACTGAGTTTTGAGGTAGCAAACCTTGCATTGACTCGCAGTCAGCGCTTGGTTTTATCGCGCAATGTTACGTGTATTTTTTTTATTTTTTTATAGGTTAAGGTTTTTAGACCCATACTACCTGAAATGCCTGACCATGAGGCAGAAGTCAGCAGACGCAATATCGTTTCGTATGCCAGGATCACACTCGTCGTAGATGTGAAGTGAGAGGAAAACCTCATTCTCTGTCTCTCTCGTCATAACCGGCAAGCACGAGAGACGTGGAAGAGAAGAACCAGATTTTTTAGCAATATTGATAAGACCAGCTTTGTAAAAACCATCATAATAGGTTCGCAGCTGTATTTAAACATATCGATGAACATACTTAATGTTTAATGATGAACGAATTTGCTCGCCTTACCCCCGTTAGCTGCGCTGCGGCGGTCAGCCGGGCGGTAGATTTGCCTGCTTGGTGTATTGTTGATGGTATTTGGTACTTAATTTTATTGTGAAGGAGCAGCATAAGATTTAAACTTGTATTAGTTTGTATTTTGCTGTTTGTGTTTGTATGTAGTTTAACTTTGTTTAACAAATAAAGAATTTATTTATTATTATTATTACTTAAAGTCAAATTCAGATCTTTTTTTAATCGTTGTTGTACTGAAGATTATTAAACCAGATTCATTTGCAGATTCCTGTATCTTAATGGTTGTCTGGTATAGATCGCTAGTAAGCGATAAGACCGCCTATTGCATACTTTGTTCTTTGTTTCTGTATTGTTTAGTACTAATTTGTGGTGTTCAATAAAGAGTATTTGTATTGTACTCGTATTCCTTAAAACGTCCTTGAAGATGAGCTAAGTACTGGTGAAACTTGCTGCGCGAGCTCGAAGTACAAATACGTGGGTGCCCGTTTATTTTAATATGTATGAACACAGTTGGCTTAGCGTTGTTTACGCTCGTACTCGCCATCGATCAAAGTATCCCAACTATGTGTAAAAAGGCTGGACTGCCTTGAATTAACTTACTTCTTAGGTTTTTATTGTAGGAAATACGTTCAACGTCTAGGAAGTTAGCTATTATTTATGGTCCACCTGCATCCCAATACGGAGGAAATTACTTAATATCACCATTAATCACAGACGCGTGGATTAACATGTTATAATAAGCTTTAAATTTAAAGATGAACAATGCCTTTACAATGCAAAGAATACGACGCGACAATCCGGTTTTCAGCAAAATTTAATTAATTATCAGGTTGCCCAACATGCAAAACGTAACAGTAAAATATGACTGGCTGGAAAATAAAAATCGTTAGTGCAAATTAAATGATATCTGCTCCTGTTCTTATGAACTGGCTGAAATTATAATTTGCGCACGACGTGTCGCATATAAAAAAGTATATGTTTTTTTTAATTATGATAATTTTACGTTTTATGTTGAAGTCGCGTTTAATACTTGAGAAACTAGGTGGTTATGTAACAATTGTGTGAAATTGCCCAGGATCGTAACGTAAGTAGCTCATTTCCCTGCAATGCCGGAAAGCAAGCTATCGCTTTTAAACATCAGTTAAATCTACATCAGTGGTTATTTAACCTCGTTTTCTGCCTCGAGGGGTGAAGTGAAAGATCCAGTGACTTATAAATATGCTATTTCTATTTTGTTGTAGTAAATATTTGTGTAATACTTTACGTGGAATCCGGAAATACATACTACGCTGTTTCACCATTTCATTTACCTAGATTTACACACAAATTACGATATCTACCTATATCTCCATTGAGAGTAGATAACAGTAGAGTAGGTAGAGTTCTGCAACAATAATGATTTATTAATTTACTAGCTTCTGCCCGCGACTTCGTCCGCGTAGAATTAGCAGTGATTTAACATGTTTATCGTTATCCCGCGGGAACTATGTTATTTTCCGGGATAAAAAGTAGCCTATGTTTTAATCTAGGGTACCAGCTATCTTCGTTTCAAATTTTATCCAAATCGGTCCAGTCGTTTTAGCGTGAAGAAGGAACAAACATACACACTCACTCACTCACATCGTCACATCGTCACAAACTTTCGCATTTATTATATTAGTAGGATCAGACAACTAACTCTGATTTTCTTAGTAAAAAGTATAAATAAATTATTCTTAAGTACATACTGGCCCATGTGGTCCTTGAATGAATTACAAACATTAGGTACATATCTAGATTTCGCTGTACGTTTAAGCGAGCATCAAACGTTTACACAATCCGCCGAGTGTGTGATCCCAGCTTAACATGGCTGAATGGCTCGAGACTGGGACCGTTGTGCTAGATAGACCTTTTATTGACGGATCAAGGTTGTGTCCGGTCCGTTTGGCGCCAACGTGTGACTTCATTAGGTTGGCAACACTGACATGTGTTTTCATTTTGCAGTAGGTAATGCCGTAATGCCGTAATACCGTTTTTAATGTCAGGTCAGGACAGCTCAGCAATGGTTTCGCTGGATCAGTCAATTATCGGGACCATAAATTAATTGTATGTAGGTATCATAATTTAAATTGACTTTTCCTTAGTCGAGTAAAAAATAACTAAGCAAAAGAAGGTTTGATTTGATTGCTTTTGCAGTTGTGTTGTGTGTGTGTGTGTGTGTATATCGACGATTCTTTGTTTGTGTTGAACTTTCCGGTGTTGTGTTTATCGAACGCTTACGCTGTCGCCTCTACGTTAACGGCCGCATGGTTTAACTTTTCGCTAAACTTAAATTCAACGGAATCTTACAACTGTTAAAAGTTTTTCGTTTATCACTTTTTTGTTTGCAAGTATACGTCAGTTTGTAAAATGCCTTGTGCCTCAAAAATATATACTAACATAATTCTGACTCTATTCGCAAAGTGTCTTAACGATCTTATTACATCTTTTCCGTGTCCAAATTTAAAAACTGTATATGGCTAATGGCACCCCAGAAGCACAAACCCAAAAAAAAGCCTCAAATTCATTCAGCTTCAAGGAGCAGAAACAAAACACTACGCGTTCGATTTCGCTTTTCAAAAATCTTACTTACTTTCTCATCCTCGTATCTTTAAGCTATGCAGTGTTCCACAACCAACCTTATAGTAAAGGGTCAGTGTTGGTTTTGAAAAAGCATAAGTTGGGTAGATACAACGATACAAGTGATCGGAATGTGAGCCACCGCGCTTGCGCGCGCCGCAGACGGTGTCTAGACGGGGAGGTCTTTTATCACACAGCATTGTGCCAACATAATAATTATTATAACACACGACCAGTTAACTCTGAACTTTCGGCTTCCCGAAGTTCTATGGCGACGGATAACATTCTGTAACCAAGTTATCGGTTATTTCTAGCGCGGGCATCTATGAACTAAGGTCAGTGTTGGTGGATGAATGAAGGAAGGGTGACCCTTGCTTAACAGTTTTTTTTATTTCTTCATCTTTTCAGTTATAGGCAAAGGAAACAAGTTCCATACAGCTATAATTAAGAAAGTCCATTGAGACGCAAGATTTTAAAAAAACATATTTATGATTCCGTCTCTATTTATTACTACAAAACAGACAGAGACATCACGTCATAATAAATAACTGACACTTAAGATAAATGGAACTTAACAGAGAATGGTGAAACAGGCCCTAAGCTTATCTCTATTATGTAACAATAGAAAAATACAACCGAATCGAGAACCTCCATTTTTTGAAGTCGGTTAAAAAGGTAAGACAATACCACAGTCACCACAGCCGTTTCGAGCTAACCAGTCAATCAATAAAGACCACAGATAATAATAGCATGTAATTTTAATGACCTTGATTTGTCAGTAACCCAACTTCAAAGTCATCGAACATCGGTTCAAACAATTAACCGCGTGACTCAGGCAGTTAATTAAGATGAACCACAGACATAAAATGGTTCGATCACTTTTTAAATACCTCTAATCACATTGTCTGTGCCCACTGTGCCCAGCCCACAGACTAATTATTAGCGTAATCTGCATTATCCGCCCTATTTCTAAATCTTTATGTATTTTTTTTGGAATTCTTGGGGAAGCTACAACTATCCCTGCGATCACGAGAAAGAGTATACAGTCAAGGGGATAAATATGTGTACGTTACCAAGACGTCAAAAACATCTATACACCTCTATGCCACAAAAGTCAAAAGTTCATTTTGCAAATAGACCGCCAAGGGCTCTTTTACATGTCTTTTTTGAATCTACCAGCGCATTCGGAAAGACCATCATTGCCAAGAAGAATGCGGCGCAAGAAACTTGGCGGAAAGTAATTTTTTCAGAATAAATTACATTTACAACAGTACTTAAATTCTACTTTTTTTTTAACTTAACAAACAATAAGGTCGGTGACACATACATTTGACATGATGGTTGTATCGATATTTATGCTCTCGACTGTCTGTCTATCCGGGAACGGCTTCTGAACTTTTTTTTTTAATGAACGCAAAGGCCTGGGTATAGTGGTTGTGCCGAAAATGTCGGAAATGCAGTCGGATTTGGCGCAGCGCAGCGCCAGGATAGTAAAGTAACGACCCCTGAGTTCTGCGCATGCACTGTTTACTTTGGTTGCTGAAATTGTTAAATTAAATAAGAAGATTATTCACTTTTACGCCATCACCGCTTTTATTGCTTGCCAGCGCCTTACTCCCTTATTCATAAACGCTCTATAGGTTCTACTAACATAGCAATCGTTTGTCCTTATCTGTCACATTGACATTTACCTTTCACAGATAAGGACAAACGATTGCTAAGTGAGTAGAAGCATGTAGAGCGTTTATGAATAAGGAGGTTAGAATTTAGAATACGAGAGTAGAACACTTTTTGCCATTTGTTAAAAACTGTCATACTGTAAACAATCGTTTTTTTGTTACTGGCGGCAAAAAAACAACTGGCAGTTTTTTTCTTTCGTAAAAGCTGAAATGTCTAATATCTGTCGCCAGCCGCATGCGGGTGATAAGGCTATAGATAAAACAGACGTCTTGCCATAGAGAGTAGGGGTGATTTTATTGCCTCGGGTGTGGATAGATTCTTTACAGGGCTGGTGGCTTTTGTATTTGCCTCAACGAGTAATTTAATGTTGTTTTTTTGTAATATTTTAAGCTGTACTGTAAGTAATGTTATTGGCAATGGAAACTTCTACTATAGGATCGCCAATGGATTTCTATTCAGAAATGGAAAGTTAGGTAACTCGTTTTCAGTAGATGTACATTATATTATTACTTATTGTCATATCGGTACTATAACAAAAGAAAATTCTGTGACTGGGCACTAATTAATTACAAGAAAGAGTCATAACATAATTACATTTGCAATAAACGATGTTTAAGCATGACCGAATCGAATCAAAGCCCAAGCATTGTATCACTCACAATTTTATTACTGGCCTCAAAGACCACAGTAAACGTCAAGTTCCAAATTTAAAAATTAATTCGTCCAAGGGTTGTTGAGCTGTCAAACTAATAAACGATCACTAATGGCGGGAAAAGTCAGCAATGGCAACTTCAACCCTGGTGCTATAGCCAATAAGGTTTAAGTTTTAGCGAATCTGGTTGATAATTGCTGTGGTATTGAGGCATGGCCTGTAAGATATTCCTCGAAAGACGCCGTTGTTCTTGTCGTGATGTTGGTACTTGTTTTTTGTACAGTTTATTATCGGCGCCTCGGTAAAATTGAGTTATGCCACGCAAGACCAATTTATCTTTACCGTTTATGATTTCACTATCACCGGGCCATTACATACACGATCTTGTAAGAGAAGAAGTGAATTATTATTTTTTCGCCTGCCATTTTAAGTTTGTAACATTTGTAGCCTTCTGTGAAACCTATCCAGGTTAAGTTCAAGAGTTGAGAATTTAAAAATAAACTAACACGAAGAACGGCGACATTGTCAACATTTTTAATTTACGTGACAATATGTGTTGCAGACAATGTATTATCAGCGAGGTTCAGTTATTTGTTTGTCGTGTTTAAAGTCGCATTAAGGTAATTATTTATATGTTATGCTACTTGCTTGCTGGCTAACTTTCATTTTTAAATGAATTGACAGATATTGACAGTATGAATTGACAGGTATTCAAGAACCAGACTAGAACTGCATACTTTTTAAAAGTATCATAAAGTAAAAGTAATTGTAAAATCACTATCACTACATACCTAGTATAAAACAAAGTCGCTTTCTCTGTCCCTATGTCGCTATGTCCCTATGTATGCTTAAATATTTAAAACTACCTACGCAACGGATTTTGATGCGGTTTTTTTTAATAGATAGAGTGAATCAAGAGGAAGGTTTATATGTATAATACATGCATAATATACCGTGCGAAGCCGGGGCGGGTCGCTAGTAAGTAATATAGGACACGTATTAGGCTCGAAAAAAAAAGAAGCCGTGGTAGCCTAGTGGTTTGACCCGTGGCCTCTTAAGCAGAGCGTCGTGGGTTCAAATCCCGAGCTCGCACCTCTGAGTTTTTCGGAATTTATGTGCGAAAATTACATTTGTAATTTGCCATGAGCTTTTCGGTTAAGGAAAACATCGTGAGGAAACCTGCACACATCTGCGAAGAAATTCAATGGTGTGTGTTAAGTTCCCAATCCGCACTGGGCGCGCGTGGGAACTATAGCCCAAACCCTCCAATACACGGAGGAGGCCTATGCCATGAGGCACGCCGAATTACGCGACAATTTAATAAATTAAACGACAATAATAACAACAACATGTAACTTACTGAAATTGTAGCGAATTCGGAATAAAAAGGCTTATAAATAAATAAATAAAAAAGTTTTCTTTTTTATTGTTTGTTTATTTTAGTAGACTTTGGAAAATTGATTGTCAGCCAGCCGTTTATAGTTTGAGTTGAACGGTGGTAACCCTACCAACCCTCCGCAGTTTGGGATAGGTCGGCGGTCGATACCGTTCACCATTACGGCAACACGCAGTTCACGTGTAATATGGCTGTTATTGTGTTATTCCTCCTTATCCAATAAGACGAGACGTTAAAGACATGTTACAAATTACCCCGAAATTGGGGAGTTTTAATCGGGGAAAATATTTTAGTTTTATATTTGTAAACGTTGCCTATAATGCCATGTCAAAGTTTAGAAAACCGTTATGCTTTAAGTTTCTGAATAGGTAATTATTATTGGTTTTTGTATGGTTGGTAAGGAATTTTCCTTTACTTACTTCTCTTAGTAAAGTACTATTTGGGTGGATTTTTGACGTTATAATTTGTGTGCAATACGTTTAGCATGGCACACAAATTACAACTTCAAAAATCCACCCATTTGTTGCTTAAAGTTATTTTTGTAATTAGTTTTTTTTTTCACTTGTAAAACCGTAACACGAGCTGTATAACGTTTGTAACAGCCAAAATAATAGTGGTTCTAATTAGTATGAGAACCCCGTTTAAACATTTGCTCATAGTGCTCAGAACAAACCAAACGAAATTATAGAAAGCCACGGTAAGAAATACCACAAAACAAGTAGAAATCTACTTTACTGCAATGTCATAAGAACTACGTGTGCTGCACTTTCATGGTTTTTCCGTAGTGGCATGTGTATTGACTGATTTATAGTTAAACGCCCTACTCTATTACTTCACTTGGGGAAACTAAACGCAATTTGTGTTTACAAATTTAACCGTACAATTACAGTACAACACTGCAACCATTAATACCAATGCATAAGAATCAGAATTGAAAACTACTGTAAATACGGAACGCAAATAATAACAAAGTCTAATTTCAAAAAAGAATGGAATAGGTTATTTTATTTTTGAAAATAGCGAAATCTGAATATATCGCTGGCCAGCTACAACTTTTTATTTCAAAATGACGCGAGACGATTCTTTTCGGTTTTTAAAAAGTTAACAACTCTTTGTTGTCTGTTATTCGTGAGAATGCAACATCGATTTTTCGCGCCAAAGTGTTTTCGATCGCGTGGGAAAGGGGCGGCTTAATAAGTTTATTTGCCTATAATATTTAGATTTATGTCTTTGTAGAGAGCGTTGGGGGAAAATTGCTTTATTAAAACAGACGCTCGGTGAAAAAGTAAAGTGTGTTCTTCGAGAAAAATAACGGCTCCTGGTTTTGGTGATTTGATTGGTGCTGAGGAATATTTGCGCGATTGTTTTTAAAAGGGTCCCTCACCCAATATTACCTGATATCTACAACCAACTCTATCACCAAAAGCTTCCTTTTTTGTAAAAACAATAATAATAATAAATAGTATAACCATGTTTGACGTAAGTCTCAGATTTATTTATAAGCCTTTTTTTTATTCCGAATTCGCTACAATTTCAGTAAGTAAATGTTGTTGTTGTTGTTATTGTCGTTTTTTTTTAATATTCATTAAATTGTCGCGTAATTCGGCGTGCCTCATGGCATGGGCCTCCTCCGTGTATTGGAGGGTTTGGGCTATAGTTCCCAGGCGCGCCCAGTGAAGATTGGGAACTTAACACACACCATTGAATTTCTTCGCAGATGTGTGCCAGTTTCCTCACGATGTTTTCCTTCACCGAAAAGCTCATGACAAATTACAAATGTAATTTTCGCACATAAATTCCGAAAAACTCAGAGGTGCGAGCCCGGGATTTGAACCCACGACGCTCTGCTTAGAGGCCACAGGTCAAACCACTAGGCTACCACGGCTTTTAAAGTCTCAGATAAATAGTTTAAATTCTCTAAGACTTAAGTAAATTCCTTGAGTATGGCAACAATTCTGTATAAGAAAATGTATTTCCGTTTTTTTCCTTTTCTGGTCGGTACGTACCGGCCATTTACCTTGTGGCCAGCTACAATCTTTAATCTCAACTCATTAGATTGTTGTTACTGTTTTGTGGAACAATTAGTGGCTTCTATGACGCGGACTGACAGGAAAATAACCGTGTGTTTATTGTTTAGTAGCTGTTGCCTGCGACGTTGTCTGCTAATTCGTTTATCGCTATCCCGCGGCCACTACGCAACTTTTCGGGATAAAAGTAGCCTTTGTGTGTGTTATTTAAGACTATAATCAATCTATGTATTCTATCATTCTAAGTTCATAATTTCATCCAGATCAAAACGAAAATTGATGCGTATGGCAACGAATGGGGATGTTTTAAAATCCACGATTCTATATTGACAGTATCACGATAATACTGACCGTATAATGCATGCCAGTGACGGCTGATAGAAGTTTTTAATTGCTTTTTCAAACTTACGGTTCGTATTGTAAGAGAAATTTATTGAAATACATAAAAGGAAACCAGTAACAAAGAAACTGAACTTTTACTAAAATTGACTTCAAAAATAGTTTTTCGACTACTACCATATGTCAACACTGATTTAGTAACAAAAAGAACAGCTAAAAAAACCATATAATCATTAAAAATATTTTTTAATGTTTGCACGCACTACAGAATCATGCTAAACGTGGCCTTTAGGTCTTGTTACCTTAGGCTCTGTCTACCCCGTAAGGGATAGTCTTGATTTATGTATGTGCATATATATTGTATGTATGCACGCACTACGGTTAGTAAAAGTGCCTAATAGTAACCATTGGAAAATATTAATACTGACTTGTTTATACTCCACACACGAATCTCGGCTAATCAAACAAATTAGTAGCAAAACAAAGCATCAGCGTGATGTGAGATCTGCGCGGGCGCAGTGATGTGAAGATAAACTATCGATAATATTACTATTGATAAACTTGTGATTGTGATGAAACGTCACTGTCACTGAATCCTATCTATCTAACTAATATTATACATGCGAAAGTTTGGAGTTTGGATGGATGAAATGAATTGAAATAATTTATTATGCTTTAATTAAACATGGTAAGAAATGGTTTTGTATGTAAATACATTGGCATGCAAAATATTATGATGGATGGATGTTAGTTTGTTACTCAATCAGCCAGAACGGCCCAACGAGTCTGGATGAAATTCGGCACATACATAGAGAAAAGTCTGGAATAGCACATAGGCTTCCTTTTATCCCGGAAAATTGCGTAGTTCCCGCGGGATAGCGATAAACGAATTCTTTGCAGACGAAGTCTTGGGCAACAGCTAGTCTATCATAATTTATTTATTTACTAGCTGTTGCCAGCGACTTCGTCTGCAAAGAATTCGTTTATCGCTATCCCGCGGGAACTACGCAATTTTCCAGGATAAAAAGTAGCCTATGTGCTATTCAAGACTTTTCTATATCTATGTGCCGAATTTCATCCAGATCCGTTGGACCGTTCTGGCGTGATTGAGTAACAAACAAACATCCATCCATCCATCCATCCATACTTTCGCATTTATAATATTAGTTAGATTATTATTATTATTACTTAGTTAGATTCATTTCACTGCCAGCGCTACGGTACAACAGGACTATATTTATATTGGCCATGTCTTACAGTGGCGTGGCGTCTAGTGGTGGCTTGCCTATTTTAAGGCAGTTGGGCAATTTTATGTGCAGAATTACAGGAAAAGGCTAGTTGAGTTCCCTTCGGCTTGCCTTCTGATATACTTGACGCCACGCTACTGATGTCTTATCCAACCTCGACATTGGCAGAATCATCAAAAATTTGATGGAACCATATTCCCAAAAATTTAATGGAATTATTCAGTTCATCATTATTTCGATTCCCCTTTTCACCCCCCTCCCTTTCCCTTTCTACGCTATTCAATGGGAATCGCATTAGACTTATCGAGGAAAATCGTTATTTATTTATTTATTTATTATTACGACGCTAACTATAAAAATTTCCATGGTGGGTTAGGATTACGAATTAAATTCATTAACTGGGGCCTTACCATGACGTCTTCATGCGATTCAGTTAAGGTTCGCTCGCTGTCAGATTCATACTAAAAGTGACAGCTAAAACTTAAACTGAGTCGGGATTAGGACGTCATGGTAAGGCTCCTGTACACTTCGTTCTAAGTTTTCTTGATAAAGTATCGATATACTATCCATATTCCAAACAAGCTACATCACTAGCCTTTAGTTTAGACAACGCCGCGAATAGCGGGGTCACTGACCTCCTACAAAATAGCGTACCTGCTCTCTACTTCCGCAGCAATACAATAATACTTGAAACTAAACAAGATGTTCTGCATTGAGTTGAGACGGGTTAAGAGTAAACAAGGGTTTAGTTTCATTCATTTACACGCACATAATCATCATTGTCATCTCTATACTTCATTTAATTTAGAATGAGAAACCACAATAACATTATACCTATTGCGTCTGGTCAACTGTTTCTTACCTAGCAAATAGTATAGTACAATAGTCTGGGAGCCGCAAAATAAAATTGTTTTAATGTCACTTTATTTGCGTGCCGTTAATTGTTACTCTAGTACAAATTGTCAAGAGATTGCAGTTCACGAGCCGCAATACGAGTATAGTGTTGCTGTGGTTTCTTATTCTAAATTAAATGAAGTTTAGCTAATGCCGTAATGCCCCACTTGCTGAGCACAAGCCTCTGAAAGTGTAGTAAAGAAAAAAAAATCATTCATTCAATTAAACTCCGCGCGGTGATTCGATTCCAAAAAAAACAAAGATGGCCGAATGACAGTCTCACAAATGTCATTGTCATTGTGACGTTCCAGATGTAACCGATCAAAATTAACCTATTAACCTGACACATTGCCACTTTAATAGGAACTTTTCTTCTATAAGTGTTTAACAATAAAATATCAATTGCTGCGAATAATAATAATATTTGAATAAGATTGTTTTCTCCGGCTGTTCATTTAATTTCATCTTTACATACATACATAAATCACGCCTTTAACCCTTACGGGGTGGACAGAGCCTAAGGTATCAAGACCTAAAGGCCAGGTTTAGGTTCCTAAGATTTTCGTCCATTCCCTCGATGGGCTACCATCTGCGCGAGAAGAGAAGCAACTGGTACATTCTATGTTTTTTCTTTACTCCCAGAAAGCATGGAAGCAATTTCGTCTTTAAAATTTACAAATTCTTAAAAAATTACGTACATCTTTTAGAAAAGTGAAAATGTACTGGTGCAAAACTATTTCATTTTAATGGCAACACGTTGATAGTTTTTTTTTTTTATTTAGTTGCCGCGAGGAGTAGAGTATACAGCCTAAATTATTTCAATATCCACTAACTCGCGCCTTAACACAACTTACGCACAAAACAGATGATGCACAAATAGCCACAGCCGGCTATAAACAGGCGAGGCGGGGGCGCAATCGATATGTCATTGAACTTGAACTGTAATTAGGGTGCGACGCGCCCTTGAGCCCGCGTTTTGTGGGCGAAGGGATTCGCTGTTGTATATGTTAGATGTATTTCCTGTATTGACTATTCGGGGATTTTGATTTAAAAAAATTGAAATGAAAAAATAATAATAATTGAAATAAAATTAAAACAAAATAACAACAAACAAACAAACAAAATAAAACTATATGAAATGTCAATTTAGATTCACAAATGATCGTCATGAGAAAAAGAGAAGAGAAAATAATAATAATTTAAGTAAAAGCAATTTAAAATGTCAAATAATAAATATAAAACCACAAAATGTGAAAATATCGTCAAAACATAAATAACAAAAATATATAATAATAAATGAGGTACTAGAATGGTACAAAGAATTATTATCAATAGATGAACTAGATGATGCTAAGAGGAGGTAGATTAGGAAGTGGTGTAGGTGCAAATCGTCTTTCAAAATTGTCTCATATTTAATATGTAATTCTCTAGTTATATTTTAAATATCATCAGAAATGTCAAAAAATGTAAAAAACCTGTGTAAAAATTTTAACTCCATCCGACCAAAGGAAGCGGCTAAAAATCGATGTGCGATATTTGAAAAGAAACACACATTCGAACGTTGCAAATTAAACAAATGCTTGTAAAAAAATAATTAATCTTTAAAACAGAACGAAACATTGTAATGTTAATTTAATGTAACTTGTATCGTGCAGCGAATGAATCTGTCATTTTGTTGACGCGCTCCCACGACTAGCTGTCACGGCTCAATTAAGGATTGCTTAATTATTTTAATGCAGTCACGAGTCGCGCCAGTCTGTTGTAAGTTATGCACTTTTGCTGAGTAGGAACAGAATTTTTTTCTGTAGCACTCAAAAATACTATAAATCACGTCTCTATCCTTTCCAGACTTTGAAAGAAAGAAAGAAGACATTTATTCATTTTGCAAGACACATAAATGTAAGAGCATACACACAATTTTATAGAAAAGAAACAACAAAAAAAACCAGACATGAAAATTAGATCATCATCGTTGTGTGTCTCCGCAAAAGTGAAACGGTCGCTGGCTCAGCATTACGCTGAGGTGTTAGACACCTGCAGCACTGATTTTCAGCCAGAACCGTCTGTGACTCAAGAAACGATACACAGTGTAGATGAAATAAATATACTACATAAACTATAAACTTTTACGGAAGTAAAGTAATAAATAGATAGACTTTCTTTATCCCAGACGGCATTTTTGTGTACTGTGGACAGTTTAAGTGAAAAATTTAATTAAATGCCTGTTGTATGTGTGAGTAATGTGTGCGTGCGAATAAACAAATTGACGTTCCAAATTAGAAAAATGACTTAAGTCCCATATCCATATACATATTTGCGGGTGGTAGGACCTTGTGCAAGGTCCGTCCGGATCGCTACCACCATCTTACTCGCTAATCCTGCCGCTGAGCAGCAGTGCTTGCACTGCTGTGTCCCGGTGTGGAGAGTAAGACAGCCGGGGAAATTACAGGCACAAGAGGCATTTGATCTTAGCCCTCTAGGTTGGCAACGCATCTGCAATCCCTCCGGGGTTGCGGGTGTCTATGGGCAGTGGTGATCGCTTACCATCAGGTGACCCACTTGCTCGTTTGCCTTCCTATTCATATAAAAAAAAAACAGTTCTGTATATTACTACATACTACATCTACATATACGGATCATGTAGGTACCTACTTAAGTTTTTCACCTATACATACTTCAAGTTTATTTCTAACAGTTATTGTGAAAAAATCCTAGATCCGCCCTTGCATCTTTGTCAAGAATATGCCGCAAGAAACTTACACAAACGTCCAAGGAAATAGGCCGAAGTGTCGGGATTATCTTTATCAAGTTGGTCATGTACACATACCTAACTATTGTGTTAAGAATGATTCACGCCCTCAACACACGTGTGCCAACATAAACCCCTGTTATGCTTCATATGCTTATCTAACTCTTACGTGTAGCTTGAGATAGCTTACTTGAGAATATTCGTTCATCGTCATTATATCAGACATTGGAAGCGGTTTGCATCTAGCTACCATGAACCCGCGACATTCAGAGCCTCTAGTGTAAGTTTGCACACAAAAAACGTCTCGAACGAGTTCACGTAGACGCCTCAATTACCATGGAAAAATTGACAGCGCCACTAGCGGCTCGAAACGGCAAAAAACTATTCGTCATAATATATGACATTTTAACGCAAACGCGTTAGAGACGTATTTTGTGACCGAAAACTTACACTAAGCATACCTACAGTAGGCTTATTGTCTAACTCGCTCGCAATCGCCATCGTGTTCATTTTGACAGTTCTTGTATGAATGTGACAGCTAGCTGATTCCGATGCCAATTGTCAGCCCATACATGAACTGTCAAAATGAACACGATGGCGATTGCGAGCGAGTTAGACAATAAGCCTACTGGTCCTCCGTCCACCTCGAAGGCTGGTTGAAGTGGCAATGGGCGCCATATAGCACGGAGAACATTGGGGCCGAAAGGGTCTCGAGTGGAGACCGCGGATTCGGCGAGCGCAGCGTAGGACGTCCACCAAAGAGGAATATTCGTTATCTGAAATCCGATTTTGAGCGATAAAACTGCCCATAGTCTGTCCTACATTTTTTATTTAAACTGTATTTGTTTTTGGTTCTCTTTTTTTTCTACGATTGGCCACTGACACAATGTCTTTAATTTACTATAGCAGAATAATCGATTATTGCAATTATTAAACTCAATTTTATACATATATATTCCAAAATAAAAACTAATTACCTACTTAAACCGTAATATTCCGATTGAATTGGATTCTAAGCCAAGCTCCTTGTAAATGAAATTATTTTACGTTTACAACGAACGTTTTGAATTCTAAGCTTTTTTTTTCAGGTACGTATTCTAAACCACTACATTGAAGCCTCGGTTCGCTGAAAAGGAAAGTATTTAATCGTTAATCAATTAAACTAACTCATAATTAACGGGCAGTCTCACATTAACCACATGCACGGGTAATGCTCATCACATAATGATCACGCATGTTCGTGTGTCAGATTATGTGTGGCGGGAGGTTTATTTTTGCACAAAAAAAAACAATCACAAATGCACCGTTGACAAACATTACATTTGACAATCCTTTATTTCTGCTGATATCTATAAATTGATGTTGGACCAAAAGTAACTTAACGTAAGGTAAGCCACACGATTAATAGGTTTAAAGATGAAAAAAAAAATGGGTTTGTGATGGGTTTGTGAAACGTTTTTCTAACGTGAATGGGCGTTATTGTAGTCTTGACAAGTGTCCATCTGCTTTTTATTAATACACTAGCTGTTGCCCGCGACTTCGTTCGCGCAGAATCAAATATAGCCTATGTTCATCAGGGATAATGTAGGATTCAATGGTGAAAGAATTTTTCAAATCGGTCCAGTAGTTTCGGAGTCTATTCAATTCAAACAAACAAACAATCAAATCTTTCCTCTTTATAATATTACCTAGTATAGAAAAATCTCGCGATTGACCTCGATGGCATTGGATCGATAAACAGAAGCTTGCTGTCAGTGCAGTAGCGAGCTATAAATTAGAAAACCGAAAGATAGAGGTCTAAAATTTTGCATAAAGTCCTAACAAATTTTTTATCTCGTTGGAGCATTTTCCGTCAAAAATATGACCAGCACGAAAAGACGTCCTGATTTATTATAATTGCCACTTACTCCTTGTGGTCGGAAGTCTATTTCTGCGCTAAATCTGTGGCTAAATACTATCCCCCTTATTCATAAACGCTCTATAGGCTTTTCTGTTAACTTAGTAATCGTTTGTCCTTATCTGTGCAAGCTAAATGTCAAAGTGACAGATAAGGACGATTGCTAAGTTAGCAGAAGCCTACAGAGCGTTTATGAATAAGGGGGTTTATTTTTAAGGATCTAATCTGAGTTGCCAGTTTGGAGTTCGTTAAAGATGTTTCAACATCGTGCGGCGGTACGGAGTTAAACAAACAATGTAGGTTGTTTGTGGGAGGACTTAGCACTGGCTTGTTAGAGTCAGAGCGATGGTTCGACGAAGAAATAATATTGGCTTGTAAACTTTTTAAAAAAGAACAAAGGAAAAGATTCGGGTTTCCAGAGGAAAATAACGTTCCGTGATCAAATTGGGGACGTTTTGGAAAAAGGCCGGGTCAAGAGTATCCGAAACCGACGAGCATGTATGAAGAGATTGATGAATGTATGTAGATGAAGCGAAAGAGGTATGTCAGGATCGTAGCAAGTGGAACAAAGTAGTCTCTGCCTACCCCTGTGGGAAAGACGCGTGACGGTATGTATGTATGTAAAAAAGAAAAAGAAATTAAACTATACTTAACTAAATTAAACATCCATTGAAACTAAACCAATCTTTCATTAAATAATTATAAACACATTCCTTTTCGCACGCGCCTGTGATCTCGTAATTCAATACATCCTAAGCTACCTTCCTAAATCAACTACAACTTTGCATTACAAATAACTGTTCTCAGTTACCAATTAACTATGTGTTTCACGCACTGCA
The DNA here is from genome assembly GCA_963854515.1 of Pandemis heparana. Lineage (NCBI taxonomy): Eukaryota > Metazoa > Arthropoda > Insecta > Lepidoptera > Tortricidae > Pandemis > Pandemis heparana. The sequence goes on from OY978031.1 coordinate 4,354,688, forward strand.
GAACGTACAATACTTTTAGCCAATAAACAACGTCGTTCACCAGTAAATCGATGCACATTAACGCAAGCATTCGCTGACTGCATTATGCAACGAACTTAAGTATGCCGCGAACTGGACGCTGAGGGCATGTGGGAACCAACAACATTCCCAGGAAGTACTTAGGACTTCTAGAAAGTGCCTAGAGCAGACTTTCCGTTCCCAAACTTTTTGACGTGATAACGTCTTATAAATCGATGAACGCCAGCCGCATTCACGAAAAAGCATGACTCACTGCGTAACGTTACTGACGTCAGTGTGTGTCGTTCTATTTTGAAAATTTGTGACTTTTACTAGATGTTATAGTTGTTATAGTTGCCGGCAAACATCATGAGTATGACCTTGAATGCGCAGATGTCTAACTCGCTCGCAATCGCCATCGTGTTCATTTTGACAGTTCATGTATGGGCTGACAATTGGCATCGGAATCAGCTAGCTGTCACATTCATACATGAACTGTCAAAATGAACACGATGGCGATTGCGAGCGAGTTAGACAATAAGCCTACTGTTTACCGAATAGCTTTGCTGTGTGTACATGCGCGAACTTACCCTTCCACGTCGTTCTTGCTCAAGATGTTTGCCGGCAAGGGCAACTATACATACTTGTCTTTAGTTCAAGCTTCTTCTAGAGACTATACGTACGTACCAGGGTTATATTTATTTATTTACAGTAGGATGTAGGATCATGACTAAATACTCAATTTCGCCCGCTGGGCAGCGTCGACTACCCACTTAGCATAGTTTTTCTGTATGCAGCGCTATTAAATATTTTGCTGTTTGGGACTATTTATGTCCATTATTTTGTAGTAGACGCAAGAGTTAAAAAAAAGTCTTAAACTCCAAAGTTGGACCCTATCTTTGCAATAGTAATTACGTACATCCTGAGGGGATACTTATTTTTATTCTCAGTAAATATTACAGCGTAATGTTTTTTCTTATTTTCAAGTCGTCCGCTGCTATTTGAAAGATTACACCAGTACAGTCAACATACTTTACGAACAAGGTGCTAAAATTCAAAATATAAATAAACCGTACCTTTCTTTAGTACTTAACTAGCTTCTGCCCGCGGCTTCGTGTGCGTAGAATTATATATATAAACCTTCCTCTTGAATTGCTTTAACCCGCATCAAAATCCGTTGCGCCCGTATAGATTTTGACGTCTTGTTAATTACACATGGCAAAATAATCAGGTAAGCAAGCACCTTTGCATGCGCCCCGTGTCAAACCTGCTTACCGAATAGCTTTGCTGTGTGTACACATATTTATGCCCTTGATTGTACACACATAGCAAGTTCAATAAAAGCTTGTAACAAAATACATACTTTTATCTCGATGCTAGCCGTTTCGCAATAACCCCATGTACGGTCGGCTAAAGTTCACAAGGCTTCCTTATTTCATAATCATGTGATTTGAGTTACTTAACCAATAAAAATAAGGCCCGTGTAGATGAACGATAAAAACCTAGACAATAGCGAACAATTTTAACAATACAACCCACATTTCACACTTGATTGCTTTTTTGCCGAGTATTACGTAACCTTTAGCTTATAAAAAAGTATCAGTTGCTCGCGCCTCTGGGGGGCTACTCCGAAATTCGATTTTCGAAGCTCGTATCACACCGTCCCTCTCACTCTCAAATTAATAACTATTAGTGAGAGCGAACGGCACGAAACAAACTTCGAAAATGCCTGTCTGCGTAGAATTCGCTTGTCGCTATCCCGCGGGAACTATGTTTTTTGGAGGACCTCGACCGCTACGATATATCTGATGATGACGTTCCTACTTAGTATCAAACCTGTACAAATCAACGCACGTAAAAAGAGCTCCTGGCGATATATCGCGGGAAATATAAAATTTTACATAATAAAAAGTAGCCTATGTGTTAATCTAGGCTACCAGCTACCTCCGTTTCAAATTTTATCCAAATCCGTCCAGTTGTTTCAGTGTGAAGAAGGAACAAACACTCCCTCACATCGTCACAAACTTTCGCGTTTATAATATTAGTAGGATTACTAGCTTCTGCCCGCGACTTCGTCCGCGTAGAATTAGCAATTGGTATGTTTATCGCTATCCCGCGGGAACTTTACAATTTTTCGGGATAAAAAGTAGCCTATGTTTTAATCTAGGGTACCAGCTATCTTCGTTCCAAATTTTATCCAAATCCGTCCAGTTGTTTCAGTGTGAAGAAGGAACAAACATACACACTCACATCGCCACATCGTCACTCACAAACTTTCGCATTTATAATATTAGTAGGATATCTAACTAATATTATAAATGCGAAAGTATGGATGGATGGATGTTTGTTTGTTACTCAATCACGCCAGAACGGCTCAACGGATCTGGATGAAATTCGGCACATAGATAGAGAAAAGTCTGGAATAGCACATAGGCTACTTTTTATCCCGGAAAATTGCGTAGTTCCCGCGGGATAGCGATAAACGAATTCTTTGCAGACGAAGTCGCTGGCAACAGCTAGTATGAAATAAATGACTTATTATTTACGTGCGTTGACTTATATCAACATAGAGCTACACAGATAAACTTATCCCACACGCCTGAACGATATCTTTATACTCATTTGAAGTTTCTCTTTTATTCAAAACTAATGTTGGTACCACTGTTTGCCTTCGCGTGGGCGAACTGGCCAGAGCAACGTACATTTTTCATTCCACAATTATCTAAATATATAAAAGAAGAAACTGACTGACTGACTGACTGACTGACTGACTGACATATCAACGCACAGCCCAAACCGCTGGTTCTAGAGATTCCAAATTTGGCACGTAGGTTCCTTATAAGGTCTAGGGGTGCACTAAGAAAGGATTTTTCTAAATTCGACGTCTAAAGGGGTTAAATGGGGGTCCAAAGTTTGTATGGGGAAACAAGATTAGTTAGACTATTTTATTCGAAACTTCACAGGAGTAATCCTAACGATAAATGAGTAAATACCTGTTTCAGGTTTTTTGAAAATTCAACCCCTAAAAGGGGATAGGGGGTGACAAAGTCTGAAAATCAACGTGGGTATTATTATTATTATATTATAGTGGGTAGTATTGTTTGTACGGTTTATCGGGTCGCTGATTACGAAAATAACAACACACATACCTACCTGACACACACACACACACACACACACACACACACACACACACACAAATTTCCACGGGAACGGGAAAAAAGGGGATTTATTATATTCGTTTCCGAGTGACCCTATCTCAGTAACTATACTTAATAAATATAGACTTCAAATTTCGTACACAAGTAGATGATTACAAAACTAAGAAAATAATTTCAGGATTTTTGGAAATTCTCACGGGATAAGGAAAAAACGGGATTTATATATTCAGTTCAACGAAATCCTATGAACTATAATTACTAGACTTCAAATTTGGCATAGAAGTAGGTGATTATAATAGTAAAAATTAGTTTTAAGGATTTTCGAAAATTCCAACAGGATAAGGAAAAAACGAGATTTATATTCAGTTCTACGGGATCGAATTTTCGTTTTAATGATCGTAGAAAACTGAAATTTGGCCTTCAGGTTCCTTGGGGAGTATAGGGGAGCACTACGAAAGGATTGCTTGGGGAGTGTAGAGAAGCATTTAGAGAGAACTTTCCAAAATTCCCACGGGAACGGGAAAAACTTTTACTTTTTACTGTTTTACTGGTCGTAGAAAGCTGAAACTTTGCGTGTAGGTTGCTTGATGAGTGTAGGGAAGCACTAAGAGACAATTTCCTGAAATTCAAACGGGAACGGGAAAAACGGGACTTTTCGTTTTATTGGTTGTAGAAAGCTGAAATTCGAAATGTAGGTTGCTTGGGGAGTGTACAGAAGTATTAACTTTCCAAAATTCCCACGGGAACGGGAAAAAACGGGATTTTTCGTTTTATTGGTCGTAGAAAGCTGAAACTTGGCATGTAGGTTGCTTGAAGAGTGTAGAGAAGCTATAAAATATCATTTTTCAAAATTCCCACGAGAACGGGAAAACGGAACTTTTCGTTTTACTGGTTGTAGAACGCTGAAATTCGGCATTTAGGTTGTTTGGAGAGTATAAAGAAGCATTAAGAGAGGAATTTCCAAAATTCCCACGGGAACGGGAAAAATCGGGATTTTCCGTTTTACTGGTCGTAGAAAGCTGAAATTTGGAAAGTGGGTTCTTTGGGGAGTGTAGGGAGCATTAAGAGAGCATTTCACGAAATTCTTACGGGAACGGGAAAAAAACGGGATTGAAATACTCCTGGTACACACAAGCGAAGCCGTGGCCAAAAGCTATTTGTCAATAAATGAAGTCTACGCGGACGAAGTCGCGGGAAAAAGCTAGTTACCAATATAAAATAAAATATGTATCCTTTATACTTTTATGTTTACAGTAACCAGCATGCGACGACTGATTAAAATACATTATGTGTATTTAAGTGCAAAATGAAACTGCTGGAGTATCAAAAATATCAAAATCTAATATAATAAAATGAAGTAAAAATAATATGATGAGCATAAAGCAAATCATAGCAATTGCCACTTTCATAATAAAAAAAAACACATTCAAGCTATGTCACTGTCAGATATTTCCGAGTATCTGAACGCATCCTTTTCTAGCACAAATACCATCTTGACACTACAACTTGTTGACTATTCTCAGTCTCTTACACCGTAGAAAATAACGTCTACTTTGGAATGGCTTCTTGTTTCGGAATGGTAAATGTGAAATTGATCGAGAAAATGGCCGTGTCTCTTAGTTGGCGGGAAATTAGAGGTTTGCAGTAATAAATTGCAGAATCCGTGAGAGAATAAATTATAAGAATGACACGGATAATGCAAGAGCAATTTGTTCGAGATTATTTTATAGGAATCGTATAATTGCGCGGTTCATTTATAATTAAACGATAGGGTTTCTTTGTAGCTTTTATAAAAAGTATCTATATAACATAGGACATACCATACTTTTATATGCTAATTATAAATAGATACCTATAGGATGTTAAACGCGTTTGTCAGGGCGAGATTGATGGATAAGACAATATTCTACGAGCATGTGGGAACCTAAACCTAGTGACACTCTTAATAAACTTAATTAAGAGGAATCATGGAGCTGTCAAATTTTTCAGTCTAGTTTTTGTGTTTTCAACGCTATCTAATCGAACATTAGTAAATTACTATATCTATGATGATGTCTTACTTATAACTAATAAATAATCTCAAGCATACTTATTTAGGTACTCTTTATTTAATATATTTTTAAAGCCCAAATCGATGTACCATCAGCCAAATATGTGGTCTCCCACCCTAAGGTTAAAATTCCTTTGCACGTCACAATATATAACGTCGATAAGACAGGCTGTCAACTGGAAAGTTCGACTTTAGCGACATTTTCATTTGATAGGAAGTTGGATGAAAAGTGGTAGTTACTTAGGTACTTATTTGGGCGACCGTACTTACTAAGATTCAAAAAGTTTTCGAGTAAAAAACATTTACTTGTCGATATAAAATTGACAACATTTCAAAAAAAAAGTATTTAAGTTTTTTTCGTGTTTATAATAGCTGGTTAAAAATTAGACTACCCGTGTTTCTCGGTTTTCCTTTGTTTTACTTAAATTCGTCGTTAATAATTTATTAAAGAAATGGTCATTAAAAAGACCGTATATACAAAGATAGGGATACTGATGTCGTAACCTTAGCATGATATAAAATTAAAAAAGTAACTTTCAAACAGAACTGTCATGTCATGTCACTTGCTTTGTTTATCAACCATTCATTGTCGTTCGTTCACGAATTTGTTATTTTGCGTTTGCTGCTTTGCAATACTGTGCATGCTTTGAGTTTATTTCCTTTCCTCTAATAATTTGTACCGTCCCAAGTTGCGGAAACACGGCGTTAATGGAAAAAAATAGGCACTATAAGCACATGAACACAAGATACACAACACAAGATAAATTCGTCGACTTTGGGCAGATTGCGGCTATCCGCTATCACTAATCAGTCAACCACTTTCATGTTATTAAAGCGTCTATCAAACCAATAATTAAATATTACGAGATTTAAGAGAATTGAAAACGTGTCGTTAGAATCAAGTACCTAATCCGTCGGACTCATCGGACTGATAAAAAATGAACATGACATTGACACCATGACAGTTCTATATTTTTTTAAATTCCTATGGTAATAAATGGACTAACGGCACTATGAGTATATCCCTAACATTCGCAATCCAACTTTTTTTACTGTTTTTCCTGGATATAAAAAAAACTACTGCATAAAAAAAATCAAAAGTATATTTACTGTAATCAGCAGTGTAAAATCTACAAACGGTATATTCATTTTAATAGCTTAGCAAATTTGAATTGTTGTCAATTACACAAACGAAATGTTTATGTGTATAGCGTCCCATAGACATTTCACACGATCGTTTGAGTCAGTTTATTACGCTCGAAACATATCAATGGTCCACGCCTATCTATTCACGAGTAAACTTATCCCACAAAGCGGCCAAAACGGGAACTAAGGCTTTTCCCATACCAATTTGAAACTCCCCAGACGATGACAGCGCCGCTTCCAACAGAAAATCAGTTTGTACTAGCATAATCGCTGTTCAATGTTAACAAAGAGACCATATTAGACCATCAATTCACTTTAATTTTATTGTTGAGCCTAACTTTCTCTTGTAATGATGTAAGTACCACCATATTTGAAAATCGAACTTTCGTTTCGAAATGCATTCCAAATTCAAGTTCAATGACAGATATGATGTAATAGCGGTAAAAGTGACAGCTCTTTTTTCGTTGTAAAAAGATGTCGTGACCATTTTCGTATGCGCTTTCATCACTCGTTTCGTTTTAAAACTAATTACTTTCACTCAAACTTTATGGTATGGCAACACTGCAATCGACTTGAGTGATTTTAAGTGGTATAACATAAGAATGATAATAAAAACTAAGCCAAGATGGGTCTGTGAAAGCAAGACGTTGTTTTGGATTGCACCTGTCTATTTTCTTACAAATTAAGACCTTTTAATTTTTTTTGTCGGCTTTTAATTTAAAATTGAGTAAATTCTCAAGATGTATTTTTCGGTCTTACATTATGTTTATTTATACAGATGACATGGTTTCTGTAATACTGTGTTGGACAATAAATGCGTCGCTACATAAACATAACAAAGTAGAATTCAAGTCATCATGATCCAGATTTCGCGTAGAGTTAAAGCTTAAAGCAATCTTAGACAAACATTAACCAACTTCAAATGTGCATAAAATTATGATTTTTTGATCACATATAAGTACACGACAAACGTAAGGTCTTTTCATTCTTAGCTGTCCTATTTGGTAAACAAAATTCCAACCTCAAAATGCCTCATTTTCATGTTTTTTTTTTACTATTTCATCGTGAATAAAAGAACTAGAGATTAAATATCAGCAAAATTATGTACAAAACATTGCCTCAGATTATTTGATAACATAATACACCTTATTCTTTACAAAAATTTGTACATTGAGGTTAGAATTTTGTTTACCAAATAGGACAGTTAATAATGAAAAGACGTTACACTTCGTATGATGGGTAAAAAATAAAACCATATTAAATATTTTACCTTCTTAAAGTCCAAACAACTCCTGCCTGAAGTGTGTAACATTGTAAACTGAACTCTTCAAATGCCTCTGACGAAAACTTTCACCATTTATGACAAACTAATTATTCTTAAACGCCTAACGAAAATAAAGTCATCAAAAAATAAGTACTGCGTCGCAGTCCACTAAAATTAATTTGTATTTTTGACATTCCTATTTATTTACATGGCAACACACTTTCACCTGACATGGGCAAAGATGACAAAGTGGAAGCGTATTTTTCTGTTAGAATCCATATTTTCACGTGGGTGTAAGGGGAATTATAATTTGCTTAAATTTATGATGCTTCGCTTACATCTGTAAATTATTACTAAAAGAACAGTTATAAATGTTAAAAATACTAAATCTCCACATAGCAAACTGTGATAGTTAAGTAGAATTTAATTATAGTAAATTTATTTTATTTTGAAGAAATGACTTGCTGGCTGTTTACATAAAAGTATCCGTCTATTTTGCTAATAAGACATCATGATAACGCAGTAGCTATGCTAGCTTTTCGATGATACTATACTTCATTTAATTTAGAATGAGAAACCACAATAACATTATATTGCGTCTAGTCAACTATTTCTTGCCTAGCAAATAGTACAGTGCAATAGTTTGGCAGCCGCAAAATAAAATTGTTTTAATGTCACTTTATTTGCGTGTCGTCAATTGTTACTCTAGTACAAATTGTAAAGAGATTACAGCTCACGAGCGGCAATATAATGTTGTTGTGGTTTCTCATCCTAAATTAAATGAAGTATAGCTATGCTAGCCTTTCGATGATACTAATGTGAACCCTACAGCCGAGCCGCTTGCTTGTTTACCACAGAAGTAAAGATTAATTAAAAATTCAGCACACTTTGCATAACATAGCAATTATTTCGGCTAAGCTCAATATCCGGGACAAAAAACTAGGTCACCATTTAAGCCTATTTGGTATTTAGCCATATGCCTAATTACTGTGGTAAAGAGCAACGAACTAAAGGGGAAGTTACATTAATACAATTAAAATATATTTACCTATACTCTGTTTGCTGAATCATACACAGCCTAAAATTGGCGAGTCTGAGTCGGCAAACTTAAGGTTTATTTAAATGGGCCGAAAGTTGGCCAGGCGTCCCACACGCCGATGTAGACTTGACTTAAAAATATTGACTAGGTACTAGCTTCTGCCCGCGACTTCGTCTGCGTAGAATTAGCAATTGACATGTTTATGGCTATCCCCCGGAAACTATGCTATTTTCCGGGATAAAAAATAACCTATGTTTTAATCTAGGGTACCAGCTGTCTTCGTTCCAAATTGTATCCAAATCCGTCCAGTTTGCGTTGTCAACTTATTAACGTGGTCTATTAGCATCGGTTACCATCTTTGTCGCCAATGAGCCTTAAGAATTTTAGTCTTCTTTTTTTTATGTGATTAGGAAGGCAATCGAGCAAGTGGGTCACCTGATTGTAAGCGATCATCACTGCCCATAGACACCCGCAACCCCGGACCCCCGGAGGGATTGCAGATGCGTTGCCAACCTAGAGGACTTAGATGAAAATGCCTCTTGTGCCCGTAATTTCCCCGGCTGTCTTACTCTCCACACCGAAACACAGCAGTGCAAGCACTGCTGCTTAGCGAGTAAGATGGTGGTAGCGATTCTGTTTGTTGAATTTAAAAATTTTGAACTGTTCTTTGTTAGGACGTGAGGTGCAAACTTAATTCGGTCGCGTGGTACTTTCCTTTGCCAGTCTTATTAATTAACGGTCTACTTACGTGTGTGACATTGAGAGGGGTCATTGGCCACCGCCCACTGTCAACTTAATCCTAATCATTTGCATAAAATTGACTGACACCTCACTTAAATTTATACTAATCTTTTAATGAATCTGCGGAGGTTTCTAATAGAGATTGCTCTTATGAATCTCGAATACGTCTCTATTAGAACTGTCATGGCATAGACGGGGTAGACAGAGCCTAAGGTGACAAGACTTCAGGCCACGTTTAGCATGATTTGTGTATTACTACGATCAGATCAATTCCGACTCAGTTCAGGTTTTAGCTGTCATTTTTACTATGGATCTGACAGCGTGCGAACCTAAACTGAATCTAAATTGAATCTCATTAAGACGTCATGGTAAGGCCCCAGGTATAAAATAATAGACGTACCACACACATTTTCGAATCGACAACTGTTAACACATTAATTTCCGCTGACGCCGATCGGCGTCATGCTTATGGAAGCGTATCAGGTGCTCGGCAGTGAATGGGTTAAGAGCTGTCATTTCCTACCGCTTTAATCGAATTTCAAATCCAGAATTTCCCCCCACACCTTTGAATGTTATTTTCGCAGATGTTTCAAAAATTGGCCTCGATGGTCTAGCTCCTTTACCTTCCTCTTTGTGTAAAAAAACTCAATAAACGTCAAAGCAACAAAGCTTAATACAATGAAAGAAAATATTTGTCATTTAAACTGACATTGGCCCAAGCCTCACGGCCGCCATAAAGGGAGAATAGAATAGAATAGAAAGAAAATATATATACTGAAGACGTTTTATCGGATGTGACAACCTAGAAAGAAAATACTCTAGAAGTTTTAATGGGTGTAATAACATAGAAAGAAAATACGTTTTAATGGATCCACGACTCAGAAATGAAAACACTGATGACGAGGCGGTATGGTCTCAGACCTTAGCCTGTCCGAACGGACAAACTAAGAAAAAAAAACAAAGCTTAACGATGCCTTGCCGAATCTTGCCCTGAAGATTCGGCCTCTAATTACAGCGTAAACATAGCCACTATCGCAATTATGCAAACACGATAATGCCCGCATTAAGGGCATACCAGACGTACTATACCTACATACATAACAAACACGGTAAACAAAGACTACTTGATCCTTCAGCTAAGTTTTTTTCTTCTAATGTTAAAGTTAACAGAAAAAATACAAGATTTTTTGCTGTCTGTTCTTTTTGTTTTGTACTTGCATATGCATCCATCCGTCCTGCGAACAGTGATTTTCTTTTAATTACAGATTCAGTCTGCCTGTCTGTCTGTAACCGAGCCGTATCTCATAAACCGTGATAGCTAGACAGTTGAAATTTTCACAGATGTAGGTATTTTTTACAAATTTCAGCCTTATTCAATAAAATATTCAGTTACCGAATAAATGGACGTTTCGAAACTGCCGTTTATCTTTGCAGTATAAGCAATAAACAGACAACAATAACACACGTAAATATTCGATGAACGTATTCAATAATTAAATTATTATTCAGCCAAGTCTTAATGCGACGACGATATAATATAACACTTGCATAAATATTAATGCAAACACCTCGTATCATAACCAAATCCAACAGCCATTATCTTAATGATAAATTGACGTAATGAATAATAAATAATGACACAATTGAGATTGTCATAAAAATAATACAACTTACGGCAAACTTCTTGAGCTTCTTGAATAGTTATTGAATTGTGGGGTGTGGTGTGACGATAGACATCTTTCTACAATACATAATCTTGAAGTTAGTCTCTGTCTTTTGAAGTGAACTTTTCAGCGGTTTGTCCGATTGCCTTGAAGTTCGATATACATTCATGCAGCATGGATGACAATGCAAGTACAGTCAACTAAAAAATAGTGCAAAAAAGAGCTTGAGGGTTACCGATTCAGTTTAGGTTCGCTCGCTGTCAGACGCATACTAAAAATGACAGTTAAAACCTGAACTGAGTCAGAATTTAATGCAATAAGAAGACGTCAACGTCATGGTAAGGCCCCTTCCCTTGTATTAGAAAAGTACTCAAACTCAAACTCAACTTCTTTATTGCATAAAAATGTTGTGACAAAGATGTTAAGATGTATAAAGTTTCAAACACCCTGTAGGGGCACAGCAATTAATAATAATTAATAATATTATAAAATTATCTTAAAACTAAAACTTATTTTTACAATAACAGCAATAATAATATTATTATGGCACTTGCACCATAGAATAAGTAAGAACATAGTAGAACGGAATCTCCCGCTCCGGCCGGACTCAAGGTCACGATTTACAGTACTTGTTAAACGAGCGGCTCAGTCAGGCTGCCACGCCACGGCCAGCGTCGCCGCACGCGCGTTTGGCATTTTTGCGCGTTCCGTCCCGTAGGTTCTCACCTTGGAAACAATAATTACAATGGTGTCAAGTTATTGTGGTGTATTTGGGTGTATGAATAATGCAAATACCGAAGCTCACCCAAGCACCCAACTGAATAAACTACTACTAGTTTTACGTGAGCCTGTATGTATTTTATTTTATGTTTGTCGGTAAGTAATACTTACTTAAATCATCTTAAATGGCTTCATTTGGTATGGCACTTGTAATAACTTCTTCCTTAATATAATATGTAGGTAAGTACCTAATGATTTATAAATTTCATATTTTGTAAAACTAGAATAAAATAATGATTTCAAAGTAAATAAAAACTTATATTTTAGCGATATATATTGCACCAAATAAACCTTTTCCTTTCTTTCTTTCTTTTATATTATCTTTAGACGTAAGTATAATATTTAACGGTAAGCAACCCTAGCAATACGCCTGGACGACAGAGAGGCGTAACGACGTGAAGGGGGAAGTAGGTATATAAATGGCGGCGTTTTGGACGCGGTCAAAAGAGATTCCCTTCTACCCTGTTATTATCTATTCTATGCTTGCACTTAGTAACTAATTAGACGACTATTTACGTTATACGTAACGTAATTTACGTTTTAAGTTACGTTACTAATCTGATCTAATCTTACTTTGGGTATTTTTGTAACAAGCTCTCAAGAGAGTTCAAATGACAACGAACTTTACTTTGAATTTGGGCGGAGATTTCTTTGATTACCATGTATGGGTACTGATATGCATGTTGATACGGTTGAATTAGCGTGGGCAGTTAGATATAGTACAAGATAGAGCGCCCGGTTTCGGCTATTCGGGCTAATGTCTCACACCTCAGCAATATGACTGATCGAGTTGATAAGACGACTACAACAACTTTCCACGCGTGTCGATGTGAAAAGGGTACCTAATAAAAATTGGAAGGAAGTCATCAGACCATGCTGGCCTGGGAGCAAAGAAAAAACACAATGCACCAGCTGGGCCCTGTTTTATAAAGCTATATGTTACAATTTACAAGCGGTAGTCTCTTTCTGACCCTATGTGTTAGATAGAGACTTCCGTTTGTGTAAAATAGGGCCCTGCTTCTCTTCCCGCGCAGGTGGTGAAAGCCAATCGAAAAGGCGAAAATTTTAGGAATTATTGGCGATGCGTCTAGCAACCTATCATTATGTACCGTTGCCTACTTAACTAGGATCAAATAAATAAAATCAGTTCAAAGGATCTGTAGCCAACATGCTAAGCTAACTGTAAAATTGAATATTGAGACTATTTCCTGTGTAGGTTTGTAATAAGACTAATAAGTTTTGCGGCAGAATCTAAGCCAAGAAACGCCTTTAGACGACATAAAACTTATCTATGGCGAACCACAGATAATAAATATTCAACACGGCTCGCGTTTCCCCGCGGGCGATAAAATCAGGCCGGGGTCAAACAAATTCACCGTCGCATCCATAAGTCAAAGGAGCCGCCCTGGCAACACCGGTGCTAATTTTTACGACTGGCAACACCAAGGCATTTCCATTGTCAGTTTATGGCCAAATGGTGTTTTGTGGTTGTTATTGTTTTATTAAATGGTAAAGAGAATAACTCTATACCTTATTTTCTTTTTTTTAATGAAACTTCGAGGACGAAGGTTAGATTGAAACGTATCAACACCCATGTAAAATAAAATTACACTATTTAAAAAAAATGCGCTGGAAACAAAAGATTCATGGGTACACAAATAACTTGCACTTGGTTAGAAATCAGTTCAGTGCTTGACTGCTTGTATAAATCGGTATTTAACCCCTTATTCATAAACGCTCTATAGGCTTCTGCTAGTTTAACAATCGTTTGTCCTTATCTGTGAAAGGTAAATGTCAAAGTGACAGATAAGGACAAACCTTTACTACGTTAGCAGAAGCCTATAGAGCGTTTATGAATAAGGGGGTTAACCTATACTATAAATTAAGTCAGACATTACTCTTCTACGTTAGAAAGGGACGCACAGTCGACTCCATGTAACTAGGTACCTAATGTCATAGTATCCCATAACTCAAAAGAGGAAGGTTTCATGTCGTGTATGACTTAAGTTACTTGAGCTTTACACACATTACACTGCGGGGCGCCACCGTCGCATATTTATTTTTAGGGTTGTCACCGAAGTAAAAGCAAACATTCTTTCGCTTAATTAAAATCGCAGGCATTAATCGAGTAATCACATAAAAAAAAAAAAAAAAAAAAAAAAAAAAAAAAAAACAAACGTAAATAATTAAAAAAAGAAAAACAATTTTATGTCAAAAATGCTTTAAATCGTTTTGGAATAGAGCTGATGCTCTTCAAAATGCTGGACTAAGCTGGCTAAGAATTACCGCAAAGAAACTGGCTTTCAAGTGAAAAAAAAACCGCATCCAAATCAGTCCATTCCTTTTAGAGTTACGATGCTACAGATACACAGACATCGACGTTATAGTACATTATGATACAAGTGTGCTATGTTGATCGTTACACACGAGGCAGTATTGCTCGCGAGCGGTAGCGAGCGAAGTAAGTTCGCCAAGTGGAATAATGATCAATGCACACGCGTTTCATACGACGTTTTTCAACACATTTGCGAGGAAAAACAAATGAAATTCTTGATAAATAAGTAAAAAAGAACTTTAGTTTACCTTTGTTACCAGACATTGCTTAACTGCAGGCTTTAGAACTTTTCTTTGTAATTTGGTAATTAACACCTTGGATTTCTTACTGACGTAACCTGTCCGAAGACAGTTTACTAGTATTTCCGGCGATGGACACTATTTACATTTAGTTTTTCTTTATTATTTGAACTCGTAATTTTTAAAGTAATAACAAGGTAAAATAATCAACAAAATCTTGTGTGTGAAAGATGGCGGCACATATTTTCTCCGGGCCAATCCGCGCGCAGCACTCGCGCATGCGCGCTGTGCACTTCGCACGTGCGGAACAAGGCACTGACAACAGACCGCTAAACAGCCTAATATTAAAATAATTAATCATTGTCTTAAATATGCAAATTATGATCACTTTTTAGATAAAAATGAATACTTTGTCGAAATTAACTGTTTATTTATCATCTTTAACCTAAAATAGTTTAATATTCACGAAAATATTCCTTGTTCTATACATAACTGAACTATTTGCTGAGATTAAAAAAAAGTTTATATTACCGCACTCGTGCGGTAATGATATTACGGCACTTGTGTGTAATAAGCTGAATTATGAGCTTAAATGCGGTGCAATAAGACTCAATTTACGAGCAACTGTGTTGAAAAATTTATAACATCCCTCTTTTTGCGTTGAGGGTTAAAAAGTCATTTCAGTAACTTGCAACCCTGATCGGCTTAATAGCCATGGTAGCCGTACTAGGATGGTAGTCCGACAATGACAAACAGTCACCGCTTACCGCCACTTTAAATAGCCGAGTTACACGCATACTGATGATTTCTGATTATGACTGAAACCATAAAAATGTGAATATTTTAACTGACTATTATAGTTGGCTATATACAGCTTCTGCCCACGACTTCGTCTGCGTAGAATTAGACTTAAGAACTGTAGGCTTATTGTCTAACTCGCTTACAATGACGTCTTAATGCGTTTCAGTTTAGGTTCGCTCGCTGTCAGATTCATACTAAAAGTGACAGCTAAAACTTGAACTGAGTCGGAATTAGGACGTCATGGTAAGGCCCCTGATGTTGATAGTATTTACATTGCGACTTTAGTAGCACGATCTTTCAAATGTTTATCGCTATCCCACGGGAATTATGCAATTTTCCGGGATAAAAAGTAGCCTTTGTTTTAATCTAGGGTAACAGCTATCTTCATTTCAAATTTTATTCAAATCCGTCTAGTCGTTTTAGCGTGAAGAAGGAACAAACATACACACTCACTCACATCGTCACAAACTTTCGCATTTATAATATTAGTAGTAGGGATTGCAATCCAGCAGCTCATTCAATCCCGCGGGATTGATATGCGGGATTACTCAATCCCGCGGGATCCCGCGGGATCCCGCAACTTTGAAATTATGTTATAAAATCAAATAGAAACTACATAATTTTTGTGTAAAAACCAACTTCTATTAAACATTTCTTACATTAAGAGCGTTTATTATGTTGCAACTTCGCATTCCTAGTGCTCTCCACGACCACTCCACAGAAATTGAATAAAAGCTTAAAATGTGGTCTATACAAGTTCATTGTTTTTAGTGTATCAATGTGTCCAATGCAATAACTAATCGTGATGGACTTTTATTTTCGTATTAAAGGGATAAAATAATATAATATAATCGTTTCATAAGAAAATAAAAGTCAATCAATTATTGCATTAGACACACTAAAATACACAAAAAACAAAGTGCACTACAGACACACGTTTCAAACTTTCATTCAATTTCCGTGAAACAATCGCAAACCAAAAACGCGACGCCGCCAGCCCAATAGGAATAAACCTTCTTAAGCAACAGAAATTATTTCTTCGCTATTAATTAAGTATAAGTAATTAGTAATCTGTTTTTTTAGATTCATCTTTAAAATGATTGGCATAGTTTAATAGTTTTGTAGTTTTATCTAATGTAGTCTTATTTAATGACTAATAATAATCAAATCACAACTTGCTTTTAGATGCTGTTACTATGTTATTAAACTATGGTGATAATACGCTCTTTATCGCTAGTTTGAGCACCAAATTTTTAATTTGCGGGATCCGCGGATCCGCGCTTTAAAGGTGCGGGATCCAGCAGATTAATAAAAGCTGCGGGATCCCGCGGGAATGCGGGATCCCGCTTTGCGGGATTGCAATCCCTAATTAGTAGGATTAGTAGGATAGCCTGGTTAAAGCCGCGGGTTCACGGTGGATGCAAGCCGCTTCCAACTGAGGCAACTGGAGGTCTATGGGGAGGCCTATTGTCCAACAGTGGACGTCCTGTGACTGATATGATGATGATGAAACATACATAAATCACGTCTCTATCCATACGAGGCCTAAGGCAACAAGACCTAAAGGCCACGTTTAGCACGATCGTGGGCGTATAGCTGGAAAGGGGAATCAAAATAGTGATGGGTTACTAGCCGCATCGCCTATTAACATGATTCCCTCATCAAATTTTGTAGGTACGCTGCATTCATCTAACTAATATTATAAATGCGAAAGTATGGATGGATGGATGGATGGATGTTTGTTTGTTACTCAATCACGCCAGAACGGCCCAACGGATTTGGAAGAAATTCGGCACATAGATAGAGAAAAGTCTGGAATAGCACATAGGCTACTTTTTATCCAGGAAAATTGCATAGTTCCCGCGGGATAGCGATAAACGAATTCTTTGCAGACGAAGTCGCTGGCAACAGCTAATATATACTCTCAGGGACATAAAAAAACACAAAACGAAACACAAAAAAGTGTAGGTAACTATTATTTTATTTTTTTCTGGCCAAGCGTTAAGTATGCGTTCTGCTAACTTTTTTTTGTGTTCCGCTAAATATGTCTCTGAGTGTGTAAGCATTATTGTCCAATCGTAATCACAACAATAATTATAAGACAGGAAATCCCACGTGATTTGGTATGCTAATACGAGCCAGTGCGAGTGCTCGGTACTTTGTATGACTCGTGATTTGTATGTATGAAGCGTTGTATGCAAATGCAGCGTGCATTACGATCCCACAGGAACTCGAGTTGGTTTCACTTTTGTACAACGAAAGTGCAAAGAATATGAAAACAAACTCACGATTTTGTTACATAATCATATCGTAATCCAGGGCCCCATTTTATAAAGCTAAAAGTTACAATTTACAAGTGGAAGTCTCTATCTGACCCTATGTGTTAGATAGAGACTTCCACTTGTAAATTGTTACTTGTAGCTTTATAAAACAGGACCCAGCCTGTATACGTCCCACTGCTGGGCACAGGCCTCTCAGAATGAGAGGGCTTGGGCTATAGTTCCCACGCGGGCCCAGTGCGGATTGGGAACTTCACACACTTTATTATTATTATTTATTATTTATGTGAATAGGAAGGCAAACGAGCAAGTGGGTCACCTGATGGTAAGCGATCACCACTGCCCATGGACACCCGCAACCCCGGAGGGATTGCAGATGCGTTGCCAACCTAGAGGACTTAGATGAAATGCCTCTTGTGCCCGTAATTTCCCCGGGTGTCTTACTCTCACGCCGGAACACAGCAACCATTGAATTGCTTCACATTGTACGTGTACGTAGGTTTTTCACGATGTTTTTCCTTCACCGAAAAGCTTATGATAATGAATTCATACAGACAAACATAAATCACGTCTTTATTTGCGGGGTAGACAGAGCTTAGGAAAACAAGACCTAGAGGCCACGTTTAGCATGGTTGTGGGCGTAAAAGTGGAAAGGAGAATCAAAATAGTGTTGGGTAAATAAATAAAAATATAAAATAGTGATTCTTAAGATTTTCGCCCATTCCCTCCATTTTAATTGCTAGCTTCTGCCCGCGACTTCGTCCGCGTGGAATTAGATTGAAGAACTGATGTTGATAGTTTTATTCTGCAATAATTATTTACGCTGCGACTTTAGGCAGCTACGGCCTTTGTGTGATAACACTTGTTTTACAATGCAAGTTCCTCACTAAACCACAAACTTATTTCTTGCACTCAGATATACCAGTGCTCATAGAACTTCAAAGACATCTTTGCTTCTCCAACCGCAAATAGATTTGGCGCATTCATTTCCATAAAAAGTGCCGTTCCGTTCTACGCATAAACCCGCACTACGAGTATAAAAAGCCAACAGCTATACATTGCGGGATTTAAATGATCCATAATCACATCTGCTATGGCCGCCGCGCAATCTATAGCTAAACGGATGAAATTGCTCATAGGTAATGTAAAGAAAACCCGTCTAAGGCTGCGTTTTCACTAGAGATGTGGGAGGTACCTGAGCGGTGCGAGCATACGTTGCGAGGGTAGCTGAGCGCCTCACCTACACGTCTAAAGCCCGTTAGTTTTGACGTGACAACGTCTTATAAATTGGTTTGCCGGGTGACACTTCAAGAAACTGCGTTACGCTCCGCTCACGTTATGCGCTCACAATGAGAGCGAGTGAGAGGCACGCGGGCATGGTTAGCCCGCCTAAGAGCGAGAGAGACAGACATAAAAAGTGAAAGGCACGCGTCCCTTCCACTCGAGCACAGTTAGCCCGCCTAAGAGCGAGAGAGACAGAGCGAGAGAGAGAGAGTGAGAGAGATAGGCATACACACCGGTTCATGTCTTGCGCTTCTATTTCGCTTAGGCGCCTGCATACAAGTTTACACGTCCTTCTTCCTACTATACGAATGAATATTCACATTAAAATTATTTTACCACTCAAAGTCGTTGTCACGTAAAACTTTCGCCCGTATACCGACTTTACAGGCAACCAATTTTTTTAAAATACCATTCAGTTTTTGGGTACCATAAGAGTGAGTGACCTAAATTCTGAGAGACCCTGTATACAAAAATCTGTGGGGCTACTTCGACATCAAGTCTCGACGTTCGTGTCGTGGTCTTACTGTCTTTCTCACTCTAAAATGAATGACTATTAGTGTGAGCGAAACGGCACGAAACGAACTTCGAAAATCGAATTTCGGAGTATACCTAAGGCCTGGGCCCCGATTTTTGAAAGCACATCACTCGAAAGTGGTATGAATCTGTATCTGTTTATATCTTCTAAACTACGGCTCTAATCAAATTTTTGACTAGTCCACATGCTTAATGAGAGCCGTAAGTATCTTCCAAGCTACTCGTATTTGAAATTCAGCACAATTTTTCACCACTTTCGAGTAGTATTTTAACACATGTGGTTTCACAAATCGGGTAGGGCCCATGGTTTCGTTTAGGTGTTTCTACTCGAGTCGTGCTGCACGTGCGCGCGAGAGCTATGTCGCGCAGTCGCATATGAGATTGACTATCCATCTCTCTCTAAACCAACCAGTAAGAAAAAGACGAGTAGCCTATCTCACGCGCGACACAGCTCTCGCTTGCTCGCGTGCTAGCCGTGCTGAGCGAGGATAGATAAATGAAGCGTCTATTGGTTCATGAAAGAAAGAAAGAAAGAAAGAAAGAAAGAAGACATTTATTCATTTTGCAAGACACACAAATATAAGAGCATACACACAATTTTATAGAAAAGAAACAACAAAAATAAAAAACATGAAAATTAGATCATCAGCGTTGTATGTCTCCGCAAAAGTGAAACGGTCGCTGGCTCAGCATTACGCTGAGGTGTTAGACACCTGCAGCACTGATTTTCAGCCAGAACCGTTAAAATCGTTCGAACCGTTCGTGAAAAACATGTTCCTCCTCGCAACGCAAGCAGCACGCTGGTGTAAACGCTGCCTTTAGATACGCAGTAACTCTGTTTATGGCGAAAACCACTAAAAGCGGCAAAACAAAGAGTATTGTTGGAATAGCTGGGATAAAGTTACGGAACGCGGAAGCTGTTTAAAAAAAACATACGTACTTTGTTTCATTTTACGCTTTGTCTTTGAATTTAAATAAGTATTTAATGTTCACCTTACAATTACCATATGCATAAAAATCGTATGTTATGTTGTTTGTTATACCTATGAATATAGGATATAGGCTGCACAAAGTGACTTTTTAATGCTTTAGTGCGTAAAGTAAAATCTTTGTCTTTAAACAAAGTAATCAAGCGCTAACAGCCACGAACATTTGCACTATTAACTATAGTATAGGACTGGCCACTTAACGAAAAAAAAGAAAAACAAGTTAAAAGTTAAAGGGGGCTCGGCCCATACAAGAAACATGTTATTTTTTGTCTAGCATAGATGGAATGAAACCCGTCTTGATTAGAGTATCATATATCCAAACACTCATTACTTAAGTAATCTAGATTTTAGTAACTTAACCTTTTAAACGATCCATAAACAAAACAATCAAATTTTATGCCCTTGGGCACCCCACTGTTTGCCTACACAACACAAACTTATGTATTACCGGTGGTCAAATATGGAACTAAAACGGATGCATACAAATCTTACTGACCTTGGCACGACAGCGCCACTGTCACTGCTTTGGGTAACTTTGTTTTTGGTGACTATCGTATTACATAGCATGGCAGAGTCTCTTTTATGACAACTAGGTGTTAGATCGCCTATAGATTAAAAGTAAATACACAGAAGCGTCAGATAATCTGTTTTACTAAAGGGAAATGCTCCTGACTTAATCATACTTTTTGCAAGGGTGGGTTTGGAAGTGTAGTTGTATATGTATTGATTTCCTACACTAAATGGAATCTAATACCTATTTATTTTATTTTGTCATTAATAGTTTTTATTGTGTCAAGCTACTGTTCGTATGTACAAGTAGTTTAAATAGGTAACTTTTTTGAGAAGACTGGATAATCTGAAGATTATCAAGGCACATTGCGTGTCTTTTTTATTTCTTTGTATTTATTTCTTCTTTCTTTTTAAATCTTATAAATGACTAGTATATTTTTGTGGGGTATGAAGGGAGAACAAGCAATAACACCCATTAATATTTAGGCAATTGACACTTCCATAATTATGTTCGCGAGTTAGTGGAAAATATAATTACAATTAGAATTGACTAACTAATCCTTATGAAAACAAAAATATGCATCAGTTGATATCATGGATGCCTAAAGAGATAGGTACTTCAGAATGAAACTTCTTCTTTGAAAGATGGGAAACTGTCATGAAATATGACCACATTTACCGTCACTGAACTCGATTCAGTTAAGAACCTCATTGTATCATTTCGTTTTTTTCTTTATCCGTTTTTGTATGTTTGTTAGTATGACCGTAACTTTAGTCATTTTTGAAAAATGAGATGTTATATGTAATTTGTCGCTTCTATACAAGAACGAGCCGAATTTATTCTTTGAACGTACGAATCCACTAACTCTTGCTTTTGTTTGTCCACAGGTAATACGATCGCCGATAACGACGGCCATTGTTCACATTCTTCCAAAAATATTGATTTACCGAATAGATCGGTGTTGGTTATTGTTTCCATCAATGTAGCCTCTTTATTTTTAATCGAAATCGTTATAATTTCTAAACGACACTGAAAATTACAACACATAGAAAAATCCGAAAAGTAAAGCTATGGCCGGGAAATCAAAAAAAAGAAAAAAAATCAAAAAAAAAAAAAAAACGTTATATTCGTTTCCGAGATCCCCATAATAAATAAATAAATATTATGTGCAAGAATCCCTACCATAATTAGAAATGCGAAGAAATGCGAAGTGACTCTGTTTCACGCTAAAACTGCTGAACTGAATTAGTTGAAAATTGGTATATACGAATAGTTTCAGTCCCGGGGTAGGACATAGAATAGTTTTCATCCCGGAAAATAGCACATTTCCCGCGGGAAACCTTTGGCAGAAGCTAGTTTAATATTAAAAGTGAAAGTTTATGTCAAATTGATCTACCGTTGTTTGGAATAAAGTATGAGAGAGAACCATAGTCGCAGGGTCCGCGAAAGTCTAGGTCCAACCCGCCTGGGGCGAGAGGCGTCGCGCGCACGCGCATAGCCCGGGAATAATGTCACGTCTTATATGGAAGGAGGAAAGTGGCGCAAAACATTGAGGTTAAGTTTAAAGCTTTGAAAAGGTATAGGAGATTGTTTGTTTTTAGGGTTCTATAGCTAAAAAGGAAAACCGGAAGTGCCGGAACCGTTATGGGATCTCTGTGTCCGTCTGTCAAGACCCTTTTTCGTATGAATGCAAGGAAGTATCATGCTGAAATTAATACGAATAAATGTAGTTAGTAACAGAACAGTTAGCTATCGAAGACATCAACTAGGTAGTCATTCTAAACTTGTTTTAAACGTTCAATAATAATAAACCGTATGTCCCATGGGAGCTATCCATTTTTCAAGTTCACCCATTTGGCTTCGGCACGCTATTAAACAATTTAACACTTCCTTGACACTATAATTCCTGTAATTACCTACCCAAAATACGACTTCGACCAACGGGACGGGCGGTGCAAGATTATCCAAGCGTTCAGACGCGGCGCCACCGTCTACGACACTTCTAAAATTAGTATGAAGCGGCTGCAGTACCAGTTTTTGCCACCGGAAAAGAAAAGTTGGTGTAGCCATAATTTTGGGACGATACCCCACCCGCGGCCATTTTCTAACTTTGTCTCTGGCTGGAATTCTTCCTTTGAAATAAGACGCAAAAGCGCGCTAAGATGCCAAGATTGACAGTTTGTTTTTAATTCATTAAGTGACTGGTTGGACGCTGGCAATGTGTAAAAAGTTTTCATTCATCTTGTAATTTGAGTGTTGTTTTTAAGTGGCAATCATAATGATTTATTTAAACAAACATATGTACAAGATCTAAAAATACACATAATTAATTAAAATAAATTACATACAAACACCATTTAATCCTAAGTGGCAAATGTGGCAATGGCTTTTAATTTGGCTTGTGTGTTGAAAAGTTTTCATTCCGCCTTTGGGGGTAAGTACCTACGCAGTAAATATTCGCAATTTATTTATAAATGAAATTAAAATATTGGTAATTACTAAAAAATGTACATTTTTTTACTAAAAAAAAGTTTGAATTTTACAGAAAAAATAAATGTTTGTCAAATATTCGGACGTAAAGGGTTTAAATACGAGTACTTACATAATTATGGGCAATTATTTTTTTACGTGTTGACGAGACGATGTAGAAGTATTGTACCTAAATATAAGTACTCATGTTAGCTATTTAAGATTGTAAATGTATAAGAGTTTACATAAAACATATGTCCTGTAGTGAAAGAAAATACGATCTTTGTTTTGTTAAGCCGCCGGCCCAGTTACAGTCTCTGATTACAGTTTTAATCTAGTGGTGGGATGTTGTCGATAATTTTCCTGTATTTATTGTTTTTTCATTTTGTATTCTCATTAGTGTAAATAAGTTTATGGTCTTAGAAGTTATCTAATGTGTAGATATTATAGATAGATCCAGGCGCTAATCGGAAAATCCGTGTTAAAGTAAATGAATAATCTTACTTTGCTATTGCTACTCCGCGTAGTAGTTATACAGGAGGTATCAGATACCCCCTAACAATAATCCACTGGGGTATATAACCATAGCTATAGAAGCTAAAAAAATATTATTAAAAAAAATTGGAGTAATTTTTTTTTATAAAAAGTTACTCCAATTTTTTTTGAATATATTTTTTAGCTTCTATAGCTATGGTTATATACCCCTGTGGATTATTGTTAGGGGGTGTCTGATATACCCTGTATAGGTCAAATAAATGCAGGCGCAGGCGCATTTGTCATTTTTTTTTACGCATTAGAAAAAAGGAGAACAATCTTAACTATGATCTTGTATGTTCCAGTTACCGAGTTTGAAAGAATGATTTTAATAAAAGGATAGGTTAAGACTGTTTACGCTTTTTTCTAATGATAAAAAAAAACGAAGTATAACTCTTTTGACAGCTTCAGTACAACTTACTAAATTGACAGATGTCAAATCAAAAATAAGTTACAAGAAATCTTAAAATAGGTACAGTATACAGTATAGAATACAGTTACAAATAATTAAAAAGTCTTTGTTTGCTTAGGTTTCTTCAAGTATTGTTGAGAGTCTGTCCCGCCCGATACAAGAACTTCCCAGCCTCAAGTGTTTGAATACTTCAAAATTAGAACTCGAACAGTTTGAAAGCAACGGTATTTTAATAACGAATGTCAACAAGCATTATTTGAAATTCGATTTTCGAATTTCGTTTCGCGCCGTTCCGCTTACTTGAATATTAATTTGAGAATGAGATGTGTGTGACGAAATATTTGTAAACACCAATGGGGATTCATGGGGATTCATTATGTCATCATCATCGTCAAGAGACGTCCACTGCTGAACATTGGCCTCCCCCAAAGAGCGCCATAGTGGCTCTCATCCAGCGGACTCCTGCGACCTTCACCAGAAGGCTTATTGTCTAACTCGGTCGCAATCGCCATCGTGTTCATTTTGACAGTTCATGTAAGGGCTGACAATTGGCATCGGAATCAGCTAGCTGTTACATTCATACAAGAACTGTCAAAATGAACACGATGGCGAGTGATTTAGACAATAAGCCTACGGATTGTCGTAGAGATCGCTCTGTAGCGATAAGGCCGCCTATTACCTAATTACTTCTGTATACCTTTTTTCTGTTTTGACTGTTATATGAGGTGTTCAATAAAGAGCTATTGTATTGTATTGTCCAAGCGAAGCCGCGGTTAAAAGCTAGTAGATATACATAACTCCATCTTGGTCGTACGTACGTCACGCCGCGCCACGTGTGCAGGATATTATGACTACGCTCTCATTGTGCTCCTTGCGCTTGGGCTCGCGCTAGGGATGCGCTATTATCGATAGACGTTTTGGTGTCATTTTAAAATCGATATAATTTTATGGTAGAATAACAGTTGTATAGCCTAACCGGTGATAGCGAAACTTCGTCGTGGGCAAGTAGTAGTTATAAATCCAGGTAGCATAATGTGGCATCGTTATAATAAATTTGCTCCATTCGGTGTGTACTTTAACGAAACGTCAAAATAAAACGCATAATATGAGCTGGTCGTTTTCAAAAGCTCGTTTGTTCGTTTTATAGAATAACTAGCATCTGCCCGCGACTTCGTCTGCGTAGAATTATACAAAATAAACTTTTCTCTTGAATCACTCTTATCTATAAAAAAAAACCGCATCAAAAGCCTTTGCGTAGTTTTAAAGATCTAACAGATAGACAGCGGAAAGCGACTTTTTTATACTACGTAGTGAACTAGTGAAGCTCTTGCTTTATAAACAATACTGTGCACTTATTCGTATAATCTTCTACGGTTACCACAAATTAATTAATATTCCTTATGCCTAGATAATATATTAGTATTAGTAGCATCTGGATAAACAAGTTCAGCACCTGGGCTCTAGTCTAGTACAGTTAAGTGAGCCAAGGAAAATTGCCTACATTATAGCAATTTACTATACTACCGGACTTATAAGCCAAAATAAATCAGTCGAGGTAATATCGATAGCGTATAAAAAGATAAAGGCTAACCCTCTTATTCATAAACGCTCTATAAGGCTTCTGCTAACTTAGCAATCGTTCGTTTTCTTAATCCCAGACAAGCTAAATAATTTTAAAAAAATTCGCTACTCTTTCCCCTAAACTTTAGGGCCTAAAGGTTCTCTCTCATAGAGGAACCACAACGCAACGATCGAGTAGAGTAGGTACCGTACCGAGTACCTGAATAGGTTACGATTCACTTATACAAGCATCCCAGTACTAAGATTATGGTTGTCACTGTAAATTTGACGTTTGAAGAACGATTGACGTCGAGTAGTGATGTGAACCGTTATCGACCTACAAAATGTTATCGATAAATCGCTGCAGTCGTACCGCGTGCAATATGAGCGTAGGGTCAACGCTCGCACGCACACAAGATTAATGCCCTAGTGTGTGTTAACAATACAAACGTAATTAAGTTTACTTTTTAATTTAGATGTAGCTCACTATGTCTTTTTTATTGAAAAGGAAAGACGCCTGTTTTGTTGTTCTGAGCTGTGAGATTGAAATAAATAAAAGACTTTCGCTCGGGTAAACATCAATTATTGAGCTCTTCCCAAAGGTTACTTTTAAAACTCAAAAATACACAGAAAAAATGACACAAACATAATTGTCATAAACATGTACTGAAATCAACTTTTCCTTTAATTTCAGGATCTCTACGATTCATTTCATTTCATTTCTTTTCATTTATTCATTGTCAAGTTCTTTTAATTAATGCACTATATTTGTACTCTACTCTATGAAGCATGAGATTAGGAATTAATTCTACTCTTAGGTAGCACGATTGAGATATTACTGAGCCAGACAATACACTTGTGCT
The DNA here is from genome assembly GCA_963854515.1 of Pandemis heparana. NCBI lineage: Eukaryota > Metazoa > Arthropoda > Insecta > Lepidoptera > Tortricidae > Pandemis > Pandemis heparana. The sequence continues at coordinate 4,381,340 of OY978031.1, forward strand.
ATCGTAATCTTCCACATGTAAAACTATGATAAATGGTGAGAAATCTGCATTATCTGTGTCTCTAAGTGTTTTCAGATGATCTGGTAAAGATCGCGGGAAGCCATTGCTTTAAGCCGGAATATCAGGCATATCTCTATCTTAGTCTAATATATGACATATGACTGCGTCCTGTGTGCTTGCTGAAGTTTGCCAAACGTGTGGACCCGGCATTAAACAGTAGGCTTATTGTCTAACTCGCTCGCAATCGCCATCATGTTCATTTTGACAGCTCTTGTATGAATGTGACAGCTAGCCGATTCCGATGCCAATTGTCAGCCCATACATGAACTGTCAAAATGAACACGATGGCGATTGCGAGCGAGTTAAACAATAAGCCTGGAGATCGTCGTGGAGAGCCTTGGGGTAGGCCAGTCCAGCCTAAAGCAGTGGGCGTCTCCCGACTGTAATGATTTTATTCCGTCAATAAATCCTACTAATCTTATCCTAATATTAGTAGGATGCGAAAGTTTGTGACGATGTGACGATGTGAGAGAGTGAGTGTGTATGTTTTTTCCTTCTTCACGCTAAAACAACTGGGCGGATTTGGATAAAATTTGGAACGAAGATAGCTGGTACCCTAGATTAAAACATAGGCTACTTTTTATCCCGGAAAATAGCATAGTTCCCGGGGGATAGCCATAAACATGTCAATTGCTAATTCTACGCAGACGAAGTCGCGGGCAGAAGCTATATTATAAATGCGAAAGTTTGTCAGAATGTATATGGATATTTGTTACTCTTTCACGCCAGAACGGCTTAACAGATCTGGATGAAATTTGGAACAAAGATTGATTATGGTCTGGAATAACATAGGCTACTCTTTGTCCCGGAAAATTGCGTAGTTCCCGCGGGATAGCGATAAACGAATTCTTTGCAGACGAATTCGCGGGCAACAGCTAGTATGAGAATAAATAAGCTAATGAACGAGCGAGATAAACTACTTACTTACTACTACTTACTTTTGCTTACTTACTTTTGCAAAAACTTAACCTCACACCCTTTTCTAGCAAATAAATATTTTGATTGATTTGATTGATTGATTGATTGATTTGTTATTCAAGATTTTTTTTAATCATATCCTGAATACGGCGCTGGCTATAAAATTTACCGCTACTCTTTATCGCTATCTGTTTCCTTTTCTAACCAAACCGGCTCGAACGAGAAGTAACTATCGACTGAAGAAGCAAATTGAGCTATTTATCCTGGCCATTTAGTTCGTGACATAGACTAGTTGTAATTTAGAGTACGTTGCGGCCAGTATCTTTCGTTGTTCGTTATCGTTGATCTATGGTGCTTTATTCTTGTCTATGGGCTTGGCTGCAGCTACGTCATTAGGTTAAGATTTTATATCTCTTTATCTAAAGTTGATGACGTAACGGATTTGAATTGAGGCTATTTGAGACACTCCATATTTAGTATGCAAATTAATTAGTAAAACTAAAAATATTTATTGCTTACGTGTAAATCTAATAACCGCATTAATAATACGTAAATTAAAAAAAAGCTACAAAAATGGTTTACCTACATCATTTTGGAAAATAGCTGAATACTCTAAAAATATTAGATCGATCTTTACCAAACATATAGCTGTAAACCTTCACAAGAAAACTGGCTTTCGGATGAAATAAACCGCATCGAAATCGGTCCATCCGCTTGAGAGCTAAGATGCCACAGACTAGTACTATAAACAGTTTTTGACGTGACAACGTCTTATAAATTGGTTTGCCGGGTGACACTTCAAGAAACTGCGTTACGCTCCGCTCACGTTATGCGCTCACAATGAGAGCGAGTGAGAGGCACGCGGGCATGGTTAGCCCGCCTAAGAGCGAGAGAGACAGACATAAAAAGTGAAAGGCACGCGTCCCTTCCACTCGAGCACAGTTAGCCCGCCTAAGAGCGAGAGAGACAGAGCGAGAGAGAGAGAGTGAGAGAGATAGGCATACACACCGGTTCATGTCTTGCGCTTCTATTTCGATTTAGATTCTTTGTATAAATTAATGTTTTAAATATAATTCTTTGTATAAATAAATGTTTTAAATTGTTACTATTATTTCATCCTTCTTCCTACTATACGAATGAATATTCACATTAAAATTATTTTACCACTCAAAGTCGTTGTCACGTAAAACTTTCGCCCGTATACCGACTTTACAGGCAACCAATTTTTTTTTTTATATTATGCCATCACTTTGAAATAAACATAAGGAAATAGAGTATTTCCTGTTAACATCATTTATGACGTCATCGCCACCGCTTTAGCTTATTTATTTAATTAAAAAATAAACACAGATAAAACAGGTTTCTGACCTCAAAATTTAACTGTCTAATTAACATTAAAATAGTCAATGTCAGACTTAACTTAACATGACATCTCCCATCCTTTTAAATCACCAATGAGAAATCACTAGTGTAGGATGAAAGGTCTCCCATTCTTCGGACGACCTTAAGTTCAATCATCGATTAGCCAATAATTATTCGCCGAGGTTAACTAGACGATAGCATCACTATTTATTAATTATTTGTTTAGCCTTCGACTGCGACTTTTAATTTATTATATGCTTTACGAATGTGCTTAAATACTTTACTTGTCAAAATTTTATGTTCGGTTCGGAATACAAAACGGATTCCAGCAAAATAACACTGTAGGTTGATTTTGTAGCAATAATAGTCAAAATAGTCGCAAAATTCCTCAATGCAGGCAGGTAATGAAATAACCACAACTGAGTTTAGTATTATTTAACGTATTATAACGGTTTTCCGAAGACGTTTACCTGTAAGCAGTTAACCATGAATTCCTACAACTTATAATTCATTCACAAATCGCGTCACACCATCGGTCATTTTACGCTGCCGCTCGGCGTGTGTCCTCTTTTACCTATTTCAACGGATCTAAGTTTAGAATAGCGTGCAAATATTGCTCCTCGACCGCAAATAGACTTGTTTGGTTAATTGGTAGTATTTTGTTCGTGATTCATCGAGTCAGTTGTGTTTGGACTGACGACCGTGTCGCATCTCTAGCGTTCCTTATTCGAAAAGTCGATTTGTTTTTTTATTTGTTTCTTTTTAATTTTTAATGTGGCATGTGCATTTAGTGGGAAACAGTGGCAAGTGTTCAACGTGTGTTTATAAAGTTAGTTTAAAGTGGGATTAAGTGTTTTGGAAGTTTCTTATGCTTGAGAGTACTTGTAACTTAACGGTGAGTAAGTAATTATGATAGTTCTCGCGTGAATCATTGTAGGAAGTTTTTTTTTTTTTAATTTTGACAGTTATATCACTGTTTGTCCTTTATTATTTAAACTGTGGCATGGCACGGTGACCTAATTTGCTTGTTTACGGTAGTTCTACCTTATGTTTATTCGTGTAATAATTAACAGCAAACCGGTCACGAAATGTTAAGCTGTTGGTTTATTATTTGTTTATTTTATTCGTCATTTTTCACTAGGCAGTCAAGCCTAAAAAAGTACTTGAACGCTTTAGTACTTTGTCACAGTAAACATTAGTGGGACAGTCTTTCATTTCAAAATTTTCAAATGACTAGTGACAAGGCGCTAAAGTGGTCAGATAGTTTTGCGATTGACTGTATCTGCTTAGTTGTAATAAGTAGTCATTTAAAAGTTAACTGGAATGAGTAAAATGTTCGTAGGTATAATACATACAGGGCAGTGGCGTAGCGTCCATACTGCCGTCCTAATTAAAAAGGACGTATATGCGTTTCATATGACACACATATACGTCCTTTTTAATTAGGAGGGCAGCATAGAACTCGATTCCCATCGGCTTGCCTATTTTAAGGCATTTGGGCAATTTATTGTGCAGAATTAGAGGAAAAGGCTAGTTAAGTTCCCTTCGGCTTGCCTTCTGATATACTTGACGCCACGCCACTGATACAGGGTGTATCAGATACCCCCTAACAATAATCAACTGGGGTATATAACCATAGCTATAGAAGCTAAAAAAATATTTAAAAAAAAATAGGAGTTTAAAATTTTTTATGTTTTCTATGGGAATGATTACAGTTAATACTACCATTCCTATAAAAAATATAAAAAAAAAATTACTTCAATTTTTTTTAAATATTTTTTTTAGCTTCTGTAGCTATGGTTATATACCCCAGTTGATTATTGTTAGGGGTATCTGATACACCCTGTATATCATGTATGACAGTGGTTAGGGTTTTTTTGTGTGACATGTATTTACTTAGTATGTACTAGGTATGCCCGCGACATTGTTTGCGGATAATTGTACAATTTTCCGGGATGAAAACTATCCTATCTCCTTTCCAGATTCTCATACTATGTCTATACCAAATTTCAAATTTTAACACGAACTTTTAAGTAGTTTACGTATGAATGCGTAACAAACAAACTCACATTCGCTTTTATAGTATTAGTTAGGAAGTTAGGATGTCATCTTACTAATATTATAAATACAAAGGTTTGTGACGATGTGACGATGTGATGTGAGTGAGTGTGTATGTTTGTTCCTTCTTCAAGCTAAAACGATTGGACGGATTTCAATAAAATTTAGAACGAACATAGCTGGTACCCTAGATTGAAACATAGGCTACTTTTTGCGGGATAGCAATAAACATGTCAATTGCTATTTCTACGCGGACGAAGTCGCGGGCAGAAGCTAGTACATTCATATTTTGAGGAAACTCCAAAAACGTAAAGGGTCGGTTACACTCACACGTAACGTTTTAACAAGTCAACGCAGCGCTTAAAAAACGCGTTTATAATTCGAATGCGATCTCAAGCGTTGGCAATCAGCAAGATAAACATACGTGGTCCGCTAAAGCTAACCAGGTATAATATATTTATACCAACATGGTTTTATCTTAGTAAACAAACTACAGGAAGCGAACAGTGTACCAAAATTCACTGCTGTGTCACCGGAAGTCTTGAGTACACAAGCAACTTCTGTCTGCGAGTCTGTCGTCAGACAGCTGACAATTTTAGGGTTCTGTACTTCGCAAGTAAAAAACGGGACCCTTATAAGATCACATGTTTTCATCAGTGGCGTAACTATAACGTCTGGGGCCAGCGGCAAAATCATCAGATGGGGGCCTTCCTCAATATAAAGAAGTGCATCATCGTCCCTCTGTGCTCCGGGCCAAGCCAGTTCGAGGCCCCGTAGAGCTGGGGGCCTGGGGCCAGCGGCAAATTCATCAGACGGGATGCCCTTCCTCAATATAAAGAAGTGCATCATCGTCCCTCTGTGCTCCGGGCCAAGCCAGTTCGGGGCCCCGTAGAGCTGGGGGCCTGGGGCCAGCGGCAAATTCATCAGATGGGAGGCCTTCCTCAATATAAAGAAGTGCATCATCGTCCCTCTGTGCTCCGGGCCAAGCCAGTTCGGGGCCCCGTAGAGCTGGGGGCCTGGGGCCAGCGGCAAATTCATCAGATGGGAGGCCTTCCTCAATATAAAGAAGTGCATCATCGTCCCTCTGTGCTCCGGGCCAAGCCAGTTCGGGGCCCCGTAGAGCTGGGGGCCTGGGGCCAGCGGAAAATTCATCAGATGGGAGGCCTTCCTCAATATAAAGAAGTGCATCATCGTCCCTCTGTGCTCCGGGCCAAGCCAGTTCGGGGCCCCGTAGAGCTGGGGGCCTGGGGCCAGCGGCAAATTCATCAGATGGGAGGCCTTCCTCAATATAAAGAAGTGCATCATCGTCCCTCTGTGCTCCGGGCCAAGCCAGTTCGGGGCCCCGTAGAGCTAGGGGCCTCTGGCATTTTGCCAGCCCTGCCACCCTATAGTTACGCCACTGGATTTCATGTCAATGATCAAGGTCCAAACAAATTGCCGTACTCCCAAAAAATAGGGGATACTTCCAGGCCCCAATGTCACCAACTCCTCAATTGTCGACCATTGACAATTCGACCGAGGATGGGAAGCAGAAGTGTTGGTCGCCAACCAGCCAGATGGGCGGACGGTATAGGCAAAGTGTGCGGGAAGAACTGGTTGCACAAAGCCTGGGACCGAACCGGATGGCGCGTGTTGAATATGTTGATGAGGAGGACTACGACCAACAATGGGTTAATTTAGGCTGAAGAAGAAGAAGAAGAGAGATTGACTTTGAAATGCAATGCGTACCTATTCAATATGAAGCCGACCGGCGTAGATTCTCGTCAAGAAAATCTGTTCAGTTTTATAATCGTAGTGATTCGTCGTAAATGCTATGTGAATTCTTCTAATGATAAAATCGTCGATAAAAAACGTCAGATGTCTCATAGATCATAGAGAACAATAGCGTGGAAGCTTTTTTGCGTCAACGGTTGTTTTTGCAGCGTTGTTAGTAATGATTACGTGTCAGATTTGCTTGTTTGTTTTAATTAAGCGATTTATATTAATGAGTGAGTTCATCTGCACTTCAAATTATGTACTTAGGTAGTCGAGAAAAAATAAATAAATTAAAAGTGTTAACTTGGCAACACCTACTACGATGTGCAGCATCCCTGTATTGTAAAATGTCCGGTATTTTTTTGGAATACCTAGTTTTTGAAATTATAAATTCTCAGTTACTGGTTCCGCATGGGAATGGGAATTATAGCCCGTGCCCTCTCACTATGAGGTGAGGCTTGAACCTGTGCCCAGTTCCCAGCAGTGGGCCGTTTGCACGCTGGAGACAAGACAACGATGGAAGTCAATCAAAATATTTCTAGTAATTTTTAGTGTTGCCGTTTCCACTTTATACAACATTGTTAATCAAAACTTTTTAAATTTTCCGCAAGAAAAACGTACATTTAATTGGCACTGGCAACACTAACCCTCCAGGAAGCGGCTCTTACTTATGGCTAGAGCGCATTGTCTGTGACTTCGTTGCGTCATAGACAAGCCCCGAGGAGACGTGCGCCTGGGTGGCCGCCATTTTGTAATGTTTGATTGGGTTACGTGAAATGCAGATAAACGGTTACTGTAGTCTTTCTCAATCTTTCTTAATGATGAATCCTTTGGGACTAGACTGTGGATGCTACTTTTTTACCCAACTAAAACCAGAGATATTGCGTATTTTATCTACGTTCGGCGATGAAGTAACTGTAAATTTTACAGCTGTCAGCGCGTATGTCAAAAGAAAATTCGGCAAGTTATTATAATATCCAGTGTTAGCAGAGGCCTGCAAGCTTATTACGTAACTCGCTCGCGATCACCATCGTCTTCATTTTGACAGTTCATGTATGGGCTGACAATTGGCATAGGAATCAGCTAGCTGTCACACTCATACAAGAATTGTCAAAATGAACACGATGGCGATTGCGAGTGAGTTACGTAATAAGCCTACTGCTCTTAAGCAAAATATATTATGCAGTGTGAGGTCATTTTATGTTGGTTACCTACTGACATAGACAGACAGACAAAAATATTCTGTTTTTAGTATTGTTTTTATAGCTGCAACAGAAATACGTCAACTGTGATTTTTTTTAAATATTTTATTGAATCAGGCGTTACTTTGCGGTGGTCATTTCAATGGACAAAAAAAAAATATTTACCTTGCTACTCCGCTACTTACGTGCAAGATAGCCAAACCTGCCGTGCATGATACCTATCTTGCACATAAGTAGCGGAGTAGCAACGTAATTTTTTTTTGTTTGGCTTGACTTTTCCCGATATTTCCAACAATTGTCGTTATAATTCAACCAATTTACACAAATTTATCCTTGATACAAATATTATATAGTACCTACCTTATCCTTCCTCGTATATAACTGTATCTAGATCTACTGGTAAAAACACCACGAAAATCCGTTCAGTAGTTTTGAGTTTATCGCGAACAGACATAGACAAACAGAAGCCACGGAGGACTTTTTTTATAATATGTAGTGAGGAGCAGCAAAAAAGTAGAAAATAATGGGTTGTCCAATGAATGAATCGTTAATCGATACATTTGTCGAACGTATAACGTTCAAATGTTAGTAAACTTAACCTATTCGACTCGTCTCATGTAACTGGGTCTTAGAGGAAATTAAATGTGGTATTTCCATGACGATGACCTTTGCTTTAAATCTTGGATACCGTTTAATATTTACAGCACAGAACCATTGTTGTAAATTTCCTTGAAAAAGACAATAATACATTGTCTATTTGGAACAGGACAAGAATAATTTTGTTGGGCGCCTTGTATTGTCTATTAAACGAAGTAGGCAAGTTAGTTTTGAATTATGTACAAGTGGAGTTATTTTTTAGCCTTGTCTGTTACTATTTATTATTATTTCATTATTACAAACTTTTATTTAATTTGCAATATTCGTTTACGACTTTATAGGTACGTTTTGTGAGTACATTAAGCAAAGTTATCTATCACCATTTTACTTGATAATCCCGCCGCCAAGCAGCAGCGCTTGCGCTGTTGTGTACCATATGGGTACCCTAAAACCTACAAACCACGCACAACTTATCGTACGATGACATTAAAATCTCAGAACTGCACTATCTCCATCCGTTGCGATAAAACTTAGGTCCTTTCATTTTGAACCCTAACTTGTTAGTATTCAGTCCAGAATGATTTCAGTCTCAGTAAATCTCACATCCTACGTGAATGTCGTGAGTCACAATAAGTTAAACATACAGTATGTTACTTAAGAGTTAACAAGACTATAGATAGCTCTAAACACGACTGTTTATTATGTTGACTAAGATTTAGACACGAAACCATGATTCAGAAAGGTTTGACTGGGACATGCATCTTTTTGTTGATATGAGTTCCTTTCTCAATGTATTGTTTGTAAGGAGGATGACAACCTCCTGCCTATAGGTTATGTTAAAACATTGTTTTGAAACAAGTGTACAGATCAATAGATAAATCAGCCGCTTCTTTATCGGGTCATCTTCTATTTCAAATTGCACAATAATTTGTCCAAAATAAACTAACCTTTAAAAGAATCAATACGTCAAAACGTTTCTGCATTTGAAAATGGCGCGCAGTCTTACGTCACTCGAATGGCGGGAAAGAGCGGCCCGATTAACCGATAACGAGTTACGAGATGGTCCGATAGCACATCACTAGTCGGTCATGGGATAAATGTTGCCAGGTTGTTTCGTAAGTTGGCTAAGGACTTCCCGCTTCCGTCGTTAGTATGGAAATAAATAGTAACCCTCGGGCCAAATTAGCGGGCGAGGGTTCGTGTCGCGTTGTCGCGATATAAATTTCAAGTTCGTGTAACCACAAACTAGGTGGCCAGTTGGCCACACTTAGACCAAATTATCGCGATAATAACTTCGGACGAACTATGTTGCAATGTCTGAATTTGGCGGGAAAATGAACCAAGAGCGCAAAGAAACAAAAAGATAGACGAAGCGTTTGCTTTGTATTCTATTCTATTCTATTCTCCCTTTATGGCGGCCGTCGTAAGGCTTGGGCCAATGTCAGTTTAAATGACAAGTGTGCGGTTGATTCTGTCCACGTCAACGAATAAGCAGCAGCAAGGAAATAATTTTGGTACATATTGTACGTCTGAAAATAATTATTCAAATGTCACTTGTCAAAATTGACGTATATTTCTGAAATTTCAAAGTACGAAGTGTAGACACTTGCACGAACACGCACGACACGAACTCTGTCGCGATAAAATCCTTTGATCTGCGCTAGATACCGACAGGAGCCCGAGAGTTCGCCCGAATGACTCGCGATAAAGCGAACTAAGCTGTCTGTCCAAAGTCTGTCCACACATGCTCCGATAGGGCGAACCTTCGCCGAATCCCGCTGATGTGGCCGTAGCATAAGAGTGGAAAATGATTGTCAGAGAATCTTTTTTTTTTAAACTGACTGTAGACGCAGAGCCCGTCAGCCGAGATCTTAAAAATCTTCTTTGTAAAAAGTATGACACATTTCGGCTCTACCTATTATCGTGTTCTATGTTGTTAGTATTTAACTTATTAAGTGGAAATATAATAGGAAATATAAAAATTTATAAGTACACTTTTAAAGTGATATTTTAAATTTAGTAGATCTTGTACGGATGTTAAGGCATTTAAATGCTTATCAAGGAAGCGTTAATGATATTTAATGACATCACGATTAGTCACGATATTAAGAATAAATGTTCATTTAAAATAAGAATTACGTTACGACTTTGATTTCACAAAAAAATCCAGTGTTTTTTTTATGGAAAATTGAGTTTGTTAAGAAGGTCAAATTTTGCAAGTGAATTAAACTTCCAATGATCGTATTGACTTAAAATTTTATACGTTACTTACATATCAATGTAGGTTGGATGAAAAAGTGGCAACAAAAAGTTGTGTTCAGTTTATTCTAGTCCTGAGTTTATTGGCAACATTGTTATTGTTATGTAATCTGATGGAATAATCTAAGGCACCTTATAAAATAAAGACCGAGTTCTGCCACGGCTGAGGCCAGTAAAACTGCGCCTTGTTGTGTGCTACAGTTACACGCTCATAAGCGCAACTAAACTCCGTATAAAGTAAGGCGTAGTTTAACTGGCCCCACTTTGCACTGGCATTTTTTATTTAGTAAATTAATCTAAATCTAAATCATCGTCTGCGAATAATTCGTTTATTCGTATCCCGAAGGAATTACGCAATTTTCCGGGATAAAAGTAGCCTATGTACATATGTTATTCCAGGCTACTGTATATCTATCCTCGTGCCATAGCCTATTCAGCCTTTCTGACGTGAAAGAGTAACAAACATCCATACTCACAAACTTTCGCATTTTTAATATGAGTAGGATTTTTGTAACCACTTAAACCTATTAAAATGCAATAAGATGTAAGGTATTTGTTTTTACAAACTGTGTCGATTCGATACCGTGGACCGTTATCCGAAAATTAAAAACACAATTCGTACGTCATTTGAGTAACTATACCTGTAAACATATCACAAGACGTTAAAATGCAAATGATTATTATTTTTAACTGCGATGCCGACTCGTTATTATTTCGTGACAACAATAAAATTTCGAGTTAACAAGAAAATATTCTTTGTCATTGAGGTTAATCTAAAACATTACAAAATGATGTCCAAGTATGATATGAACGGTTCGTATATCCTATACCTACGTTGTCTCATTAAAATTTCTACTTCGTAGTCGTCTTGTGGGTCACAAGGGTAGCAGTGGCGTGGCGTCCATAGAACTCGATTCCCACTAGCTTGCCTATTATAAGGCAGTTGGGCAATTTATTATGCAGAATTAGAGGAAAAGGCTAGTTAAGTTCCCTTTGGCTTGCCTTCTGATATACTTGACGCCACGCCACTGCCTTCAGTGGCGTGGCGTCAAGTATATATCAGAAAAGTAGGCAATGGTAAAGCGACGGTAGGCACCGGTAACGTGACGGTTGGCCGCGATGATGTGACGGTAGGCAGCGGGAAAGTGATAGTAGACAGCGGTAAGTTCAATTTGTATGCGCTACTTACCCAGGCGACCCCTACTGCACTCTCTAACCTGCCTACTTCAACGATAGCTTTAACCATAACCGACGATTGTATGTTAACGTCATTGTTAAAGTAACTTAGCGTAACTCACGCTTAGTGTTTGGTAATAGTTAGTTAAACCCGTTAGTGCATAAAAAGTTGTGAGCTATAGAGCTCGCCCCGCCCTTATGACAAAGTAGTGCTGCGGCCTAATCGATTGAAAAGTAGAAAATTGTCGGAAGAAAACCGTAATGAGTACTAATAGGGCAATTTTTACCGATTACGCTTGAAACTACCGTTTTCTTTGCACATGCGGCTTTCCCTTCAGTTTTCTAAGATCATTTGCAACCATAAAAAAATCAATCAAACACATTTAATAACCTACACTTTTAAATACAATTTTGGCCAATTAAAAGTGAAAACATAACCATTATTTTAATTAATTTTATACTTGAGTATTAGATTTTTTTTTAATTATAATATTTATTGGAGTCTGCTCTTAAAGACTTACTAATTAAACTGTAGTTTAAAATTTGGATCCTTTTACCACTTACAAAGCCCATCGCGCTACAAAGTAAACAATACAACATCAGAGCACAAGTTAAGCAGACAAGGTACTAGTACCGTACACGTCTTAATTCAGCTATCTCCGCAAACCAGCTGATAGGCTAGAAATAAATCTTAGAAAGAAGCACTAATGCCTCGACGAGTAAGGTACTGTGAGATGACCATGCGGCGGCACAAATGCGGGATTTTCTTTACAATACACCTATCTTACTAATATCATAAATGCGAAAGTTTGTGACGATGTGAGTGACGATGTGACGGTGTGAGTGAGTGAGTGTGTATGTTTGTTCCTTCTTCACGCTGAAACAACGACGGATTTGGGTAAAATTTGGAATGTAGATAGCTAGATTGAAACAGGCTACTTTTTATCCCGGAAATATAGTTTCCGCAGGATAGCGATAAAATCTGTGAAAGGTAGCTGCTTAGAGTCTCAACGTAAATAATTATTGCAGAATATAGTTTCAACGGGAGCGAATCAGAATACATAAAGTTTAAAATGTATAATGGGTTAAAATACATAATGGTTCAAAATGTATAATGCTATTTTCTGTAAAACTATTAGCTAAATAAACTTTTTCGAACGAACGAAGTCGCGGGCAGAAGCTAGTGTGGAAATAAAATTAAAGGAACGTGCATAAAGCGCTTCGAACGAGATTTTTCTATCTTTTTTCCTTGCGAAGAATTTATTTAGAATTAATTAAAAAAAAATACAAACTACATACATAACGCATTACACTGAAAAGAAGAAAACCATGTTCGTTCTAGAAAGACACGGGCGCAACACAGCTCTCGTGTGCTTTCAAGTCTTGCAGAGCTAGTGTGAAAATCATGGCCTGGCCCTAGGTTATCGTATATTGGCATTCCTTAAGTTGAATTGTTGACGTGCTAGGCTCCTTAGGAACAATAGAAATTATTCCTTGTTCCGCGCTGGCGTTGCCACCGTATTTTCCAAGATGGCGCGCGGCGCCACCGCGCAGGCGCCGACGCGGCGCGGGAAACAGCTGCACAGATTAAGCGATCAGCCGATACGAAACTATGGGAAATTGTCTATGGTCAGCCACCTCTATGATCAAATTATGCAAAAGTATGCAAGTACATGGTTTGGCCTAGCGTTTGTGATCACAAGTAGGCAGAATTTAGCGACGGTAATTACAAATTTTATTAATCAGTAAAATTCAGAACGTTGCAGTAACCAAAAACCTTAGTGCGGACATGGCGTTCCGCTCGCGTCGCGGTAGGCTTGCGAGCCACTTACACACTAGGGATTTTGTTTTGGTTACTGTAATGCGCAACAGTTACAGTTACAATTATTATTCGTAGCAGTTACAGCTTGCAGATGGGTCCCCGTCTTTAAGAAACTCAATCGAAAGTAGCCTCCAAGTTACTAGAAAACGATGCACGATCTGCCAGCTCGAACAGACTCGTACAATCTCGAACAATTGTCGGATTTCTCGACGCCCTCTTGAATGACATTTGATTACTTGTCTATGGTCTCTATGGTATAGTAATGGCGGTGCATTACGTGCAATTGCACATGGGCTCGACTTTCACTCGAATCGATTGTCATTGGTTACAAATGAAATGTTCCGTGGTTGGGTATTACATTGTTGCTTGGCTTAGACCAAATAAAAAGTCTAGACGGAGTCCTGTGAACGGCGAAATGTAGCCGGTTTAAAACTACGGTTTAGCGGTACAGTTTCACGCGCGCAAGAGCAAACAAACTGCCAAGCAAACTGGCTTTAGGTATTTTCATTATTAACTGTCCTATTTGGTAAACAAAATTCTAACCTCAATGTACAAATTTTTGTAAAGAATAAGGTGTATTGTGTTATCAAATAACTTACGTTTTTATCAGTAAATGGAGTGGAATATATAATCTAACTAATATTATAAATGCGAAAGTATGGACGGATGGATGGATGTTTGTTTGTTACTCAATCACGCCAGAACGGCCCAACGGATCTGGATGAAATTCGGCACATAGATAGAGAAAAGTCTGGAATAGCACATAGGCTACTTTGTATCCCGGAAAATTTCGTAGTTCCCGCGGGATAGCGATAAACGAATTCTTTGTAGACGAAGTCGCTGGCAACAGCTAGTTTGTCATAGTTTTTGATGATGATTTTAGTATATACATTGCCCACGTGCGAAGCCGGGCGAGTCGCTAGTTGGTCTTATTTTGTACTAGCTGTTGCCAGCGACTCAGTCTGCGCAGAATTCGCTTACACTATCCCGCGGGAACTTTGCTATTTTCCGGGATAAATACCATCCAATGTCCTTCCCCGGGACTGAAACTATCTCTGAACCAAATTTCATTAAATCGGTTCAGAGCCAGACAGAGAGACAAACAGACAGTTACTTTCGCATTAATAATATTAGTAGGGAAGTAGGTCAGGTCAAGAGTACTTAAAACCGACGAGCATGTATGAAGATATTGATGAATGTGGATGAAGCGAAAGAGGTATGTCAGGATCGTAGCAAGTGGAACAAAGTAGTCTCTGCCTACCCCTGTGGGAAAGAGAAGTGACGGTATGTACGTACCTATGTGTAAGTAGGGATAGGAGTAACGTTGTTCTAGTGCTGGTGCCGCTATATACGGAACCGAAACGCGCCTTTGATCCCAGCCGGGCACAGGGTTGCCAACTTCATACTACATACATACATAAATCACGTCTTTATTCAGAACCTAAGGTAACAAGACCTACAGGTCACGTTTAGCAAGATTTTGGGCCTGTAGGTGGGAAGAGAAATCCGCATCGCATATAAAGAAAGAAAGAAATTTATTCCTTCACCATTCCTTTCCTCTCCATTCCATTCCTGTTTATAACACGATTCCTAAAATTTTCGTCCATTCCCTCGATGGGCTACCATCTGCGCAGGAAGGGAAGCAACTGGCCCATTCTTTGTTTTTTTTTCTTTACTCCCAGACCAGCATGAAAGATTTCATAGTACCTAAGTTTTATTAAAAACAAAAAAAAGCCGTGGTAGCCTAGTGGTTTGATCTGTGGCCTCTCAAGCAGAGGGTCGTGGGTTCAAATCCCGGGCTCGCACCTCTGAGTTTTTCGGAATTTATGTGCGATATCTCATTTGAAATTTACCATGAGCTTTTCGGTGAAGGAAAAACATCGTGAGGAAACCTGCACACAACTGCGAAGCAATTCAATGGTGTGTGTGAAGTTCTCAATCCCCACTGGGCCCGCGTGGGAACTATAGCCCAAGCCCTCTCATTCTGAGAGGAGGCCTGTGCCCAGCAGTGGGACGTATATACGCTGGAGATGATGAAAAAAAAAGCGTGTTTCGGGCGGGATTTGAACCAACTGGACCACCGAGACTCCCGACTATCCTACCGAAATACTTAATTCACTTAATTGCTACGCCATTTTCAGTTGCCACAGATGGCACCACTTTCCACAAATTCTTAGCTCCCTAAAGTAGGTATGTATTACAAAAAAAAAAATAACTTTACTGTGCAAATAGGCCGCCAAGGGCTCTTTTACATGTCTCTTACGAAACTACCAGCGCATTCGGAAAAACCATCATTGCCAAAACGAATGCGCCGCAAAAACAAAACAAAGTTTTACAACAATACTTCAATTCTACTTAACTTATTAATCTAACTAATATTATAAATGCGAAAGCATGGATGGATGGATGGATGGATGGATAGATGGATGTTTGTTTGTTACTCAATCACGCCAGAACGGCCAAACGGATCTGGATGAAATTTGGTGCATAGATAGAGAAAAGTCTGAAATAGCACATAAGCTACTTTTTATCCCGGAAAATTGCGTAGTTCCTGCGGGATAGCGATAAACGAATTCTTTGCAGACGAAGTCGCTGGCAACAGCTAGTACATTTATAAAAGGGATCTATAAGGTCCCCAGGTTACAGTGGCGCGGCGTCCATAGAACTCGATTCCCACTGGCTTGCCTATTTGAGGCAGTCGGGCAATTTATTGTGCAGAATTAGAGGAAAAGGCTAGTTAAGTTCCCTTCGGCTTGCCTTCTGATATACTTGACGCCACGCCACTGCCAGGTTAAGTAGTAGGTACCTAATAACAAAACCTTTTACTTGGTCATGGTCAACCCTACTGGTGTACTGTATGATACTAAGGCGTTAATACCGCGCACGCGCAGTTATAACTATTTTTAGCCTTCAAGGAGTTCAGAGGGTTTCATAATACCATTTCGGTGAAGAGGAACACCCCAATGAACTAATACCACACTTAGATACTTATTATACAGGGCATTCCGTAAGTAGAAAAAAATTTAAAGAAATAAAGAATGATCTTTAATTCGCTTTTTGAAAATCAACGATTTGTCCCATTAATGCATATATATATCTACTCAAGCGCAGTATTGCCGGTGAGTCAGGGCGCAGGCGCGTGAAATCATTGTTTTGTTCTGCGCACAACGCATTCCTCGCTCGATTAGCTATAAATTAATTTTTCGATTGGCAACACTGGTTACGTTAACCTCAGACCAAATAACCTAACCTAAAAATGACATTTTTGATGCAAGCTTGACTGTACTTTTTGTTGATTGTAGTTGCGTCTTACGTACGTGTACCAAATTTCAAGTCAATCGTGCAATCGAACTAACCATTGAAGAGCTCCTTCCTGCAGAGTAGGGCCTGACCGGGCCACCAGAATTTTACCACCTGGGGCCTTACCATGACGTCTTAATGCGATTCAGTTTAGGTCTGCTCGCTGTCAGATTCATACTAAAAGTGACAGCTAAAAATTTAACTGAGCTGGAATTAGGACGTCATGGTAAGGCCCCAGATTATTGTATTGTCATATCATCTGACTTACTCAATTACACAAAATTTCAGCTCAATCGGTTGAAGATGTCTGCTTCAAAATTGTGTCGCAAGAATCCACCCGGACAAACATAAACAGTAGTAGTAGTAGTTATATAATATTCTTGTGTTCTTTCTTGTGTTACTAACATTACTAACAATAATATGGACAATATTGTTTTATGTGGTCTGAATTTTTTTTTTTTTTTTTTTATAAACATAGGTACTTTGCAAAAGTTAAATATAAAATGTAAAAGCTGGCAATTTTTTTTCAGTTTGGTGTGACCATGACGGACTAAAATCGCCACCATTTTGTAATTTTAGTTTAGCTAGTTGCCTTCAAGCCATTGTTCGGTTTAAATACCTTAACATCATTGTCATGTTGACAACTATAGCTTTCATAATTCGTTCCAGTGTATCGGGAAAGGTCATTGGATCAAGGGTACGCGGCGACTGAGATATTCAAGTGACTATTTTGTTTTCTAAACGATACTGAAAATTAGAACACATAAAAATCCGAAAAGTAAAGCAATGGCTGGGTATCAAACCCGTAGGCTTATTGTCTAACTCGCTCGCAATCGCCATCGTGTTCATTTTGACAGTTCATGTATGGGCTGACAATTGGCATCGGAATCAGCCAGCTGTCACATTCATACAAGAACTGTCAAAATGAACACGATAGCGATTGCGAGCGAGTTAGACAATATGCCTACCGGATCCTCATCATTCCGTGATGCGACCGCTACACCACCCATCATCGCACTCAGCATCGGTACTATTCTTAAGTATATTGTATTTCTTCATATTTTTAAATCTACGTGCATCGAATGTGTGTAAATAAATGTTTATCTCTCTCTCTCATAAGCTATGGGCCGTGGCAATACTATACTTTTCGGATTTTTCTATACGTCCTAATTTTCAGTGTCGTTTAGAAATTAAATTTCCAACTGTTAAAACCGTAAAAGTAAACATAAAAAAATCAAGAAGTAAAATTCTTGATTCATTTGATAATGAATATTTTATGTAAGAATCATTTTTAACCCCGAACGCAAAAAGATGGGTTATAAGTTTCAGTTTCGATGCCTGTGTGTGTGACTGTCTGTGGCATCTTAGCTCTCAAACAGATAAACCGATTTCGATGCGGTTTTTTTCATTCAGAAGCCAGTTTCCTTGCGGTAGTTAGTAAAAACCGGTTCAGCAGTTTGAAGAGTATCAATTCAGCTCTTTTCCAAAATGATGTAAACAGGCTAGATAGATTGGATAAAATTTAGTATGTAGATAGAAGGTTGTCTGGAGTAAATCTACTTTTTATGCCGATTTTCCCACGGTATGACGGTTCTCCTTAGAGTATACATATATTATAGTTACTCTAAGCGGTCCTCATTTACATGAGTGAAGCCTCGGGCAAAACCTAGTTAATATTAAAGTAGCCTAACCTGACCTACTGCCTTCTGATGACATTTCCAAAATTACTGAAATGGACACGAAGGGCTACTACACGCTATTTTAAACATAAAACTAAACTGCGATGAGACTCAGTTGTGAGCTAAACGGATCACTCACGTATAAAAATCGAGTACTACTCGACACGTTTCGGACTAACCCGTAGTAATTCTCAGAGCATAGACGATGAAAAACAGCGCTGCGACTACACAGGTCCTTGAGGAAACGGTAGATATTAGCCATCTTCGACGGAAGTGCTCCATTACTGAGGCCGGAGTTCACTGGCACGCGGCGATCGGGACACCTATAGAGATGATACAACTTACAAATTATATGTATGTCGAAGACTAAGGATGGATAAACTGTCAGGTTGGTCTGTCAGGATTCAACCGAGCTCTATGCGTAGCCGAGCTTAGGTCACCATCTCGACCATCTTCAAGGTACATTAATTGAGATAGAAATAACAGCATACGTGTTTCACTTGTACAGCCAGTCTTTATTCAAATAGCGCTTACACAAAGGACTCAGGACGATCACCACACGATCACACACTCTACGACGAAACGTGGAGAGCTCTGTGCCTGCGCCCACTGACCGGCTTTAGACGTCCGAGCTACATCGAGTCTCGATCAAGAATGCCTTCTCCTTCTCACCGTCATCAGATGTAACTCTGTCATTTTACTAACATTGTAGGTAGTTGCAACTGAGCCAAGCACAGACCACTCCCAAGCGACGCCCGACAACGACCAGTTGTCATCGCTTGACGTTTCATAAAAGCAATAACTAATGAGGGTACATTCAACAAAGTAGGTACTTTAACTATCATAAGTTTAATCATTGTAACGACGCTCCGACATGTATATTTATTTCTGATCGGACTAGACACGGGACTCCATTTGACTTTACACTTTAGTTCCATTTGATACGTGGTGAGATCCATTTTTGGAGTGAAAACTTCTTAGCGGCGTTGGGCACTTTTTTGGATGGGTAAAAAAATTTAAACTCGCGTCAGACGTAAGACGGAGGGAGAGTTTAGGTACCAGGATATCAGGATACTCTAAGAGCTTATTTTGAAATCTTACTAGATTTTTGAAGTGTAGGTATATGTTAATTTCGTCGCTTTAACGTATACTGCGTGTGGCCTAGTGATATAAGGTGTGGAATAGCAGTGCCACAGAATATATAATGTGCGTTGCGTTCTCTCAAGTGACCGCAGTTCGAATCTCATGTAGAAAATGTTTTTTTTTGTAATTTTTATGTTTGTGCGAGTGTGCGTGTGTGTAGTTTCACTTCTGCCGGCACTCCCGGAGTGCTACCCGGTTTTTTTAGATAAAAGTAGTTTAGTGTATTATATTATAAAACAAGTGTTTTATTATTTTCCAAATGTACTTAATTACTGTTCTTTTTTCTCTATGTGTATCGACTGTGTGCAAGAAAAACTAATTAGCAGTCCATTTTTATTTTTCACGAACCCCCAATAGTAAGATTGTAATGAAAACTGCTAGGTGTTCTAAGAGTGCGGGCGGTAAAAACAGCTCTTTATACGTCTTAAAGGAGTATCGCCTCAAGATGAGTCAGTATATTTATCTGCTCCGTAACGCGGGCAAAGTCCGGCTCGCAGGTAACTCACCGTTATAGTTCAAGTGATATGGGTTCACAGTGGCGTGCATGGGATTAGCCAGCGGTAGGCAGCGGGAATGTGACGCTACACAATGTACACCCTGTCTACCCAGGCGGCCCCCAACTGCACTGAAGTTAATAAACACGAGTACTTAACTAAGAACAACACTTAGGCTTATTGTCTAACTCGCTCGCAATCGCCATTGTGTTCATTTTGACAGTTCTTGTAAGCATGTGACAGCTAGCTGATTCCGATTCCAATTGTCAGCCCATACATGAACTGTCAAAATGAACACGATGGCGATTGCGAGCGAGTTGTTGACAATAAGCCTACTCTCACTCGTTGTCCCTATGTCATTATATATTCTTTGCCTATGTCCCTATGTATGCTTAAATCTTTAAAACTACGCAACGGATTTTGATGCGGTTTTTTTAATGGATAGAGTGAATCAAAAGGAAGGTTTATATGTATAATACATGCGTAATATACCGTGCGAAGCCGGGGCGGGTCGCTAGTATATAATAAAAAAAACCTCAACCGCTGTAGGTTTTCTCATCTATTCGGTCGTCAGAGTTCAGTTTTTTCCGTTGGTCTTGAAGACTCTTGATGATCGTGTTTGTGCGACGTTACTTGTGTTAGTGTGTGTAAGTGTAACAATATAAACCAGTTTTATGTGCGTCCGCTAGATGACTCTATCTCTAAATAAGTCGTTCCCGTTTTATTATCATGTAAATTCCGTTTACGGCGGCAAGGATCTCAATTTAGATTGCTATGAAGTGTTTTATGGACGTTTGTGTATTAATATAGTACATTCTTTATGCATAAAAACGGAGCTATTCAAGTGGTTTATATGAAACTAAGTTCAAACTTAACTTATGGAAAATACCTCACGCGATCCTCGATTTTTGTACATTTTGCGCTTGCGGCTATTTGCATATTGCACGCTTTGCGTAATGTCCATTTTGCGATTTGTACATTTTGCGAATGTACTTTTTGCTTCGCGTACGTTCCGCGTTTTTCACATTGTGCGAATTGTATATTTTGCTATGGTTACATTTTGCTTTTTGTGCATTTTGCTCCGAAGGGGACAAATACCGATGCCTTCTACGTGAATCACTCTATCTATTAGTGTAAACCGCATATGTGACCCGCCAAATACTGTCGGTATTTAAACAGGAATTTAAAAGACTAATCGTGAGCGAGTAATTAGGTTATCAGACGTAAAACCTTTTTCCTGTCCAAAACGGCCATATTTAGAACACGACAAATCGTTAGAAACCAAATAAGCTCAGTCACTCTCCCTTATCGGATCGTTTAATTTAAAAGGTCCTTTGTTGCCAGCCCATTTACAAATGAAATAATCCTGTAAAAGGATTTGGTTTTTCGTATGGCAACCCTTGATGTTTTTAAAAAAAGGAATAAAAGGAAATGAAATAACGGATTAGTTAAAGTAATTAAAAGTGTTAACGAGTGTGTGAAGAATGAAATGAAATCATTTTAGTTGAGTTCTTTAATTTAGTTTATTTATATTAGGGTCCTTTTTTAAAAATGCTTAGTTTTGGATTGGGGAAGGTCAAAAGGTGATCGCGGCGGGAATTTAATGAATAATTGTATAGTTTAATGTTTTTTCTTACGAAGATGAGTTTAAAAATTACTTAAAAATCGCTAAATTAACTGTAATTTTTGTAGCAACTTAATGATGACTATTATTTGAAAATTGTACTGCAATTGTGTTTATTTTAAGTAAAAAAATATGTATACAGTACGCTCCAAACACTACGCTAGGTACAGGTTTTAATGCAACTTAAAACCAAAGCAATTACATACATAATAGTTCCAGTTCCATTCTACATCCAAATAAAGAATAAGTCAGTAGTTAAACCTTTTAAACAAAATCGCTCCAAGAATGCAGATCCATTAAAATGTTGTTAGTACTAATTGAATGTCACCTCCCACAGAAACATTGATAGTATAATATCCAACCTAGTTACTTGTTACAGAAGATTCAAGTTAAAAAGATGTACTAACGACATATTCCAAAAGATAAGATAAAAACTTAATTTTAATTCTAAACCGTTTTTTTTGTTGCAGGTAGCACAACAGACCTCACTCCAACACTTATAGGCATTTACGACTCTTTCCTAGAACCAGCTAAGAGTCTAAGGCCAGAAACAAGCGCTTTAGAAACAGCTAAAGATGCTCGAAACGATCCACCGGTAAACCAAAAACAAACGACTGAAGACACAAAAGACAACGCGAAGAAGGATCCCTCCAAAATGGTAGGCAGCGTCAGATTACCGGTAGCAACAGTGAACAAGAGCTCTTTGTACACGGTACGAACTAATTGCAATGGTGCTAACGAAAGTGACCTTACCAGTGATAACAATAGAATTGTACAAAGGACGTTTAAAGAAAAGGTTTCGGAGACGTCTACGTTTGATAACCTGTCGCCAAATGTGAAGCGGATGATTTCAAGTGCCACGGATACAACCACGCTAAAATTCCAGAAGAAAGGCATAGGCAGCGTCAGATCATCCATAAGGCATAGATCGAATATACCTCTAGTCGGAGCTACGTCGAAAATCTCTCAGTCAGGTGTAGATATTTTACCCTCCGTTGAAATATACGACCAGCCGTGTGGCTTGAAAAGCTTTAATAAAAAGAGTGAGGAAGAATCTCCGTCGAAATCTGTACCTTTAAAGCCTGACTTTAGAATAGATGAACAGACCACTTACGATGTACCAACGAATAATAGACCTGCTATTTACGACGTGCCTAGTACAAACAAAACTGCCTTCGAATCTCTATCCTTACCTTACATAGACCAATCCATCGAGCTCTCTATTTCCTCAAATGATAGAGAGTTCGATATCAAACTATCATCTAAAGATAACTCACCCCAAAAACCAGAACCGAAGAAAGAAGTGCCTTCAGATACATTCCCTAATGGAACTAATAGTTTACACAGAAAAGACTTCGTTAATAAGATTGAGAGTCCATCTAAGTTAGCTAAAACTGCCCCATATCCTGAAGTAGTATCATCTACAGGGAATTTAAAAGTGCCTGTTAAAGAATCTCTGCATCCTCCGCCTGAAGTGACCCGACCGTTGTCGATGAGTTCCATTGCGTCGTCTAGTTCTACTTCGAGTAGCGGTGTCCAAAATAAAGGAGGAGTGAACTCTGCGTACTTGGCTTCTATAGAGAGCTTGGACGACCATAGTGACGCCGACATGGTATCCGCGAATGGGAGCAATCATTTCGTGAATAACGCTGGCATTTTGAACAGCAGCGCATCGAAAGAGGGACACTCTGACACAATACCACGTAAGTTATTGGCTTGTTACTCACGCTATTTGTTTGACAACATGCACTTAATCTTGCTAGCACTAAGTGTCTAAGAGTACAAGTAAGACAAATACTATTCAAATCTTTATTTATTGCTGGCCGACCGGTCCACTTGGTATTTAGTGTATTGCAAAAGGCATCGATCCCGTTATTCCGTTATCTACGAAATCATGTTTGACGATGCGGTAGCAACTCCTTTCCACCTATAAGGTCTTGTTAGATTCTAAAGAAGCCCACACTGTATATTCTGTGAAACATACGCAATTGTCCTTTTCAGGTCAGTCTTGGAACGAACCCTCAGGACCCTCTCAGTTGGAGCGAGTGTGCGCAGAAATTGTCCAGACTGAGAACGTCTACGTAGAAGACTTGCGGCAAGTCGTCGAGGTAAGTTTCTAACCACTAGGCTAGGTTATAGACATTTCGTTCCAACCATGTAAAGTTAGCTCTGACTAATAAGTGGATTAAGTAGGCCGCTGCTTTAATATGCAAGGGGTCAGTAGGGCGACCCTTACTCTACTCGCGGTTTAGTAGCCCATTAGTACCTTATCAGGGTGTATAACTGCTAGTTGCGCCCTTAAAATGTTGAATTAACCTGTGATATAATCTTAGGGACGTATGAATCAAAATCAAAAAATAAAAATAAAAATCATTGTGTGTGTGTGTGTGTGTGTGTGTGTGTGTGTGTATGTGTGTATGTGTGCGTGCATGCGTACCTGCGAAAAGTTTTGTGTAGGTACTTATTAAGTTTACTTTAGTTAAGTAATACGTTACACAATTACGTACGTTTCACAATTTACAACAGTATGGCTTCCGTTTCCTCATAACTTAGGATTTCCAACCATGCTCTTATCGTTTTCTTATATGCATGAACTTGCAGAGGGTAAATGTTTAATTTATTATTTACATTATTATACATTTTTGCAGATTGGTGAGTAAATTGTCTCTTAGCGAAGTTAGATTTGGTAGTAGGTAGTGGCGCAACATTACCTATTCTCCTTTTTTTACAGGTAGTAGGTACATACACTAACGATTTGTGAAGCCTTACAATACAGCATTCTACATATAGTTTTCTTATTGATAGGAGATTGCAATGAGATCATTATCGTCATCATATCAGCTATAGGACCACTGTTAGGCCTAGGCCTCCCCATAGACCTCCAGTTGCCTCTGTTGGAAGTGGCTTGCATCCACCGTGAACCCGCGACTGTAACCAGGTCATCCAACCACCTCCTTGGCGGGTCCTACGCTGCGCTTGCCGATCCACGATTTCCATGCAAGAACGTATTGATATTGCTTACCAAATTTTAAATGATCGTGGGATGTTGAAAAGCGAAGGGAAACGTTTATGATACGTTTCACATCCTATATTTTAGTTGATTAACTGGGAAAATTATTATTATTATTGTTTATAGAGGTACTATTCGTATTGAAGCGGCGGAAAAAAAGCCGTGATAGCCTAGTGGTTTGACCTGTGGCCTCGCAAGCAGAGGGTCGCTGGTTCGAATCCCGGGCTCGCACCTCTGAATTTTTCGGAATTTATGTGCGAAATTACATTTGAAATTTACCTACTGTTTGCTAGGTAAGAAATAGTTGACCAGCCGCAATATAATGTTATTGTGGTTTCTCTTTCTTAATTAAATGAAGTATAGAACGCCACAATGAACGACAACTTGCCATGGCATGGAAATAGGACTCGGGGACATATTAACCTGACTAAATATTTCAAAACGCGAACCACTTCTAAAAATGGCTACAACCGGAAGCGGGTAGGCTGTCAAGAGAAAGTGTCAACCTGTCAAGCTGTCACCGATAATTAGTCGCGAATGGGGCTTCATTCATCACTATTCAAAAGGGTAAAAAAACAGGTACCCTAATTACGGCGACAGTGTTGAAAATGGGGTATTTTTACCTGTCACCCAACCCGCGTTAGAGAAAAGTTGGGTTATGTATTTATTTGCAGTTTTAGCCACAATTAGCTTGTGGCTTTTACTATTCGTAATTTTAAACGCACTCTGTAGTAATTATGCACTCTGTAGTCTCTGGTTTTACGCCTCTCATCAACTCAAAGAAAGGGTCTGGCCGGAAGGTAATAGTAAAATCGCCCCTGGCTGTATTTGAAATATTGTTATGCACGTTTGTTTGTTTTATTATAAGATATAATTTTACTGAATATTAAGACTTAAATGCTTACGGTTAGCGAAAAAATAAGAAAAATAAAAATTTAGTTTTTATTTTTTTTTAGCCAAACTACGTAACCGATTAACTTGCCCTTTGGATATTTTGTACATATATTTAAGATACATTTCTGAAAAAAAAAATAAAAGTTCTAGCGTTTTTTAAAGTACACAATTTTGGCTGTTTTAGTTTTTCTTTTTTTTTTTTTTTTTTACTTGCAAGTTAGCGACACCTACCATATTTTGATATTATATGAGCAATTTTATATTCTATTACATATATTTTTTTCAAAATTATTCATTTGGATCAACAAAGTGAAAAAAAATTTTTTGTTTAAAAGGGTGGAAAAAAGTTCTTCCATAATTGTTCAATCGTTCAAACATTCGTTCATAGTGTTAGTAACAATTATCTTATTTATTACCTTCCGGCCAGACCCTTTACCATGAGCTTTTCGGTGATGGAAAACGTTGTGAGGAAACCTGGAACTACAGCCCAAGCCCTCTCATTTTGAGAGGAGGTTTGTGCCTACGAGTGGGACTTATGCTATAGGCTGGAGATGATAAATTATTTGACGATCATAGCCTTTATGATCGGAGTCTTGATGTTAATTATGTATTTAATTACATACTTAAATACATAATTAACATTCAAGACTCGCGCATAATCACAATAATCGCGCATATTTATAGATAAAAAGTACCTACCTATGTTTATCCGTTGCCTAGTACCCATTATGGGCCATAATACAATCTTTGCTTAGTTTGGGACTAGGTCAATTGGTATCAATTGTCGCTAGATATTTATTTATTTAACAAAATTTAGTTTCGCGGTAAAAACTGCATTATGTTATCGTTGTTTTTTAGTATCTCGACCGGATTGGCGTCGCGTGCGACCTAGGGCAGGTGTTTGACCTGGATTCAGGCTGCCTGCAATTACGTGCAATGTTAAATTCGTTGTTCTGTTGTTTATACACACATCATTAAATGATTTACATGAGTTATTCCATGTATTCCTTTTCAGCCTGGTGACTAAATTCACAATCACAACTGAACGGAATAAGTTCGTCTTTGCACATTTTGTAATGTCTTTTAACCTGTCATGCACTGTGATTTATCCTACTAATCCTACTAATACATATTATAAATGCGAAAGTTTGTGACGATGTAAGTGAGTGAGTGTGTATGTTTGTTCCTTCTTCACGCTAAAACGACTGGACGGATTTGGATAAAATTTGGGACGTAGATAGCTGGTACCCTAGATTGAAACATAGGCTATTTTGTATCCTGGAAAATTGCATAATTCCCGCGTGATAGCGATAAACATGGTCACGGTCGTAGCTGCCTATAGAGTTGCAATGTATAAATTGTTGCAGAACTTGAACGTTGTTCTCAGAGACGTCCGATATTATGATTATTAGAACTTACCTAATCAACGTCTCTGAGTGTGACAGTTACATTAAATGTCTTGTGTACAATAAAATGTTATATATTACACACATTTCTATTTAAATTTAACCCATTAACGCCGGTTAAAATCAGAGTTATTTAACACAGGAAGTTTATCCGTCATAAGGCAAACAATCTAAATAGATTGCATTAAAACATTCTCAAAATACTCCGACAGAGATATTCGAGTTCCGACACATTTGGTGTAATCCAGAGACAGTTTTGTGAACCTTTGAAACTTTAGCCCGACCTACTTTACCGCGGAAACAGTTAACTCTTTCAGTTTCAATTTGAAATGCGATGGGCCGCATCAGAAATTCGATTAATGTTATTTTTGATTCTGTTAAAGTGTCGCAAATGTGTGTTCGGCTTAAGTTGCTTGGCGACGGTTGTTAGAAAAAATATGAAAAAGAATTTGATGGAATGGAGAAAAGCTAATACACGTTTTCTTAAACTGTATCCGTTTCGTCTTTTTTCACATGGCGACCGTGACAGGACGGCGACTGGGGAACTAGTAAGGCCTGCGCAGCGTCTCTACTCGCTTGAAATCTCGTCTGTAGATAAGTTTCAACCACTCGAACGACTTACGACTTCGACTAGACGCGACAAAGAAACAATTGACGTATTATTTGATTCCGACAAGGTTCTAGGGACTTCAACTACTACACGGTCTGGACGAGTCATTAGACAGCCAAATAGGTTCAAGGACTTTACGGATTAATGCAATATTTTATACGTTGAATTGTTTCATTTGTTTTCTTTTATAACTTAGCACGATTGTTTAACTAGTTTATTGTTAAGATTAATGTTGTGTGATGTTATTATTACTAAATGTTCTCAATTTATATTTTAACCTTCCGGTTACTTTTGCCGGGGACTGTCGCAAATGTGTGTTCGGCTTAAGTTGCTTGGCGACGGTTGTTAGAAAAAATATGAAAAAGAATTTGATGGAATGGAGAAAAGCTAATACACGTTTTCTTAAACTGTATCCGTTTCGTCTTTTTTCACATAAAGTTTTCCAGTTGATTGCTTTGAATTTTCGGATTTTAATACAGCGCTATCTATTCTCTTAATGTCTCTCGACATCATCGGACTTCATAATTCCAATTGTGTTATTTCAATCCGAATAGTATCATCATCTTTCTAGCGTTTTTCCCGGCATTTGCCACGGCTCAGTGAGCCTGGGCTCCGCTTTGTCAACCTAATCCCAAGATTTGGCGTAGGCACTAGTTTTTACAGAAGCGACTGCCCTGACCTTACTACCCAGAGGCGTAACTAAGCCTTATTGGGATTGGGCCGGTTTCCTCACGATGTTTTCCTTCACCGAAATAGTACCTACAGTGCAATAGTTTGGCAGCCGCGAAATAAAATTGTTTTAATGCCACTTTATTTGCGTGGCGTCAATTGTTACTCTAGTACAAATCGTAAAGAGATTACAGTTCACGAGCCGCAATATAATGTTTTTGTGGTTTCTCATCCTAAATTAAATGAAGTATAATGGAGGCCTTTGTTCAACAGTGGACGTCTTCCGGCTGATGATGCGAGTGAGATAGACATTACCATTCGAACTTCAGGTAGTAGACTTGAACATCGCACATTCGCGTTTCTTAATTACCAGTTAATTGTAGCTTTTTAGATAGAAAGTTAGCGTATAACGGTGAAAGCCGGTGCTCAGATAAACGTCGTATAAACTAGGTTTAGTGGCGCACTTAATTGACGTTTAAGAGCTCGATTGAGTCATTAAGAATTGATGATGACTTGTGATTAAAAACCGGCAAAGCGCGAGTGGGACCATGCATAAAACATACATATGTCAATCACGGCTTTATCCCTGACGGGGTAAATAGAGCCTAGGGTGAGACATAAGAGACCAGGCGTTTAGAGTGATTGCGGGGGAGGTGGAAATGGGAATCAAAATAGTGATGGGTTGCCTGCCGCATCGCTTATACTATAACGTGATTCCTAAAATATTCGCCCATTCCCTCGATGGGCTATTTACCATCTGCATGGGAAGAGAAGCAACGTACAGTCGAGAGCATAAATATCGATAGGTACTGCCATCATGTCAAATATTTATGATTTAGCGAACAAAGAAAAAATTTGCTTAACTCCTCTCAAATTTTAGCCCTCAGGCTCACAGAGTGTAACAAAAACCGGCCAAGTGCAAGTCGGACTCGCGCATGAAGGGTTCCGTACCAGAAAAAAAAGTCTAACAACTACTCTGTTAACGTTACTCTGTTAAAACGCCAACAACTACTCTGTTGTATGGGAGCCTCCCTTAATTATTATTACTATTTTAATTTTAGTATTTGTTGTTGTAGCCACAATAAAAATACATAATCTGTGCAAATTTCAACTGTCTAGCTATTACGGTTCTTGAGATCTAGCTCGGAGAGTGGTAGCCATGAAAAAGGGCTAAAATATCACGTTTTTTGTACCCTCTGCTTGAGAGGCCACAGGTCAAACCACTATGCTTTTCTCATCTACCTATATCACCCTGCCTAAGCCCTG
Organism: Pandemis heparana; assembly: GCA_963854515.1. Classification (NCBI taxonomy): domain Eukaryota; kingdom Metazoa; phylum Arthropoda; class Insecta; order Lepidoptera; family Tortricidae; genus Pandemis; species Pandemis heparana. The sequence continues at coordinate 4,410,644 of OY978031.1, forward strand.
CCTCATTATTATATCGCTCTCTTGCGTCTTTACTTTGATCCGAGTGAGATACAAGTTAAAAAGTGGTTTAAAAATACTACTTCTATATACAGTTGTCCCACAAGTCTAAGCAACTTGACAGTAACTGTCACCCTACTATCGCCGCCATATTGGGATGTCCCGTTAGTGTCCCTAGACTAAACATTTATGTGCTTCCTTCTAGGTCTTTAGTAAGTTGAGACAAAGTCGAGTTTTGTTTAAATTGTGTGCAGAATAAGTGTTAGCGATTGCGACTAGATTTAATGGAACTTTAGGTCTCATAGTAATTTATTAATTTCTAAGAGGATGAACTGACGAGTCTGATCAATATTGCGGAACGTATGTTGCCTATGCTTAGTTACAAAGAAATTAAAAAATTAGTATATTGTAGCAAAGGCCGGAACGCAGCCGAATTGCTGGTCGAGTAAAATTAGGAGGCTGAGCGCTAACGAGTGGTTATACGAGTCTAGTAATCGCCGTCTAGGCCGAGGTATATTGGTTTTCTCAAATACTGTGAATATGAGATATTACTGAGTCTGTTTGAGAAAAAAAAAGTATTTTTTTAGAGTGCTACGGTTACCATAGAGTTTATATCGTCTCGCCGTGTCGTTTACTTACGTTTATTGAGTTAATCCTACTAATGTTATAAATGCGAAAGTTTGCGAGTGACGATATGACGTGACGATGTGAGTGTGTATGTCTGTTCCTTCTTCACGCTAAAACGACTGGACGGATTTGGATAAAATTTGGAACGAAGATAGATTGAAACATAGGCTACTTTTTATCCCAGAAAATTGCATGCTTCCCGCGGTATAGCGATACACATGTCTATAATTATGTTTATAGGTAGGTTACGTATAGTTTTATAATTGGTCGTTAGTTTCAAAATCAAACAAATAAACATATGTTTAATAGTAGTAGTGCCACGACGATGACTATTTCTACCCCCGAAAATAATTTGTGTATGTACAAACCTAAGTCCACCCGTCAGTCATTTGGGTCGCATAATATTCACCGTACCCTGGCCATGTTCAGTGAGGATAAAAGCTCTTCCTAGCCTGGTAGTGGTATGTCAGGCCGTCTGTCAGTTACCTGTCAGTTGGCTGCTAACTGGACACCTAGTGCTTGTTAAGGAAAGTACTTACGGTACCTCTGCTCAAGACAGCTGGCCTTATACTCCAAAAGTAGATTTTTGAAGTCCATACATACATACATATCGTCACGCCTCTTTCTCTTCTCTTTTGAAGTCCATATAGAATATAAATTATTTTTCTGTCAAATATATCTGCGATGTTAAACGTGATTGTTGTTAATTTGACTTTGAAGCGCCCCCACAAATGTGTATTTAAATGCAATGAATCTAAAATTTACAAAAAAAAACACAGTGGTGTCTGTAAAGTCGGTTTACGGACGACAGTTTTACGTGATATCGCCATAAAGAAACATTGATGAAAACTGCTAGCTCTGACGTCACGCGACAACGTGACACTTTTTCGTGCGTGCAGCAGGCGTTTATCGATTTTTAAGGTTATCACGTCAAAAAAATGATCACACTTTTTTAATCGTTTCGCACTTAACTATAATATTGTGTTCGTGTCACATATTTCGTTATGACCGTATCAAGTTTATTTATAGACGCACATATGCGTGGGTCCGCGGATTATTAATAGTTTGGAATAACTTATGGTAATATGTTTCGACCATATGTCAGGTTTACTGACACACTTATAGACCGACCTCTTAAATGAGTCCTCGGTCCTCGCCCGCGCGGCACAGGGGCGCGGGGTGGGACGATAGAGGGGCTGAGAGGTGCGGGCGGGTAGTGTGCCTGCCGCCCGCACCTCTCTCGGCCCCCGCGGTACTTTCTTACTTATACTTACACTTTTTATACTATGTATGTATTGATGATGAAGATCGTCAACGCGAGAGAAGAAACAATGTAATATTCGTATATGGGCTAGCAAAAGAGCGCGCGACATAGACACCCGTTTCTTTCTAAAACGAACAATAAGAAAAAGACGGGTATATCTCGCGCACGACACAGCTCTCTCGCGCACTTGTTAGCCGTGCTGGAATAACTAAAACGTGATCAAAAAAAATTATCAGTTGTATATTTCAAAGAACAACCGGACCAATCCCAATAAGGCTTAGTTACCCTACTGGGTTGGAATGTCAGATGGCAGTCGCCTACGCCAAATCTTGGGATTAGGTTGTCAAAGCGGACCCCAGGCTCACTGAGCCGTGGCAAATGCCGAGAAAAACGCTAGGAAGATGATGATGATATTTCAAAGTAAAAAGAATATTACCTACTCCTTTACATAAGGGAGATGGAGGACGGGGGGAATTGTGGAGGCTGAGAGGCCTTTGCCCAGCAGTGGTAGAGCACAATAGATTAGTTAAAAAAAACTTACACAGAGCCAGTATATGCAGTTACAAGCGATCCGCCCCGGCTTCGCACGGTATATTATGCATGGATTACAAACCTTCCTCTTGATTCACTCTATTAAAAAAAACGCTTCAAAATCCGTTGCTTAGTTTTAAAGATTTGTTTGAGAATGGACTATGGTAACTGAATGAAAAGTCGTACTTTGAATTAAACTCTATATTTTACTACTCCAAACAGTCACTCTTTTGCTGAAGATTCTCACATTGCAATTTAAAACTGGCCGCATTTATACTTTACACAGCGACACTTCGATACCATGTTTCAAACTCGTATAGCTCCATCTGTCGACGCATAGTTGAACTATACAAGCTGAACAAGATTTAAGCATACATAGGGACATAAGGACATAGGGACAGAGAAAGCGACTTTGTTTTATACTATGTAGTGATTACTTATTACACCTTTGCCATAGAGTCAATCAATTGCTTTAACAAACTGCATTAATAGCCGTAGTCAGCGGCCATAAAGCAGCGATGCGCCGGCGCCGGGTTATTTAAATATGCGCACGTGGGCAGGCGATAGTGACGCGCGGGTATCGATATCGATTGTTCTCATTAACACGCTGACAACCGCCAATAACCCGGGCCCTATTTTATAAAGCTACAATTTTACAAGTGGAAGCATAGAATAGATAATAACAGAGTAGAACGGAATCTCTTTTGACCGCGTCCAAAACGCCGCCATTTATGTACCTACTTCCCCCTTCACGTCGTTACACCCCTCTGTCGTCCAGGCGTATTGCTAGGGTTGCTTATCGTTAAACATTATACTTACGTGTAAAGATAATATTGCTAAAATATAAGTTTTTATTTACTTTGAAATCATTATTTTATTCCAGTTTAACAAAATATGAGATTTATAAATCATTACGTGTGTTTCCAAGAAGGTACGGAACGCGCAAAAATGCCAAACGCGCGTGCGGCGACGCCGGCCGTGCGTGGCAGCCTGACTGAGTCGCTCGCTTAGCGAGTACTGTAATATCGTGACCTTGGAGTCCGGCCGGAGCGGGAGATTCCGTTCTACTATGTTCTTACTTATTCTATGGTGGAAGTCTCTTTCTGATCTGTGTTAGATAGAGACTTCCACTGGTAAATTTAACTTGTAACTCGAAGCTTTATAAAATAGGGCCCTGGGGGACCTTACCATGACGTCAATGCGTTTCAATTCTGATTTTTTAACTGTCACTTTTGACACTTCTAGTATGGATCTGACAGCGAGCGATCCAACTTTGTTGCCGAATTGGATCGCATTAAGACGTGTGAGTGGTTTGGTCCTTCCAAGCTGGTCTGGGAGGAAAGAAAAAACATAGAATGTATCAGTTGCTTCTCTTCCCGCGCTGGTAAAAGCCCATAGAGGGCATGGGCGAAAATCTTAGGAATCATGGTATAGGCGATGCGGCTAGCAACCCATCAATATTTTGATTCCACTTACCTATACGCCCACAATCATGCTAAACGTGGCCTTTAAGTAGGTCTCGTTACCTTAGGCTCTGTCTACCCCGTTAGGGATAAATACGTGATTTATGTATGTTATGTATGTATGTATAGGACGGAGAGGACGTCTTTGTCTGTTTCGTAGTAATAAATAGAGCGGAATCATAGATAACTGACACTTAATATAACTAGAACTTAAGAGGCTGACAACACCTAATTTTGTTGAAATTGATGTTATTTAAGCACTTTTTTAAGAAAAACCACACACAATAAAAATCCAAAAAAATATGTATGTTAATTTTCATCATATTTCAAACACGCTGGACGGACTCGATACATAATTGAACAAAATCGGCTCGATAGAAAATAATTGCAAAGATTGGTCTTCATCAAAATCATCATTAAACGGTTCTATGTCTTTATTTATTTCAACGTATGGGTCTACAGTTAAAAACATGAAGTCAACATATTCAATACCTACACAAATAATCTATACTTTTTTTTATTTCTTATTATTTGTGTCTTATTTGCAAGATTTTAGACGCGCGCCAAGCTGCCGAAATAGTTTCTTCTCCTTCACTAACAGGCATGCGATCCGTATGTGTGAAGAGTGGCGCTGCTCAAGGTCATTTACTGTTGACAGCGCCTTAACAGAGAGTGGTGCGACAGGTCCTTAGACTGTCCAACACTTGTACCTAATCTAAATTGAAAAAGAACGTTATAATTCGCTTTAAGTTATCGATGAAAAGTTTTTAATAAAAATTTATTTCGGCTGCTAGTTTTTTTAATTAGTATACTTATCGTTGGCACGCCGAATTACGCGACAATTTAATAAACAACAACAACAACATGTCCTTAAGTACTGAAATTGTAGCGAATTCGGAATAAAAAGGCTATATTATTATTATTATATTATTTATCCTTTATCTTAAGTTAGGTTTTTACAATATTCAAATAGAAAGTAATAAAGCAATAGTAATACAAAATATAAAAAAATGTATAAAAACCTAACCTAGACTGCCGCCAGCAGCGAGGCGGCCGGTGGTCAGACAGGGCGACAGAGAAAGGAACTATTATTAATAATTATTATAAATTATTATTATTATAATTATCGTTGTATTTTTTTCCCACCACTAGATCACCGGTGGTCCGCAGTGGGCGACACGAACTCGAATTACTTTTATATCGACTGTCGATAAATTAAAACCCTAGTAGGCGTTATACAGTTAGTGTGTTAGTATGCGTAGTATTCAGAACTTACGTTAATTTTATGCTGAACATTTATATTAACAGCGACGTATAAAAATCTTGTCAATTAATTTTGTACACAGATTAATTTTACTAAAATAGCATACTAATTATTTTATCTGATTGTATATAATGAAAGATATATCTAAAAAATACTGACAACTAGAACACATGGAAAACTCCGAAAAGTAAAGCTATGGTCGGTAATCGAACCCAGTAGGCTTATTGTTTAACTCGCTTGCAATCGCCATCGTGTTCATTTTGACAGTTCTTGTATGAATGTGACAGCTAGCTGATTCCGATGCCAATTGTCAGCCCGTACATGAACTGTCAAAATGAACACGATTACGATTGCGAGCGAGTTTCACCAACACGACAATGGCTTCATATTGACTATACGCCTTGCATTTCGACTTGTCATATGTCGCTGACAATGGTCAAGGAGGTGAAATAGGGACCAGGCTTTTTGATATGACTATTTATGAACTGACTAGCGACTGCTCCTTATTAAAACGATTCGTTTCCCTCAAGTTAATTAACCTTTGCCGTGCTCGCAACTTTTAACTTAATACCCTAATACGTTGCTTATTGGATAATTTATTTTACAAATACCATCTTATTTGCATTGAGAACGAGTAAGCTGTATCAGCCTATGAAAACAGCTTTTTCTTTAGTCTTTAGATATACAGAGGGCTTTTTCCACCGCTCTCTGCTAAGTTCCAAGTTATTTTAAGTATCAGTTTATCTATGATTCCGTCTCTATTTATTACTACGAAACAGACAAAGACGTCCTCTCCGTCCTATACATACATAACATACATAAATCACGTATTTGGGCATTTTCAAAAAAACGTGTACCCTAGACTTGTTCTTTCAAAATAAAAACATTTTGGGTTTTTCTGAATCAGAATTATTAGCACTATTCATTTCTGTAAAGAAAAAAAGTGTCCTTCGGTGTTTTTGTCAGTTTTGTGACACTATTTTCATCCGATTTATATGAGTCGTCACAAAACTGACACGAAAAAGTTGTATTGGAAATTAAGGTTATTTTGTTAGACAAAGGGTACACGTTTTTTTGAAAATGCCCATTTATCCCTTTGTAGACAGAGCCTAAGGTAACAAGACCTACTTAAAGACCTACTTATATTTATTACTACGAAACTGACAGAGACGTCATCATAGATAACTGACAGTTAAGATAACTGGAACTTAACAGAACAACTAAATAGCCCTGGTAATGTGTCTTCAGGATTTTTTAATCCTATTTGACAAATGCGTCTACACATCGATCCATGTTCGAAGTGAACCATGTCAAGGGCGGGACTACATTTAAATAAAAAAATTAAATGAAAAATATCAGTAAAATTACCCGCATTGGCGTGTGTTTAGGGTGACAAATTGATATATTTCCTTTTTAATTAGAAGAGGACAGATATAGACAAGAAGGGCATTAAAATTTCACTGTCACGGTCCGCGGCAGTGGCCGTGTGGGCACAACCGGTGCCGCAGGTTACGACACCGCGCCGCTATTGTCTGCGTATGCTGCGTTTGCGCATAGCAATGTAGGGCTTGATTCTGTACGGCTAACACGAGTGTGTGATAGTGTGTGTGATAGATTGCCCGTCTTTTCCTTACTGTTAGTTCAAGAAAGACGGATAGGTGCCCAACTGCCCATCACGCTTCCCGCGTTGAACGGCGATGGACAATCCCTGTGCCAGGAATGATCCGGAACGAGAGTCCAGTAGGCTTATGGTGTTCATTTTGACAGTTCTTGTATGAATGTGACAGCTAGCTGATTCCGATGCCAATTGACAGCCCATACATGAACTGTCAAAATGAACACGATGGCGATGGAGAGCGAGTTAGACAATAAGCCTACTGACCACGCTCTCGTAACCGGCATCCCACTTCTTTAAAAGGATAAAACTCCAGCAGGCATCTGCAACTGGCCCTGCAAGTACTCTCCTCGTGACTTGCTTCCAGTACTCGCCCGTCACCTTCGAGTACTCGCCGCGCCAAACGCTCCACTTATAAATAAATTGAATTGATGATGAAATAAATGGAAAGACTAGGTTTTAACTTTATAGAACTATTTAATTAATATCAAAAACATAAGAGTAACAATGACACGGCAAGTATACGGAGCAGAGAGAGCATATGAAGCAATGAAGTATATCGACTTATAGTTGCTAATAGATTTTGTGTAGGCGTTTGTGTACATCTTTTATATTTCAACATTCTCTCCTGGACGCAAACCCATTGCTTCAGTGAAAACTTTGTGCTTCGGTTGATGCAGTGCTTTCGTCAGGACATCAGCTACCATATCTTCAGTTCTCTTGTAAATTACAGAAATTTGTTTGGCTGCAATTTTCTCCCTCACAAAGTGGTAGCGGACATCAATGTGCTTGCTTCGGGCGTGATAACCTTCGGTACCTGAAAGGCTAATGGCACTTTGATTATCATAATACATGATTAACGGTACATTTGATAGCTCAGTCCAGAATTCTTCCTCCAATTGTTTAAGATACAGTGCCTCTTGTATAGATGCAGTTAGAGACATGTATTCTGCTTCGGTACTAGACAAAGCTATCGTATTTTGTCTTTTAGAGCACCAACTGATAGCAGCACCCTGAAAGAGAAAAACGTATCCTGTACAGGATCTTCTATCTTCAGAGTGACTCGCCCAATCAGCGTCACAGTAGCCAACAATATTCTGCTTATTTCCTTTGAAGGTTAACTTGTAATTTATTGTGGCTTTTAAATATCTTAAAACTCTTTTGAGCGTAATCCAGTGTTGCATAGTTGGTTGACTATTATATCTGCTCAATGAGTTTACAATGTAAGCTATATCTGGCCTTGTTCCTTGGGATAAATACAACAGGCAACCTATCAATTCTTGATATGGTATATTTTTCAATATTTCTTTTTCATTTGTTGCCTTCTTTAATTGAATATTTGCTTCACTTGGTGTCCAAACAGGCTTACATTCATTCATTTTAAAACGATTTAATATTTTTCTTACATAAATAGATTGATCCAGTGATATTTGGTTATCATTTTCTTCAGTTATACGATAACCAATGCATTGTTTTGCTTTACCCATATCTTTCATGTAAAAATTTTCTTGAAGATTTTTCTTGATGGTATGCGCTGCATTATTATTATTAAAAAAACAAAGTAGGTCATCAACATAGCAGGTGATGAACATTATATCATCTTTACTTAATATTCTATAGTAAATACAAGGATCGACTTTTGATCGGGTCATTCCGATTTCTAATAAAGTTGCATTTAATTTCTTATTCCACTGCCGACTTGCTTGTTTGAGACCATAAATAGCTTTTTGCAAGCGACAAATTTTCTCTCCTTGCTGAAAAAAAGGGGGTTGAGACATATAAACTTCCTCTTCTATGTCTCCTTGTAGGAATGCCGTTACGGCGTCCATTTGGTGTATTTTTAACTTGTATTTGACAGCAAGTCCAACTAAATATCTTATAGATGAATATCTGACCACTGGTGCGTATATTTCATTATAGTCGATTCCTTTAGTTTGCTGAAAGCCTTTAATAACGAGTCTTGCCTTGTAGCGTATGACATCACCATTTTCGTTCAATTTTGTCTTAAAAACCCATTTGCATGGTATGACTTTCTTACCTGCAGGTACTTCTATTAATGACCAAGTATTATTATTGATTAAGGACTCGTATTCATCTCGCATCGCTTTTCTCCACTCAGTGGCCTCTTTACTTGCTAAGGCTTCGTCAAGGCTTTGTGGATCACTGTTCAGTAAGCTTGGTGCGGATTCAGTGAGCATGCAAACGAAAGACGTACTAGGACTTTTGCTATAAATTTCCATTCGTCTGTTTGATCTTAGGTTTCCCTGGTACATCGGAAGTGTTTCATAACTTTCATCAGGTACGTATGTTTCATCTAATGGATCATCATATATACTCGTAGACGAGTTTGAGGCATCTAAAAAATTTAACGGAGTTGTCGGTGAAGTATCTAAATTATTTTGACCATTATCACTCTCGGACGTTGATTGAGTATTCGAAGTTGTCGGTGTAGCGTTTACATCTTCATACACATTGTCATTACACCTCATCTCTTCTTTTACAGGTATATTACCCACATTTTTATTTTCATTAACGACATTTTTATGTAGCATTTTTTCACAATCTTCATTTGTAACGTCTGATTTTGTTTCAGTTGCAGAAGTGGGAAACATAGTTCTTTTGACTTTTGCTTCAAGGAATACAACATCTCTACTCATAACAGCTTTTCTACTTTTAGGATCGATGAATCTATAGCCTTTGGTACAGTTTGAGTATCCGACAAAAATTAACTCACTTGATTTTGCATCCAATTTTTGTCGTTTTTCCTTCGGTATGTGTACCATTGCTCTGCATCCAAATATTCGTAAATGGCTTAAATCTGGTTTTTTACCACTCCATACTTCTTCAGGTGTGATGTTAGAGAGCGCTTGGGTCGGTGAGCGGTTGACAATGTACGCTGCCGTTGACACTGCTTCAGCCCAATAATCTTTCTGTAAATCAGCATTTAAAATCATACATTTAGCACGCTCAATAATTGTACGATTCATTCTCTCACTTAAACCATTTTGTTCTGGTGTGTATGGGATGGATGTTTGATGTAAGATTCCATTTTTCTTTAAATATGTATCAAATTCTCTATTTATGTACTCTTTCCCATTATCACTTCTAAGCACCTTAATCCTTTTATTTAACTCGTTTTCCACTCGGTTTTTAAATTCAACAAATTTGTCAAATACCTCGCTTTTATTTTTTATTGGGTAGAGAAATACTTTGCGTGAATAATCGTCAATGAAAGTTGTAAAATACCTTGCACCTCCAATTGATGTAGTTTGCATCGGACCACAAACATCTGTGTGGATTAGCTCTAGCAATTCCTTTGCTCGGGAGCCACTACTCGGTAGAGATTGCCTGGTTTGTTTGCCTTCTAAACATGGTATACATACATAGCTTTCTTTTTTCGGTGACAATTTCACACCGGAAGTACAGTTAGGTACTTTGTTGACATCAACAAAGTTTAAGTGGCCTAAACGTTGATGCCACAGGTAGGTATCGGTCTCTGCTGTGGCTGCCATCACTCGAGTTTTGTTATTGTTGACATTCAATCTATAGGTATCATTAATAAGGCTTGCAAAAGCTACTTTTTCTCCCTGTTGGTTTTGTATTTGACAGCCATTTTTATCAAATTGTATTTTACAGCCAGCTTTTATAATTTTACTCACAGATAATAAATTAGTTGATAGTTCTGGTACAAACAATACGTTTCTCACCTGTATTGAATTGCTGCTGCCATCTTCAGCTGGCACTTGTATGGTAATATCCCCACAACATTCAACATTTAAAACTTTGTTGTCTGCAATTCGTATGTTGTGTACAGGTGGCGCCGTCACATTCTCAATCCATTCCTTATGCATGGTCATGTGAGCCGACGCGCCGGAATCTACATACCAGTTCATAGCATCGTTCAACTGCATGGCTGAAAAAGCTGCTACAAAACCATTATTATTATTATTTTTGTTACCATTTTTGTTTTCAGACTTATTTTTACGGTGCCAACAATTTTTACCAAAATGGCCAAATTTATTACACTGATAGCATCGGGGGCCTTTCGGTTTAGTTTGAGACTGATGATTTTTATATTGATTATTTTTAGAATTTGTGTAAAATGCGGTAGTGTCAACTTTAACTTCTTGTAGAAGTTTTGTCTTTATTAAGTCGGCGCTGATTTTTACACCGGAATTCTCGATACCCATAATCATCGGCTTGTATAAATCCGGCAAGCCTGCTAACATCAAGGTCCCAAGCCACTCATCATCAACTTGAAAAGATATATTTCTAAGTTTATGAGCCGATGTCATTATCTTATTAACATACTCTTCTACGCTAGTACTTGTTTCCAACGTTGTGTTAATTAAATCTTTCAGTAAACCAACCTTGCGCAGTAGACCGGAGTCTTGGAATGCATTTGCTAAATTTTGCCATACCTCATGTGCTGTTTTTGCATCCTGTATATGAACATATAGAAGGGAATCCACTAATAATATCAGTTTAGACTTTGCTTTTAAGTCTTTCTTATTATCAGTACTTGCTTTTTCCACACACTCCCATAATTCTTCATGCTGTAGGTAGGCTTTTACAGCAAAACTCCAACTCGTCCAATTATCACGACCAGTGAGCTTATCAATTGCTACAAACGAGGTGCTTGACGACATTGTAGCAATGTATTGAGTTAAATTCTTCTTTTAGCTGAAATGTTTTAAAACCGGCGATCGCGAACTATTAGTGAGGTTAAATTTTATTTTTCACTAGTTTACTTTCAAAGTTTAATATTTTCACTGAATAATATTTACAGGTCGGCCTGGGCCCATAACCTGATGAAATAAATGGAAAGACTAGGTTTTAACTTTATAGAACTATTTAATTAATATCAAAAACATAAGAGTAACAATGACACGGCAAGTATACGGAGCAGAGAGAGCATATGAAGCAATGAAGTATATCGACTTATAGTTGCTAATAGATTTTGTGTAGGCGTTTGTGTACATCTTTTATATTTCAACAGTTGTCATTCCCCGTGTAAACACTCCCACGCATAATAACATCATATGTCTTGTATGCTGATATCGCATAAGATAAACTGACTTCCGCTCGGTATGTAGATTATCTAAATAGGCGAGTAAAGTAATGTATCTGATTGTGAAGATTTCTCTATGAATTCCTTGTCTTTGTTCTGCGGAACGGTAGCAGTGGTTCTTGTGGTAGGTTTAGGTGGTAGGAAGCAAGGTACTAGCATGCAAGGTACTAGCTGTGTTCACCTAATCCCAATTTCGAAGTTCTTATCGTACCATCATTGGTCGTTAATGAACGGATGGGAGCGGATCAGAATATACATATAAAGTTTAAAATGTATAATGGGTTAAAATGCATTATAGTTCAAAATGTATAATGCCATTTTCTGCGAAATTTTTAGGTATATGATTTTTTTTATAGCATAATTTATAGATTTGTTTAGGTTAGGTTAGGTTTAGTTTATAACAATTCTGTTAATTCGCAATTTTCTGAATAAATCACGTTATATATTTTGAACCATTATGTATTTTAACCCGTTATGCATTTTAAACTTTATTTATTAATATTAATACGTACGCTTGAAGTCTGAGACCAAAACGAATTCGCTCGGCACGCAGGTACTTTACCTGTTATCTGTAAGAAATCCCTCGCTGATAGCATTATTAACGCTTTCTCCGACGACTCACATTTAAGCAAACATGCACGCACCACTTATTCTCAGATGTAGGGTGGATGACAATACAAGTACATACATATTTAAGTATGTATTAAACTTCCATGTTGGTCTGGGAGCGAAGAAAAAACAGAATGTAAGTACCTACCTTCTTCTCTCCCCGCGAAGATGGTTAAAGCCCATCGAGGAAATGGAAGAAAATCTTAGGAATCATATTATAGGCGATGCGGCTAGCAACCCATCACTATTTTGATTCCCCTTTCCACCTATACGCCCACAATCATGCTAAGCGTGGCCTTTGGGTCTTGTTACTCTAAGCTCTTGTCTACCCCGTACGGAATAATGACGTGATTTACGTGTGTATCCCATACATCCCATCCCCATATGTGACCCAGAAGAAGATGGCGGGATGACTTGGACGCATATCAAGTAGAGTGGCAGGAGCATGCCCTCGACCGGGACGAGTGGCGGAAAAAGGGAAGGCCTTTGCCCAGTAGTGGGACACTCAATTAGGCTATTTTATTTTTTTTATTCAGAATTCGCTACAATTTCAGTAAGTAAAGTTCATGTTGTTGTTATTGTGGTTTATTTTTTTTTATTTACTTATTAAATTGTCGCGTAATTCGGCGTGCCTCATGGCATGGGCCTCCTCCGTGTAGTGGACGGTTTGGGCTATAGTTCCCACGCGCGCCCAGTGCCGATTGGGAACTTAACACACACCATTGAATTTCTTCGCAGATGTGTGCAGGTTTCCTCACGATGTTTTTCCTTCACAGAAAAGCTCATGGCAAATTACAAATGTAATTTTCGCACATAAATTCCGTAAAAATCAGAGGTGCGAGCCCGGGATTTGAACCCACGACGCTCTGCTTGAGAGGCCACAGGTCAAACCACTAGGCTACCACGGCTTTAGGCTAATATATGTCATTATAATAAATACGTATGTTGTATTTAGCTGTTTAAGTAGTTCATTTGTTTACCCGTTACCAGGCCCCTATTTCAACAACTCGACAATTGTCGGCGACCAGTGTCAATTTGAAATGCAATGCGCAATCAATATGAAGCCAACCGGCGTAGCCTCTCGACGAGTTAGTAATGTGAACAGAATTGTCACATGTCGCCGACAATTGTCGCGCTGGTGAAATAGGAGTCAGGTACCCATATTATCCGTTGGTGTCAATTGTCCCAAGATATTTATTTATTTAATGTATTTAAACCGATATGGCAAGGTGGCGTACTAAATTACCTTATTCATAACGCACGACCCACTTTGATATCCACAATTGCAATAAACGGACTGTGGGTAGACGAATACGATTCTTCCGGTCCAGTTTCTATTTTCTACTAAGTGTGGTTTGGTCTACATCGAGATGGCGGCTCTGTGGACAGTGACGGGAAGTTGCGAAGGGATTACGACCCTCTTAACTACGCGGTTATGGACACTAAAAGGGATACTTAAAACACATAAGGTTTGAAATGCATAATGGATCATATCTATATTCTGTTTCAAAATATATATAATGAAATTGTCTCATAAAATGGTAACTTAAAGGGAATGTACGTTAGCAACAATTCGTCAGATGGAGGCCCTTCCTCAATATAAAGAAGTGCATCATCGTCCCTTCCATGTTCTAGGCTAACTAGGCTCGCTCGGGGCCCCATAGGTAGAGTTAGGAGCCAGTGGACTGATAGTCCTGCTACCAGTAATGCCATTGATAAAGAGTACCTTAAACCTACGAGTGGATATGATGAGATTGATGAATGGATAAAGCGAAAGAGGTTCTGTGTCAGGTTAGGATCGTACTAAGTGACAAAGTAGTCTCTATGTCTTTATGAGAGAGGTGTGACTGGACGCAATTACTATGCGTCAAAAACGCTACGGCCTTGCTAAGCTAAAAACGGTCTTGCTAAGCTATATTATGACATGCTAGTTAAGTGAACTTCCGCGCTGGTCTGGGAGTAAAGAAAAAATATTGAATATACCAGTGATGACTTATGGCTCTGAGACGTGGTCTTTGACTGCTGGCCTATTGGAAAGGCTCAGAGTCGCTCAACGAGCTATGGAGAGAGCTATGCTCGGAGTTTCTTTCCGCTACAGAATCCGAAATACGGAGATTCGCCGAAGAACTAGAGTCACCGACATAGCTCGAACAGTATGTACGTTGAAGTGGCAATGGGCAGGCCACATCGCTAGTGGAACAGACAACCGTTGGGGGAAAAAAGTTCTCGAGTGGCGACCGCGATCCGGAAGACGTAGTGTTGGCAGGCCTCCCACTAGGTGGACTGACGACATCGTAAAAGTTGCGGGAAACCGGTGGATGCAGGTGGCGACTTGTCGTTCATTATGGTGTGCTAAAGGGGAGGCCTTCGTTCAGCAGTGGACGTCTTCAGGCTGATGATGATACCAGTTGCTTCTCTTCCCTAAGATGGTAGAAGTCCATCGGGGAACGGGCGAAAATCTTAGAAATCATGCTATAGGCGATGCGGCTAGCAACCCATCACTATTTTGATTCCCCTTTCCACCTCCCACAATCATGCTAAGCGTCTTTGGGTCTTATTACCCTAGGCTTTGCTAACCCGTAAGCGATAGTCTTGATTTATGTGTGCTGGTTGTTAAGTGAAAACAGTGAATCTCAATTCGTAAGCACTAAGTATATCTCAAATGTCAAAAGTTTCTTTTGCAAATAGGCCGCCAAGGGCTCTTTTAGGTACATGTATTTTTTTTAATCTACCAGCGCATTCGGAAAGACCATCATTGCCAAGAAGAATGCGCCGCAAGAAACTTGGCAGAAAGTATTTTTTTCAAAATAAAATAGATTTACAACAGTACTTAAATTCTACTTAACTTACCTATAATACAATTAATACATTTTATAAAAGGGATGTATAAGGTCCACAAGTTAAGTTCGTATCGTACTTCGTACCTTAAATAATATTAGCCTATAGTAAGAGATGTATTAAAATCTCTACTATCTAAGCTAGATACAGTAGACTTATAGGGGTTGTGCCTTATAGGCTAAGACCTTAGTTTCTCTTTCGAAAGGGACCCGTGGAAGGGACCGAGTAAGGCCATTTGGGTTAAGCGTGCAGGTTTCGTTAATTAGTTCGTGTTAGCTAATTAATATCGTTCCAGTTCGCGGCGCGTGCTACGAATCTGTATTGATATTGTAGTTAATTAACACTGGTTTGTTGTATAGTCGCACTAATTAAATCGTGACTGGTTGTGACCTACAGATTTTTATAACTTACATACATACCGTCACGCCTCTTTCCCACAGGGGTAGGCAGAGGGGATTTTCAACCTCTGGGTGGCAGACCATTTGGCTGATGGTTTTCTTTGGATATTAACGTACTAGCTGTTGCCAGCGACTTCGTCTGCAAAGAATTCGTTTATCGCTATCCCGCGGGAACTACGCAATTTTTCGGGATAAAAAGTAGCCTATGTGCTATTCCAGACTTTTCTCTATCTATGTGTCGAATTTCATCCAGATCCGTTGGGCTGTTCTGGCGTGATTGAGTAACAAACAAACATCCATCTATCCATCCATACTTTCGCATTTATAATATTAGTTAGATCATCATCTACCTATCTAATCCAGTGATGGGCAAACTACGGCCCGCGTGCCAACTCCGGCCCGCAAAGGAATTTAATGCGGCCCGCCGGCGTTCCTTCGAAATGGAGTGTTATGGCGCAGGATGACGATATTTAGACGGTCCTGCTGTACAAAATAGAACAATAGATGCAAAGGCAAAGGAGCCAGCTAGACTAGCCACGTAGTTCATGCGTCATGTCTCGGTCTGGGAGCAAATAAAAAACATAGAATGTACCAGTTGTGTCTCTTCCCGCGCAGATGGTAAAAGTCCATCGAGGGAATGGGCAAATATCTTGGGAATCATGTCATAGGCGAGGCGGCTAGCAACCCATCACTATTTTGATTCCCCTTTCCACCTATACAACCACAATCATACTTTGCGTCTCGTTACCCTAGACTCTGTCTACCCCGTAAGGGATAAAGACGTGATTTATACATATGTATGTTACCCTTTGTGTAAAAAAAGCCGTGGTAGCCTAGTGGTTTGACCTGTGGCCTCTGAGTTTTTCGGAATTTATGTGCGATATCTCATTTGAAATTTACCATGAGCTTTTCGGTGAAAGAAAACATCGTGAGGAAACCTGCACACAACTGCGAAGCAATTCAATGGTGTGTGTGAAGTTCCCAATCCGCACTGCGCCCGCGTGGGAACTATAGCCCAAGCCCTCTCATTTTGAGAGGAGGCCTGTGCCCAGCAGTGGGACGTGTATAGGCTGGAGATGATGATGATGATGTTACCCTTTAACTTTACGTCGTTGTGGCTTGCAAATACCTAAATTACATAGTTAATACTCATACAATTTACCGAAACATACCACTTCGCGTAATTTTGCACCAAACCGCATACTATAACCGCGTAAGTGTAATTCCACCGTTTTACTGACCAAGTCGATTCTTCCCGGTAATCTGGCTGAAGCTGCAAATAAAAACGAACCATATTTTAAACACCATACGGCTGCATTAAGCTTGGCTCTATTTTATGAGTTAAGATTTTATGTGTAAGTTAGTACAGTTTTGTGACGCATTGTCATAGTGTAGTAACCCTTTTGTGGTTTATGATTTTAAACTAAAAAGGGTGTAAATCGCTCTTGCTTCCAATGCAGTTTGTACCTTATGGTGCGAGAAAGAAAATTGATTTTGCAAAAGCTGTGTGTTTTTATTTCTTAAGGCTTTTCGTTCATGGTTTGCTGCGTGAAATTGAGCATTGTGAAATATGTACTTTTTAGAAGCAGGAATAGCAAAGCACCAAGAAGTTACCAAAGTTGCGTTATTTTCTAGTGGAAGTTTCTCAGAAATTTAAATTTCTTAATTATTAATGGGAAAATGTTAAGTGTTCACAGGATATCATTATCACTTGTTTGGACCAATTATGTAATGATAATCCTATTAAAATATAGTACCTTAGTTTATTTGCAGTTGTTAAAAAAAAGTCTTTAATAGATAGCAGCAGCCTTTTTTTCTTGACCGTCTTTGCTTAAATACCTACGATCCCAATGGTAGTTATAGTATAGGCCTTATATCGGATTGAGAGAGCTTGATCTTAAGTGGGTGACTGACGGGCGGACTTTTAGAGTAAAGTACAGGCGAGTAAAGTCGTCGAGCCGTAAGTGCGCGAACTTACTCGCCCGTCTGTCGCCCACTTTAAGTACAGGCGAGTAAAGTCGTCGAGCCGTAAGTACGCGGACTTACTGGCCCGTCTGTCACCCACTTTAAGTACAGGCGAGTAAAGTCGTCGAGCCGTAAGCACGCGAACTTACTCGCCCGTCTGTCACCCACTTTAAGTACAGGCGAGTAAAGTCGTCGCGCCGTAAGTACGCGAACTTACTCGCCCGTCTGTCACCCACTTTAAGTACAGGCGAGTAAAGTCGTCTAGCCGTAAGTACGCGAACTTACTCGCCCGTCTGTCACCCACTTTAAGTACAGGCGAGTAAAGTCGTCGAGCCGTAAGTACGCGAACTTACTCGCCCGTCTATCACCCACTTTAAGTACAGGCGAGTAAAGTCGTCTAGCCGTAAGTACGCGAACTTACTCGGCCGTCTGTCACCCACTTTAAGTACAGGCGAGTAAAGTCGTCGAGCCGTAAGTATGCGAACTTACTCGCCCGTCTGTCACCCACTTTAAGTACAGGCGAGTAAAGTCGTCTAGCCGTAAGTACGCGAACTTACTCGCCCGTCTGTCACCCACTTTAAGTACAGGCGAGTAAAGTCGTCGAGCTGTAAGTACGCGAACTTACTCGCCCGTCTGTCACCCACTTTATATTCACATTCGGGTGGTAGGGCCTTGTGCAAGGTCCGTCCGGATCGCTACCACCATCTTACTCGCTAATCCTGCCGCTAAGCAGCAGTGCTTGCACTGCTGTGTTCCGGTGTGGAGAGTAAGACAGCCGGGGAAATTACGGGCACAAGAGGCATTTCATCTTAGCCCTCTAGGTTGGCAACGCATCTGCAATCCCTCCGGGGTTGTGGGTGTCTATGGGCAGTGGTGATCGCTTACCATCAGGTGACCCACTTGCTCGTTTGCCTTCCTATTCACATTAAAAAAAAAAAACATCCTACCTTGGACTCAGTAGTGAAATGATACATTTTATTTATTTTCAGGGCTACTTGCACGAGTGGCGACGCGATGCGGCGTTCTCCGAGAACGAGCTGTCGGAGTTGTTCAACAACATCGAACACATCTACGAGTTTAACAGGTAAGATAATGTTTGACTCTGATTACACATGTTTTAAATACGAACCCCCTTATTCATAAACGCTCTACAGGCTTCTACTAACTTAGTAATCGTTTGTCCTTATCTGTGAAAGGTAAATGTCAAAGTGACAGATAAGGACAAACGATTACTAAGTTAGCAGAAGCCTAAAGAGCGCTTATTTATAAGTTTATAACTCAACTAAAAAAAAAAAAAAAAAAATTTAAAAATTTGGAATGCGCTGGCGGCTGGAGTTTTTCCAACTGGCTACGACATGGGTACCTTTAAGAGGCGAGTGTACCACTTCTTGCATGGCCGGCAACGCGATAGCAGTCCCAATGGTACTGTGGTTGACCATGGGCGGCAGTGATCACTTACCATCAGGCGCATGCCCGTTTGTCGGTTTTAATATAAAAAAAAAAAAAAAAACTCAAGCGTCAGGAGTTAAAAAAATCTTGGGGCAAAATCAAATATAGTCCGATCGTCCTGTAAGTACTTATAAAAATATAATAATGACAAGGGGCCTTACCTTGACGTCTTAATGCGATTCAGTTTAGGTTCGCTCGCTGTCAGATTCATACAAAAAGTGACAGCTAAAACTTGAACTGAGTCGGAATTAGGATGTCATTAAGGCCCCCGCCGGCACATGTCACCTTATCAAAAAAAAAACTAAATGTCTTTATTGCGATAGGGTTCTAAGTACCTATATTCCATCGCAGTATGAACCGACGAAATCACGATTTCAATGAATATTCGTTATTTTGATCCGAGTGACATATAGTCTCGGCTCTAATAAAATAATCTTTTTTTCCTTTGAAGTGCTAAATTAGCCAAAATACCGTCAACATATAAATGCATCCTGCAACCCTCGCGAGGGGTGGCGGCGAGGGTACGTCAGAGGGTGGATTTTGTAAAATGCGTGTCGGATGATCAACACTATGGGTTCCGCGTACAAAATATATACACTACATATACTTAACATGTCTTGGTATTAAAACTGATATGCTTAAAAACAATATCATTGATTGAATTTCTGCCCTGTGGAATGCAAAGGGGTAACCACCATGTTGCGCCGTCAAAACCACTTAATATACTCAAGAGCAAAAATAAACGGATCACTTTTCATAGAACCTTGTATGTAAGGTGACCCGTAATTTTTTCTCGTCAGTGTATTATCCCAGCAGGCATTTATACTGTTGGTAATCTTCGTGTACTCGCTGTTATTGTGTTTTAGCCGTTAACTAGTAAACATACATACATACATACCGTCACGCCTCTTTCCCACTACTTTGTTCCACTTGCTACGATCCTGACATACCTCTTTCGCTTCATCCACATTCATCAATCTCTTCAGACATGCTCGTCAGTTTCAGGGGTAACTAGTAAAAATAATCTAAAACAGAGTAACTATATTTATGTTCTAAAAATTTCAAGTTTATCTATTATGTTGATGGTTGACTGAGCGAGCGCAAAATGCGAACGAAGCGTCTCCGTTTTAGCTACGGCAAAAATGCTTTCATATGTTCGGTTGTCTGAACGTTAGCACGAGAGCGCGTGAGAGCTTTGTCGCGCGCTAGATAGACTGCCAGTCTCTTTCTAGAATGAACAGTAAGAAAAAGACGCGCGCGATACAGCTCTAGCTCGCTCTTGTGCTAGTCATGCTGTTCTCTACAAACCGCATTAATCAACCGATTCCCGAGAGATTTTGTGACATGGTCAAAAAATTCAGTTTATGGAAATTATGCTAAATTGCGGAGCCGTGGGGATTGAAAATGTAAAAAAATATTCTGTCATTTCGAAAATGTTTGAAATGTCTCAAAACTTTTCCCACTTCTCCACTTTTTTCTTTTTCTTTTTTTATGTTTCTTTATACTTATACAATAAAGCATTACTTACTTTTTGTTTTTGTTTTCTGTAATTAAGACGCCAATTTTTTGTCCTACCATGTTTTTATCATTATCACATAACATAACATTAACTTCACGAAATCTACAGCTCTGAGCCACTAGTTTAAAATTACACAAAAACATTTTCTGCCCAACCACGTCGGTATTGCAAGCATTTCCACTATACAAAATATTCTTATTGTTCGTTCCCCCTTTTAATGTCGGGAAGGAGGGACCCAGACAGCTGTCTCGTTTAGGGTTCCTTACGGAAAAACCATTACAATGGTCATGCTTGTCATCGGGTTCGAATTCTGCTGAATGAATATTTTATTAAGTTAAAATAAGATTGGCAGATTAAAGCAATGCAGCAGTGGAAAATAAAGTAGGGGAGCAAATAGATTTACGTCGCGTTTTTTCTGGTTTACGCGACAAATAGGTCAAATAGACAACCTTGTACTTCGCGGCTAGAGGCGCTGATGTAGCGTGAGCTTTATAGAAACGTCAATTACCACGATACGAGTTACTCAATGATTATGATCTTTACTTAATCAATCACATATGAATAATTGCTACATAATCAATAAGGTACCGATAACTTCATCTAATGAATCACGAACTAAGCGATTGTTTTGATGGTGGCTAGCATAAAGTGATTGCGTAAGCGATTCAGTATTTGGGTCACAGATTTGCGTATAAACTATGCACAAGCTTGACTCAGCAGCAGCACCTCTCACTTCGTGCAGTCATGACAATTGACTGATATATATCCCTGTTCTAGTGTATAGAGGTTAAAAGATAGATATCAGTGTTCCTAAGTACAGTCAGCCAAGAGGAAGGTTTGTATGTATAATTCTACGCCGACGAAGTCGCGGGCAGAAGCTATTCTATTATAAATAAAAGTGTCTTAGTATCCCTCAAGGCACACGGAATGTTTTTATGGAGAAAATAAACATGAAAATAAAAATAATAGAACAGGGGTGAAGCCGCGGGGAAACAGCTAGTCCAATGAGCAATTAGCTTTGAGAAATAATTTTAGATTTTAATTCCAATTTAGTTATTAATTTTGTCATTTTCTTAAATTGTTATTACACTAAGTCTCTAAATTTTTATAAACACTTATCCAGTAGAAACCAGATTGACCAGTTTGTAACAGACTATCTCCTAATAGACAGTTTAACGGTCTCCCTAAAAATCGTAAAACTTTACTTGCACGGCGCGATTGCACCATCATCCACGTAGGCCTTTAATAGAAGTTGCAACACTTACGTTACCTACCAATGTAAACAGCGGTATGATTGCTTTACGATTGCTAAACGGGATGTTAGCGGACACTATTAGCTACATAATGAGGGACTAATAACCTTATAGACGCTGGATTGGGTGGACTGACGACACCGCGAGATTTCAACCGGTGGATGTAGGTGGGTCCACAGTAATGATGAGCGACTTTGAATAATACTAATTCGATTAGTCGATTATTGTAATCATTCGACTTAGTCAACTAATTTGAAAATCATTCTAATATTAGTAGTACTCAAAATCCACTCCATTCGGTCCAGTCGAGTTGACGTTGATATAACTAACAAGCTAACAACTAACGCGAGCACCGCGCAGAGTCGACACGAAGATTCCCGATTCGGTCCGAGCACTCGTCCAGCCGCCGATTAGTTACTAATATTAGTAGTCGTTATTCGATTATCGGCATTAGTATATTACTAATTTCAAATTCGAATTACGATATTAGTAATGAATAATCATTCGAATCAGCAAATTAGACGAAGTCGCCCATCGCTAGTCCACAGTGGACGTCTTGTAGATGATGATGTTAAAATAAATAATCTTAAAGGCTACCTAAAGAGTTTCAGTGCATGACATGGTCGTTGGTGGATGTGTTTCTCAAATCATTTATGGCGGTTCCGCATGACTTATCACAAAATTGCGGATTTATCCACCACCATGCCAAATTGCAACGACCCATGCTGGGGGGTTACCATGCATGACGTCTTAACGCGATTCAGTTTAGGTTCGCTCGCTGTCAGA
Organism: Pandemis heparana; assembly: GCA_963854515.1. NCBI lineage: Eukaryota > Metazoa > Arthropoda > Insecta > Lepidoptera > Tortricidae > Pandemis > Pandemis heparana. The sequence goes on from OY978031.1 coordinate 4,433,293, forward strand.
ACCGTACTAAAAATGAGAGCTAAAACCTGAACTGAGTCGGAATCAAGACGTCATGGTAAGGCCCCTGGTCTGGGAGCGAAGAAAAATCATAAAAAAGTTTTGATTCCCCTTTCCAAATTTACTCCCACAATCATGCTAAACGGGAGACGAGCTGTCGGTAGGCCTCCAACAAGATGGAGCGACGACCTGATCAGGATCGCGGGATCGCGGTAGATGCGGAAGGCACAGGACCGGTCCGAGTGGAGAGCCTTGGGGGAGGCCTATGTCCAGCAGTGGACGTCTTTCAGCTGATATGATGAATCATGCTAAACGTGGTTTTGGGTCTTATGTTACCTTAGGGCCTAAGGTAAGGCCTAACAGCCTTATTCATAAAAAATCCTTAATTGAGGTTTGATCAGTCTATTAGTTAACAGACTGATTAAGCTTATTTGACAGTTGTTAAAAAGTATGATTCATAAACGCTTGCTAGCAGTCTGTTAGCTAATGAGCTGCTGATGGATGGATTATACGCGTTATGTTGTCACCTTGACAAATCATAGACCAAAAATGGCCTTTTAGCGAATAAAAAAAAATGAGAGCAGTGGCAGCGAATTTAGCGAGAAACCAGCGAATTAACACGATAGACTAGGCAGTGTGGAACTAGTTTCCTTTACCTTTCCCGGAGGGAATAAAAACTTAAAACAAAAAAAACTGCCTTGCGTATGGTTTTGCTCTTGCCAAAATCAGCTGTTCACATTTGTGGCGGCCATTTTGTGAGTTAGCAAAGAGATAAAGTAGGGTCTACGGTCCGCTAACTTTTGGAAGACTTAACAGATCCTAGGTGGACTGATTAGCGCTAATTGACGTTTATGAATCATGTTATAAAGCATGGAAGACTTCATAGTAAGCTTTATAAGAAACGAAAAAAAAAACCGTGTTTCGGGCGGGATTTGAACCGTCCTACCAATTGGACAACAGAGACTCCCGAATTATCCCACCGAAATACTTAATCGCTAGTATACACCATTTTTCATTTCATAATTCGTCATTTCATACTCCCAGACGAGCATGGACATGGAAGTAACTTCTAGAACTCGGTCTAGGTTAAACTAACATCGTCATGACCTTCATTACAGGTCCCTCTGCGAAGAACTGAACTCCTGCCGCCTCGACGCCACCTGCATCGCCCGGTGCTTCGTGAACAACACCACCGGCTTCTCGGTCTACACGTCCTACTGCACGGGCTACCCTCGCACCATGGCGTGCTTGGCAGCCCTCGCCAGCAAGCCCCATAGCGCCCGAGAGTTCAGGGAGAGACAGCTGGCGTTGGGCCATCCGCTGCCACTCGCGAGCTATCTGTTGAAGCCAGTGCAGAGAATATTGAAGTACCATTTGCTGCTGCAGGTGAGAACATAAGTAAAATAACTACGGATGAAAACGTCAGGAGGTTTATGTGATGATAAGCCGGGTACTCATCTGCGATCTGTTAACGTAGGTAACTGTTGCACGCTATAGGCAAAAACCCTAGTGTGGACGTACAACTTAGGGATCTTTAAAAAGCGAGCCTTTCTGTTCTTGAAAGGGCCGGCAACGCACCTGTGATTCCCCAAGTCTTGCGGTGTCCCTGGGCGATGGTGATCACTTTCCATCAGGTGACCCGTCTGCTCGTTTTCCCCCTCATATAGGTATATATATAAGCAGTTACAACTCGTTACCCCCAATCCAAATCTGACATCTGACATTTACCTACATACATAAATCCGTCTTTACCCAGACGGAGTAGACAAATCCTAGGGTGTCAAGACCTAAATGCCAAGTTTGGCGTTGAGCGTAGGTAGAACGGGTAATCTGACATCTGTCATTTGTAATCTGACATCTGGCATTTGTAATCTGACACCTGGCCCCGGTTGCAGAACGTGGTGAAGCAGTGCGCGACCCCCGAGACGGAGTACGCGCTGCTGCAGATGACGGGCATCGCGCAGCACATCGACGACATGAAGCGCCGGCACGAGCACGCTGTCAGAGTACAGGTGAAGGTCGCATTTGATTACCAGCGATCTGACAAATGGCCGTCGTTGCTCGCAATAAAAATTAAATTAAAATATACGCGTCGAATTGAGAATCCTGGTCCGTTTTTGAAGTGAAAACTTCTTTAGCGGCGCTGAGCGCTTTTTGGGATGGGTAAAAAATGTTAAACTCGCGTCAGGCGTAATACGGAGGGAGAGTTTAAGTACCAGGATATCAGATCCTCTTAGAGCGTATTTTGAAATACGAATGAATCGCGTTCGATTTTTGAAGTATTTTTTTGTTGAGTCGTGGAGTAAAAGTACTAGGTAACGCGTCAGCACATTGTTAGAGGTCTGCCAATATAGATAATACGCACGTTTTTTTTTCTTAACCGGCCATTACGGTACGCGTCTTGAGCGTCATGGAGGTATTCCCGGAGTGCTACCCGTCGCTATTTTGCTGAGTGTACTTTATGTTAACCGTACTTGACTAGCATTTATTTTACTAGTTGCACTCTTTTTATTTCAGGAGATACAATCGCTCCTGTATGGCTGGACGGGGCCCGATTTGACCACCTACGGAGAGTTGTGTGCCGAAGGGACATTCAGGTACCTTACAATACGAGTACCTAATCGTACATGATTCTTTAGTCTTTAGGCCTTTGACGCGGTTCACTTTGAACGTCCATGAATGTATTGAAACATATTTCAACTTATTGATTAAAACTTTCGCGATTTTCACACATTCTTATTAAGAAAACGGGACTTATTCACGGCGCCCCCTAAGGCGCTGTCAACCGCCAATGACCTTGAGCAGCGCCACTCTTCACACATACGGTTCGCGTGCCTGTTAGTGAAAGAGAAGAAACTATTCCGGCAGCGTAGCGCGCGTCTAAAGTCTTGCAAATAAGACAAATAACAATAAATAAATAAAAGTACCTATGAATTATTTATAAAATATGACTCGTTAGCGGTTTTGGTATAAATATCTTGACTTCATGTTTTCAATTTCAATAAAATTAGTACCTACTTGCCTCTTAAGAGAGTCTGTATATTGTGTTGGCAGAGTATTCGGCGCTAAGGCGATGCGTCACGCCTTCCTCTTCGACAAGATGCTGCTCGTGACCAAGAACAGGGAGGACGGCATCCTGGCTTACAAGTCACACATCATGGTATGTACAATACAATACAATAAAATACAAAACAATACAAGTACAATACAAGTACAAAATACAATACAATATAAATTGAACACCACAAATCAGTACAAAACAATACAGAAACAAAGAACTAAGTATACAATAGGCGGTATAATGTGTATGTGCAGGATTATATTAAAAGGCACCTGTTACAATGCATTACGGAAACTTGATTAGTACATTGTCTATGAAGTTCGGTAATTAGGTAGGTAGTACTTTACCTAAGCTTTTTTTGTTATTATCTTTTTTTGGGTTTTTTTTTTAATTAAAAATGTCTAAAATTTGCATTGCCTTTACTGGGTTTGATTTTGTAGTTTTACGTAGACTTGTAGTTTAATTTAAGTTTTATAATGACACTAAAATTTTGATCCCGAAATAACAGCAAATTTTTCCCGAACATTTTGTACTTCTTTCACACATGTTTATGAAAAATTGGTTCAAATTTCACAAAGATCTTTTACGTACTCTTACGTACGTAAGGTCTTTTAATTCTTAACTGTCCTATTTGGTAAACAAAATTCTAACCTCAATGTACAGTCACCAGCATAAATAAGTGATCATTTTTGTACCTTGTCGCTTTCAGTCGTTACATGATTTCGTATGGTTTTTCAAACATCACTTTAAAGTGACAAGGTACAAAAGTGATCACTTATTTATGCTGGTGACTGCACCTACAATTTTTTGTAAAGAATAAAGTGTATTATATTATCAAATAAACCTGAGGCCATATTTTTACTTACTTTTGCTGATATTCTATCTCCAGTTCCTTTATTTACGATGAAATAGTTAAAAAATAGCAAAAATGATACGTTTTGAGGTTAGAATTTTGTTTACCAAGGGGGCGTTCAAGTATTACGTAAGCGCTTGAGGGGGGCGAGGGGGTCTTTGCTTTGCTTATTTTTGATGAGATGGTAGGTAGAGGGGTCGATATCTTGATTACGTCAGCAGTTATTATTTACTTTTTTACACAAATGGCAACCCACAAATTTATAAACAACAGAATACATTAAAAGAAAAATGTATACAGGTACCAATGATTACGTAAGCACGGGAGGAGGGGGAAGAGGTTTGCTTACTTTTGCTGGGAAGGGGGGGGGGGGTAAATAATTGTAAAATATCTGCTTACGTAATACTTGAATGGCCCCCAACGACAGTTAAGAATGAAAAGACCTTAATGACGTACATACTATAATGTTGTATTGTTGTGTGGTGTTATAATGTTGTTGTTGTTGTAGTGCAACAACATGATGTTGGTGGAGGCTATAGCGGGCGCGCCTCTCTCCTTCCACGTGATCCCGTGGGACGCGCCGCGCGCGCAGCTGACGTTGCAAGCGCGCTCGCAGCGGCACAAGCGCGAGTGGACTCTGCTGCTCAAGCGCGTGAGTTCAAACTTGCTTGCTGCCAAATGTGGGTTATACGGCGTTTTGGGTATGCGGAAAAGTCTACCAATGTGAAAGGAGCTGGGAAAATAAAGGGTTCCTATTGGTTGTTTTTTTTTTGCTCTGCTTCTTCGAGATGCAAGATGTAGTAGATTACTTATTTTGTACAGTTTTTTTTTTTACCGATTTTGTTTGCTGAGCTGCCCGTCTGGCAGCTCGCCCTCTCTCCGGTAAGCTGTAAAAGCCGTCTGAAGCTAACAGTTAGGTCCATTCGAAAAAAAAAAACGATTTTGTGATGATTTCAAAAATTATGCCACATGAAATGTGAAAATCAGATATAATCATGGAACGCAGGGAAAGAATGCCGTACGTAATAGGTACGCGTATGTCAGGGTGAGACAAAAACAGACCATATTTCTTACACGTTGTGAGCCTGAGAGAATCCCGTAACATTTAAAATCTAAGGATTAAGTAAAGTATGGAAGGTGTATCACTGAAAGATAGAATAAGGAATAGTGTGATAAGGGAACGTGCTGGTGTGAAAGAAGATATAGTGACTAGGATAGAAAAAAGTATGCTTAGCTGGTTTGGTCACGTAGAGAGGATGGATGAAAGTAGACTAACTAAACAGATTTATATGGGGAGTGTGAATGGGTGCGTTGGGAGGGGAAGGCCTAGACGGACGTTCCTTGATCAAGTTGGGGACGTGGAAAAACGCCAGGTCAATAGTACCCGAAACCGACGAGCATGTATGAAGAGATTGATTAATGTGGATGAAGCGAAAGAGGTATGTCAGGATCGTACAAAGTAGTCTCTGCCTACCCCTGTGGGAAAGAGGCGTGACGGTATGTATGTATGTAAGTATTGTAAGTACCTAATGCTTACTTTTCTTTGGCACGCGCCGACAGCTGTCATATTTTTTGGTGTCGTTACACTCATTTCAGCACTGATCTAATCCATATCTAATCAAACGTCTATATTGAAATCATCACAAAATTATTCAAAAATAGTTGAAAATAAAAGCAAATAAAAAAAATAAACGATGTAGTATCAATAATGTGGAATAATTCGTAACCATCGCAACGTACATAAGTGTGTTTAAACAAGTATAGAATCGTATTGTTGTCGGCAGGTAATCTTGGAAAACTACAACGCGGTGATACCCTCTCACGCCAGACAACTCGTGATGGAGCTTGGGCAGAATAAAACTGATGGCAAGTTACTTACAACACTATAAATTCAATTCAATACAAATTAGCACTCTCGTCAAATCGAATTTTTGAAATTTTCGACTAAAATGTATCATCTAATGAAAATTTTCGATCAACTTTTAAAATCTTATAAAGCCGGGTACCCATCTGCGAGCTGTAACCATAAGTGTTGCACGTTACAGTAACCAAAAACCCTTGTGTGTACGTGTCTCGCGAGCCTGCCGCAAATCGGAAAGCCACTAGTGTTTTTGGTTTTGTAACGTGCAACAGTTACGGTTACAGAGGCCACTATGACTTGTTAACGCGATTCAATTTCGCTCGCTATCAGACCCATACTAATAATGACAGCTAAAACCTGAACTGAGTCTGAATTGAATCTCATTAAGACGTCATGGTAAGGTAATGGCCCCAAGATTAATACACGACATTACATGATTTACATGTTATCCAATTTTCTCGATGGCAACATTGTGTCTATGTTCCTGCTTGCATTTCACATATTATTATTATCTCTTACAGATGACATGTTAGCAGAGAAATCGCATAACCTCATAACTCAAGCTTCGATGAGGAAGCAGCTCTCAGCGCCAGAGTACCTCGAGAAACGGAAGTTAGAGCGTGACAGAAGAAAATCATTCGAAAACGGCATCAGAGGCAGACTCAAAAAAGTCAACAGGAAATACACAGTACCTGTCAGTAGGTCCACCAGTCAAGATTGTGATTGCGCACAAGTGTCTTTAGATAAAGGTACAGATTACACTTGTGATAATTGTTACATAGATCTCTGTTCTGATTGTGAGACAGAAATGAGCAAAAAGGACAAAGAATGTAGTTGTAAACATGACGATGAGAGAGAAAAATGTACAGAGTGTGATAGAGCGATGCAGTATATTGATTCAGGTAGCGCTGAGCATTTGGAAAGAAAACAATCTGTATGCAAATGCTCGGATTTTAAATCTTCGCAGGAAAGTTTTGCTAAAGATTACAGCTCTTTAAATAAAATAAGAGGGTATCATTCCTCAGATAACATTGTAGGCTACACGGACACTAAAAGCAAAGAAGACTTAAGCGACACTAACAATTCGCTTGTAAACGTTAGGAACATACCAAAATCTTGTCTGAAATGCGATAAAATAAAAGAAAACATAGTAACGGAGTCAACTAGCACTATTCATTCCAGAAAATCGCGGTGTAATGAAAATGACAAACATAAAACGGATACTTTAAGATCCAAGTCTAAAGAGGATCCGCAGAGATCCAAATTGTCCAAAATAGGAACCTGGCGACGGAAATCTGAACCTGGCTTGCAGCAGAACACGGCTATGATCGCTAAGAAGAGTATAGATAGTGACAGTGACAGACATGACTCTAGAGGAACAGAGAAGATCGAATTCGAATGTCGTAACTGTGGATCCAATAAAATAAGTAGAAAAACAAAGAATGGTGAAAGTCTTGTCCTTTCAGACCCAGAACAGGATGCTAGAAAGGCCACTAATACTGGCCTGAAGACAAATATTGAAATTAAAATGTACAACACAAAGAAGGTACCAAAGAAAATTTCTAAAATAAAGAAAAACAGAGCAAATGGTTTACGACTCGGCACTGACACAACGGCAAAGTTTTACGCTGATTTTTCGACTGATGTGTCTACAGAAAATATTTTACATATATCTGAATCAAACGATAGTCTCAATGTAGATAAGACTAAAGATAGCACACCTAGTTCTGTTTTGCCAGAAACCATAAGCAAGGATGAAGACATTGATGAAGAAACTTATAAAAAACTGATTGAAAAAACGGATTCATTTAAAAAGAATGAACTGGAAAAGGTCAAGTACTTAAATCAACAAAAAGTGATAAATGAAGGATCAGAAAATGAGGATAAGCTGGAAGTTGAAACGAGAGAAGACGCCCCGAGTGGCGAAGAGGTAGAACAACCATTAGAGCAGATAATATCGCAGTTATTGCTGCAAAATAGAGAGTTTCAGAAGCTACTGAAGAAACAACAGCAAAGAAACAGCGCACAGCGGAGACACCAGAGGCTTTTAAAGTCACATTCCAATCCTGAACAGGCAATTAATAAACCCAAATATGGCAGACAATCGTCAGAAAATTTACAAATAAGTACAGATGACCCTGATGTACAAATACTAAGTCCTCCCACTGAAACAAACGATCCGTCAGATGATGACCATATCTATGAGACTTTAAGAGTAGAAAGTAGAGCAGATGAAAGCTTGCACATTTTGAATACTAAAAGCAAGTCTATTCAACATGTTTCGCGCGTTCCGAGACCGAAAAGGCTTCCTTCTCCACCGAACCCAGCACAAATGGAAGTTAAAAATACCACTGAGTCTGATTACGTATATCTGTCTTTTGATAAACTTAACAAACTACAAGATACTGAAGGTATATATGATGTGCCTGTCAAGTCACCTGAGAAAGTTAAACCCACCGACGACTTCTACGAAACAATGGAACATCAAGGACCGCCTGTTGACAACAGCACAGAAAACCTTTACGATAGCCTTATGGAAGTATGTAGGAGAAATAAAGATACGCCTAATACCTTACCAGGAGATTATTTGCCTATGAGCCCTGATCAGCAGAGTCCTAATACGCCTGAGATATGGCTTAGTCGTCAAAAAGAACACTTCAATGTGTCTAGAGACAGAAAATCCGGTTCACTGCCCCGAAGTTTTCAAGTAGTTACGAACAATCAAGAAGATAATACTTTAAGCTCATTCAAATGTAAACCCAATAGCAACAGTAAGACTTATTTAAACAGAGATGGTAAAGTAATGAGCACAGACAGACCTTTTACTATAGCTTCAGACAAAAGTGAGATAAGTTACGACGATGTTGAGAATTACATGAGCGAAGGAGATAAACTTAAATTTAACAAAAGTGGTAACTCGAACGAAACTGATTACTTACAGAATTTCAGTCAATCTACGCTAGAACTTGAGCAAGAGATTGACAAGTGTTACAAAAGCAACTTCGAAAAAGATTTGGACGCAAATAAAAATGAACAACTCACTGTATCACAACCAAACTTGAATACGTCAACGACGTCGTCGTGCGAAGTTTTACCACTAGAAAACGACGATAAAAAAGAAATTACTATCCACCCGGAACATAAAATTTACAAACCTGCCAGTAACATGTTATCCCTTAAAAATGTTTTAAGCCGATTCAAAAACAGAACTCCTCCTAAAAACAACGAAGAAGAAATTAACGCAAATGATCACAATAGCCCTGGAAAATCAGATGCCAAAAGTCCCACCACAGAGAAACGGCCAGGTCTCAACCCTAGAAGTTACTCGAAAAACTTACTTCAAAGATTTAGAAGCATAATTGGAGACGAACATGCTGATGATAATCAAAATAGAACACAAAATAGAAAACCATCTGAGGATAACACAGTTAAAAGTGATATAAAAGTAGTGATCACGTCCACTGACAACAGCCCAACAACGTCTACTATAATTTATTCTGGCAATAACGATGCTTTAAGCAAAAGTGTTTACGAAAAAACTACACTTACAGAAAGCGAGAATGAGAAAAATAACCTCGAACCATTATCACATAGCTGTGACAATATACCACAAAATCATGAAGCAATTAGACCAGCATATGAAAAAAGTGTGAGCATGGTAACGACTGTATCAAATATTTCATCTCCGTCGAGATCGAATAGTAACTCATATCAAAGTTTGAATCAAATGCCTATTTACATGCAAGGCAGTAAACATTTAGGAGCCAGAATAGCTCAGTCAGACTATGTCGACCCCAGTACTCTAGCTAAAGAAAGATCAACACTTAAAAACGTTAACATTCTTATAAACAAAAACGCCATAAGACCAGACAGTTTATTCTCGAATTCCTCATTTGTTACATCTTCCAGTGAAAGCGCATATCAGGAGGGTAGTAAACAGGATACTGCAAAAGAAGACCGTAAAGAACAATCAATAACTTCAACAGTACAGGCCAATTCCGATGAAAGTTTTTATGAAAAGTCATTTGAGAAGATAGAGCATGTTATTGATGAAGAGATATTTAGAGATTCGGCTGTATATTCAGATCAGGACGAAGCCGAAGAAAAGACTGAAGCAGAATCTAAAACTGTCAGTAAAACTGTTTCGAGAATCGAAAGTATGAAACACAATACATCATTTAGAAAGCAAAGTGTTACAATTACATCGAGTGTTCACACTAAAGCTTCATTAACAAAGAAGAGCATCGAAAATCCTATTAATAATAAAGTAGAACAAAAATCTGTTGACAAAGATAAACCAAAAGCGCCTCCAGTTCCAATTAAACCTAAAATCACTAATATTCCCACCGCATCTAATGTAAGAAGTGTTGCTTCTAAAGTCACACTAACAAAAGCAAAAGAGCAGTCATCGTCATCAGAATCAGTTAATATGAAAACAATCAGACGTAACACAAGTTATAAGGCGGTCAGAGCCGAGTCAGTAGACCAGAAATCTGAAGTTAAGATGCATGAAAATAAAGATGAAACAGATGCTAGCAAACTAAAACCGGCAGGAAATATTCAAATAAAAAGGTTAAGCTTTGAAAGAGCCAGTTTGGACTCTGCTACAAGGAAAGCCAAAGTACAAGAGACGAAAAAACCTTCGGGAGACCCGCAAAAGACATCGAAAAGCGTGATGGAGAGGCGAATGGAAATCGAAATGATGTCCAAAAGTTTAACTAAATCGAGTCAAATCCAGATTGCAAAAAAACCTGTTGCGAGACCAAAGTCCATTTCGACAAAAGTAGCCAGTTTCGAAAGAAGCGTCAGTGACAACGGCAAAAAGGAATTGAAATCTAGTGTCAGTGTTGAAGCGAGTGTTGCCATTTCGAAGGACGAAATACGCGAAGAAGCGAAAGTAGAAAATTTCGAAGACCCAAAAGCAAGTTGGGTGAAACAGGTTGTCAATAAATTCCAATGAGCTTAATTCCAATTGAAAAAGGAATTAGAACAGTTTTTTTTTTAACTGGCAATATTTAATACTATGTTGTCGCAGTAAAAAACGTTATCACGTAATGCATTTAAACAATCCGTCTGGTTTTGTACTCCATTTTTAATCATCAATTTTACACTTAATCTTAATAGTACATAATTTTAGGGATAATTTGTTGATTGTAAATATTTTAAACTATCAAACCTCCCCGAGCTTTGATATCTTGTGCCATAGAGATAATATAGTATATAATTTTGTCCTTATGTTATACTATACTATTAATTACTATGCACAATATTAACGGACATACGCTAAGAGCTAGGGCTCAGAAGTTTAATTTAAAAAAATATTGTTTGATTTTGGTCGGTCCTTTCACTTGGTAGAGTCGGGTATCTATCGCTCACTATGTATAAAGATGTAAATTTAAATGCTTATTTTGCTATCTATTTATTCGAAAGTGCCATCGCGTATTATCTCATTAGATGTAAACAAAAAACAACATTTTTCGTGCAATTGATTAACGAACTACTTAAAGTATTTATTTTTTTATAGATTTAGCCTTTGTTGTAGCTACTAACACCAAAAAGTAGATTTTGTTTTTAGTATTATTTTTACTAATTTTATACATTACGTTGCTGTTTATTTTTAAGTACTTTTGAGGGTAGTTTGTTGTTTGCATCGCACTTTGAAATTTTTTCACATACTCGTATCATTTTGTCATCTCATTTTGATTAATAATTAAAGTATTACTAAGACATTTTCCGAATAAGTATACTTAATTTGTGGAGACTGCTAGGAAGATAAGTTTATTTTTCCATTGTAACAAAAACAATAATGACATTTAATTAATAAATATAATCGAAAAACAATAAAAAAATTGCTGATTGTATGAAAATCTCATAACTATATTTTTGGTAAATTTAGATGAAATTGCGCACTAAGTACTTGATATTACAATTAAATTAAATCAAAATTACTCAATAAAATGTATTTGTATTACGACATAGTCCTAGAGCCAGTAACATGAAATGAAGCAATATTTTTGTATCGAATCTGATGAGTTTTTAAGTTACTGGCTGTTTAACAATTACCTAATAATATTATAAAATGTAAGAGCAAAAATGTTAAGCACCACAAATACAAACTTGAGCTAAAAATAGCAACGATAGTGTCACACCACAATCACATTTTAAAATCTCATGAACTTAGTGTTGGTTAGAGCCTGGCTGGATGGAAAAGTTTTGACCCTCACCAAAAAAAGCTTACTTTATATTTCTATTCTCGCTTTATAATAAAAAAGAAGAAAATACTTTTCTTATTTTTATTTTATTCTATTGCCTTCCTTAGGCTCAATACTTTTCGATCCAGACTACCTGATTTAACGTGTAAGGATGCATTATTTTTACGACACGCAAAAATTTAAAAAGAAATTGTATCATTGAATTTTGCAGTTTAAAAGGTTGTGCCGCATCTTGTAAAATGTTAAATTAAACAATTTTAATATACCTATATATGTAGAGTCAGTAGCAACGTTTCATAGTTAAGTAATACTAATGAACTCTACATTATCGTAGCCTTTGATAACAATAAAAACCTTTTTCTTACCAACTTGTCTCATTTGCTTACAGTTATTTAATCATCAGTACCTAAGAGTAAGTACATGCTTGCGACTTCGCCCCTGTGATAGAATAATAGTCTCAATCCCTATCTCGCGAAAAATTTAGAAAAATCCCTTCTGATGCACTTCTGTGTTACTCGTGGTATTGTCCGCCATATTTCTGGTTTGTGACTACTAGGTTAGAGTCTTAAGCCCAATTTAACCCCCTTATTCATAAACGCTCTATAGGCTCCTGCTAACTTAGTAATCGTTTGTCCTTATCTGTCACTTTGACATTTACCTTTCACAGATAAGGACAAACGATTGCTAAGTTAGCAGAAGCCTATAGATCATTTATGAAAAGGGGGTAAGAGAATAGACTAGCAAGTGTCTTTACTATCATTACATTGCAGTGTTGTAACGGGTTAGATTAGAAGCCGACGACCCAGCGCCGCAATGCGACTTGCACTGCTGCTTGGCTGTGTGTGTAGAATAAGCAAATAAGATGGTGGCAGCGATTAGGACCTCTTGAAGAAGATCTCTTGCACATAATCTACCCGCCTACGTTTCTACAACAATATCTTCAGTGTAAATGTCAAGTAGGATCTTTACTTGCAGTTCACGATGGCGAGTGAGTTTTACTTGTGGTAACACGTACATGCATACGTGTCAAAGTGTGCGTGAGAGCGAGAGCGGGTATGGTAAGCATAAAAAATAAAGAGATATTTGACAAATACAGGGTGTATCAGACACCCCCTAACAATAATCCACTGGGGTATATAACCATAGCTATAGAAGCTAAAAAAAATATTTAAAAATTTTTTTTTACATTTTCTATAGGAATGATTACAGTTAATACTACCATTCCTATAGAAAAAAAAAAATTACTCCAATTTTAGGTATCACAGAGCTTTTTGACAAATAATGATAACAAACAATGAAATTAAATTAAAGTTCACCCGCGTCGTGAATCATAAATTCTACTTTTGTAATTTATCATGCAAACGTTTTCTTACTTACAACTTTTCCATTAAACAACTCCGCATTGACGTAGGTATAAGCTTCATTGTAATATCATTGCGAAATCCAATGTACAACGTACAGACAGCAGCACAAGTAGCAAAGAGATTAAAAAGAAAACTTCTACCGGTGAAACAAACTTAACTATGGACTGCTTAGTCTGTCCACGATCTAGACTAGGTTGACTACAAAATACATAATCTCATGGCACAGGCCTCCCCATTTATTGGAGGGCTTGGGCTATAGTTCCCACGCGGGTCCAGTGCGGATTGGAAACTTCACATTTACACACACCATTGGTATATAATGGGGAGTGCTCCGAAGAACTTTTTAACCTTGTTCCAGCTGCCAAGTTCCATTACCGCACTACTCGATTCAAAAGTAGTTTCCATCAATATCACCTCGATGGTTGATGCTCCAACACCGTACGGTCTAAACGGTCTTTCTGGCCCCGTACGTGTAAAATTTGGAATGGGCTGGCGGCTGGGGTTTTCCCAACTGGCTACGACATGGGTATCTGAGTGTTACCACTTCTTGCATGGCCGGCAACGCGATAGCAGTCCCAATGGTGCTGTGGTTGTCCATGGGCGGCGGTGATCACTTTCCATCAGGTGCACCGCATGTCCCGGTTTGTCGGTTTTAATATAAAAAAAAGGTGCAAGCCTGGTATTCGAACCCACGGCCCTCTGATTGAGAGGTCACAGGTCAAACCAATAGGCTACCATGTCTTTTCTCTCATGGTTCAACTATTATAAAATATCTATCTGCTACATTGCCACACCACTAAGTCATATTATAAACTTAAGTTTTGAGACGGGCATCTACCCTAGCAATCTAAAACCAGCTATCGTTATACCCCTCTATAAAAAGGGTGATAAAGAAAGTCTAGAAAACCATAGACCTATTGCGCTATTATCAGTGTTCTCCAAAATAGTTGAAAAAATAATTTATAATAATATGTACAGTTTCTTGACTAAATTTAATATTTTGGTCAAAGAACAAAAGAGTTTCCGTAAAAATACGAACATTAATGTTGCGATCTATGACTTAGTTAAACGAATCATTTGCAATCTTGATAAAAGAAAGTCATCATGTGCCATATATATGGACATGTCTAAGGCTTTTGATCATGTTGATCATAAACTTTTGACTGAAAAATTGAGTCGCTGTGGCATCCGTGGTAATGCTTTGAATCTTTTAAAATCTTATCTTAGTAATAGAGAACAGCGTACGGAATTAACTCAGATATGTATCAAAACTAAGGAAGAGAAAAAGTATAGATCGGATGGCATGAAAGTGGAATACGGTGTGCCGCAGGGAAGTGTTCTGGGACCTTTGTTATTTTTAATATATATTAACGATATTACTACTTGCACACGACATCCAATGATACTTTTCGCAGACGATAGCACGGTATTTATTGAACATGACAATGACTGTGACTATAAAACTGATATTAATGTTACTATTGGCAATATATTTGACTGGCTTAATGATAATAACTTAAAAATTAATTTAGAAAAAACAAATTTAATGCAATTTACTCAAAGAAAAATAGTTCCTGACATAAACATTAAATATCGGGGACAGGTTATAGGCAAAACATTTACCACAGAAGTTTTTGGATATTTACATAGATCATAATATGACATGGGAGACACAGTGCATTGAAGTTTGTAAAAAAATATACAAGTTTTCTTATGCTTTGTATAGATTAGCGAAAACTGCGGATCGTAGTACAGTATTAACAGCTTATCACGGCTTCATTGCATCCACCTTGCGGTACGGCATAATCTTCTGGGGGAACGCAACATATAAAGGCTTATTATTTAGAGCCCAAAAGAGATGCGTTAGAGCCATCTGCGGATTGAAATCCTCGGAAAGTTGCCAGCCTTATTTTAAATCATTAAAACTATTAACTCTGCCATCCCTTTACATATATGAGTGCTGCAATTTTTTTAAATCTAACCCTGACCTGTTTCAAAGGAGAGAAGTGATGCAAGGTTTCAACCTTCGCCCTAGAAACCCTGGTGTGGGTTATGAAATTTGTAAGACTAGTCTCATGAAATAAAGTGTTGTAACGATGGGCCCAAAGCTACATAATAAGTTACCTAGTGATTTAAAAAACAAAGACTCGAGTCAATTTAAATCACTGTTGTCTAAACTTCTTGTGGAGAAATGTTATTATGATGTTAAAGATTACCTTTGTGATTGTGAAATTAATATATTGTGACTTATGTATTTATGTTAAAAATATTTGTACACCTACGGGTAAATCATAGTGAGATAATATGACGTCAACTCCACCTAACAATTTACCTATGTTTATACAAATAAAAATTCATTTCATTTCATTTCATTTCTATCTTTGTTATCGATTACCGAGTAAGCAAAATGTTTCTTGTACAAGTATAGTTGGAGGCAAATAAGTAAAACGTGGAGGGGATATGCGCAGTATGAAAAAAAACATCATTTTCATACTGCGCATATCCCCTCCAAGTTTTACTTATTTGCCGCCGCCTGTAGGTACTAATTCAAAGTCACTGCACTGTGTATTTACAGAATATATAGAGTAGGTATCTAACCTGCCAGGTACGTACTAGAATACCTAGGTATTCTCTAATAGCTTCTGCGCTCGACAGTACGGGTAACCGTGAACTGGCATGTGGAAGGTTCGGCCGCTGCCGATGGGAGAGAGGGGGATGGAGGCAGGAGGCAGGGCACGCGACGCCCCGGCACCGCCCGGCACCGCCGGATTACGCGATCTCAAATATAAATCCAAGTACAAGGATAGGTAATAGGTGGCGGCACGTGGTACCTAAGTAAAACGTGGAGGGGAGATGCGCAGTATGAAAAACAACATCATTTACATACTGCGCATCTCCCCTCCACGTTTTAATTGGCTAAGTAAAGTTTTTGGAAGAGGTGCAAATTATATTTTTATTCGACAGTCCACGTCTTAATAACCGAGGACCTGCAGCTCTTTTATTTTTATTCCCTCTTGTTAATTAGAAATATTTTTTTAAGTGGTCGATTTGACATTTGTGAAATTTAATGGATGACCAGCTACGCGTGCCTAGAACTTGCTTGTAATAAAAAAAAAACTACGTCAACCGTACGTCAACTGTCACTTTTGAGTCAGAGTTCCTCGATTATTAAGACGTGGACTGTCGAATAAAAATATAATTTGCACCTCTTCCAAAAACTTTACTTAGCCAATTACGTGCCGCCACCTGTACAGACAAACCGTTTACCTGACCCACCGGAAAACGTTCTCACAGTAAGCCTCACATGATTTTCTTGTCAGTTCAATGTGACGTCACTGTGCTAATTACTGTGAGAGGGTTCCACAGTGGTCAGGAATCAATTTGTTCGATGGTACAAATAAAACTTGTGTTAAATGGGCATTTTCAAAAAAATGTGTACCATTATCTCTACTTACTGCATTTTTTTTGGCTATTGCAGCCATCTAAAGTCATATGAAAGGACGCTCAATCGAAGCCCTAGTCCAATTATTTAGCAGTCGCTGTGGGCTGCATTTTTTTTTAGAGCAAGCGACGTAAGAAATCAGGCGCATCGTAAAGTTACTACTAATACGACAATAGTACATTACTGCAGAGGCCGGGAAAGAAAGGCTTGCAGGCTGAGTATGTACATATATAGACTAGGATAGGAGTACGAAGCCTGCAAGTTCTATCACGCCGAGGCTTGTATAGTGCTTTTCTCAAACATGCAATGAAATAAAAAAAAAAACTCCAAAAAAACCCTTAGAATGTTGCCGCTAGCGCGTGCATTAGGCAGCGGCCGAGCAGCAGCAGGTGCATATCCTCCGCGTGCGTGTCCTCCAGCAGCGCGCCCCGCGCACGACGACGACCACCACAAAACAAAACACGATCGCTTTGCAGGCCAAGGCCTGCCATTTTGTATGAAAATCCATTACATACCACTTGTCCAACCGCGCCCGCAACGTGATACGTCCCGGCTTATTATTTGGAACGTAAGATTAACATTTCATTGCATCTTTGAGAAAAAACCCTTTTCACACCTCTCATTCAGAAAAATAAGCTTTGCATACCGAAGTGTTTTTTTTGCAAATTCAATTTTTTGAAGTTGATAATTGTAAAACCACGCCATTTTCTATGCTGGTAGCTCTTTAATTATATTTAGCATTATATTTTCAAGTTTTTTTAATGTTCGGTGTGAAAAGTTGTATGAGCCACTCGGGAGCAAAATTATTTTCATCTTGGGCGTTTAACACTTGAATCCCTCATTACGCTCTGGATTCAATGTAGCGCCCTCGCCGTAAATACATTTTGGAACCTTGTAACACAAATAACTATTTTATCCTCATAATTTGTACGTAACATTTACCTAAAACTTTCAGTAAAAAATACCAATATTATTCTACATACATGAATGAATAAAACGACAGTTTATATAAAGACGAGCATAATCTGATAATAAGTTATTGGCGGGTCGCGTGCTCCCAAAGCGTCTGAGACACGCGAGACACTGCCTGTCTCGGACTCCAGGAGTTGGTAGCATCGGAAAATAATTCAAAAAAATATCAAAACTATTGGCATGGAGACGGTCAACATTATCGTGATACTGGTATGTCAATTTAGGATCGTGGATTTCAAAACAACCGTATTTGCTGCGATACGCATCGATTTTATGATATGGGTCGCGAGCGTGGATCACAAAATAATATGGACCGTCTAATGCATGTCTTAAAATGGACCCGGATTTAGCAAGTAAGATTCCACATTAACTGTTAATGTTTTAATTTGCAAATACTTTATTTAATCAATTAAACCAAATTGAACATCCTGTTGGTTGTGAAATGGAGAGTTCTCTTACTTCTCATTTGTACTTATTAACCCTGGCAGCTTGGCCTATCCGATCCGATAGATAGGTTGGTTTTTTTTTGTTTGATTAGGAAGGCAAACGAGCAAGTGGGTCACCTGATGGTAAGTGATCACCACCGCCCATAGACACCCGCAACTCCGGAGGGATCGCAGATGCGTTGCCAACCTAGAGGGCTAAGATGAAATGCCTCTTGTGCTCGTTATTTCCCCGGCTGTCTTACTCTCCACACCGGAACACAGCAATGCAAGCACTGCTGCTTAGCGCCAGGATTAGCGAGTAAGATGGTGGTACCACCCGCAAAAATTTAATGAAAAGTTGAATCTCCCGTATGTAGAGTAGAAGTGTATTCACTAACGCATTGGTACACGTATCCATACATATTGCATCATTGGTTTACAAAAAACTGTATGTTTTATCATTTTTTTATTACTTGTCACATTTAAAAAGAAATAAACATAAATTGCAAAAACCTACGTTCTAAAAAAGTTTTACAAAAAGTTACCCAGCTCTTGGCCTAGCTCATCCTGAAAACACAGTTTTCCGTTCGACCGAGATAGCTATAACGACGATCCACATTAGTGCGAACGAGAAAAAACACAGGAAGCATCGAAACTTCTTTCAAAATCATTCCTTTTTCTACGGCAGCGCATCGACGACGCGTGTTCGCTATGCATTCTAAATTTGAAATTTAAACATAATTCAAAAATTCGCGGGATCGTAAATACTGCCACTGGCCATCAAATTTTTTAACGGATGTTTTTTTAATAAATTAAAATATCTATCTATCTTAGTGGATAAACGTAACAAATCCAGTTTAGCTTTCAGCAATTTTAAATTCTATTGCGATTGGGAGACGGTTATAATTAGTTGTGATGGGTTCTACGAGTTATTTGACTAAACCTAAGATGACGGCTTATAGAGCTAAGAGCGGCTCTAGTGTTGGCTCGGACAAGGAGCTCAACGGGAAACTGAGACGAAACAAAGTTAGGCAAGTAACTTTTTCTGAACCAGTCTGTTTAAAAAAAAAACATGATATGTATCCTTTTTTTAATGCTTATTTGGTTCCAACTTTCTTGATTTATTAATTAAATTAGCTTTTAACTTTTCTTCTTCTCCCTGAATTAACCATACAAATATAGACAGATGTACGAGGAAGCCATATAAATTAATTAGCACAAAACCATGTTAAACTAAGCTAATTTCGCTTAAAAATATTTTTTCACAATAGGTATAGTACATGAAGATTATACCGGCTTACCTACATTCAAACCTACAGCCTAACTATCAGTGCAAAACCACTTAAAATACAATTTATCTATCTAAACCTTAATTAGTAACGCATGAAAAATCGCCCGAATAAAATACCACCACAGGTATTCCCGGTATCTAATACCTTGTTTACCATAACAACGGTTACCATGACGCCGCGTAATCAATACCGAATCCGAAACCAAAAACCATTGCACACAAAATCCTAGCGCAATGCGCAACCCTACGCGTTCCAATTTCAAAATTATTTTATTCTTTTGTTTTTAATAATGAGTTCGTTCTACTTTAGGAATTTATAGATGTTATTTTGAAATGTTTTGTTGGTAGCAATGAGTTATCCGTATTTTTCGTACAGAAGGCCCAAGTTGGATTATGGATTGAAGAGAGTACCGGATTACACTGAACTTGCTTACAAGGAAGCTGTGTCGAAACTGAGATACTTTCTATCTGGAAATTATGTGCCTAGCGTAAGTGCAGTTTTAATTCTATTAATTAATTAAGGCACTTAGACAATAGAAGCTAAATCAAAAGTACCTAAGTAAATTGCAAGTATTACGTGTCGGTAACATTGGGGGATTTTATAGTGCATATAATATAAGTGCCAACTCTAACTTTTTAGGAGTGGTAGTTACTAAAACTGTCAGTTAGTTGAGTTTTTTTACTCCGCTTTGTTTCCTTATTATTGGTGATAGATCAATATAAATTTACTTAAGTTTACGATTGTGATGATAATTTCATCACCAGATCCGTAGCTACGGTGGCTCCCCATCCATCAAAAACTTGGACGAGTCCGACCAGGATTTGGACAAGAAATATCTGGACAAGCCGCGGCCGCGCCTCACCGCAAAATACGCTTCGCTCTATGCTGATAGTCTGAACAACTATAGCCCGCCGCATATCAACACAGGTGAGTGGTTTAACGTGTTCAAGAAAAACCTGGACGAGTCCGACCAAGACCTGGACAAGAAATATCTGGACAAGCTGCGGTTGCGCCTCACTGCCAAATACGCTTCGCTCTAAGCTGATAGTCTGAACAATTGTAGCTTACCGCAAATTAACACAGGTGAGTGTTTTTGACGCATTTATGAAAAAACCTGGACGATATAATAAAAGAATATAAAATATATAAAATAATAATAATAATAATAATAAATAATAATATATAAAAAATATAAAATATAGAGTAATAAAATAATAAAATATAAAATATAGAGTATGACTGGATTAAGCTTTTTTAAGAGGAGGTAAAGGACCAGGTGGAGTCAGTTGGTTGGAAGGATCGTTGCGTTGTAAAAGAAAAGCAGCAGCCTTATTAAAGATCCTATTCACGTTTCTCGTGTTCACTTCCATTCCTTAATCATCGTCATCATCATCATCAGCCTATGTTCGTCCACTGCTGGACATAGGCCTCTCCCATGGCACGCCACTGAGCACGATTCTCGGCCACTCTCATCCAGCTCTTGCCAGCCGCCTTGCGAAGTTTATCGCTCCACCGAGTCTGAGGACGTCCTACGTCCTCATACTCCTCATACCTTCCATTCCTTATTCGGGCAGTTTTCTTATCCAGGATCCGCAACCTACTATTGAAAAAAAAAACGAAAGAGACTCATACTTGACTGAACACACTTAAAAGTGGTTCATGGCTGTTCAAGTCGAATTTCACGGAACGTGGCATCAAAAAATGTTGCGCCTTTGCTGTTTCTTTTAAATGGTTCAAAGGTAACTCCAAAATGCTCGTTTAGTTCCAGTGCCTCCCACCACGGCGCCCGCAGACCTGAGCGGCGGCACCAACCCTGACGTCGTCAACTTCATCCAGAAGCAGGAGGAGTACATCGAACAGCTAGAAAGGGAGAGCCAGTACTGCAGGGTACTACAATATAGCTTATAAACATGTATAGTGCGCCATCTTAATCATGATCACTGATCACCTTCTCTTTCATCCGTTTCATCTCTTCTTAATTCAATGAATTGGTGTAGGCCTAGTTCAAATTTCATTTCACGTCAGCAAAAAACAACTAGCTAACCAACTACAAATACGTGCCGAATCGTGCCACATTGAGCATGATGTTAAGAAAGTTTAAGTTTGTAGGAAACAAAACTTACCTAATTTAATGAGACGTAAGTAAGACAATCGGTGAAATTACTGGCACTTGACGTATTCCATCTATACTCTGTAGGCTGGCAGAGCATCTGCAGTCCTGGTGTTGCGGGTGGTGGTGCTCACCACCAGGAGAATCACCTGTTCGTTTTCCCGTCTATATAAGACATCTTCTAACACGACTTATTTTCAGGACGAGCTCAACAACCTCTTAGGGAAGGTGAAGGAGGTTATCTCAGAGAATGAGCATCTCCACGAAGCACAGAAGAACAAGTTGATCTCACGGATGTTCCACTCTCATGGCTCGGAGACCGATGATCTTGACGACGTTGGTGATAGCACTGGCCTGGACAGCGACCATAAGGTGATGGTCTTGTCTTTATCATCATTTAAGTCTGTTTTCTGCTGAAGTCTATTCCCTCTTCACAGCCTCTTTAGCTAACTCATCACTAAGTGTACTGAGTTCTGCGTGCACTTTTTTTAACCTAAGTTCTCGTATTATCATCATCTAGACAGACATGTTCAAACCAAAAGGAACTGGCGACACAGCAAACGTGTGTATATTTGCAAGAACAATTTCGAGCTACTATTGACTTGACCTATTAGCCCTATAGTGTGTAAACATAGTTTTGTCAAAATTAACTCTGAATCTTCTTTAAACTTCTGTCATATGTTTATTGCCGTTTCTAAAGTTTGGTGTAGGATTATGTGTATGGCCGTCTTAAAAGAAAAAAATAAATCTTGATTTAGTCGCTCGATCTGATTTAAAGATCGGATCCAAATGAACATGATTCGGAAGTAAGAATGCAACTATGGGAAAAGAACAAACAAATTTCAGATTGATTGAGAACTTCACTAACTAGGTCAACATGACAATAAAGTCCATGATAACAAACAAACTACCAACAGGCATAAAATACACCAGTCGGTTAGAAACTCTCCTAAGTTAGGCTCATAAATTTACCAAATTCAAATGAGCGCCATTTACAGGCCACGATAACGAAGACACGCAAAACAAGGTCTCGGGGACCGAGGCTGGAAGGGCCTAATATAGTCTTCGAGTCACGCATAGCAGAACTCGAGGCGCAGTTGACACAGGCCAACATCGACTTAAAGAAGATCCAGGTAAGATTGTTGTCATATTTGAACCATGAACATCAAAATTGTGTAAAGTATACGCATGGTGATGGTGATAGTTAAGTATGCATGACATCGGAAATACAAAGGGCATGCGTTGCGTGTCGATTCGATGCGTTTCAGTTACAATTGACAACATTTCATATTTCTGAGCCTATAATTTTAATGGTTCTCTGTATTTTGTTTGAAAAGATGAACATGCTGACAGTTTAATTTTTTTGCTAGGGCTTGTATTTAATTTATAATTTATTTATTAATTTGTGCTTATTCTAAAAGGGCGTAACTCCGATACTATCACAGAATACACACTTATCCCTTTGTCTATTCGCTATAGAAAAAAAACTGACGTTAATTTCAAATTGTCAATGTCAGGCCCTATTCTCCAATATTCGATTTTCGAGGTTCGCTTCGTGCTGTTCCGCTCATACTAATAGTCATTATTTTGAGAGTGAGAGAGAAGGTATGCAACGAACTTCGAAAATAGAATTTCAGAGTTACCCCCCTTGTACTTTGAAGTTGTCAAAAGTACAAAATTATGATCGCTTATTGTTTTCTCGTGAAAAAAGCAAAGGCATTTCACCTATCCTGTGGTAGTTTTGGTAAAATTAGGACATATTTTTAATTATTTTTTATTTTTCATAATAAGCGATATTAAAATTATATAAACATATTGCAGTGATCAGGAGGCAATATGCTTTCGAACCATATATACATTTTCAGGTGTTATAAAAATGAAATGTTGTCAATTGTTAGAAATTTCTGTAAGCTTCTTTGCTGATGGTACTTTTTATCAACTATACTTGCACTGAATTACATTCTACATTACTTGCACTGAAACTATGCTCATTTTACTTTTGCTTCCCAAATCCTACCAATGAGGAGGCACCAAAAAAACTTTACATGGTTATTTCTGGCAGCATTGATATTCTTCCTAAAAATAATTTAACCCATGAGCTACTTTTGAAATTTCCTTTTCTTACAGGAAGAAAACAATGAGAATAAACGCAAGCTGGCCTCTGGGCTCGTTGATTCAACCTGCCTTGACGGCTTCAAGCGACAGATCGACAACTTGCAGAGGTAATACAAAACTAAGATGAGCTCACCTTAGATATATATACGTGCGTCGCCTGATGTCTGTCAAGTTTTGACACTCGCACGTAACTCACCAATGGTCTCACAGCCCAAAAATATTACTTGCTACTTAACTACGTTTACAGTTTAGAAAACGACCAAACTTAAATCAATATAATGATGGGTGGATGGATAGCAACTGCAAAATTGCTGTTGGCTTTCAGATCAGACTGATTTATCTTCTGTATATATAAAACTGTTCCGTTACTAAGTGACTGACAGACAACGCACAGCCTAAACCACTGGACCTAGAAACTTGAAATTTGGTACACATATACCTTGAGTATCCCAGAGGAGCACTAAGAAGGGATTTTTCGAAATTCCCACGGGATATGGAATAAATGAGGCTTATATGTTTTTTAGTAAAACTGTAATAACTAGACTCTTCAAATTCAGCGCACATGTAGATGATCGTAACACTAAAAAACTAATTTCAGGATTTTTTGATATTCCCACGGGATAAGGAAAAAATGGGATTTATATGATCGATTCAGAGTGACTGATTGACAACGCACAGCCTAAACCGCTGGACCTAAGAACTTGAAATTTGGCAGACGTATATCTTGAGTATCCCAAAAGAGCGCTAAGAAGGTTTTTTTTTAAAATTCCCACGGAATAGGGAATAAATGAGGCTCATATATTTCTCAGTAACAGTAATAACTAGACTCTTCAAATTCGGCACACATGTAGATGATTGTAACACTAAAAAACTAATTTCAGGATTTTTTGATATTCCCACGGGATAAGAAAAAAATGAGATTTATATGTTTCATTCAGAGTGACTGACAGACAACGCACAGCCTAAACCACTGGACCTAGGAACTTGAAATTTGGCAGACGTATATCTTGATTATCCCAACCCAAAGGAGCACTAAGAAGGGATTTTTTTGAAATCCCCACGAGTTAGGAATTAAATGAGATTTATATATTTCTCAGTACATAACTAACTGTTAACTAGACTCTTTAATTTTGGCACACCTGTAGATGATTATAGCACTAAAACATGTTCTCCGGGAAAATGCGAAATTCCCGCGGGACAGAATAAGTGCATTCAACTTCGGGGCTGTTTCTAAAAATCTAAATATAAAAGAAGAAACTGACTGACTGACATATCAACGCACAGCCTAAACCGCTGGTTCTAGAGATTCAAAACTTGGCATGTAGGTTCCTTATCTAGGGGTGCACTAAGAAATCATTTTTTAAAATTCGACCCCTAAAGGGGTTAAATGGGGGTCCAAAGTTTGTATGGGGAAATAAGATTAGACTATTTTATTCGAAACTTCGCAGGAGTATTCCTGACGATAAATGAGTAAACACCTCTTTCAGGTTTTTTGAAAATTCAACCCCTAAAAGGGGGAAATGTGGTGACAAAGTCTGAAAATTAACATGGGTATTTGTTTGTACGGTTTATCGGGTCGCTGATTACGAAAACAAAAACACACGTACCTATTTTTGGAAATTTCCACGGAGACGGGAAAAAACGAGATTTATATATTCGATTTCGTGTGACCCTAACTACGTAACTATAATAACGAGACTCTTCAAATTTCGTACACAAGTAGGTGATTACATAACTAAGAAAGTAATTTCCACGGGATAAGGAAAAAACGGGATTTATATACAGTTCTACAGGATCTGGTCGTAGAAAACTGAAATTACAGAAGTATTACAGACACTACAAAAGGATTTCCCGAAATTCTGACGGAAACGAATGAGAAAAAACGGGATTTTTAATTATACTGGTCTTAGAAAGTTGAAATTTAGCATGTAGGTTGCTTGATCAGTGTAGGGAAGCATTAAGATACAATTTCCCGACACGGGAAAACGGGACTATTCGTTTTACTGGTTGTGGAAAGCTGAAATTCGGCATTTAGGTTGCTTGATGAGTGTAGAGGAGCATTAAACAATTTCTCGAAATTCCCACGAGAACGGGAAAAACGGGACTTTTCGTTTTACTGGTTGTAGAAAGCTGAAATTCGACACGTAAGTTGCTTGGGGAGTGTAGGGAAGCTACAAGAGAGCATTTTCCGAAATTCTTACGGGAACGGGAAAAACGGGACTTTTCGTTTTACTGGTTGTAGAAAGCTAAAATTCGGCAAGTAGATTGCTTGGAGTGTAGATTAAGAGAGGACTTTCCAAAATTCCCACGGGAATGGGAAAAAACGGGATTTTTTGTTTTACAGGTCGTAGAAAGCTGAATTTGGCAAGTGGGTTGCTTGGGGAGTGTAGGGTAGCATTAAGAGAGCATTTACCGAAATTCTTACGGGAACGGGAAAAAACGGGATTGAAATAGGTACTACTGGTACCTACAAGCGAGAGAAGCCGCAGGCAAAAGCTATTTGAAAATAAATGAAGTCTACGCGGACGAAGTCGCGGGCAAAAGCTAGTTTTTTAATAAGAGCAATGTTTGATACTTCCGTAGTTCATGAACTTGAGTAGGTAACGAACAATTTTAATTAATTAAAAAATAATTATTAATTATCTTGGGACAAATTACACCAATTGACCCAGTCCCAAACTAAGCAGAGCTTGTGCTATGGGTACCAGGCAACGGATAAACATACTTATATAATGTACGTAAATAAATACTTAAATACATACAACATCCATGACTCGAGCACAAACATTCGTATTCGTCATACAAATGTCTGCCTCTACCGGGATTCGAACCCGGGACCTATAACTTCATAGTCAGGGGCACTAACCACTGGGCTATCCGGTCGTAAACGTTACATTATTAGCAATAGAACCTCGGTCCGAGGGACGGCCGCGAAACTAGTAGGTTCTTTTTTCCTGCAATGTTACCTTCTGTATTTGGCAGGGACAAAGCTTCCTTGGAGTCACAGATATCCAAGCTGAAGAACAATTTGGAGCTGAAAGACGGTGACCTGGAAGGGCGCTACAAGCGTGGAGACGTCATCGAACAGCAGTTGAGAGAAGAAAGGAACAGCTTGGAGAATGAAGTCCGCAGACTCAAGGTTACCCTTTGATTTATCGATTGATTTCAGCGCCACCTACTGTCTACTGTATGCACTAAAAGATTGTTATTAGCAATAGGTGACGCTAGCGACAAGATTTGTCTGATTTAATAAATAATTTGGCGATATCTTCACGAATTCAAGGAGGATCTGGCATCGGAGCGCGCCAAAATACGCGAGCTGGTAGGAGAGGGCTCTCGCCGCGCCATACAGGAGCGCAGCGCCGCTGAGCAGCGGTACAACGCGCACTGCGACTCCCTGCAACACGAGCTCGCCGCGCAGTATGACAGCGTGCAGAAACTGCAGGTACAACTAAGCGACAAAACACGAGAGCGGGTGGGTGAGGGTTCGCGCAGCATAGCTGAGCCGGTACAGTACAACGCGTACTGCGACTCCCTCCAACACGAGCTTGGCGCGCAGTATGACAACGTGCAGACACGACAGGTAACACTAAGAGCCCTGCCTAACCGGGCCACCATAACGACGTCGCCTCGCCAGCTACGTACCCCGTACAAATCAGCAGCAGAAGAGAGCTGCTTGACGGACCGCTCGTCGGCTATCTTTGCTCAATTTTTTTCTGCCACTTACTGCGGTGAGAGAATTCACAGGTACAGCTGACGGCCATAATAAACTCACTTCATTTATTACATTTCTTAAATCTCTTACCAAAACCGTCACACCACACTAATGCGGAACACCATAACTTCAAAGATCGATGTGATTGCCTGTCATTTTTTTGTCAGAGGGCATAGCGCACCCAAAATTATCATTATCACTTTATTCTTCTGCAGTTAAAGAAATTTTGCAAAATCCGTCAGTAATAGTAATCCTTATCTACATGGGAACATCTATGCAAAATTTCAGCAATCTACGTTTAAGGATTACAGTAGTATGGTATGCGCCCTACTCCCGCCCAGCCCAGTAGGTCAGTCAATCAGGATTCCTCTTTTTAAACATTAACGATGACTTGACTGTCTATCATCAGTTGGATTTGGAGCGGCAGAGGCGCGAGGAGAATGACCTCAAACGTGAGCTGTCCATGAAGAATTCTGCCATTGAAGAGCTGAAGATGGAGCTCAAAAGCAAGATAGGTATTCGTGATTTGAGACCGTTAAAAAAGAGTTTGGAAGGGGCGCGTATAAAATGTGCCGCTAGGAACTATGCTCAGTACTCAGTAGATAAAACCTGAAATAAAGATACGCATGCAGTTTCTAACATGATACCAGTATACTAGCACTTGTGCAGTCTTAATGCTACTTATACGCTGTCTTAAGAATCCGGAAAACTTCAGCTAGTGGTTGGGTTTAACACTCCTATAAATATTGACGAGGATATATTAATTAAGGTTGATAAATGTTTCCATACGTTGGTCATTGTTCAAGTAAACGGCATCAAAGGGTTGGTTTTGAATCAAAAATTACTACGAGAAAACTTTTATAAGAAGTGTAATCAAACTAACCCAACCACCTGCTGAAATATTCCGGTAAATTTGTAAGAGACCTTGTATAAGTCTGTTAGCTTATTAAGTAACTCGCTCGCAATCGCCATCGTGCTCATTTTGACAGTTCTTGTCTGAATGTGACAGCTAGCCGATTCTGAACTTGTAAAAATGAAGACGATGGTGATTGCGAGCGAGTTACGTAATAAGCCTGCTGGATGGAATTTTAAATGAGCATAATGGTTTTGTGTGGATAGCATCTCTTCAGGCAGATCTGAACCAAGGTCACGCTGAGAAGGCTTCTCTCGAAGAGGAGCTGGCGAGCGCGCGGCTTACCATCGAGCGTCACCAGCGCCAGGCCAAACATGAAGCAAACCGCCTCAACTCTGAGGTAATCGTTATCATCATCATGTGTTTCATCATCTTCATCTGTATCGTTTATTGTATGTACAGAATCAATTTCGAAATTATTAACTTCGTCAACGACGTGATTATCATTTTCAATGATCATGTTAACGTCAACTTCCAACGTGACCTTCAAAGTAAATGGTTTAAAACTAAACTTTTCTATATTTATTAACTCTCGTAGCGTATACTGTTACACAGATGGGATTCCATCATAGTTACAACCGGTGGTAAACTTTCTGCGTCCACCGATTGCCGGAGATCTTAACAGAGTTTGTTCCAACTTAGAGACAGTAACTATAGGGTGGAGGGACTGGCAAAATGCCACGGGCCCCTAGCTTCACGGGACCCCGGACTGGCTTGCGGCATGCTAGACCACAGAAAGGACGATGAGGCACTTCTTTATATTGAGGAATGACCCGATCTGATGAATAGTTACACCGCTACAGAAACAAAACCATCATCTTCATCAATATTCCAGATCCAATCGCTGCGTCAGCGCTTGGACCGTGCCGATGCAGACTTGGTGCACTCTCGACGCGAGAACCTTCGCCTCACCGAGCAGATCGCTACTCTGGAGAAAGAGGTATTGCACATATCATAAACTCTTCCTAGCAATAACATTACAGTCCAGCTCTTAGAATGCCGTTGGGGTTCGTCGTGCTGTCTCACTTACTCTCATGGGTTTAATACTTGAATCAGCCGATTTTACACGAAACCCGTACGGCATTCTAAGAGCTCACGTACATGCTTTTATACCTTTAAGATCGGGTTATTTTAGCCCTGGAGTGTAACTTTGGCATTTGGGATTAAATTTTTAGGTGCATTCAAATTATGGCACATTGCCATATGCATCGAGCAAACAACCCTTTGAGTATCTTCTCCATGGCCATAAATGGCCATGTGATTGTTTGAAGTTAACCGCCAATGTTTTTGTGGGTTTTGTCACACCCTTCTGGTTTTCATATGGGCCAAAGTTTTCCGTGTGGTCAAAAGAACCGACTTTACTGTAACTCCGGGTTGTTAGTCACACCGCTCTCTTCATTTTGAACTACGTCCATTGCTGAACGCTAGTCTCCTCTGAAAGCTTTCTAGACGAATGATATGCCTTCTGCATCATCAGGTATCCAGTAAGCAGGGAAAAATTTGTTACTTACATATTTGGGCCACCTGTCAAGACTACTTGTGTAACAATTATTAAGACTAACATCACTTACGCAATTTCGTCATCTATAACAACTGCCACTGATAAAAGTATTATTCTTTCACAGTTAAATATGAAGAGCCTCACTCCAAATTCTCCTGAGAAAAACAAGAAGGAGAAAGAGATGTCTTCCATGCTGGAATCCATAGAGAATAAGCATGGTAGGTTATTCCACCATTGGGCATCCCAGTCTTTTCCAAATCTCTCTCACACCGTCGGGTTCATCTAATGGGTAAACTATTGATGTTTTGAAATTAACCTGATCTGGCATTTCAATTTTTATTTCCATAAGTTCAAAACATTCATATTTTACCCTTTCATCCTTATGCATGTCTACTGTATCATGAAAGGGCTTGACTTCAATAGTTTATTCATCAGATTGTTCTAAAAAAACAAATTCCCGTTCTTCCCCCTGTACCTCTACAGCTATTTCCTTATTCACATCTTCTGCAGTGACAAGGTTATATTTGACACCTGAATAGTTTGCGCTGGCACCTTTTTAAAATAAACTTCAAAGTTAAGCTAGAACATTTGGTCCCGCAGCTAAAACGGTAGCCGAGTTGGAGTCCATGATTCATTCACAAAACAGTCTGATGGAGAAACTCACCGGAGAATGTCGTTCGCTCACAGACAAGCTAGACGACGCAAGCCGTAGGCACAAGTACGAATTATTTTACAACCTTAATGCATGAACATATCATATTAACTTTTAAAATCCTCTAGCTGATTCAAACTGATAGTGTATAAAGTCTAAGTCATCTTCATTGAGATTGACAACACGAACAGGGTATAATAATAGAAATTATTTAAGGTCCTCGTTTCAGTTTGAAACGGCTCAGGGTTCAATGCACTTTAAATTATTCCACATTACCATTACCCGTTAAATTAGAAATGTTTCTAACGTCGTGCTGTGTTTTTATTGGTGGCAGGCAGAGCGCAGTGTCGCAGCCGTGCAGACGAACCAATCAGAACACAGCGCGACCGCTCAAGCTCCCGCGACCGACCTATCGCGAGCCGCCGTTCCAAGCGCCGCTCAGGAAAAGAGTCCGATTCGTCGAATAATTACGCACCGATCACCATCGGCCCGTTAACGACCAATCAGGATCTCGAAAACGAGAGAGGAGAGAAAATATACAACCTGCCGTTGATGATTCAACAACCCTTTTTACGAGAGAAAAAGGAGCCAATCAAAGTTGACATTAGCGTGAAATTAATACCTAAACCGAGAAAGAAAGATAGGAAAAAACGGGAAGCGGTAGTTGAAGAGATACAGCCAGAAACTAAAGGTGTTATGAATACTTTTAGCATGGAAGTCACTGACACCGATGTTCAAGTTTTAAAGAAGACCGAAGAAGTTATTGAAAGCAAAGTAGAGAGTAGCGATAGTGAGCTTAAAACCGAAGACAAAGAAGATCCCTCTGAAAAAGTAGCGGAAACAAACAAAGTCGATGATGCACATAGTTCTTCAGATCACGATAGTAAAGAAGATATACCAGAGATGGTTAGTGAAGCCAGCAAGGTCGGTGCTGCACCTATTTCGCCAGATTTACATGAAGGAATGAAAGGAGAATCCATAGCGATGAACGAAATACCAGAAATAACGGAAAGTGAAGTTGAACAACTCGATGGCATAGCCGAGGGTAATTCTGAAAACGAACAAGCAGGACAAATGAATGAAGAAACGATAAAATCTGAAAACGATGTTGTCCGAGAAGAAGTGAATGAAGACAATTAAAGTATTTCGGAAACTAACAACACGTATACTATCCGTGACTGAATGTAAACGCGAAAGATTTTGGTAGAGTTTGTGCAATATTAGATATATAAGATAAGATAGTTACCAAGAAAATTATAGATATATGAAATATACTTAACTGTTTTGAAATAGTTTTGGCACAGTTGCAATTTCTAGTACTTTGACATGCGTCATAATGTTTTATTCGGTGTGCAATATTAGAACATTTTAAAATATTGAAAATGATAAAGTATTTTTGTTATGCTAGTTACGAGTACCTATTCATGTTGTACTGTACACTTTTTAAAATTGTTTTTAGAACATTTAATGGGTAATGATAATATTTAATAAAGAGTGCAATTTTAAATGCAATAGTATTGTTTAGTTTAAACTTTAAATAGTTTAAATTTATTTCATTCCTTGAGCTGGACTTGTCATCATCGTAACAAAAGCTTTAACAAACAATAAATGGTTGTGCTAAGCTTTTTACATTTACACAACTATGTTTGTGTACCTAAAGAGAGCACAGAAGAAGAATCATACAAAAAAAAGTTTTTTTGAATAGAAAATCATCCACATAAAAGTGAATATAAATTTCGGTATACTAATACCAGAGCCAATTCGTTTCCAATAAAGACTGGTCCAGTTCATTCGGCTTCATAGTTTTCACCGTCCTTCATTTTTCAGAGCGGAAAAAACACACTTGCTTTGCAGGAACGCAGAGCTTATGCGAAAACTGCGAAATTTGTGGTGTTCCCATAAGAAATACTGCACCACTACCATCGCACGAAGCTACACGCCACTCAGTGGCTATCCCAATAGCTCTTTTGACTTAGACCGCACTTATTATACTTCAACACCCTATAGGAGTAGACTTAGACGAGATGACAAAGAAGATCTACTAAGCAAGGACTTTAGTGATTTGTCGATTGATAGAATTGGTTCTGATGATGACCCCGAGAAGGTGAGAGGTTTGGAGATTGATTTTGTGTCTGTAGAAGCTGGTGTTTTAGCTAATGTAGTTGTAATTGTATGCGTAGAGGTTGTGCATGGTAGTTATATGCATGATGATGTAATAAAATGTTGTGCCGTTTCAATAAACATGTCACAGTGTAACGTCAAAATGTTAAATTAAAATCAACTTGAATCAGACGAGGTAAACTTGACCAGAAACCAGAATAATATAGTTTATTACTAATTTCAGAAAAAGAATGCTTATACTGACATTCTAAGTGGGTGGACTAGCTTTTAAATACTCTTGATATATATATACCTCTAAATGACCTACGGAAATTATAACTGTGACCCTTTCCTAAATTAATGTAATGTACGAGTATTCTGTGGAAATTCTTTTTGACCATCTCTATTTGCCAAAATATAATTTCTGGATCCAAATCTCTCTTCGAATTAGTAGAGTTTTGCACTAGTGTGTTGTGTGCATCACGAGTTCTGATTCAGGGCGGAACTGGCAACTCTGCAGCGTCAAGTAGACAGTCTGGGGCGCTCACTGCAGCCCACACCGCCTAGCGTACACCAAGGTAAGTGCTCAAGACATCAACGACTGCTTTACCATCATTGCAAGTATTATTCTTAATACGATCGTCACCATCATCTTCAGCTGGAAGTCTTTCTAAAAGTCCACGTTCTATGTGGTCAATATACTTCATACAATCAACCATTAGCACTGTTATTATACCACCATTGAAGTCATTGTTGTTTATAATCTGTTAATTATATGTGGTGTATCTGATATATATATGTGGGCGCATGTATTACATTACAAACACTCTCACAAACATACTTTGTCCATTTTATTTGTTCCATCTTCAAAGTTTTATTTCAATAATCTGGACAGTCATTAACACTGCCATCCAAAGCTAAGCACGTAGTTTTTTTTACATTTAAATAAACTGTTAGGCAGAGACCAGACGGCGTACGTCTTCTCTGGACTCTGGATGACTCTGACTCTGGACTCGGTCTCGGTCCACGATTTCCTCTCGATGTTTTTCCTTCACCAGAACCTCACGGTAAGTTTCATGTAATTTTGCACGCTTATTCCGTAAAAATTAAATCGACGACCCTCGGGTATTGGTTGAACCACAAGGCTATAACGGCTTTTTAAATAAATACATAAATTTTCAGCACCAGCCTCGCACCTACCCGCAGCAGACCGAAATCTACCAACAGCAGCCGGTGGCAGACCAGACCATCCCCGAGCTGACTCCCCCGGACACACCGACCAGCCAGAGCCAAGAAACCCAGGAAGACTAAGCAAACAAGCCTCGAGAACCTCGCTCAAACATCCAGATCCAGAAAAACCAACAGTTGAAGCTAAATACAATGAGATACCACAAGTTGATGACAACGTAATGGAACATGATGAAATTGTTAGTGATGCTAATGCTGAAAACGATTATGTAGAGAAAGAACCTGAACACAGCCAAGAGACTTACGAACATGAAGCTTTAGAACCAGCACACGATCCAGAGCATGAACCTGCAGGACAAGAATACGAACAAACCGATCAGAATTATGTAGAGAAAACAGAGCCGTATTACGAAGGGCAGGAATTACAAAACGAAGGTTACGATGCTAATTATCAGCAAAATTATCAGCAGGAAGGCCAATTCGAAAATTATGAACAGTATCCACAGCAATACACAGATCCTAATGCACAGTATGCTGAAGGGCAGTATGATAATTATGCAACAGATGGTACTTACCAACAGGAGTATGATCCCACACAATATGCTGAACCTCAAACGCAGTATGAAGCACAAAACGCACCAGTTGAACAAGATATAGCACTCACGGATAGCAAAAGGAGTAATTCCCCGGAAAAAGGCCAGAGTTAGCAATCTTAGTTTTTGTGCAATAAATTTGTTTCGTTTTTTATTTTACGATGTGTTAGTGATAGTTTGGTTTATGTAGCCGCTTTTGATGTTAGGTACTTCAGATTGTATAGAGACACGATATTTTTCTCAATACAAGGAAAGTAATGGTTTTTTTCTTATTTCGCATGTAACCCTTTTATTTTTGACGTGAGAGCCTATAAAGAGACATCCAACATGTCAAGTGACGTCAAAAAATATACGATCGAATTGAACCTCCTCCTTTTTTTGAAGTCGGTTAAAAACACTATGCCCACTCATTATTAAATTCCGTCCGTCTAGAAAAAGATGGAGACAAATATTTGATAGCTTATAAAATCTCGGATATTTTGATTAGTTGCCTGAATCTTATATTGTTTATATAATAAACGAACTATTCTTAATGCAATTTAAATATCATGACCGATAATGGCGATAATACATAGATTTTAAATTCGTAAAATAATGTTTTACTGTTTAACACAAATATCAATAGGTCCCAATAATAAAATAGTTCAGTTACGCACTAACAACTCGACAATTATTGAAATAAATTCCATTCATGTTTATTAAGTTACTAAGAAAACTTCGTAGTACTTTATTATATCAACTCAATACCCGATAAGGAAACAATAATTAGTGTTCGTTTACAATTAGTCGCGGTTATAATAATAGTGGATAAAAGAAACGACGATAAACCAACAGCTGTGAGACATGAAACTGTTAGTGATCCTTATACTCGTGGGTCATGAAGTATCGGGAGTAAGTATCGAAGTTAATTGGTTAAAGTAAGAAAAATTAAGTAATATACTATTACATAACAATACTGATAATATCATAGAGCAAGGTACTAATTTACATGAAAACGATGTCTCAGTTTGTTTTTAAACTAGTGAGATTGAGATGAGACTCCTTTTTAAAGTATTTTTTGTAACAAAAGTGCTTATAAAATATGGTACATAAAAGAACAAACCAGAACTGTTCTTAAATGTGTATTTTTTTTAAATAGGGTGGCAAAAGAGTAAGTGGGTCACCCGATGGTAAGGGATCACTACCACCCATGGACACCAGCAACATCATAATTCAATCAAACCCTAGTGATGATGCGGCACTTGTTATTGATTGTTTGTCTTGTTCTTGTTTATGCTAAGAATGTTTTCATTTAAACTTAGGATCCAAAATTTTCATCGAAAGCAAAAATAACAAAAGGAGAAACAACACTATTCAATGGCACACAATATGATAAAAATGAAGATAAGCAAGAAATTATAGAGAAACGTAATTTCCACCTTTTGAATGATAGAATTACGAAAAAGGGACATCATCATCAATATCAATTTATATCTGAAGAGCTCTATGATAAACCGACCAGAGAAAGAGAAACAGACAAAGATTTCCTGGAGAGTGTGATAAAGGAAATTTTGTCTTACAACAAATTTAAACATCTCATTTCACGTGATAGACATAATACAAAAAAGCGTCTGCATTTTGGAACTCAATTAGGATACGATGAAAAGAAATCAGCTGGTGTTGCTGATGGAAAGGTAAATTTAACTATTTTGTTACTTTAGAAAAACACATTGTAGGTTAGATTAAATTGGATGTAAAGTAACAAAGACGAAAACAAAAAAAATGAGATTATAAACGTATGATTATGAAAATTAAATGAACTTTAAAGTTAATGCAAGCGAACAAATCAGAGCTGCAATTGTCTGTTGTTGAAAGAAAATGCACAAAACAAAAATAAACAGCAATCTTCTAGCCACAACTGATCGGGTTAAGAATAAAAAGTTTTGCAGAGGAGTAACTTTTCACAGTAGATATTACACCAATTACAGGTGCAGGTAGTAGACTCTGCCAATGGAGAACGAACACATCATGGAATGCGGGTAAGTATACTGTCATCTACATATTGTAAAACCTACATTATAATCATGATGATTGACGATTTATTTAAAAAACTCCAGGTGTCTATGTTTTCTATGAATGCAAAAATCAAATAATTTGATCTGTAACATCATCATCAATATGACTAGTAAAATATTTCCCAGGCAAGTCTCCCGAAGCCACGAAAGCGATGGAAGACGACATATCGAGGACGCTACCGCTACGTAAGTTAAATTCAAATAATATGTATAACTTTAGAATCTACAGTACCTAGTCTATCAAGGATATACATTACAGTGATGTTTTACCACATTCAGGTGCCAAGAAGACCGAATAGAGCATCAAAACAGAAAAAACATACGTCTATGTTTCATCCCTTTAAAGATGATGTTGAAGAACCCTCAAATTTTTCGAAAAAAAATGACAAAAATTACAAAGAGGTTGAAGAACGATTAAAAAATATGGCCATGACGTTACCCAAATTTTTACGGTATTCTATAAGAGATGAAAGTCAGAAAGACTCCGGTGATTATAAAATAAGTCCAGTTAGTAAAGAAGCAGATATGGCAAAAGAAAACGTATCTAAAGGTGATAACTTAAGCAAAGACCTTGTAAATCGTATAATATCAGAAATAAAACTGTTGTTCACAACACAAAAAGGAAATTCCAAGTTATATGTCAGCAAAATAATAGACATTATTAAAAGAAAGCACATGTTTTTAGACTCTCTTGGCCAAACTTGTAGAGAAGCGAAAATGAATCATCTGATCCATGGAATTAATTCAGTCTACCAAAGATATTTGACGAACGCAGAGTGTGAAGGTGAATACATTGATACAGGTCTGGATGTATTAAGTTGGATACTGTCAAACAGGAAATATATAAAACGTAAAACAGAATTAGACTCAAATAAAGGTGAAATAGATAGTAATGGGGTTGATGAATCAATTATTGACTCAAAAAGAAATCGATTGCAAAGTGTCTCTGATTATTCTTCAGGTGAAGCTAGATTATTAGATAGTTTAAAAAGTAAACGAAATAGGAAAACAAAACATGTAAAAAGGTCGTTGACAAGTGATGATAGTGTCAATTTAGCGTCTAAAGATTTAAAGTCTAACGAAAATAATCAAGATCTGAATACAGAATTATTAGGCAAATATATTAAGTCACGCCTTTTAGACGCTTTGCGGTCGATTATATTTCATAGATCTGATCCTTATTATCGGGAAATTGAGAAACTCTATATAAAACAAGAAAACACAAACGCAAAGTTAGACTTCATCCGGCTGGTTTGTGAAAAAATTGCGTCTGATCAATTTTTGCACTCTGTCGAAGCTATTATTTGGAGCTTGATAAAAAATAAAAATTGTCATCCAGGGAATGTTTTGAAAGATGAGAAACATGTCAATGAAATAAAACCTATGGATTTAACTAAACATCGAATTCAGCCGAAAACATCAAATTATTACTCTTTTGAAGAGACATCAGATTACGATCCCGAAGATTATATTGACAGTACAGGTCTAACTGATGAGGGCAGTCTCAAACAAGATACGGATTTTGACGAAAGTGGCCAGAATAATGAAGACACTTACTCGGAATATGATGCAGTTCCAATGAAATTTAAACAGTTTGTTATTCCTATTTCTGATATTAACCTCAGACTTAAAAAAAAGGGCTTCAGAGATTTTACGCGTCTACGCAACGACAAGTTAAGGACTATTTTCGGGACAGGTAAAATAAACAGCTTAAAAATAATAAATCAAAAACTGAAGGAATTGAATATTAACGACTATAAGAAATTGATGAAAAATTTACCAATAACTGAAAAACTGCTTAAAATTATTTACAACAAATTGCCATCACAATTGCAAGTGATTTTAAACGTTTTGAAACCAGGTGCAATGAAAATGATAGATGGAAATTTTAGCGTGAAAAATTTACCTTCTTTACTTACAGAAGCATTTCTAAATGGTAAAGGCATGGACCTATTCAAGATGATGGCTGATAAATTAAAACACAGCAAATTAAAGAAAGCTGAAAAATTAATTGAGAAGTTCCAAGATAAAACTAGATTATTAAGGGACATTGTACAAAAAGTGAGCGAACATTCCAATAAAAATATGAAGAATACTAATTTTCTTCTAGTTAAAGATCACCTACAAGCAAAGTCTAAATCATCTCAACTGGACACATTACCACATATAGAACTGACATCTAGCTTTGAAAAAAAAGACCAGCCAGTTGTAGAATTAACTTACGTATTTAATCATCCTCCTGTAATACATCATAAGCCAAAATTTTTCGTAAAGCACAACATAACTTATGATCAATATCTGAAAAATATTAAAAGTATTTACAACAAAGATTTACTTTCGAAAAGTAATCAAATACAGCTGGTGAAAGTGGTAAAAAAGGAAGGCAATGACAGTCTAGTTTTTTATGAAACTGACGTACCGCATACAACCGTAGAGGCCAGTAACAAATCGGCTATAATAAAATTATACGATCAATTTTATAATTCAACTAAGAATCATAATAAAAATGTTTCGTCTGAAGATAAAAAACGTAAAAATGATATATCACGTACAGCAAAAGAAAAATTCCATACTATTGATAGTACGGTATTACCTATAGAAAGTTTGAGACCTACGGAGTTTAAATCAAAAGACGCTGTCCAAAATACTTCGAACGATAACAGATTCGAATATAAACATAATGCCTTCAGATCTGAAGAAGAAAGAAAAGAGTTGTTTGACGATACAAACTCTGCAAAAGTGGACAACGTGGCAAAATCGAAACCTCAACTAAATAATAAAGTATATTTTGTTAGAGATGGCATAATAAAATGGAATAATTACCCGATAAACAGGCCAATGTATCATAATGGAAGAAGGAAGATGCAAAAACATCAGAAAATGATGAATGATCGGCGAAAGTGACGGGTAAGTATATACCTAATAGTCGTTTATGTGACTAATTCTATTTTCAAAGTTAGTAACTCTCAATTTAATGACTGTTGGTGTAAGGGAAACGGCAGGAAACGAACTTCGAAAATATCTCAGCTACAGATCGACCGCTTAAACGAGTCCTCGCCCGCACGGTACAGGGGCGCGGGGTGGAACGACAAAGGGGGCCGAGACAGGTGCGGGCGGCAGGCGCACTACCCGCCCGCACCTGTCTCGGCCCCCTTTGTCGTTCCACCACGCGCCCCTGTGCCGCGCGAGCGAGGACTCTTTTAAGCGGTCGGTCTATAATTATTATCATTATCATACCCATGACAGTGACAAGCATGCTTGGGTTGTTTTTAGGGTTCCTTATCCTTTACCACTAGACCTTAATAAATCTCCATCTGTCTATCTCTCACAGAGCTGTCTCAGACGGCTGTATTGTTAAAAACATGAATAAAATACAAGAATATTTCGATCCGATCAAATTAGATTTGCACTCGGCCAATTTAGAAAACTTACCGTAATTTTCCCATAATTGGTTCAATTACCAGGTTTATTCAAAATTCCCATGGGATACACAATAAATATTATTATTTTACACTAACCATTTCTACCGACTATTGACAATGCAAAATACGTAGTATTGTATTAGTATTTTAGTATAGTATAGTATAGTAAAGAATCTGTGGAACGAGCCGAGGAAGACGGGAGTTCCCCAAACTGTTTGAGGAACTGGTAAAACAGTTTACAAAAACACGATCGATACCTGATAAGTTCTCAGTTATAATATAATTTATTTTTTTATTTCAGAATTATCAACATAG
Organism: Pandemis heparana; assembly: GCA_963854515.1. NCBI lineage: Eukaryota > Metazoa > Arthropoda > Insecta > Lepidoptera > Tortricidae > Pandemis > Pandemis heparana. The sequence continues at coordinate 4,473,450 of OY978031.1, forward strand.
ACGCCTACTAAGTTGAGGAAAATTTAGTTTGTAGCATTGATTTTGTATTATCTACCTATCAATATGTCGTTCAATCCTATTGAATTATCCGAATATATTTGAGTAATTTTTGTTTCAATAAAGTATGGTCTATTATTTTATGAAATTACCAATAAAATTTAACAGGTTGCTCACTTTCGATTGTTGGATTTGGTTTCTTTAGTCTTTTATCATTACATTAACATTAAAATGTTAGATGAATAAACTTTAAACATCGGATGTGGCTGCATGGACACTGTTTATTTTGCCTATCCTTGAAGTGATGAAAAAAAAGTAAACTTTGACTTTGACATGACACATGACACTACACTTGACTTCACTGCATCACTGTGACGCAGTGTTGCCATTTGGTTCCGTTTCTTCCGTTTTTCGGAACTTTTGACACCCCCGCGGAACTTGGAACTCTTGGAAGGAACTTTTTAAACGATGTTTATTTAATTATTTATAGGTATCTAATGATTTTAAATAAAATGGAACTTTTCGACCAAAAATGGAACTTTTTAATGTAATTTTCATGGCAAGTGACCTGGCAACACTGCTGTGACGTGCGTTGCGTTTTGTTTTCTGACTTGTTGTTGACGAATGATTTCATTGACAGCAAATTAAAGTCACATTACTAAATATCGTAAAGCTATTAACAATAGTTGTACTTAAAACCGCGCCCCACTATTCACATTCACATTTACGCCGTCTTGTAGAAACCACTTTGAGGTTATGTTTGTTCTTTGGTAACCAAAATAAACAAATTGCAAGATGGTTTGCGAAAAATGTGAAAAGAAACTTGGACGTGTGATCACCCCGGACCCTTGGAAGACTGGAGCACGGAATACTGTGGAGTCCGGAGGCAGGAAAGTGGGAGAAAACAAGGCTTTGACCGCGAAAAAGGGACGCTACAATCCCTACACTGCGAAGTTTCAAGAATGCAAGTGAGTTTACCGATTAATTTATGCCAGACAAGTTTAACAAGTAGGTTTATTACCTACAAAAAGTTTTTGTATAGCACATGTAGATATGGAAGAGCGGGTTAGCATACCTACTAGGAAAGCTCTAATCAATGTTGTCATTAAGACTTCAAATTTAAGAAAATATTTTTTTTTTCATTTGTGACAACACACTGCCAGTTCTAAAAAAAACTGGGAGAATCTGTGCAACCATTACCAATTAATTCTTAATAGTGGATCGACAAGCAACAAAACTAAAACAGCACCACAAGTGCATTGGTTGCGCTGTATTCAGTACATTTATTAAGCCCACAGGCACTCCCATAATTTTAATAAAAACAAATGTAAACAAGAATCTTGCCTTTTCAGAATCTGTCGAACAAAAGTGCATCAAGTGGGCTCTCACTACTGCCAAGCGTGCGCGTACAAAAAAGGGATCTGTGCTATGTGCGGCAAGAAAATACTGGACACTAAAAATTACAGGCAGAGCTCTACTTAGTCTATAGACTAATCACCTATGAGTGTTTTTTTTTTCTTTTTTTTTAAATCTGCAATCAGCTGTACTTAGGCATAAGGTATTTTCATTCTTACCTGTCCTATGTGGTAAACAAAATTCTACATCTCATTTTTGTTATTTTTTAACTATTTCATCGTAAATAAAGGCACTGGAGATAAAATATCAGCAAAATTATGTCCAAAATATTGCCTCAGGTTTATTTGATAACAAAATACACCTTATTCTATACAAAAATTTGCACATTGAGGTTAGAATTTTGTTAACCAAATAGGACAGTTAAGAATGAAAATACCTTAATCAGATGGTGTGACTAATTAATAGTGTCCGACCGAAACACGATTTTTAGCCGAAACCGAAACCGAATATTCGGTTTTATTTTTATTTCGGCCGAAATCGAAACCGAAACCGAAATTTTTGAAGACGTATCATATCAAGCAAAATATTCAAAATTACTGTACAAATCGTAAGGAAAAGGTTATTGCAAGGATTTCTTATATGAGAACAGTTACTTTTTTTGTTAAACAAAATAAAAAAACTACATGCATACTACTGTCGCTGGTCCCAGCTGGGCTGGCCGCCTGTGCATTACCTATACCTACATGGCCGAGCGTGCCCGAATTAAGCCAAGCGCTCCTGATGCGCGAGCCGCGAGAGGCAGCGAAGTAATTTCGGCCGGATTCTGGCCGAAACCGAAACCGAAACCGAAACTTCGGTCGGACACTACTAATTAAGTGATTTATAAAGGGGTACTCCACTGAGCACTCTCTCTTGAAAAGTAGATTTATTGTCTCGCTTTAGCCTTGTCACAAGAATGATGTGACTAGGGCATGCAGAACCGGGTCCGGTTCCAGATTTTTGATACCCGGTTCTGGAAGGTAATTAGAACCGGGGGAACCGGTTCCCCCGGTTCCAGTTGATACAGTTATTTTTTTTATTGATTATCAGAAAAAATACCCATTCAATGCAAATAAATGATTTTGATTTCGATTTTTTTGATTTTTGAATAGAAAAGAATTTGATGGGGTGAATAATTATCCCAAAAATATAAAATAAAATGATTTAGTTCATTTAATCATTAATATGGCTGTAAGCCTTCGTTGACAAGTCCCGTTGGCCATCAGGAAGGTCCTTTGCAGGTTTTCCCCCTTTGGGTGGCGTGTCTCCCACTAAAACCCTGCTTAAAGCCCTTGTCCACAAGTCCCGTTGGCCACCAGGAAGGTCCTTTTCAGGTTTGCATCCTTTGGGTGGCGTGTCTCCCACTAAAACCCTGCTTAAAGCCCTTGTTCACAAGTCCCGTTGGCCACCAGGAAGGTCCTTTGCAGGTTTGCCTACTTTGGGCGGCGTGTCTCCCACTAAAACCCTGCTTAAAGCCCTTGTTCACAAGTTCCGTTGGCCGTCAGGAAGGTCCTTTGCAGGTTAGCCTCCTGTGGGTGGCGTGTCTCCCACTAGAACCTTGCTTAAAGCCCTTGTTCACAAGTCCCGTTGGCAATCAGGAAGATCCTTTGCAGGTTTGCTCCGTTTGGGTGGCGTGTCTCCCACTAAAACCCTGCTTAAAGCAAGGGCTTTGAACAAGGGTTCAAGAGTTCCGTTGGCCATCAGGAAGGTCCTTTGCAGGTTTGCCTCCATTGGGTGCCGTGTCTCCCACTAAAACCCTGCTTCAAGCTCTTGTTCACAAGTCCCGTTGGCCATCAGGAAGGTCCTTTGCAGGTTTGCCTCCTTTGGGTGGCGTGTCTCCCACTAGAACACTGCTTAAAGCCCCTGTTAACAAGTCCCGTTGGCCATCAGGAAGGTCCTTTGCAGGTTTGCCTCCTTTGGGCGGCGTGTCTCCCACTAAAACCCTGCTTAAAGCCCTTGTTCACAAGTTCCGTTGGCCGTCAGGAAGGTCCTTTGCAGGTTTGCCTCCTGTGGGTGGCGTGTCTCCCACTAGAACCCTACTTAAAGCCCTAGTTCACAAGTCCCGTTGGCAATCAGGAAGATCCTTTGCAGGTTTGCCTCCTTTGGGTGGCGTGTCTCCCACTAGAACACTGCTTAAAGCCCGTGTTAACAAGTCCCGTTGGCCATCAGGAAGGTCCTTTGCAGGTTTGCTCCGTTTGGGTGGCGTGTCTCCCACTAAAACCCTGCTTAAAGCAAGGGCTTTGAACAAGGGTTCAAGAGTTCCGTTGGCCATCAGGAAGGTCCTTTGCAGGTTTGCCTCCTTTGGGTGCCGTGTCTCCCACTAAAACCCTGCTTCAAGCTCTTGTTCACAAGTCCCGTTGGCCATCAGGAAGGTCCTTTGCAGGTTTGCCTCCTTTGGGTGGCGTGTCTCCCACTAGAACACTGCTTAAAGCCCCTGTTAACAAGTCCCGTTGGCCATCAGGAAAGTCCTTTGCAGGTTTGCTCCGTTTGGGTGGCGTGTCTCCCACTAAAACCCTGCTTAAAGCAAGGGTTCAAGAGTTCCGTTGGCCATCAGGAAGGTCCTTTGCAGGTTTGCCTCCTTTAGGTGGCGTGTCTCCCGCTAGAACACTGCTTAAAGCCCCTGTTAACAAGTCCCGTTGGCCATCAGGAAGGTCCTTTGCAGGTTTGCTCCGTTTGGGTGGCGTGTCTCCCACTAAAACCCTGCTTAAAGCCCTTGTTCACAAGTCCTGTTAGCCATTAAAATCTGAAATTAAACATTTTTTTAAGAACCGGGGGAACCGGGTATTCTCCTTACAGAACCGGTTCTACACATACCTTGGCAGAACCGGGTATACCCGGGTATTTCAGAACCGGGTAGAACCGGGTGCATGCCCTAGATGTGACCTACGAGTGTGACAGTACTTTTGTAGGCACAGAACTCGAACTGTAACCGAAACACCATGTGAAAACCGCAAGAGTTCCAGGACCTGTCATCACTTGCACAACCTTGTCACATTAAGCACCTGTTTTACCACTCTCTGTTAAGCTTAAGTGTCAGTTTCTTGAAAGAAACTTTGAATTTTTATGGTTCTAATAGTCATGAAAGTGCATTGGATGGCCAATGTAGCCTAGTGGTTTAATATGGCCTCTCAAGCAGAGAATCGTGGGTTCATACCCCAGACTCGAACCTTGAACTTTTTCGGAAATTTTGGGCAAAATGAAGGAAAAACATCGGGATGAAACCTGCATGCACCTGCGAAGCAATTCAATGGTGTGTGTGAAGTTCTCTATTTGCGAGATTAGATGATGATGAAAGTACAGTTTACAAAAAAATATAGTCACGACAAAATGTTGTTTTTAAAATTATGTATTACTCTTATATAATTTCTTATGGCCTACCTATAAGAATAATTGTAAATAATAGAATTATGTTTAATTGTAAGTTTTTTAAATTAAACAACTTGATAATATGAAATGACTGTTTAAATTTGAATCAATTAGGGTAAAAAATATTTACATAAGTGCTCAATTAAAACAACTCTAAATATTGAATTATTTACAACAATTTTGAGTCGCCTTGGATAGTCATACACATCGTAAGAAACACAAGTTGTCTCTCCTGTGGACATAAAATTAGCGACTCCGAGTTGGCAAACTTAAGGTTTATTTAAATGGGATGAAATTGGCCAGGCGTCCCACACGCCGATGTAGACTTGACTTAAAAATATTGACTACTAGCTGTTGCCAGCGACTTCGTCTGCAAAGAATTCGTTTATCGCTATCCCGCGGAAACTACGCAATTTTCCGGGATAAAAAGTAGCCTATGTCCTATTCCAGATTTTCTCTATCTATGTGCCGAATTTCATCCAGATCCGTTGGGCCGTTCTGGCGTGATTGTGTAACAAACAAACATCCATCCATCCATACTTTCGCATTTATAATATTAGTTAGATAGAATAGACCCTTAACTTTGGCCATGTCCACAGGAGAGACATTTCATGTATTTGACAGTTGTTGCCCTGTTTCGAGTGAAACTGAATGAAAAAGTACTTTATTGGGGATGAGAGCGAGTAGTTTGGACAGAGTGCTCGATGCAGCTGTTGCACTCGCTCTAGATCTTAACATTATTTTCCATTCCATAATCTATTCCATATTTTTCATAATTTTACCGACTGCACTCCCTCTACCCTCAGAAACACAGCACTGCTACTTGGCGGCAGGGTTAGCGAGTAAGACGATTCTAGCGATCCGAACGGACCCCGCACAAGACAGTGACGAATAGAATTAGGCGAAATATTAATTGAACGAAAAACGAACGAGATGAATCAAGGTGACGTTACGGGAATCGCAACAAAATGTATGAAGACGCGGCGAGAAAGTGACGCCTACGACGCGTCCCTGCGTAAACGCGGCGGTTTGGTCGCACCCTCATTCTGATGAGTTTTTTTTTTGTTTCTTAAATACACTCCGGGACATATTTAGCGGAACACAAAAAAAGTGTAGGTACTATGTTTATTTTATTCTGGTCAAGCATTGAGTATGCGTTTTTGCTAACTTTTTTTGTGTTCCGCTAAATATGTCCCTGAGTGTAGAATGACCACCTCTCTGAGCAGGTAAAGTGTAATAATTCCTGTTTTTTTCTATGTTTTCTCACCGTTTAAACCTTCCCTGGACTTGCACACAGGTTTCAAAACCAAAATTATTCTAATCGGTACAGCCATTCTCAAGTTTTAGCGAGACAAACGAACAGCAATTCATTTATATATAAGTATATATATCTAGATTTTTAAAAGGCTTGTATTGTTTCGATTGCTGGTTAATACATAATACCGAAGTATCTAATCTAACTAATATTATAAATGCGAAAGTATGGATGGATGTTTGTTTGTTACTCAATCACGCCAGAACTGCCCAACGGATCTGGATGAAATTCGGCACATAGATAGAGAAAAGTCTGGAATAGCACATAGGCTACTTTTTATCCCGGAAAATTGCGTAGTTCCCGCGGGATAGCGATTAAACGAATTCTTTGCTGACGTAGTCGCTGGCAACAGCTAGTAAATAATAAAGCCGACCCAATCTAACTTTAATTAAACACAATTTCAATTAGTTTCCTTGTTTTAGCGAACACCGAATGTTGGCAAGTCAAATGGAAAGATAAGGGTTTGAGTGGCTGAAGAAATGACCGTTTGCAATGTTGCAGTGTTCGCTGCAATAATTTATGCGCAAATAGTAAGTTTATTTTATCCACCAGGCATGTTTTTCACATGCACTTTACTGTTAATAAAGATACCTACTCATATCCACCCTTTATTCGTCCCACTGCTGGGTAGGATGAGACAGCTTGATCTATTATACATGTAGTACCTACCCGTGCGGGCCCAGTGCGGATTGGGAACTTCTTACACTCCATTGAATTGCTTCACTCACAGGTAGCAGGTTTCCTCAAGATGTTTTCCGTCACATAAAAGCTAATGGTAAATTTCAAATGTATTTTTTTTTTCATGTCAATAGGAAGGCAAACGAGCAGGTAGGTCACCTGATGGTAAGCGATCACCACTGCCCATAGACACCCGCAACCCCGGAGGGATTGCAGATACGTTGCCAACCTAGAGGACTTAGATAAAATGCCTCTTGTGCCCGTAATTTCCCCGGCTGTCTTACTCTCCACACCGGAACACAGCAGTGTAAGCATTGCTGCTTTGCGGCAGGATTAGCGAGTAAGATGGTGGTAGCGATCCGGACGGACCTTACACAAGGCCCTAACACCCGCTCACTTCCGTAAAACTCAGAGGTGCGAGCCCGGGATTCGGACGCATGACTCTGCTTGAGAAGCCATAGGCCAAACCAGTAGCGTAGGCTACCACAGCTTTTTTACCTGGCCATTATGTACGAGTATGACATCAGTATGAGCAGAGATGGGTTGGGGTCGCCGTAAAATTTTCAGAGCGGAGCGGGTAGTGTTTTCAACCTTCCTCCTCAAGCGTTAAACAAGTATCCTTGAAAAGGTTTCCGCTAGCCTTAGTAAGGTTTCCGTATTCACTTGAATCCGGTAACCTTGACCTATATATCGCAGCCGTGGTAGCCTAGAGGATTGACCTATGGCCTCTCAAGCAGAGGTTCATGGTTCGAATCCCGGGCTCGCACCTCTGTTCTTCGGAATTTATGTGTTAAATTATGTTTAAATTTACTATGAGCTTTTCGGTGAAATAACATCGGGAGGAAACCGCACACACTTGCGAAGCAATTCAATGCAGTGTGAAGTACCCAAATAATTCAAAGATACTTTATTTTCACACAATTCTTATAAATTCCCTAGGTCACAGCGTTTAATGACAGTGAGCATCAAGCGTTAAAAGTCCAGATAAACGATGCGAAGCACGCCAAAGCGTTCAGCACCCTCCTAAACTCGATAGTCAACGTCAATAAGGAACGCTATGACACCTTAAAGAAGATGACGAGGTTGCAGCAATTCCCCCCGTATCCTCCAAGAAGTGCGTTGAGGGGTGGGGAATCCGAAGACAGTTCTGAAGAAGATACGGATGAGGACAGCGAGCCAGAGATTGTGGCGTATTTGGTATTACCGGTAAGCTTTTTTTAGTCACTGTAAATAAAGGCTTGGAATTTTTATGCTCACCTATGTATAGATATGTAAATACAGACAGTGAGCCCTTGGATTGCCATTCTGGTTTGTCTTGCTGTCGTGCTTTTCGTTCATGCTGTCGTTATTCGGGAACGGTCCGATTATTATTGTCTTTTCGGAAGACCTAGGACATACGTTCACGACGATGTTGTTGATGTTGGGTGGGGACGCCTAGCTGGGTCAGGTGGGCTGTCGATCCTCTTCAGCGATCATTCAGCCCAGTTCCTCTTGGCTGGAGCCGCCGGTTACTGTTCCAGCGGCGCTCCCACACAGCAACTCTCCTCAAATCTCACGACGGTAATGCCCGCTCTTTGATTCGCGCACCGCAGGCGCGAGTGAGAGAGCGAAAGAAAAGAGTAGGGTATTGTGTTGGGTAGGCGGTGTTGCGGCTTCAGTATTCTGAACGATGGTGGAAAGCGAAAGACGGCAATGGTTGTGTTCTGGTGGCAAAGTACTGTCTCGATAAAAATTTGGGAGACGGATCATGCGTGGTACAAAACATCTCCTTGACCTAGTGGTGTACCTTACCTATCTAACTGTCTTAACTTATTGCTAACTGAGCAGTTACATTTTTAGTTATTAAACACACTACACGGCTACTTTAGACCATCTACCTAAATTCCTAATCTCGTTCGTACTCGTAACCCTCAATTTCGTGCGCTAATTCTAGCAGAAAGTGGGTAATCATTTTAAGATATAAAATCTTAACCCTAGCAACAAGAACTGGAAAATTCTCAAACTGAAGATGAAGATGAATTTAGACTTGCGTTGCTTGAAAGGGCATTGAATACGTCAAGCACGTCTCAAGAGGAAGAAACGTTAAGAACTCAGGAAATTGAGAGTGCTTTGAGATCTTGTCACAAAAGAGGGACTAAAAAATGTAAGTGGGCTTGTAAAGAAGCTGTAAGAGCAACTTGCCACGCATATTCGTGCCATGGACATATGAGGAAGAAATTTCGAAAGGAATGCAAACGAGCCTGCAAGGACTCTTACGGATATGACTCTGACTCTGACTGATGACTGATTGTTGAAATAAACAAATGTTGAAAGTTTAATGGTTTTATTCTTTACTAGCCTTTGCCCTTCGTCTGCAAGGAATCAACATTGGGTATTAATATTAACGCCTACAATTTTTTTGTGGCAAACATTCAATTAGAGTGCAAATTATTTATTACCCTTAGGATATCGCATCTTCGTAGTTAATTTTAACCATTTTTATCGCCATGGGGAGGAGAGCAGGGAGGGCTGCTAACTAGAGGTCAGAGAATCGAAAAATGTAGCCTTTTTTTGTCAATGTTGATAGAGTCTGCCAAACGTGGCCATTAGTAAATGCATTTATTTTTATTTTTGTATTAGTAAATACAATTTTCCAATTATGAAATAAAGAAAAAAAGTTTAAATATGACAATCACAAACAACAAATAAATAAACACAAATTAAAACGACAGATACATAAATTGTCACAAAATGATTCCAACAGCATTTGCTGACCTTACAGCGCTGGTCTCCCGTTGGGACCATAGGGTGACTGCATGAAGGTAATTGGGATTCGAATTCAACTGAAATCATGGAAGTCTGATGATACCGAGAGACAATAAGACTCTAAGCATACTGTGTATCTATATTTGATCACGGAGACTCATACATAGTTCGCCTAAACTGTGCTTACTATTAAGGCACCTAATAAAACAACAACCCTATTAATATTGCGTGAAATCGCCGCGATTTCACACAAATATCTTTGTTGTAACTTGTAATTGTAAATTAGCTTCACCGCGTCAATAACATACATACATAATACATACATATCGTCACGCCTCTTTCCCACAGGGGTAGGCAGAGACTACTTTGTTCCACTTGCTACAATCCTGACATACCTCTTTCGCTTCATCGACATTCATCAATCTCTTCATATATGCTCGTCGGTTTCGGGTACTCTTGACCTGGCCTTTTTCCAAAACGTCCCCAATACATACATAAACACCGTCTTTATCCCTTAAGGGGTCGACAGAGCCTAAGGTAACAAGACCTAAAGGCCACGTTGGCACTATTGTGGGCGTATAGGGGGAAAGGGGACTCAAAATAGTGACAGGTTCCTTCCTATATCACCTATAACATGATTCCTAAGATTTTCACCCAATACTTAACAGTTATTGTAAACATCGATATTGGTTCAGTCCGTGATCTTTCTGGATGTCATTAGGTTTTATATTGCTATCTCACTCACGACACGAGACAGCAAGACGAACCTGAATGGCATTCTAGAAAGCTCACCGAACTGTAGGATAGTATCACTACTGCTTCAATATTGTCACGCGACTGCATCATCACGAAGATATTATGCTCAAGTACGGTGGCATTATGTAAAAGCCATCGCTACAACAACAGTAGAGTTGTTGTTTTGAGTGGGAACAGCGAGAAATTTAAACAATAATAAACCATAATTATAAACAATACAATTTAATTTTTTATGAGTTTATGTATTATATTCGGTAAAGTTATTTGTGGCTCTCAGTATTTGCAATTTTTAAACTCACTCGTCCATCCCTAATATAATACTCCTTTCATCCACTCAAAGGTTGACTGGAAAATATCCCTTAAAGGGATAAGTCCGCCTTTGTGCATGTATGTCAGTGTTTGTCAATTGTATTTGTCTTATGTTTATTTTGCACAATAAAGAGTTTACATAGTAGGTATAAGTACATTGCAGACTTCTCTAATGCCTTAAACTACCTGCCTATATTTACGTAATACCTAATACTACCATTGAGATTGTGGCAAAGGAGTACTTAGGTTTAGGTAAACAACGTGTGACATTGGCCGTGTTAATATTGGAGTTACCTATTTTGTTTAATTAATAAAAAAAAGAACCCCCTCCTTTTTTGAAGTCGGTTAATAACAATCAGGACAGTCGAGTTTTATTGTTTGAAGAGTGACACTATTTATTTATTAATGCGTAACACAAAAAGTGACTGAATAGTCTTAAAAAGAAATGAAATCTTAGTCTTCTTGTTACTTCAGGAGGAAGACCCGACCCCTCGAGCATCAGACGACTCCAGCTCGGAAGATGTCGACACAGGAACGTATCCTCGATCGAGACAGACGAGATTGAAAAAGAACAAGAAGACAAGATTATCGAGACAAAAAATGATTATCCGACCACGAATAAAAACGCCAATTAATGAGACCATGAGCAATCCCATGAGTACTAAAGGAGTAAAGAGATGTAGAAATGCATGTCAAAACGTGCAAAAAAAGATATGCTCTGATTATTTTTGTGGCCCCGTTTTGGAAAAAGATTTCAAAAAATTGTGCAAAAAATACTGCAAGGAACAATTCGAAATCCACAGCCGTGAAGATTTTTGAAAATAAAATATAATTTGAAACTTGAATCGTGATTATTTAACATTCATGATAGTTGTGAATAATTGGCGATAGGTGGCACCACACGCCACTACGAGTAATGTAATGGCGTATACGTATACAATATAATCATTAGTCTTTTTGGAGGTGTGACCCTAGTTCACATCTTCGCTTAACATCTCTTACTCTAAGTCAATTCAATCAACAGATCATTACAAAATATGTTTCTATAGAAATTGCCGTGCTCCCGAAAATATGGGGTACTTCCAGTTGTCCTAGAAATTTTAAATTTGGTATGACGGTAGCTCTTATAACTAATTAAATAAATCTAAGATTCTACATTTTTTGTGCATGTCTGTACACATAAGTACTGTCAACTGGGGTGACTTTGGTAATTTTGGGGCTACTTTGATCGTTATAAAATTGCTATAAAATCGATATTATCCATATCCTGTGAATGTTTGGCATGTCGACGCAAAGGCGATCGACGAAGACATCGATTGGAAGCAGTAAACGCAAATAAAAAATAATGGTTTTGTCATTAAAACTACTTTTTAAAGTCACCCCGTAAATCAAAGTCACCCCAGTTGACTGTAACCAATATAATATGACCTCACCTCACACTGCATAGGTACATTACATTTTCCTCAGGAGCAGTGCCTCTGCTAACTGGATATTATATTCACTTGCCGAATTTGTACGGAACCTTCGGTTGATCGGTTTATTTATACATCAAGGGAGGCAAACGAGCAAATGTGTCACCTGATGGTAAGTGAACACCATCCATAGTCATCATCCATACTATAGACACCTCAACCTAGAGGGCTAAGACAAGTTGACCTAAGTGCCAGTAATTTCACTAGCTGTCCACGCTGAAACCTAGCAGTGCAAGCACTGCTGCTTGTCGGCAGGATTAGTGACTAAAATAGTGATAGCAGTCCGGACGGGCCTTGCACAACCCCACACCCCGCCAAATATACTTGAGATTGACAAATGAAACCTTAGCCTTCCTTCTTCCTCTAGGCCAACACATCAAGTCTTCGTGCAACTCATAAATCTGAGGGCTCCGAAGATGCCGTCGAACCAAACCGTAAGAAACCTAACCAACTTAAAGATGAAGTTGAACCAACGAAAAGTAAAATGAAATCGAGCGATGACGGTTTGCGTGACAGCCTGCGATCGTGCAATAGTAGAAAGGTGAAGAAATGTAAGAAGGCCTGCAAAAGAGCTAAGAACGAAGTGTGCTCCGTTTACGCGTGTAAACATAAGATGAAGAAGAAGTTTGACAAAGAATGCAAGAGGGCGTGCAAAGACGTGTATTGGGGTCAGAGGTATGGAGACATTTCTTATAACTCGGACGAAGATTGGTGATTTCATAAATAATTGAAACCGCATATTTTTTATTTATTTTCTATCTGGCAACTTTCACTCATTGACTTTAGCGCCATCTAGCTATCGAATGGAGAAACTAACATGATTCATATGTAACTGGCGCTAGTGTCGTCACTGTACTTCCTACATGAAGAAGTTTCTGAACTCTGATGCATAGTCGACTATTTTCCCTCAGCCCTCAGATATCTATCCTCAGCTGTATTAATCTTCCTTGAGTAAGCTCTCTATTGTGGCGTCTCTAAACAAGGAATATAGGTCCACGACAATGCTTATAGGAAAAGTGAGCAAATAGGGACTATACTTGAGTCAAGTTACTTGACCGGTAGCGCAGGAAGGAACCTTTATGTAAGTTTGTACATAAAAAAAACGCCTCGAAAGCGTTCACGTAAACGTCTCAATTACAATGGAAATATTGATAGCGCCACTTGCGGAACAAAACGGCAACACACTTCTCAGTTTTACATTTTCACGCAAACACGTTCGGGACATAATATTTTGTAAATTAAAACTAACACTAGGTACGCATACAGAATTTAATGAGGACTTATCAGCTCTTTAGAATAAATAAAAAAGAAAACGTTTTAAACTTGTCTTTATTCCATTTATAATACATCAATAAAATACAAATTGTATAACTGTGATAATAACTTGTTATTTGTAGGTTAAATACTTAATACAACCGCGAATGGGCTCGTACAATACTTACACGAAAAACAAAGAACTAATGTTTTACCATAACGAAATAATACATTTCTTGTAACTGTTATTCATTAATCACATTATAATAATTAAGTATATTTAATTCAAAATGCATCCTCTTTAATATTTTTAAAGCGCTTCCGAAAAGCGATTGCTTAAATATTACGTCATCATGACACTTGCGTGTGATTGGTTATTAAAGATCATAAATCCATCACTAACGCCATCTATTGGAATGTAAAGGAAACTAAACTTTCAAATCGAAAGTTAATTTGAACATTTAAAATTACAAATTAAATATATGTGGAGATGTCACTAACATATCAAATCTTTGCATTATTATTTTGCTTTGGGTCGCTCATGGAAAATTATACATTTTAATGAAAAAATGGCCTAATTTAAGCTGCTACATAAAAAAATACTATTTAATAATAAATACACTAACTATACTATAAAATGGCCCCGAAACTCCACTCTTCAAACAATAAAACTAATTTATGGTAAACTCAGGACGGAATGTCAAAATTAAACTTTAGGCTATTTTTTTTATAATAAATTATAATCTCAATTATTCTGATATTAAGGTACGGGAATGTATTTGTATAGAATAATTCTGTTTATTGTGACAAGTACTTACAACTAATATACCAATATTACTTACGCTCACAACCGAATAAAAATGTAGCTCACAACTGCGTTTAATAATAATTATAAGATTTAGATTTTTCACAATTTCGCAACTGAAGGCTACCTACCGTTCTAAATTCACAAAAATAACCAAAGAAATCTTAGTTTATTAGTAAAAACTTCATAAAATTAGAAAAGGCACGTCCATTACGATATACATAAAGTATTTAAGATTCATAATTTCGACCGAATGTAAGGCACTTTCGTTATCCGTTTTCGATGATTTTTACACCTGTCTTAGACCTAAAATTTACAAGTTACATAAAATCTAATACAGCTTTTGCAATTTCGAAATTATTTCTAAAACCATGACAGTGAAGACAAATCTTGTTGAGGTACGCAGGTTACTCCAAATGTTGTTAAAAATGGAGAAAAATATTATGATTATTCAGCTCTTCGTAAAATCTGACTTAGTGCTCGTACAATTGTAAATTTCACAAATACTTACCCCCACTGGGGCTCCTAGAGCTGGTCTTGATGGAAGTAACAGAAATATTGCCAGAACTACTACTCAGATTAGGGGGAGGAGAACTCGGTACGGAGAATGTCCTGTCCGTCAAATTCTCCTGACTCAGCGACTTCTGACTCATGAAAACCGGTATTTTAGACGATACCCCGACTTTAGGTTTCTCCGCTTTCACGGGTATGCTGCTTGGTTTAGCGGAGATTACCGGTTTTTGGTCAGCTCTTAGTTGCATTTGATCGAGCTGTGATAGTCTTCTGTTTTCTAAATCGGTGCTTGTCACAATTGTGCCCTTTGGTGATTCATAGGTCGCAGTTCTGAATTTAATATGGCTGTTCCTCGGTAGATCGAAATCGGAGTGTCTTTTCTTTGGTTCGTTTGCTTGGTTCGTTTTCGTTCGTTTGTCTTGATGTTTGGCTGAATATTGTCGCTCATTCGATATGAAGTCGTTCAATAGCTCTGTATCCAATTCGTACGACAGCGGAGGTTCGTCCGTAGGCACTCTCTGTCTACTCGAAATTTTATCCTTTTCTTTCTGCTGCTTATCTGTCCTCGGCGTGACCACTTGGATCTCTGTCACATGGTCTTTCTTTGATTCGGATTCTTTGGAGCTTTCCAATCTATGTTTCTGCATGTCGGACATAACAGCAGGATTGATAGTGTACCGTGTTTTGGTAACTTCGACCGTGTCATCAGTTTTGTCTTGTACGTCATCCAAATCCCTGATTATTCTTATTCCTAGTTTGGAAAGCTCTTCAGGGGTTTTCTGTGCCATGAAACTAGGGTCGTTTGTAATTTTGTCCATCAAGGCTTTCGCTTGCTGCTCATCTAATTCAGTATTTAGAATAATAGTTTCCGTCCTAGTGTAAGCTGGTTCGTCGCTTGTGAAATGCATGTTTGGATTTTGTCGCTTTATTTCGTTTAAGATCTTTTTATCGATGTCAGCGACGTCGCCTTCTTCTAAATTCAGTTCATTCAGATCTGCGTTTTTAGTAATACCGAATGTAACTTGTTCTACCTGTAATGGAGCGTCACCTTTAGCTGTTATGTATTGCGTAGAAATCGTTTCTACGTTTTGTCTGATGATTTTATTACCGAATTCGTCTTCAGCTACATTGACTGTTACAGTTTTTTGTGGTGGTTCTTGGGTCATTGTTAACGACATATTCGGGGGTTCCATGTACAATGTCCTTCCATCCTTTTCGTCAGCTTTTCTCTTAATACCTTCCACAACATCTGGTATTAATCTTACATTAGGTTCTCCTATCTCTATGCTTTTTGTGTAAGATTTCTTTTGTTCTTCGACTGGTTGAATTTTGTCTGTAGTTATGGTGACAACGTTACTGCTGCGTTCCGGTTGAGACCATTCGCGGGAAAAAGTTTCCATTGGTGGTTTTTTGTCGAATTTCATACTGTTGTTAGATCCCACGCGAATATTGCTTACAAATTCATCGTATTCTCTTAGTTTTGGATCAGCTGATTTCAAATTGAAATTAACGATGTCTGGTTGGTGCAAGGCTGACTTCGACGCGTCAGTCATAGGTGTTGGAGTCTCTTTACTAGTTGTCGCATCATTCTTTCCGCTTTGGTCAATATGGACATTCAAAATTGGATTTTTGGCCAACAGTTTCTTCATCATGTCGGATTTAGGCCTCTCTAAACTGTTAGCGTAAGTGTTCCGACTGACTTTCAAGTCATCAGGAATGTTAGTGTCGTACGAAATAAGTTTCTCGTCAAATTTGCCCGGCGACTCTTTTTTAGGGCTTATATCTTGTGTGCTGTCTAAAGAGCTCATGTTGCTACCATCTGAGGTGGATTTAGCAAATTCTGACACAAGTTTCAAGTGCACTTTCATGTTTTCATCTATTATCCTTCTTGCCAAATGATCTGATGTTTCGTGAGGCTCGTTTTCAGCAGACACCGGCTCTTTCAGCTTCTTTTGACTTTCTTGGGCTTCGATTTTTTCAGATTCTACTGAACTTGTGGAGCCTTTTACAATAGCATCCTCCAAATTACCAAATTCAGAAGCCTTCTTCAGACGATTCCTTTGGAAGGTGTTAAGTCCTTCCATTGCAGAGGTCTTCGCTATATTCAAACTAAGCCTCGGCTCTTTATGTTTGATTGTTATCCCTTTTTCATCATCCATATCTGGTAATGTATCTTCTGCAGTCGAATCAAAGAAAGTAGTCTCTACAACAGACATAGCTTTCCTCTTTTTAGGCGACAATGTTTCATTTATTTCTCCGTCTTCCGCAGAAATGTCTAGACTTTGAGCTCTTTCTAGCGTACCTGTGGAAGGTTGGTTTGTTTTAAGTCTTAAATCAAACCTTGACAAGTCTCCTAGTGATGCGGCTTTGCGTTCGTTTTCATCTAAGATGGAAGTATTATCTGAGGCCGAGTTAATAGTGTCATCAAGCGGAGAGCTGTGAATGGTCACATCACTATTGTTAAGCTCAATAGTAGTAGATCCCTTGTCGCTTTTATCGCTATGATTTAAAGATACAACCGAATGAACGTCTTGATTTGACGATAGATTCGATTTAGAATCTTCGAAATAATTGTTCAGGGAATCACTCTCTCTTTTAAAAGGTTTGGTAACAATATCATCGATGTCATCTTGGCTGAAGTTAATAGAGTCTTCAACATGAGGTTGGGGAGCTGGTTTGGTTTTGACAGCTTTTGGGGTTGATGTGTTAAATGTTGTTGTAGTAGTGTTAGCTGAAGTAATAGATTCATGCAAAAGACTTGAAAATTGCTTTTCGCTCTTGAGGAAATCGTTGACATTCTTCATTTGTTCTATAATGCTGTCGTCCGTTTTGTTTTTCTCAATCTCTGGTGGAGAGGGGGCTTTTCCTTTCGATTTTTTGCTAGGTTTAGGAGCTTCATCCAACCTCTTGTCTGGTTTCTCTTTCTCGTACAATATTTCTGAGGAACTCTTTCTATTGCTTCTTGCTGCTTTAGCAGCGTCGAACATATGCTGAGGTAACTCCTGCGGAATGCCGTTTTCATCTCTTTTGATCCCGCTAGAATTAAGATCGCTTCTCGCGAAACTACTTAGCGAGACCTCTGACGTTTTCGA
Source organism: Pandemis heparana (assembly GCA_963854515.1). Classification (NCBI taxonomy): domain Eukaryota; kingdom Metazoa; phylum Arthropoda; class Insecta; order Lepidoptera; family Tortricidae; genus Pandemis; species Pandemis heparana. Next base: position 4,491,147 of record OY978031.1, read on the forward strand.
ATCTGAGCTTGTGTTTAAATCTTCTGGTTTCACCCTAGCATTGGGAATAGGCGGCGCCATCTTTTCTCTCCTTTTAGCGACTACGGGTTTCTTAGTTTCTGTCTCGTTCTCATGTTTGATTTGAGAAGCTGGTGCTGGGCGAGGCGGTTCAGGCTTGTCTGGTTCATCGACTGTTTTCTTTTCAACAGCAACGACGCCGTTTTCTACATTCTTTTGTTTTAGCACACCATCATCTGGTACATTAGGCGGGAGCACTCTGATACCGAATTTCATGCCTCTCTTGGGATCATAATCTCTCTTTTGGACTTCAGCATGTTCAATAGTAGCCGAGCCGTTCTCTGCTTGGATGATCACGTCGCCTGTTGAATGTCTCACCTTATTCCTCTCTGGTTTGTAGGTGCTTTGAGGTACTTCGGAATGCCTTGTCTTGTTGAGCTTTGTGTTCTTTTCATTCTCTCTCTCTAGCGTCGTTGGGAGCTTCTCTTTCTTGTTTCTCTCTAGGGTCGTGGTAGCTATCTTCTCGGATATGATCTTCTTGATGCCCTTGCCGTGTTTGGTCTCTAAAGTGGAGTTGTTTGAGTGGGAAGCGTTGGGGGACTGCGGTGGATGCAGCAGCTTGCCTTCTTTCTCGAGCTGGAAGAAAAAAATAAACGGTAAATAACTGGTTTCTAAAAGGGAGAGAGATGTAATTAAATTATTGGGTGCTATCAACAGAGGATGGTGATTTGTTATGATGTAGTAAATTTACCAAGATAAACTAGGTTTAACTATAGAAGACTAAACTCTTGAAGCTTTTGCGTTTCAAGTACCTGGGCGACCGAGTTTGGCCAGGAATCTATGAATGCCGAAAAACGCGTCGCCTCCGAAATCTCTAGCACATTCTATAGAGTTTGTTAAAACCGTTTTTGGGATCTCGACATACATGATACTAATCTTGAGAGAAAGAGAGGGAGCTATGAAGACGAAGTCGCAGGTAAAAACTAGTCTGCAACAAACCGTCGTGTGCTAACATTTAACACATGCTTTACTTGACTAAATCATACACAATGGAAACGTTCCGACTTTATCAATTCCATTATATCTAATAACAAACATATACAGACTGACATACTTGCAAACAATAGACACTCGCATTCCGTAGCGTACACAACTTTATATTGTTTGCCGCATTGAAAACAACTATTGTATCCCACTGTCATTATAAAACAACCGCCATATTGGACCAACTTCAACCTAAACTCAACTTTGTGACAAAGGAACAAAGCTAATTTTCTAAAAATTAATCCTTTGACCCTTGTCGCTCTTTGGCATTGACGCTGGTCTTCAACCAGCGTTGTTTGAGCTCTCACAACAGATTTTTCAAATTAAAATTGCTTGACACTTTTTTTGTATTATAGCTCTGTATATTTTGGATATGGTAAGCAATGAAGCGCACTGAAAGCGATAGAAATGTGATATGAATATTTATGGCGTTTTAATGTCATCGGGGTGACGTAATAAGTAAATGGGCACGAATGTATATGTTATATTTATTTAGAAAGTGTGCGATATCTGTACCTATAAAACAGTACCTGAGCGTTTAAAAAATAAGTAGACAAACATTTTTTTCCTGAATTTAAATATTTTGGGATTTTCTTACTCAGAATTGTTTACCCTATCGATTCTCATACAAGAAAAAATGTGTCCCAGATTTTACTACGGATTTTTTTCCTGTTCGTCACGTTCCATATTATTAAAAAAGTGACGAACTGGAATGTAAATTTTGGGACACATTTTTTCTTGTATAAAGACCGATAGGGTAAACAATTCTGAGCAAGAAAAACCTAGTTAAATGCACAATTCACAAAAAAAAAAATTAAATATTATGCACACAAAGGCGAACTCGTCTCTATAAGAGATCTCTATCAGTTAAACTTTGGGTAGATGAGAGGATTATACATTTTGCAATGTATGCAATGTTATATAAGTGTTAAGAATAACTTTTTGTATTTTTTTTAACACAGGAGTTTTTGGACTAAAATTACGGTGAGGCTTGAACCGTGTTTTTTTTTAATTATGTGAATTTAAGGGTGACGTAACAACAGAGAATTAGAGCAACAATTTTGATCAACTCTACTTCAGCACATGCATGTGTATATTTCCTGGATACATTGTAAAACAGAAATTCCCGTAGCAACAAGTGAGAGTCTCAGACAATGGCCACTTTCGACGTGTTCCATCGGTGATCGACAAGCGCTCACTTTCGGAGCCGGCGGCCGGGGCGACCTGGAATCCGGGGAAACCGCCGTTTCTCCGAGTTTCCACGACTCTCTATCACGTAACGATAACGAGGAAATTAATAAATAAACCGGCCAAGTGCGAGTCGGACTCTCGCACTGAGGGTTCCGTACAAATTCGCTAAGTTATTATAAAATCCAGTGTTAGCAGAGCCTTGCTTTTAAGCAAAATGTAGACAGTGTGAGGTCACTTTATGTTGGTTACTTATATAGATAGACAAATATTAAATAAAAAAAAACTACTTACTAGATCTCGTTCAAACCAATTTTGGGTGGAAGTTTTTTTTTTAGTTTTATCATTCTCTTATTTTAGAAGTTACAGGGGGGGGGGGGACACATTTTATCACTTTGGAAGTGTCTCTCGTGTAAACTATTCAGTTTAGAAAAAATGATATTAGAAACCTCAATATCATTTTTGAAGACCTATCCATATCCATAAATACCCCACACGTATGGGTATGATGAAAAAACAAATTCAGTTTCAGTACTAAGTATGGGAAACACCCAAAATTAATTGTTTTTATTTTTTATTTTCGTGTGAAAATCTTAATGCGGTTCACAGAATACATCTACTTACCAAGTTTCAACAGTATAGCTCTTGTAGTTTCGGAGAAAAGTGGCTGTGACATACGGACGGACAGACAGACATGACGAATCTATAAGGGTTCCGTTTTTTGCCATTTGGCTACGGAACCCTAAAAAATGCGACAATTTACACCAATTGACCTAATCCCAACCCAAACTAAGGCCTTACCATGACGTCTTAATGCGATTCGATTCTGACTCAGTTCAGGTTTTTGCTGTCATTTTTAGTATGGATCTGACAGCGAGCGAACCTAAACTAAATTTGGATTGAATCGCATTAAGACGTCATGGTAAGGCCTCAGGCAACGAATAAACAAATTCATACAGGGTGTATCAGATAGCCCCTAACAATAATCAACTGGGGTATATAACCATAGCTATAGAAGCTAAAAAAAATATTTAAAAAAAATTGGAGTAAAAATTTTTTTATATTTTCTTTAGGAATGATTACAGTTACCATTCCTATAGAAAATTTTAAATTTTTTTTACTCCAATTTTTTTTTAAATATTTTTTTTAGCTTCTGTAGCTATGGTTATATACCCCAGTTGATTAGTGTTAGGGGCTATCTGATACACCCTGTATAATAGATAAATCTAATCTAATACCTTTAAATGAGCGATTCTGAATCTCGGAAACGGCTCCAACGATTTTCATGACGCATTTTTGTACGCAGGGGTTTCGAGGGCGATAATATAGGTTGCATTTTTATAAAACGTGCATAAAAAAAATACCGGTCAACCAGGTACTAAAGTCGTCGCAATTTAAAGGGCCCGTTTTGACAGTTCACGCCCATGAAGTTCTCTATTTTTTACCGATCGAAATGTTCTGAAGGTAATTGCATTTTTCATTGATGGGTATCGCTCACTCAGCGAAGTGCTGTGCATAACGATTTTTTCATATTGTTCACAGACTATTAATAATCGGTTAAGGAAAAAATAAATCGATCACGATATTTTTTTTTAAGGCCGACTCGCACTTGGCCCATTTTATTTATTTTATTTATACCAATTAATTACTGAATTTCACCAGCTGTGTAGTGATATTTACTGAAAATTATGACCTTGGAGCTCAAAGCCGTAAACAATGGCAGCAGTGATTTCTATAGAATGGCTCGTCTTCATCATCTGAAGAAAATGATTGACTGGTGATTCACTTTTTCTCGATTTTTTTTGTGATTGAGTGAATTTTATTGTAAGAAAAATATAAAAAAAATAAAAAATATAAAAATTGACTTTTCGTAACATTGTATCATTTCAAAATACCTATAATATCAATTTCAGTTAAATTTTCTAATCAGAACTTTAATCCAATACACTTTACAATACATATTCAAATCGATCAAATACTCATGCAAATTTGAATCGATTTATCGTGAGTATCGAGTACCGAGTCGTACGGTGACATCACTAGTTACGTCAGGAAGACAAATGTCAAAACGGGCCTTTTATTTTGCGACGACTTTACTTACGACATTCACGGCTCGGGTACAAACATTCGTATTCATCATACAAGTGCCTGCGCCTATCGGGATTCGAACCAAGGACCTCTAGCTTCACAGTCAGGATAACTAACCAGTAACCACTAGGCTAGGCTACCTGGCCCCTATTTCACCAACTGGACAATTGTCGGTGACAAGTGACAATTCTGTGTACATTACAAACTCGATAAAAATGTACGCTATTTGGCTTCATATTGACTACGCCTTGCATGTCGAATTGTCACATAACGCCGACATTTGTCAAAATGGTAAAATAGGGGCCTGGCCATAAGATGACAATGGTGGCTTTACCGTGTTAACGTCACCCATGGACCCTGCTCTCTTCAGCAGGGGATGACGCACCCCCCTCCCCGCTCCGCTGGTCCGTCCCCCCTCTACCACTTCCAGTTCCACGGGGTAGGGGGAAGCGAGCGATAGGATGGCCAAAGCGTCCTCTAGTGGCGTGCCGGAGAACTCGATCTTGATGCTCTTGATTTTGTCACCTGGAATGGAGAATGAAAGACCAATGATGAAGTGATCAACCATTTTGAGCATCTGATTGGTCGGCCTACGATCAAGTAAAATGCTGTTGGGCAAGCAGATATTATCATCGATATAAACAGTACTTAAATGTTGGCTTGGCATAACGAATACCACTTTTTTCTTTCGCATTTATGACAAAAATAATGTAAATAAGGTAAGTAAGATTATGTATGGTAACTTCTATCTGGACTGCTTTGTATGCGCGTTATTCTGGTTATGGCACCAATTTTAACACTCAGCATGCCGCAAGTCAGCCGCTTAGGGCTTGATACACTGTATCCTGGTCGCGGCACCAATTGTAACACTCACCAGGCTGCAAGGCCTGCAAGTCAGCCGCTTAGGGCTTGATAGACTGTATCCTGGTCGCGGCACCAAATGTAACACTCACCAGGCTGCAAGTCAGCAGCTTAAGACTTAATACACTGTATCCTGGTCGCGGCACCAATTGTAACACTCACCAGGCTGCAAGTCAGCCGCGGCGGCCGGCCCGCTCCGCAGCACGGAGTGCACGCGCACGCCTTCGCGCGCGCCGCCGCTGCAGCGCAGGCCGAGGCCGGTGAAGTCGCGCGCCCACAGCTTGACGCGCCGTATCCTGGCTCGCTGCAACAATCAACATACTTAGTAAAAAAAAATCACTAAAAATACGTTTTGATGGTACTTGAACGTCAAAAATATTTTATACAGAATTAAAGAAAAACGAAATGTACCAGTTGCTTCTCTTCCCGCGCAGATGCTAAAAGCCGATCGAGGGAATGGGCGAAAATCTTAGCAATCATGTTATAGGCGATGCGGCTAGCAACCCATCACTATTTTGATTCCCCTTTCCACCTATATGCCCACAATCAGGCTAATAAGTTCTGTCTACCCCACATGGGATAAAGACGTGATTTATGTATGTATGTATGTAGTCCTTAAAAAAATCGAGTTATTTTAAACAAGTTCTTGATCCTTTTCAGTTCATTACCATCTCCGACTGCGGTAGTTAATCAAATCAACCTACATAAGCGATACACTTTAAATCAGAATTCTGGGCTAACTTAAATTTAATTAATCACGAAACAATAAAAAATGTGATTAGGTCACCAAATCAATGTTTATACACCTTTAGATACCTTCAAATATTTAGCTCTCGTATTAACATGCTTCAGTTAGATTATCATTAAGTTTACGACGGTAACCTAAATCTCTTTTATTTAACACAAACAAGATACGAACGTAAGATAACTAATAAATTGAGAGACTTGGAATTTTCCCTTGTTTTAATAATAATGGTAAAGTTTTAAGGTACCTCTATGCTTGTTTGTTGAGGAACTTTGTCACAACAACATTCCAAATCCAAACGTGCGTGTAAACAACATTTAAGTCGGTTTAAAATGGCAGGAGGCATACATACATACATAAATTACGTCTTTACCTCTTACGGGGTAGACAGAGCCTAAGGCAACAAGATTGTCGTATAGGTACAGGAGGCAGGGCTCTGCTAACCCAGGATTTAATATTCACTTGTCATATCTGTAGGGAGCCCTCGGCGCCCGACTCAGACTCGCACTTGGCCTGTTTTTGGTCCATTACTGACCTTACTCGCGTCATACTTAATGCGTAGAACGCTCGCGCACCAACCAATCCTTATCGATTATCATCTCACACCATGACATCATCTAAGAGGCTGCATCCGTGAGAACTGGCCGCTTCTGACCTTCGTCACAAACTATATGATATAGCTTAGTCGGCTGGTTTAAATTAACACCTTCAGTTATAGTATAGCCAACTTAGCATGCGAAGAATTCGTTTATTGCTATCAAGCTTTTTCCAAAAAAAAGTACACATGATAATTTTTTCCAGAATTTAACTATTTTAGGTTTTTGTTACTCAGAATCGTTTACCCTATCGATCCTCATACAAGAAAAAATGTGTCCTAAAATTTACATTCCAGTTCGTCACTTTTTTAAATATAGGTATGTATGGAACGTAACGTGCAGGAAAAAATCCACCTATCGATTCTCATACAAGAAAAAATGTGTCCCAGATTTTACAATGGAATTTTTTTCCCGCTCGTCACGTTCCATACATACCTAAGTACCTGTATTAAAAAAGTGACGAAGTGGAGTGGAGATTTTGGGACACATTTTTTCTTGTATATGGAAGGATCGATAGGGTAAACGATTCTGAGTAAGATAAACCCAAAATACATATTTAAATTCTGGCAAAAATGCACATGTGCACTTTTTTTGGAAAAGCTCTATCCCGTCGGATTTACTTTTCCGGGATAAAAAATATCCTACGCCCTTCCCCGAGAGTTAAGCTCCATAACAAATTTCATTTAAATCGGTTCAGCAGTTTAAGCGTGAAGAGGTTACAGACAGACAGTTCGCATTTATCATGTTAGTAGGTAGGGCAGTAGTTAAGTTATACAAAATAATGTGTGTATAATTATACAAAGCTTCATCATCATCATCTCATCTCCAGCCTATATATACCCCACTGCTGAGCACAGGCCTCCTCTCAGAATGAGAGGGCTTGGGCCCATCTAAAAGCGTATCCAGTTTTAATAAGTTTACATTTACACCTATTTTTAAAAAGAGGGGTGACATTAGTTTGACGTCAATTTCTATGTGTCTGTATGTGTTTGTCTGTCGCATCGTAGCTCTCAAAAGGATGGGCCGATTTCGATGCGGTTTTTTTCAATCGAAAGCTTGTTTCGGGTGGTTCTGAGCCAAGTTTGGTAAAAATCGGTCCAGTAGTTCGAAAAATATCAGCTCTTTTCCTAAATGATGTAAGGCATTTTTGGCATATAGTTATTTGATTTTATTTACCTACGTAATGATGTACATTTTTTCCAGATTTCTAATATTTTGGGTTTATCTTACTCAAAATCGTTCACCCTATCGATTATCATACAAGAAAAAATGTGTCCCAGATTTTGCTATTGATTTTTTTCCTGCTCGTCATCGTCACGTTCCATACCATACCTGCATTAAAAAAGTGACGAACTGGAATGGAAATTTTGGGACACATTTTTTCTTGTACAAGGATCGATATGGTAAACGATTCTGAGTAAGAAAAACCCAAAATAGTTAAATTATGGAAAAAATGATCACATGGACTTTTTTGGAAAACGCCCTAATGCGTGGGGGGTTTTTAAATTCTTAATGCAATGTTATTTTAGATATGTTTTGACCGTTAGGTATAATCTATTACATCAAAACTTGACAATCACCAACATTATTTCTAAAGAAATCCAACAAGACCTTATTTCACCACAGAGAAACTGCTCGAAATCAATCCGATTATTATGTGGTTAACCTCAGAATCAATGTCTTTTGTCCTTCTTCTACTGATACGGATAGAAAGGGAGCTCGATTTGTATTTGCATCGTAATCGTCAGAATAAGATTGGCATTGGAATGCAGATCGGAATTGCATTACGATCTTGCGATAGCGGAATGCAACGGAGCCGAAGACCGGTCACTGGGGGATTATTATTGTACGTAAAACTGTAGAGTATGCTGTACTAACGTTCCTAACTAATGAACAAAAACTTATTCCTCCGAGGCAAAAACATAATAGTAAGACTTCGATCATGCTCATGCATGAACATGAAAAAGCTTGTACCTATCTGTTTTTGAAGTGAAAACTTTCTTTCGCGGCGTTGAGCACTTTGGGATGTGTAAAAAATGTTAAACTCGAGTCAGGCGTAAGACGGAGGGAGAGTTTAAGTACTAGGACATCAGATCCTCTAAGCGCTTATTTTGAAATACGAATGAATCGCGTTCGATTTTTGAAATGTTTTTTTGTTGAGTCGTGGAGCAAAAGTACCTACTAGGGCATCAGCACATTGTTAGAGGTCTCTCAATATAGATAATACATACGTTTTTTTCTTGTAAGCGGCCAGTACGGTACGCGTCTCGAGAGTCATGGAGGTTACAATATTAAAATCTAATCTAAACTGTTTTTTTTTAGGTTGGGTTATATTACGCAAATCATCCATCAAGGAGGTAAAAATGAGGGGTGAGATTTACCACGAGGATGCTATACTGAGTATCGGATGGGTGATTAATTCGAGCTCTAATTGAATGTTAGCTAACTTTTTTTGCTAATAACACCCATCACGGATTTTTCATTAAATATAGTAGCAAATCTGTAGCTAAATCTGCTGCTATTTGTAGATACATTAGTTACGTCAATAAATCAAATATTTTCACATGAAGTCTGTAATTGACGAAATTACATGTCATGCGTCAAGTGAAAGCCAATACTTGCGCAACCCACGTTTCGGAACATCGAGTGATACAAGCTAAGGGAATAAACTATACATACATAAATCATGTCTATCGCTTACGGGGCAGGAAGAGCTTAGGTTAACAAGACCTAGAGGCCTGGAATAAACAATATAGTGATTAAAACTCATAATCACACTGAATTAAAATTAATCTTCCCAGCTGGTCAGCCCGGCTAGCACGACAACGCACAAGAGTCGCGTCGCGCGCGAGATAGATTACCTGTCTCTTTCTAGAACGAACAGTAAGAAAAGGACGGGCAATCTATCTCGCGCGCGACGCGACTCTTGTGCGCTGTCGTGCTAGCTGGGTAGGTTACTTAAAAAACATAAAATGTACCAGTACTCTTCTCTTCCCGCGCAGCGCGCTCTTCTTCGTGCGGGAGCAAAGAAAAAACATAGAATGTACCAGTTGCTTCTCTTCCCGTGCAGATGGTAAAAGGCCATGGTAGGAATGGAAAAAATCTTAGGAATCATGTTATAGGCGATGCGGCTAGCATCCTATCACTATTTTAATTCCCCTTTCCGCCCTCAATCATGCTAAACGTGGCCTTTAGGTCTTGTTACCTTAAGCTCTATCTATCCCGTAAGGGATAAAATGATTTATTTATCATGAGTGTTTGGCTTAGTTTTACTCAATGTCACAAATGAGCGTTTTACAAAAAAAAGTCATTATGTACATATTTTCCAGAATTTAAATATTTTGGGTTTATCTTACTCAGAATCGTTTACTTACCCTATCGATTCTCATACAAGAAGAAATGTGTCGCAGATTTTATTATGGTTTATTTTTCCTGCTCGTCATGTTCCATACCTTTCCATACATACCTACATTTAAAAAAGTGACGAACTGGAATGGAAATTTTAGGACACATTTTTTCTTGTATAAGGGTCGATAGGGTAAACGATTCTGAGTAAGAACAACCCAAAATAGTTAAATTCCGGAAAAAAGGATCACGTGTACTTTTTTTTCGAAAACGCCCAAATATATTTTAGGATTTTTTTAATTGCGGTTTACAAAATGTTTCCATATACTGGTCAATTGGCTTAGATTTTTATTTGGCACGAAGTTAGCTCATAGAGATCGAATTCTCCTCTTAGTTTAAAATGTGGGCTAGATCATGCAAATTTTTTTCGCGTCTCTCCTGTGGACATGGCAAAAGGGTCTATAAGTAGTCAGTCAATATTTTTAAGTCAAGTCTTCATCGGCGTGTGGGACGCCTGGCCAACTTTCGGTCCATTTAAATAACCCTTAAGTTTGTCGACTCGGGGTCGCTAATTTTATGCCCAAGAGACAATTGTGTGTATGCTCTTATATTTGTGTGTCTTGCAAAATGAATAAATGTCTTCTTTCTTTCTTTCTTTCTTTCTTAACTTTTGTTTCTTACGGTGTATGACTCGGCCACGTGTTGTCGACCCCTGAACTATGACATTTGACATTTTAAGATACAGCTAGACTAAATTAATTACATCGTAAGGTTTCTACGAAACCCTAATCTAGCGAACCTCTCTTATAAATTACGTGTAACATATCAGGGGGCGGCCCGTTTAGTTATCTGATAGATAGCGGAACCGTTAGACAATTTGTGAGAAAGGCTTGTATTAGGGTTGAACATCTAAATATATAAAAGAAGAAACTGACTGACTGACTGACTGACTGACTGACTGACTGACTGACTGACTGACTGACTGACTGACTGACTGACTGACTGACTGACTGACTGACTGACTGACTGACTGACTGACTGACTGACTGACTGACTGACTGACTGACATATCAACGCACAGCCCAAACCGCTGGTTCTAGAGATTCCAAATTTGGCACGTAGGTTCCTTATAAGGTGTAGGGGTGCACTAAGAAAGGATTTTTCAAAATTCGACCCCTAAAGGGGTTAAATGGGGGTCCAAAGTTTGTATGGGGAAACAAGATTAGTTAGACTATTTTATTCGAAACTTCACAGGAGTAATCCTAACAATAAATGAGTAAACACCTGTATCAGGTTTTTTGAAAATTCAACCCCTAAAAGGGGATAGGGGGAGACAAAGTCAGAAAATCAACGTGGGTATTATTATTATTATATTATAGTGGGTAGTATTGTTTGTACGGTTTATCGGGTCGCTGATTACGAAAACAACAACACACATACCTACCTGACACACGCACACACACACACACACACAAATTTCCACGGGAACGGGAAAAAACGGGATTTATTATATTCGATTCCGAGTGACCCTATCTAAAATTTCGTACACAAGTAGATGATTACAAAACTAAGAAAATAATTTCAGGATTTTTGGAAATTCTCACGGGATAAGGAAAAAGCGGGATTTATATATTCAGTTCAATGAAATCCTATGAACTATAATTACTAGACTTCAAATTTGGCATAGAAGTAGGTGATTATAATAGTAAAAAACAGTTTTAAGGATTTTCGAAAATTCCAACAGGATAAGGAAAAAACGAGATGTATATTCAGATCTACGGGATCGATTTTTCGTTTTAATGATCGTAGAAATCTGAAATTTGGCCTTCAGGTTCCTTGGGGATTATAGGGGAGCACTACCAAAAGGATTTCCCAAAATTCTGACGGAAATGAACGGGAAAGAACGGGATTTTTTGTTATACTGCAGTGCAGGTTGTAGAAAGCTGAAATTCGACATGTAGGTTGCTTGGGGAGTGTAGAGAAGCATTTAGAGAGGACTTTCCAAAATTCCCACGGGAACGGGAAAAACTGAATTTTTCGTTTTACTGGTCGTAGAAAGCTGAAACTTGGCATGTAGGTTGCTTGATGAGTGTAGGGAAGTATTAAGAGAGGACTTTCCAAAATTCCCACGGGAACGGGAAAAAACGGGATTTTTCGTCTTATTCGTCGTAGAAAGCTGAAACATGGCATGTAGGTTGCTTGAAAAGTGTAGAGAAGCTATAAAAGATCATTTTTCAAAATTCCCACGGGAACGGGAAAACGGAACTTTTCGTTTTACTGGTTGTAGAACGCTGAAATTCGGCATTTAGGTTTTTTGGAGAGTATAAAGAAGCATTAAGAGAGAAATTTCCAAAATTCCCACGGGAACGGGAAAAAACGGGATTTTTCGTTTTACTGGCCGTATAAAGCTGAAATTTGGCAAGTGGGTTCTTTGGGAAGTGTAGGGAGCATTAAGAGAGCAAATTTCGAAATACTCCTGGTACACAAAAGCGAAGCCGTGGCCAAAAGCTATTTGTCAATAAATGAAGTCTACGCGGACGAAGTCGCGGGAAAAAGCTAGTTTAAAATAAAAAGTGTATTTTTAATCAGAATCACCACTAGGTACTTATTCGTTTTCGTAAAAAAGTGTGTCTTTCTGACAGTTTTGTGATTTTTTTATACGCTTTGCATGGGTTGTCACAAACTGACACAAACATACAAATTGGAGGTATGGCAAACTGAGTACACTTTTGTTCTTTACAAAAATAAATAGTGCAATAATAGTGTAATAATTATATTTATTTGTGAAACATGAAATTATTGCAAACATCAAACCCAGAAGACTAGGTACTAATCTTAAGCATAATGTAGGCAGTTGTGAGGTCAGTTTACATTAGTTACTTACATAGAAAGACAGACATAAAAGGAGTTACATTTTTAGTTTGTTGTTATAGCGGCAACAGAAATACATCTGTGAAAATTTGAACTATCTAGCTATCACGGTTTCCGAAATACAGCCTGGTTACAGACAAGACAAACAGTGAAATCTCAGTAATAGGATCCACGTTTTTACCCTTTGGGTTCCGTACCCTTTTTTTTTTTTTAACTGAGTGAAAACTCTTTACGAGTACCACCGGGCCCGGGGAGGCCTGGATGGTTATGTGGGACTCTCTCCCCCGGCCTCTTTCCGCACGGGTTCCGTACCCTAAAAAAAAGCCCTATAGGCTAAAAAAGCCCCATTTTCATCAGTCACCTACCTGTATATGGTCGTCATCCTTGCTCTGGTCAGGCTTGGTGAATTCCGCCTGCAAAGAACTGCCTTTCAGAGGCAAGGTGGGCGCATGCTGCCAGGCCCTCTCGTCCTGTCTGAAGCCAGGGTTGTCGAAGGCGAACTCGTCCTTCACTGACTCAGGGTCCGTGGAGAAGACCAGGTGCTTTCCTGTGGACAAGGAAGATGAGGTCATGGTGTGCAACTTAAGTCCATTGTGGCGAAGATTCCTATGCCGGTAAAAAGATACCGCTGCTTTTTAGTGGGAAGTATACAGGGTAAAAATTATTTTATACTTTCTATAGGAATGATTATAGTTAATACTACCATTCCTATAGAAAATAAAAATAAAAATTTACTCCAATTTTTTTCAAAATATTTTTTTTAGCTTTATAGCTATGGTTATATACCCCAGTGTATTATTGTTAGGGGGTGTCTGATACACCCTGTATATTGAAACATGACCATGAACCATTCATATTGAAGTGTCTGTGTGTCTTGTTTTTTTTTTTCTTATGTCACCGATCTTTCTTAAGATATTACACCAGTTTATTATATTACTAAATAACTGTTTTATTTACTTTAGGTTATTTGCTCGCACTTGCTCGTTTACCTTCCTAGGCGTATAAAAAAACAAAGGGTAGCACTGCGGGAGTGCCGGAAAAAGTGAAAACTACACACGCACACTCGCGCAAAAAGAAAAAAAAACTTTTTCAACACGAGATTCGAACTGCGGTTACTTGAGAGAACGCACTGTTATTCCACACCTTAACTATTAGGCCAAACGCACAGACGTTAAAGCGCTGAAATTAACGTAGGTACAACTCAAAAATCGAACCCGACTCTAGCTTCATTCGTATTTCAAAATAAGCTCTTAGAGGATCCTGATTTTCTGGCACTTTAAATTCTCCCTCCATCTTACGTCTGACGCGAGTATTTTATACACATACAGACAGGGCCGTCTTTAAACTATTTGAGGCCCTGGGCACATTGGGATCATGGGGCCCCTATGACCTAAATATCGGTTATCATTTGGTAATCTGGCAGGAACTAGGGGGCCCCATTCGATCACGGGGCCCTGGGCACGTGCCCATAGTGCCCAGTGGAGAAGAGGGGCCTGCATACAGAAGTTTTCACTTCAAAAAATATGCCTATAGCTAGGAGAGTTTACATGTATATAAGTGGTTTTGTTTATTTGAAGTCATAAATTGATGATATGTTGACGCATTCCATTCCAATCCACTTGAAGACGATGAATCAGTAAACTATTTTGTAGTGGCCATTTGTGAATTAGCGAACTGTTTTGGTAGTAATTTGCGGTCGGGTGGTAATTGTAGTGGTCACCTGACCATGTCGGCTGGTAAGGCCGTGTGAAGGTCGCTTAATGTGTTAAACATTTTTAAGTGTTTCTCTTAAATTAAGTAAGGAGTTCATCCATAGACAACAGATCTATCTTTATCGATATATTATGTACACACGGCAAAATAATTCGGTAAGCATAGGCACGCACACAAACGTCGTCTATGTGTTGAGTACCGACATGAACATTACGTAGAATCCACATGTGAATGTGTGAGTGAGTTCGATCGTATATCTACCCTCTCAGTACAGTTTTTTTTAGTAATAAGATAAATAAGTAATGTCGCTGTAAATTACCTATTTATTATATAAACAACAACAATAACTATAAAATAACAATGAAGAAAGTTGCAATTATTTTAGTTAGGTAGTTTATAATAAACTAAGTTAAAAATAATTACAAATTAAACTAAAAAATCCCCTTGGTATCGTGCCTGGCTCAAAGGTTTAAAAATTCAATATCTCCGGTTTAAGTTAATTCTACAGAAATAATGTAAAAGTATTGTTTTATTTTTGCATTTTCCTAAAAACATTTTACATTATTATCTTACATTGGATATTGTCATCGCAAGTGTAAGGCAAGAGAAGTCACCCTGGATCGAGTCTTACTTTGACCTTGAATCTTTAAATTTATGCAATCTGACGCATTGAACTATTATTACCAGCGTAGTAGCTACCATCTCACTGATTCAACTTGTTATATTTTTATTTCTCGTCAAGTCTGGTCTGAGATTCAATTCCAACATTTCCAACCAATATTCCTTACAACCAGCATCGCCATTTAAATAACATCCAAAAATCTCATTTCTTCTAGGATTCGAACTCGGTTTACTAGAGAGCGAGTGCACAAATCAAGTATTCGACTTGCCTTTGTGACCGCTGAGCCACCGAGACATTTAATATAATTGGTGAATTTATGAATTACTACGTCCAAACTGTGACTACTGCATTTGCAATGTGTAAATAGTTGTTTAAAGAGCTTTGAAATAAGGTTGAAATTTGCTAGACGATGCACATTTTATTAATTGCCGTCTAACAATATAAAATATATTCTACCCTCAAATTATTAGTAATATGAATTTGTCAACGCTAGCCGCCATTCGTTACCGCTTGTTTTACAAGTGGTTTTACAACAACGAACTGTTTAATTTTGCCTTTGAAATACCTTGTGATTTGCAAAATATGGATAGTCATCATCTTTTTTGAAAAGAGCAGAAATTATTGTTCTTTACGAACAAAATATTTCTATAAGGAATCGCAACTCGTTTATTGATATCGGTAAGTAGACAAAATGTCTGATAAAATAATTACTTCTTATTTTACATCAAATTTCTTCATGGTGTTAAAAACAATGATTTATTATTGTATCCGTAATGTATTCAAATAACTTTCTTTGACGAAGAATGTTTTTTATTAAACTTCATTTATTTTGCAGCGGAAGACTTCAATTATGAATTCACCGTTATGCAGACTTCGGGCACGATAAGAATATTCCTTCTGTGTCAAAACAAGAAGTCTCATCTTCACGCCATTTGACATAAGTCGTTGCCGCACACGCTAAAGGGACCTATTTCACATCAACGAGAGACAATGTTACCTACGTTGTGTGCGACTTCATCTGCATGTTGCAGGATAGCATTGTCGTAACTCGTAAACCAGCAAAAAAAAATATACTTCAACGGATCAGCCAGCATAGAAGAAACAGAATGAACTTTGATCGTGAATATTTATAATTTTGATTCGAATAGGTAATAATGTAGTGATTTTTAGTGATGAAAAACCATTTACGTCTGAAAAAGATGGACGAAAAATTTTGTGGCGAAAAGTGCTTGGATGTCATCCATGGGATTTGTGAGTTAGTGGGTTGGGGGTCGTAATAACAGTGCTAAAAAAAAGTGATGTGTGACCTATTTCGTGCATAACAATGTTATTGTGTCATAGTCAAAGACTGGCTGAGCACCCAACAAGATTCCTTAACTGTTATTAACTGGGATCCATCTGATATAAAATCCAAAGCAAATTTAGGTAGCTTAGTCACTTGAAAGTGGAGATTTAATCCAGTGTGCAATGATGTTATTGTTAATGGCTGTCATTTAACATGTCGATTCATTTCAACACTGACTTTATTTCTCGACAAATAAAACGTTTCGTTCATCTTTCTCAGACTTAAGTAAACTTAATAAATCGGAAATTCTTATAAATGATACTCTTTTCAAAACCCTTGTTAATTCGAATAAATTACATCTTAAAAATAGCCCTTTTGTGGTGTGCATTCAATTTACCATTTGTATTGTAATTTTAAATTATGTTTGTAACAGAAATTTTTAATTAACCTAAAATCATACTGGTCACTATAGTGTGTGTTGTTTTACGAATAAATGTTGTCCTTCTTCTGTTATATTATAAGGAATAGCATGCAGTTTTATTTTGCTAATTTAATTAGTTATAGTCTTATGGTAATAATAATTACTTAAATGTTGTAATAAACAATTTGAAACAATGATTTTATTTTCTTATTTTGTTCTTTTACTTTCTTTTTTTCTTGTTTGAAGTAGTCATGATTTGGTTTTGAGATAGTTATAAATTGAAAAAAAAAATACAAAATAGACACATTTGAGCAAGATTCGAACCGAGGTCTTTAACATTCATAGTCCTAATCAGTACGACTGAGCCACCGCGCTCATATTATTAATGACGAAATTATTGTTCCATTGAGCAAAATCGTTTGAATAACAATAACCTATACAATAAGAGATATGTGAAGGTAGTCAGAGAACACAATCAGCACACATAGGCCATGTTAGTGTGAATACTCGTGTGGATACAAAACCATTTTGTTGTGTGTGTAATTAAGGCAGCGGATAGGTGCGGATGTGTGTATAGAATGACACACATGGACAACTAGGGTGCATACCGAATAGTTTTGCTGTGTGTACCATACTACCTAACTCAAATTTGTCGTGTTCGTTTTTCCTTTATCTTCTGTATGTAACAAACCCATTTATTAAAGGTGCGACCACACCGCCGCTTAAAAAACGGTGACGTTACGGAATCGCAACAAAATGTATGAAGAAATGGTGAGAAAACGTTACGCATACGACACCTCTCAGAAAGAAAAAGAAAGAAAGAAAGAAGACATTTATTCTCTTACTCACTGCGTATATGCGGCGGTTTGGTCGCCCCCTAATACCTACAGACATATATACTATCGCGTCTTTATCCCTAACGGGGTAGACAGAGCACACAAGAACAATCAACAATGGTAGCTAGACCTAAAGGTCACGTTTAGCATGGCAGGAGATGGCCATCAAAATATTGATGGGTTGCTAGTCGCATCGGCTATAATGATTCGTAAGATTTTCGGCGATTTCGTCAACGGGTTTTTACCATCCCATCTTAACGGGAAGAAAAACAACTGGTACATTTTAAGGTATAATACCGGACTAGGTTTTATTAGACTACCGAATAAGGGTGCGACCAAACCGCCGCGTAGTTTAAAGCTTATACACAATCTTTTTGCTCGAGCAGCCTGTGGGTTAGGTATACCAAGCGAGCCTATGACGCCCTGCGCGTCCAGTACAGTACAATAACGCCTTTAGAATGCTGTTGGGGTTATCGAGACGGTGCAGCGCATCGGGCATGTTTGCCGAAGCCCATGTTGACGGGTTTCAGGCAATCATGCGCAAAAAGATAGCATCACTATTAGGCAGGGTGCGAACAAGCATCAACAGCATTCTACAGGCAATAGCGTGTAGATTTGACTGTCCAATTCTTTCTTTTTGGGTAGGACAGATCAAGGGCGTTGCCCAATTCATAATTTAAAAAATAATAAGCATGTTTTGGTAGTCAGTAAGTCATACTAATACTAGTCTTAAGTCAATTGTTACTAACATCCTATGGATCAGTCTGGTCTGAAATAAAGAATTTTTATTTTATTTCTTATTTATACGCAGTGACGTGTCGTATCCGTCACGTTTTCTCACCGTTTCTTCATACATTTTGTTGCGATTCCGTAACGTCACCGTTTTTTAAGCGGCGGTGTGGTCGCACCTTAAAACGCTTATATTTTACTTGGAGTCGAATGCAAACAAATAAAATATTATCTTGGCTTATCGTTGGTATTTCACAACTACTCACGTAATGAAAACAATAAATTTTGAAAACAGTTTGTTATGCGTATGATATGCAAATGCGAAGTTTTTGGGAATTCCGTGATACTAATTTACTAACAAAGGAAATATCTGCCATTGTTATCTTTTGGCATGCCAAATGCAATTTGTTTGGGTTTTGAATACCTAATGTGTAGAATGCAGGAGATAATCTTCAAAGATATACTCAGCGGCAAAAAAAAATTGCCGTATTGGAAAAATGTATTGGTAGAGCTGCCTTGATTCGTACGGGGTTTGTTATAGATTTCCCAACCAAACTGTGGTGGCTGGGGGCCAATTATTGAAACAATTAAGGCGACTAGTGCCTTCAAAATGTTGTCTTTGTCTTTTTCTTTACGTGTGAGGAGTAAAAAAGTTTTTCGGCATCTTTAAAACTTTAGGTCACAGAACACACTTCACAGCTTCAAGTTTCAACTGCTAGTAAATCTCTATTGCTACATAGGAAAGCGTAGTAACAAACGTTTTCACTGCAGAGAAACGTGGCCGGGTTCACACGACATCGACACGACAATTAGACGCTGAGTGATCACTCGACGAATTACGCAAACATTGATGACAGGGGGGTTACCTCGCATAATGCGTGCCAAGTTCTATTCGGCTATTACGCTCTTACGCTCTTGACGCGGTCCACTATGAACATCATCAGTGTATGAAAACGTTTGTCAAAGTGTTCTGCCTTTTCGCCGAATTTTTTTTTGATCGAATTTCATTTGGCAACCAACATTTCGCCGAATGTTCACTTTGACAACTACTTATTGGCAAATTTTTGTATGCCAACCTCTCATTTGGCCGAATTTTTATGAAGGCAAATATCATTTTGATTTTAAGCTTTTGGAATATCTTTCACATGGCAAATGTTACACTAGGCCGAAACATTCTTAGGATTAATTAGAATTAATTTAGGTTTAGGTGCGGCGGGGTGGCCATTGGGCCACCTTAGCCGCGAACATGTTTGTTTTAATTTATAAACAGTCTTTATTTTATCTACCTTAGAAAGTCTTATTTTTTATTAATGGTTATGTAGTACCATTAGGCTATATAAAAAATTACATTTCAATAAGTCTCCATGTAAAAAAAACTAATGTTGAGTTGGCAATCGTGAGGTTGGGAAATGAAACTAATCATTTTAACAAGTTGCCATATGATGATTCGGCAAAATGAAATTCGGCCAAACGTTGGTTGGGAAGTGAAATTCGGCAATAAAATTTTCGCCAAATCAATAGAGAACCATTTGTCAACTATAAATAAATCTTGATAAACATTTACAGGGCTATTTAGTCAAACTAACCCAACATGCTGAAATATTCCGGAATAATTTTAAGAGATGCTGTATGTATACATATACAGATTATAATAATATGTACTATAGACCGACCTCTTAAGAGGCCGACAACACCTAATTTTGTTGAAATTGATGTTATTTTTTAAGCACTTTTTTAAGAAAAACTACACATAAAAAAATACAAAAAAAATTTCTCATTGTAAGTGAATGTAATTCTTTTGAGAAATAAATAATCTTAAACCTTAAACCTTAAAAAAATATATGTTAATTTTCATCATATTTCAAAGACGCTGGACGGACTCGATTCATAATTGAACAAAATCGGCTCGATAGAAAATAATTGCAAAGATTGGTCTTAAGATCATCATTAAACGGTTCTATGTCTTTATTTTTTCTACGTATGGGTCTGCAATTAAAAACATGAAGTCAACATATCAATACCTAAACGGCTAACGAGTCATATTTCACAAATAATCCATAATTTTTTTATTTCTTATTATTTGTGTCTTATTTGCAAGATTTTAGACGCGCGCCAAGCTGCCGGAATAGTTTCTTTTCTTTCACCAACAGGCACGCGAACCGTATGTGTGAAGAGTGGCGCTGTTCAAGGTCATTTGCTGTTGACAGCGCCTTAAATGAGTCCTCGCCCGCGGACGACAAAGGGGAACGAGAGAGGTGCGGGCGGGCAGTGCGCCTGCCGCCCGCACCTCTCTCGGCCCCCTTTGTCGCCCCCCCCCGCGCCCCCGCACTACGCGGGACTCATTTAAACGGTCGGTCTAAAACAACAAAATCAGTAAAAGCTACTTAATTGTTAGGTACTCAATTAACGGAATAGCACTAACTGAAACAGCAATGAAACGCGTTCGCTTTCGACAATAAAAAACGAAAGTATCACATTACGGGCCAGTTGTTTACTGATTAAATGGTTTAACAAGTGAAATTATGGATTAAGGAAACCTTGCCATTATGTTTCAGGCAGTTTTGATATGAGAAAGCCAGCTAATTACCTTAAATATTTATGTGAATTAAATGAAAAATGATATGAAATGAAATTTATTCTGGGCAACAGGCAATAAAAGTCAATTTATTGTTATTCTATCTATTCTGCGAGCGGCAAATCTCGTACAGTAATTAATTATCAAGACGCCACTTTGAAGCCCGAGCATGGCGGTCTGATGTGAGTGGTCTCTTGTGAGGCACAAAGTTAGAGTTTTGAAAGTCAGCGTCAGGGATGCGAGTCGGGTTACTTCCGCGTGTGGTCAAGAGCTGCGGTTCGTTTTTGGATGGGAAGAGCAGTGCTTGGTCCGGTGCACCCTAAGCATCGGTTGACGATCTCCTGGCAGATACTGAGGGATATCATTATCCGTTGGCTAAGAGCCCGACAGGGGGGAGGGGTCTCTTGACCGTGTTCTACCGTAAAACGCGAGTCCTTACGTGCCCGCTGTGTCCTCGTACCTTCTCGAAGATTGGCTACATGAGCCACACGAGGACGCATTATGTGGAGGTGAACTATACTTCTACCCCCCCCCCTAGATCATCGGATCGGCTGGTGAAGTCCTTGCTTGGTGATTATTGACATGTGACTCAATCAATTCGTGATTCGCGAGTGTTCCTTCTGTTTCTTAATAATCCTGCCGCATTTCAGATACTTCCTTTATTTATAAACTAGCTTCCTTCCTTCCTTCCTCTTGAATCACTCTAAATATCTATTAAACCTCATCAAATTCCGTTGCGTAGTTTTAAAGATCTAAGCATACATAGGGACAGATAGCGGAAAGCGACTTTGTTTTATGCTAAACTAGCTGTTGCCTGTGACTTCGTCTGCAAAGAATTCGTTTATCGCTATCCCGAGGGAATTTTCCGGGATAAAAAGTAGCCTATGTGCTATTCCAGACTTTTCTCTACCTATTTGCCGAATTTCATCCAGATTCGTTGGGCCGTTCTGGCGTGATTGAGTAACAAACAAACATCCATCAATCCATACTTTCGCATTTATAATACTAGCTGTTGCCAGCGACTTCGTCTGCAAAGATTGAAAAGAATTCGTTTATCGCTATCCCGCGGGAACTACGCAATTTTCCGGGATAAAAAGTAGCCTATGTGCTATTTCAGACTTTTCTCTATCTATGTGCCGAATTTCATCCAGATCCGTTGGGCCGTTCTGGCGTGATTGAGTAACAAACAAACATTTATCCATCCATCCATCCATACTTTTGCATTTATAATATTAGTTAGATTAGTGTGGATATATACATAGTGAGTGATGCTCTTAAAACTTATGAAAGCTAGCAAGTTGTACAATAATTTAGTGACAGTAACCTATAATCACACGCAACACGAAATGTATGTCGTTAAGCAACTTTTGCATGATTTGCACACAATCAATGCCTGTTTAATATTGATATTATTACACGTTCTTAAGTGCAGAATTATTTATATGTGCCTATTGCTTACCTTGTAATTTTCTCTATGTGAGTGCCAGTTTTCTGTATTGTTTATTATGTGGTGTTCATTGAAGAACCATTGTTTTGTATTTTATAGACCGACCGCTTTAAACGAGTCCTCGCGGGCGCGGCACAGGGGCGCGGGGTGGGACGGCCGCGGGGGCCGAGAGGTGCGGGCGGGTAGTGCGCCTGCCGCCCGCACCTCTCTCGGTCCCCTTTGTCGTCCTACCCCGCGCCCCAGTGCCGCGTGAGCGAGGACTCGTTTAAGCGGTCGTTCTATAAATTGACAACATTTCATTTCTATAACACCTGAAAATGTATATACCTATGGTTCGAAAGCATTTTGCCTCCTGATCACTGCAATATCTAATCTAACTAATATTATAAATGCGAAAGTATGGATGGATGGATGGATGGATGGATGGATGGATGGATGGATGTTTGTTTGTTTGTTACTCAATCACGCCAGAACGGCCCAACGGATCTGGATGAAATTCGGCACATAGATAGAGAAAAGTCTGGAATAGCACATAGGCTACTTTTTATCCCGGAAAATTGCGTAGTTCCCGCGGGATAGCGATAAACGAATTCTTTGCAGACGAAGTCGCTGGCAACAGCTAGTGTTTATATAATTTTAATATCGCTAATTATAAAAAATAAATAATAATTAAAAATATGTCCTAATTTTACCAAAACTACTTACCACAGGATAGGTGAAACGCCTTTGCTTTTTTCACGAGAAAAAATAAGCGATAGTAATTTTGTGTTTTTGACAACTTCAAAGTACAAGGGGGGCAACTCTGAAATTCTATTTTCGAAATTCGTTGCATACCTTCTCTCTCACTCTCAAGATAAGGACTATTAGTATGAGCGGAACAGCACGAAGCGAACTCGAAAATCGAATATTGGAGAATAGGGCCTGACAT
The DNA here is from genome assembly GCA_963854515.1 of Pandemis heparana. Classification (NCBI taxonomy): domain Eukaryota; kingdom Metazoa; phylum Arthropoda; class Insecta; order Lepidoptera; family Tortricidae; genus Pandemis; species Pandemis heparana. The sequence goes on from OY978031.1 coordinate 4,514,438, forward strand.
TGACAATTTGAAATTAACGTCAGTTTTTTTTTTCTATAGAGAAAATACAAAGGGATGAGTGTGTATTCTGTGATAGTATCGGAGTTACGCCCTTTTAGAATAAGCACAAATTAATAAATTAAATACAAGCCCTAGCGAAAAAATTAAACTGTCAGCATGTTCATCTTTTCCAACCAAATACAGAGAACCATTAAAATTATAGGCTCAGAAATATGAAATGTTGTCAATTCATCAAAGCACTGTCTCGAGACTCTCGAGACGCAGATTATCTGGGGCAAAATAGATGGCAGACGTTGCCAGTTTCTTCGTAAAAGTCGCTGGTAAAACCTCTTTTATTAATCGATTTCAAAAAAGGAGGTGGTTTATTTTAAAGAAGAAAGAGAAAGAGAAACATTTATTTACACACAATCGATACCTACACGTAGATACAAAACAAGTGAAATACAATATACTAAGGAATAGTACCGATATGGTGTAAAATGGACCCCACTCAGCATAATGTTGCGGCAAGCCGCAGCGCTGCTTTTCAGTGGGACCCAGGACAAGTTGTAGAATTTAATAACCTGACCCACAGAGGTCACCCAAAGATGGCAGTGTTTATTTCCGTTCCGTATAATTTCCTACTCAAAATAAGTGGAGCCTTAAACCGTTGGATTGTCGAGACGGTTGACAGTCAATGAACTGAGTGGGTGAGTGTGGGTGCTTTGTCAAACGCGCCTTTGTCGGGCTCTTTTTGCAGACTACAATAAAAAAAAGAGCTCTCACTATATTTTTGTCGAATATCGAAAATTTTAAAATCAATCGCACCACTTAGGCACAGGCGCAGGTCTCGCTTTGCGGTTCGCAGAATTCGGATTAGACTTGCCGCTCTATAGTGTTTCGATGGATTACCGATATTTTGAGTAGACAATAGTATCGATATTATCGCTAGAATTGCTATAGGTAATCTCCTAAATCCCTTTCACATCAGTAGCCTTATTGTCTAACTCGCTCGCAAATCTCGCAATCGCCATCGTGTTCATTTTGACAGTACATGTATGGGCTGACAATTGGCATCGGAATCAGCTAGCTGTCACATTCATACAAGAACTGTCAAAATGAACACGATGGCGATCGCGAGCGAGTTAGACAATAAGCCTACAGGTGTATTGCTTTAGTTAGATCAAAAAACTGAGTCTCAGTTCTGTGATTCCTACCTAGTTTATATTAAAAAAGTACGCGAGGGCTTACGAGGTTATATAAGAAATCAATACTGCCGATGCTATCAATACAATCGATATTATCGATTCATCATCGTCATCATCTCCAGCCTATATAATTGTTCCATAATGCTGGGTAAAGGCCTTCTGTTATCGATCAGTCTATCGATATTAGAGCATTTTTTGATTAAAATTATCGATAGAGAAACTATCGATACTTTAAACTAATATTATCAACCTAACTTTAATATTCACAAAACACTGTCGATAAAATAAACTTATATTGTATTTGTAAGGATATATTGAACAAAGAACTAAGGAAGGATATCACTACATAAAAAAAATCGCTTTCCGCTGTCTGTCTGTCCTTACCTATACTTAGATCTTTAAAACTACGAAACGGATTTTGATGCGGTTTAATAGATTGGTTCAAGAGGAAGGTTTATGTAGATATAATTTTACGCAGACGAAGTCGCGGCCAGAAGTTAGTTTATTATAAACAATCCGTATTATTCTGCAGCAGCTTTTCATTTAAAAGCTTGACTTTCTGAACCCACGAAGCTTTCAAAATTTAAATACTAACTTGAGTTCTATCTAACGATATAGCCCATACCACAACAAAGTCGTAACTGCAGATAGTTAAGGACTAAACTCGTTTGTTCCTGTGCCACCTTCGGCATCGATTCGGTTAACCTATGGGTCAGGCTTTCACTACCAGCATCTTTAGCATCTTCAATCTTTGCTACGTAAAGGTAACAGGTTGAAAACAACGGCAACTCGGGTGAAATTTCGGTAATCTAGTATGTGATAGAGCACCTTTTGAAACGGCCCGAAACGGTATTACACCCTGTTCAAAACGCTCCCAAGGCACGGAAAAACACAATCAAATGTTCTAGCACCTGCCTAACCCACCAGCATAATAATACAATGGATGATGTTTAAAGTGTACGCCATCTAAGGGGTGACTATATTTTAAATATAGAATGCCGATGATAAGCCTAAACAAGAGTGTTCTTTAAAGGTATCCCAACCTGCCTATATATTCCAGAACAATTTTTAGACGCCTTGTATTAGATCATATTCTCAATGAAATACTTACGGTAAGTAACAGTACAGAGTTGACTAATAAAGTCACTGGCTGGTAGCTGCCAGTGGTGGTGTCTGATGTGTGTCAACCTGATGCAAAGTAACCAGTTTGGTAGGCTTTCGAGATTTAAAAATTACTCGACTGTATGGTTTTCAGTTTTTTTTTAATAGGCACTTTTCGTGGCCAGTTAGCGTTTAAAAAGATTTTATGCAATAAAAATGCTAAAAAATATCCCGCAGGGTTTTGTAGCATCTTGGTTTTTTTTTGCAGTAGTTTACGTCTTGCCTTATGATTATTAACAAAACTATTTTTCTACTGTTATACTATTGTTGATACACGAAATATTATACCTGCAAATTAAGACTGTATCTTAAAGGCGCTCCTATTGCTGAACCAAAATTCTCTTGTCAGTGGCACTCTCTACTGAATCAAAATCAAATTCCATGTAAAATACTACAACCTATTTATCTTTAACTGCTGCTAGGTAGCGGTTTTAAGATGTCATCAACCCCGTTCAAATTCTCTCTTTATAATTACCTTAACATTTTACACAAGCAAGTGTTAATTAGAAAACTGTTAAACCACAATTAAGTGATGATTAGAAGCGGAATGCTGGCTAAGAAAGATTATCACGTAAACCACTGGCTGTATGTCTTGAGATCACTGACGTAATTGCAGAGAAAAAAAAGTTGCGTATTTCTCACGGGCTTAGCTCAGAGCGAGTTTTAAATGTTGGTACTTTGCGATAATGGCGCGAATGCTTTTTTAAAATGACGTCGGCGATAAATCACTGAGGCATGGAACTACTTTTTATTTTAAAAATAGAATAGCCTAGCCACTTTAAATTCTATAGCAAAGAATAGCAACCATTTTGAATTATGATAGATGCAACCTTAAGTTCTGACTTCTAATTGGTGCAATCTGACAGCTGTCAACTTGATCGTAGAATCAACAAAAAAGTCGGTAGTGTCGTTAATTTAATCAAACTGTTTTTAATACCTAATCAAGTATCACCATATTAGCTCGACCCACATATTAAATGAGCAGTTGTTGTTTTTGCGCTTTTTTTGGAAGTGTGCGAAACGAAAACAAACGGTGACCCGGTTTGGAACCGGTTTTCGCACGATTCCTTTTTTTATTTGATATGCTCCGGCTAGTCGGTTTTTAAGTGCCGCATGCGGCTGTATCTAAGCAAATATTAAATAAGCACAGCCTTTCAATTAAATACATGGTAATATCTTCTTGTTTTTTTTTAATAGTGCTTGATACGTGTAATTATCCCTCAGCCAATCCGTTATTTTGTGGACGTATATAATGTAGAAGCAAATAACTTCGCTAAGAACTTTGCAGTAATAGATGATTCAAGTATACATAGAAAGTGATTTGTTTGTTTTTATTTAATTTATTCGAATCAGAAATGTGTCTTGTGCCAGTTATTTCTGAAAACTTCAGGCGTGATTGTGATCAAACGCACGCCTATTATGCATTTAAAAAATATAGGGTGAACTGCCTGAACCTCGCAAACATTTGCTTGCCAGGATAAAAAAAAGTATATGGTGGTAGCGATTGCGATTGGAACTCTTCGCAAGGTCTCAGAGTTCTATTCAAGTGCAAAAGAAGAAATGTTTCAATATTTTGAAATCAATTTGCTTATTTAACGTGAAAGCCATTTGCCAGCGTAATGCCGCTACAATTAAATAAGCAATGGTTTGGCAACGGCCATTGTGCGCGCGCGCATTCAAGAATCAATCGCAATCCGGTCGCGCAGGTCTCTGTAGGGTTGCCACATCACATACCAAGAGTATAAGGTGCCGGCACGTAAGTCTAGCGTGACCTTGTATGCGCAGATGTATAAAATACGGTATCACTGGGTGCGCAGAACCAGTCCACGTGACTCGTCATCACTAGACATACGTGCCGGCACGTATACTAGATACGAATATAGCAAAAGGTCGGGGATAGTGCAATACCGCGTAACTAGCACTGGTTAATACTGCGTATCTACACAACACCACGTAAGCAAAAGGACGTAACTAACTGTATTAATATTAACCAATGCCGGTTACGTTGTTTTGCTTACGTGGTGTTGTTGTTGTATAGATATTAGATACGCAGTATTTGCCAGTGCTAGTTACGCGATATTGCGCTATCACCGACGAAATAGCAACTCATAAAATGAAGCTCGAATCCGCGAACGTTTTCATTAGAGACCAAACAACATTAAGGCGCTGTCAACAGCAAATGACCTTGAGCAGCGCCACTCTTCACACATACGGTTCACGTGCCTGTTAGTGAAAGAGAAGAAACTATTCCGGCAGCTTGGCGCGCGTCTAAAATCTTGCAAATAAGACACAAATCATAAGAAATAAACAAAAGTATGGATTATTCGTTAGCCGTTTAGGTATGAATATGTTGACTTTATGTTTTTAATTGCAGACCCATACGTTGAAAAAATAAAGACATAGAACCGTTTAATGGTGATTTTAAGACCAATCTTTGCAATTATTTTCTATCGAGCCGATTTTGTTCAATTATGTATCGAGCCCGTCTAGCGTGTTTGAAATATGATGAAAATTAACATTATATTTTTTTTGTATTTTTTTTGTGTGCAGTTTTTCTTAAAAAAGTGTTTAAATAACATCAATTTCAACAAAATTAGGTGTTGTCAGCCTCTTAAACAAACAAACAAGAACAAAACAGAGAGAGCCAAACAGCATTTTGCTTTGTCTCCCGAGCGCTGCAACCAATTCAAGGAAGATGTCGTTTAAAGGAATTAGCGTACCTAGTTTCCTTATTCGTCAATTTCGCTGATTTCACCAGTTTACTTAGACTGTTTAGAGCAGATATGTTCAAACTTTGAAACCATGCGGTCTACATTGGGTGGGATTCATAGCATCTCCCTAGCGGTGTAACAAGCAAAGTGAAAAGACTATTTTATAACTTGGTAACTTAAGTCTTTTTTCTTATAAATATACTCTCAACAAGTTTTTTGGATTAATCCGGTGTTTCGTCACCTATTATTATATTATCCTTGTATGGAGAAAGCTTTTGGCCTGTCTGAATATAATGCCACAAATAAAGCTGATGGCAACCCTACCGGGTGTTGCGTACTTATCTCACGCACGCGCGCCATCTTGTTAGTTTTGACAGCTCACGATGGCGGGAACGTTAAGTAATTGTCTATGGTCGCGGTTGAGTAAGCCACGGCCCTAATCTTATTCAGCCTTTAAAGTCATTTGAATAAAAAAAGTCATTAAAATGTATTAGATGATCAAAACTAGTGAAACTAAAGTTAACAAAATTGTGTTATGAACGTTTGTCTTCATATATATATCGTCATATTTTTTTTCTGAAACGTTGAACAGTTTATTTTGTTTTTCTGTGTTGTGTGTTTCTCAATAAGGGCACGTCATACATCTCAGCCTGCTGTAAAGGTCACTATTCACATCTGTCATCATCTGTCATTCATAGTTTTATGAAGGATAACCTCAATTAAACAAGTCGCAAAGCCTATAAAAACATCCATCAAAATTCATATGCAATGCAACTGGATGCTGCTTGCATCAGTCTATCATTGCAGGTGGTAAATTTACCCAGCAATTAAAATATAGCTTGTCTTGGTGGTAAATTACCGCGATCTTTCGCTCGGACTCTAGGCAATTAATGCCAACCGAAGGTTGCTACATTAATTGCTTAAGTTGCGAGCAATTGAAAGATTTATGAGGTCGTCTTAAGATGAAAAAACATTGAATATAATTTCACTGTATTTTTCGAGCAAAAATACTTATGATTTATCAAGGATTTATCCGATCTTTTGTGCTCTATGTATTTTTTCTCGTAATGTCATTCCTTATTCGAATGTGTGTAAATAAATGTTTCTCTCTCTCTCTCTCTTATTGGAAGTTTCAATGCTTCATAAAAAAAAATGATTCTGGCTATCGATAATTTTTACGCGCGTATTTTTTTCACACGAGATTCACAGCTATTACTTAACAAAGATGTTCTATCTGTGGCGTCATCTTATTCAACATGGCGTCTCAGAATTTTAGTAATCGTAATTAAAACGTTATGCAACGTAGTTGTTAAACAATTTACCAGTAAAGCGGATGGCCTTGACTCTTTCGTGGCTGTTAGACATGGTATCGAAAGCCTACTTAACGAATAGCTAAACTGAATGGTTACTGCTCAATTGATTTACTAAGGTTAATGCGAACTGTTAACAATATTTATAAGATCAGTCGTAACCTTTGCCGTTTACATTCAACTGTCATCTCATCTCAATCAGCTATCAAAATTAACAAATTACATTCGTATTCGTCATTTCCATTGTATTGTATTCAGCCAACAACTGCCTACTATTTTTACTACTATGTCAGTAAATGTCAATTTATTTTTTTGGTCCTTTGGAATCTCGTGGAGTTTTAAAAGGATTTTTAAGAACGAAATGTGAACGATGCATTCAAAATTCGAGTCAACCTATTGTACCTGGCTGCCAAGGCCACCAGACCTTCCACATTTAAATAAAAACAAATGCAAAAAAGAACAAAACAGTCTATAATTAACAGTGGCGATTGTTTAATCATGGCCGACATTGACAAATAGTTTACTCTGCCTCTACGACATAATAACGAACGCTCCTTGAACTTGCTTGGACGTTTAGCGGCTTTTTAGGTTGGTATTAGTAGTTGGCGACATCTTTTATTTGGGTCTATATTTTAGTTTCACAAAATTGAATTGAACATAAAGCGTTTGTTTCTGAAACGGTAAGTTTTTATTTATTTATAGCAGGGGTTCCCAAACTTTTATTTTGCACGCCTCCCTACTGCATAAAATGAAATACTCACGCCCCCCTTCGCTTCCATGCATGGAAGAGGGTAGTCAGTGAGCTCGCCAAGTGTCTTGACTAACCAAATAAAATAAAATAAAGGTATTAATCAACCATTTTTTTATTCGGTAATATTATTTTTACAGAATCTGTAATGCAGATAATATGAAGATATTATAATTGTCAAAATCAATGTGATGGATGGGCTTGCATATTTTTAACAAGATTTTCAATTCTGGGTTCAATAGAAGAAAGTGCACAACGTAAATCACTAGCGATGTCGAGTTTGTTTCTATACTTCGTTTTTATAGCTACAACTGCTGAAAATGCCCTTTCACACAAATAAGCACTCGAAAAGGGTAAAAACAGTTCCAGTGCTTCTTCTGCTATGTTGGGATAAACTTTGAGATATTTTACCCAAAATAATGACTTATCCATCTTCTCGAAGTCATATTTGGTAGCTGAGTCATTTTTGATTTCCAAAGCTTGTTCTTGAAGTAGTTCTGGCAGCTCGTCTATGTCAACACGAAAAGGATCCGTAGTCAATCGGTAAATATTATCATCACACGAGTTAGGGAAGTAGCGCTTGAATTCATCAGTGAGGTGCTGCAAGTGTTTAGAGATTTCGGTCTTAGTGTTAGTTTCATCAAAAATCTCCATAAAACCCTCTTCATCTGTGATTGCAGCTAATCTAGGAAAGCAGGAATAATTGCCTGCTGAAATTTTACGACTCCATAATTGTAGCTTCTCGGTGAACGCAGTGATGGCATCTCGATGGTGAATTACGTTCGAATCTCCTCCTTGCAGTTTCAAATTCAATGAGTTCAACGAATCGAATATATCCGATAAATAGGCAAATACCAATTGTACCCATGGTTTTTTGAATTGTACTAATAATTCACTTTGGTTTTGAATATCCAAGAACTGAATAACTTCATTTCGGAGCTCGGAGCCGCGGACCTGCGGCCCCCTTAACATGTGGTCGCGCCCCCCTAGAGGGGCGCGCCCCCCACTTTGAAAACCAATGATTTATAGTAAACTAACCCCTGGATGGATGAAAGAAGATTAACTAAACAGATTTATATGGGGAGTGTGAATGGGTGCGTTGGGAGGGGAAGGCCTAGGCGGACGTTCCGTGATCAAATTGGGGACGTTTTGGAGAAAGGCCAGGTCAAGAGTACCCGAAACCGACGAGCATGTATGAAGAGATTGATGAATGTGGATGAAGCGAAAGAGGTATGTCAGGATCGTAGCAAGTGGAACAAAGTAGTCTCTGCCTACCCCTGTGGGAAAGAGGCGTGACGATATGTATGTATGTGTATGTAAACTAACCAATTAACCTACTTACAATACAATACAAATACTCTTTATTGAACACCACAAATCAGTACAAAACAATACAGAAACAAAGAACAAAGTATACAATAAGCCTACTTAGCAGTAGGTCCTACTATTATGTATATTGACGACTTTTACATTCCTGAAAAAATATGACTAACGAATATCATGAGATTATTTCCAATGAAAATTCTGGGACAAAATGGGACTCGCTTTTATTTGTTGACTGAAATGACTGTGACTAAAACAATTGCGTTAAATCTTGCAAACATGATCTAGAAAATGGTTCAAAACTGGCACAGATACATTCGCACACAATGCATTGCCAATGTCAGCGAAAATGAGCAGTTGTGCCGTTTGTCATCCTCTTGCACAGGTGTCAGTATTACGTAAGAACGTAGTATTAAATAATCAAGATGTTCCCACAGTATTTGTATTCTGTACTGCTTGAATTGGTACAACTCGAGCGAAAGATATGCATCTAACGCATCGTAGTAATTTCAATGGGAAAGTGTATGTTTGTTTGTCATTGCGCATAAATTTTACATCATACATGTCTGAACAGTAACGTAAGTTAAGTTCGTAACCGGATTATTTTAGTTATTAACTGAATACAAAAGTGCACTCAAACTTCGACTAACTAATACTATGTGGTCAGATTAGATTTTTTGATGTTAGGAGAATTTCAGAACAGAAATAGGGTACAATTATGTTTATTATATTTGTTTCTTTGAATTTAGAAATTTTTGCATTTAAATTTTTTTGCTATAAAAATTAGTGTCGGTTTTGTTACCGTTTGAAACATTAAATGTACTTATGAAAAGTAACAAAAGTGATCTCGGGACACTTTTTTTTTCCCTATATAGAATTGCTAGTGCTGTCGATTCTGAGTAGATCCATGCAAAAATTTCAAAAATCCGAGAAAAAACGTAATTGTACCCTATTTCTGAAATTCCCCATTTGAGTCACAGGGTACATGTAATTGTAATAAAAATCCTTTTACATATGAAGGTGGTTAAATTAAATGCTTTTATATTAAGATAAGAAAGTATACGTTACAGTTTTTCGACGTGTTTATTTAAGTATAGCTCCTTCAAAAACAAGTATATTTTTCTGGTTTGTCGGTTGCTAAATGTCAGTAGGTAAAGGTTGACTACTTACGACAACGAACATGCTTAAGAACAGGAATATAAGTAAATATTATAAATAATATTTTCCTTTTAAATAAATAACTCTGCTATCTTATCTAGTAGGTAAATTTAATTTAATATTATGACAGAAAAACAAATAACTGATCGTAGTGGGTATTAACTAAGCATTATCTTATTCTGACAAAGGCTTACTTAAATATAAATAACACAGCTTAGAAAAGTTGGAAACACCAAAACAAAATTTTCTTTTCGAAGTATGTACAATAACTTTACTTAAAGCTTCGAATCTTACTGAAACCATAAGAATAAATAAGAACTGTTATTATTTATTCTTATGCTGAAACTAGCATTCTACCAAAAGAGAAAAGTGGCCTAGTGTCCTTTAGGGAGCTCCTATGCTAAAGACGGAAACATCAAGAGTCAATATTATTGGAGGTAGGATTAAATCTAAAATAGCTAATTAGCCACACTTAACTGACTTTTCAATAGAATGGAAAATGAAAGTGAATTTATGTCAGACTTAAGGACTTAACCCCTTTTTACGCTTGGACCTCAACCAGACTCTCAAAATAGGAAACATAACATTAACCTGCTATGGATGGTGTAGGGGTGTAGCACGCGTCACGGAATGACGAGGACCCGGGTTCGATTCCCGGCCATAGCTTTACTTTTCGGATTTTTCTATGTGTTTCTAATTTTCAGTGTCGTTTAGAAATTATAACATTTTCCCTAAATATTAATGCAGAGCAAAAAGGATTCAGAGAATGCATTTTTGAATAATTAAATGCACATTAGAATACAGTAATTTACAAAGTCACAAACGTGTATGCATCGGTATTATGTATATGTACATATGTAGTTAAAGAAAGAAAAGAAGGCCTCCGGGCCAAAGCAAAACGACACGTTTTGTTCAGGTAATAGAGACATCGACAGGGGCCTTCCAGGTGCGTAAGCGCATGCTAATTTACCCATCATCGCGGACAAAAGGTTATGAGTTGTAATCCCTCAATGTCAGTAGTTAACGAGTGGGTATAAACACGATTTTTACATGTCGCAAAGTTGAATAATTTGTAATTATCTTACTCGGTTTTGTTGCGATTTTTAAGCCACTGTCAAGTTTAGCGAAGCGCTTCGGCATCAATCAACATCAAAAACATCAAATATTTATTATTTTCTCGTTCTATTTTTTCTTTCGAAAATACATACAAGGTTTCTCGGAAATTTTGTGTATGGGTACTAACGACTGAACGCTCCCACAAAGATTTTTCATTAAAATATTTGATTCAACATACTTAGTCCCTTGACGCGGTTCATTTTGCATATCGATTAATGTATGGAAACATTTATGACCTATGATTCAAAACTCTTGACCTTTACAGGGCTATTTAGTCAAACTAATAACTTTAAGAGATCCTGTATATGAATGCCAAGAAGAATGTGCCGCAAGAAACTTGGCATAAAGTTATTTTCTATGCCTGTTCTCCAATTAGAGCAGAGTATTAGAACTTAACTGGGGCCGATTTTTGAAAGCACATGGTGAAAATACCACTTGAAAGTGGTGAAAAATTGTGCTGAATTTGAAATACGAGTAGCTTAGAAGGAACTTACGGCTCCCATTAATCATGTGGACTAATCAAAAATTTGATTAGAGCCGTAGTTTTGAAGATATGAACAGATTTATACCACTTTCGAGTGGTACTTTCGAGTGATGTGCTTTCAAAAATCGGGGCCCTGGTCTTGTCCAGCATTAACAGAAATTAGGTGTCTTGTTAAATAGCCCTCACGTAAGTATTAGGCATGTTAACCTAATTCCATGATTGCACGTTTACCCACAAAATTGCCAAACATTCACACAATTTAACCATACATTACGTAAAACAAGAGAACGAGTGTCGAGACGACCACATATTCACAAACAAACCTTAACTAAAAAGCCGCATCTACCCAACTTTTGCTTGTAAATTTAACGTGATTTAGCTTACCAAGGTTCTATTTACAATAAACGCTTCTTGCACATAAAACTTGCGAGAATAAGCTATTAAAACTCATAGCGTTGTCGTTGTCACGTCTTCGTTTTTTGTAGTTGGACTTAGACTTTACTGCTAGGGCATAAGGACCGTAAACAACGCCTCGGTAGGAGGATGATGTCATTTTAATTCCACTGTTAGTCTATGGTTTTACGACGGTTTTCTATAGGTAATGGTTGGCCAATGTGGTAAGGCTATGGGAACTTAATGGGTGACAAAGGTATGCTTATGGTCTCATCTCGTTTTTTTCTTGGGTATCCATACCATAGCTATGACGTTTAGCGATTATATTTAGAGCTTGGTAGGTTGTTGGATTGTGATTCGTGTCAAGTATGTCACAGAATTCTAGCTTCTATTACATCTGTACAGGCCATAATGATAATAATCTTAAGCAGTAGGCTTATTGTCTAACTCGCTCGCAATCGCCATCGTGTTCATTTTGACAGTTCTTGTATGAATGTGACAGAATGAATACATGAACTGTCAAAATGAACACGATGGCGATTGCGAGCGAGTTAGACAATAAGCCTACTGAGCCTCTAGTGTAAGTTTCTGACACGAAAAACGTATCGAACGCGATCGCGTTAAACGTCTTAATTACTATGGGAAAATGGACAGCGCCGCTAGCGGGACGAAACGACAACAAATAGTTCTCATAGTACATATTTGACAGTTTAACGCAAACGTGATCGAGGCGTATTTTTCTATCGAAAACTTACACTAAGCATACTGGTTTAACTACGTTCTTACTTGTGACGCCAAAAATAACATCGCAAAAACGAAATCAATACTAAAATAACGTTTTGAAAACAAATCAACATCGAGTCATAAAGTAACAAAATATTATGCACATAATAATTAACAAGTTTTTGCGGTATCGTCCGTCAATAGTCGAATATTTGACCTTGTGGAAGTCGTGTTGTTTACAACGATTTAACTTGTCTTAAAGGACGTTCAAGTAACTTGATTCTTTTAACTTTGTCAGTTTGTATTAATTAAATATAACTTTAACTTTGTAACAATTTTAGGTTCTGTATCTCAAAAATAATAGGATCACACACTAGGACACTTTTTCTCATGCACGCGCTTCCGGTAAGGCAATGCAACCAACCCAACATAACAAAACTAAATTCCGTTGATATTAATTCTAAATACGAAAATAATTCAATCTCAAGTCACGCTGTTTAACATCTATGACACACTGTGTTTTAATGGAGTTTATGTGAATAATTAATTTCATAACATCCGGTTTCGTCAAAAATTTCATAATTTCAATTACTGCTTTTATTAATGATAGGACATTATTACTACTAAAAAAAAGATACTGAACGAGTGTTTGTAAAGGATTAGTGTATAGTTACAGATTCAGAGAAACGTAACAACAAAGCGTTCGAGTTACAAGTTAATGAAGAATATTATTGTAGAGTCGTGTAGTCGTGTTACATTAAAAAAGCTGCTGCAAAAACATAATTATTATTACCTATATCTTCTTTGCGGTACGATCATATGAACAAAACAGGCACAGGTGATCGCTTACCATCAGGTGACCCACTTGCTCGTTTGCCTTCCTATTCACATAAAAAAAAAAAAAAAAAAAAAAGTTTGCGAGGAGACAAAAGTTGTACATCACAGTTTAATAGAAAAAAATAAATCCTCTATGCACCTCGCTCTGCTCTACCATATTGCCCTTCTATGTCTCTTGCTAAAGTCGTGACAAGAGTAAAAGAGAGAAGCAGATGCACAGAGAGGGAGAGAGAAAGAGAGAGAGAGAGAGAGGAAAATGACAATGGAGTAGGCTGGATATGAGATTTGGGGTAGCTGTTGAACTAACTCAATGTATATTTCCGATTTAAAAATGATGATTAAAATAAGACTTAGGTAAATGTAAATTCTACGCGCTGTTCCTCTCACACTAATAGTCGTTAATAGGAGAGTGAGAGGGACGCTATTACTATTACACGAACTTCGAATTTAGTAGCCCCTTCCCCAGAAGGTAACAGAAGTTGTTGAATAAGACGCTTCGGACTTCCTTATGGACGCTACACATTAACAACAAAACATAGCCTTGACTTCGTTTCGAGACGCAAAAAGCCGCGTTCTACTATAGGAACGATGTAAAAAATTAAGGAAGCCAGATTTGTATTAAGTATAACCAATCGGTATTTTTTTTGTGCTCTAGATTATTGTCATTTTATGCCGCTTTGGTTCAAGAGATAGTCTAACGTTTTTCTTGGACATAAAGCATCTGTTTCTTTCGTACACGCATACTGGTTAGAAAGAGATACCATGCTTCACGCTAGAGATAAAACCTAGCATGCAAGACCCACAGCTATGTGGATATATAGATCACAGATAGATGTAGGCATTGTAAACCTCGGCGCACATAATCGTTTTTTTTTTTTTTCAATCAGTCAGAATTGTCGGCGGATCCGGTGATCCGGCGATCCGGATACCGGACGGGTCTATTAGGCCAGTACGGGAAGCAAATTGAACTCACAAAACTTACAAGTGCGCAATTTTTTGTAGACGGTTAGAATGTACTGAGTACTACTGGTAAAAAAAAAATATAACACTTTTTGAGTTTGCGTTAGGTATTATTTAAGTTTTTGTTGGTAAAGCGTGTAAATCCGGAGAAAAATTATACAAGTGTAATTTTGCTCTACTAGATTATCGCATTTAACTATAAGAACATCACCTGTAGTATTCTAACAAATTTGTTAAGTGCTTACGTCAGCATAATTGGAAACTCGAAAAAAAATTATAAATCTCTAAAAAAAACTTACAAGTGAATGGTGGCTGCTTAAATGTATTCAAAACTGTCAAAAGTAACGACAGTTTTGAATTCTAACACATTTGTTAATAGCGTGTTTTTTTATCAACAGTGTAATTTTCAAAATGCTCTATTTTCCATAAAAGAAATCTCGAAATTCTCAAGTCGGCTTATTTGATTCGGTTTCATTATAGTAATCTATAGGCAGAAATTCTAACGAATTCATCAATAGCTTTAGATTCTATTAAGTTATCAGTTATATCCATAATTTAAACTTGCGCGCGCGTCGCGCGACTCGCTCGAGCCGGGCGCGGCGTGCCTGTCAGCCAATCACGTAGTACGAGCCGCGCTGATACAAGGCCGTGCCCGCCTTCGGTGTAAAAAATCTATTAAGTAATTTTTGTTTTCAAAATCAAAATACAAAATTCAAATTAATTTAATTTCAGACTACTTACATTAATGGTCCAGGTTGGTTAGTAACAATGTATATAAGACTTATTAACTTCGAATTATTCACATGCATGTATATAAATAAAAGTGAAAGTAACTCTGTCTGATATCTTTTACGGCTTAGCTACTAAACTGATTGCGATGAAAGTTGGTATATACCTAAGCTAAGGCCGTAGGGAAGAGCATAGGAAATAGTACACAGTATATACACAGTACGTAATGTATAATGTTTAAGTGTTTTGGTTTTTCTGTTAACTTGCATAAGTCGAAATAAATAAATATATAGGCTTTCTATCCAGGAAAAATACACTGATCCCGCGAAAACCACGATAAAGAAATACGTCAGTATTTCTTTATCGTGGTTTTCGCAATATATTCTGTCCACTTTAGTCATAAAGTGGACAGAATATATTACTAAGTATAAATTTTAAAACAAAGTAGTAAGCCCCAACAAACACAGATAGCAATACAAAAGTCCACTTTTGGTGTAACACGGAACCTTAAGAGTTAATAAACATTTAATATGGTTCAACCGTGAACTTATAGCGGCGCATTACGCTTTTGCCTGTATAATAGCATCATAAACGCAGGAACGGATACTATTGTTACGCGATCGGTGTAAGTGCAGATGTCAAAAATGCCTTCTTACAGCCTCTAGCAGCATGGTTCCTTAATAGCATTTTAGTGGTAGTCAAATATGTTAATTGCTGTATAAACGCGTAGACTTATACCACTCAAATGCCGCTGCTTAAAAGAGTCACTGTGAACTACTGTACAGTCAACAGTTTTACAATGGTGCACACTTAGAGTGATTTAATGCAAAAAGCTACATATATCGGCTCAGTTAGACTCTGTTACACAGCTTTTTAGCGTCTTTTTTCAATGCTGCTTAACGGCGTTTTAATAACACACATGAACACCAAAGGTGTTGCAAGATCCTCATATAACTCAGAAATGCAGCATTTGGCTGTAAATTGGCTGCACACAAATTGTTCTATACTGTTTTAGTCTGCATATTAGAATTGTTGTTAGCTATTCTAGGGCACATTGAGCAATAATGGAACTTTTTGACGACCGGATAGCGTAGTGGTAAGTGAGCCTGACTATGAAGCTAGAGGTCCCGGGTTCGAATCCCGGTAGGGGCAGACATTTGTATGATGAATACGAATGTTTGTGCCCGAGTCATGGATGTTGTATGTATTTAAGTATGTATTTACCTACATTATATAAGTATGATTATCCGTTGCCTGGTACCCATAGTACAAGCCTTGTGCTTAGTTTGGGACTGGGTCAATTGGTGTAATTTGTCCCATGATATTTATTTATTTATTATTTATTTATTTTTGCAGCCATGGGAATTAATTCAGGATTAAAACGGTTCACATAGGTTTCTTCTGAATGTCGCCATTTTGCTGCTACCTTAACCTTAAAAAAAATGTTATTGTTTATGTTTTAATCATGATGTCTGCCTTTTTACTTCTTGAATTACACGTTAAAATTACACATATTTTAAAATAAAACAAAAACTTTGCATAATTGTGTGTAATTCACATAATAGTAGATTGTACACAGAGGGGATAAAGCACTGTATTACGTCACGGGCGCGATATTGAATCCTGAGCGCAGCGAAGGACTCTAAATTTAACTCCCGAGCGAAGCGAGGGTGTTATGAGTTAATTCCTGAGCGTAGTGAGGGAATTAAGATGAGTCCTGAGAGGAGCGAAGAATTTAAGCGCACCCAAGACATAAACAGTTTTATCCCCAAGGAGTATACTCTACTTTTCTCACCTTTTGCGAGACAATAAAAACCAAGGCAACTAGAAAAAGAATTTAATTAAAACAACAGTAAAACAGAATTAAAAGTAAAAAATTATATTTGAGACATTCAATTACAACGTCATTCAATTACATACAATTACAGCGTCAGCAAAGGCTCGTGGCTTTTGTTTTATTTGAAATTTGTTTCGGTGGTGGTGGTCGTCGTGGTGGTGGCGCTGCGGCGGGTCGGGTGGCATGGCCTTCTCGATTTTCGGAGCCGTGCGATTTTTACGAAATTAGACTTTAATTGTATAACAATAAGAACTAAGATAACCGGCGGGTTATAATGAAATTCAGTACAATATTATTACCCGGCTAGAGCCAAGAGCTATAATGAGTTACTTTGAGTAAGGTTTACATGCTATATAATTAGCCATTGTCGAGCAAGTGGTGTGAAAAAATGTATTAAATAACCGGCCGGTTAGTAATATGAATCTCACTTGTCTTAGTTCTTATTGTGATACACTTAAAGTCTAATTTCGTAAAAATCGTACGGCTCCGAAAATCGAGATGGCCATGCCACCCGACCCGCCGCAGCGCCACCACCACCGAAACAAATTTCAAATAAAACAAAAGCCGCGAGCCTTTGCTGACGCTGTAATTACAGTTAGGTACGCATTACAACTGCTAAGATTCCAAATAAAAATATTACTTATCATTACACAACTGGACCAATGTCTCAAATATAATTTTTTACTTTTAATTCTGTTTTACTGTTGTTTTAATTAAATTCTTTTTCTAGTTGCCTTGGTTTTTATTGTCTCGCAAAAGGTGAGAAAAGTAGAGTATACTCCTCGGGGATAAAACTGTTTATGTCTTGGGTGCGCTTAAATTCTTCGCTCCTCTCAGGACTCATCTTAATTCCCTCGCTACGCTCAGGATTCAATATCGCGCCCGTGACATAATACAGTGCTTTATCCCCTCGGTGTACAATCTACTATTACGTCACCCTTGGCCGTAATTGGGATTTTACGCCCGCTTCGCGGACAGAAAATGTCACTTCCTGGCCGAGGCAAGACGTAAAACTTTATACAAACCACGGGCGGTAATTCGTAAAGCCCCAGATCGCATATTTATGCCCCTCACCTTCGGTTCGGGCCACCAACACCTGCGATCTGGGACAATTACGAATTCACCGCCCTAGGTCTGTAATGTACTATTACTTGTTACTTCTTTCACGATATTGATAATTAAAAACGAGATATTTTGGAGGCGCATAAAAATTTAGTCATAAATCCATATAGACATTCACAGTAAACAAGCATTCCCAGCTATTTTCACAGGCTGTTACAAACTGTACTTACCAAACATACAATGCTCCCCTAATTTGAAACTTCACACCGCGCGGCCATTTCTTTATTTTTCGACACCATTGAATTAATGTCAAATATTCTAACTCGGCTGACAGTCCACAACAATTTACTAAGGGAATATTTTCAATAATATTCACACGGCTGATGATATTATACAGGTTTATGTTAACCAAAAGCGTTATTTAAGAGGATATGTGACCTATCCCTACTCCTTAGTCTGTATAACAGGACACTCGTATTCTGTTAAACAGCAGATAAACAGCTTTGTGACCCAGAATAATTCCAATATAGTGCTACTATAATTCTTTTAAGTGATCCCACACTTACAAGGAACATTTGCGTAAAAAGTAACTTTATCTATGGGATTCCTATTTAATTATGAATTATAGTACTTTTCAACTGGCTTGGTTTCGGTGACATTTGCTTTATTTGATTAAAGAACTGGTTCGAGATTCTAAGTAACTGTAATTGGGTACCTTAAGTTTTTTTGTTTGACAACGATTGACATCTGACAGCTGTCAACTCAACGTTTTTTGTTCGGTAGTTTTTGAGTTTTATCACGTTCAGACAAACAAACAGACGCCGCTTACTACTTTGTTTTAAAATTTATACTTAGGAATATATTCTGTCCACAACTTAGTTCTCTTTTAGTCAGTATTTCTTTATCGTGGTTTTCGCGGGATCAGGGTATTTTTCCTGGATTTCTATCCAGGCTTTCTAGCCTATTTATTTATTTATTTCGACATATGCAAATTAACAGAAAAACCAATACACTTACACATTATACATTACGTACTGTGTATATACTGTGTACTATTTCCTATGCTCTTTCCTACGGTCATAGCTTAGGTATATACCAACTTTCATCGCAGTCAGTTTAGTAGTTAAGCCGTAAAAGATATCCAGACAGAGTTACTTTCACTTTTATTTAAATACAAGCATTGTGAATATTCGAAAACAAAAAGTACTTAGGTTTACATTTTTTACACCCAACGCGGGCACGACCTTGTGTTAGCGCGCTAACTCGTATTACGTGATTGGCTGACAGGCACGCTGCGGCGAGTCGCGCGACGCGCGCGCAAGTTTAAATTATGGATATAACTGATAACTTAATAGAATCTAAAGCTATTGATGAATTCGTTAGAATTTCTGCCTATAGATTACTATAATGAAACCGAATCAAATAAGCCGACTTGAGAATTTCGAGATTTCTTTTATGGAAAATAGAGCATTTTGAAAATTACACTGTTGATAAAAAAATACGCTATTAACAAATTTGTTAGAATTCAAAACTGTCGTTACCTTTGACAGTTTTGAATACATTTCAGCAGCCACCATTCACTTGTAAGTTTTTTTTAGAGATTTATATATTTTTTTCGAGTTTCCAATTATGCTGACGTAAGCACTTGACAAAACTGTTGGAATACTACAGGTGATGTTCTTATAGTTAAATGCGATAATCTAGTAGAGAAAAATTACACTTGTATAATTTTTCTCCGGATTTACACGCTTTACTAACAAAAACTTAAATAATACCTAACGCAAACTCAAAAAGTGTTAGAAAATATTTTTCCCCTTTAGTACATAATGTACTCTACCAGTATAAAAAAAAAATCTGACTTGTATGTTTTGTGAGTTTACAGGGTAATTAACACGTTCCCGTACTGGCCTATATCAGTAATAACGGGCGCAGCGGCGGAAAATTGTGATTGTAAAAAATAGTTACTTTTCATGATGAAATAAATACGAGTATGCAGCGTAGTGTCGCCGGTTGCATTTTTAAAGATTTCTTTTCTTGAACGAATCAATAAAATTATAAATCATATTTTTGATAAGTTCCGAAAAGGTGAATAACCTCTGCAATCTTTACCTTACTTATTTTACTTTTGTAAAATTCACATTGAAAACAATATAAAATAACGACAAAAATGTAAATTACGCGTCGAAAACAAACTGTTCGAAATTCAAAAATTTCAAAACAATGCATCCTCATAAAAATGGCGCCGGCCACAGACTAAACAATAAACATTCGACGCACGTACCTTACGTGCATAGAATACCTTAAAAGGATGTGACAAAGTAATTTTATTTGTGGGAGGCTCGGGTCAAGGTATGATGTACCAACAGCCAGCATTAACTTTACTTGATTGAGATTTATGCTGTGATGTTGGTACACTTGGTTTTAGTGCAATTTTATTTGGATTAACGCATGTGCAGAAAATTCAAACTGCCAGCTATTGTTTAGTATTTCCGTCAGTCTGTAAAATAAAAATAAAAACATTTAAATGGGTCCTTTTACAGGTAAATTGGCAATTCTGTAGTGTTTTTATTTTACAAGACTACACAAGGCTGGTTTTTTATTGTCCCACATTTTTCAATATAACCTGGGCCCCTCAAACAGGCTTATCTGATAGCGGTAGTAAATAAATGACTGGTTGTGTGCTTTGTACCGCCTTGACATTTTGTTTGTTTTGACTGTGCCGCTAAATTTCGTCTTATCTTATTGTGAAATCGTAAATAACTGAAAACTTAAGTGTGGGTGAACATAAGGACATAATTTTAAGTGATTTTGGTTCTTTACAGGGCATTCTTGAGATCTAAGCGATGTTAAACTGGAATTGATATAAGTATGAAAGTTTTTTTGATTATAGCCTTGTTTCTTTTAATTTTTAAGGCTTGTTTATGACCACAAAAATGCCGATGACGAAAAATGATGTGGCCTAAGATGGAACTCGTATGTCTACCAAATACAAATACCCACTATCCCTAGATTAAGATTCAGTCACTCAGTTAGATTGTGTTCAGGAATCCCAAACAGGCACGTAAGTAGATGACCGTATATGGCTATAATTTACGTGCTGGCTGGCATATTATACAGCAATTGATGAGATACAATTATTGAGCCCCTACACTAGTAATAAAACGCGTAGTAAACACCTAGCCAGCATGCTGGCCCAGCGCATTGGGCCATGCTGGGCCAACGTCTGCTGTGGCCGCATAACAAAAGGATAATCTGTAGATATTAAAATTAAAATAGCACCGAACATCAAGTTGACCTTAAACAGTCAAAAGTATTCGTCAAAAAATGTTAAGAAATACGAATAAAAGCGAGATGGCCTCGTCATACAAAACGTGTTAACGTTTTAAACCTTGATATGAAGACGCGGAATACCTAATGTGCATACACCATGTACATACATATAAATACTTTAAGTATGCAAGTTGTATGTAATTGTAAACACTTACTACACACTCAGTCGCGGATTGTATAGTCGACCTAGTGAAGATTTTAACTAAATTGTTATTAATCTTTTCCAGCAAGAACAAAGTGGCCTCCCGCACATAATACATACGTGACTTTTTGATATTTCAAATACACAGTTCGCACATCTGTGGAATGACCGCTCTTAATGTGACAATCAGCCTTATTTTTGTCTGATGGAACTCCAACAGACCAGGGGACCATGACGTCTTAATGCGATTCAGTTTAGGTTCGCTCTTTATCAGATTCGTACTAAAAGTGACAGCTTTAACTTGAACTGAGTCGGAATTAGGACGTCATGCTAAGGCCCCAGGTGCCCGATATTTGAAAGCACATGTGAAAATACCAATCGGAAGTGGTGAAAAATTGTGCTGAATTTGAAATACAAGCTTAGAAGACGATTACTGTAAACTAGTTGAAAATTTGATTCGAGCTGTAGTTTTGAAGTTACGTTAGTTTAGTAAGAAGGTTTAAGTATACCACTTTCGAGTAATGTCTTTGATAAACAACAACTGAGTAATGTCGACATCATCATTGAATTGCTTCGCAGATGTGTGCAGTGTGCAGGTTTCCTCACGATGTTTTTCCTTTACCGAAAAGCTCATGGTAAATTACAAATGTAATTTCGCACATAATTAAATTCCGAAAACTCAGAGGTGCGAGAGCCCGGGATTCGAACCCGCGACACTCTGCTTGAGAGGCCACAGGTCAAACCACTAAGCTACCACGGCTTTTGTAAAGAAATACTAATAAAAAAGCCATATATTTCTGACGGATTGTATTGTACCTCTGTTTATGCTAAACGTCTGAGTTGTAAATTATAAGTTAGTATGTAGCTATTACCGAATGATACCTAGCTTACTTAGGTCATAAATAGATAATTATACACCTAGCTAGATCTCATCCCACTACATCTATACTTAGTTATGTGCTCATTTGCTATTTACTCAACCAGTTTTAAAGGCAGGTCACACTGCAGTTTTACTATTATGTACTGTACAGTGCTTCTAGTTTCTTAATGTATTTGACAGTTGCCGTGTTCTGAATAAACATGAATTAAAAATAATGTTATTAAGATCGAGAGCGAGTGCAACAGCTGCATCGAGCACTCTGTCCAAACTACTCGCTCTCATCCCCATTAATGTACTTTTTCATTCATTTTTACTTGAAACACTGCAACTGTCAAATACATTTAGAAATTAGAAGCACTGTAACTTTTTAGTATCCGCTCGGAGTAGGCCACTTTATGCTTTGCGTGAATATTTGTACAGTTTTGTGCCAGTGTCTGGGACGGGGTTTAAAGCCCATCAGAGGCTACAGTCAGAAAAAAGGCGAAGCGAAGCTCGTCGCCAAGTTACTATGTTATTATTTTTATAAGACAAGGAAGACAAACGGGCAAGTGGGTCAGCTGTCACCATTGGTGAGTGAGCACCATCCATATGGGTACCTGCATGAGGATTATAGATCCTTTGCCGGCCTAAAGGGCTAAGATACTCATGAGACAGTTATTTCATCGGCTGTCTTGCCACGCCAGAACACAGCAGCGCAAGCTCTGCTGCTTCGTGGCAGGATTAATGAGTAAAATGGTAGTAGTGCTCTTGGCGGACTTTGCAGGAGGGCCGTAAAAACTACATATGTAAGTATATTAACTACAATCCATGACCTCTTAAAATGCCATTCCGGTTTGTTTTGCTGTCTCACTCATTCTTATGGGTTTCATAATTGATTCGGCCGAGTGAAAGAGACAGAGACAAACCCGAATGGCACGCTAAGAGCTCACGGAGTGTGCACCTTTCAGGCCACTTGATTGACAATTATTCATACAAGTTTGCATGATTGCATGTCATCAACGCTTTCCATTCAGATTCGGTCTTGACACACAAACTACGCGGTTTGCCGCGCCAATTCTCTTCGATTGTCTGTTTTTATTAAAAAATATGTATATTTATGTCAATGGTCTAAAATTTGTGGTTTGGGTTGAGTTCTACTTTTGACTAAAATGAAATGCTGTTTTAGAGGAACCAAAGTAAGCATGGCGGCTGAGTTGGCGGCTTTTTGGGATGGGTAAAAAATGTTAAACTCGCGTCAGGCGTAAGGTAAGACGGAGGGAGAGTTTAAGTACCAGGATATCAGATCCTCTAAGAGCTTATTTTGAAATACGAATGAATCGCGTTCGATTTTTGAAGTGTATTTTTGTTGAGTCGTGGAGCAAAAGTACTAGGGCATCAGCACATTGTTAGAGGTCTGTCAATATAGATAAGACGGTAGGGCACCAAATTTCAGGGGGCAATCGGTGGGGGTGGGATGCTTCCCCCGCCAAACTGGTACTCGATTTTGGTTCCCTTAAGAGGGCGCAACAAATTATTCTTGCCGTCAGATACCGCATTCTTTTTTTTCTAAGCCTCGCGCTTGCATTTGGGCAACCAAAACGTAAATACGATACTTCCCTGGCATTCGAGATTCAAAACAGTAGCTCGGTGTTGCCAGAACCCTTGGAATACCCCGCAGCATCGCAGGTGAAGGCGCGGCCGGCCGGACCGCATTCCGTGGGTGACCCACATCGAGTGACGCTAGTGCTGCCGTCGTGAGTTGGTTGATGTTTATTTACTATTTTATTGAATCCAGCGTTACTTTGCGGGGGTTTCAATGAACAAAAAACATTTGCTACTCTGCTACTCAGTAGTAGTAAGGTTTTTGTTCGTTTATTTACTAGATTACGGCTTCGCCCCGTTGCTTTTGCAGATAATCAGAAAAAAAATATTTTGCTTAATCTGTTCTTGATTATTAATTGACAATTGCGCAAAATAGCTTTCCACGTCCAACCACTTGAGTAACTTGAGTTGGGAATTGATGGGCCCGTCACTCAGGTTTTTTCGTTTAGTACACTTAGATTTATTCTGCCTTCATTTGAATGAAGAAAGAATGAAGAGTTAAAAAAACTTAAGTACCTAAAATGCTAGAAATATCTAGCTAGGGACTTGAAAGTAAAACCATTTATAAATTTGAATCAATAAATTTTCTTTAGCGCTTTTCTTTCTGCAAGAATTCATAATAAGAAATGTTAATTAGCGCTTTTGTTGACGTGATAACTTTTTCATTTGTTTTATTATTTTTTATTGGTTTAAAAATCTGCATATTTAGCTGACAGCTTCAATAAGTATAAAATTATTCATACATGTTTATTCCACTGATGCATGCAAACTCTCTATTGAGTATAGTCGACCAAGTAATAGGTTTAGTTACTTTTTTTGTGACTGTTCCTACAAATAAAAACAAGGCTGATTGACTTGTTAGTGTTAACAGTTTTAAGTATTTTAATCCGTATAACTGATTATTACAACAAACCGGATAACTCACGTATAAAAGCGGAAGGATTGCTCCGACAATTGTTTCGGACTATTCCGTACAGTGTTCGTTTCGCTGCCGCCGGGGCGAGCGTCGGAGGGGTTTTCCGGAAGCACTTCGGTGTAATAAATTGGTAAAGCCAGTTAGCACAGTGAAAGAGTATCAATATGGAGAAATGCAGTTATCATATTGCTAAATGATCAATGGAGTTACTTCTAATCTAATCTAAATAGCCTATTTCGTGTCCCACTGCTGGGCAAAGGCCTCTCCTCTTCTTCGCCAATCTTCCCTATGGCCCGCGTGTTCCTACCATTTCCTTAGATAATAATCCAGGTCGTCCCGCCATCTCCGTTTTGGTTACTTTTATGTTTTTATTTAATTACCAATCGAAACATATAAAGTGAATATGTGAATTATAATTTTAAAGACGATAATCATTACTCAAGCGCCTTTCCCAATAACATTCAGACTTATAAATGAGTCACGACATAATTATGTCAAATGAGCTGTATAAATATTAGCAAATTCCAAGCGCTTAGTTTCGGTGTGACGTATTTGTACATGACCTTACCTTGTTTCCTTCAATACTCGTGTTTAACTATAAATTAGTACGTTTTATGATATGAGAAAAAGTGTGGGATGTACTTTTATATTTGATCATTTACTACTGGCTTTGGAAGATATATGTAACAACATGGCTCACGTGTTAATTTATAATTAAATGCATTTTTATAATTGTAAAAATATTTATTTTTATTTTCGTCTTTCATAAATGACTTTATATTTTTAATTTATTTTGTGTTGTTTCTTTGTTGTAAATATTAGGTACATTTTTTTCTCCACATTCTTCCACTTATTTTACACTGAACTGAACACAAGTGAACTTTGTGAAATTGTAAATCTCGAATTCTCAATATTCCTATCGCCAGGTACCAATTCTAAACAACCACATTACACCCAAGTACCTGCAACGCCTGACGTCACCAGTACTCGTCCTTCGAATTCCAAGGATTTTTTCTCCCTCCAAAACAATTAGGCGCCCCTTTTGTTTTTGTTGTGGCAACATTATCAACGCTCTTTTGAATTCGGAACGAGTTGAATTTGATTTATGACGCTTTTTGTTTTTAAAATTCCACGATCGCTGAATGACACTGGCCGTTTCTAACTTTTTTTGTTTGGTGCATAAAGTAAATGAATTTCCGTGTCGGCTCCCGAAAATTCTTCAGTTTTTTTTTTTTTTGCGGAAACAAAAGAAAACCGTGTAGTTGGAGTAAGTTGGTGAGATAGGTAACAATAAAATTCAAATCTACATTTAAGAACACCTTATCTCAAATGCAAAGAAGCGACTGTTATCTTGGTCTAGATTTTTTATCAGTCGGTAACTTTCACTTTGTTAGTAAACCGCTCCTATACATAATACTTATCGAGTAGATGAGAAAATTACGCAGCAGAATAATTATAGATCTGAGAGTGGGACTCATTTCGATTTAAATTGGATCTTTGGAACACGCACCTGTGCCTGCGTTATTAAAAACAAAAAACATTTTTCATTGAAATCATATGGAGAATTTTTCAAATTTCGTTATAGTTCGAGTTAGTTACACTTACAAGTTTAGGAGTAAAAACTTCCTACAGGTAATTAATTATCTTATTGTATTTGGTACGTCACAAATTTCATTTTTTTAATTTTAAGGTTTATTCCAAACTCGACCAACGAAGGTCGTAATCGTATTTTTTAAACAAACCTCCATTATCCAACTAAACATACCTACTCACTTAAATACCCATTTGAAGGAAATTTATGCTAAATACCTTTGTACTACGTTTTTACGTGTGAAAAACTCAAGTTATATGTATAAATGAGGTGTTAAATTTTTTATACGGTGTTTAAAGTCGTATATAAAATTGTTTCCTGCTCTGCTTGTGAATTTTTGAATAACGATATTAAGTACTAATTAAGCGTTGATAGTTTTATAGTGAAATAATATTTATTGCGTTGGGAAAAAGGTATTCTTATCATAGTATATTTTTAAAGTGCCACCACGCTGTACTGTGCACAGACTTTCCGCGTAGCGTAGACTAACCCCCTTATTCATAAACGCACTATAGGCCTCAGCTAAGTTAGTAATCGTTTGTCCTTATCTGTGAAAGGTAAATGTCAAAGTGACAGATAAGGACATACGATTACTAAGTTAACAGAGGCCTATAGTGCGTTTATGAATAAGGGGGTAAGTGTTTCATCTTATCATTGTTCATGGTATACGAATATAAGTAAAGATTTTCGTTCCCCATAAAGTTACAAGCAAGTTGATTTTCTGGGTCAGCTTCAACTCAGATTTCTAGAAATAATGCCTCAAACTCGATGAAGAGTCAAGACAATACTCTAGACCTTAAGAAATTTTGACCTCATGGCATTCATTTCATCTCCAACTTCATTCTGGTCACATCTCAAAATGTATGTCATGATTTTTTTAAAGTAAGGTGTTTTATAGTGCCCACTTCCATTATCGGTATTAACTGGTGTTACTGGCAGGCATAACTGTACTGACCAACCGGCTCGCCATATGAAAGACCTCACCCCGTATACGGTAACTGGCCACAGGCAAGATACATTATTTAAAAAACATTTCGGTCACATTTGGCAGTTGTTCTTCTTTTGAATTTATACCGTGTAGATTTTACTTTTAATTTATACTTAACCGGTAAACAAGTGATGTTAATTCAAAAATTAACGTACAAGATTATCAAGTTGAAAATGAATAAGAAATAATTTAACAGGTTCAGTTACTGTACTATTACTATAGTAATACCTAGTGGTATAGCAAAACAAGTCAGGTATGTAATAAAATTTGTAGGAAATCGACAGCGCGCGAGTCCCACCCCACTCAGATTTGGCAGTTGTTATCTATCCTATCCTACTAATCCTACTAATATTATAAATGCGAAAGTTTGTGACGATGTGACGATGTGATGATGTGATGATGCGACGATGTGAGTGAGTGAGTGTGTATGTTTGTTCCTTCTTCACGCTAAAACGACTGAACGGATTTGGATAAAATTTGGTACGAAGATAGCTGGTACCCTAGATTAAAACATAGTCCCCTTTTTATCCCGCATAGCATAGATCCCGGGGGATAGCCATAAACATGTAAATTGCTAATTCTACGCAGACGAAGTCGCGGGTAGAAACTAGTGTTTAATAAAATCTACACATCTTCTGTTGAACTGTTAGAATATTCTAGAAAATCCAGTCAAAAAAGTGAATACAGACACAATCCGTCTATTGACACAACGGACGGATACGACAAGTGAAACCACTCGCGATAACCAAACAGAAAGTGAACAATCGTTGTTTACTGAACGGCGGCGAGGTATTTCCTGCCGGTGCATTATTAAAAATAAAAACATACGATTAAATTTTTTATATTAGGTTCCTCTACCATTAATTGGTATCATTCGGGATTCTCATCTGTGGAAATAGCTTTTCCTGATTCCCGCAATGATCCTGTAGCTTCTCGCATTCGTAGAGGCCTACCAACATAACACCATCCGGTTCGCGGTCGCTACTCTACTACCTTACGGCCCCAACGGCCATCGGCTCCAAGAGCAATGTGTCTACTGCCACTTAAGATAGGGAATTCGCTGAGCTATGTCAGTGACTTTGGTTCTTCTACGGATCTCTTAATTATTGATTCGATCTCGCAAAGATACAAGCATAGGTCTATTACTCAACTACTCAAGAGAGATTTAACATAAATGACTTTCTGCCAAGTTCCTTGCAGAGCTTTGTTCTTGGCAGTGATGGTCTGTCCGGAAACACTGCTAGTTTAAAAAAAAAATAAGAGTCCTTGTCGGAAACCTATTTGAAAAATAAACTTTGATTTTGATTTTCATTTAATGTTTTAACTTTTAATGAATATGAAGCCTCAAAGATTAAATGCAAATCTATACATATAATAAAATCGTAACAGGTCGATGTCTGTACATAGGAGATATTAAAGAAAAAATAAACTAAGGGGCCTCTATAAGCGCCATAGAAGCCAAAAACACAATTTTTAGAATTTTTGTCTGTCTGTCTGTATGTTTGTTACCGCGCTACGCAAAAACTACGGCACCAAGCTGAATGCGGTTTTTTTTATTGTATTGCTGGAGGTCTAACTTAAACTGCCATGTCGCGTTTTTTTCGAAATTCCACCTAGAAGTCGAGATATAAAAGAAAAAGGGGGGGTCCACCAAAAATATTTTTTGATACATTATTTATTGAGATACCAAATGAAAGAGGAAGAAGTCCTGAGTTCAAAAATGTAGTACATGTAATATGTTGTAATAATACTAAGCAACAGAAAATAATATTAAAGCTTACTACGGGTTAATTAGTTCCGCTATTCGTTAATAGATGTCACTACGATAAGTATATGAATGAAATCTTTCCTGTAAAATCCTTTCCTATGAAATATTTTCTTTAATACTTAATAGGAGTTATCTATTTTAATGGTTCTGTAAAGGGAAAAAAGAAACCCAGGATCACTTAGTTGTCCGTCCGTCCGTGCATCCCTATTCCCTCTGTCTGTCAAGTTTCTTTTTCTCGGGAACGCGTATAGGTATAAAGTTGAAATTAATACCCGATACTTAGATCTCCGGTCTCTTGGAGTTGTGAAAAGATTAACCCTTAAATCTATACAATCACAAGGTACAGTCATTAGAAAGGGAGTTTCCATACAAATCGCCGTGCTCTCAAAAAATACTGGGTAGGTAGGTACTTCCAGTTGTCTTAGAAATTTAAAATTTTGTATGATGGTGGGTCATAACATAACACAACTAAAATGAAATAAAACCTAAAATATATTTTTTAATGTCTGCCTGTGTAAGAACCAATATAAAATGACCTCACACTGCCTACATTTTGCTTAGGAGCAGGGCTATGCTAAAACTGGATATCATATTCAATTGCCAAATTTGTACGGAATCCTTGGTGCGCGGGCCCAACTCGCAATTGGCCGATTTTTAAAACAAATTGTTTTATAATCCCTGTCTCTACTAATATTGTAAATACGAAAGTAATTTCATCTGTCTGTCTGTTACGCTTTCACGCCTAAACTACTGAACCGATTTTATTAAATTTGGTAACAGAGATAAAATTGACCTTGAGAAACGACTAGGCTCCTTTTTAATGAGAAAAAATCTTGCAGAGGAGATGAAAGTTTGTATGGAAGTTGGTAAATTTTGAAGCTGAAAAATGTTTTTTCAAGCTTTCGATTAGATAAAAATAGTTTTTAAGAGTTTTGCTGGTAGATAAATTAGAAATAGGGGTTGATATTATACTTATAGAAGTTTTGTGATTTTTGAAGATAGAAGCGTGGAACTTTATTTTTAGATTTTTGATTAGACACAAAAATAAATAATATGTGTTTCAGCGGTTTAAAGGAGACCTTTGGAGGAGGAGGATAAAATTGGGGTTGACAGTTAATATTGTAGTACCTATCGTTTGAAGGAGCCTTATTTTTTCATATCTTTAGGGCATCAAATGGCGTTAAAGTCACTCAGAAAACTAACAAATCTCAATAATAACTATAGGTACCTACTTAATGTATGAATATTTTTTAAATTAATAGGTATAATTAGCTCAATCGAGTGACCCATTTCTGGGCAAAGGTCTTGCTTTTTTTTGAAGCTGAATATCAAAAGGGTTTTTGAAAATCCATTCCTGCTAATATTGTAAAATTATAAAAGTGCGTCTGTCTTTTGCCTTCTTGCCGCTGAACCGACTTAAACGAAATTTGGAATGGATATTGTTATGGTCCCGGGAAAGGGAATAGAATAGTTTTTGATTGCAGAATTTGAATGAAAAGGGTAGTGAAATTTACTACGAAGATGCAAGGGTAACATTTAATTTATTGTGCTCTAATTAAATGTCTGCCCAAAATACTAATTCTGCGCAGACGAAGTCGCGGGCAAAAGCTAGTCATAGCTAAAATTATTAAAAAAAAAAGTAAATCTGACCTTTCGCGGATTAATACTAACGCCGGCTTTATGGTCATGTCACCGGAAGCTAGACTTCCTATCGAGTCTACTTCCGACTGCAAATTTTTAGTTACGGCATCATCAATTCATCACCATGATGTAACTGCTTCGTAAAAGACATACAACGCAACCACAATGAGACAACATAAAAAAACGCATGATAAATGTCAAGTAAGTCTTGATGGGTTAAAAATGTGATAAATTATTTTTAAACACAATAATGCCTCATAAATAGCATAATTACTAAATGTTTTGCATATTACAAAGGCATTTTCTGTTGCAAATTCAAAATATTTTATACTATTTCTAAATTAATACTTAGGGTGTGTCGCATAATACCATTGATTTATCAGAAAATACCTTTTTTTTCTACAAAAAAGTTGAAAAACATAACTGGCCAGATTCAAGTCATTACATTACATTAATAGGAGAGTGAGAGGGACGATATGACAATGAACTTCGAATTTCGGAGTAGCACCCCTAAACTAATTATGAAGGGTACTGGTGAGACATAATCACCACAATGTTTTCTCTATTTTAGTGATATTTCAGGAAGTTCCAGTAATAGAATTAATGTTGTTGATTTTTCAATAGCTAGCTGTAATGCCAGAGAACAGTAAATTTCTATTTGCTTCCCATTCTCCTTTAACAGATATTTACACCTTTCACTTCACTTGTCAGTTGCTCACACATGGCAATTCAAAGATTGTCTATGGTTACACAAAATTATACACTCTGTGCGAATTTAGCAGTTTTCTATTCGGCTACTGTTTGTTTTAATTAAAAAACAAAATGTGTATGACGGCTTAAAAATAAGCGAAATTTATTTGTGCATTCATTTATTTATAAAATTACCATATTCCGAATGTTTTACCGACTTACGAGTATCACTCGCATCTTTGTTTACGTACAAAACACCATCAGGTAGGTTTGAAATACTTAACATAACATAAGTAAGTCGTAAAATTATGTCGATTTTAACGTTACTTAATAAATAGACGTAGAATAGCATTCTCTTTCTACGACTTAATAGGGTATTTATTATTTGTATGCTTTACTTACTACAAGTTGTCCGAAAAATGTAAGTCATCTACTTTTTAAGTTAAGGCTTTACAAGTTATAGGCTTCTAAAAAAATATTTCTTATTAAAGGAAGTATTAACTTCTTTATTTGCGATTACAACTTTACAAGGCAATACCAGTAATTAAATTGTTTATTCACTAATAAAGAACGTGACCGGTCTGAATTAATTGGTAGTAAAACGATAAATTTAATAATCTCGATTCTCGGCCTCTTTTTGGTACATTTTATGGCGGGATAAAAGAATGACCATCGATTTGCATATACATTTTTTGTGCAGAGCAATCAGTAATTAAGATAATGATGAAGTATTTTTTTTTTATTAAAAAAATATTTTTTAAGAAAGTACTTTTCATAGTAATTTATACTGGGTGTCACCAAAAGCATTATATCGACATTTCATTCTCATGATAGTCCCTGAATACAGTACTACGTTCTGATAGTATTCATGTAACTAGTTAATTCATTTTAACATGAAAATTCCAAAAAGGTCTTATTCCGACTCTACCTCACGTACACACTTTCCCTAGTCACGTATGTCTAATGACAGATAGTGCGGAACGCAACAACCTACCGACAGACCAACACTACCAACATTCTGACATCACATGCCATTACTTATAAGGGAAAGTAACCAAAACTAACAGGCAATTGCGTCCTACGCAAGCATTTCTGATTAATTTAACGGTTCCATTTCAGACGAAAACATAAAAAACATACCATATTAACACGTTAACTACGTTTTACCAACACATTTTTGGCGTTTACAGCATTCTTGAGGATGTGTGTCGTAAATGGTGTAAGTTAAAGATACAAGCCAAATATGCGTTTCCGATACAGTTATGGCGTTAAGTTTTAACTAATTAAAACTAAGAAACTAAATGTCGTTGTCCACCGTTATTTGTGACGTTCTTGGACAATTAATCACGGATTGTTACTCACAGAAAAATATAATTTGTATTTAATCGAGATTTGTATTTGTATTTATCCGGAATTGAAATTGCTATCAGAAATCGATTAGCAACATTGCCCGTTGTAATAGAAATCCAAAGTAATTGTAAGAACATCCTCGTTTAGTCTATTTATCGGTTTCTAGCCACATATCCAAAATTCTACACCTTTAAATGAATCACGGTTAATTACGTACGGATAGGCCCACGATTACCTGTAGTGAGCTTATCGTGTCATGCATGATTCTTTCCACCTATACGTCCACAATCATGCTAAATGTGGCTTTTAGGTCTTGTTACCTAAGGCTCTACCTACCTCGTGTATCTTAGGTGTGTATGATGACGATCATGCTACATGGAAGTGCGCTTAAATATCGGGAGCTCGTCAGAACTAATCGCCGTTTATATCCCGTAGAAAACAGAAACGGTGGGTGCCAGTGCCAGGCCATGCTATGAAATGAAATCCAAGAGAGAAAATTAGCTATTTAGCTCTTAAAAAGTCGAGCTCAGCACGGCTAGCACGAGGCGCGAGAGATAGATTACTTGTCTTTTTCTTACTGCTCGTTCTAGATATGGTAGTTTGTCGCGCGCGACACAGCTCTCGCGCTCTCTTGTTCTAGCCGTGCAGAGTATTGTAGTAAGTAGTAGATGAGCAAACCTATTTTGTGTAATCCTAATCAGCAAACAAGGCAGAAAATGTGACTTATCTATTAGGCTTTACTGCTGCACCTCACGTTAGGCGAGTCAATATTCTACCCAGGTATGTGAACTGTGCAATACTGAGCTAGAGTAGGTCAGTTTACATGTCTTATCTTAGGTATAGAAGTTACCAAGCACGCACAGGGATAACCATGCTTGAACATTTCAACGTCGCAACTTTAATCGTATCTCAAGGTACTTAGGCTTTAAAACGTTTGCAAATGTACGTCGGTTACGGCATTTTGATATTTGGTTGCGCGCATCGTGGATACTAAATCTAGTTAATAGATTTACTATGATTAAGACTTGCGCTTAAGATATCTATGTGGTGACCAATTTTCTTAAGTAGTCGTGCAATATCAATTAGAAGCATAGTGGAAAACGGACGTAGTCGTCAAATATGGTTTATGATTTTTTTTAGATTTGAAGATTGACAGGTTCTTAACAGTTTTAGACTTATTGTATGATTAGATAAGTTGATAATTAAAAGTTACATTGGTGAATTAAGCTTTAGCTATCGTTTATTTGGCAGAAATGAGAATCAGAACAAAAACTGCACATTTTCAAAAATTTAACTCTTTGCTTTTAAACATTAAGTTGCACTTACAACTGTCGTGTTTCTTTTTAAGAATTCCATTCAAGTTTCAAGTGGGAGACAGTGTAAATTACTAAACGAATAGCTTTAAAAACTGAATAAGAATACGTTTCGGATGTTTATAATTAACAAAGAAGCGGACTTAAACAGTTTTTATTAGGTTCCGTTTTAAAATGCCTTTGCGTAATACGTCACGCATTTATTAACCTGTAATTATTTAAAGAATTTAGTTTTAATTAGTTTTTTTTAGAATACGCTCTACCCAAGGTTAACTGAAAAATACTATTTTGTCCAAAACAAATGAGTCTTCATCCATAAACAAAAGTTATAGCTTAGGTTATTAAAAAAAAAACGTTTACTTCAGACATTATGAACATAAGAACATGTTCAAATGACAATGGTGGACGATTCATTTTTTTATGTGCCTACTTCGTTGCAAATATTTTTTCCAGGAAGATTCCACACTGACTCACTATTAAACGTCTTTGAGTTATAAAAATACGAATGACGTTGTCACGTGATGCATTCGATGAGGAAGATAATCATTTATCTTAAAGAATGGGTTTACCGATGGGTCGAGTCGGGAATTACCTACGCAGGTACCTTATTTTTTTTATTTCTCTCTCACGGGAATTAAAGGCAAGGGTATTTGAGCTCATACAGCCTGTTAAAAAAAGGTTTAAGGCTAGTTTTCTTTTTATTATGGTAATAAGTAGGTATACGGATTCCAAAGGCCGGCTACTAGATAGTATGTATTAAAAGTTGTTGACGTGTCGTATTTCGTAATTAAGTGGTATGCTTGTTAGTTCAAAGGAAGTTCATGTTTTGCTAATTTAGTTTTGTTTAGTTTTTGCAATGAAATTGGAATGAAATTAAAAAATAAACATAAACAAAAACTGTAAAAAAAATACGTACCTATACCTTTTTATAAATAATGTAGCTTGCATTTGTTCACAAAAGCAGCGCATTTTTTTGCTTCTCTTAAATTAAAGAGAAAATTATTAAAAAGTTATTTTTTATAAAAACGTCTCCTAAGCATTCTTGTGTAGCCGATTCATTCTATTCCGATCTCTTAAAGCCGGTTTGTACCTACTTAACGCGCATTAATATTTAAATTCATCTTGAAGATGAGTCTGCTGAATATTTTCCTCGAACCGAAGGTCAATGCTTTCAAAATCCCAGTAGAAAGGTTGGCGCGAAAACTAAAAAAACAGGATGTTGTTTATGGACGCGGAATTCGAAAATTTTGTGTGGCCAGCTGGCCAGTATTGTTTGTTTTTTTTTTCTAGTCTGAGTCGCGTGTTCTTTTTTATCGGGTTCTAAGACTCTTTTGTTTTCAGTTGCAGTGAGTTCGCTCGTTTGAATCTTAGTCTGTAACTTACCTTTGCGAGATTTCCAATACAACTTCCTCAGATAATAAGCCGCGGCGACCAAAATAAGAGCACCAATGAAGGCACCAATCGCAGCACCAGCCACGCTACCAGCACCGTAACAAAACCCCGGCTCTTGACCATACACACATTTCACAAAAACGAACACCAATAACAATTTTCCGAAACCCATTTTCGAAAAACACAGTTACACTATTTATGGCACATAATATTTTTTCCACGTACACCACACCAGTCACATTTAAAAACTAAACAATTCCGGAATGCGTTTTGACGTTTTGATTTTTTAAATTACGTCTGACATGAGCGAAAGCGTGCGCCGCGTCAGCCTGCGCGGTCGAGTGTGGTTGTGGCTGTAGTCAGTGAAACTGCGTCTGTGTGGAATGAATAGACAGGGATTGTGGGACAGAGAGCGTGTATGGAAACTTGTTTGGACAGCGGGACAGTGAGCGTTAAGACAGCTGTCCCCAAAGAATTATTAAATTATAAAAAAAATACTATTCATGTATGTGAAAGTAGAAAGTAGGTAGCTATAATTTGTGATAATATTCTTTTTTTTTAAGCCTGAGCCGACAAACGGGCTTTTACACCCAACTTTAAATGACCACCGCCGCTAATTGGACTGGTGGTGCGTTGCCGGCCTTGTTATATTGTAGCGAGTAAACCGCCAATCCAATCAAAATTTTGCACGTACAGGGAAAGAACCATTGTCCATTGATAAGAAATCAACAGAAGAACAAGTAAAAAAACACCGGTAGACCACGTCCTGAATAATAATAGCATTAATAACACGTATAACCCTTCGATGTGCCCTTTTAAACCGGGTACTCATCTGATAGCTGTAACCGTTACTGTTACACGTTAGTAACCAAAATCCTATTGCCTGTCGAGCCTTTTTTTTAACGGAGAGCAAATCTTTATGGATGCCCTAGGCACGGGCATGCCAAGGGGTATGTGGATCTCCCCCCCGAAGTATTGGGTATACCCAAACTAAAAACTCTCCGGCGTTGCCTGAGTCCGGTGTGATGGGGACGCAGTGGGATGCCACTAGGGTTTCACCGCATACGCCCTCCCGGTGGCCCCGGCTTCCGCCAGGACCGCGCCAAGAAGGGGAGGGCCCGTACGCTAGGCCCGTCTTCCCTTAGACGATGAGACCGTGCAATGCAGGTAGGTAATGGGTGTGTTTCGAGCCTACCGCGAGCGGAACGCCATGGCCATTATTGGCTATACTAGGGTTTTTGGTTACTGTAACGCATAACACAATATACAATTACAGTTCACAGCGGAGTACCCGGCTTTAGGAGAAAAAAAGGTAGAGGTTCGAAATAATGTTTGTCGCACGATTATTTTTAAGCTGCTCACACTTCACCAAGTACAGTGGAGAAGAAAGAAGTCTTGTAAAACAACGACGTGCCAAGTAAAAAAGTAGTACAAGTAAATTTAGAGAAAGTAGGATAAAATCAGAAAGGCCAAAAGTCCAAGCAATATTGCTGGAAACTTGCCCATCTCGGGTGGCCGCTGTCCACTGCCTAGCGGCTCCGAATACCCTTCTTCAGCTGTGGTGAACAAAGAAGCCAATTATCACTATCTACATTGAAAAAAAAACTAATAACTTTAAAATAAGGTAAGTACATTACATACTACAACCCGAAATGGCTTGATTATATTTTACTTAAAAATAATCCAGGATTTGAATCCTAATTGCTTTCCTGTATTTCATTAAAATTGATTCATACACATAATACACACTACGGGAGCCAGTAACACTATACTCTGAAACATTTTTAGATTTTGCGTAGGTAGATGGTTTGATTTTGGCATTTATTTGGAGGAACGTTAACACATTTTGACATTATTGTACCTGTATGTGTATTTGTATTACATATATAATAATGTATACTTGTACTGTAAGAGTAACTTCGTTCTCCAAGAGAAATGGCTATCAAAACAAAATACAACATAAAGATAAAAAAGATAAGCTAACAAACAGTAACTCCCGTAATCAGTGCTTTGTGTCAAGTCAATGAAATCCAATAAAGATCACAGCAGTTGTGGATTCCGAATCTAATCCCAAATCCTTCTTTATTATTTTATAAATGCTAAAGTCTGTGAGTGTATTTGTCTGTATGTCGGTATATTTATTGCTCATTCACACCTTCACACCATAACGGCCAAAGGGATTAAGTAGATGAAATTTTATATGATATGTAGATATTTAGATCTACTTTTAATCCAATTTTCTTACGGGGTCGGAATTAACAAACTCTTGAGGTGTGAAAAAAGAAAGAAGAATCTTTGTGCGAAGTAAACAAAGGACTATAACGACACTTTTACAGACCCCAAATCATGGTCCGAATTACGCTAAGTTAAGCAATAAGCACTTTCCTGTGACGTCAAAATAAATTTGGTTCAATTACAAAGTGTATCATTTATTCTAAGTATGCACACTGTTTTTTCGGTTATCAAATAATACCTATCATACAGCCAACATTTAATAAATATCTTCTTAGAAGCTTTCTTCTCCATCATAGAAGAAACGAGTTTAGATATGAACGGTAACATAATAACCTCTGTTTTACTTGACTAAATTAAGTATCACACATATTATTTTGTAGTAATGGCCACTTACGACTTTTCTTGATCCCCCTAGGAGGGGGTGGTGGTACTGCCTTGTTTTCA
The DNA here is from genome assembly GCA_963854515.1 of Pandemis heparana. Lineage (NCBI taxonomy): Eukaryota > Metazoa > Arthropoda > Insecta > Lepidoptera > Tortricidae > Pandemis > Pandemis heparana. The sequence continues at coordinate 4,552,438 of OY978031.1, forward strand.
CTCGTCATTTAATCACAATAAACCAATAATATTCAAAAATTCCAACACTACTGCCTCACTCGATCCCTGATAAGAAATGAAAACAATCAGTCATCAACTGATATGGTAGATTAAATAGTTCCGACGCGGATAAATTTATTCTCTTATCTATGACAATAGTATCGATGTTTTACATTTTTATCTTTTCGTTTGTCTTCCGCTTGTGGCTTTGCCAAGTATTTTAATCTATACATATAATAATATTAGGATAAAGATTAATGTTTCGGAAAGGATTAAAAGTAATATTTTACCGATATCCGATTGATTATCTGTTATTTAGAACTCTTGTTTTATTAATTACAGCTTTTGCCTGCAGCTCCGTTCGCTTTGATCTTGAATATTCCAAAAAAAGCTTTAATAAATTGTGTGTATGCTCTTATATTTGTGTGTCTTGCAAAAATGAATAAATCTTCTTTCTTTCTTTCTTTCATTATTGAAATCTCTTGGGGTTATATTTTAAATTCAGCGGTAAACCTCTGAGTGCACAACTGCACATCCGTCTTTATTTACGTAATTATGGTTTTGGTGGTTGGAATTCAGGGATCCCCATTTTGGAAATATTGGGACAAATAGTAGCCTAATATGTCAAGTTAGGGTATAGATAGGTATAAACTACTTCTGTTCCAAATTTCAAGCAAATCCATCCAGCCGGGTCGGCGTGACGTAGTAACAAACATATACACACGCACGCAAATTTTCATTTTTATAGTGTTAGTGGGATTAAATAACTCCTCCTTTGAACTCGATTTGACATCAGTTTTATTATCATTATCAAGTTCAAGATTACCTAAATAAACTGAAATCAGTTTAAGGCCCGCTAACTTAACGTTCATGCACACCTGTATGCCTGTGCGCAGGTATACACGCACACATACGCAACTGTTTACACACAGTACTATCACTGACGTACACAAACAGGTATTTATATGTGTATAGATATTAATATTTATGTTTTTAAATTAGTTTCGAATACTCGACATGAGCGCGATAGTTTGATGGTTTGAAGACACGTTTCAGTTTTTTTAAGTAACTACTTGAGTGTTTTGATTTTAGCCGAATTCAAGAAAAGGAAGGTTCTGTGCCAGGGCCAATGTATATTTTTTTTTTTATTAATTAATACGAATACTTACTTAGTGGAAAATTATAACTTTTAATCATTCTGTCCAGCAGTCGCGAATTTAGTTTACGAATTTCGAAGAGCTTGGCGCAAAGAAGAAAAAATAACACTAAGTTTAGTATGCCTAATTGTAATAGTAGTCATCGCATCACACCTTTGTTATGATATGACTGGATCATGAACAATTTCAACATAAAATATTGATGTGATGAAAACAGTTATACCTAGTTAAAATAGTTGTAATTATTACAATGGTATCTAACTAATATTATAAATGCGAAAGTATGGATGGATGGATGTTTGTTTGTTACTCAACCACGCCACAACGGCCCAACGGATCTGGATGAAATTTAGCACACAGATAGAGAAAAGTCTGGAATAGCACATAGGCTACTTTTTATCCCGGAAAATTGCGTAGTTCCTGCGGGATAGTGATAAACGAATTCTTTGCAGACGAAGTCGCTGGCAACAGCTAGTTTTATAATAAAGCTTACTAAACATTTTGACAAAATAAATTGCTCTAAGCTGCGTGCGACGTTACCAAGTTGCTTTATTTTGTGTAGCTCTTGGTAGTTAATAGGTACATACAAAGAAAATACTCAGCTAAAAGCAGGACCTAGTTACTAAATCTCAAAGATAATAATGCATTCCCAGTATATTATACTACTCTTTGTAATAAATTAATCCCGAAAAAATACGTTCGGTCATTGAGGCGCGGGGTTTTTCAAACGCTAGTGCTTGTTGGTGTAGCCAGCTTTAAAAAGTAATAGCGCTTGATCTACTGGCTTATTAAGTCCACTAATAATTAAATACAGACATAATTTGAATGTGTTAGTAGATTTAATTGTATATTTTAGAACATTTTTAAATATACTGTTTTTTTACTAATAATCCGATTTCGAAGACAGCCGCCAAAGACATACAAAACAAACAAAAAAAAAGTTTCTGTCAAACGAGTGGCTAAAAAAAAGTTTCTCTGTGGAATGGATGGATGTATTGTATTGTATTGTATATATAGTATTGGATTTGGATTTGTATTGGTTACTCGGTTAGGTGTAGGTTTTCTTTCTAAGAATTTCCTTGCTTAAGATAAAAATCGCCTTATTTATAATATTTTACTAATAATTACTGCAATACTTAGTTTTATAAGTAAGTGTAAATATCTAGAATCATGGATAACGACATATTGGACTCTCTAAACGATCTCGGGTGAGTTTTCACCGTATGTTATAAAATAATGGTGATATAAACGTATTTATTGAAACATGTATAAAATTTTCACAGAATTACGTTTCTATGCTTAATTTGACACAGTTTAATTATATTATTAGTCAGTAAAGTAGCAATAGTTTAGGTTAGATTTCGTTCATTATTCCTTCCGATTTTTTCGTGTTTGAGACGACTTATAGGTACAAACAAATCAATAAAAATGTTTGAAAATGATCTGCATAGCCTTCATTTAGCAGTTTGCTACAGTTTTCTATTATAAAACTTATTTTTAATGTACATACATTAGCTTCTGAAGCAACTTCATTTATTAGTATTATTGCATTTCGGAAATCTGATAGCTTTCGTTAATATGTGTCAATATTTAATTAGTTCTCAGTAGTCAACAATTACGCTAAAAAAAATGCATCACAAGATTACCAAACACAATTTTTTTAAAGTTGCAATATGGGTGAAATTTTGATGTTAAAATTGCATCACAGATTAACTAGATGGCTTTCTTACAAGCAAGGCACATTGTATGTATGTCTCAAAACTAATAATGATCTAAATCAGTAGTTCCCAAAGTGGTCCAGGTGGACCCCCAGGGGTCCACGGAAGACTCGACGGGGGTCTACGTTGGGGGTGACCAAAAATGGGGGTCCACAATCGCAAGCGGGGGTGCATGAAAATTGAATAAAACTTGTGAGAATTGATTGGTTCTTGTGCTGTGAGTCATTGTAGATTTCAAGAAAGTAAAGTAGGATGGAGTCACTCGCAGCACAAAAATATAATTTAATTGAAAATTTGTTTAGTCGACTTTATTTTCAAATAATTAACCCTATCAAGCAATCAATTCTAACCAATTTTTTCGAAAACTGTTAATTTATCGTTGAAACTCAGCAACAACGCAAGTTTCCATAGATTATAGAGCTAATCTTAATTTGTTTTTGCGAGATTTAGTTCAGAAATTAGTGGTAATGTAGCTGCAGGGGGTCCACCGGATCCAGCAAAATTTTGAAAGTGGTCTATGGAACAAAAGAGTTTGGGAACCTCTGATCTAAATAATGTTTTATTGTCTACAATTTTATTATTTTTAAATATTTTGTGACATCATTTTGCATCAGTGGTGAGAGCTGCTTTTAGAACATAGCCATGTGGAGCTTTCAAAGCAGATTTGAGAATTGCTTTTCTGGCACACTTCTGGCACGAATATAGAAGTTCATCAAGCACTTTGTTGCTGCCACAGAATTTGGTGGTGGGCAGGGTAGTGTGAGGAATTTTACCCAAGAGACCGCCAATGTGGCATGGTCACTTAGGTGCAATCAACCTCATAAAAAATTAACAATAAAACATTTTTTCATTGATGAAACAATAGCCCTTGATGCCTATGTTATATGTTATGCCTATGGTATTTTGTTGTTGTTATTTCTCTGACTTATTGGTTGTTTGGAAGAGATTGCTACTTAGTGATAAGACTGCCTATTGTATACTTTGTTCTTTGTTTCTGTATTGTTTTGTACTGATTTGTGGTATTCAATAAAGAGTAATTGTATTGTATTGTTATATTCTAGTTATACTGGCCCTCTGTCCAATGATGCTGCCTTTGCGAAAGCCCTCGAAGCAGGTCCGAAGTCCCTGGAGTATACCAAACTGGTCCATATCCTTGCCGAGGACCTGAAGAAGCTGTGCAACCTCGAGGAGACGGTCAATATGATGAACGACCCCGATGAATCCAGTTCGTTCTTGCTTGAGCTGAGTTCGTTCTTGAAGGAGTTAGGATGTCCGTACAAGAAATTAGTTACAGGTATTTTTGAATATTGTTTCCGTTTCTCATTTTCTGTTTTCACTTAAAAAGTAACAGTTCATTATGAAAGTGTCATATACTTAGGGCCTGTTTCACCACTCTGTTAAGTTCTGGCTATCTTAAGTGTTGGTTATCTATAATCATCGTCTCTGTCTGTTTTGCAGTAAGAAATAAAGAGGGAATCATAGGTAACTGATACTTAGGGCTTGATCACCACTCTCTTAACCCGTCAGAACCCACGGACGTCATATGTCGTCCTCGCAAAATCTCATTTAAAACCCATCTACTTTAAATTTGGAACATATTTTGCAAAAATATATAGCATCAGAGGGTTTTGACGGGTTGTGTCAGTTATCTATGATGACGTCTCTGTCTGTTTCGTATTAATAAATAGAGATGGAGTGGTGGGTGGGATAGGCCCTTAGTACAACAAAAGTGACAGAAAAAATACTATACATACATACATACCAGTGGCGTGGCATCCGTAGAACTCGATTCCCACCGGCTTGCCTATTTTAAGACAGTTGGGTACTTTATTGTGCAGAATTATAGGAAAAGGCTAGTTAAATTCCCTTTGGCTTGCCTTCTGATATACTTCACGCTGCGCCACTGATACATACGTACATACGGTTATAACTTTTTGCACTTTTCAAACCACTTAAGTAGGTATTAAGCAGCACTTTAATCATATATTTGTTCTGAAATTTACAATTATAATATGCATTTATAGTTGTTAATATTAATGGAGGCGCTTCAAACTAAGCTTTCGATACAAATAGTAGTACAGATTTGAAAGATTAACTAAAAGAAGTCGCTTTAAGCAAGAGAGACTGGAAAGAGTAGATTTCTACGTGTATTTACCTACCTTTTTCTATTAGGCCACATGTCCTCACGTCTGGAGACCAAAGAGGACCGTATCTTGCTCCTGGACTACTTGATATCCGAGTTGATGGCAGCCATGATTGTCAGCGTTGACCGGCCCAAGGATAAGCAGCCTGGGATGGAGATTGTGATGGTGAGACTGTTGGCCACATACTGGAGAACAGGGGCCTTACCTTACCACGACGTCCTAATTCCGACTCAGTTCAACTTTTAGCTGTCACTTTTATTATGAATCTGACCCTAAACTGACGTCATGGTAAGGCCTCTGTAGGCTTATTGTCTAACTCGCTCGCAGTCGCCGTCGTGTTCATTTTGACAGTTCATGTATGAATGTGACAGCTAGCCGATTCCGATGCCAATTGTTAGCCCGTACATGAACTGTCAAAATGAAGACGATGGCGATTGCGAGCGTGTTAGACAAAAGCCTCAGGTCTTATTGTGTAGCATGCAGACACTCGTGATCGGACTCGCCAACTTCGAATCTGATTCACCATGTATAGCAAATTTGAAGTCAATTGCATACTGATGGTGATTTTTCATTCCAGCAAGAATCTCCGACCGCTAAGGATCTGAAGGAGGTGCTGATCGCTCTCAAGTTCAACAAGCCTCCGCCCAACATCACTGTTGAGATGCTGTTCTCGAAGCTGGAGTCCAAGCTCAAGGATACTATACAGAAAGAAGGTATCTCTCTCCCTCTCCCCCTCTCTCTCTCGCTCACTCACTCTCTTTATCATTAGTATTATAATGGAGCATAATATATTAAAAGTACTTGACGGCTTAACCGTTGCTGCCCAGGGTACACTGGTCCACTACTACTCCGGTCCACTACTACTCCGGTCCACTACTTCTCCGGTCCACTACTACTCCGGTCCACTTCTACTCTGGTCAAATGTTACTCTTCCCATTGGACAATGGTCTTAATTAATTGTAAAGCACTTGGTTGACTAAAAATACAACCGAATTGAGAACCTCCTTTTTTTTGAAGTTGCAAGACTAACTAACAGATCTGTATGGGGAGTGTGAATGGTTGCATTGGGAGGGGAAGGCCTAGACGGGCCGGGACCAAACAGGAGACGTATTGAAAAAAGGCCAGGAGTACCCGAAACCGGTGAACACGTATGAAAAGATTGATGAATGTGGATGAAGCGAAAGAGGTATGTCAGGATCGTAGCAAGTGGAACAAAGTAGTCTCTGTCTACGCCCTATTGGAAAGAGGCGTGACTATCCCCCTCATTCATAAACGCACTATAGGCTTCTGCTAACTTAGTAATCATTTGTCCTTATCTGTGAAAGGTAAATGTCAAAGTGACAGATAAGGACGAACGATTACTAAGTTAGCAGAGGCCTATAGAGCGTTTTTTTTTTTTTTTTTTTTAATGAATAAGGGGTTATGTATGTATGTAATTGCAACAAATATACTGTCCTTTCCAGGTGGCCAGTTAGTGGGCAAGCCGCTATACAACAAAGCTATGACTGATAAGGACTGGAAGAATTTGGAGACTGCTTTCTCGGACATGTATGAGGAGTATAGACTGAGACGGGAGACTCTTATCACTCGGTTGGAGTGCACAGTGCAGAGTTTTGAGGTGAGATTCTTCTTCTGGAGCCATCTTCTATCGAAGGTTGGCGATCATTGCGGCGACTTGAACCTTCGACACAACAGCTCTGAACAAAGATCGGGTGCTTTTATTGTACCACTGGCGTAGATTTTTAAGCCAAGATGTTCTTCTTCTTCCTGGGCTTCGTCTGCCTTGGATTTTACCCTGCAAGATAAGCTGTAACAACTCGTACTTTGAGCCCCGCATGATATGGCCCAAATACTCCAGCTTTCTCCTTTTGATAGAGAGGAGAACTTCCACCTTATTCCCTATTCGCTGCAGCACCACCACATTTCTAACTTTGTCTTTCCAGGATATCCTTAATATTCTTCTATACACCCACATTTCGAAGGCTTCTATCTTCCTTTTTCTTGAGGTGAGATTGGAAGTGGTAGGTATCACTACCTCCCATGTCACAACATAACATCATAACATGTCATAAATTTCCTACGATATGTTTAGAAGCGAGAAGCGATCTGTGGTTGTATTATAATGTTTACTTTTGAGTATCAATGTCGATACTAAAATGTGTGGCAGTACTATAATGTTTACATTAGAGTATCGCCGCCGCGCCCAGCGCCCAGCCTGACAGCGCCCGCCCTCATTCTCGATGCACGCTTGGCCGTAAATGAGACCCAAGCCCTGTTATTGAGCACATTTACATTATAAAATATGATATGATACACACATGTGTAGATAAAGTAATGTATGCAACTGTACATAATTAGGCATGAAAACACTCGTTTGATCTTGTTATGAAACTCGAGTTTCGCTTCGTTTCTAAACCCAAACTCTTGTTTTAATGCCCTTCATTATAATACAGTCACTTAAACTACTATAAATGACTGCATTTCCCAGTGGTCGGACCGTCTCAAGGGCAAGAAAGACGTGATCCAATCCGCGTACCGTCCTGCGCGCGAGCTGCTCAAGCTGAAGCCCGACGTGAAGCTCTCGGACTTCCTAGCGGCGCGTACGTCGCTGTTGCACGTCGAGAAGACCTCGAGCGCCACCGTGAGGAAGAACACGCAGAGCGACGTCAACAAAGTCATCATTGGACAGGTACGTGCCTATAATTATAGTATGAATCTTCCCAGGTGAATTTTTAGTTTCCAGCCGTAATCTTTCAAACAAAGGCCATTGTCTCTATTATCGCAAAACCGCTAGCTACCGTACGCACGTGCCACTACAACATTCATATTGAAAAAGAAACGGTATCGTCATAGTATTAAGGTTCAAATTAAAAATAATATCTAGAATATCAGTGACATTAAATTTGAACCTTAATACTATTATGACGATGACGATACCGTTTGTTTTATTGCCCCATACAGGGTGTAACGATCGCCCCGTACGATAATTCACTGGGTATTAACCATAGCTATAGAAGCTAAAAAAATGTAAAAAAATACAGTTATTAAAAAAACGTTCCTAAAAAAAATAAAAAAATAAATAAATCGCTCCTAAAAAATAATAATTTATTCCTATGTTTCTCGAAAGGTTGTGCGCCTCTGGCTTTACCTAGCGTATTCGTAGTAAAGATGGCGTCCATGCCAAGTCATTCATAACTCACTCGGTCTCACTCGCTCTCGTCAAGTCTAGCGGGAGCGGGGGGCGGGGCGGGCGGCGCGCGACTGTCGGCTTTTTCAAAGAGCGCGCCGCGCCGCGACCGCAAACAGATTTAAAAAAAATACAGGGTGTTTGGTAACCAGGTGCAAAGCTTTAAGGGGGTGATAGCCGAGCTATTTTTGAACATTTTGAGCCATACATGTCTTAGCCGAAATTTGATTTTTTTTTTTTAAATTGAAAATTTAGAAATTTTATGAAAATACCCAGAATTTGATAAAAACGAGTCAATATTCCGTCAATGAGCGTTAATTTTTAAACAAAATCTTTTATTTCGGATAGTATAATGTGTATTGGACCAAATGAAACAATATTTAAGTGTCTGTCTTGCCACTGAAACAAAATGGAGGCATTCGAAATTACTAAAAATGTCTTATTTTGGAACAGAGTAATTTTTCAGTGCCATAAAAAAAAATAAAAAAATATCCTGGAAATGTTCAACCATTTTTAAAAACATGCCTGTTTATTGCTCTTTCTTTTAAGGTATCACTCATTCACATTGCTTGCTAAATCTGAGATAAAAAGTAAAAACCAATCTCGGGGGAGCACTCGCTAAGAATGCACTAGTATTGCAATTTCGCGTTTTTTCATGTAATTTACTAGGTAAGTACCTACACTTACCTAGTAAATTACATGAAAAAAGGTAAAAAAAGAATTGTAAAATGAATTAATTTACTATTCAAATCACAACAAAGTGAAGATTAATGATATTTTTTTTACCTTTTTTTCATGTAATTTACTACTAACTTTACCTACTTTTAACGTAACCTATACTATATTATGTTCCTTATATTAGGCTGCGAAGTGGCACGTGCGACTAGACGAGAGGTCTTTAATGGGATTTCATACAACTTTGCAGGCCTAGGCCGGCAATTTGTTCCAAATATTTGTGACGGCTTCTCGGCATTCAGCCATAAAAAAAAAAAAAAACAATATACGAGGTTTGTCATATTTTGCAGTTTTATTTTGTCTAGTAAGATTTTTAGTTCCTCTAGAAATAAAACTTTTTTGGAGGTGTTTTATTTCATTGCTTGTTTGAGAAAAGCACATATACGTGGCGGCACGTAAGTCTAACGATGACGAGTCACGTGGAGGGGATCTGCGCACCCACGGATACCGTATTTTATACTTCTGCGCATACAAAATCAGATTAGACTTACGTGCCGGCACTTATACCTCCGAGGTAGTTAAAAGGGGTTGCCGTGCCGGCCTCGAATATCTATCGTCGCTCACGCTTGGCCGTCTGTTTTCGACCGGCAAACCCTTACTTCCCGGCCTCTCCTGTAATGTACTGTTGTGTCAGGTCCCGGATCGCGGGGGGAGGCCCAACGAGGCGCAGCCGCCGCCTCCGGAGATGCCTTCCTGGCAGCAACGCGTGGCGCCAGCGCAGGTACACTGCGCGAGTTACTTACTACATGACTTCAATATAGAGACTGCGGATTTGTGGCTATAGAACACCTATGGTCTGTTTAATTAATCGACTAATAATCATTTGGACAGAAAGTGCCTCCAATAACGGTTTACAAGCTTTTAAGTAACTTGCGATGTATGTATGTTTGTTCGGGTGGAATCTTGCTTTCCAATTTTGAAGAAGATATCTTCATCCAATTGACCTGAAATTTTGCATCGTGTAAATCAGATGGACAATACAATAATCCGGTAATAGAGTTCTGGTGACCTGGCCAGGATCGTCTCCGCAGGAGGGAACTCTTCAACGGTCGGTCCGATCGGCTTGAAATTTGGTACACATATGTAGGACGGATGACAATGCAAGTACCTCAGTAAGTCAACAAAAGGTATAGTCAGCAAAAAGCTTGTATCTAAGATGAAATTTTTAGGTTAGGTTATTTGTATTTTGCTTTAGCGGTGGCGTGACTATTTTCTTGCAATGCCATTGTGATATTTCAGGGCGGCGGCGGGCGCGGCGGGTTCGGTGGGGGCGGCGGGGGCGGCGGGGAGCAGCGCGGGGCGCGCGGGGGGCGCGGGGGCGGGGCGCGCGGGGGGCGCGTGCAGGCCGCCTACAGCCAGCCCGCCGGCGACCAGCGGTGAGAACTGCACTCTGTGGCACAACGAACAGCTATACACCGATCGCTTAGCTGAGTCCGAGCCTGCGCGGTGCAGGGGCGCGGGGTAGGCGACAGAGGGCCGAGAGCGGTGCTGGCGGTAGTACTCCCCGCCCGCACCGCTCTCGGTCCCCTTTGTCGTCCTACCCCGCCCCCCTGCGAGAACTCGAGTTATGCGGTCGGTCTATATCTATACTCCTTTTTTTCCAAAATTAGGAAATTTTGGATATTTTCAAAAATCAGAAACATCAGCGCTATTTATAAAAAAAAAAAATTACCCCAATTTTTCATAAAAAAAGGAGCAGCTTTGTGACGCGGTACGATACGAATCATATGAAAAAATTATCAAAATGTGTATTTATTCTCGTAGATGACGTGTAGTGTATTTGTATTTTTTTAAGATGTCATTTAATTTTTTTCAAACGAGTTCGTATTAAATTGTTTAAGATTGTATAAGTAAATAAATATATTTTTATTTTTTCATGTTAAATTTATTTTGTGAATTGTTTCTTTGCTACCTTTTTCACGTATATTATATGCATACCTATAATATATTTTCTTCAATTATTGCTAGTAGATTTTGAATCGCTCCCATGATTATAATATGATTTACTAGCTTCTGCCCGGGACTTCGTCTGCGTAGAATTAACAATTGACATATTTATGGCTATCCCCCAGAAACTATGCAATTTTCCGGGATAAGAAGTAGCCTATGTTTCAATCTAGGGTAACAGCTATCTTCGTTCCAAATTTTATCCAAATCCATCCAGTCGTCTTAGCGTGAAGAAGGAACAAACATACACACTCACTCACTCACATCGTCACAAACTTTCGCATTTATAATATTAGTAATAACTTTATCATGTAGCTGTTGCCCGCGACTTCGTCTGCAAAGAATTCGTTTATCGCTATCCCGCGGGAACTACGCAATTTTTCGGGATAAAATGTAACCTATGTTTTTATGTAAGGTATAAGGTATTTCCGTTCCAAATTTGATCCAAATCCGTTCAGTCGTTTCAGCGTTAAGAAGGATCAAACATACACACTCACATCTTCAAAAACTTTCGCATTTATCATTATTAGTAGGATGATAACAATACCTTTACCTAATAAATATTCTGAAAAATAATTAACCAAATTAAAACATACCACATATCAAAGGTAATCAACATTTCTGCGAATTGGACTGGTTATTTAATTTATTGTATCAGTTTTCCTGAATTAATGATAAAGTATTTATTTATTTGTGCCTATACTTTGACACTACAAAACATAATGACTCATTTGATAGCTCCATTCTTTATAAAATGTACTATAATCATGTAGTCTGAGTCATCACAGTTTAAACCTTATCTCTCTGATTATAGAGCGTACATTTGTCCTTAAAAGTATCTGAGATAAGACATTTTTAAACTGGCATATATTGAAAGTATGAATCAGGTAAAGACGTTTTTGCATGACTTAATGAAGTAGTAATTTAGATATCAAGTGCCTTGTTCATACTTGTCTGTGATTGGACCAAACATATTTTTGCCTGCTTATGATTGGTTAAATGTTAATAGTCTTATTTTATAATTTGCTTTCTGAAAAACCCTTCTTAATTTTTTGCATTTTTTTGGCAACTATGAAAGCAGATATTCGAGGAGTTTTGTTGCCATAAATGTTGTACACGGCGGAATATTTAGCGGAACATAAAAAAAGTGTAGGTAACTTTTTATTTTTTTCTGGTCTAGCATTAAGTATGCGTTTTGCTAATTTTTTTTTGTGTTCCCCTAAATATGCTGCTGAGTATATTTTCCTTTCAGCAGTTTTTTTTTCTGTATGAATTTTGGCAAGAAGCTATGAGAAAGGATGGCCTACTTTTCATCCCGGATATTTTCATACGGGATAGTCAAATTATGTATTTTTTGCAGACGAAGTAGCAGGCAACAGCTAGCAACTGATAACTTAAAATCACATACCTGCTTCACTTAAACTTACTTTACTTCAAATAATATAATCTAACTAATATTAGAAATGCGAAAGTATGGATGGATGGATGTTTGTTTGTTACTCAATCACGCCAGAACGGCCCAACGGATCTGGATGAAATTCGGCACATAGATAGAGAAAAGTCTGGAATAGCACATAGGCTACTTTTTATCCCGGAAAATTGCGTAGTTCCCGCGGGGTAGCGATAAACGAATTCTTTGCCGACGAAGTCGCTGGCAACAGCTAGTTTCACTATAAGTGTGAGTTGCAACAACGATAACTTTAACTATAACCTACAATTTTGTATCCTACTAATATTAGTAAGTAAGTAGTGCTTTATTGTACAATTTTGTATCCTACTAATATTAGTAAGTAAGTAGTGCTTTATTGTACAATTTTGTATCCTACTAATATTAGTAAGTAAGTAGTGCTTTATTATACAATTTTGTATCCTACTAATATTAGTAAGTAAGTAGTGCTTTATTGTACAATTTTGTATCCTACTAATATTAGTAAGTAAGTAGTGCTTTATTGTACAATTTTGTATCCTACTAATATTAGTAAGTAAGTAGTGCTTTATTGTACAATTTTGTATCCTACTAATATTAGTAAGTAAGTAGTGCTTTATTGTACAATTTTGTATCCTACTAATATTAGTAAGTAAGTAGTGCTTTATTGTACAATTTTGTATCCTACTAATATTAGTAAGTAAGTAGTGCTTTATTGTACAATTTTGTATCCTACTAATATTAGTAAGTAAGTAGTGCTTTATTGTACAATTTTGTATCCTACTAATATTAGTAAGTAAGTAGTGCTTTATTGTACAATTTTGTATCCTACTAATATTAGTAAGTAAGTAGTGCTTTATTGTACAATTTTGTATCCTACTAATATTAGTAAGTAAGTAGTGCTTTATTGTACAAATATAAAACTAAAACTAGCTGTTGCCCGCGACTTCGTATGCAAAAAATTCGTTTATCGCTATCCCGCGGGAATTTTCCGGGATAAAAAGTAGCCTTTGTGCTATTCCAGACTGTTCTCTATCTATGTGCCGAATTTCATCCAGATTCGTTGGGCAGTTCTGGCGTGATTGAGTAACAAACAAACATCCACCCATCCATCCATACTGTCGCATTTATAATATTAGTTAGATGTAAGTCTGTTTTTTCTTTTCAGCCCTCAAACCAGTCCGGCAGCTTTCAATCAGAACCAGAACCAGAGAAATTACCAGACGTACGAAGTCCCCCCGGGCGGGTACCAGAACAACAACCAGGGTTACGGTAACCATGGCAACCAGGGCTACCAGAACAACCAGGGCTATCAGAACAGCCAGGGGTACGAGCAGAGGGGGTACGAGAGCCAGAGGGGTTATGATAATAACAGAGGGTATGAGAGAGGGGGCTATCAGAATCAGAGTCAGGGGTATCAGAATCAAGGTATGTTGATCTTGTTGTTATTATATTGATCAAAGTACTGCAAGTGCATAATTGAGTTCGAAAGGAATTTATACAACGTGTTACAAAATACCCCGTAAAAATACAAAGCCAAAAATATTGTCAACTCTAGTAAACTGTCATCTCAGGAAACCATTGTAAATGGACTTGTTATAAGGTCACATTAAACCTTTGGCTTTACGGGTAGTTTTGTAACATCCTGTATATAGACGTGATTTATGTGTGTGTATGTAATAACTGTTAAAGCCTGTACTTGTATAGATTTTCGTTATGTTTCGTTATCAAACCAGCCAGAGATAGGAGCTCCGCGAGCGGTGCTTCCTCGGTGCTATAATTGACAACATTTCATTTTTACAACACCTGAAAATGTATATATGGTTCGAAAGCATTTTGCCTCCTGATCACTGCAATATGTTTATATAATTTTAATATCGCTTATTATAAAAAATAAAAAATAATTAAAAATATGTCCTAATTTTACCAAAACTACCACAGGATAGGTGAAACGCCTTTGCTTTTTTCACGAGAATAAATAAGCGATCATAATTTTGTATTTTTGACAACTTCAAAGTACAAGGGGGGCAACTCTGAAATTCTATTTTCGAAGTTCGTTGCATACCTTCTCTCTCACTCTCATGATAATGACTATTAGTATGAGCGGAACAGCACGAAGCGAACCTCGAAAATCGAATATTGGAGAATAGGGCCTGACATTGACAACTTGAAATTAACGTCAGTTTTTTTTTCTATAGAGAAAATACAAAGGGATAAGTGTTTATTCTGTGATAGTATCGGAGTTACGCCCTTTTAGAATAAGCACAAATTAATTAATTAATTATAAATTAAATACAAGCCCTAGCGAAAAAATTAAACTGTCAGCGTGTTCATCTTTTCAAACAAAATACAGAGAACCATTAAAATTATAGGCTCAGAAATATGAAATGTTGTCAATTACCTCCTTTCCTTTCCCTTTTACTGTCTTCATTGCTTATGATTAAAACATTGTACTAATAAATTTCGGTGTTCCAGGCGGTGGCTACAAGACCTACCAGACCTCAGGTTACCAAGGTCACGGTCAAGGTCAACAAGGTCATCAAGGTCAACAAGGCCAAGGGTACAGAGGGTACCAGAATGAACATGACGACCGCACTGAGAGAATGGGGCGTGGCGGGTACCGTGGGAGGCGTTAACGCTTAAATACGCCCCTTTTTCAAGTAAATAAAATTCTAACCTAAAATATAATTTTGTTAGTCACATTTCGAGGAAACACTAGTTAGGATCCGTTAATGTTAATTGACAATATTTTAATTTTTTGAGTGCTATTTTTTATTGTCTGGCTCGAAATAGCGCTCAATTTTAAATAAATTTAAGACACCCGTATTTTTTTATAATTGCGAAAACCTTTTATTTTAGTGGAAAATTCCATTTAAATCGCTGCCCGAGCAGAAGGCGTATGTTAAAAAAATATTAAAAAAAAAATCATTTTTTTAATGTTCTACAAGCGTTTCTCTCGAAATGGTTTTTGATTTATGTAAATTGAAAATTTTGAAATATTGTCAATTGCACTCCTTAAATGGCAGTGGGCGGGGCACGTTGCATTGATTGTACTTCATTTAATTTAGAATTACAAACCACAATGACATTATAAATTGCGTCTGGTCAACTATTTCTTACCTAGTAAATAGTACAGTACAATAGTCTGGGAGCAGCAAAATAAAATTGTTGTAATGTCACTTTATTCGCGTGTAGTTAATTGTTACTCTAGTACAAATTGTAAAGAGATTACAGTTCACGAACCGCAATATGTTGTGGTTTCTCATTCTAAATTAAATGAAGTATAGACCAGGGACCGGAACCGTTATTGATTTATCTGTTAATATTGTTCTAATATCGTTATTTTATTTCGTTCGATAATATACCGGTTAATTGATGGAACGAACAAAAAAAACCAAATGAACGAAGAACGAAGTTTCAACGTTCGCGTTAGCGAAATTATACCAGTTAAACCCAGCCGCCGCCGACATACGCCAGACGCTCCAGTAGTGGTGTAAAAGAGACAGCAATACAAGTTCTATTTCGCTATTGTTCGTAATTTTCAATTTAACCGGTTAATTTCGTTCCCCAAAAACGAATGACGAATGAAAACCGCACAAACCGGTATCTCAATTGAACAATTGTTTAATCGGTAACCGCGAACGGAAACGAAATCCTTTTCGTTCTCGGGCGAGTGCACAATACCGGTTTCAAAAATTAACCGGTTTTCAGTTCCTGGTATAGACTGTCAACTGTTACTCTCTGGTCTCTCTCTCAAACTCTGTTCTCGAGGAAGGCATAATATCCAGCATTCATGTGGCAATCTCCCGGCTGATAAGAAACTATGACTCTAAGGGTGTTTCACCACTGTTAAATTCTAGTTATCTATGATATACGTCTGTTTAGTAGTAAAGGTCCGACCACACCGCCGCGTCGCAGTGACGTGTCGTAGGCGTCACGTTTTCTCACCGTTTCTTCATACATTTTGTTGTGTATACGCACCGTCAACGTCTTTTACGACGGTGTGGGTCGGACCTTAATAGAGACTGAATCATAGATAACTGACGCTTGAATAACTAGAACTTTCTTTAAAGTGCAGTTAGTTGGCTAGATACGATGAAATTAGGGTGCGACCACACCGCCGCTTAAAAAACGGTGACGTTACGGAATCGCCACAAAATGTATGAAGAAACGGTGAGAAAACGTGACGGATACGACACGTCAGTGCATATACGCGGCGGTTTGGTCGCACCCTTATGCGTTTTTAATCTATCTAATCATATGTAATGATTTTGTAAGGTTTGTTTGTATGTAAGGGACTATTGAATGGATTCTACAAGTTATTTTACTAACCGAAAGTTAGTGTGACCGATATACAGTGCTTCTAGTTTCTTAATGTATTTGACAGTTGCCGTATTCTGAATAAACACCACATAAATAGCTTGTCAAAGTGGCGAGTAACATTGTTGTTAAGTCTTGAAAAGCATTAAACAAAATATTCTTCAATAGTTTCCTAGCTATGTTTTCTGCTGTTGTAGAAAAGTACTAAAGGACAATCGCCACTTTAATATCAAAAACTGAACAAGACAAGAAACGCTACGCCGAGGAGTTCATGCAGCAGCAGCAAGCATGGTGGTGTCATTCAACGACTTACATAGCAAATACGAAAAGAGTAATCACGTCATAATGGGCTTCAAAACCAACGAAGAGGCATAGAGTTTTAATGTTGTAACCTCCATGACGCTCAAGACGCGTACAGTACTGGCCGCTTACAAAAGTAACGTACGTATTATCAATGTGCTGATGCCCTAGTACTTTGCTCCACGACTCAACAAAAAAGCACTTTAAAAATCGAACGCTATTCATTCGTATGTCAAAATAAGCTCTTAAGAGGATCTGATATCCTGGTACTTAAACTCTCCCTCCGTCTTACGCCTGACGCGAGTTTAACATTTTTTACCCATACCAAAAAGTGCTACTCGCTCTCATCCCAGTAATGTACTTTTTAATTCATGTTTATTCGAATCACGGCAACTGTCAAACACCTACATTAAGAAACTAGGAATACTATATTTTTTGTGGTTATTTTTTCACTACGTTAATTTGCCGAGCAGCACATATTATTACTGTTTTAACATTCATCAAGCCCTGGTACCAACTGTTTGTAATATAATAAATGGACTGCTAAATACTGGTTTGTTTTTTTTTTTTCATTTGAGTAATATTATAGGCTTCTGCTAACTTAGCAATCGTTCGTCCTTATCTGTGAAAGGTAAATGTGACATAAGGACAAACGATTACTAAGTTAGTAGAAGCCTATAAAGCATTTATGAATAAGGGGGGTTCTCTATTGTTTGCCCGAATTTCACATGAACTAATTTCACATGCCCGAATTTCATTTGCCATAATTTTATATTCCCTAACCTAACCTATACCTAGATTAATTGACGAGTCATGTGACCTGTGTATTTAATATTGCGGGGGCTTCGCCCCGCTTGCAGATGCTTCTATTTCTGCTCTGAGGGTCGCAAGAAACCTAACGAACCTAACGTGTTTCGGTAGCAGTAAATTTCAACAGTCTGGATCTTTTTTTTCCTTAATTATGGCAAATGATTGTTATGGCATGAAATATTTGTGATTTTGAACGTTATGGAAAGCAAAAATTATGGAAAGTGATATTATGGTATCTGATATTAGGGATGTTGAAAATTATGACGTTTGAGTATTATGGCATGTGATATTAGGGTAAATGAAGGTTATAGCCAGTGACCATTATGGGAAATGGTGGGATCCCGTAATGGACGTATATACATTATAAGTCGTTGGCGTCGACACGTAAAGTAGCCTTACACGCGGATATAAATTGATTCCGTATCGCGATATCTGTTCAGTGCTCACTGCTCACACAAATGGTATTTAATGTGAGAGCGAGAGGGACTGTATAATACGAATTGAATTAATCTGAATTTGGGGTAGACAGGGATCAAATTTCTATACTTTAATGAAACAAAACATAATTTTTCACATTTATTTTCCATTTATACAACAAATTCCCTGTTTTATCGTGAATCTAGACATCGACACATCAATATACTTAACTTTCGCAAGCTCGTATTTCGCACAATACCATAGTTGCAAAAACAACCTACCACAATGGGATTAAAGTTTAAATTCCTCATTCGTATAACGTACGAGCTGGCCAAAGCTACAAGGTCGCCAAAAGTGATTATTTCAAAAATACCAACAATACCAATCAAAAACTATTCTTATATTACGTGTATAAGGTTCAATATTTCAAATCATTGGACTTAGGCTTTCATAAGACTTTTGGGTGCCTAAACATAGTAACAAAAAATTGGTATAACGTAACATTTGATATAATGCTTTATTTGACATAATATGATTTAGGGTGCGACCAAACCGCCGCGTATACGCAGTGACGTGTCGTATGCGTCACGTTTTCTCACCGTTTCTTCTTACATTTTGTTGCGATTCCGTAACGTCACCGTTTTTTAAGCAGCGGTGTGGTCGCACCCTTATCCTAGAACTAAACTTTACATGATAAACCTAATGTAACAAAACCGGGTACATAAAGTTTGAAATGCATAATGGGTTAAAATACATAATGGTTCTGCAGTGTTTTGTACTGATTTTGGTGTTCAATAAAGAGTATTTGTATTGTATTGTATTGTATTGTAATGGTTCAAAACATGTAATTTGATTTTCACAGAAAATGGCATATTAATAGAATCGTTATAAAATAAACCTAACCTAACCTAAACCAATGTATAGATTACACTATCAGAAAAGTTCATCTAGCTAATAGTTTCACAGAAAATTGCATTATATATTTTGAACCATTATACATTTTAAACTTTATGTATTCTGACCCGCGCCCAACAAAACCAAACGTAAGTAAAATCTAATTACTAAACAACCTTTAACGTTAGTTTATGAGATATAAATAGCATAGCATTATACCAAATGTTGATTTTTACACCAACATGTTATATTTATTAAACTGCACCCTTTTTAAGAAACACGGGTCGTATAGTCATAGACAAATTTGAGGCGAATATGATTCACTCATCGAACATTTCAATATAGGCATATTACTACCGAGTCAAAACATCAAATTTGTCTATACTTCATATAATTTAGAATGAGAAACCACAATAGCATTATATTGCGTCTGGTCAACTATTTCTTACCTAGCAAATAGTACAGTGCAATAGTTTGGCAGCCGCAAAATAAAATTGTTTGAATGTCACTTTATTTGCGTGTCGTCAATTGTTACTCTAGTACAAATTGTTAAGAGATTACAGTTCACGAACCGCAATATAATGTTGTTGTGGTTTCTCATCCTACATTAAAGTATAGGGATAGACAATAAGTGTGTAGCCGTAGGATTACAATATTTGTGCAAATTGTGTTTCAAATTTCTACAGAATCATAGTTTATGCAATGAATGACGTCACTATAAAAAAATCTCATCTCAAATCGATCTTGACATACACACTTTAATTGACAATCCCGAAAAGAAAACTAAAATTATATTGTCCCATATGTTGCTTAGTGCGTATCTGGACGTTTCTTAGTGTCCCATATGAGGGACAAAGGGTTGTGGAACTATTTGCAGTGACCCATATGGGCCACGGGACAGTGAAGGTGTAGTGATGTCAAATCAATTCTAACGTATCTGTGGGATTACTAAGTGAGAAAATTCGTTGTCAACTTTTAAATTCATATTGTTAAAATGTTTTTGTGACTATTTGGGATCGAAGACGAATTGGAAAACGTGACAGTCTTTGGCGTAAAGGGTTCCTAGAGTAATATGGTGACCATCCAAAAGCTATACGTAACATGACATTGGACTTATAAAAATCCCATATATTTGGAATAAATGTTTTTTCGGACAGCCATTAAAGACTTTCACTTGAAAATGGAAAATTTTATTAATTCGTATTAACTGATGACACGGTAACAGGAAAACTAGAAATTTTAAAATAAACAGCTGTGTTACTTGTGTTAAAAAATCCTACCCTCAATCAATGGTTTTTTTTTTCAAACAGTTATTGTCAATTTTCTGTTTGTTATTTTTTGATTTCTTCGCGATTTCTTGCTAAGTATAGCTGTTAGAAGTTTCACTATCCACATCCACTAACATTGAACATGCATTGAACAGACAACATAGACATAGATCCTGTATTTTCGGTCTCTTACCACTAGTTCCATTATCAGTTCCATTGATGGTACTACTTTGTATAGTGATAATAGAACTAGTGGGAATAGACCATTTTCTTTTTAAACGCTATCTATCAGATAAATTAGCAGTAGCTTATCCAGAAGACTAATATCACACCGAGTAATGGATTAAATCGAGTATTAGAAAAAAGACTTCCGGAGATAGATCATTAGCTGAACAAGTTCTTTATCATTTACATGACAGTTGCTACAGCAGAAAAAAACAAGAATCTTTGATGATTAAAAATTTTTTTTTTGTATTTTTTTATGTAACAAAAAAATTTAAAAAATTAATGAAAAATCTTTGTAGAGGTGTTTAGTCAAACAGAAACACCTGTTAAATTAATCCGGAACAATTTTAAGAGACTTCTATTTTTTAATGTCAGCAATTCAGGAAGTCCTTTTTGTTGATACTTCGTCTACATTTCACAAACAATTAACATCAAACACCAATTTATTTATTTTATTTCAGACAGACAGCAACGACTACCAGATTAGGTTACGAGTTAACAAAAATCTTGGCCATACGCCTATTACAATAAAGCCTATTTTTCCTTGAATTAAAAGCGAGAAATTAAGAAAAGTTTTTAATTTTACTGACTAACAAAGAACGGGCTACTTTCCATAAAAAGTTGTATGGAAAACGACCCTTTGTTTTTGCTTGTTAGTATAAAAAATAACAATTAAAAGAACTTCTTAAAATGCCTAGTCCACTAGTACAGTCAAGGGCATTAATATATGTACGTTACCAAGACGCCAAAAACATCTATACACCTTCATTTGACGTTGGCTGTATCGATATTTATGCCCTCGACCGTACAAATAAATATGTTGATGTTCGCATTTTGAAAAATAAAAATCACCGTGACAAAACATCACAAAAAAAATTGGTTGCCTGTAAAGTCGGTATACGGGCGAAAGTTTTACGTGACAACGACTTTGAGTGGTAAAATAATTTTAATGTGAATATTCATTCGTATAGTAGGAAGAAGGATGAAATAATAGTAACAATTTAAAACATTTATTTATACAAAGAATTATATTTAAAACATTAATTTATACAAAGAATCTAAATCGAAATAGAAGCGCAAGACATGAACCGGTGTGTATGCCTATCTCTCTCACTCTCTCTCTCTCGCTCTGTCTCTCTCGCTCTTAGGCGGGCTAACTGTGCTCGAGTGGAAGGGACGCGTGCCTTTCACTTTTTATGTCTGTCTCTCTCGCTCTTAGGCGGGCTAACCATGCCCGCGTGCCTCTCACTCGCTCTCATTGTGAGCGCATAACGTGAGCGGAGCGTAACGCAGTTTCTTGAAGTGTCACCCGGCAAACCAATTTATAAGACGTTGTCACGTCAAAAGTGTATTATCATAAAATATATGACACGTCGTACATAATTGCTCAAATAGCGTGCACTAACCGTGCAAAATTACGTGCAAGTCAAATTTAATACTAATTATAGTAAAATCTCATCAATTAATTCCTTGTGAACACGTTCCCGTTACAATCATAGGCCATACATATTTTATAGAACAGTAAAGCGAATAAAAACAAGTACTTAATGAAATAATATTCACTTCAATTATAAATTTTATTAATAAGTAGTAAAGTATCGAACAATACATGGCCCCCTCTTTCGACAATGCGACAATTGTCGGTGACTAGTGACAATTCTGTTTACGCCGGTTGGTTTCATTTCATTATTGAGTATTCCATTACGAAGGGTCTATAAAATTATTTCCCGCAAAACCTAACCATTACATTTCTAAACGACACTGAAAATTAGAACACAGAAAAATCCGAAAAGTAAAGCTATGGCCGGGAATCGAACCCGGGTCCTCGTCAATCCGTGACGCGTGCTATACCCCTACACCACCCATGGCAGCTATAACCTAACCATTACTACTACTACATTTCCGAAATTCCTGAAAAATTCAATATTTCATGTGCTATGAAAAAAATTACTAACGAATATTATGACCAGTGAAAATTATGGGACAAAAAGGGATCTCTTTCGATTTGGTAAAAACAGGCCTGTCCAATCATGACTCAATGACTCAAACAAGCGGCGCGCGAGCAAGAAGTACTATCGTTCGTTATTCGAATTTTTAGAAACAAATACTTTTTTATTCGCTTTACCAATTACAGTTTTAACATTCAGCTTCTCAATTATAGGCCTAACAAGCGTCTTATAAGTTTCTGAAATAATAAATTACTTCAGTGCCCGTTTCTTAAAGCTACAATTTACAATAAAATTAAACAATTCTAAGTACCTGTTAAGTTCTAGTTATCATAAGTGTCAGTTATCTATGACGACGTCTCTGTCTGTTTCGTAGTAATAAATAGAGACGGAATCATAAACTGGAAATTAACAGATAGTGGTGAAACAAGCCCTAAACTAGCAACATTAGCCGAATCAACCAATCAGCAGTTGGGATTTGACCAATGTTGCCAGTGTTGCCTTGTAAAATTTACCCAATTAACCAATCAGCAGTCGTGACTTACTTATACTTATGAAAATGTAACTTGTAGTTTCGAGAAACGGGTTATTTGTTCAAGTAATTCATTAAAAAAAATGTTCAAATCAGAGGCGTAACTATAATTATCTGCATGGCTAGCACCCTTAGACCACCCGTCTCTTTTCAGAACGAACAGTACGAAAAGGACTGACGGTCCATCTATACAGCTCTCGCTCGCACTTTAGCTAGCCGTGCGGCCCGTGGCAGTCATCACATGGGGTCCATCCTTACTATAAAGAGGTACGGTCACCCAAATAAGTGGTCTACCACTTTTCATCCAACTTCCTATCAAATGAAAATATCGTTAAAGTCGAACTTTCAAGTTGACAGCCTGTCTTATCGACGTTATTATATTGTGAAGTGCAAAGGAATTTTAACCTTATGGTGGTAGACCACATATTTGGCTGATGGTACATCATCGTCACTATGCTCTAGGCTGAGCCAGTTCGGGGTCCCGTAGAGCTAGGAACCTTTGCCAGTCCTACCACCCTATAAATACGTCATCCCACTATACAGTATGTAAACTAAGTAAAACCCGTTAACGGCCAGATTAGTACTGCACAACAATTTGTTATTAACAATTATTGATTTTACGCACTTTATCTGTAAGTCGCCCATGGGTCATTCTAAAATCCGTTGCAGAAAATAATGTCCCGCAACTAAAATACAATTCTTTTCGCTGAGATATTAGAAACATCTATAGCATTATTGGATCATTCGTTAAGGGACATATTAATTAATAACTTTTTAAACATCTAAAGCCTTTAATATTAATTAATCACCAATTTTTTCATGGAACAGAGTAGTCATTCATGGTAACAGAGTTGTTTTTCATACAAAAAAATTGTGTCCCAGACTGCAGACCATTATACGGAAACCGTGATACCATTTTATCAAACCATTGGATCTTTTTTTTTAAATGCTATATTTATTAAGCAATTTTAACACTTTCAACAACACTTTTCATACCTAGTAAATACAATTTATTGATCCACCTATGATTATTTCAAAATTTGTCCCACTTTATTTCAAATAGTAAGGGTACACTCTGTTACCACATATATTTTGACAGCTGCCAAGAGATGGTGCACTTTTTCAACGGAAACAGTTGTGTTATTATGACTACCGCTTTATCGACACTGTTCTTTGCTAGTGACGCGGGGGGTGTACGAACCAGTTGTCCGTTGGCTGTGATGTAAGGCGCGTGGTTTTATTCTGTGTGTACTCTGTTACCGGCGTTTTTAAGTAAGTATTCCCATATTTCTATACAAATTTACAACTTCAAAGTTGTTCTAATGGAATAATTGCCTAATGTGCATTTATTTTAACATAATATAATTTTGATTAACTAATAAAAGACACGAAGCGTTAAATTTACTACTCTGTTACTGCACAACTCTGTTACCACTGTGGTAACAGAGCTGTTATTATACTTATTATTTAACTGTTTGAAGCTTTGATCGTCGTTAGTCTGTCTGTATCTTGTATAATAAATTAAATGATTTGTTCTAGATATTTATATGACATCATTATGGCTCTCACCGCTTCTGAAAAGCAGCGACGCTATAGGGAGAAGCTTAAACTAAATCCAGAAAAGGAAGCAGAAGCTAAAATAAAGGATTTAAAAAGTACTTATTTTTTTTTAGCATTAATGTCTAATTATTATAAAATAAGAAAGTTTTGTGATCATAGTTCATAAATTCGTTGTAAAATTACAACTATGTTACTGTTCCTACACCTCTGTTACTTTTATGTCCCTATTTTTATAAGAGTAAAGTTGTATTTTTTTAGTAAAACTCGGTACTTTATTGTATATTTTATATATATTTTATATATCAGATATCTATATTACTTTTATTTAAGAACATAACTTAGTTATATTCTTATATTTCATTCAATTTAAGCAATTTAAGGAAAAAAATTGTTTCATAAAACATACAAAGTAACAGAGTATCCATAGTTTTAATTACTATTCATAATTAAGAAACAATACTGAGATTTTCTATGTCAAACATTGAGAGCAAAGACTTAATTTATGTTAATTCCAATGAAGAATACATAAAAATATTTTTGTTATTTAACTAATAATAAATAAATGATGGTAACAGAGTTGTTATTTTTTTGTACCCTGATCCAGTAAAGTTTCTCAAAATCTGAAAATAGAGGCAAAATATCGCGCCTGGCTTCAAAACTGCATTTTACAGAGTTATGTACATAACATGGATATCTTTACACCTAAATTAAACATTTCTTAATTTTTTTTAGAATTTAGTTTTATTACCACGTTTTTCTGCAACCGATTTTAGAATGACCCCCATAACAGAATGTTGTTATCATCCTATATGCAACTAATTAAAAAAAAAAATTTGACGTGAAATGATGCGTAACTTTACTGACGTCAGTGTGTCGCAAATAGCGACATCTGTATCTGATGCTTGTTGTCGCAACCACTTTGCGTACCTCACTTTGAGGGTCGATAGATTGATTTGATAGATACTAAGCGATAAGGAACCGACGAGCATGTATGAAGAGATTGATGAATGTGGACGAAGCGAAAGAGGTATGTCAGGATCGTAGCAAGTGGAACAAAGTAGTCTCTGCCTACCCCTGTGGGAAAGAGGCGTGACGATATGTATGTATGTATGTAAGCGATTTAACCAAGTGCCGATAGATGGCGTAACTTAGCCTACCCCCAAAAGCTACCATTTATCGTTACCACGTAAAACTATAGTCCGTAAACCGACTTTATAGACAACCGGTTTTTTTTAATTAGAACTGCTGTATACACTCGACTTGGCCGTTAAGGAGTTAGAAGGTTTGATTTTCGTTAATTTACATACTGTAAGTCTTCGGCAACTCGTTCAACAATTTCTTACCTCAAAGTCTTGACCCCGCGACGCGTTGTCTTGAGTCTTGATCGTAGCAAGTGGAACAAAGTCTCTGCCCACCCCCATGGGAAAGAGGCGTGACTGATGTAGTCTTGAGATCTACAGGTCTTCAGTACTCCACTTGTAGGCCTCTTCTTCCTGAGCTTTGCGCTTGCTTTGGTGGTCGAAGAAGGACTTCTCGTAGCCATTGGAGCGGTCGACACCGTCCCAGCGGTAGCCAGGGCGGATGTTGAAGCGGTTGGGCGGGAAACTGCCCTTGTAGGACGGCCGTTCTATAAATACAGGCAAGTACAGATGTAGTGCGAATTTTTTTTCCATGACATTTCGTTGAATCCCATGCGGTTTTCAACTTTAATGATATTGGAATAAGCTTCTTATTTATAAAAAAAATAATCTGACAGCTGCATTATATACACGACTTTAATAACATGCAACTAAAGTTGAAAATCGTATAAAATTTAACGAAATGTCATGGAAAATCATTTTGCACTACACCTGTGTACAGGGTGTTTGGTAGCCAGGTGTAAAGCTTTAGGGGGGTGATTTTTGAACATTTTAAGCCATACATGTTTTAGCCGAAATTTGTTTTTTTTTTTAAATTTAAAATTTTGACATTTTATGAAAATAAATATTAATTTGATAGAAACGAGTCAATATTGCACCAATGAGCGTTAATTTGTAAACAAAATCTTTTATTTCGGATAGTTTAATGTGTATTGGACCAAATGAAATAAGTTTTAAGTTTAAGTAGTAAGTTTAATGAAATAAGTCTTGCCACAGAAACAAAATGGAGGCATTCGACATTACTAAAAATGTCTTATTTTGGAACAGTCATTTTTCTGTGCCATAAGAAACATTTTCAAAAACATGCCTGTTTATTGTTCTTTCATTTAAGGTATCACTTCATATTGCTTGCTAAATCTGAGATAAAAAGTAAAAACCAAACTCGGGGAGCACTCGCTAAGGATGCACTAAAGTATTGAAATTTCACGTTAAAGGTAGGTAAGTACTTAAGTAGTAAATTACATGAAAAAAGGTAAAAAAAAATCATTAATCTCCACTAGTTGTGATTTGAATGGTTTTTTTTTATTTTTTTTTATGTGGATAGGAAGGCAAACGAGCAAGTGGGTCACCTGATGGTAAGCGATCACCACTGCCCATAGACATCCGCAACCCCGGAGGGATTGCAGATGCGTTGCCAACCTAGAGGACTTAGATGAAATGCCTCTTGTGCCCGTAATTTCCCCGGCTGTCTTACTCTCCACACCGGAACACAGCAGTGCAAGCACTGCTGCTTAGCGGCAGGATTTGCGAGTAATATGGTGGTAGCGATCCGGACGGACCTTGCACAAGGCCCTACCACCCACAGTAAAAGTAAATTAATTTTAATTCATTTTTTTGCGCCCCCGTACCCGCGCGGGCGAGGACCCAGCTAAGCGATCTATAGTAATTGCACATACCAGGGCCCAACTCCCCGCGCTCTTTCTTCTTCTCTCTAATGTACTGCAGCATGGGGTCCCCATCTCTTTCTATCTGCTTCAACCGCCCCTCCAGGTCAGCGTCATCCTTGTGCCTCGCCAGCGGCTTGGACGCCTCGTGCATGAACTCCTGGACTCTGGACTCCTGATCCTGAAGCTGTTTCAACCTGTAATCGGGGCAATATTATAAATTTACCTTTTTAATTTTGTCAGGTCCACTTGCACAGTCCAGAGTTAGAAATTAAATCGCTAAGGGCCACTTGCACGGACCAGGGTTAACATAACCCCGTGTTAGATGCCAACCCGGGGCTACGTAGTGTCAAAATGTATGGAACTGTCAAACCTAACCCCGAGTTAGCGATTTAATTTTTTTACTCTGGACTGTGCAAATGGGCCTTAGTATTATAGCTTAAGAGGCTGACAACACCTAATTTTGTTGAAATTGATGTTATTTAAACACTTTTTTAAGAAAAACTGCACACAAAAAAAATACAAAAAAAATATAATTTAAATTTTCATCATATTTCAAACACGCTAGACGGGCTCGATACATAATTGAACAAAATCGGCTCGATAGAAAATAATTGCAAAGATTGGTCTCAAAATCATCATTAAACGGTTCTATGTCTTTATTTTTTCGACGTATGGGTCTGCAATTAAAAACATGAAGTCAATATATTCATACCTACACGGCTAACGAGTCATATTTCACAAATAATCCATACTTTTGTTTATTTCTTATGATTTGTGTCTTATTTGCAAGATTTTAGACGCGCGCCAAGCTGCCGGAATAGTTTCTTCTCTTTCACTAACAGGCACGTGAACCGTATGTGTGAAGAGTGGCGCTGCTCCAGGTCATTTGCTGTTGACAGCGCCTTAACAAGTTTCTATTTGGCCTTCGAAATGCTGCGGATTTTCGGTGGTACTAATTTATTTTACTGGCAACGAATAATTTGATAGACGTTGAATGTCCATTTTTTTTTGTGGATAAAGCTAAAGAGGTATGTCAGGATCGTAGCAAGTAGAACAAAGTGGTCTCTGCCTACCCCTGTGGGAGAGGCGTGACGGTATGTATGTGTTATTTTTTTGTTTTTTTTTAACTACTTTTGTGATTGTCATAACGCGTGTCGCATCACGTTTTTTTTTCTTAACAAGGATCAAAGGATAAAAGATTTATAGAATAAAAGATCAACTGTCTCTCAAATACCATTCCATGTTGATTTTTTCACGTCCTACTTAAAAGGTGCGACCACACCGCCGCGTATACGCAGTGACGTGTCGTAGGCGTCACGTTTTCTCGCCGTTTCTTCATACATTTTGTTGCGATTCCGAAACGTCACCGTTTTTTAAGCGGCGGTGTGGTCGCACCCTAAAACAACTTTATTACATAGATTCTAGCAATGCTTAGGCCCTGTTTAGTGTCCACCATTTTTCGTTTTTAGGGTTCCGCACCTCGAAAGGAAAAAGCGGAACCCTAAGGCCGTTTGTCCACCGCCGCCGTCACCGTCACGTCACCGAGAACGAGATGACGGCGCCGAATTAGCGGTACATACATTTACTTAAGCCGCGTGTCCACCGCAGCGCTCGGGTGACGGATGTGTGTCATCTCGTTCTCGGTGACGTGACGGTGACGGCGGCGGTGGACAAACAGCCTTATAGGATCACTTTGTTGTCCGTCCGTCTGTCAAGATTAAGACCCTTTTTCTCAAGAACGCGTGGAGGTATCAAGCTGAAATTTATATCAAATAAGTACTCAGGTACTCAGGCCTCAGGTCTTGAAGCTGTGAAAAATCAAACTTCTAAGCCAACGCAATCAAAAGATACAGCCGTTTACGCCGCAAATTTCCGCAAATCCCGTGAACTTAGAATCTTTAAATTTGGTACGCAGCAACGTCTCATAAAGACACAGATAAAGGAAGAATTGCGCAAACCGTAAATTTTCTACAGGTTTGTACGGAATCTTCGGTGCGCGAGTCCGACTTGGCAGGTTTTAATAAGAAACTTACCCTCTGCTCCATTTCTTGTATTTATCATCTAATTCTTTCTGCTTTTCTGCCTTTTCCCTTTGCTTCTGTCTGTCTTCTGATGTTTCTCTTTTGCCTGAAATAAAATCAAAGGATTAGCATTATGGCCCTCGGTTTCGCCATGTAAGGAATAAGAATTCATACATACACGTACACAAATCACGTATCCTTTACGGAGTAGACAGAACCTAAGGTGACAAGACCTAAAGGACGCGTTTAGCATGATTGTGGGCGTATAGATGGAAAGGGGAATCATAACAGTGATGGGTTGCTAGTCGCATCGCCAATAACATGATTCCTAAGATTTTTGCCAATTCCCTCGATGGGCATTTACCATCTGCGGGAGAAGAGAACTAGCTGGTACATTCAATTTTTTTGAACTGAAAACTTCTTAAGCGGCGCTGAGCGCTTTTAGGGATGGGTAAAAATGATAATTTCGCGTCAGACGTAAGACGGAGGGAGAGTTAAATACCAGGATATCAGGATCCTCTATAATACGTACGCTTTTTTTTGGAAGCGGCCAGTGCGGTACGCGTCTTGAGCGTCATGGAGTTTACAACATTAAAATCTAGTCTAAGCTGCTGTTTTCACTTCTGCTGGCACTCCCGGAGAGCGACCAGTATGGAAGTTATAAGAATTAAGAGTGTGTAAAGTTACCTTTCCTAGACACAGCCTTAGCATTTCTTCCGGATACTTCATCGTTCATTCTGTTAAACGCCTCCTCTTCTCTTCTTCTAAATGATTCATTTTCCCTCTTAAGTTGCCCAGAGTCCTGCAAGCCCGCTAGTTTCCCATCGAGAGTCTTAGCCATCTTCTTATGTGTAGGCGGAGGGCTTTCATTCTGACTTCTTACGTCCCTCCTTGGTGGCGACATGTCAGAATCGCTGTTCTTTCTATTCCTTTCAACATTTCTCCTTGGTGGTGATAAGTCAGAATCCGGAGACTTATTTCTTCTCTTGTCACCATTTTTAGATTTGTTCGGTGAACGTTTTCGCGGTGGCGACATGTCAGAATCAGAATTACGCTGTGGCGGTTTTCTTCTTTTAATATCACCTTTGTTTTTCTGTCTTTTAGGCGAGTCAGAATTTCTTTTTCTTTCTGGTGAATTTCTCTGTACTCTAGATTTTCTTTGTGGTGATTGGGAATGCCTTTTGGGTGATTTTGAATTTCTTCTTGTTTTTCTTGGGGGGGAGGCATCGGAGTCAGGAATTTCGCTGCCCCATTCACCCCAACGACTGGGTTTTCGCCTTTCCTTTGGTCTGCGACCCTCTAGCTTTCTTGGAGGTGACTGATTATGTCTCCGTGGAGGTGATTGGTCAGAATCGTTACTCCTTTTACTTTTCTGTTCTTTGTGGTTACGTTTTCTTGGTGGCGATTGGTCAGAATCATGACTTCTTTTACTTCTTTGATCTTTCTGATTGCTTTTTCTTGGAGGTGACTGGTCAGAGTCGTAACCCTTGCTTTGCTTATCTTTAGTTTGACCTTTTCGTGGTGGTGATTGGTCAGAATCATTATCATTCTGTCTTCTAGGTGATTCTTTGTTTCTTCTTGGTGGACTAAAGTCACTGTCACTGTTGTTTTGTTTCTGTTTGGACTTTTCTTTACTATTTGCATTGGAACTTGTGCCTTTGTCTGCATCTTGTGCCTCATCTTCAGAGTCACTGTACATTTTACCAAAAATGAGTACATTTTCTTTTTCTTTCTCTTTTATAGCTTTCTTTATTTCTTGTACTTGTAATTTACTGTTGAAGCCGTCATCCTGAAACATGTTTATAGTTTAAGCATGTAAACAATGACATGACATACTAATCAATCAAATAGTCATTATAATTATTTTTTATTTTTATATAATAGGGTGGCAAACAATCAAATGTGTAACCTGAAAGTAAATTGGCACCACCATCTTACTCACTAATTAAAAATAATATCTAGAATATCAGTGACATTAAATTTGAACCTTAATACTATGAAGATACCGTTTGTTTTTCAATATGAATGTTGCAGCTTTGCGATAATAGAGACAATGGCCTTTGTTTAAAAGATTAGGGCAGGAAGCGAAAAATCCACCCGGGAAGATTCATACTATAATTTGCTTATATAAAGTCAAATCATACCATACCTGATTTACGACTTTCCATTTTGAACTTGTATTGAACAGTTCCATCTTACGGACTTCCTCGGGTCTTTCATCAATGATGCCTGCGATCTGTGGGGCGTCCTCACCCTGGTCCAAGATGTCCAGTTCATCGCCATCTAACGGACGGAGCTTTGACAAGTCTATGTCGTCATCTATAAATTTTATTCTGTAAGATGAAAATTATTTAGTTTAATATTGCATTTAAAAAAAAAAACAAAAAAATAGTTAATTTGGAATAAAAAGGCAATTAAAAAAATTAAAAAAAAAAGCATTTTAAAGGCCTTATTAGGTAACAATTAAGAACTGAACGTTGTTTTTTTTCTACTTCCCACATGCGAGGGGTTGAAGATACTGCCATGTAAACATTTTTGTAATTTTCCTAAAGAAATAGTTAATAGATTTAATTTTTGAGCGTTGCATAAAAGTAGCAGTAACTATAAAATTAAGTAAAAAAAAAAGGTCAACAGGAAAATTTGTTGTGAAACAAATTCAGAAATCAAAATAAAAGAGAAAATGAAGTGAAACAAACACAGGTGGTCGAATCGAGTTGATGATTGATCAATGAAGGTATACGTGTTTTGAAATACAAGTAATACAACTGGAAAACATAACCTACAAAAATCTCATATTTTCGACTCAACACAAGCCTCTACTAAAATAAGTGATATGTATCACATTAACCATGCTATGAAGCACGTAATTAATCATTATTTATCTGTGACAAAGTTAAAATTAAGTGATAAATTAGTGGGATCGTTATGCTAGCTTACCCTTTGCCTTTCACGACCTTCTTCTTTTTTTTCTTCTTATCCCCTGACGATCCAGTCAGGTATTTTTGCAAATAAGCTTTCTGGTCTATCTTTGCAGCCATTATGAGGAGTGCTTTTGATCAAAATAGTGTTTTATAAAATAATACAACACAATTTACGCCAAAGCAAAGCTACATCGAACAATTGACGTTGACAATTGACACTACACTGACATACCATAATGACATTTGCCTTTTTGATTTTATCACCCAATATGGGCAAAGGACATACTGTTCATACAACCCTCTTTAATACAAAACTGAAGCCATCGAAGTACATACGAAGTGATGCATTATATAATACACACTGTAAACGCATCATCATGACATTGTCTTAAATGAGCTACTATTTATTTTAATTAAAAATAAACAATATTTGGCAAAATTAAATTACTTTTTGGCGGGAAAACCTATTTTTTAGGACATTGCATTTTTGACATTTATGCAGTGAATTGCAGTGTCTAGTGATGTGCATATTAAATATAAAAACCGGTTATAAGCATTTCTCATTTCTGACTTCCAAGCCCGTTATTGTGTTTTCCGTAGGTACCAAGAAAAATATTAATTAAGTTGCAATGATAAAAACCATAATAATATTTATCTCTTTACTATTCTATCGTATAAAATTTCTAGTTGCATGTCGCTACACTCTTGAATCGTGGTCATAAATAAATAAAATAAAATAAATAAATAAATCGTTGATGGATGGAGTTTCCGAGGAGTTTCCATACATTGCGTTTGAATCATTGCGAAGCTAAGCTGGTAGAATTGGGAACCTTTTGTATCTAAGTAGGTATGTAAACAAATGTATCGTGTTTTTCATTGTCTTTGTCTTGCGGTAGTTTTATTTCAAATTACTTTAAAATTAAATCGGAGTTGAATATTTTGATAAAATTAGTTCCACGCTTTTTATCCTATCTAACTTTGTGCACAAAATGAAAAAGACAATTATATATTTTTTAACATACTTTCTATATAAAAGTGTACCTCAAAATGGCACGTGACTTTCTGGTAATTCAAACATACTTTGTTTGAGTTACGGTTTGAGTGCTATTACAACTAGTTGAGTTCGTCATGTCTTGGTTTTTATTGGGTATGCCTCTCCCCCCTTAGCTAAGAAGGGGGCAGTAGGGCAGGAGAGTCCCACATAACTCCCATGCCGTCCCAACGGCGCGGGAGTATGCGCGAAGCATTTTCCCACCGTATAAAAAAATGGTGCGGTACGCTTCTATACGTTCGGTTAGCACACACTCTAACTAAATGTTTCCACTGACCATACTTTTATTTAGCCGAAATGTCGACTAGTTATTTTTAAGTGTAATTTCAGGAAAATAAATTAGCCTAAGGTCTGTAAATAAAACAAGATGTAATGCTGCAGCTTCCTTTTTGGAAATTGATTTATTAAAATTAACTTAACATTTTCGATGTCAGCTTAGCGAAAAAACAAAGATTAATGAACGGATTAAATACGCCAGTGTGTTGCATTTTTATTGTTACTGTTTCGTTCAGTTGTTACTTATCCTGATCATCGTTGTCTCTGTCGTCGTCTTGTCTATCATCATCTTGCCTGTCATCATCTTGCCTATCATCATTCTGTCTGTCATCATCTTGCCTGTCGTCGTCCTGCCTGTCATCATCTTGCCTGTCGTCATCTTGTCTATCATCATCTTGCCTGTCATCATCCTGTCTGTCATCATCTTGCCTGTCATCATCCTGTCTGTCATCATCTTGCCTGTCGTCATCATATCTCTGAAAAGTATAACATTATTGATTAGTAAGTACTTACACTATTAAGCTTGCAATGTCCATAATGTATGTACTCGCTCAGCTATCTGAGTCCACCAAGACGTAAGGTAAGACGCCCATTTCGAATCTTTTAAGAAATTAAGTAGTCGCGATATACCCCGTAACTAGCACTGGCAAATACGGCGTATCTACACAACACCCACAATGCAAAACGACGTAACTAGCCAGTTACGTCGTTTTTCACTATGAGTGTTGTGGAGATACGCAGTTTTTGCCAGTGCTAGTTACTATTGCACTATCCCCGACGAAAATGTATTTTTCCTTTTGCGGTTGTTTTTGGACTTATGGTAAATTATTTATTTATTCCGTCGCATTTTGTATACCTATCACATACATAATTATACTGAGATTGTCGTAATACATTGAAACTCTCACCAAAAATTGTCTTGCAGGCTGTTAAAACATACAAAAACGTATAGGTACCTACATAAGATTTTTTTCCATTGAAAATTTTATCTCGCATATTTATCTTTACTTACGTGTCTATTGCTAGGCTGTGTCTTTTGTGAATTTAAAATTAAATGCTAAAAAAAAACATATTATACTATTTTAAAAAATGGCACCGTGTAGCTAACTAAACCTGTAGATTTATAAGAGTGGACAATAAGTAAGTAGTCAAGTAAGTATTTATTCATTGTAAACAGACTGTGTACAAACATGTACAATATGTGGAATATTATAATTAAAAAACAGTCAAGCACGAGTTGACTCGCACATAAAGTTGCCGAAAAAGTTTTTTGTGTGGGAACTGTTCAGTTTAATGCTTTGTCTAAACATATTTTTTGTCTGCTAACCTGGAATTTTGAATGATGTTTGTCCTTTGACTGAAATAAAAATAGTAGAAAAATTTATCAATATGAAAGTAAATTTCTATGTAACAAGCACGTTACGTTCTTGACGTTAATTATGCTATATAAACATTCCTGGATCACAGGAGATAAAAGGGAAATTGTTTTTAAAGTCGAATGGGAGAATGTTTGCTGGAATACCTCTCGAATGCAAATGAAACTCACACTATCTGATTATGACTCAATTGGTCGATTGCAGATTAGAAAAAAAAATATATATAAACATTCCAAAAATATGTATATGTGAATGTATTTATGTATAACTCATTATTGTACATAAGACACATTAATGTTACATTATTTATTTGTGCATTGCATACAATTTTTTTTTTTCTATAACTAATTTATAAGAGAACTAGCGACCCGTCCCGGCTTCGCTCGGGTGCAATCAGTGTTTCCCTACTATATTATGCATGTATTATACATAATAAACCTTCCTCTTGAAGCTCTCTATATATTGAAAAACCACATCAAAATCCGTTGCGTAATTTTAAAGATCTAAGCATACCTACATAGGGACAGACAGACAGCAGAAAACGACTTTGTTTTATACTATGTAGTGATGATTAATGATTAACGACGAGTTAATGAATTAATACTCACATTAAATTGTGGCAGGACGCCCGTATGTTTATCCGATTTGGGCTTCTGAAATAGTGAAAAAAATAGTTGAATTGAATCAAATACTTACTCCAATTTGTTATTATTTAACAAATTGTTAACTGTGTATTATTTATATATTATTATGCTTTATTTTAGCTGCTGAGGTTGCTTACTTTGAAGTTCGGATTTGGATACTTGTTGACCTAAATTAAGACAGGTAGAAATGATTACTGAATAATAATGTGTTGCTGAATGTGAACATATAATAAACTATATAAAAATAAATAAATTAGTAATTGCATGTTTTTTTTTTCGTTTCTTTCTCTCGTTATTTCTGGTGGTTGAGGCCCTTTTAATTTGGAAATGTTCAAGAAAACAAAAAAATATAATCACAAAAGTTAATTATTAGTCAAAAGCTTGCACTCCTGTCGGGCTACTTCTTGTTTCAACTTTCGAAGTTCTTACCATATTGTCCCACTCACTCAATTTAAGTAAGTTAGGGCGAGACAGCGCTATACGAAGGCGAAATTAGCCGAGAAGACCGTTCAATCTTTATAGCCGGGTAATGTAAGATAGTTTGTTTTTACTTACTTTGCTCGTTTTTTTGTTTAGAATGGATTTTCCCGCCTGTAAAATCATGAAACGGTTAATTAATACGATACAACTGTATGATTTTCTCAGAAAATAGTAAATTAACAGGATTATTATAAAATAAACCTAACCTCTCTCTCTCTCTCTCCAGCCTATATACGTCCCACTGCTGGGCACAGGCCTCCTCTCAGAATGAGAGGGCTTGGGCTATAGTTCCCACGCAGGCCCAGTGCGGATT
Organism: Pandemis heparana; assembly: GCA_963854515.1. Classification (NCBI taxonomy): domain Eukaryota; kingdom Metazoa; phylum Arthropoda; class Insecta; order Lepidoptera; family Tortricidae; genus Pandemis; species Pandemis heparana. The sequence goes on from OY978031.1 coordinate 4,588,912, forward strand.
GGGAACTTCACACACACCATTGAATTGCTTCGCAGTTGTGTGCAGGTTTCCTCACGATGTTTTCCTTCACCGAAAAGCTCATGGTAAATTTCAAATGAGATATCGCACATAAATTCCGAAAAACTCAGAGGTGCGAGCCCGGGATTCGAACCCACGACCCTTTGCTTGAGAGGCCACAGGTGAAACCACTAGGCTACCATGGCTTAAACCTAACCTAACCTAAAAAAATCTATAGATTGCGCTATCAAAAATAATAATAATAATAATAAATTCGCATTATATATTTTGAACCATTATGTATTTTAACCGACAAGCTGAAGAAGGGGAGACTCCGCTGGTATGGCCACGTAATGGGAAAGGAGCTACTCTGTGAACACTGTGCTCAACATTAAAACATAGCCCAAGGGAAGAGGCAGGCCGCCTGCTACGTGGTGGTCAACTGTTGAGAGGGATCTAAAGGCCCAAGACATTTTCGCCAATGACAACCCGGGACGGAGGGTCCTGACGCCGCTGCACAAGGAGGCCCGACCCCAGATGAACTGGGAATATGGGTAAGGACAAGAAGAAGACAGATTTATATGGGGAGTGTGAATGGGTGCGTTGGGAGTTCCATGAGCAAATTGGGGACGTTTTGGAAAAAGGCCAGGTCAAGAGTACCCGAAACCGACGAGCATGTATGAAGAGATTGATGAATGTGGATGAAGCGAAAGAGGTATGTCAGGAGCGTAGCAAGTGGAACAAAGTAGTCTCTGCCTACCCCTGTGGGAAAGAGGCGTGACGATATGTATGTATGTATGTATGTATGTAACATAAAATGAAGAAACAAAACAATTTTTAATCACACTGTCTTTAATCTATCAATATATAAGTATGTATACCTATTTATTAAATTCAAGAAACAGTTTCATCCATGCTGGTCTGCGAAGAGAAATCCTAGAATGTACCAGTAGCTTCTCTACCCGTGCAGATCGTGAAAGTCCATCGAGAGAATCGTCCAAAAGTCCTAATAATCATCTTATAGCCGATGCAGTTAGCAACTCATCACTACCTATATTGATTCCCCTTTCCACAATCACGCGAAACGTGGCCTTAGGTCTTATCACCTAGGCTTAGGCTCTGAATACCCCGAAAGGGATAAAGGCGACATTATGTATGTATATAATAAAAATGAATGAATAGAATCTTATGTAGAGCTGTAGTCCTGAAAAATAGTGGCAAACTTAGTTAAAAACTTACGCGATCGTTGGATTTGGACTGAAATGTATATATTTAAAACTTCGTTATTACATATGTATTTCATTTAAGTACTAGCTTCTGCCCACGACTTCGTCCGCGTAAAATTAGCAATTGACATGTTTGTCGCTATCCCTCGGGAACTGTGCAATTTTCGGGGACAAAAAGTAGCCTATGGGCGCTTGTGCATTACAAGGAATTTTACTGTCCGGAGTCCGATTTTTTACGGAATACAGTTTGTATTGGTACCTATTCCATAAATCAGACTCCGGACAGTAAAATTCCTTGTAGTGCAAACGCCTTATGTTTCAATCTAGGGTACCAGCTATCTCTGTTCCAAATTTTATCCAAATCCGCCCAGTCGTTTCAGCGTGAAGAAGGAACAAACACACGCTCACTCACATCGTCACAAACTTTCGCATTTATAAGTAGGAAGTAGGATAGGATATAGGATAATGCACGTTTGCTAATAAATGTGTATTTATTTGGTGCATATCTAAAATCGACTGCCGCAACGAATATTAGGTATCGAAACTGCATAAGTCATGAAGCCAATGAGTTTACTTAACCGAAATGTAAACACTAGGTAACTTTAAGGGAAATTTTAATGCTCGTATTACGTGTCAATGGAATATTTTATTTTGAGTTAAGTATTTTTAATTAAGTACCTCGTCATCTAATTTATTAGAATCCTGAGGCGCGACCTGCAAAAGGAAAAACGAAATTAAATTATCATTCATTATAAATAAAATGAAAATGGTGAAAATTATGACGATATCGACTCACGTATGTAAACCGTAGAGCCTGAAAATAAAATAGTTTGCACAGAATTTGCAACAGAATAAATTAAAACTTATTACTTTTTTTAGGACTAGCTTCTGCCCGCGTCTTCATCTGCGTAGAATTATACATATAACCCTTCCTCTTAAATCATTATACCTATTAAAAAAAACGCATCAAAACCCGTTGCGTAGTTTCAAAGATCTTCCTAGTAATTTGATATGAAATAATGAACATAACTTACGCCTAATTTGTAAACTCGAGGATTTTTCTATAAAAAAAAATGAATTTGTATTTTAAAAACAAAGCAAAGCTTGAATCAGCAAAAGGAATAAATAATAAGCAAAGTTGCAAAAACATTTTAACGAATCGCTCAAACTTTGTACTTAAAACTCTAACTTACGCTTAATTTAGTCACTGGATTCTGAATAAAGAATAAACAAAACATAAATTAGTAACTCTAAAGAATCAACAACACAGAAAAATATTTATCTCATCAGAGTTTCTACACAGTAAATAAATAACAATTACGCAAAAACCACAAAATATTGCCAAAGTGATGTTAAAAATCCACTAAGTACTCACGTAAGCTACTTTTAGGACCTGTGTTAAATAAATAAAAAATATATTACTTGTTGCCAGATCAAAAATAAAAAATAACCCCTTATAATTTTCAGAACTTACACCGCGGCCTTGATATCTCTAAAAAAAACAGTTGAATAGTGGTTACTCAATGAAAATTCTTCTCAACGTTACGTCATAACAGTAACACGTGCCATAAAAGTGTCCTATTGTACGAAAAAAAAAACAGCACAGTCAAAGAATAACATGGAATAAAGTGGCTAATACGAACCTTTGTAAGATATTCCAACACCGAAGCAAGTTCGTCCAAGTTTTGTCCCTGTGACTAGAAACAAAAATGCATAAACAATTGAATATGAAAATATGATAAAAATGCACATTAATTTTCTATTGTCACATTACACGCTGAACACCGGTTTTGGTACGCACTAACCCCCATATTCATAAACGCTCTATAGGCTGCTAACTTGGCAATCACTTGTCCTTATCTGTGAAAGGTAAATGTCAAGGGCAACGATTGCTAAGTTAGCAGAGGCCTATAGAGCGTTTATGAATGAGGCGGTAATTGTTTTTCTTTAGGCAATTAATAAATACCTTTTGTGAGTTGTCGCGATGCTCAAGATAGCTATCGTCATCATCTCGGTCCTGAAAAAAATGTTTATTATATTTTATTAATTTTAATTAGGTTAAGCCTTAGGCTTACCGCAGCAGATCGAGAGCAGTGGAAGCTTTGGGGGGAGACCTTTGCTCAGCAGTCGGCAACAGGCTTATAAAAATAATATATTTATTTATTAATAATAAGGGTCTCTTCTCTGGAATATTTCTAAAGTGAGTTCCGCAGTGATCCCAGAACCCCTTTTACGTAGGCGCATTTTTAGAATTCCGCTAATCCACAGCTTTGGCTTAAAAACTAAAATAAGAAAGAGAAAGAGAGAGAGAGAGAGAGAAAGAGAGAAAATTCACTCACATAGCCACCTATAACTGTTTCCGAACCGTAGTATGGTGAGTTCTTCAAAAAAAGGTTTTAAGCGTCAATTTACTTACTTAATGGTTCTGGTATGAGATGAATTAAAAAAAATAGGTACTTACATAATATTTGTCAGATTTCTTGTCATTGCGATTGTACGCATATTGTGACTTCTACAAGAAAAAAGTTACACCTTATCAACCATTACTTTTGAGTTTCACTCATGTGTAGGGCATGTAAAAAAATTAGGTGCTTACATAATATCCGTCCGAGTTCTCTTTGTCATTGCGATCGTACGCATATTGCGAGTTCTACAAGAAAAAAGTTACACTTGTCAACTATTACTTTTTTTAGTTTCACTCACATTCTGGGTATAAAAAACTTGGTTACTTACATAATATCTGTCAGAGTTCTTGTCATTGCGATCGTACGCATATTGCGAGTTCTACAAAAAAAAAGTTACAGTAATGTCAACTAGGTATTACTTTTTTAGTTTCACTCACGTTCAGGGTATGAAAAATTTAGTTACTTACATAATATCTGTCAGAGTTCTTGTCATTGCGATTGTACGCATATTGCGAGTTCTACAAGAAAAAAGTTACACTTGTCAACTATTACTTTTTTGAGTTTCACTCATGTATGTATAAAAATTATGTACTTACATAATATCTGTCAGAGTTCTCCTTGTCATTGCGATCGTACGCATATTGCGGGTTCTACAAGAAAAAAGTTACACTTTTCAACTATTACTTTTTTTTAGTGTCAGTCACGTTCAGGGTATGAAAAAAATTAGGTACTTACATAATATCTGTCAGACTTCTTGTCATATCGATTGTACGCGTATTGTGAGTTCTACAAGAAAAAAGTTACACTTGTCAACTATTATTTTTTGAGTTTCATTCACGTACAAGGTATGTAAAAAAATTAGGTACTTACGTAATATCTGACAGAGTTCTTCTTATCATTGCGATTGTACGCATCTTGTGAGTTCTACAAGAAAAAGTTACACTTGTCAACTGTTACGTTTTTTTCGAGTTTCACTCATTAACGGAGTATGTAAAAAAATTAGGTACTTACATATCTGTCAGAGTTCTCCTTGTCATCGCGACCGTACACATATTGCGAGTTCTACAAGAAAAAAGTTACACTTATCAACTATAACTTTTCGAGTCTCACTCATACTTTTGTAAAAAATTTCGTGCTTACATATCTGTCAGAGTTCTCCTTGTCATTGCGATCGTACGCATATTGCGGGTTCTACAAGAAAAAAGTTACACATTTCAACTATTACTTTTTTTAGTGTCACTCACGTTCAGGGTATGAAAAATTTAGTTCCTTACATAATATCTGTCAGAGTTCTCCTTGTCATTGCGATCGTACGCATATTGCGGGTTCTACAAGAAAAAAGTTACACTTGTCAACTATTATTTTTTGAGTTTCATTCACGTACAAGGTATGTAAAAAAATTAGGTACTTACGTAATATCTGTCAGAGTTCTTCTTATCATTGCGATTGTACGCATCTTGTGAGTTCTACAAGAAAAAGTTACACTTGTCAACTGTTACGTTTTTTTCGAGTTTCACTCATGTACGGAGTATGTAAAAAATTAGGTACTTACATATCTGTCAGAGTTCTCCTTGTCATTGCGATCGTACGCATATTGCGAGTTCTACAAGAAAAAAGTTACACTTGTCAACTATTACTTTTTTGAGTTTCACTCATGTATGTATAAAAATTATGTACTTACATAATATCTGTCAGAGTTCTCCTTGTCATTGCGATCGTACGCATGTTGCGGGTTCTACAAGAAAAAAGTTACACTTGTCAACTATAACTTATCGAGTCTCACTCATGTATACATACAAGGTCTCTCAGGTTTTTCCGGAATATTTCAGCGAGTGGTTGAGTTAGGTCGACTGATCACCCCAACAAACATTTTTCATTTAAATTTTTGGTTCAAGATTAACCCATTATTCATAAACGCTCTGTAGACTTCTGCTAATTTAGTAATCGTTTGTCCTTATCTGTGAAAGGTAAATGTCAATGTGGCAGATAAGGACAAACAATTGCTAAGTTAGCAGAAGCCTATAGAGCGTTTATGAATAAGGGGGTTAATCTTAGTTTACTAGCTGTTGCCTGCGACTTCGTCTGCAAAGAATCGCTATCTCGCGGAAATTTTCCGGGACAAAAGTAGCCTATGTGCTATTCCAGACTTCTCTCTATCTATGTGCCGGATTTCATCCAGATCCGTTAGGCCGTTCCGGCGTGATTGAGTAACAAACAAACATCCATCCATCCATACATACTTTCGCATTTATAATATTAGTTAGATTACACTAGCTTATACATACAAAAATCTATATTAAATTTAATTTATCGTTAACTTTCGATAGTGGCTATCACTATTTTTGAATTGCACAAAACAGGTAACAGACTTTAGAGGCTCTGATCCCTCAGCCGCTACCCGCCACGCTGCCCGCCCCGCCGAACGCTCGCCACTCAGACCTTAAGGTCGTCACAATTTAAAAGGCCCGTTTTGACAGTTCACGCCCATGAAGTTCTCTATTTTTTACCGATCGAAATGTTCTGAAGGTAATTGCATTTTTCATTGATGGGTATCGCTCACTCAGCTAAGTGCTGTGCATAACGATTTTTTCATATTGTCCACAGACTATTAATAATCGGTTAAGGAAAAAATAAATCGATCAAGATACTTTTTTTTAAAGCGGACTCGCACTTGGCCGGTTTTATTTATGTTATTTAGACCAATTAATTACTGAATTTCACCAGCTGTGTAGTGATCTTTACTGAAAATTATGACCTTGGAGCTCAAAGCCGTAAACAATGGCAACACTGATTTCAATAGAATGGCTCGTCTTCATCATCCGAAGAAAATGATTGACTGAAGATTCGTTTTCTAATCAGAACATTAATCCAATGCGTCTTTACAATACATATTTAAATCGATCAAATACTCATGCAAACTTGAATCGATTTATCGTGAGTATCGAGTACCGAGTCGTACGGTGACATCACTAGTTACGTCGGGAAGACAAATGTCAAAACGGGCCTTTTATTTAGCGACGACTAGTCTAAGCCGCAGGAATAAGCCAGTTTTAATAAAGCCCGAAAATAATACCTTACCTGTGATTGCCTGTTGATATTTTCACTTCCAGCTTTTGGTGAATTCTGTAATTATAATAATAATAAACCATTTATTTCGGACTGAATCCATAGGGGTTAGTGTACAAAAATAAGCTTATAATCTAATATTAGTTAATTAGGCACAGTTAAAATAAAGGAGCGTGGAGCTTCGTTCATCGCTGAAGCAAGGGCGAGTCCCACCCGTCAGATAGCGCCGCCAGGATGCTGTTAGGCTATTATACAAGAGCTGCTGAAGTACTTTGAACGACATTCAGGCACCCATTTTATAAATTGCAAGTTACAATTTACAAGCGGAAGTCCTGTATCTAACACAGGGTCAGAAAGAGACTTCCGCTAGTCGACTTGTAGCTTTAGGGTGCGACCACACCGCCGCTTAAAAAACGGTGACGTTACGGAATCGCAACAAAATGTATGAAGAAACGGTGAGAAAACGTGACGCATACGACACGTCACTGCTTATACGCGGCGGTTTGGTCGCATCCTTATAAAATAGGGCCCAGGTTCTAGGTAGATAGGTACCATATAGCGATTCAAGTATCAAACTCATACATAAGAGTGAGTGAGACGGCAAGACAAACCCGAATGTCGTTCTAGGAGCTCATAGACTGTACTGGTCATTTTAATTTACATGTATTTAAATAAGAACAAATTAGTACTACGATATAAATACCTAACCCCTTATTCATAAACGCTCTAGGCTTCTGCTAACTTAGCAATCGTTTGCCCTTATCTGTCACTTTGACATTTACCTTTCACAGATAAGGACAAACGATTGCTAAGTTAGCAGAAGCCTATGGAGCGTTTATGAATAAGGGGGCTAATCTTTATAGTCGTAGTTAGTTTTAAAAAAAGTATGGCCCTGTTTTTTTTATTGGAGTATGGCCCTGTCTATCAATGACAAAGTTGCCAGTTTGAAGAAATGTGTTCCTAGACTCACATAGGGACAATACCTACTTTCAAAACACGTCGGCCATTATACGGTACTAGAAAATTTCGCAACTTTGGTAGCTTCAGATTCTCCATAGTGCATTGCAAGGTGGATGATACGAACGTAGTCTATTGCTATTGTTGCAGTTACATTAACTTTAACACTTACTTTATTGTCGTCACCGTCGTTAACAAGCTGGCAAAAGAAAACGTTTTTGTTAAAAAAAGACATCCACCGGCGATCTTGGTCTGGCAAGATAAAATATAAAATACCAGCTTCCTTTTCCGCGCAGATCGTAAAAGCACATCGAGGGAATGGGCAAATATCTTAGGAATCATATAGGTTGTTAGCACCCCATCACTATTTTGATCCTTTGTTCCTCGCAAATAACCAAGTTAGCTATAACCAGCAGCCAAGAAGGAAGAAATTTCCTTCCCATATAACTGGTTTTTTAACGGGAAAGATTTGTGCCCCGTACATAATTATAAGGTAAAACAATAGTACATTGTGCACCGAGGGCGGTAAGAAGGGGATTGCTAACGAGAGTCTATTAGAAGCCCGACGCCGAAGGCGGAGGGCTTTTAATGACTCGAGGTTGTAATCCCCTTACTGCCCGTGATACACACAATGTTTTTCATCACATTGCGAGGAAATAAAAATAAAATAAAAAAAATAAACTCAGAATCACAAAATTACCCGCAAACGACACTCATCAACATTTTTGTACCAATAGTGTAAAAATATCGTCCGCCATTTTGGATCCAAAAAAATTATGCTAAATTTGGGTTCAGAACCACGACATTACTCGAAAACGAACCCATCAACATTTTGTGTCAATAGTGTCAAAATGTCATCCGCCATCTTGGATCCAAAAACTTATGCCAAAATCGGTCTCAGAATCACCATATTAAGGTCAATGTGGGGAAGACCGGCATACTTCATTTTTTTTTTATTTCGGAGTGATCTAGCTGCGTTAATTATTCACCTACGTTACCGCTTGTAATCGCATACGATGAAGAATTTCATAAATAATAGTTGAGCTATAGTGACAGATCATTTTAATCACAAATTAAGCAGAAACAATAGTATTTTTTAAACTTCGGCGAGTAGACGGACTTCCCGTGTAGTTTAAGGTAAGTCCGTCTAGTAATGTTATCAGCCAAACTATGGGTGCTTTTATGTTCGTATTCGAATCCTAAAAAAAATGAAACAAGACGATGAAAAGTGTACTTTCAACTTGTTAAAATAAGGTTTAGATTCGAAATAAACACAATTTTTCGAATTCAAAGGCAAGTCCGGCATATATTACGTAAATGGGGTGGTAAACCTTTTTTGGCAAATAATTATACTATACGTACTTACTTATTTTTTAGGTTTCCCAAATAAAATATCAATAGTAATTTGTATAATATGTATAATGTCGTCACCTAGCACTGATAGCGCAAGATTTGCTTAGTTTGTGCAATGTTGAAAGGATTTATCTATGAAATTTTACCTTATGAAATCGTAATAATAATTGAAGTCGTAAAAACAGTTGGTAACCTCTGATTTCAGGGAAGTCCGGCATATGACGGTCTTGCCTTGTAACATAGTAGACGGACTTTCCAACTTAACGAAATTTTAATGTGATAAATGATAGAACGTATAATTACAAAACTAAGCCGATTTCTGATAATTTAAATACAGAAAAAAGATGGCCGGTTCTTGTATTACATTTGTAGTTACTTTCTGGCGCAAAATCTTGTCACCAACTATTTTTTTAAAAAATATTAGCAGAGACCGTCGCACTATCACTTCGAGTTCCATACACGTGATGACTTGTTTAGGCGGATTTCTCTGAAGTTTATTGTCACAGCGTCATCTAAATTAAAGTGCCGGAACTAGCGCGACAAACTGCTTTATCTACTGGACGCTAAAGCGGGAAACGCTTTCAAATTCAAAAGTTATAACGTGTTGACGGACTTGCCTTGTAGACGGTCTTACCCACATTGACCTTACTGGAAAAAGACACCCATCAACATTTTAGTGTCAATAGTGTCAAAATGTCATCCGCCATCTTGGATCCAAAAAAATTATGCCAAAATCGGTCTCAGAATCACCAAATTACTCGAAAATGACACCCATCAACATTTTAGTGTCAAAATGTCATCCGCCATTTTGGATCCAAAAAATTATGCCAAAATCGGTCTCTGAATCACCAAATTACTCGAAAACGACACCCATCAACATTTTAGTGTCAATATGTCATCCGCCATCTTGGATCCAAAAAATTATGCCAAAATCGGGCTCAGAGCCATCAAATTACTCGAAAATGACACCCGCCATCAATATTTTAGTGTCAAAATGTCATCCGCCATCTTGGATCGTAATCAGTAATGTCTAATTGAAAGTTTTAATAAAATTGGATCGTAGTTTTTTTTTACTATTAAATAAATCTGGCTGAACTGAAACCTCCTTAGTCTGAAATGACGTACAATGAACTCTTAATTTTAAAACTAAACTTTTCCTCCCGAGGGAATTATGAAAATCCATACAAATATAACTCCCTCGGGAGTAAAATATTTGAAATTCCCGCGGGAGGTAAATCAGCCACTACGGCTCTATAAGCACGCGTGTTATAACACCCTTTACGAGCAAGTGTGATGAAAAGAATATTTCTAGATTAAAATAAGCATGTTCGCGGCTCCTAAGCCCTTGGGCCACCCCCGCTGCACCTAACTTGGCTCGGGGACCCAAATAGGGTCTTGGCCTCCGAAACGAGAGCACGCCATCTGTCCCGATCGTGCGCAGCTTCTTGCCAGTCGTCGACTTGAAGACGTCGCAAATCCGCCTGGACACTGTCCCCCCAGCGATACCTGGGACGCCCAACCGGGCGGCGACGGCGACCAGTCGGTCGTCCCACGTACGCTCTCTTGGCAGCACGATCCTCTCCCATTCTATTCTCCGCTGCACCTAAACCTAAATTAATCCAAATTAATCATCCTACATTGTTTTTATTTTTACTAGTGCCGGTTATGTTTTTTTTTTTTTTTTTTGATTTTGAAGCCATAAATTGTATGTATAAAAGGCACATGCTGATGTTGTGCAATACAGATTGTATCAATACAATTTTACCCAGTGGGTGTAGCTACATAGTTTCCTTAATGACTAACAGTTAGAATTAAAATATTCATTTAAGCTATAGGGACATAACTCGATGACAAACTTTCTCAGCGCTGACATAAATTTTGAGTGTTTTAGTAATAGTAACTTGGTTATCTGCGAGGATGATAAGATTTTGATTCTCCTTTCCACCTAACACGCCCACAAACATGCAGATGACCCAGGAGGCTTATTACGTAACTCGTTCGCGATCGCCATTGTCTTTATTTTGACAGTTCATGTATGGGCTGACAATTGGCATAGAAATCAGCTAGCTGTCACATTCATACAAGAACTGTCAAAATGAACACGATGGCGATTGCGAGCGAGTTATGTATTAAGCCTGCAGTTGTAGGGACTGTAAATTATTATTAAATTACCGTTAACTGCAGAGCCTGCAGCCGCCTTCGTGCATCCTGGTCATCATCCTGGTGAAAAACAAACAGTAATATCATCATTATCATCATCTAAGGCAGTGGTGGGCAAACTTATTTTTATGGCGGACCAGAAAATTGCATATATTTTAGAGAGGGGCCAAAATTATAGATAGATAGATAAAAACTTTATTTTCTCACAACACAGGTACATTACATAATATGTAGGTATAGAGTTCGCATATTTAGGTGGAAAATTAATACATACATCACGACATGAGAACCTACTATTACAACAACTTAAGAACAAAAGATGTAATAAAGAAAAATAAACAACTAGATATGTTGAAAAGAAATGCGGATGCCATGTGTTGTGGAAAAAAGGCGCTGACTCAGCATACAACTGCGGGAAACGCAGCACTGATATTCTACCAGAACCATATGAGCTACCAAAATGCGTTTTTATTGACATGCACACGCATGAACTACGTGGCTAAGTAATTAATAAAACTTCGAAGGAACGCCGCCGGGTCGCATTAAATTCCTTTGCGGGCCGGAGTTGGTCCGCGGGCCGTAGTTTGCCCATCAGCATCACTGATCTAAGGCCTTTTCATCTATGATGTTGATGATAGAGCAAAGTTATTGTCAACATTTCTATACTTCTTTTATTCAATCAAGTAGGTAACAAAACTTAAGTTTTTACTATACTTCATTTAATTTAGAATGAGAAACCACAATAGCATTATATTGCGTCTAGTCAACTATTTCTTACCTAGCAAACAGTACAATGCAACAGTTTGGCAGCCGCAAAATAAAATTGTTTTAATGTCACTTTATTTGCGTGTCGTCAATTCTTACTCTAGTACAAATTGCAAAGACATTACAGTTCACGAGCCGCAATATAATGTTGCTGTGGTTTCTCATCCTAAATTAAATGAAGTATAGCTTTATTTAACTTGCAATGTAGGTTTGTATCTTAGAGTAACAATTACAGTGTAATATATACTGTAATATACTCTAAGGTTTGTACGTAAAACTATGTATGTTTGTCTGGATGGAATCTTGCATCTCAATTTTGAAGCAGATGTCTTTAACCGACTAAGCTGAAATTTTACATAGTTGTGAAAGTCGGATGACAATACAATAATCTGGTTGTGGAGTTCTGGCGACCCTGCCAGGATTGTGAACTCTTCAACGGTTGGTCCGATTGACTTGAAATTTGGTACACATAATGTAGGATAGAAAAAAAGCCGTGGTAGCCTAGTGGTTTGACCTGTGGTCTCTGAAGCAGAGCGTCGTGGGTTCAAATCCCGGGCTCGCACCTCTGAGTTTTCGGAATTTATGCGCGAAAATTACATTTGTAATTTGCCATGAGCTTTTCGGTGAAGGAAAACGTGAGGAAACCTGCACACATCTGCGAAGAAATTCAATGGTGTGTGTTAAGTTCCCAATCCGCACTGGGCGCGCGTGGGAACTATAGCCCAAACCCTCCAATACACGGAGGAGGCCTATGCCATGAGGCACGCAGAATTTCGCGACAATTTAATAAAAAAAATAAAAAAAAATAAACGACAATAACAACAACAACATGTACTTACCGAAATTGTAGCGAATTCGGAATAAAAAGGCTTATAAATAAATAAATAAATGTAGGATAGATGACAATGCAAGAGCAGTTAACAAAAAGTACAGTCAGCAAACAATTGAAATTTTTGACAGAAACTTATTTTTCTTACCGCAGGGGCAGCGGCCGCCACAGCTAGCACCAAGCAGAAGATAATGCACTTCATAATAGCCGAATGTGATGTTAGCATTGCACACAGCTTATATATTCCCAGTGCGGTCAATTGCACTAATCGACTGTGAAATTATCGATTATGCTCTATTGAAATGTCATTAATTATTGTATGTGATTGGAATGAGTGATTGATGCAAATTGCGGGAGGTTCCTTTAGATAATGTTAGATAGCGAGAAAAATGATTTATTGGTGTTATAGCGTGAAGAGCGGTTGCAGGGTGGAAAGTAAGTGTTTACCACCCGCAGAGGAATTCATCAAATCAAATTTTACGGGCGTGAGAATGTGTTAGAATGGATACAAAATGATCGGTGTTTGAGGAAGCCTTTAGATTGGACATTTAACATTCTTGCGTTGACCTTGCATGGAAATCTTACCATGTGAAGCAATTTTTGCTTTGTCGCCCTAGGTGTGTAATATAACATTTTATTGCTTACTGAATGATGTAGGTACGAAAATATTATATTCAACACGCACAACTTGACTATGATTACGAACAGTGCGAAGACTTTGAGGTCACTAAAAAAACGTCATCATCATCATGATCTGTGATATAAAAGATACAACGTGAAAATAATTATCGTTGAAACGTAAACTAAAAAAATATTCATAAAGAACCCTAATTTTCTTAACTAGCTTCTGTTTGCAAAGCCATGCAATCATCGTACGATAACGCGCCACAATTACCAAATAATAGTTATTTCCTTTGAGTTTTCTTAAGCTAAAGAATTTTTATAGCTTTAATTTATACATTCTGATACAAATCATGGATTATAGCAAAAAAAACATGTTTCTGTCGTGTGGCAATGATCGTGGTCAGCAACAGTTCATTTTTACATACGTACATAACCGTCACGCCTCTTTCCCACAGGGGTAGGCAGAGACTACTTTGTTCCACTTGCTACGATCCTGACATACCTCTTTCGCTTCATCCACATTCATCAGTCTCTTCATACATGCTCGTCGGTTTCGGGTATTCTTGACCTGGCCTTTTTCCAAAACGTCCCAAATTTTTACAATTCAAATATATGTAGAAGAGGGAAGCTGAGAGAGACGATGATGGCATGATGATGATTCGGCTCGATAGACATGAAGGCTGGTTTCATTATTGGCAGCCTTGCTTCAGTTACAGGAGGCCGTAGATAGGTTTCTTCATGTTTTCATTATGTGTCAGGATTCAGGCATAATGGAAAACCTTTCGGTGGGAAAGTCTTTCAGGTGGGCAGGCGAAGGAATACGCACAAGTGATGTGAAAGTGTTATAATTGCTTAAGAATCGATACAATGCAATTAATGGAGTAACTACACAGAAATGCACTTGGAATGATCGCTACGGGAGCAAGTTCGCTTGGTTATAGGGGATACACAGTACCAGAACTCACGCGGTCATCACAGACCTAAGAAATCAAAATAAGCGACCTCTTCGCTTCGCTTCCAAACGTGGAATCTCCCGATACCACATTGTCCATCGGCAAACATCTGCCCTTCCCCGCACCCCGCGTACAAGCTCAGCACTCAAATAGAGTATCTCCTCCACAATCAATAAGTGTCATTTCTCCTAAACTGACTTACAAAACTTATTTCACAATTCAACTAAACTGAACACATATGCGGGGTCGGTAAATTGAGATTTACGATCGTTTTTGTCTCATAGCTAAGGAGTGCTTAAAGTAGTGTTTCCTAGAAAAGCGTCGCTCGGCGTCGCATCTGCATAGGCGCCCTCGGAAAGTAGCCACCAGCCAGCGCTCCGACATATACATGAATATTTAGAGGAACAAAATAGTATACCTTCCGTGCTGATCTGGGAGCAAAAGAAAAACATAGAATGTACCAGCTGCTTTTCTTCCCGCGCAGGTGGCAAAGATTTACTCTCTTTTCCACCTATAAAAAAGGAAAAAAAAGGAATAAATGTCTTCTTCCTTTCTATACACCTACAATCATGCTGAACGTGGGTTTTAGGATTACATTTGGCCCAGTCTATCCCGTAAGGAATAGACGTGATTTAAATATGTGTGTGTGCATGTAAAAATACTACTTTATACAACCGTTGAATAATGAGTAACTTTATAGACGAGTACCTTTATGAAAGCATTTTTTTAATTTTACGTAAATTCCTGCACTGATCAAATTTGGTACTCTATTGATTTGCCGAAAATTTTATTGCCGAATTTCACTTCCCAACCAACGTTTGGCCGAATTTCATTTAGCCGAATCATCATATGGCAACTTGTTAAAATGATTAGTTTCATTTCCCAACCTCACGATTGCCAACTCAACGTTTGTTTTTTTTTTTACGTGGACACTTATTAAAATGTAATTTTTTACATAACAATTAATAAAAATAAGACATTCTAAGGTAAAATAAAGACTGTTTATAAATTAAAACAAACATGTTCGCGGCTAAGGGGTGGCCCAAGGGCCACCCCGCCGCACCTAAACCTAAATTAATCCAAATTAATCATAAGAGTTTTTCGGCCTGGTGTAACATTTGCCACGTGAAAGATATTCCAAAAGTTTAAAATCAAAATGATATTCGTCTTCATGAAAATTCGGCCAAATGAGAGGTTGGCATACAAAAATTTGCCAATAAGTAGTTCTCGACTCGAGTGGCATAAGGTCTGATGTGAAAATCAGACCAAATTGACTTATTACGGATTTAATTAACATCATCCTTTTCTGATCGACCTAAAAAAAAAAAAAATTTCTAAACGACACTGAAAATTAGAACACATAGAAAAATCCGAAAAGTAAAGCTATGGCCGGGAATCGAACCCGGGTCCTCGTCATTCCTAACCTAAAAAAAGATGGAAGTTATCAATTCGACTGTTTAATTTTGTTTTTTTTTTTATGTGTGTCTGTCGATTTTATCATCGCGATTTATTTCATATCGATTACTCATCTAATATTCTTTAACAAATGTGTATATCACTAGACGCTACTGAAAGCGGTCGCCTTAATTTAATTACTCTCTCTGAGTAAAGGGTGTAAATTAAAATGCTCTTGACCTCTGCGCCTCCTCGTAGCGGCTCTACGTGCGTAGACGGTCTACGAGAAACTTGGCTACGTAGCTACATCGATTCGGGGGCGTTGGCCTCTTTTGGCAGATTAAGAAACTTCGTAACTGTCTGTTAAGGTATGTATTTATGTATACACGTATAGCATACAGGGCCGCTAAAAATTGTTCTGGAATAATTTCATACAGGTCTGGGAGCAAAGAAAAAACATAGAATGTACAAGGTGTTTCTCTACCCGCGCAGATGGTAAAAGCTCATCGAGGGAATGGGCGAAAGTCATAGGAATCATGTTATAGGCGGTGAGGCTAGCAACTGTACTCTTTATTGCACATAAAAATTTAAAAATACCGAAGTACACAGAAAATAGTACAAAGGCGAACTTATTCCTAAGAAGGGATCTCTTCCAGCTAACCTGGTACAGAAATCTGAATGACCTTATATAAAATTTTAATCCTCACACAAAAAATATTTTATTTATAGTTGTAGCGTTTAATTCAATTAAAATGCCCGTCACTAATTACCATTTTGCATAAACGCAAACCATGATCGAATCAATCAGTACCGCGAAATGTGAGACATAAATTGGCAATTCAATTCTTAAATTTACATTATGTCTATTTTTCATTCTCTTTTTAAAATTATTTTTAAAGTTAAGTATTCAATCAAGATGTGCGAGAAAGCGGCTCTATTCAATTTAACTTAAGAGGCTGACAACACCTAATTTTGTTGAAATTGATGTTATTTAAGCACTTTTTAAAGAAAAACTACACACAAAAAAATACAAAAAAAAATATTATGATAATTTTCATCATATTTCAAACACGCTAGACGGACTCGATACATAATTGAACAAAATCGGCTCGATAGAAAATAATTGCAAAGATTGGTCTTAAAATCATCATTAAACGGTTCTATGTCTATATTTTTTCGACGTATGGGTCTGCAATTAAAAACATGGAGTCAACATATTCATACCTACACGGCTAACGAGTCATATTTCACAAATAATCCATACTTTTTTTTATTTCCTCTTATTTGTGTCTTATTTGCAAGATTTTAGACGCGCGCCAAGCTCCCGGAATAGTTTCTTCGCTTTCACGCACAGGCCCGTGAACCGTATGTGTGAAGAGTGGCGCTGCTTAAGGTCATTTGCTGTTGACAGCGCCTTAATAATAAAAGGTTTAAATTGGTTGTAAATGAAATGAAAAACCGGTTGTCTATAAAGTCGGTTTACAAACGATAGTTTTACGTGATAACGATAAATGCTTTTGGCGGTAGGCTAAGTTACGCCATCTATCGGCACTTGGTTAAATCGCTTAGTATCTATCAAATCAATCTGTCGACCTTCTAAGTGAGGTACGCAAAGTGGTTGCGTAGTGTAAGTTTTCGGTCACAAAATACGTCTCGAACGCTTTTGCGTTAAAATGTCAAATACTATGAGTACAGTTTGCTGCCGTTTCGATCCGCAAGTGGCGCTGCAAATTATTCCATAGTAATTGAGACGTTTACGTGAACGCGTTCGAGACGTTTTTATATGCGAAAACTTACACTAGAGGCTCAGTATGCTTAGTGTAGGTTATCGATAGCGAAATACGTCTCGATAACGTTTGCGTTAAACTGTCAAATACTATGAGAACTGTTTTGTTGCCGTTTCGTCCCGCAAGTGGCGCTGCAAAAGGAAAAATTGGCAACGCCACTTGCGGATCGAAACGGCAACAAATTGTTCTCATAGCATTTGACATTTTAACGTAAACGCGTTCGAGACGTATTTTTGTGACCGAAAACCTACACTAAGCATACAGATGTCGCTATTTGCGACACACACTGACGTCAGTAACGTTACGCAGTGAGTCATGCTTTTTCGTGAGTGCGGCTGGCGTTCATCGATTTATAAGACGTTATCACGTCAAAAACATATTTTTATCTATGCTAATTTTCATGCCTATACTGCCAACCAGTTCAGTTTGTTTTTTATTCATTAATTTAATATACCGCCTTCCCTCCTTCCTTCCTCCTTTCATTTGCTTTCCCCTTTCCCCTATACGCCTACAATTATGCTAAACATGGTCTTCAGGTCTTGTTACCTTAGGCTCTGTCTACCCCGTAAGGCATAAAGACTTCATTTGTGTACGTGTACGTATGTACTCACAAAACTCACATTAAGTGTTAATTGACATCTAAGAGTGGCAGTGGAAGCCAGAACAATAAAATATTTCTTTCGCTTCGTTAAATAATATTACTACACTATTGCTGTCTGGCCGTTACCACGAGACGCTCATTTCCGCGCAAAAGTTAAAGTTATCGTTCTATTTTGTTCCTGGGTTTGGGGGTGGCGGTTTGTAACGCGGTCTTGTGGTAGGGAGGAGAGGGGTCTCGAAGCGCCGGCGACGCGGTGTCTGCGTAGACTGCAGAGTAATGAAAGTTATGTACGTTACAATAAATATAAATAAAATTAGTTATTGTTTAATTCATCAAAAAAGCGACGGGTAGCAGTCCGGGAGCGCCGGCAGAAGTGAAAACTACACACACATACGCACTCGCGCAAAAAGAAAAAAAAAACAGAAAAAAAAACTTTCTTCACGAGATTTGAACCCGCGGTCACTTGAGAGAACGTACTGTTATTCCACACCTTATACCACTAGGCGAAACGCTATGTGCGTTAAAGCGACAAAATTAACGTACCATCAGCCAAATATGTGGTCTACCACCCTAAGGTTAAAAATCCTTTGCACGTCACAATATATAACGTCGATAAGACAGGCTGTCAACTTGAAAGTTCGACTTTAGCGACTATTTTGTTTGATAGGAAGTCGGACGAAAAGTGATAGACCACTTCTTTGGTCGACCGTAAACTTCAAAAATCGAACACGACTCTAGCTTCATTCGTATTTCAAAATAAGCTCTTAGAAGATCTGATATCCTGCTACTTAAATACTCCCTCCATCTTACGTCTGACGCGAGTTTAACATTTTTTACCCATCCAAAAAAGTGCCCAACGCCGCTAAAGAAGTTTCACTTCAAAAATCCTAAAACTGAATCACCAAATAAAGTTATTAGCCAAATAAGAACAAATAATTGTAGATTGAGAAATGTGACATGTAGAGGAGAACAGACAGCCGGACATACAAACAAAGTATTCTTGACCAGTGTGATACACAGAGAAATAAGCTTCAGTCGCGTTTCTCGCTCATACGGTATAAGTATAAGTTTACCTCTCGCAAAAATATCTTTGTTATTCATAGAAATCATACATCATCGTCATTGACGTACAAAAAACAACTAGACTCCCAATCACGCTCAAAAACTGTCGGAAGCAAAAGTCTGCACGACGCGTCTATTGTGCAGAGTTTTGGTTCAGTCGTGTTTCGACCGCACTTCGATAACAATGTACATGTCTCTTTCGCACCGTAATCTCAAACGCTTGAGAACAAGAGACAACCAGGTTTCCAGCGCGTGGCGTCGTGTCATTACTTCTCACGATCGTATACAATTGACATTAAACATTACTGCCACGAAATAAGGTGTTAATTTGAACGAATATGTCAATATTATCTGTGTATGTTGATGTGTTGACACACAGAATATATAGACAACGCCGCTCGGACGTTGTTTATTGTAAGTCAATGATCATCGTAGTTTATTTGCACAATAAAGAGTTTACAACAACAACAACATACATATTTTTTGTTTTAAAAACCCGTGATTTAGAAACGCAAATCAAACGCGTTCATTCAAAAACCGCGTGTCATGAGTCGTGAACCTTTACAGCCAAATCGATAGCTCAATTAAATGAATCTGAACCAGTGGTTGCTCTGTGGCGCGGGATGGTTGCTAGGCAACGCGATCGTTTGCCGGCGAAGATATGCGGGGAGGACCGCTAGTGTTTTAAAATCGATGTATCATAGATTAAACCTAAAAGTGTGATAACTTCGTATTGATCTGCTGCCGTTGTAAAGAGATACATAAATAAAGACAAACATACATACTTAAACATATTAATCACGTCTTTATCCGTTAGGTACGGGGTAAACAGAGGTTTGGCGTGATTGTGGGGTAGGTAAATAAAACAAAGTTCTTAATAACTCGGTAACAAAAATTGCAATTGCTGGTTGTAGCGGTTATTAGTGCTAAAGACTAGGTACTAAGTTTACTAGTTAGGTACGCACAAAGAAATCACATGACCTTGAAGTACGTTATGTAGTCGGTTTTAGGTCGGTTGCTAAGAAAGACAAAAATGAATTGTGATAAATTATAAGCATAAGGACAAAATAATTTTATAATAACCGATATCGGCTCTTACGTCGTTGATTTCACCATGAAATTATCAACAACCAATTAAATCATGTCATAATTCTGTCACATACGCACAAGGCTCTTTAAAAATATCATGCTCCTAGCAATCCTAAAACTGCGAATACCAACGCGCGACGATTTTATGCGTTCCTATTTCAAATTTTAAATGAACGCATGTATCAGGCCGTTAACTGACGAGTGCTTAGAGCGTTCCATAGCCGTTTGAATTTTTAACAAGGTTTAAAAAGAAATCCCGTGTTCGTTTTACAAATGCTCTTTTTTGTTGTAAAGGTTGTTTTTAAATACAAGTTGATTTGGACGATTTTCGATAAACATTGCGGAGAGGCTTACTAGTATATAAAAAGTTTATGGGAGAGGCTTTGTATTGCGTTTGATTTTGTAATACGATACGTAATTCTTATACATACATACACAAACCGTCACGCCTTTTTCCCAAAGAGGTAGGCAGATATTACTTTCCTGACATACTTCTTTCGCTTCATCTACATACCCTAAGCAGAAGGACTGTTAAGTTGGCACAATTGTGTTTACACCATTCTAGGCTATAATCGCTCGTTAATAAGCAGCATAATCGCGTCAAGATAAAACAACTTGAGTCATTCTGGCTCTCACATAAAGAAAGATTAACATTGTTATTAACAATAGATAAGCAATTAAGGAAGCTCGACCACTCATTGTTCGTTAAGTGTTTAGGATAAAAAAATCGTAAAGTAGAGACGGCCAATTTATTGCATAAATACGGACATAGCCAGTTATATAAAAGTTTGTAATAATTAAGGGGATACGCGTTTAGGTGCCTGGCTTCGGGGAGTGTCGGATCGATCCGGGGCCGGCACAAAGATGAAGGACACCACGTGTCCGAATTAAGCGCAGTCACGGACAGCAGGTCTCCAACGATCTGGAACCTTTTCACAGTCAAATGATGTACCTACTAGATTAACTTTCCAAGGCTAAAAATAAACCAAATCTAACTAATATTATAAATGCGAAAGGATTAATGGATGGATGGATGTTTGTTTGTTACTCAATCACGCCAGAACGGCCCAACGAATCTGGATGAAATTCGGCAAATAGATAGAGAAAAGTCTGGAATAGCACATAATCTACTTTTATCCCGGAAAATTCCCGCGAGATAGCGATAAACGGCTTCTTTGCAGACGAAGTCACGTGCAACAGCTAGTTATCAATAAAAAGTTACAAACCGACCATACATACAAATACATACATACATAAATCACGTCTTTATACCTTAAGGGGTAGACAGAGCCTAAGGTAACAAAACCAGCCACAGACATACAATTTTAGTTGTTTCCCGCGACTTCATCCTCGCAGAATCACTATATAGACATAGTATAAAACAAAATCGCTTTCTGCTGTCTGTCCCTATGTATGCTTAAATCTTTAAAACTACGCAACGGATTTTGATGCGTTTTTTAAAATAGATAGAGTGATTCAAGAGGAAGGTTTATATGTATAATTCTACGCAGACAAAGTCGCGGGCAGAAGCTTTAAATATAACCAATATGACTTTCACAAATTATTTGTTTTGTCAATACTTATAGCTCTGATGAGATCGTTTTTGGATTTTCATTTAACGAAATTAGCTATGTAAGGTATTTTTATTCTTACCTGTCCTATATTTGGTAAACTAAATTCTAACCTCAAAACGTCACATTTTTGTTATTTTTTTAACTATTTCATCGTAAATAAAGGAACTGGAGATAAAATATCAGCAAAATTATGTACAAAATATTACCTCAGGTTTATTTGATAACATAATACACCTAATTCTTTACAAAAATTTGCACATTGAGGTTAAAATTTTGTTTACCAAATAGGACATCGCAGTTAACAATGAAAAGACCTTACACTATGTAGTTACGCTAGTCTTCGTTTTGCGTGGGAGTGTATGCGAATGAACGACTCCTGTCAAAAGCAGTTACGGCCGGCCGCCGCAGCTATTTGGGGGCGCCACTGGAGGCGCTGTCTCGCTGAAGTTTAGCGATTAGGGCGCGTCAGCGGAAGCCCTAGGTCGCCCGCAAACTGAAAAAAACTGCTGATATAAAAAAAAAGAAAAATAACGGCCAAGTTTGAAGGCTCGGAGGAAAGGGATCCCTACTGTTCAGGTTTGCAGGTTTCTTCAGTAAAACGACTTGAGATTTCTTAATAAACACTTTATGTAAGTAAGTAATACACATTTGCAAGAATATCAAAAGCTCAGAGAGTTGCATTGACGGTGGCGCCATCTGAAGTTTTTTTATAGCATTAAAAGTATTGCCAACATTAACCTTTTTTATTTCAACACTCCCACTAAAAGTTAATACTAACAATGTCCAATACTTTACTAAATGTACCTTATACTGTACCTACTCATTTTTAAAACAAAATAAAAAAAAAATACTTGCAATACAAGATATGACTTCTCAGATATGCAAAACATTGAGTAGATAAGGGCTTAGTTAAAATGTCTGCTACTTGATTACCACTTGATACATACTCAACCTTTATCAAACCCAACTCTACCTTTTCCCTTACAAAATTATATTTGACATCTATGTGCTTTGTTTGCTTATGATAAGCCGGATTGTTGATTAATTTTATGGCACTCTGATTATCAACACATAGTGTAACACAATTATAATTCTCACCTAACTCAGACAATAATTGTCTCAACCATACTATTTCCTTTGCAGACTCACAAGCAGCTACAAATTCTGCTTCAGTAGTGGAGAGAGCAGTTGTCTTTTGTTTTTGACTACACCAAGTAATTGGTCCTCCATTCATTTGGAAAATATAACCCGTAGTAGACTTGCGGCTATCTATATCTCCTGCAAAATCTGAGTCTGAATAACCAATGAGATCACTGCTTTCTCCATATTTAATAAAATTATCTTTAGAATCAATTAGATATCTTATTACACGTTTAACAGCATTTATATGCTGTTGACCAGGGTTGTTTACATATCTGCTCAATACATTTACAGCATATGATATATCAGGTCTTGAAACTGAACACAAAAATAACAATGAGCCTATGGCTTCTCTATATGGAAAGTTTGGGGCGCTTTCATCATCATTCTTTGTAAATTTAACGTTTATGTCAGCTGGAGTACTCACAGGGTTTGCATTTGCCATAGAAAACTTTTCAATAATTTGTCTAATGTAGTCTCTTTGCGATATACAAATACAATTATTCTGTCTTTCTATCTCTATGCCCACAAAATATGTTAAATTTAATTCTTTAATTTTAAATTCTTGCTTTAGGTAATCAATTATTTCTTTAATAATTTGTTTGCTCTCAGATACTACTAAGGCATCATCGACATAAATTACTAAGAACACTTTGACATTCTTAAAATAACCTATATATATACAGTTATCAGCCTGCGATTGTGTGAAACCATATTTCTTTAAAAATTCAGTAAACCTTTTATTCCAACATCTAGATGCCTGCTTTAAGCCATACAAAGATTTATTTAATTTCAAAACATATTTACTATTTATATTTACACCTTCAGGTATTTCTATATAAATGTCTTCTTCAAGATAACCATTAAGAAATGCTGTTTTCACATCAAATTGTTGAATTTCTAAATTATATTTAGCTGCAATAGAAAGAATAATTCTTATTGAATCATACCTGGTGGTTGGAGAAAATATTTCCTGATAGTCAACCCCTTTTACTTGATTAAAACCACGAGCACACAGACGAGCTTTGTAGCGTGTGACTTGACCATTGACATCCTTCTTGACAGCAAAAACCCACTTAGTTGTAAGAGTTCTCTGACCTGCATGTTCAACTGTAGACCAAGTTTTATTTTCTTCCAGTGCTGTCAGTTCTTCTTGTATGGCCTTAGACCATTCTTTTCTGTGTGAACTTCTCATGGCCTCTTCATATGTTTGTGGCAATGACAACTCTACAAGATTTGCTTCAAGGTTTCTATTTCCTCGTGGTCTCAAGTTAACATGACAGATTTCTGTCTCGCTCTGGTCTAATTCTTGAGATGGCTCATAGGAGGGATCTTCACTATTGCAACTCTGCATACTATCTTCATTCTCTGTTGATGAACTTTCTACCAGTGTGACATCTTCCTCGCTGATTGTATCAGATTCTTGGCTTCTTTCATCAATAACAGTTTCTTCATCTAAGATTAATATTTGTGATATATTTTTTCTAATCTCAGGAACTTGGTTTTCATCAAATATCACATTTCTTGACACTTTTACTTGTTTTGTATTTATATTATACATTCTGTAATTGGTATTATCATAACCAACAAGTATCATTTTCTCACTTTTCTTATCTAACTTTGTTCTTAGCTGGTCTGGAATATGAACGTACCCGACACTACCAAAAACTTTCACATGACCCAATTGAGGTTTCATTCCATTCCATAACTCAAATGGTGTCTTATTAGGAGTCTGGCTTGAGGATGTTCTATTTAGTATGTAAACTGCACAGTTCACAGCTTCAGCCCATAATTCCAATGGAACATCTCTAGCATACAGCATAGAGCGAGCACTCTCTATAATAGTGCGTAGCTCTCTTTCAGCACGGCCATTTTGTTCCGCCGTGTATGGTGCTATACGCTCATGAATTATGCCCTCCTTGTCTAAATACTCCTCGAAAGCTTTATTTACATATTCCCTTCCGTTGTCTGTATGAAATGTTTTTACATTATGGGCATATCTGTTCCTGACCATAGAGTTATACTTTTTGAAATACTCCAAAACATCACTTTTGTGCTTCATAAAATATACATGCCTGTAACTTGTAGCAGCATCTTTGAATAATACAAAATATCTCAGACCTTGAACTGACATGTAACCCATAGGCCCGCAGACATCACTGTATACTAAGTCACCAGGCTGTAGTTCTCCTCGCACTGACTTGTGGAATGAGAAGCGACACTGTTTTCCATATGCACATGCTTCACAAACAAAGTCACTCTGATTGCTGTTGACTGTCAAGCCTTCAACTACACTGTTAGAACTCATATTCTTAATTTCTTTAAGGTTGATATGTCCGAGCCTCTCATGCCACTTTTTAATGTCATTTTTATCACTTTGAACTACATTACAAGTATCAGGAACCACTGTCTCTATGTTCAACTTATATAAATTGTTTTCTGTAATGCTTGCACTCATAACAACTTTGTCTTCATTGTATATCAACGCGTTCGGGTGTTTCTTGATTATAGTATATCCTTTTCGAACTATTACTCCTTCAGAAAACAGGTTTCTTCTTAAATTGGGTACATACAACACTCCATTTAGTGTGCTATACTCCCACTGTTCATTAACCCATCGCTTGATTACAATTTTTCCAATCCCGCAGACTTCCACAGACTGCTTGTTACCCAATGACAATGATTTTTGTTTACATTGTACTATTTCTTCAAAAAAGTCTTTTCTAAATGTCATATGCGCTGATGCACCACTGTCCAAGATCCAAGTATTCTCTTCAACTTCACTATAGTTGGTTTCCACATTAAATGCTAACATTGTTTCTTCCTTGGTTGGTTTCTTGGTTGCTTTCCTCGGAGCACGACATTCTTTTGAGAAATGACCACGCTTCCCACAATTATAACATTCAAAACGATGCTTGGCCGGCTTATTTTGATTTGCACCACTGGCTCTTGCCTCATTTACCTTCTTTTGCTTAGTATTTGCTACAAACAGGGCGGTTTCTTGTTCTTCTTCACCTGCAATACTGGCCTCTTCATCTAACAATCGGGCAGTTAAGTTAGTGAGAGTTTGCTTCGCAGGATCCAGTGACATCCATGCTTGACGCAATGATCTATACTTGGCGGGCAAGGTACCGAGTATTTTTGTTATGATAGCCATGTCACTGACATTCTCCCCACTATCTTTTAACTGTTGAGCTAAGTTTTCTACTTTGGAGATGTGCTGTGCTACACTGTCATTCAAAGACATTTTGTACTGGTAAAACCGTTCATGAACTAGCATTTTATTCAATTCACTCTTCTGTTCATATACTGATTCGAGTTTTGACATTATTTCTTGAGCAGTTTCACAGTTTTCTACTAGTGTAATTTGCTTTAAGTCCATCGAAGAAGTTATGATAAACATGGCGGTGCCGTCTTTCTTTAGCCAATCTGTTGAATTGGTTTCTGGTTTGGGTACGGAAATATCGATTCCATTTGCTTTTAAAGCACACTTAATTTGGAATTTCCACTGTTTAAAGTTGTTCCCATCAAATTTGTCCATATTCAATGACCGCGCGGCTTGCATTTTTGAGGTTAATAATTTGCGATTTCAAAATTAACTTTTTTCTTTGCTGTTCTATACTGTTCTCGAAGTTCTAGAGTTTCCTGGGCACATAACCTGTTCAGGTTTGCAGGTTTCTTCAGTAAAACGACTTGAGATTTCTTAATAAACACTTTATGTAAGTAAGTAATACACATTTGCAAGAATATCAAAAGCTCAGAGAGTTGCATTGACGGTGGCGCCATCTGAAGTTTTTTTATAGCATTAAAAGTATTGCCAACATTAACCTTTTTTATTTCAACACCTACAACTTAGTAACCTACCTGCAACTAGTAGAGGTCCCTTACAGGGATAAGTTCGCCTTTGTGCATATTTTTTTTCGTGATTTGTGTCCAATGATATTACATATAAACAGGGATATAATGATATTACATTGTTTGTGTCAGTTTCTTTACATTTGTAAAATAAAGCATTTACTTACTACTTAGGGATCTTTAAAAAATTAGCCTATACTCTTTTTAAAGAGCCGGCAACGCACTCTTAACGCTTTTGCGTCCATATGCAGCGATTGCTTTATATCAGGTGACCCGCATGCTCGTTTTCTTCCTGTCACGTACAAAATATAGATAAGTAAGTAATGTGAAAAATGTAACCAAATGCCTTCAAGATAATTATCTATACAATAATTCATTTTGCAATCAATGTATTTTAATGCTTTCACAGCAGTTTATGTAGGTCTATGGTACACATGACTACTAAAAATAATCAATGTTATTAATTGTACAGTCGACCAAGAAATTTCTTCGGATGTAGAAAAGGAACTGTCATAAAAAATTTAAGCACGATCGACAACACGATTTTTCTATAATGATTACAGTTAATACTACCATTCCTATAGAAAATATAAAAAAAAATTACTCCAATTTTTTTTTAATATTTTTTTAGCTTCTATAGCTATATACCCCGGTGGATTATCGATATGGGGTGTCTGATACACCATGTATATTTTAAGAAATATTTCTTAAAAAAACTACATGGTAAAATAAGCGTCTTGACAAGTAAGCGGTGGCCCTAAAAGTTCGAAAGCCTAAAGGTACGGTACACTGTAATTTAATATGTTTTATATTTAATTATACTTTAATTTGTTTTTACTCTATATTTGTAATCTTATGTTTATTACAATAAAGTATGCACTGTAACTTAATTATGAGTATTATTATTTACTCGTTTGCAGAAAGCTTAACTCATTAAGACTTACCGCTGATTTAGCGTTTAGCGAAACGTTTTGTTCGGCTATTTGTATTCAAAACGTTATAATTAAGAACTTGGCGTTCTTCACTACTGCGCCTTTTAAGAGAATGACAAGACAACACCTAATTTTGTTGAAATTGATGTTAGTTACGCACTTTTTAAAGAAAAACTACACACAAAAAAAAAAAACAAAAAAAAAACTTATGTTAATTTTCATCATATTTCAAAGACGCTGGACGAACTCGATACATTATTGCACAAAATGGGCTAGATAGAAAATAAATAAAGATTGGTTTTAAAATCATCATTAAACGGTTCTATGTCTTTATTTTTTCGACATATGGGTCTGCATTTAAAAACATGAAGTCAACATATTCATACCTAAACGGTAAATGAGCCATAATTCACAAATAATCCATGCTTTTTTTTATTTCTTATCATTTGTGTCTTATTTGCAAGATTTTAGACGCGCGTCAAGCTACCGGAATAGTTTCTTCTCTTTCACTAACAGGCACGCGAACCGTATGTGTGAAGAGTGGCGCTGCTCAAGGTCATTTTGCTTTTGACGTTAAAAGGATATTAGCTGGTAGTCCTAGTTGTTCCGCAGGGAACCTCTCTAACCCACGGGACAACTACGCCGCTCCACTGGTTCCAAGGCGAGGCTCGGCAATAACTCTTTTTTTCTCTTAAACTGTTGATTCTTCAGGATTATTATACCTACTAGCTTTTTCCCGCGACTTCGTCCGCGTATACTTCATTTATTGACAAATAGCTTTTGCCAGCGGCTTCGCTCGCGTGCACCAGGAGTATTTCAATCCCGTTTTTTCCCGTTACCGTAAGAATTTCGGGAAATGTTCTCTTAATGCTCCCTACACTCCCCAAAGAACCCACTTGCCAAATTTCAGCTTTCTACGACCAGTAAAACGAAAAAAACCGTTTTTTCCCGTTCCCGTGAGAATTTTGGAAATTCCTCTCTTAATGCTTCTCTACACTCTCCAAACAACCTAAATGCCGAACTTCAGGGTTCTACAACCAGTAAAACGAAAAGTCCCGTTTTCCCGTTCCCGTGGAAAATTCAGGAAATTGTCTCTTAGTGCTTCCCTACACTCATCAAGCAACCTACATACCAAATTTCAGCTTTCTACGACCTGTAAAACAAAAAATCCCGTTTTTTCCCGTTATCGTGGGAATTTTGAAAATTCCTCTCTTAATGCTCCTCTACACTCTTTAAGCAACCTACATGCCAAGTTTCAGCTTTCTACGACCAGTAAAACGAAAAATCCCGTTTTTTCCCGTTCCCGTGGGAATTTTGGAAAGTCCTCTCTTAATGCTTCTCTACACTTCCCAAGCAACCTACATGTCGAATTTCAGCTTTCTACAACCAGTAAAACGAAAAGTCCCGTTTTTCCCGTTCCCGTGGGAATTTCAGAAAATTGTCTTTTAGTGCTTCCCTACACTCATCAAGCAACCTACATGCCAAATTTCAGCTTTTTACGACCTGTAAAACAAAAAATCCCGTTTTTTCCCGTTCCCGTGGGAATTTTGGAAATTCCTCTCTTAATGCTCCTCTACACTATCCAATCAACCTACACGCCAAATTTCAACTTTCTACGACCAGCAGTATAACAAAAAATCCCGTTTTTTCCCCGTTCATTTCCATCAAAATTTTGAGAAATCCTTTTGTAGTGCTCCCCTATACTCCCCAAGGAACCTGAAGGCCAAATTTCAGTTTTCTACGATAAATAAAACGAAAAATCGATCCCGTAGAACTGTATATAAATCCCGTTTTTTCCTTATCCCGTTGTAATTTTCGAAAATCCTTAAAACTGTTTTTTACTATTATAATCACCTACTTCTATGCCAAATTTGAAGTCTAGTAATTATAGTTCAGGATTTCTTTGAACTGAATACGTATAATATAAATCCCGTTTTTTCCTTATCCCGTGAGAATTTCCAAAAATCCTGAAATTATTTTCTTAGTTTTGTAATCATCTCCTTGTGTACGAAATTTGAACAGTATATTTATTAAGTATAGTTACTTAGATAGGGTCACTCGGAATCGAATATAATAAATCCCGTTTTTTCCCGTTCCCGGAAATTTGTGTGTGTGTGTGTGTATGTGTGTTATTGTTTTCGTAATCAGCGACCCAATAAACCGTACAAACAATACTACCCACTATAATATAATAATAATAATAATAATACCCACGATGATTTTCAGACTTTGTCACCCCCTATCCCCTTTTAGGGGTTGAATTTTCAAAAAACCTGAAACAGGTGTTTACTCATTTATCGTTAGGAATACTCATGTGAAGTTTCGAATAAAATAGTCTAACTAATCTTGTTTCCCCATACAAACTTTGGACCCCCATTTAACCCCTTTAGGAGTCGAATTTTGAAAAATCCTTTCTTAGTGCACCCCTAGACCTTATAAGGAACCTACGTGCCAAATTTGGAATCTCTAGAACCAGCGGTTTTGGCTGTGCGCTGATATGTCAGTCAGTCAGTCAGTCAGTCAGTCAGTCAGTCAGTCAGTCAGTTTCTTCTTTTATATATTTAGATAACTAACCTAACCTAACCTATAGAGTCCTACTCCTACGATAGCTCCTGAG
The DNA here is from genome assembly GCA_963854515.1 of Pandemis heparana. Classification (NCBI taxonomy): domain Eukaryota; kingdom Metazoa; phylum Arthropoda; class Insecta; order Lepidoptera; family Tortricidae; genus Pandemis; species Pandemis heparana. Next base: position 4,619,299 of record OY978031.1, read on the forward strand.
AAAAAGCCTCTGCTTTATGGGAACATAGGTTTTGCTCACGGTACAACTAGGTGTGCCATGGGGAGTTTAAATTGCCAACGTCTAAACCAGAACTGTCGCTTGTCACCGACAATTGTCGTATAAATAAAAATTTCATTAATTTTTTATTAATTTTTTATTATTGGTGAAATAGGGCCCGGCTGGAATATTCTAGAATCATAATGTGACACCTTATATACTCATAACTTATAAGCTGGAGATGAAAAGCTTCTAATGAAAATATGGCATTATAGAAGCTTTATCGCGAGTTAGCGAATAATCCACGGCCTCTTGGGAAATTAAGCTTTTTAAGCTCAAGTTGCGGCTTCGAAAGTTTACGCGTCGGTTCCATGAAATTACAGTACTGGCCTTATAAAAAAAAACACCGGGCAGCACTCCGGGAGTGTCGGCAGAAGTGAAAACTACACACACGCACACTCGCGCAAAAAGAAAAAAAAAACTTTTTCTACACGAAATTTGAACTGGTCACCTGAGAGGATGCACTGTTATTCTACACCTTATACCACTAAGCCAAATGCACATACGTTAAAGCGACGAAATCAACGTACCAGTGGCGTGGCGTCAAGTATATCAGAAGGCAAGCCGAAGGGAACTTAACTAGCCTTTTCCTCGAATTCTGCACAATAAATTGCCCAACTGCCTTAAAATAGGCAAGCCGGTAGGAATCGAGTTCTATGGACGCCACGCCACTGCAACGTACACTTCCGAAATCGAATGCGACTCTAGCTTCATTGTATTTCAAAATAATCTCTCTTAGGGGATCCTGATATCCTGTTACTTAAATTCTCCCTCCGTCTTACGTCTGACGCGAGTTTAACATTTTTTACCCATCCAAAGAAGTACCCAACGTCGCTAAAGAAGTTATCACTTCAAAAAATATGATTTTCAAAGTTTGTTTCGTGTCATTATTCCGCTCACACCAATAGTCATATCATAATAATTATACCGACAAACCGGGGTAATATTGGTAATTTTGGGGCTACTTTGATCGTTTTAAAATTGCTATAAAATCGATAGTATCCATATCCGGTGAATGTTTGGCATGTACACGCAAAAGCGATCGACGAAGACATTGATTGGAAGCAGTAAACGCAAATAAAAAATAATAGTTTTGTCATTAAAACTACTTTTTAAAGTCACCCCGTAAATCAAAGCCACCCCAGTTGACTGTAAGTGATAAACTTAAGTACCTATAAATGACCTGTTGTATGTGTGGTAATGTGTGGCAACAGATAAATTGACGTTCCAAATTAGAAAAACTGGCCAAGTTAGAGTCAGACTCGCGCGCTAAGGGTTCCGTATCCTACTAATATTATAAATGCGAAAGTTTGTGACGATGTGACGATGTGAGTGAGTGAGTGAGTGAGTGTGTATGTTTGTTCCTTCTTCACGCTAAAACGACTGGACGGATTTCGATTAAATTTGGAACAAAGATAGCCGGTACCCTAGATTAAAATATAGGCTACTTTTTATCCCGGAAAATTGCATAGTTCACGGGGGATAGTCATAAACATGTCAATTGCAAATTCTACGCAGACGAAGTCGCGGGCAGAAGCTAGTATCACAATATATTCATGCGGATGACGGTACAAGAGTTTCCTTTAGATATTTTTATGGGTATACACAAAGGTCTCCGCATAGTAATAATTACAGTCAGATCCCTGAAAGTATTGATTGGAAATGTATGAATCATTAAATGAGTAAGTCTGACTTAGGTATGACTCACTTATGTCGTAAAAACAGTAAGAGCTGTGTAAATGTGGCTCAAGTACAACCATTATTAGTTACTAGCTGTTGCCAGCGACTTCGTCTGCAAAGATTTCGTTTATCGCTATCCCGCGAGAACTACGCAATTTTCCGGGATAAAAAGTAGCCTATGTGCTATTCCAGACTTTTCTCTATCTATGTGCCGAATCTCATCCAGATCCGTTGGGCCGTTCTGGCGTGATTGAGTAACAAACAAACATCCATCCATCCATCCATACTTTCGCATTTATAATATTAGTTAGATAGCTCATACAACAAAACTGTAAATTATGCCTTTAGTGATAGTATTTTCGAACTTTTTTTTTATGTAATTAGAAGGGCAAACGAGCAAGCGGGTCACCTGATGGTAAGCGATCACCACTGCCCATAGACACCCGCAACCCCGGAGGGATTGCAGATGCGTTGCCAACCTAGAGGACTTAGATGAAATGCTTCTTGTGCCCGTAATTTCCCCGGCTGTCTTACTCTCCACACTGGAACACAGCAGTGTAAGCACTGCTGCTTAGCGGCAGGATTAGCGAGTAAGATGGTGGTAGCGATCCAGACGGACCTTGCACAAGGCCCTACCACCCGCAGAACTAACTAACTAAAGTCGGATACTCATCTGTGAGCTGTAACCGTTACTGTTGGACGTTAGATTAGACTAAGATTTATTTATTTACTAGCTTCTGCCCGCGACTTCGTCCGCGTAAAATTATCAATTGACACGTTTATCGCTATACCGCGGGTATTAGGGTGCGACCACACCGCCGCGTTTACGCAGTGACGTGTCGTATCCGTCACGTTTTCTCACCGTTTTTTCATACATTTTGTTGCGATTCCGTAACGTCACCGTTTTTTAAGCGGCGGTGTGGGGTAAGTAATACGAGATATAACAACTTATTATCTAATGTTCATAATATATACGCTCACTTTATATAAACTCGTTAAGTATAACGTTTACTGGATATAATGAACGAAAATTATAATCTTAAAATATCTAATTTTGTAAGGTATAACCTTGTTTATATATAATATCAATTGAAATAACGATCAAAGCATATAATGTTCATAATAGCTAACATCAAAAAGCATAATGCACAGTTGTTTATTAAATTTGCTATGTGGTTAGGGGGTTTTGTAGGTGGTTATAAAAAAAATAACTAACACCAAAGGCTAATGCGGAAGTTTCGCTGCGCTACGCTCCCGCATTAGCCTTTGAACCTAACCTATCCGAGTCGCTTCCGCTCCGTACCGTTTTGCTCGCTCGCTTCGCTCGCTCGCCGAAAATTAAACAACGTCTTGCAGCTGTTTCAGTTAGGTTAAATGTTTGTTATGTAAAAAGAAATTAGTCCATATAAATCTTATACAAATTGAAGTTATATTAAAATAACGTTATATAATTTAAGCCTTATACGTTAAAAAAATATACTTTTTGCTGTTATAGCTAACGTTCATTATATCTTGTGAACGTTATTATTATGAAATTAGATATTTTGTAGTTATATCTCGTGGGACGCACCCGCGGTGTGGTCGCACCTTTATGCAATTTTCCGGGATAAAAAGTAGCCTATGTTTCAATCTAGGGTACCAGCTATCTCCGTTCCAAATGTAATCCAAATCCGTTCAGTCGTTTCAGCGTGAAGAAGGAACAAACATAAACACTCACTCACATCGTCACTCACAAACTTTCGCATTAATAATATTAGTAGGATAGGATAGCTCATACAACAGAACACTGTAAATTATGCCTTTAGCGATAGTGTTTTCGAACTAACTAAAGGTGACTACTCATTTGCGGTACAAATAGTGATGCGTTGCTAGCCGCATCGCCTATAACATGATTCCAATGATTTTCGCCCATGCCCTCGATGGGCTTTTACCATAAGAAAAAAATTAATGCATACACATTTTAGAGTTCCATACCCAAAGGGTAAAAACAGGACCCCATTACTAATCCCCTTATTCATAGACGCACTATAGGCTTCTAATAACTTAGCAATCTTTTGTCCTTATCTGTCACTTTGATATGTACCTTTCACAGATAAGAACAAACGATTGTTAAGTTAGCAGAAGCCTAAAGAGCGTTTATAGAAAGATAAAAAGAAAGAAGACATTTATTCATTTTGCAAGACACACAAATATAAGAGCATGTACACACAATTTTATAGAAAAAAAAAACAACAATAAAAAAACCAGACATGAAAATTTGATCATCAGCGTTGTGTGTCTCCGCAAAAGTGAAACGGTCGCTGGCTCAGCATTACGCTGAGGTGTTAGACACCTGCAGCACTGATTTTCAGCCAGAACCGTCTGTGACTCAAGAAACGATACACAGTGTAGATTAAATAAATTAATATACTACATAAACCATAAACTTTTAATTAAGAAGTAAAGTAATAAATAGATAGAACCCTTTATGAATAAGGTTTATGGTTAAGACTCTACTGTCCGTCTGTCTGTCTGTCTGTCTGTCACCAGGCTGTAAATAATTTATTTATTTATGTCTATCTGCGTAAGTCACCAATATAAAATGACATTGCATTTATCTAATGTAGACGCTACGTACTTAAAAAGTACTGCATAATTTCAGAGCATGATTGACGATTTTCCCGTCCGGGATACACGCGAAATTCCCTCGGGAATCTTATCTCATACATAAACAACAAATTATCCGCCATTTTTTAAGCCCATCTCACTTACGAAGATAACCGAGTCGAATCATTTACGCTTGTAGTCTAGTGTTTAATTTTGGCTCTTATTGTAAAGCTATAAGGTGGATTGTCTTATATGACAGTGTCAACTTAAAGGTGTTTGCGAATAGAGGGTCGGAATGTCATTACATTAGGGATGTGATGCGTGTGGATACTATGCACACATGTGTGGAGATTGCCATTAAAAAAAACTATGTTTTTTAATGGTTAATTTTCTGAAAAAAAAAACCATTTACCTTCGCTACTCTGTTACTCAAAAAGCGAGCGTGCGATGCTATTATTAGTAGAGAAGTAGCAAGGTAATTTTTTTTGTACATTTTTTTTTTTTTTTATGATATAGGGGGCAAACGAGCAGACGGATCGCCTGATGGAAAACGATTACCGTCGCCCATGGACACCTGCAACACCAGAAGAGTCACAAGTGCGTTGCCGGCCTTTTAGGTAGGAGTAGGCTCTTTTTTTGAAAGTTTGAAGGTCATAACGGTCTGGGAACACCGTAACAGGAACCTCGTTCCAGAGCTTTGCTATGCGAGGCAGGAAATTTCTGGAAAAACGCACAGTAGAAGACAGCCAACCATCCAGATGGTGAGGATGGAAGTGTTGTCGCGTAGGGCGGTGGCGGAAGGATGCGGCAGGGATCAACCCGAATAACTCCTCGGAGCACTCTCCGTTGTACATGCGATAGAAGATGCACAGTGAAGCTACATCTCTACGCAGCGCCAAGGAATCAAGCCGATCAGAAATTCGCTGGCAGCCGACTATTCGAGTTGCTCTCCGTTGTATGCGATCTAGAGGGAGAAGCTGGTACCGGGGAGCCCCCGCCCACAGATGAGAGCAGTATTCCATATGTGGGCGAACCTGCGCCTTATAAAGCTGGAGGCGGTGGGCTGGAGTGAAATACCGTCTCGATCTGTTGAGCACGCCGAGCTTCTTCGAGGCTAACTTAACCTTACTCTCCAAGTGGTCGCGGAACTGGACTTCACTCGAGATGTCAATGCCAAGGATTCCGATACTGGCTGTGGTAGCTAGGGGAGTGCCCTCAAAAAGAGGTGACGCGACAAAGGCAGACTTTTTTGCGGTAAACGCGCAAACCTGTGTCTTAGTGGGGTTAAAACGGACTAAATTAAGTCGACCCCATTCTGATACTTCTTTTAGGGAAGTCTCAATTTCAGACACAAGTTTGTTTCGACACTCAATAACGGTATCCCGAGAAATACCGGCGCGGCCGGTGTAAGAGGCATCAACCGTACTATCATCCGCATAACAGTGAATGCTGCCGGATGGCAGCATATCATTGACATGCAGAAGGAAGAGCGTAGGCGATAGCACACAGCCTTGAGGGACACCAGCATTCACAGACATGGAATCAGAGCACGCACCGTCAACTACGACCTTAATGCTTCTGTCCGTTAGGAAGCTGCTGATCCATCCGCATAACTTCTCAGGAAGCCCAAAGGACGGAAGTTTAGAGAGGAGTGCTTTGTGCCAAACCCGATCGAAGGCCTTCGCCACATCCAAGCTAACAGCCAATGCTTCACCCTTTGTCTCAATCGCCTGTGCCCAACGATGTGTCAGGTAAACCAGTAGATCGCCGGCCGAGCGGCCGCTACGAAAACCATATTGACGGTCACTGAGCAATTGTCGATCCTCAAGGTACCGAAGGAGCTGGCGGTTGATAACGGACTCCATTATCTTCGAGAACAGGGGAGTTATGGCTATTGGCCTATAGGTAGATGGATTAGAGCGGTCACCTTTTTTAGGGATCGGGTGGACCAGAGCAGACTTCCATGAGAACGGGACTATGCCAGAAGAGTAAGAGAGTCGAAAAAGACGCGTTAAAACCGGAGCCAACTCAGGAGCGCACATCTTCAACACTACCGGAGGAATTCCATCAGGCCCATTGGACTTATGGATATCGAGGGAGAGAAGTGCTTTACGCACTGAGCTTTGGTGGAACCGGATATCCGGCATATAGCTGTCACAACGCGGTATGGTCGGTGGCATGCGTCCCCCGTCATCCAAAGTCGAGTTGGACGCAAAGAAATTACCAAGGATATCGGCTTTTTCCTTTGCGTCGTGGGCCAAAGAATCGTTACCCGCGTGTAGAGGCGGAAAAGAAGGCGTGCAGAAATTCCCCTGGATAGCTTTGGCAAGAGACCAGAACGCCCGAGTTCCCGAAGGGAGGCGCTCTAGTCTCTCGCCAATTCTACCAATGTGCAATGATTTAGCTTTGGCAATGTCTCTTTTGAAGGACCTGGAGGCAAAGTTAAACTCCTTTTTCAAAACACTGGTCTTTACATCCCGTAACTTCGCTGCATTTACCCAGGCTTGGTAACACTCCTGCTTTCGGCGAGAATTCATTTTACAAGATCGACCAAACCAAGGTTGGGATCTGCCACCAACGGGGACCGCTGAGGATGGAACAAAGAGTTCCATTCCCTGCAGCACCACGTCAGTAACAGAGTCAGCAGCGACGTTGGGATCATCCAGCGTGAAGCAAACCTGCCTCCAAGGGTAGGACGCGAAGAAGGACCGCATCCCATCCCAATCTGCTGACTTGTAATGCCACACACGACGGCTACAAGCAACTCGCCGACGCAGCGGGCACGTGAGTGGCACCTCACTCCGGATCAGGCAATGATCCGAGGAGCCGAGAGGGGCCTCAACGGAGATTTGGTAGCCTGCCGGATGAGAAGTCAGCAAAAGGTCAAGCAGAGAGGGCTCCTGGTTCTGCACATCCGGTATTCGCGTAGGCACAGTAACCAGCTGTGTCAGGCCATATGCCAGAGCAAAGTCGCGGACAGATCTCCCTGCATGATTGGTCCCGCCAGAGCCAAGCCATTCGACGTGATGGGCGTTGAAATCGCCGAGTATCACAATCTCTGCAGAAGGGATCTGCTGTTGCACGGAGTCCACAGCCATTTGTATCTGCTCCATGAGTCGGTCAGTTTCGCTGTCACCGCTATGGGACCTATACAGGCACGCATAGACGCGTGGATGGTCGTCGCTGTCCACACGCAACCATAAAGTGGAGAGGTCCTTACCCTCAAGATTGCTGAGGTGACGAGAACTGACATCATCTCTAACGTACACGCACACCCCAGCCCTAGGCACAAAGGAGTGTTCTAATCTGTACCCAGGGCAAGAGAGGTAAGACGTGTCCGCCGGAGACGATATCTGCGTCTCAGTCAGAAAGAGCAAGGCCGGCTTAGCTGTCTCAAGGTGGTGATGAACAGCATTGAAGTTGGAATGTAAACCCCTGATGTTGCAGAAGTTCACGGCCAGCGTGACAGGGGATGCCGTAACTGCTATGCTCTCGCCCCTAGCAATTGTGAAATCATGAAATGGACATCCGCAAAGTAACGCCTCATTCAATCTTCTATACATATAATAAAGCTGAAGAGGGTCGAAAGTCTGTACATGGAAGATATTAAAAAAATATAGGCTGGGATACTTAGAATCGATAACAGATAACGTTCCAATAGTTTTTAGAATTTTTGTCTGTTTATCTGTTTGTCTGTATGTTTGTGCGCACATCACGTGAAAACGGCTGAACGGATTTTGTTGGAAACTTTACTAATCGGTTGAGAGAATCACCGGCCAGGTTATAAGCTACTTTTTATCCCGGAAAATTGCATAGTTCCCGCGGGATAGCGAAGAACATGTCGAAAATCGCAGCTGCCTGGAGTATCAACGTATATAAATCAATGCTTCAGTATGATAGAGGTGCGCTAAGGAAGGATTTTCAAAATTCCCATGCGATTTAATATCGTTTATTATAAAATGAAAATTACCATCTAAATGTCAGAATAGGGGTGTTAAAAGTGCCTGTTCAAATATACTGTATATCAATAAATCAATATGAGACTTTTGTCAATAAATGAAGTCTCAAATGAAATCAATAAAAGCTAGTAAATTAATAAAATCCTACTAAATTAATATTATAAATGCGAAAGTTTGTGACGATGTTAGTGAGTTAGTGTGTGTGTGTTTCTTCTTCATGCTGAAACAACTGAACGAATTTGGATCAAATTTGGAACGGAGATAGCTGGTACCTTGCAATAAAACATAGGCTTCTTTTATCCCGGAAAATTGCATAGTTCCCGTGGCATTGCGATAAACATGTCAAGGGTTGTAGCTGCTTAGATTCGCAGTGTAAATAATTTTGGCTAACAAATTGCTAATTCTACGCGGACGAAGTCGCGGGCAGAAGCTAGTAGTATCTAAAACTTGCAACATCCCCAAAACCGATAACACTCCGACAACAATCGCGCTATTTTTTTAAAAACCGTTATTTTTCTCGATAAAATAATGTTACTTAATGTTTGTTAGTGGAAGTGACGGTTGATGGATTAAAGTAAGAAATTGTCTGTCACGACGATGAAGGGGCCGAGTGCTTCATTTTCTCCTTTACCAATCCGCCATCTTTGTTTTTTGTTAAAATTTTAAATTATTTCTTTAGAGCCAATTTTGAAAGCAAAAGTGGAAAACCATTCCATTACTCATCACCACTAGTAGATCCCTTAAAAGCTTTGTCCACAAATTTTTGTACAATAAAGTAAGCCTTTTCTCTGTTTTGATTGTTATATGTGGTGTTCAATAAAGAGTTATTGTATTGTATTGTATTGTATTGTAAGTATTTTACTACCTTACTTTTCATTCTTGTGAATATAGCAAAAATAAAATTGTATAGAGCTTTACCGAGATTGTATTATAAGTTAGCTGAAGGTGACATGAACAAATAGCATATACGTACGTACGAAATATATATGTTTTACATGCAATCCACCTCTACTGCCACGTAAAACATACATAAATCCCAGAAACATAACAAACAAACATTTAAAAGTGACATATAAACTTTGTATCGCAACACTAAATACCGTATCCACAATTCCACACCACTAGTTTTCTTCACGCACGAATACGCCGCGTATTCGAACGCACCATCTTCAAAACATAGCCATAGTCGGTGTTGCCAATTTAGCGAAAAAGTCGGTAGAAATGGCGACTTTTGCCTTAGTCATAGCGACAAAAAAGTTTCAGTAGCAAAATTATTTGGCGGTTTTATCTGGCGAATTTTGGGGTCAATTCACTTTTGCGTTTTTTACAGTTTGGATGTTATGTATGTACTATGTATGTATGTATAACTCTTTATTGTACATAAAACATATAAATATAGTTATGATTTTTTTATTAAATTGAAAGCAGAATTTGAAATTTTCAAGTAAGTACTTTAACTTAATTATTTAACTTAAGGCTAAGTAGATACAATTTTTAGAGTAGCGACCAATATACCAACTTTCTAGCGACTTTAAATATTGAGCCTAGCCTAGCGACTTGGATCTTTTGCAGTTGGCAACTCGGCCAGCCATAGTTCACCTTAGTGTGCCCACAGCCCTCGATAGAAGCGGTCGCGTTCCCGCCAAATAGCAAGTGACGTTTGTGTCGTGTCTGTGGTGTTGTTTTTTTTTTGGATTTGAGACACCGGCGTCGGTTTATTCAGCCAGTGAGTATTTTTTTATCGATTATCGTGATTCGTCCGAAGTTGTCTGAAAAGTTATCAGGTTTAGTTTCAGTTATACAGCGAAATGAGTAGACAAAGCGTGACTATCTAAAGGATGATGTGATTATAATAACTAGGTATATAGGATGTCGATTTTTTTATGTATCAACCTTGTGGAACAGACAGTTATTTTCGATTTTATCAGAACTATAGTTAGGGAAATTTTAACATCCATAAAGGTGCGATCACACCGCCGCTGAAAAAACGGTGACGTTACGGAATCGCAACAAAATGTATGAAGAAACGGTGAAAAAACGTGACGCCTACGAACACGTCACTGCGTATACGCGGCGGTTTGGTCGCACCCTTACAGATCAGACCAAATAAAAAGTCAAGACGTAGTTAAACTACGCCTCGTCTCGCACAATTGTGTGTGTCTCAATCATGCTTGGCAAATTTTATTTGCACTTGTGGGTGTGCCACTGCACTGTATACACACTAAGGCGTAATTTGAACAGGCCTCACTTCGCCATTCGCCGGACTCCGTCTGAAGTATTATTCGGTCTGGAGGGGCTACTCCGAAATTCGATTTTCGAATTTTTCATGCTGTCCCTCTCACTCTAAAATTAATGCCTACTAGTGTGAGCGGAATGGCGTTACACGAACTTCTAAAATCAAATTTCGGAGTATAAGACCAGTTCAAGTTTTAGCTGTCACTTTTAGTATGTATCTGACAGCGAGCGAACCTAAACTGAATCGCATTAAGACGTCATGGTAAGGCTCCTGAGCGTGTTATTTGACACGACTATACGCAACAAGTGTGTCAGTCAGTCAATCAGTCAAGACTTTTCATTTTAAATGGATAGATGTTGGACAATTCTACAGTACTGCTTACCTCCGCTTCCATCCGCTTGCGGGAACTATGCGATTTTCCGGAATAAAAACTTCCCCTGAACTAAAACTCTCACTATACCAAATTTCGACTGAATCGTTCCAGTGGTTTAGGCGTGAAAGCTGAAGAGACAGACAGACAGAGTTACTGTCGTATATTTATGATACTAGCTGTTGCCCGCGACTCCGTACGCGCAGAGTTCGCTTATCGCTATCCCGCGGGAACTAAATATACCGGGATAAAAACTATCGTTTGTCCTTACCCGGGACTGTAACTATCACTATACTAAATTTCAATAAAATCGGTTAAGCCGTTTTGCCATAAAAGAGCAACAAACATCCAAACTTACAAACTTTCGCCTTTATAATATCAGTAAAATTAGTAGGGATTCAGGAGGTACAGACAAAAGCCGTGGTAGCCTAGTGGTTTGATCTGTGGCCTCTCAAGCAGAGGGTCGTGGGTTCGAATCCCGGGCTCGCACCTCTGAGTTTTTTGGAATTTATGTGCGATATCTCATTTGAAATTTACTATGAGCTTTTCGGTGAAGGAAAAACATCGTGAGGAAACCTGCACACAATTGCGAAGCAATTCAATGGTGTGTGTGAAGTTCCCAATCCGCACTGGGCCCGCGTGGGAACTATAGCCCAAGCCCTCTCATTCTGAGAGGAGGCCTGTGCCCAGCAGTGGGACGTATATAGGCTGGAGATGAAGATGAAGTAGGGATTACTTCTAAGCCCTCGCATTTTTCGACTATTCAGGGTAAACACGGAGGCAATATTAAAAACTACTGGACCGCGTTCCTTCAAATATTGGTTGAGTCGCTTTCGGTATACCTTGTCTACGTAAAAGGATGAGACCACAGTATACAAGCAGTAAATAATCTACAAGCGCAGGGCCACTACAATGGATTATTCAATATGAATAAAAAATCTCTATAGAATAACCATTGACTTACGATAAACAACTAGACTCCCAATCGCAAACAAAAGTGCCTCAAGAAAACGTCCGAGCGGCGTTGTCTATGTGTGTGTGTCAACACATCAACTTACACAGATAACATTAACATATTCGTTCAAATTAATACCTTATTTCGTGGCAGTAATGTTTAATGTCAATTGCATACGATCGTGAGAAGTAATAACATGACGCCACGCGCTGGAAAGCTGTCTGTCCCTTGTTCTCAAGCGTTTGAGATTACGGTGCGAAAGAGACATGTACATTGTTATCGAAGCGCGGTCAAAACACGACTGAACCAAAACTCTGCACAATAGACGCGTCGTGCATATTTTTGCTTCCGACAGTTTTTGAGCGAGATTGTGAGTCTAGTTGTTTATCGTAATTCAATGAGAATAACACAGAATAATACGGTAAGATGGCTAATATCGTAGCACACTTTACCACCATTTAGGTATTTTAGTACCGCGGACCGGGAGACGAGCTGTTGGTAGGCCTCCAACGAGATCAGGATCGCGGGATCGCGGTGGATGCGGAAGGCACTGGACCGGTCCGAGTGGAGAGCCTTGGGGGAGGCCTATGTCCAGCAGTGAACGTCTTTCGGCTGATATGATGATGATGATGATGAGGTATTTTAGTTAAATAGTAAAAAATTGTGGTACTACAATTGTTTTGACTGGACTCTGATTAGTCAGTCAGTCGAAATAGATACAATTTAAAAATGATAATTTATAATTAGGTATGAAACTAGGTAACGCAATAAGCTCTGACTTAAACATAAAACAAAAGAAGAAATGAAACTTAGTAGGCACGAAAGCACGCAAAATGAAATTATTATCGTAGCCAAATTCTCAATTTCACTGCACTATTTTATCTAAAAGAAACTCAAGTCGGCATCCAAACGTAGATTGCCTACTGGATTGATACTATGGGGCATAAGAGCGAGATAAACATACATTTGTCTTCGGGTCTCAAATCACGTCTCGGCGGGTTTCAGCCGAATTGGCGGAGCCTTGTCTAGACTGTCTGTTTTATCTATTCTATTAACATAAATTGCACAGGGAATTCGATGGGTAATTCTGGATATTCGTATGCTAGCTTTTGTTTGCGAATTTCTCGTTTATTATGAGTTTGAAGTGTAAGTTTTTGGTAAAAAAAACCGAGGTGTATAAAGTCTGTTTAGGGACGATAGTTTTGAAAATTGTAGGGAGACCCATTTTTTCTCGTATAAGAATCACTAGTGTAGCAGATTCTGAGTAGAAATAACCCAAAATCCTACTAATATTATAAATGCGAAAGTTTGTGAGTGACGATGTGACGATGTGAGTGAGTGTGTATGTTTGTTCCTTCTTCACGCTAAAACGCCTGGACGGATTTGGATAAAATTTGAATCGAAGATAGCTGGTACCCTAGATTAATACATAGGCTACTTTTTATCCCGGAAAATTGTATAGGTCCCGCGGGATAGCGAGAAACATATCAATTGCTAATTCTACGCGGACGAAGTCGCGGTTAGGAGCTAGTTTCTAATATTGGGAAAAAAAAAGATTTTTTTGTTGAAATTTCCCACATACAAAACTTACCTCATGTTCTATAAGTTATTTACGACTTCATTCCAGTAGGCTTATTGTCTAACTCGCTCGCAATCGCCATCGTGTTCATTTTGACAGTTCTTGTATGAATGTGACAGCTAGCTGATTCCGATGCCAATTGTCAGCCCATACATGAACTGTCAAAATGAACGCGATGGCGATTGCGAGCGAGTTAGACAATAAGCCTACAGGGCTGTGAGTCTGTCTGATCTATTTAGATAGCAGGGCTGCTTATCGCTTCCTTAATGCTTTGGGTTGAAGCAGCAGCCCTATTTCAGGGACATAAAATATTTCAAAGCAAGTGTCTTTTGTCAATTCAGAAAACTGTTACGTACAATGATATTTCATAGTATAGATATGTTACGTTCCTAGTAAATTGCGTTTGAAAAACGTTCCCTCTGTCAACTGTCACATTGACTGTCACGGACTACTCATACTGTGGCTTGTTTGAGGTAAATGAGACAATTGGGTCATTTATGAATCTTCAACTTGGGCGCGGTAGTGACATATCTACTCCCAGTTTATATGTAATATCATTGGTTACGTAAGATACATCATTTGAAAAATGAACTCTACATTGAAATCTTGGGAAAGAATGTATTGTATGTATGTTAACTCTTTATTGCACATAAAAATTTGAAAATACGGAAGTACACAGAATATAGTACAAAAGCGAACCTATCCCTAAGAAGGAATCTGTTCCAGCTAACCTGGTACAGAAAGGAATAGTTTACAAAAAAGGCAAGCAGTCATATTATGCGTAAATCAAAGAAGTAAAAGTCAATGTAAAAGTATTAATAATAAATTAACAACAAAGTAAAGAAAGAGGCCTGACCTACTTTTTAGGGTTCCATACCTCTAACTAAAAGAAACAGAACCCTTATAAGATCGCTTCGTTCTCCGTCTCTGTCTGTCCGTCAAGACCCTTTTTCTCAGGAACACGTAGATATATTTATTCGGAGCATTTCATTTTCCCGAATTTCATATGCCATAATGTAATGTTTGCCATAATGATCATTTGCCATAACTCTTTATTTCTCTGAAACCGTAATTTTTTCAGGAGCATTGAAATGGCAATCCTGTAGAACTCTATGGGTTAGGTTAGGTTTGTTTCATAACAATCCTGAACAATTAACTGTTAAAGAGAAAAAAGAGTTATGGCTAATGATCATTATGGCAAAGAATACATTTATGGCATATGAAATTCGGGCAAACGATAGAGAACCGTATGGATGGATGGATGGATGGATGGATGGATGTTTGTTTGTTACTCAATCACGCCAGAACGGCCCAACGGATCTGGATGAAATTTTGCGCATAGATAGACAAAAGTCTGGAATAGCACATAGGCTACTTTTTATCCCGAAAAATTGCGCAGTTCCCGCGGGATAGCGATAAACGAATTCTTTGCAGACGAAGTCGCGGGCAACAGCTAGTAACTATATAAATAAACTAGCCGCCGAAATACGCGATAATTTATCAAAAAAAGAAATAGACTGATGAAAAAAAAGAAGATATACTGAAATTGTAGCGAATTCGAAATAAAAGAGCTATAATTATTATTATTAAGAAGTAGGATAAAGAGTTATACATACATACATACTTTTCTGCGGAACCCAGTTTAGGAATCGCTACACTAGCCAATTGATCGCACTTGACTTCATTCCTTTATTCAATTATCATAGACACCCATAAATTAATACACGTCACCTCTAGCCCAGGGCAGGGCAGCGATTTATAGAGGCCGTGTCTATGGAAATTTAATGGGTCATTGATGAAATGCCATCCATTTAATATTGCATGGGAATTGTAGGTGTAGCGCTAGCGGCTTCTGACAAGTTGCTAGCGTCGGTGACGTCAGCTGTGTTCTACATCGCGCTATTGAGGTTCTTTTCTCTTTTTTGAAGTGAAAACTTCTTTATAGCGGCGTTGAACACTTTTTGGGATGGTTAAAAAAATTGAAACTCCCGTCAGGCCAGGATATCAGGAGCCTCTAAGAGCTACTGAAATACGAATGAAGCTAGAGTCGCTTCCGATTTTTGAAGTGTACGTTAATTTCGTCGCTTTAACGTATGTGCGTTTGGCCTAGTTTTTGTACAGTCAGCGTCATATAGAATGAAACATCTGACATACCTCTTTCGCTTCATCCACATTCATCAATCTCTTCATACCTTCTTGGTTGGTTTCGGGTACTCTTGACCTGACCTTTTTCCAAAACGTCCCCAATTTAATCACGGAACGCCCGTCTAGGCCTTCCCCTCCCGACGCACCTATTTACACAAAAAAATCTAAGTGAGGACATTTTAAAAAATATATAGCGTCGTCATAAAAAAGATCTGCCATCCTCAACATTTGCCACAATTGGCCTGTCACATGTCGCATTTCATGCGTGGGATGTAAGGGTGCGAACACACTGACGCGGGTACACAAAGGGAGCGGACGCGGTGACAGTCTGTAAGCGCCTTTACCAGCCATTGTCTTGGTTTTATCTATACACAGTTAGCGTTAGATATTTCACAGCGACCAAAGTGGCCAGATATATATTCGATATATCGAAACAAAGCTTTATGTCGAGTTTTAAACATGAAACTATCGTGAGACTCGATAATAATTACACAAACGGATAACTCACGTATAAAAGTTGAGTGATGCTCGACATGTTCATATTCATATTCATATGGTTTATTGCAAATTATGTTGTTTTACAAGATCTTAATGTATAAAAGTCCAAAAACATAAACCCTGATAGGGCACAGCAACACTCTAAAATAAATACCTACATCTATAACTATATCACATTTCTAAATCATTTACAAAGAATAGTTAATTACCTGGATGTCATTGATTCTAACATAAAAGTTAACATAAATTACATTTCACATATTAAAGATAATATCTATATTATTTAAATGTCCTAAATATAAATGTGGTTTTAAGGTATCTAAACTACTCCTTATATTCTACATCAGATAAGAATTCCTGAACAGAGTAATAACAATTCTTTAGTAGGTTTCGGACTAGTTCGTAATCCTTTCTCTTGGCGCGCTCTCCCCGACGGCATTTGTGTGGATACTAGCTGTTGCCTGCGACTTCGTCTGCAAAGAATTCGTCTATCGCTATCCCGCGGGAATTTTCCGGGATAAAAAGTAGCCTATAACCTGGCCGGTGATTTTCATCCGTTCAGCCGTTTTCACGTGATGCGCGCACAAATATACAGATAAACAGATAAACAGATAAACAGACAAAAATTCTAAAAACTGTTGAAACGTGTTCTGTTATTGATTCTAAGTATCCCCAGCCTATTTTTTTTTAAATATAGATATGTTTTTTTTATAGCGTAATCTATAGATTGGTTTAGGTTAGGTTAGGTTTAGTTTATAACAATTCTGTTAATTTGCAATTTTCTGAGAAAATCGCATTATATATTTTGAACCATTATGTATTTTAACCTATTATTTTAAACTTTATGGATTTTAAAACGTACCCCATCGTAAGCCTTTCACAAATGTTATAGTGCAAGCGAGTGTACGCTTAGTTCAGCTTAGTCTAGGGCTTAAGTTATGTTTTGTAGTTTTTATTAATTGATTCATGACTTCTCTAGGTTATTTTGATATTACTGGAAATTAATTAATTTTATTATGGACATTTCATTTTAACCAGGTACTGTTTTGCGATTCAGTAGTATTTATTTTGTGTGCTAAATATGTGAAATGTGTCTCATTTTGACATCTATTGTATACCATAATATATTTAATTGCAAATAAAGATTACTTACTTACTAAAGGGTATATGTCCGCTGACTGTTGGTTTTGAGCACGGTCAGCGGACAGATACCCGGTGGACAAATCTGTGTCTATTTCTCGCCACACATTGACGGATGTGTCCGCCAGACACCCGCCAGACACATCTGTCATACAGATCCGACGGACAAATCTGTACGTGTATGGCTATCTTAAGATAAAATACCTCATGTGCCAGTCATTACACCGGCTTACACTCCACGCCGGAACAGCAGCGCCATGCTGCTTGGCGGCAGGATTAGCGAGTATGGATCTGTGACAACGTAGTCGCGTAAAAGTCACTATTATAAGACTATCAGATGCAAATAGCGTTATAAACAGCCTTTATATGCCATGTAGTTGCTTAATAGTAACTCGTTTAGCAACGGGGTAAGTAATAGAGTGCTGCTAAATCGATAATATTCCCTATCGATAGTTTTAATCGATAAATGCCCTAATATAGGATATAGGATAGATTATAAATACGAAAGTATGGATGGATAGATGGATGGATGGATGGTTGGATAGATGTTTGTTTGTTACTCAATCACGCCAGAACGGCCCAACCCAACGGATTTGGATGAAATTCGGCGCATAGACAGAGAAAAGTCTGGAATAGCACATAGGCTACTTTTTATCCCGGAAAATTGCGTAGTTCCCGCGGGATAGGGATAAACGAATTCTTTGCAGACGAAGTCGCTGGCAACAGCTAGTATAGGATAGATAGGATGTTACAGTGCTTCTACTTTCTTTATGTATTTGACAGTTGTCGTGTTTCGGTAAAAGATAAATGGAAAAGTACATTATTGGGGATGAGAGCGAGTAGTTTGGACAGAGATGCTAGATGCAGCTGTCGCACTCGCTCTCGATCTTAACAACGTTATTTTTCATTCATGTTCATTCACACGGCAACTGTTAATTACATCAAGAAACTAGAAGCTCTGTATCGATCTCTCATTTAAAGCAATACCATTGGTAGTATTTATAATATTTATTAAATTAAGTAATCTTCGTTTGAAATCACAAATACACAAAAATTGCGGAATTTTTTGATACTATTGAAACTACTGAAATAAAGGTAACAATCGATTATTAAAAACTATCTATAGCATTGACACAATGCTTATCGATAGTTTATTCGTCGTCAAGGATCAATATTATCGATAGCATTGTAGTTTAGCAATAATATAATAATAAGTAAAAATTTGTTTACAATACCAATTTCATAATATGTAACATGCATGACTATTAATTGAATTTAAACATTCCCATAAAAATAAAATTAATTATCTTCGTGTTTAATCTTCATTAAGGACCTCTCTACTAGTAAAGGCCTCCACCATATTTATCCATGTACAGGACCGCGTAACAAACTTAAATAGCAGGCAAAGATTATAAAGATTACATGGGTAGTTTACGAATATCGATACTATTGTCTTAGCTCAAACTATCGATAATATCGAAATGCTATCGAGTGGCATCACTAGAAAGTGAGCTTGCCAAGTTTTCCAATCATGAAAGTTTAAGGTTGATGTCGCGTGTGGTTAGGGCTGTCATGTGCCCGGATTTGTCCGGGTTTTGCCGTCTGGTTAGCGACTGGGGCTTTGAACAATTCTGAGACCTTAAGGCGCTGTCAACAGCAAATGACCTGGAGCAGCGCCACTCTTCACACATACGGTTCACGTGCCTGTTAGTGAAAGAGAAGAAACTATTCCGGCAGCTTGGCGCGCGTCTAAAATCTTGCAAATAAGACACAAATCATAAGAAATAAACAAAAGTATGGATTATTTGTGAAATATGACTCGTTAGCCGTGTAGGTATGAATATGTTGACTTTATGTTTTTAATTGCAGACCCATACGTCGAAAAAATAAAGACATAGAACCGTTTAATGATGATTTTAAAACCAATCTTTGCAATTATTTTCTATCGAGCCGATTTTGTTCAATTATGTATCGAGCCCGTCTACCGTGTTTGAAATATGATGAAAATTAACATTATATATTTTTCGTATTCTTTTTGTGTGCAGTTTTTCTTAAAAAAGTGTTTAAATAACATCAATTTCAACAAAATTAGGTGTTGTCAGCCTCTTAAGGTCCAACCACACCGGTGCGTAAAAGACAATACAATACAATACAATACTCTTTATTGAACACCACAAATCAGCACATAACACTACAGAAACAAAGAACAAAGTATACAATAGGCGGCCTTACTGTAAAAGACGTTGACGGACGTACGCAACAAAATGTCAGAGCTTCTAGTGTAAGTTTTCGCATATAAAAACGTCTCGAACGCGTTCACGTAAACGTCTCAATTACTATGGGAAAATGAACAGCGCCACAAGCGGAACGAAACGGCAACAAACTGTTCTCATAGTATTTGACATTTTAACGCAAACGCGTTCGAGAAGTATTTTGTGACCGAAAACCTACACTAAGCATACTGAAGAAACGGTGAGAAAACGTGACGCCTACGACACGTCACTGCGTATACGCGGCGGTTTGGTCGGGTCGGACCTTTATTCCTAAGGCACTTGTAGTCATAATCGCATTTAGCATTCCTTTCTTATATGTTTTCTAATAATATGATTTAATTTTTTTTTACTGGCGAGCAGTAGATGTTCCACGGGAGTTTGTGATTGTGTCGCACAGACACAACATTCAAACAGATGACTCTTAGCGACAAATATTCGCATAGTAACAAGGTCACGTGACAGTTGGTAACGGATAGAAAAAATTCGAAGGCTTACTCACCCGCTATGGGTGGTGTAGGGGTATAGCACGCGTCACGGAATGACGAGGACCCGGGTTCGATTCCCGGCCATAGCTTTACTTTTCGGATTTTTCTATGTGTTCTAATTTTCAGTTTTATTACCTCGATGGGCTTTTACCATCTGCGTGGGAAGAGAAGCAACTGGTATCGTGGCTTTTAGGTCTTTTTACTTAAGACTTTGTCTACCCCGTAAGGGATAAAGACGTGATTTAAGTATGTAAGTCTAGAATAAAAAACCGGTACAAAATCTTCCAGGTAGATCCGGTTGATAGGGCGCTCGTAATCTACATAATATGGTATCGGTACCATTGTTTAAAAGATAGTGCCGGGCTGTCCCCTTGACGTGGGTCGTCATTTTTATTCTGACACATGACGTTTGGACACTAAAGTAAGGCCAACGAAACGAGATAAAATACGTAAACAATAGGACTGTACATTGCGACTGTAGTGTGAGCTCTGCCACACACACTCTCGCAGTATGTAACCTATATAAGCGTAAGCGTTTAGTATAATAAAGGACAGTATTAACTCAAAACTCGTCTACATTAGTTGCCTCCCAACGCCCATCCTCACATGGAGACCCTGCCAGTGCGGCCTTAGAGCTGCCGACCAGTTTTTAATAAGAAGACATTAGATACTTAGGAAAAAAACAAAAAGAGCAAAGTGAGCGATTATTATCTATCTTTAACTCTCGTATGCAATGAAGGCGTCAGTTGTTCGATGACTGTCGTTGCGTGATTCGTGGTACAGGAAAGTCAGTACCGCAGTTGTTAACTTTTGGCCTGCGATTTTGTGAACAAGATCATTCGTTAGATTGCGTTCGAAGCGATACATATTCAATACATTATATACGATTTAACAAATCACATTGTATTGAATCAGACGTTACTTTGCGGAGGTCCATTTTAATGAACACAAAATATTTACCTTGCTACTCCGCTACTTAAAAAGCAAGAAGTTACGGAGTAGCCAGGTAGGTAAATATTTTGTGTTCATTAACAAATCACGTCTTATCCCATACGGGGTGGACAGAACCTAGGGTAACAACCCAAGGGCCACGCTAGGCATAATTACGGGCGTATAAATAGAAAGGGGAATCAAAATAGTGATGGGTAGCTAGCCACATCGTCTATAACATGATTACTAATTCTCCCATGATGGGCTTTTACCATCTCCGCAGGAAGAGTAGCAACCGGTAGGTATATTCTATTTTTTTTTGCTCCCAGACCAGCATGGATGTTAAAAATGTTCTAAACCCCTGAACGTGTGTTTACATTTTTTTATCTTGTATCCTTGGCCTTACTGTAGTAGTCATCGTAAAATAGGGTAGGTAATGTGGCTCGGTCAAAGCGGCTACGTTTTAGCGCTTCAACTTTTATAGTTTAGTTTTAAGTAAGAACTGTACAATACCCCTATTTCGTAAACGTGACAGGTGACAGGTGACATTTTGAAATACGTTGCCGGCTTGAAAATTTCCGTGTTGGACTGGGATTAATATTCGCTAAGAAGTGTCGCGTTTATGAAATAGGAGCTACCTAGGTAACTACGTGTTTTAGAATTGTTCTGAAAATTTTCATCATTCATTTCCTTCTTTTTAGGGTTCCGTACCTCAAAAGGAATAAACGGAACCCGTATAGGATCACTTTGTTGTCCTTCATAACTCTGTATTCTGTATGAAAAATAAACACCTTTCATCCACATATATTAATAATGAATTCCGCCTAACAATACATACTTTTTATTTACTTATTAGGGTTCCGTACCTCAAAACGAAAAAAACGGAACCCTTATAGGATCACTTTGTTGTCCGTCCGTCCGTCCATCTGTCAAGACCCTTTTTCTCAAGAACGCGTGGAGGTATCAAGCTGAAATTTATATCAAATACTCAGGTCTACTGCCCCTTGGAGCTGTGAAAAAATCAAACTTCTAAGCCAACGCAATCAAAAGATACAGCCGTTTATGTCGCAAATTTCCGCAACTCTCAAGGGACGGATCAAAACCTACAGGGTACTTCCCGTGAACGCAGAATCTTGAAATTTGGTATGAAGGTAGGTCTTATAGCACAGAATAAGGAATAGTTGCGAAAACCGTAAATATGTATGTATGTCTATATATAAGTGACCAATATAAAGTGACCCCACACTGCGTACATTTTGCTTTGGAGCAGGGCTCTGCTTACACTGGTTTATAGATATTTATAGATAATGATACGGAACCCTCGGTGCGTGAGTCCGACTCGCACTTGGCCGGTTTTTTTTTCCATAAATAAATAAGTAAGTACAATAAATGATTATTGGGACAAACATAAGATTAAAAATAGACAGTAAAAAAAAAACTATAATTAAATAAAAAATACATACATAAATGTGAATAAATTATACACACACTAATCACGTCTTTATCCCTTACGGGGTAGACAGAGCCTAAGGTAACAAGACCAAAGTAACGTTTACCATGATTGTGGGCGTATAGGTAGAAAGGGGAATCCAAATAGTGATGGGTTGCTAGCCTCATCGCCTGTAACAGGATTTCAAAGATTTTTGCCCGTTCCCCTGTTTATACCTGCCTGTGTGGTCTATACTTTGTTTAAAGAAAGAACGAGGTTTATTTGGTGAAAAAAAAAAAAAAAACGTAAAAACACCAAAAAGATTGCCGCTCAGCATGGTGTCAAACAAGGGCAACCTATGTCTGACGCTGGTTTTCAGGGCAACCAAAAACAAGACAAACAAAAACTTATAGCTAAATGCAATATTTCCCTCATCTCAACATATTAATATCAATCCCACATCGCACCTGGGTAAAGTAAATCTCCCAAATGATCGTAACGTTGTAAAAATGGGGATAGAAAAAACTCTATTACGCACGAGTGCAAAGACGGCATAAAGTATTCGCGAGGGGTGTATATAAACCGAATCTGAGGTGAAATATAGCCGCGAAGATAAAGTAGAATTAGTATCGTAAAAACTTTTCAGGTTTTGGAGTTTTACGTTTTCCAGCATCCAATGGTTTGGCCAATCGCCTCTAAAGGAGAGGTTTATTGAAATTGGACTTGAAATTTACAACGATCTTATTGATGAATTTATATATTTACCCCCTTATTCATAAATGCTCTATAGCTTCTGCTACCTTAGCAATCGTTTGTCCTTGTCTGTCACTTTGACATTTACCTTTCACAGATAAGGACAAACGATTGCTAAGTTAGTAGAAGCCTATAGATATAGAGCGTTTATGAATAAGTGGGTTTTACAGCACTAGTTGCTGCCCGCGACTTCGTACACGCAGAATTCAATGCCTATGACATTCATAAAAAATGTGGCTTTCTATTGGTAAAAGATTTTCCAAAATCGGTTCGGTAAATTACCCCCTACAACGTCACAAACTCGAAGTCGAATCGAAGCCGCGGGCAATAGATAGTGTTTGAAAAGAAGACTACGGGAAGTTCCCTAGAGATTCATTAAATTCGCGGGATTTCAACCGCGATTCAATAAGCGAAGCCGCGGGTAAAAACTAGTCGAGTATAATAAGGAATAAGAACAAAGACGAATCCGTATTCAAAGGACAAAAAGTAGCCTAATTGAAACCAGGAAGGGCTGAAAGAATGGAATTGAAAGGGGCAGTGTAATTAAATTTCCTTTTTCCTTACAAAAGTATTTTGAGAGTTACCATAGATATTTTATTGAATCAGGCGTTACTTTGCGGAGGTCCATTTCAATGAACACAAAAAATATTTACCTTGCTACTCCGCTACTTACGTGCAAGATAACCAAGCTTGTGCTTGTGCTTGTGTTTCGCACAAGCTTGGTTATCTTGCAAGTAAGTAGTGGAGTAGCAAGGTAAATATTTTGTGTTCATTTTAGTTACCATAGAGTTACATATATTTATAGTTATTGAGTTGTGACTTACAGTATTCCTGATTATACCACTAGTTATCTAGTAATGTCGCTGAAGGAGCAATTGCTATAACGGGTGTTAAAAACCTTTAACTTTTTTGGAAAAGTTATAGCTATCTGGCTTAATAGCCAAAGTTTTTGTACGCCAACCGGCAAGTCATAGTGCAACACTAAGAAATGTAACATCTCTGTATTTATGCAGCCATCACCTATGTTTCACAAATAAAACACTTTTTTTTTGAACAAACCTAACCTAACCTGCACGTCTAGCACGACAGCGCATAAGAGTCGCGTCGCGCGCGAGATAGATTGCCCGTCTTTTTCTTACTGTTCGTTCTAGAAAGAGACGGGTAATCTATCTCGCGCGCGACGCGATTCTTGTGTGCTGTCGTGCTAGCCGGGCTGATGCGAGCTAAGCAAAAAGGGTTTTAGATTTTTGAAGTGAAAACTTCTTTGCGGCGTTGGACACTTTTTGGATGGGTAAAAAATGTTAAACTCGCATCAAACGTAAGACGGACGGAGAGTTCAAGAACCAGGATATCAGGATCCTCTAAGAGCTTGTTTCGAAATACGAATGAAGCTAGAGTCGTCTTCGATTTTTGAAGTGTACGTTAATTTCATCGCTTTAAGTTCTCTCAAGTGACCGCAGTTCGAATCTCTTGTAGAAATAGTTTTTTTTTTCTTTTTGCGCGAGTGTGTGCGTGTGTAGTTTTCACTTCTGCCGGCACTCCCGGAGTGCTACCCGGTGTTTTTTTGCATATCTCAGATCCATAGATTGTTAGTTACAAAGCACTTATATAACTATATATCGAGGGTTCAAAGCCAAATTGGTTTAAGCGACATTTTGGGTGAAATTGACTTATATACATATTTGGAATCAGCAATTTTTTTTGCATCGAATGGTCTGGGTTGCGGGCGAATCGGAGCATTTTTTCGGCGCTTCAACCAATTAGACTTTTGGTTCTATTTCTCAAAATCCACTGTTTAACCGACATAAAATACACAAAATTATGGACGGGTAGGACATAAAACATGTTTCTATGTTAAAGTGTGTTACATAAGCTGTTTTAGCTTTTCCATTGTATTATTAAATGGTTGTTAAAGCGTTTTTGTTAACATTGTTTTGATATGGATAGGTTGGATAAGTCATTTGTCTTTTTACATAAAATGAAAAGACACGTCACTTAAACATTTTTTCTTCGATATCAAATCCAAAGAGATAGTCGCTTGAAACAATTTGGCTTCAATAGGTTTTTAATACCTTTGGCGCTTCAACTGTTTTGCTTCTATCAAAAATATTCTACATTAAAGACTTCAGCTGTTTTTGGTACTCTTTTATTTAAGATGATTGTCTTTTAAAGCGATTTTTCCAGACTTATTACGGACAATGTTGATATTTAATTCAACTAATTTTTGTATGAAACCTTATGATTATTGTCACATAATACTACCTAATATTTCGCGCTCACTGCTTCAACATACCGGCACAAGTATGACTCGATCCCACGCGGGCGCTTCATTCAGCCGCGAGACACGACAATATTCGGAAACTTCATAGTTGTGCAATATGTCAGGGAAGACTTCATAGTGGCTTCATAGTGCTAATAGGTAGACAAGTGACCCCGTTACCAAAAACAACAAATCCTGTTAACCTGTCCGAACTCCGTCCCATCAGTATCCTTCCCTGTGCTTCAAAGATAATAGAAAGGGTGGTTTGCAAACAGCTGTCGGAATACCTGGAGAAATACAGCATCCTGCCTGAACTGCAATCGGGTTTTCGCAAGGGTCGATCGACAGTTACTGCGTTACTCGATGTAGTCGATAATATTTTGCAGGCTCGGGATGATGGTAAAATTACCATATTAATGTTTTTAGATTTCTTCAGGGCTTTTGATTGTATTAGCATCCAATACTAAGATGTCTTATTAGAGCAGCTATTTGACTGACCGAGTGCAGACAGTCGTATTGCGTGGGGTCGATGGTGGTGCTCTGCGGTCCTCTCTTTGCCCTGTGACACGGGGAGTACCGCAGGGTTCGATACTTGGAACTCTGCTCTTTATATTGTACAGTTTTTATATTTTCAACGGTATAAAGAGCAGTGGATACCGTCTTTACGCGGACGATCTGCAACTGTTTGTCTCCTGCGCGCCGTCAGAGACGTCTTTAGCTGTGGACGCCATCAATGCAGATCTGGATTGTATTTTGGCTTGGTCGGAGAAGGACTGTTTGGTCCTCAATCCCAGCAAGTCAAAGTATATTGTTTTTGGATCGAGGCATCAAATTCAAAATACTCTTGCTGCTCTGGCTAACGGGAGTGTTGCCGTCATGTGTGAACCAATATTGCGGGTAGAAGCCAATAACCTTGGCCTCCTAATGGACGGCAAGCTGAACTTTGAGAACCACATTCTGAAAGTTGTGAGTAACTGCTTCTACCGCCTCAAAATTCTGCACAATGTACGCAATTACCTTAGTGTATTAGTGTATACCTTAGTATAATGCATGCGCATGTTGCCTTGCTTGTATTATGTATGTATTCTGTTCTTAATAAACTTTAAAACATCGTGCATTTTTAGGGGGAGGAGCGCTACTTATCCTATAGCACAGGTTTTTACCTATTTTGGGAGCAGAGTTCTAGTGAAAGATACCTTGTAAATGATGTTTTTTAGAAATAAATATTATTATTATTATTAAATATTATGATTTTTAGTGTTAGTGTCGATTTGCGTGTTGATCTTTGTGAATCGCTTATATTGTCCAGATTAAACTATTGTGATGTTGTTTAATGACGGTTGCATTCTTGGTCATTCTAAGAGGCTTTTACAGCTAGTGCAAAACGCATGTGCTCGTTTTTGTTTCCGCGTCCTTCCCTGTACCCATATCACCCCATACCTGAACGCTGCCAACCTGCTGGACATGCCTGCGCGCAGGCGCATGTACCACGCCACTTTGCTGTTCGGTGTGAGACGTCACGAGACTTCATTATACCTCTTTAACAAAAGCTCTCGTGCCTAAACACCGGACTGCGGCATTCCGAGGCAGTTTCGGGTTTGCGGCGTCCAAGTGCTGGAATGATCATTCCTCCCCCTATCCAAGGAGCGTCAAGTAGTTACACCTTCAAGCGCAAGCTGAGAGAACACTTATTGACGCTCCAAAAACCCTTACAATAGTCCTCCAGCACTTTTGCACATTGATATGCCAGCCTGTTGTTTTAAACAATTTAGGATTCCCTCCTTTTTATTTTTTGTTTATTGTGAACTATTTAATAAATGTATGTATTTTTTTTCGTTACACATAGGTCGGATTCTATCTATTTATTTCTTTATTTACGTAAAAGTTAATCGATTATGTAGTATATTTTATCAGTGTATCGTTTCGTGAGTCACAGACGGTTCAGGCTGAAAATCAGTGCTGCAGGTTGTCTAACACCTCAGCGTAATGCTGAGCCAGCGACCGTTTCACTTTTGCGAAGATACACAACGCTGATGATCTATTTTTCATGCGTGTATTTTTTTTGTTTTATTTTTTCTATAAAATTTTGTATATGCTCTTATAATTGTGTGCCATGCAAAAAAGAATAAACGTCTTCTTTCTTTCTAGATTATAATTATTTAAGAAAGAGTTGTTGCAATTCCGTTAAACGTAGAATTATTTAACTTTTCCCATTGTTTCCGTTAAGACTGATTATATTTGTACTTTCCTGAAAAGCAAATTGTTATGTAAGGCTAGATTATTACTTTAAGTAAAAAATATTTACGTTTATGGTATAAAATTATGTTTTGACCATTTATGGCCCGGATGAGGCGCATTAATTAACAAAAGTTTTTTTTTATCTACTTTTATTGTCTATTTCTAACTTGTGCATCTTCGGTAAAATTTGACTTACAAGGCAAAAACTTCCATAACCAACATGACTTATTGGCCAATCGTAATTTTAATCTTGATAATTTTGGTATTTCATACAATTGATATACGGAGCCAATAGTCATTTGAGATACTTTCCTTCCCTGCAATACAATTTTGATTGGAATTTAAGCTATTTGTCGTTTATTTTTCTTTATCAGGTTAAGTTGGTTCATGCCAATTGCTTTATATGTTACTTAAAGCATTTTGCTTTTTCCTGGTAATAGGCTAGATTGGATTTCAACCGTTTTTCCTTCAACAGAAATTTAGACAAATTGTGGAATTTTGTATTAAGCGACCTTTAAATCAGAAAATAACTATATATTTTTTACCAAAAATATATAAAATTATAGCTTATATTAATACAAATTGCTGTAGAGAACTTTGAAGACTCTAAATTAAACAGTAATTTAGTAATGTTTTTTTTTCGAAAAATAAATCTTTTAAACAGCTCTCCTGTAAAGTTCAAAAAATGTCGCTTAAACCAATTTGGCTTTGAACCCTCGATATTATTACTAGGTACTAGTATTACGGACAAGGTTACTATTTATAAGGGATCTCTACTAGTTAACCTTTGAGTCGAGAGGAGCATTAAACGAGGGACCGACAAACAGAATCCTCGGGCGGTGATAGCTTACCTAGGTGACACACTTGCTTGTTTGCTTTCCTTGTGGTCAATAACACAAATAGATAATGTTTTAAACTTCCGCGATTTTCACTCATATTTATTTAAAGTATTACTTTCGGGACTTAAGAGGGTGCATCTATGCTGAGCTGGCAACGTCGCATTTTTGGTGATTTTTTGCGATTATTTCACAGAAATTGAATGAAAGTTTCAAATATCCGTCTGTAGTGCACTTCGTTTTTAGTGTATTAATGTGTGTATTGTAATAATTCATCGTGACGGACTTTTATTTTTTTATTAAACGAGATATAGTATTTTATACCTTTAATACGAAAATAAAAGTCCATCACCATTAATCATTGCATTGGATACATTAATAAACTAAAAACGAAGTGCACTACAGACGGATATTTGAAACTTTCATTCAATATATGTGAAATAATCGCAAAAAATCACCAAAAATGCGACGTTGCGAGCTCAGCACGGATGCACCCTCTTAACCGGGTAATTTTTTTTTAATTGCCTCGTCGTTTCGGCCACGTTCGGTGGCCGTGGTTACGAGCAGACTGCCATGTAGGGTACCTATCCCTTTTGTATAGCTGCTCGAGTTTTTCGAACTACCCACACTGAGTCATTATTTTGCGACGGCACCATATCACGCGTTTTTTACGCGGTTAAATCCCGAAAGTAATACTTTAAATAAATATAGTAACACAAATTTTAGACATTTTTACTGTTAAGGTTGACCATGGCATGATTATAACGGATTACAGTGCAAGTGCACTCCATTATCGATCATTTCATTACCTAGGAGTCAATGTGAGTGTTCCCACACATGTGATCGTTATTATAGTATAAATAAAAGCGACGGGTAGCACTCCGGGACTGCCGGCAGGAGTGAAAACAGCAGCTTAGATTAGATTTTAATGTTGTTCCATGACGCTCAAGACGCGTGCCGTACTGGCCGCTTACAAAAAAAAACCGTATGTATTATCTATATGGACCGACCTCTAACAATCAATGTGCTGATGCCCTAGTACTTTTGCTCCACGACTCAACAAAAAAACATTTCAAAAATCGAACGCGATTCATTCGTATTTCAAAATAAGCTCTTAGAGGATCTGATATTCTAGTACTTAAACTCGCCTTCCGTCTTACGCCTGGCGCGAGTTTAACATTTTTTACCACATCCCAAAAAGTGCTCAGCGCCGCTAAAGAAGTCTTCAGGTATTCGGATCCCACCTAGAACTACTTGTCAACCTCATTGTCACTTTGACTTACATGCCCTTCAAGCTATGTCGGTGACTAGTTCTTAGGCGAAGTGCTATAAAGGGGTGCGTCCCTCGAGATATAACTACAAAATGTCTAATTTCATAATAATAACGTTCACAAGATATAATGAACGTTAGCTATAACAGCAAAAAGTATAATTTTTTAACGTATAAGGCTTAAATTATATAACGTTATTTTTATATAACTTCAATTTGTATAAGATTTATATGGACTAATTTCTTTTAACATAACAAACATTTAACCTAACTGAAACAGCTGCAAGACATTGTTTAATTTTCGGCGAGCGAGCAAGACGGTACGGAGCGGAAGTGACTCGGATAGGTTAGGTTCAAAGGCTAATGCGGGAGCGTAGCGCAGCGAAGCTCCCGCATTAGCCTTTGGTGTTAGTTATTTTTTTTATAACCACCTAGAAAACCCCCTAACCACATAGCAAATTCAATAAACAACTGTGCATTATGCTTTTTGATGTTAGCTGTTATGAACATTATATGCTTTTATCGTTATTTCAATTGATATTATATATAAACAACGTTATACCTTACAAAATTAGATATTTTATGATTATAATTTTCGTTCATTATATCCAGTAAACGTTATACTAAACGAGTAGTAGCTTTGCTTAGTTTGGGACTAGGTCAATTGGTGTCAATTGTCCCAAGATATTTTTTTTTTTTTTTATTTAGTTTATATAAAGTGAGCGTATATATTATGAACATTAGATAATAAGTTGTTATATCTCGTATTACTTACCCGCTATAAAGCATGTAATTGACAACATTTCATATTTCTGAGCCTATAATCTAATGGTTCTCTGTATTTTGTTTGAACATGCTGACAGTTTAATTTTTTCGCTAGGGCTTATATTTAATTTATTAATTTGTGCTTATTCTAAAAGGGCGTAACTCCGGTACTATCACAGAATACACACTTATCCCTTTGTCTTTTCGCTATAGAAAATAAAACTGACGTTAATTTCAAATTGCCAATGTCAGGCCCTATTCTCCAATATTCGATTTTCGAGGTTCGCTTCGTGCTGTTCCGCTCATACTAATAGTCATTATCTTGAGAGTGAGGGAGTTCAGAGTTGCCCCCCTTGTACTTTGAAGTTGTCAAAAATACAAAATTATGCTCGCTTATTTTTTTTTCGTGAAAAAAGCAAAGGTGTTTCACCTATCCTGTGGTAGTATTCGTAAAATTAGGACATATTTTTAATTATTTTTTATTTTTTATAATAAGCAATATTAAAATTATTTATAAACATAATTGCAGTGATCAGGAGGCAAAATGTTTCCAACCCCTATATACATTTTCAGGTGTTATAAAAATGAAATGTTGTCAATTACCTAATCTTCATATCGTATATCAACCATTAAATTAACACAGTTATTAACCCCAATTAAGTGCGTTTAGTTAATTACAATAGTCACGTAACTAATTTGTAAATGTCGCGGCTTATGACATGTATTGTGTATATTAATTGCTAGCTTCTGCCCGCGACTTCGTCCGCCTAGAATTTGACTTAAGAACTGATAGTTGATAGTATATATTCTGCAATAGGTAAGTATTATTGTCCTTGCGTTTCTCCCGTCTATTTGTTTCCGCCACCAACTTATTTCACTGTCTTATTGGTTGTCTGGTATAGATCGCTATTAAGCCATAAGACCGCTTAATTGCATACTTTGTTCTTTGTTTCTGTATTGTTTTGTACTGATTTGTGGTGTTTAATAAAGAGTGTTTTGTATTGTATTGTATTGTATTGCGACGCTGCGACTCTAGGCAGCTTGTTTGTCACTATCCCGCGGGAACTACGCAATTTTCCGGAGTAAAAAAAAGCCTATGTTTTAATCTTGGGTACCAGCTATCTTCGTTCTAAATTTTATCCAAATCCGTTCAGTGGTTTCAGCGTGAAGAAGGAACAAACACACACACTCACTTACCCACATCGTCACAAACTTTCGCATTTATAATATTAGTAGGATGACCAGTAGAGATTTTATACATCTCTACTATAGACATATATAATTTGAGATACCTATTTAACTTGGGTACCTTATATATCTCTTTTATAAATGTACCTGTATGTATATTAAAAATCTTAGGACTCATGTTATATACGATACAATACATGGACGATGTCGCTAGCAACCCATCACCATTTTGATTCCTCTTTCCACCTATACGCTCACGATCATGCTAAACGTGGCCCTTAGGTCTTACCTTAGGCTCTGTCTACCCCGTGAGGGATAAAGACGTGATTTATGTACGTACTAGCAGTTGCCAGCGACTTCGTCTGCAAAGAATTCGTTTATCGCTATCCCGCGGGAACTGCGCAATTTTCCGGGATAAAAAGTAGCCTATGTGCTATTCCAGACTTTTCTCTACCTATGTGCCGAATTTCATCCAGAGCCGTTGGGCCGTTCTGGCGTGATTGAGTAACAAACAAACATCCATCCATCCATACTTTCGCATTTATAATATTAGTTAGATATCCCTTTTATAAATGTACCTGTATGTATATTAAAAATCTTAGAACTCATGTTATATATTTTGATTCCTCTTTCCACCTATACGCCCACGATCATGCTAAACGTGGCCCCGTGATGAAATACGTGATTTATGTACGTATGTATGTATTGCAACGTTTGCGCCACTCGGGAGCTGCTACCCAAACCCAGCCAACGTTACATTGTTTACATACGGCTTTAATACGATTAGCAAAGTATTAAATGCGGACTTTTATTTTTGTTTTCAAACGTATACCCCTGAGTGTGGAACAAATTTAATTAATTAATTTGTTTGGAATTATATTTTAAGCCCGCGTAAAGCCGGCTGTTAAACCTTCCATTATTATAAAAGGCAATAAAATTGCAATATCACTTTTAATACAAGCTTTTTGGAGTGAATACTTCTTTAGCCACGTTACGCACTTTTTGGGATGGGTAAAAAATGTTAAACTCGCGTCAGGCGTAAACTGAGGGAGAGTTTAAGTATCAGGATATCAGATCCTCTAAAAGCTTATTTTGAAATACGAATGAATCGCGTTCGATTTTTGAAGTCTTTTTTGTTGAGTCGTGGAGCAAAAGTACTAGGGCATCAGCACATTGTTAGAGGTCTGTCAATGTAGATAATACGTACGTTTTTTTTTGTAAGCGGCCAGTACGTGCGTCTTGAGCGTCATTACAACATTAAAATCTAATCTAAGCTGCTGTTTTCACTTCTGCCGGCACTCCCGGAGTGCTACCCGTCGCTGTTGACTCAACTAACATTGTCACAACACCTATGTGTACTAATCAAGGCAATCCGAACAAAAAGTGGGCTAAGTCTCGCAAGATTAGCAACCCATTACTATACATCACTGTTTTGATTCCCTGAGGGTCGCGGGTCCGAATACCGGGCACCTCTGAATTTTTCGGATTTTATGTGCGAGATTACATTTGAAATTTACCATGAGCTTTTCAGTGAAGGAAAACATCATGAGGAAACCGAACCAATCCCAATAAGGCTTAGTTACTCTTCTGGGTTGGAAGGTCAGATGGCAGTCGCTTCTGTAAAAACTAAGTGCCTACGCCAAATCTTGGGATTAGGTTGTCAAAGCGGGCCCCAGGCTCACTGAGCCGTGGCAAATGCCAGGAAAAACGCTACGAGGATGATGATGACTATTTTGATTCCCTTTTCCACCTATACGCCTACAATTATGGTAAACGTGGCCTTCAGGTCTTGTTACATTATGCTCTGTCTACCCTTAAGGGATAAAGACGTGTGTGTTTAATCTTAATCTATATCTGTGCCAAAATTCATTCAAACTTTTGCATTAATTTTCTTTTATACGAATTACGAAGTAATCCCTACATCCGTGAGTGAACTTGCATAAGTACAAATTTGATATAAATCAAGAACATTCCTTTCAATCCCAAGGCAATGTTTACACAAGCGACTGACAGCTTGTATTCAAACATCAAACATTTCCACTGCCGTCCAATAAACCGAAAATAAATACTTACTCATATTTACCCGCCAACCTCATGCGGGTGGTCAGACAGTGAACTAAAAACATTCCCTACATTTTACTAAGAAACTTTTCACAACAGCGACACATTCAACTGCATCTGTAAATTTGTATTTCTGCAATTTCATTGCGTTCTAATTTGTGCCTTAAGATTTCGTAACAAAGGGTTGGTATTTATGTGTTTGTGTAAGACGTAACGTTTATTTCAGTACAAGAAACTCCAATAAAAATAATTTGGCTGTGCGGACCACGGACCTATATCTAAGTAGATGACACCAGAAAGCTTATCTTATACTCCGAAATTCGGATTTAGAAGTTCGTTTCGTGCCGTACCGCTCACACTAATACTCATTCATATTAGAGTGAGAGGGACGGAATGATACGAACTTCGAAAATCGACGAAGAACTGTACGTGAATGTATATTCAACAGCAAAAGTAAGTGATCATTTTAGACCTTATTCCATTGTGACAAGACATAAGGTGATCCCTAACTTTTACTCTTGTCTGCACCTGCCGCCGTACCGAATAAGAAACTAGTATCTTTTATAAGAAAAGTCCTTATGTTTTTAACTATATTCAGTTTTATTACAATATATAACAGTTAAAAACATACGAAAATCATAGGAATCATGTTATAGGCGATGCGGCTAGCAACCCATCACTATTTTGAATCCATTTTCCATCTTGCTAAACGTGGTCTGTAGGTCTTGTCACCTTAGGCTCTGTCTACCCCTTAAGGGATAAAGACTTGATTTGTGTATGTATGTGTCAAAAGATACAGAGAACCCTGTCACAACCGGTTGAACAGACAAGGCGAAAATTGGTAAATTGTAGTTACTTCATAATTATCACCGAACTTACGTCATCTATGTCAGTGTAGGTCCTCGGAGACAGAGTAAGGTCGCCTATTTGGGATTGTTTACTTAAAACCTTTTATTAGAACATTGGATATATCTGTATTGTATAGTATACATATACCTATGACTGCAAAAAATAAGAGCAGGTGGTTGGGATAGTTTGGCACTTTTGAATTATAGTCAAGTTTTGAGTTATAGTGTACTATACTTCATTTAATTTAGAATGAGAAACCACGATAGCATTATATTGCGTCTGGTCAACTATTTCTTACCTAGCAAACAGTACAATGCAATAGTTTGGCAGCCGCAAAATAAAATTGTTTTAATGTCACTTTATTTGCGTGTCGTTAATTCTTACTCTAGTACAAATTGCAAAGAGATTACAGTTCACGAGCCGCAATATAATGTTGTTGTGGTTTCTCATCCTAAATTAAATGAAGTATAATCCTAATCCTACTAAGTTATAAATGCGAAAGTTTGTGAGTGAGTGAGTGTGTACGTTTGTTCCTTCTTCACGCTGAAACAACTGGACGGATTTGGATACAATTTGGATCGGAGATAGCTGGTACCCTAGATTAAAAAATAGGGTAATTTTTATCCCGGAAAATTGCGTAGTTCCCGCGGGATAACGATAAACATGTCAAAATTCGAAGCTGCCTAGAGTCGCAACGTAAATAATTATTGCAGAATATACAATCAACATCAGTTCGTAAGTCTAAGGGTGCGATCAAACCGCCGCGTATACGCAGTGACGTGTCGTAGGCGTCACGTTTCCTCACCGTTACTTCATACATTTTGTTGCGATTCCGTTACGTCACCGTTTTTTAAGCGCCGGTGTGGTCGCACCTTTCTACGCGGACGAAGTCGCGGGCAGAAGCTAGTTACGGAATAATCCTAAGAGACTATGTAGAGTTTTTTAAAACGCTCTGTAGAGGTTCGAGGTAAAAGGGAAATTCTCATGAAACATTTCGAACACGTTTTATGTTTCCAAAACAAGTTAATATTTAATAACGGCCGCTCAGGTCTACGCCGGCGGGTCGAGATAATAAACCTCAATTTTGATGTTAAGTTTTTATATAGTCACGGGGGCGTCGCGGTTTCATACGAAATATATCATACTAATATCCCACTAACATTATAAATGCGAAAGTTTGTCACGATGTGATGTGAGTGAGTGAGTGTGTATGTTTGTTCCTTCATCACGCTAAAACGAATGGACGGATTTGGATAAAATTTGGAACGGACATAGCTGGTACCCTAGATTAAAACATAGGCTACTTTTTATCCCGGAAAATTGCATAGTTCCCGGGGGATAGTCATAAACATGTCAATTGCTAATTCTACACAGACGAACTCGCGGGCAGAAGCTAGTTATACATATATGCGAAAGTTTGTGAGTGAGCATGGATGGATGTGACGATGTGTGTTCCTTCTTCACGCTGGACGGATCTGGATCAAATTTAGAACGGAGATAGCTGGTACCCTAGATTAAAACATAGGCTACATTTTATCCCGGAAAATTGCATAGTTCCTGCGGGATAGCGATAAACATGTCAAAGGTCGTAGCTGACTGAGCGATGATTGCAGAATATAGTATTTAAGTTCTTCAACTTAATTTTACTAGAAGCTAAGTTTATTTAGAATCAAACTAGCTGTTGCCAGCGACTTCCGTCTGCAAAGAATTCGTTTATTGTTATCCCGCGGGAACTACGCAATTTTCCGGGATAAAAAGTAGCCTATGTGCTATTCCAGACTTTTCTCTATCTATGTGCCGAATTTCATCCAGATCCATTGGGCCGTTTTGGCGTGATTGAGTAACAAACAAACATCCATCCATCTATCCATCCATCCATCTTGCGCATTTATAATATTAGTTAGATACGTTAAACTAGAAGCACTGTACTCGCAAATTGTGCAAAAGAATTACTCTACGATCCGTTACGTTTAATTGACGTCTCTGAGTGTTCAGATCAGTTTTACCCGCAAAATAAGTGTCTTGAAACTCAAAAGAGCTGCGGCAGGGGGATAGTATTACAAAGCGTGGGTAGGTCTACCCACAACACTCGAGAGACTAGAGACGATGGCGAAATCTGACACTGCTCTGTGTATACTGGAAACTAGTACTGTGCTGTGCCGTGTGCCGTTCAAACAGAAACTTTGTAAGTTTGGATGTTTAGATGTTTGTTGCTATTTCATGGCAATACCGCTAAGCCGATTTTATTGAAATTTAGTATACTGCGAGCATGTATGAAGAGATTGATGAATGTGGATGAAGCGAAAAAGGTATGTCAGGGTCGTAGCAAGTCAAACAAAGTAGTCTCTGCCTACCCCTAAGGCGAAGAGGCGTGACTGTATGTATGTAGAGGGCACAAGATTGAAACATAGGCTAGGCATAGGGAAAAAGTGAAGGTAACTATTTTTATTTTTTTCTGAGCCATTAGTGTAAGTTTTTGACACGAAAAACGTATCGAACGCGTTCGCGTAAACGTCTCAGTTACTATGGGATGATTGACAGCGCCGCTAAGCGGAACGAAATGGCAACAAACAGTATGCTTAGTGTAAGTTTTTGATAGCAAAATACGTCTCGATAACGTTTGCGTTAAACTGTCAAATACTATGAGAAATTTTAGTTGCCGTTTCGATCCGCAAGTGGCGCTGTCAATTATTCCATAGTAATTGAGACGTTTACGTGAACGCGTTCGAGACGTTTTTATATGCGAAAACTTACACTAGAGGCTCAGTATGCTTAGTGTAGGTTATCGGTCACAAAATACGTCTCGGACGAGTTTGCGTTAAAATGTCAAATACTATGAAAACAGTTTGTTGTCGTTTCGATCCGCAAGTGGCGCTGGCAATTTTTCCGTAGTAATTGAGACGTTTACGTGAACGTGTTCGAGACGTTTTTATATGCGAAAACTTACACTAGAGGCTCAGTTCTCATAGTATTTGACAGTTTAACGCAAACGCGTTCGAAGCGTGTTCTGTGACCCAAAACTTACACTAAGAGTACTGGTCAAGCTTTAAGTATGCTTTTGCTAACTTTTTTTTGTGTTCCGCTAAATATGCCGCTGAGTTTCCTACTAATATTATAAATGCGAAAGTTTGTGAGTGACGATGTGATGATGTGACGATGTGAGTGAGTGTGTATGTTTGTTCCTTCTTCACGCTAAAACGACTGGACGGATTTGGATAAAACTTGGAACGAAGATAGCTGGTACCCTAGACTAAAACAAAGGCTGCTTTTTATCCCGGAAAATTGCACAGTTCCCGAGGGATAGCAATAAACATGTCAATTGCTAATTCTACGCGGGCAAAGTCGCGGGCAGAAGCTAGTAAAATATAAAAAAGAAACAATTTTATGAACACTGACGCAAAAATAGGGTGTGTGTGTACCAGTGGCGTGGCGTCAAGTATATCAGAAGGCAAGCCGAAGGGAACTTAACTAGCCTTTTCCTCTAATTCTGCACAATAAATTGCCCAACTGCTTTAAAATAGGCAAGCCGGTGGGAATCGAGTTCTATAGACGCCACGCCACTGGTGTGTACCTACCTGTCTTTGGCATAGTAGCAGAGCTCTCAAGCCGATGTGCCGATATCGATGCAGTTTTTCTTTGCGGTGGTTCTTAATTTATGGTTATGCCAAAAAAGCCCTACATAATTTTGGAAAAGAACTGATACTCAAACTACTGGACCGATTTCTACTAAACATGGCTAAGAACCGCAAGGAATTTGGCTTTCGAATGAAAAGCGGGTGTTGGTGGCGGGTGGGGTTTCGCAGGTGGTGGGGCCTTGTGCAAGGTCCGTCCGGATCGCTATCACCATCTTACTCGCTAATCCTGCCGCTAAGAAGCAGTGCTTGCACTGCTGTGTATCCGTGTGGAGAGTAAGACAGCCGGGGAAATTACGGGCACAAGAGGCATTTCATCTAAGTCCTCTAGGTTGGCAACGCATCTGCAATCCCTCCGGGGTTGCGGGTGTCTATGGGCAGTGGTGATCGCTTACCATCAGGTGACCTAGTTGCTCGTTTGCCTTCCTATTCACATAAAAAAAAATGGTCCATCCACTTAAAGCTACGACGCCACAGACAGATACACATACACACAGATATTGACGTCAAACTTACAACACCCCTCTTTTTACTTTGGGGGTTAAAATATAGGTCAATACGATATCCAACTGTCATAAAACACGCGAATTTCAACATAGCCTACTAATGGACATTTACATAATTATTAATTAATGTCTAGTGTCAGTTAGTCCGTCACTTTCATTATGTTAGTTAGTGGAATGTTATGCGCGTACAATTTAAATTAAGGTGTGAAATAATTGCTTTGTATCCCTCCAATATAACTCTAAACTGTAAACGTCTTTTTAGGGTTCCGTGCCTCTAAAGGAAAAAAACGGAACCTTTATAGATCACACTGTCCGTCCGTCCGTCCGTCAAGACCCTTTTACTATAACTAATTTTTTTTTTATTAGAAAAAAGGTGTTTCTCTAACCGCGCAGATAGGCGATGCGGCTAGCAACCAGTGGCGTGGCGTCCATAGAACTCGATTCCCACCGGCTTGCCTATTTTAAGGCAGTTGGGCAATTTATTATGCAGAATTAGAGGAAAAGGCTAGTTAAGTTCCTCCTTCGGCTTGCCTTCTGATATACTTGACGCCACGCCACTGCTAGCAACCCACCACTATTTTGTTTCCCCTTTCCTTTCATGTATACGCCCACAATCATGCTAATCGTGACCTAGGTCTTGTTGCCTTAGGCTCTGTTTACCGCGTAAGGGATTAAAACGTGATTTATGTCTTTTTATTGAAAAACAGTTTAAAAAATAATAAACAGCAAGTTACTATTTAAAATCCCTGGAACACCGTGATTTGTTTTGTTACGGTTATGTTTTCCAGTTACCTACCGATTTTCAAAAAGTGTTTTTCTATAAAAAGATTTGTCAAAATTATTTACCTTCTTTCTAAATCTAAAAAAGCGAAGCATATACCTTAACATTGGAAATTTGCGGTGCCTTGGAGCTGTGAAAAAAATGAAATCTCAAAGTCAACTTAATCAAAAGAGTCATTACAAAATATCGTTCAACCAGGTATACTTATTCCCTTCGAATTAGGAATGACCATTTCATTGTATAATTTCATGTAACTAATTCATTTAATTTATATACCAATGTAATTGTAACGTAACATAATTATGTAATTGTTATTTAATATCCAATATAATGACGTAACTATTAATGATTAACTGTTTGACCAGTAAGTTATTAAATCACTGAAATTACTTTTCACACGCCTGCCTTGGCTAAACATATTATGGGCAATACCATTATTGCAAATGCATAAGACCTAACCTACCATATGTTTTTGTGAATAAACGTTTCATTCATTTATTCGTTAATTTAGAACGTTACTCGGTTGTAACGTTCATTCTGACGTGAGCTAGCCCCGCCATCTCAAAATAGACGTTGAGATTAAGCCAGATCCTCTACTAATTGCTTCTCAAAGTCGCGCTCCTATTCTGACTTAAACTTTTTTCTTGGAGCCAAACACTTTTATGGGAGCAAAAAAAACATAGAATGTACCAGTTGCTTCTCTTCCCGCGCAGATGGTAAAAGCCCGTCCCGGGAATGGGCGAATATCTCAGGAATCATGTTAGCAACCCATCACCTTGATTCCTCTTTCCACCAATACGCACACAGTCTTGCTAAACGTGATCTTTTAGTCTTGCTACCCTAGGCAGTGTCTATCCCGTAAGGCATGAAGACGTGATTTTGATTTTATATGTATATCCACTCCTCTTCATAAACTTAAGAGCTAAAGTCGCTGTCAATTGAAATTGCGAACAATGTAAATAAACCATTTAATGAAATACCCATATTCTAGCACTTGTTTATGGTTTTAATGGTTCAGGATAATGTTGTGGTAAGTATTGATGAAATAACACACGGATTTAGCAGTACTTCATGAGGGAAAATGGAAATTAAACACATTTGACAAAGACTGCTCGCAACTTCGCTACTTTACAACATTATTTTTAATCCTTCTGCTCCTATGTATCTTCTCGAGCGTTTCAGCTACTTGGCTGCCGGTAGCCAGCATCGGCTAAGGTCGAATGCTAATCTCCTTTTAGCATGTCCTCCTTCATCTTCCAAAACTTACTCCAAATCCTTCACAGTCCACTCTGCTAGGCTGTGGAATCGGTTACCGACCTCCATCAGGCAGTCTGTCTCCGTGGCGTCGTTCAGGGAGGGCTTGAGGAAGATGTGGCTCACACCATCTCCTTAGATATTGTATATGTGTACTCTAATTGTATTTTGTATGTATGCATGTATGTAATGATATTTAGTAGTTTATTTTATGATGTTTTATTAGATATAGTACGCTCTATTGTGGCTTTCACTTTATAGAATTTTAAACTCACTCTTTGTCGGTTCCTTGTTTAATGCTCCTCTCATCTTCTCAAAGGTTAACTGGTAGAGATCCCTTATAGGGATAAGTTCGCCTTTGTGTATTTATTATTGTTATTTGTATTATTTTGTGAATTGTATCTGTTTCTTTATATTTGTACAATGAAGCATTACTTACTTACTTACTTACTGCTGTGTTCCGGTGTGGAGAGTAAGACAGCCGGGGAAATTACGGGCACAAGAGGCATTTCATTTAAGTCCTCTAGGTTGGCAACGCATCTGCAATCCCTCCGGGGTTGCGGGTGTCTATGGGCAGTGGTGATCG
The DNA here is from genome assembly GCA_963854515.1 of Pandemis heparana. Classification (NCBI taxonomy): domain Eukaryota; kingdom Metazoa; phylum Arthropoda; class Insecta; order Lepidoptera; family Tortricidae; genus Pandemis; species Pandemis heparana. The sequence goes on from OY978031.1 coordinate 4,660,600, forward strand.
CTTACCATCAGGTGAACCACTTGCTCGTTTGCCTTCCTATTCACATAAAAAAAATACAAGGTTTGTTTATATTGTTTGCAATTTCAATTGACAGTGACTTAAGACTTGTCGGTGGAGTCATTACCATGCGGTCATTTCCAGGGCACTTTCTTTGACATCCTGATACGACACGACTTCTACTTTCTCTTTCTGATCTTGGCTTTCCTCTCTTCCGCTTCCCTCGTAACAGGTGTCCCAAGATCCCTCCACTATTTGCAAATGGTGGATTTATGGTTGCGATTTCGTAGCAGTTTTGCTCAGAATCAGGTCGTGCGTGCAATGACTGTTGGTTCGTATTTACTTCGAGTGGTCAGTATTATTGTGATAACAATGATATTAATTAATTGAATCTGACCTTACTTTGCGGGGATCTATATTCATGGCATGAGAGTGTTACTAGAAAGTGCAAGATACGAGATACGAGATGCATTCTACGTTTTTTCTTTACTTCCAGACCAGCATGGAAGATATTATAAACGGGATATGAACCGCGATTGCCTTTATTGAGCTCCCGATATTTCGACGGAGCAAAGCACAAACAATCAAAAGTGAAAAAAAAGTCAAAAGTGTTTTATTTGTGAAACATAGATGATGGCTGCATAAATACAGAGATCAGAAATCAAAGAGTTGGAAATCAAAGCAACAAAAACGCAATAAAGGTATCTAATCGCGGTTCACGTCCCGTTTATAACATTTCGAATGAACTTAACCGTGAATCATTGAAAACCCTTAAAGCATGGAAGACTTATATGTATGTATGTATGTATAACTTTTCGTAGCATATAAAACACAAATACAGAACAACATTGCACAAAGGCGAACTTAAGACTTATTGATGTAAGTCGCCGCTTAATATAGCTATTTGTTGTCTATCACCTACTGCGCCCATAGTTGCGTATGTAGATCTTATATCGGACCCGGAGTGACCCTTATCCGAGCAATATCGTCCTAACAGGGGTCATCCCTTGAGGGTACACTGGATGCATGAAGCGGTAGAGAAGTTTAAATATGCCTTATAAGCTTTGCACGTCCCATTTTAATGTTGTAACCTCCTCGCTCAAGACGCACGTACTGGCCACTTACAAAAAAAATCGTACGTATTATCTATATTGACAGGCCTCTAACAATGTGCTGATGCCCTAGTACTGTTGCTCCACGACTCAACAAAAAAACACTTTAAAAATCGAACGCGACTCATTCGTATTTCAAAATAAGCTCTTAGAGGATCTAATAGACCACGGTTAGCATAATTGTGGGCATATAGTGGAAAGGGGTCATAATAGATGATAGATAGATGGGTTGCTAGCTTCATCGCCTATTATGTACATGATTCCTAAGATTTTCGCCCTATTCCCTCGATGGGCTTTTATCATCTGCGCGGACAGAGAAGCAACTGCTACATTAAGTATATGTCATTTCTTTGCTCCCAGACCAGGGGCCTTACCATGACGTTCTAGTTCCGACTCAGTTCAAGTTTTAGCTGTCACTTTTAGTATGAATCTGACAGCGAGCGAAACTGCATCGCATTAAGACGTCATGATAAGACCCCTGGTCTCTTCTCAGAACTAAAAGGATTGGAGTTTTACCCCCTTATTCATAAATGCTCTATAGGCTTCTGCTAACTTAGCAATCGTTTGTCCTTATCTGTTATAGGTATATGAGAAGATAAAGGAAAAACTATCGCGAAAAAATTGCGTTAAGTATGGTAATAAGTCGAAAAAGAGTGATATCTTGATATCTTGCCACAATTGGACAAGTAGCTTTTATTACCACTCTAATTGGTTATTTTTCAAAAAATTTAAAATTCTCTTTTAGGTGTCGCTTTTTGAAACTACCAACGCATTCAGAAAGACCATCATTGCCAAGAAGAATGCGCCGCAAGAAACTTGTCAAAAGCTTGTCAAAAATTTCCTCTATGTACTTCTACTTTCACACCTTGTGGGATAAAACTCTTTTATGTAAATGCCATATCCAAACCAGAAATACCTACTAGTTTTGTTCACTGGGAGTCGTCGAAAAAACCTATTTTGTCGTGATCCTCCGTGTACAAGTTTCGATAATCCGGATTGGTATCTAAGCAACTTTTGCGTTGGCATTGCCTAAGGCGTCTTTTGTGATATTATTTTCCTAAAATAGTTTTTTTTTGTTGAATTTATTATAATACGTGTTCGGGAAGTTTCCTTTACAGTTGTGTTATTAAAGTTGAGGAATTCCCTTTGTTATTATTTTTGCAAAAGGGCTTAGAGCTACTTATATAATATAATCTACATTATATAAGTGGCTATAAATACTGTAGCCCCTGACTCCATTTGCGCTGAATTAGCTTATTACTATCCCGTGGAAATTGTGCAATTTTAAGGCTAAAAACAGTATTTCTACTATGTAGGTTCTTCCCCAGGTCTGAAGCTATCTCTTTCTTTACAAATTCCACCCGTTAAAATGCAAAACTTGAATTTCTTAACGACACTGAAAATTAGAACATAATATAGAAAAATCTGGAAAAATCCGAAAAGTAAAGCTACGGCCGGGAATCAAACCCGGATCCTCGTCATTCCGTGACGTGTGCTATACCCCTACACCACCCATAGCAGGTAAAACCTACACACACGGTACGCATACACGTATGCATAGCTTTACTTTTCGCATTTTTCTATATGTTCTAATTTTCAATGACGTTTAGAAATTTAATTTCTAACGGTAAAATCGTAAAAGTAAACATAAAAATCAAGAAGTAATTCTTGATTCGTTTGTTAGTATGCAATACTTGCGTTAATATTGCTGAACCTCACATATAAGTGCTTGTATGTTTCATTTGCAAGGTTGCAACGTTCTGCAACGTTTCAGGAATATTGATGCAAAGCTCTAACTGCTCCGCTGTATACATATATAACCTGTAAGTTTCATAGACCTTATCACTAGAACTTTATACAACTTTCAAATGTAACGTGTCCACAATTTTATTATATGTATTTGCAACTAAATCGTTGCAGTGGTTTAGGCGTGAAAATGTAATTGGCAGATAGACACACAGACGGACAGTTACATTCGCATTTATAATATTAATAGGGATGTTTCAGGAGGGTTTAAATAAAATTAGATTTGATGTATCATTTCCGTGCTCCCAACTGAACCCACAGAGCCATCAGTATAATACTAATGCAGTGTTGTCATGTTTGTTTATAACCTTGACAGTTCGCGGTTAACTTTAACCGCCCATCTGTTGCATTGTTTCCATATAAACGGGCGGTTTGTTCGATAACGTCTTATTTAGTTTGACCCACTTTGTTTTAAAATAACTATGACCTATTGCGCACTACTTCCTTCAACTGTCCTTGTTTGCCAATTTCTTTTCCCTGTAGATAAATTTTTATGACAGAACTGTCACAGGAATTTCATAGTCCTTTACATCGCTAATTGTGTGTGCCACAGTGCCACAGTGTGTGTGTGTGTGTGTGTGTGTGTGTGTTTGTTTATGTGTTTAGTTTTTAATTTTATCTGGGGCCCACTGAAAAACAGCGTTGCGGCTTGCCGCAACATTATGCTGAGTGGGGCCCATTTTACACCATATCGGTACTATCCTTGAATATATTGTATTTCTTCATATTTTAAATCTAAGTGTATCGAATGTGTGTAAATAACTGTTTCTCTCCCTCTCTCTCTCTCTGATTGGTTATTTCTTCTATGGATGACAATAACTACAAACAGAGGAATATTGTCGTATATTTACATACCTGCTATTTGTGCGAATTCAACAATTCACACTAATGTAGGCACAATTTCCCCTTCTCCCCTTTTAAATATTCCCATTTCAACCTGCAACCTCCACAATCTCGCATAACTCTAATCTGATGCCGCAAAATTGGACCCTGTTCCAAAGTTTCATGGTGGCATTTCCGACAGCAAACTTGGCGAGATAAGAGGTTGTGTAAGTTGTCAGTTGATTCAAAGATGGCCGACGAAAGGGTGATGGGGCGCTAATGAACTTAATCCACGGATGTGACTTGCGTGGATTAACGATTATTCAGTAGGAACACTGGAAATTTATTAAGAGGAAAGTATAGTACGTACCTACTCGTCCATACAAGAAGAAAAAACTTTTTCCACTTCTAATTATTTTCAAATCTCCATGATTTTTTTAGAATGTTAATTGAAACAATGACAAACTAGGTTTACTTATAGGTATTCCTTTTTTCAAATTTTGCAATTATTATTAATTTTTTATTTTTTCAAATTTGAAAAAGGAATACCTACATACAGGGTGGCCCAGACTGACGTCTAAAAAATTTTAGATGCATCGCATCCGGGGCTATCCGAATACACCCCGTGTATGTTGGCCGATTTTTTGTTGTTTTCAGCCATCATGTGAAATATACGTGTCACCGACCGTATTGTTTGTGGAATCTAACTAATATTATAAATGCGAACGTATGGATGGATGGATAGATGGATGGATGGATGGATGGATGGATGGATGGATGGATGTTTGTTTGTTACTCAATCACGCCAGAACGGCCCAACGGATCTAGATGAAATTCGGCACATAGATTGAGAAAAGTCTGGAATAGCACATAGGCTACTTTTTATCCCGGAAAATTGCGTAGTTCCCGCGGGATAGCGATAAACGAATTCTTTGCAGACGAAGTCGCTGGCAACAGCGAGTAAAGTTATATAGATGTCTTTGACGTGTTGGTAAAGTACATATATTTATGACCTTCTGCACAAAAAATTCTACAGGCTCACCCATTTATAATGTTGAAAGTATAACATAATAGCGTGGAATGTTATATTATGTAGATCAAAGTGACAATCCCTAGTATTCAAGTTGAGCAGACATGGCAAACTGTCAATTATTATTCGGCTAGGCCAGGCGTTGCGTGCTCGAAACAGTTTTGCCCTACCCAAGTCTAAAATTGGATTTATTCTGGCGACGTGGCAATAGGTCCTAATTTAGTTTGAGGACTTTTTTATTGCGAGTTGGGGCCGTTTATTGCTATGGTTTTGAAGGAAGTGAAAACGCAAGTTTAAGTTTAAATCCCACCACCATCTTCTCAAATATTGTATTCTAGCTTTTACCTGCGACTTCGTCCACGTAGACTGAAATCTTCTATTAACTAAGCAATTTTCGACTACGTATAAATGTTTCCAAATTTTATAAAAAATTATTACGTAGCTATATTTCTCAATATATGTATATAGTACGCGATTAATAGGTTTTTTATAACAGCCTTATTCATAAAAAATCCTTAATTGAGGTTTGATCAGTCGATTAGTTAACAGACTGATTAAGCTTATTTGACAGTTGTTAAAAAGTATGATTCATAAACGCTTGCTAGCAGTCTGTTAACTAATGAGCTGCTGATGGATGGATTAGACGCGTTATGTTGTCATCTTGACAAATCATAGACCAAAAATGGCCTTTTAGTGAATAAAAAAAAATAAATTGACAGCAGTGACAGCGAATCAGCGGGAAACCAGCGAATTAACACGACAGACTAGGCAGTGTGAATCTAGTTTCCTTTACCTTTACCGGAGGGAATAAAAACTTAAAAAAAAAAACTGTCTTGCGTATGGTTTTGCTCTTGCCAAAATCAGCTGTTCACATGCGTGGCAGCCATTTTGTGAGTTAGCAGAGAGATAAAGTAGGGTCTACGGTCCGCTAACTTTTGGAAGACTTAACAGACCCTTGATGGACTGACTAGCGCTAATTGACGTTTATGAATCATGTTTTTTTGCATCGGCCCTATAGCGAGCCTCTAACTTTTTATGAATAAGGCTGTAAGAGTTTAAGTGATAGAGCCACTTTAAAGGAAATGTAATGATCTCTTATTTTCTACCCCGTGAGTTCTTTTTTCTCAAAGCACCACTGTGATCCTCAAGATAGTTTACAAAAATTTAGTAATCATGTTGAATCCCGTGAGAAATTAAAAAAACCATTCTTATAAATACCCCTCCACTCTGTGATTATCAAGGAATACTATATCTGTTGAATATCTAGAGTCTGTATGATTAATAAGTCACTTGGGAAGTTGGGGACCCAGTCGCACAACCCGTTCATAACTGACATCTCCAGTACTTATAAACTTAACTCCCTGCTTTTGCCAAATTTCACGAAGGTATCTGGTACAAACAATTTATTTATTCCTCTTTTGTTTCAGATAGTAAAAACAATGTTATAGCCAGTCCCTGCGGCAGTGTGCGCTAAGTACGCTAGTTTGCGTTAGTGTGCGTGAGCGTGTCAAAATGGGCTGTAACACCAGCGCGGACGCAAAGGCTGCCAAAGAAGATGCGCAAGAGAACAAAGCTGATACCAATGCTGCCAATGCCAATGCTGCCAATGCTGCCAATGCTGCCAAAGCTGCCAAAGGTAGGACAAAACAAAATGCCATTTAGGTACTACTTTTAATATACTGGTAATATTATATGAGAGAGAAACATCAGTTTCAGTATGGGCAAGAATGCTCTAGTTGTCTAGTTGTAGTCTGGCTGTATGTTCTCTTTTACAGAGTAAATCTAACTAATATTATAAATGCGAAAGTATGGATGGATGGATGTTTGTTTGTTATCAATCACGCCAGAACGGCCCAACGGATCTGGATGAAATTCGGCACATAGATAGAGATAAGTCTGGAATAGCACATAGGCTACTTTTTTCCCCGGAAAATTGCGTACCTAGGTCCCGCGGGATAGCGACAAACGAATTCTTTGCAGACGAAGTCGCTGGCGACAGCTAGTAAATATATAAAATGAATAAATGGGAATCACTCGTAGAAGGAGATTGTTTGTGCGATTGCGATTGCGGATGCTTAGGCAATGTGACTTATGAATTAAGCTCGAAATGTAGGGATAAGTGCCGTCGTAATTAACCGAATTTTCGGTTTCGATTTCGGCCAGTTTCGGCCAAAGGTTCGATTTCGGCCAAAAATAGCTGAACCTTTAGGCCGCTCCGAAACTTACACCATTGTACTTTCGCTGCCTAATGTTGATGTTACAATTTCACATTTTAGGCTGGCTACATACATACGGTTTATATACGGTTTACGTAGGTATATACGGAATGACGTCAGCGATGTAAGTACCAGTTCTTCCCGCTCAGATGGTAAAAGTCCATCGAGGGAATGGGCGAAAATCTTAGGAATCATGTTATAGGCGATGCGGCTAGCAACCCATCACTATTTTGATCATGCTAAACGTGGCGTTTAGGTCTTGTTACCTTAGGCCCTGTCTACCCCGTAAGGGATAAAAACGTGATTTATGTATGTAAGATAATTATTGCGAAAAATAAAATTAAGTTGGTTTAAATATGTATGCGTTCTTGCCTTCTCATTAATTATTGGACATCTAGAGAAAATAGTCTTTGTAGACCTTGTTTTCGCGATAACTCCGTGTAAGAATGCTGAAAATTGATAGGTACCGAAAAAACATTCGCAGAGCAAACACCGCAAACACATAAAAGAAATTCGTTTTACGGTTAACATTAGTAGCATCAGCGAAATTCTTACGATCGCAATAAAAACATCAACATTCATAAAACTTATTGATCTACATATTTGCGAATTTTGCGATACGCGCAAAAATATTTCATTCCGTCTAGTTGGTTATCCCAATTTTTAATAACAGCGCCATCTGTTGATATTTTGTCGAACTAGTTGGTGACGTGAACCAGTAAACGGGTCGTGTTGTGTCTACCGTAGCTTTGCAATGGAGCCACATTGTTTACCATTGTTCCGCTAGATGGCGTTCTGCGCAGAAATGGGCGGAAAAGCGTAAAAAGTAAAGATTTTCCTGACGACGTTCCGAAAAGTTATGAGAGGTTATGGCGGCTTTTCTTTGTTAATAATTTAATTTATTTTATCTCTAACGTAAGTAAGTACGTCTTACGGGTAAATATAGGTATTTTCTCGCAATTAGAGGGTCTGCCGGTTGTGTTTAGTTTAGAAGCTAGAGGGCACATTGTCTGGATAAGGATTTCCTGGAATTCTACTGTGGTCCTAGTGAAAAGGAGGTTAAGTATGAAATAAATGAAAAACCATTTTCTATTATAGTGTAAAAGGGGTTATGTTTAAAATAGCTCTAGAAAATAAAAAATTATACCCCTTTACACGAGGACCCCAGCATTATTGGTAAGATAATTATATGCTTTTTTAATTCTAAATAATAATAATTGTTAAGGCGCTGTCAACAGCAAATGACCTTGAGCAGCGCCACTCTGTACACATACGGATCGCATGCCTGTTAGTGAAAGAGAAGGAACTATTTCGGCAGCTTGGCGCGCGTCTAAAATCTTGCAAATAAGACACAAATAATAAGAAATAAAAAAAAGTATAGATTATTTGTGAAATATGACTCATTAGCCGTGTAGGTATGAATATGTTGACTTCATGTTTTTAATTGCAGACCCATACGTCGAAAAAATAAAGACTTAGAGCCGTTTAATGATGATTTTAAGACCAATCTTTGCAATTATTTTCTATCAAGCCGATTTTGTTCAATTATGTATCGAGTCCGTCCAGCGTGTTTGAAATATGATGAAAATTGACATACATATTTTTTTGGATTTTTATTGTGTGTAATTTTTCTTAAAAAAGTGCTTAAATAACATCAATTTCAACAAAATTTGGTGTTGTCAGCCTCTTAAGTTTAGTTAGGTATGAAGAACAAGAGACTTTTACCTTTATTGTTTACTAGCTTTTGAACGCGACTTTGTCCGCGTAGAATTAGACTAAAGACTTGGGAGGTTACCATGACGTCTTAATGCTATTCAATTCCGGTTCGGTTTAGGTTCGCTCGCTGTCAGATCCATATTAAAAATGACGGCTAAAACCTGAACTGGGTCGGAATATAATTGCATTGACGACCGGATGGCCTAGTGGTTAGAGAACCTGACTATGAAGCTTGAGGTCCCGGGTTCGATCCCTGGTCGGGGCAGATATTTGTATGAAAAATACGAATGTTTGTTCTCGAGTCTTGGATGTTTAATATGTATTTAAGTATGTATTTATCTATATAAGTATGTTTATCCGTTGTCTAGTGCCCATATTACAAGCTTTGCTTAGTTTGGGACTAGGTCAATTGGTGTCAATTGTCCCAAGATATTTATTTAGATATTTATTTATTAAGACGTCATAAGACCCCTGATATTGATAGTATACAGGGTGTATCAGATACCCCCTAACAATAATCAACTGGGGTATATAACCATAGCTACAGAAGCTAAAAAAAATATATAAAAAAAATTGGAGTAAAAAAAATTTTTTTTTTTTTTTAGCTTCTATAGCTATGGTTATATACCCCAATTGATTATTGTTAGGGGCTATCTGATACACCCTGTGTATCCTGCTTATTAACGTTGCGACTCCAGGCAGCTACGACCTTTGACATGTTTATCGCTATTCCGCGGGAACTATGCAATTTTCCGAGATAAATAGTAGCTGGTGTTTTAATCTAGGGTAACAGCTATCTTCGTTCAAAATTTTATCCAAATCCGTCCTGTCATTTCAGCGTGAAGAAGGGACAAAAATATACACTCACTCACATCGTCACAAACTTTCGCATTTATAGTATTAGCAGGATATCCTACTAATATTATAAATGCGAAAGTTTGTGAGTGACGATGTGACGATGTGAGTGTGTATGTTTGTTCCTTCTTCACGCTAAAACGACTGGACGGATTTGGATAAAATTTGGAACGAAGATAGCTGTTACCCTAGATTAAAACATAGGCTACTTTTTATCCCGGAAAATTGCACAGTTCCCGCGGGATAGCGATAAACATGTCAATTGCTAATTCTACGCGAACGAAGTCGCGGGCAGAAGCTAGTATGGCATAAAGGTGTACTTATAGATGTTTTTGACGTTTTGGTAACGTATATACATATGCTCTTGACTGTACCTACAAAAAAGTACGAGTTTTCGTTACCACGGCTTTTAATTCTTTTGTCGATTTTAGTAAACGCCTAATGAAAGCTTCATGATAAATTACTAATTTAATGGCTTCACCCATAAATCATCGATCCACGAAACATTATTTTGACCAATCGCTAATGATCTTCGAAGATTAATGTTCACTTTATATAGGGTTGTTTTTATGAATTTTTTTTTCTCAGCAAATAGAGGCATGAAATTTTACCTACTTATAAGTTACCTATAAGTTATAGGCTAATATAACATTGTAATAAAAGGTCTTCTAAGGTATACATCATGTAGAGTTTCTATTGCATAGCTTTTATACTTAGTTTAGATTTTATTGATACTTATACAGGGTGTATCAGACACCCCCTAACAATAATCCACTGGGGTATATAACCATAGCTATAGAAGCTATAAAAAATATTAAAAAAAAATAGGAGTAATTTTAATGAATTAAACAAAAATTGACAGCAGTGGCAGCGAATTAGCGGGAGACCAGCAAATTAACACGACAGACGAGGCCGTGTGGATCTAGTTTCCTTTACCTTTCCCGGAGGGGATAAAAACTTAATACAAAAAAACTGTCTTACGTATGGTTTTGCTCTTGTCAAAATCAGCTGTTCACATTTGTGGCGGCCATTTTGTGAGTTAGCAGAGAGATAAAGGAGGGTCTACGGTCTGCTAACTTTCGGAAGACTTAACAGACCCTTGATGGACTGATTAGCGCTAATTGACGCTTATGAATCATGTTTTTTTGCATCGGTCCTATAGCGAGCTTATAGCGAGCCTCTAACTTTTTATGAATAAGGCTGTTAATCTAATGTAACAACCTTTAAACGAGCAATTCTCCTAGCTTTGTCAGGTATTCTTTTGGTAAGTTTTCTAAAAATATATTATAATCTGAATCTCTGAAGCAGTTCCAACGATTTTCATGAAATTTAGTATGTAGGGGCTCTTGGGGGCGATAAAACTATAAATACTGACAGAGCTTGGTCTTCCAGGCACTAATATACCAATAACATTTAACCTTTGTTGGTTGCATTTCTGTTATAGTTATTGTTATTTTGTATACTAGCTGTTGCCAGCGACTTCGTCTGCAAAGAATTCGTTTATCGCTATCCCGCGGGAACTACGCAATTTTCCGGGATATAAAGTAGCCTATGTGCTATTCCAGACTTTTCTCTATCTATGTGCCGCATTTCATCCAGATCCGTTGGGCCGTTCTGGCGTGATTGAGTAACAAACAAACATCCATCCATCCATCCATCCATTCATACTTTCGCATTTATAATATTAGTTAGATTACTAGCTGTTGCCAGCGACTTCGTCTGCAAAGAATTCGTTTATCGCTATCCCGCGGGAACTACGCAATTTTCCGGGATAAAAAGTAGCCTATGTGCTATTCCAGACATTTCTCTATCTATGTGCCGAATTCCGAATCCGTTGGGCCATTCTGGCGTGATTGAGTAACAAACAAACATCCATCCATCCATCCATCCATCCATACTTTCGCATTTATAATATTAGTTAGATTAGATTATTACTGGTATCCCGTCATACTCTTAAATACAACAATACATTTACTATCAAGACAGGCTTCTACCGTATTTCTTAAGATATACCTAACACCCTTTTACTTAATCTGGAACTAGTAGAGGCAGGGATCGCAAACAGTTTGTCTCCTTTAAACCCCAACTAAATATTGCGAGCATCGATCTCGCGGCAGGTGTCGTCAACCATTTATTATTTACCGGAAAGGGTTTCCATCGGAACGTTTTTACGGTCCCAAACAACGTAGATTGAACAGGTTGTCGACAACTGAGTTGGATATATTTTGCGAAAAATGTTGCGAATTATTTAATTATTTGCGAAATTGTGTATTCTGGGAATTTCAATCGATTATAATATTTTTTTTATGCTGATCTGAAGAAAAAACATGGAATGTGCCAGTTTCTTCTCTTCCCGCGTAGTAAAAGCGCATCGAGGGAATGGTCGAAAATCTTAGTAATTATCACTATTTTGATTCCCTTTTCCACCTATACGCGCAAAATCATCCTAAACGTGACCATTACTAGTTACCGTAGGTTCTGTTGCCCCGTGAGCGATAAAATACGTGATTTATGTATGTGTACCCACGTTCAATGATTGTCCTAGTTTTCTTTTTTATAGTACTTTCTTCATCGCAAAAGCAATTAACTGTTGTTAGTTAGTTTTGATTGCATATCTGTATTTCAGCCGGATCGGTCCGTGCGGGCTCTATCGTTCTACACGTTAACAACTGAACCAACTTATGTACTATCTCCAGAATAACCAATCTCGACTCTGACGTAACGAAAATTGGGCACAAATTGTAATGACGCGGAAATTGGAGTTAGGACTTTATTGGGGTTACTTTGCGAGATGACAATCAGACCCCTATGTTTGTTTGATTGTCGCTGTATACTGAACCTAGTTAAGCAAAACTGGGACAGTTATAATAGTGACAGTCTCGTATTATCTTAGTTTAAGCTTGCTTGCAATGTTTGTCTGTATGTGTGTTCGGCACGAATATTGCAACTCAATTTTCAACCTTAAAATTCTCAATCGATTGAGCGGAAATTTTGCATCGTATCTTGAGTATGTATTTAATTACAACAATTTGATTACTATATGTATTTAATTTACCAGAGCTTTTCAGTGAAGGAAAACATCTGGAGGAAACCTGCAAACATCTGCGAGGCAATTCAATGGTGTGTGTGAAGTTCCCAATCTGCACTGGGCCCGCGTGGGAACTATAGCTCAAGCCCTCTCGTTCTGATAGGCCTGTGCCCAGCAGTGGGACGTATATAGGCTGGAGATGATGAGTCACTTCCCGTTAAAAGTTGTATTGGTGAAAAACTTAAGTAAATTTAATCCCACAATCAGTTCTGTACACTACTACATACAACAGGTCATTTACTTTCTTTAAGGCAAATAGTGCCTTCAAATGCTGTAAATTAGGTACTTTCTAAAGCCTACTTCTCTTAAACTGGTTTGCATTCCCTACTGCTCCTAAACGGTAACGAAATGAAAATATTTAAATGTTAAAAAATAAAGAATCCGATGTACTTTAAACAACGTAGCATTTTTAAAATAGACTTTCTCATCACGAATAACAACAAAAACACCGAAAGTTTGCAAAAGTGTGATTTTCTTTACTCCTCACATGTAAAGAAAAAGACAGAGATAACATTTTGAAGGTGCTTGTCGCCTTAAGTTTTTCGCCTATATGAAGAGTGACCCGGTTTCTTTGCTCAAGAGTATAGTTCCCCTACAAAAGGCACTATTCTACCCATTCCGTATTCAAAACAAGATACCGACGATGCAGCAATAAATAGTTTACCGTAGCGGAGTGAACAGGGTATCCGAGCGTGAAGTGTCGATTACATTGAGTGGGTTTTATTTATTTATTTATTTATTTATTTATTAGATTGTAATGTCATGTACATTTATATTAAAAGGTGTTAAGCATAAATTAGTCGGTCCATGACGCCCTGCAAGGGCACACAATAACAATTTATCACTAAAATCTAGGAATACAAAATTTAAATGTCAATAGTTACTTAATATGTTAATTTAAATCATGCAATTGTATCGTATCCATTAAATTAAATTTAAATTAGCTACTATTTATGTCAAGGAGTTTTATAAAAAAGATAAAGACAATTAAATAAAAAGTGTAAAATGAAATAGGTAAAATCCGCATGTCAACCATTACATTAATAATTTAATAATGATAATAATATATAATTCATAGTAATAAAAAGTCAAGATTTAAATACAAAAATTTCAGTCTTAATTGAATTTATTCATAAAATCTTGCAGTCTCATCGTTTAAAAACTCGTTGACCGTATAATAGCATTTCTCAATTAAAAATGTCCTTAACCTATTCTTATATATAGTTATTCGTGATTCGTTTCTGATGGATTCCGGGATGTTATTTACTATTTGGATACATTTATACTGTGGACCCTTTTTAAACATGGCCAAGTTTGACTTGGGTAGTAGCAGTTTATTTTTGTATTGTGCCCTAGTTGTGCTAACTTCTTTGCTAGCCTTGAATAAATGTGCATGTTTTCGTACAAATAGGGCGCATTCTAATATATAAATCGAGGGTAAAGTTAACAGTTTGTATTTTAAAAAGTGCTGACGGCAGCTATCTGGTATACGGATGTTGGCTAGTATACGAACGCACTTTTTTTGCATAACGAACAGTTGCTGGGCCTCAGGTATCAGCGATACGCAACGTACATTGCGGGCTAGCAACGTTTCCGACCGGATAACTATGAAGGTTACCAGTCAACGTATTACGCAGTACTAGCGCCATCTAGTTTCAAAGTTTCTTTGTTGTACGATTTGTCTCTCCGCGGGGGCGAGAAATACAAGTATAGCGCTCATCTACACTGTTATTTTGCGGGTGGTAGTACTTTGTTCAAGGTCCGTTCGGGTCGCTACAACTGTTCTGACGCCAATCCTGTTGCTAGCCAGCAGTGCTTGCGCTGCTATGTTTCGGCTTAGGGTGTGATACAGCCGATGAAATTACTGACAAATGGGGTTCCATCTTATGTCTCTAGGCTGGTAACCCATCTGCAATCCTTTCCGTCCAAAAAAAAGCCGTGGTAGCCTAGTGGTTTGACCTGTGGCCTCTCAAGCAGAGCGTCGTGGGTTCAAATCCTGGGCTCGCACCTCTGAGTTTTTCGGAATTTATGTGCGAAAATTACATTTGTAATTTGCCATGAGCTTTTCGGTGAATGAAAACATCGTGAGGAAACCTGCACAATCTGCGAAGAAATTCAATGGTGTGTGTTAAGTTCCCAATCCGCACTGGGCGCGCGTGGAAACTATAGCCCAACCAAACCCTCCAATACACGGAGGAGGCCTATGCCACGAGGCACGCCGAATTACGCGACAAGTTAATAAATAAACGACAATAACAACAACATGTACTTACTGAAATTGTAGCGAATTCGGAATAAAAAGGCTTATAAAAAAAAAAATCCTTTCCGTGGCGTTGCTCACTTACCATCGGGCGACCCCATCGCTCGTTTGTCACACTATTAAAACAAAAGTGAAACCACAGACCTGTAATCAAACCTTACTAAGCTATCCGATTGTCGAACAAATTAAAAAAATCCTCATTTTTGTTGTTTAACTAACCACGCTGTAATTAATGGGAGCTTCTACTTCCAGTAGAAAAGCTCTATAGCTGAAAGCCCAATAAGCTCTCATGTATTGTGATGGTACGGCTGTGATCGTCTATTTATAATTATTTATTGGATGTATCGAATGTATTTAGATTTAGTTCAGGAAGGGTCGCAGAGTTGGAACACATCTCAGTATCTGGAGGCAGCTTATTTGTGATTTCGAGGCTTTTACACAGTACATTGTGATTGAGTGGTCTAATACGCAAACTGTCAACCATTCCACCTGCTTACCTATAACTTTGGCACATTGAATAAACAACCGATCAAATAGAATTAGATCGACGTTACTTGCTCGAGTAAAGGGAAATTCACTTGCAAAATGCTAATTATTATGGCCAAAAGGTAAGTGCTCAGGCAGCGTAATGGACAGTAAAAGTATCAGCACGGGTACGCCCGAACGTAACTGGCCAACCTCACTCTAGCACGGGGAATTCCCTACGCCGGTGACCGGCCCTGGCATCTCAGGTTATTGGGGGACAGTTGACCTCCTTCGCTGCGAAGCGTTTTACATTTCCACCATCCAAGGACGGGTACTTTTTTTTAGTGTGGGGGCCCATTGGCCCCCTCCCCCTTTGTTACCATGGATTTATGATTATTCAAATAATATGTGATATGGTTTGGCCAAACCAGGTCGGAGGTCAATCTGTAAGACATGGCGTGTATGGGTGCTCAGGGTTGCTGCCACTCGCCACCGAATCATGTACATGTTTTATAGGGCGAACTTCCCTCAAGTTAGTTAAATTGCTGAAAACCTCCGTTTACCGTGATGTCTTAAACACTGCGAGCTTAACCTTCCAAAGTTAAAGAAGGCTCGAAAGGATCATTACCTTTATGGCATCTACAGATGCGGTCAATACCCACACCCACTTACGGTTCGAGACTCCGCCTCCTCCTCTGCATCAGCTTTGATGATATTAAATCTCCCAACTCCATGAGACTAGCACCCTGGCGTTTATACGCGGTGCTCGTTCAGTGCCCATACACAGATATGGTATTGCTTAATTGAATAAGCTCGAGGTCTGTCTCGCTCAGACCTAGGCCTCAAAGTACAGATTTAAATCAAGGCTAATTGTCCTTAAAGGAGAATTAATTAATTGTCTAGAGACCTCAAACATTAAATCACTCAATTCAAAAAATACTTGGAAGAAGTTTAATTTACCAGCCACAGCAAACAAATCAGTTAAATTAACGGTCTCATTAATTGTAATCCAAGAGATTAATACTTAATTTTACTGTACAAGGCCATATAAATGGATGAATGATTAGGAAATCATGTTCGAGTGCATCGTGGAAATCTTCAATATTGGAGATTAATTTTGTATGAAAGTAAAGTCTCTACGTTAAGTTAAAAAGGCTCAATATTATGAATTCGATTCACTAGAATAAACAATTAGGGGAAGTCTCCATTATTAAATATCTCAGGGTATTTGGGGTTTATCTATAATATGATGAAAACATAAAATTCAATACTAAAATAGTTTACTTTATTCAAATAAACCAAAGAACACACTTAAGCAACAAAAGAAACTGTTTGATTATTTAAATTGTCATTGATAGTATGCTATTCAATGACAACCGGACTTTCCATTCCTAACTGCCATACTAATAAAAGGGAAAACGGAAAACCCAAATGAAAAACCCTTTTGGCGATTTATCAACTAGACACACATGCACATAGTTTTAATACGACAACATCATATTCTAATCGTTAAATAGTTACACACAAAACAAGACAAAGACACATGTTTAAGGCATCAACATCAGGTAACATATAAGAACACGAGGAAAATCAGAGATTCTATACATTGATTGGTTTGATTGTGAGCAACCAGTTGTCGCGTCGGCAACTAGTCCAAAAATGATATGATGAAATGATATTAATCCATGAATAATCAGCTCCCATTCGAAGGGGCTTGTCCAAGTTGGTATCAAAGCTCTCTGCTTTAACTAGGTAAATGCACTATGGCCAATAATAATATCATATTTAAATTTACAAGACATGTAATAGTTCTGGGAAAAACCCTTAACAATTGAAGGGTGAGGTTGTGCAGTGATCGCTATTAGATCCGTAAATTAAGAGTTATGGGCGAGTTAATTTATGCTCGCAATTTCATAACTTACAAAAATAAAGGTCTGGATATATTATTACAAAGTGGTACTTTACCGAGATTTCTTAGGTCCTGCTGCTCTCACTTTCACTCCTAGCTTGACTTTAATATTAGACTTAGGTTAACTAAATTTTATTACACAGTTTTGGATATTAGCAAACAAGGAAGTCGTATCTCTACTTTAAGCGTCTTCCCCGTGAGGTGGTTGGAAACTTGACTGCCTCCTTGCTCTAGTCCCGGCGCCCACGCAAGGTGTCCTGGGCTCCGCCTCTTTCGGATATGGTATTGGTCACTGTAATTGTCAGAAAAATCCCGCCAGTAAATCTGTATGGGTATTGGTTGTTAAGAAAGTCGCGTCATCGCGATTGGTCCATTCAAAATTTAGATCGTACTCAACACACCGCCCCTTTCTCACGCTCGTTCGGACTTGGCCGCATCTGGAAGTAATCACTTATCTCGATTCTAAGAAAGTTTGCAAGGATGTCGAAGTTGCATTTGTTTTCAAGTGTTGAATGACCATAGCCGCTTTAGTACCCCTTTTTTATGACTTGGACTGTATAAGCAGAGACAGGTCGCTTTGTACTTATCAGTTTATATTTATGGACTCGCATTCCTTAGAGATGTTTATGAGTTTTGTCTGTGATAGTTTTATGTTTGTTTCAAATTTCTTAAGGATTTCTGGGTAAACTTTTAATTGCAACCTCATGGCGTTTAAATTGTAGGAATTTAAGAAAAAAAATTAATACTCTATACGACAAACTTGTTATGAACCGTGATGGCCATCTCACACTCCCCCAAATAGATTTTGGAACACCTAGTACTAGCTTGCTTCCAAAATATATTTCCTCCATTCAACCAAGCTTAACATTCTATCTCCAAACTGCCTACATACGAATTCCCACGCTAAGGTTATCTTTCTCACGCTCTTCTCGAACCTCCCACGGCTATTTAGTGTGTAACACGGGTGGTAGTAAAATCCTATTCTGTTATGCCGCTTTGTTCCCGACCTTCCGTTTCTTTTTTTTTTTTTTTTTTTTGAATGAATGGGACAGGTAAACTTTACCTTTCGTTATTGATCTTTGTAATAGCGGAACAGGTGGATGGCGTTATAATTTCCCTTGACTATGTCTGTACGTCGGTCAATCAACGTGTATACGTTCTCGTAAGGGACCGCCCCTATTATGAAAGGCCCTTCATATAATGGCATGAATTTCGTTGTCAACTTTTTATCAGCGTCAGATTTCGCGAAAGTCTTTAATTTCACTAGGTCCCCTATAAATTCTGTTACTTCGTTAGGTTCGCAAATCTCTATCGCTCGCGCCTTTTGTTTTAATATTGAATTGATAATAGTAGCGTTCGACTCTCCCCCTAACCGCTCAACTTCGCAATCTGAGTGTAATCTAATATGAGATTTGACCCCTTGGTGTTCGACTGTCAATCTACGTTCTCTACCGCAATTTACTACCCTTTTCACACGCTCTAGCCAATCGTACCCTAGTATCAGAGACCTAGGTAATCGTCGCATAACTAGTACAGGTGCCTCGACAAAAGTACTACCCAATTTGAACTCTATTAGTACCAACCGATTCGCGCTCTCGCTTCGTGACCCGAACGCCCCCTGTACCTGTATAGCTGGAATCACGACCTCAGACAATTCAACCCTTTCTCTCCGAATAGAATCGTACAATTCCTTAGTTATTCCGCTGATCTGACTTCCAGTATCGATGAGCGCATTCATCCTTCTCCTGTACAACCCCACACACACTTCAGGTAACCTAGGCAATGAATAATCCTCGCCTACGTCGACTATCTCATCGAATTTGTGAAATATAGTGTACACCTCTCTGCCTCTCCTATTGCAAAATTCACACGCAGAACCCCTTTCGTCACACTCGACTATGTTACTGAACCGATTTTCCAATAAGATTCCTATACTCAAAAGATAAGAGAATCGAAATTGGATTCGCTCGTACTCCCATCCAATGGCCGCTTCAACCCTCCCCCGCTGACTCCTAACCTCTGTCCTGGCCTCCAGCCACTCCTAGTCAAGATTCTATAACCTACTCTTTCCATTCTGCGTCTCGAAGTCTCATAGTTCCCTGTGCTACACAACAATAAAAAAATCGGACTTCGACTGTGTAGGGAACGCTAGTTTATAGACTCGCCCTCCCCCACTGCCTGCGACAAAGTTGAAGTTTCGCCCTCCCTTACAAAAGCGATAGCTGGCCGGTTGCTAACTCCCTCTCGTCCATTTGCCGACGGCGCGGTCCTGTTGAAATTCGCCCTATAACCCGTACGGCCCTGACGATAGCCTCGACCTCTAACTGAACCTCCCCTGTTCTGCCACCTGCCCGCCGAGATCATAGCGGTGATTGGGCGCACTACCTGCGGCCTGTTGAAGCGCTCCTTCCGAAACCCGCTGCCAATAACACCTGTAGCGACTCTTTCCTGTCTTACAACGATGTTTTGCTCGATACCCCTTAGAAATTTTGCTCCGTTCATTATAGTGGGCTCTTCAGTCCTAGTGAACCATAATCTCTGCACATCTAATGAATAATGTCGCATTATTGAATTTACCAAGTCCTTTTCATTAAAAGCAATTGTCAACGATTGCATTGACTCGACCTGCTCCGCAAAATGCTCAGACATCGACATACCCGAGTCACCTGAATACACCGCGTTAATAAGTCTATGTCTGACAGATTCCTGGATCTGCTCGGTCCAATAATTAAGTCTGAAATCAATTTCAAAATCGGCAAACGTAGTCCATCCTTTTGAATACAATTCCATTACCTTGCGCGCATGTCCCGTAATGCACCCTAAGGCTATATCTACCTCGCGTTCTTGACCATTTACCGCACGAATATATTTTTTCAATCGTTTTTAAAGGTAATAGGGTTATTTAACGGCTTCCCGTCAAAACTCGGTTTGCTAACCGAAGGTTGTACTACGTATAGATTCCTTGTTTCCGAAGACATTGTGTTGGTGCTGGTCGATTCGCGACCTACTGAATCCTGTCTAAAATTCTCTATGCCGCTCCTACTCTCATTTTCGTTCGTCGCGCGCGAAGGGCCCGCCTCACTTTCGTTTCGTTCGTTGTTACTGTTACCGTTCGCACTTAATTGACGTAACTTTTCTTCGAATTCGTTCATTTTCTGCAGTATCAACTCTAACGTCGCGTTCCCTACGGTTCCCGTCCGATCTTCCGTCTCTCCCGCGTTATTACCGTTTACGACCGACCTAGTCTGTCTCGTGGCACGCTTTCCTCTACCTGTCGACATCCTTTAAGCTAACCCGGTACGTCACGCTACAATAGACTATTTAAACTTAGTTGAATGTTAGGGTTTTATGACACTAATGCAATCTTTCTTTTGTTTGTTATTCGACACAAATAAAAAGTGAATCTATAGACCAATCGCTTTGTGACCTTGCAAGGATATTTTATGGGGTTCAGAATGAGCACAGTAAAATAGACAAAAATGTTTCAAATTGGACAGTAAAATAAACAAAATGGTTTAAAATCAAACAGTAAAATAAGCAAGGAGTAATAGTTGAGTACACGCTCCAGTGCAGTTGCCTCCTTGAATCCCTGTGAATTTCACATTTATAAACAAAAGCTTATACTCCGCTCCCCCAAAACCTAAGAGAGATGTATTAGACAATCTATAAATAAGGATACACGAATCATGCACAGTGTGTTCTCTCTACATACATACATACATATCATCACGCCTCTTTCCCACAGGGGTAGGCAGAGACTACTTTGTGTTCTCTCTAATTTCATATTATTCCTGAAAAAATTCCTTATACACTCGACCATGATTCCTACGTTGTGTTTTTATTTAAGTTACATTATAAATCCAATCGTATCGTTATTTCGAATACGTACTTGGATCCTGGTCACTCGGCATCAAATTCTGTGATGGTACGGCTGTGATCGTCTATTTATAATTATTTATTGGATGTATCGAATGTATTTAGATTTAGTTCAGGAAGGGTCGCAGAGTTGGAACACATCTCAGTATCTGGAGGCAGCTTATTTGTGATTTCGAGGCTTTTACACAGTACATTGTGATTGAGTGGTCTAATACGCAAACTGTCAACCATTCCACCTGCTTACCTATAACTTTGGCACATTGAATAAACAACCGATCAAATAGAATTAGATCGACGTTACTTGCTCGAGTAAAGGGAAATTCACTTGCAAAATGCTAATTATTATGGCCAAAAGGTAAGTGCTCAGGCAGCGTAATGGACAGTAAAAGTATCAGCACGGGTACGCCCGAACGTAACTGGCCAACCTCACTCTAGCACGGGGAATTCCCTACGCCGGTGACCGGCCCTGGCATCTCAGGTTATTGGGGGACAGTTGACCTCCTTCGCTGCGAAGCGTTTTACATTTCCACCATCCAAGGACGGGTACTTTTTTTTAGTGTGGGGGCCCATTGGCCCCCTCCCCCTTTGTTACCATGGATTTATGATTATTCAAATAATATGTGATATGGTTTGGCCAAACCAGGTCGGAGGTCAATCTGTAAGACATGGCGTGTATGGGTGCTCAGGGTTGCTGCCACTCGCCACCGAATCATGTACATGTTTTATAGGGCGAACTTCCCTCAAGTTAGTTAAATTGCTGAAAACCTCCGTTTACCGTGATGTCTTAAACACTGCGAGCTTAACCTTCCAAAGTTAAAGAAGGCTCGAAAGGATCATTACCTTTATGGCATCTACAGATGCGGTCAATACCCACACCCACTTACGGTTCGAGACTCCGCCTCCTCCTCTGCATCAGCTTTGATGATATTAAATCTCCCAACTCCATGAGACTAGCACCCTGGCGTTTATACGCGGTGCTCGTTCAGTGCCCATACACAGATATGGTATTGCTTAATTGAATAAGCTCGAGGTCTGTCTCGCTCAGACCTAGGCCTCAAAGTACAGATTTAAATCAAGGCTAATTGTCCTTAAAGGAGAATTAATTAATTGTCTAGAGACCTCAAACATTAAATCACTCAATTCAAAAAATACTTGGAAGAAGTTTAATTTACCAGCCACAGCAAACAAATCAGTTAAATTAACGGTCTCATTAATTGTAATCCAAGAGATTAATACTTAATTTTACTGTACAAGGCCATATAAATGGATGAATGATTAGGAAATCATGTTCGAGTGCATCGTGGAAATCTTCAATATTGGAGATTAATTTTGTATGAAAGTAAAGTCTCTACGTTAAGTTAAAAAGGCTCAATATTATGAATTCGATTCACTAGAATAAACAATTAGGGGAAGTCTCCATTATTAAATATCTCAGGGTATTTGGGGTTTATCTATAATATGATGAAAACATAAAATTCAATACTAAAATAGTTTACTTTATTCAAATAAACCAAAGAACACACTTAAGCAACAAAAGAAACTGTTTGATTATTTAAATTGTCATTGATAGTATGCTATTCAATGACAACCGGACTTTCCATTCCTAACTGCCATACTAATAAAAGGGAAAACGGAAAACCCAAATGAAAAACCCTTTTGGCGATTTATCAACTAGACACACATGCACATAGTTTTAATACGACAACATCATATTCTAATCGTTAAATAGTTACACACAAAACAAGACAAAGACACATGTTTAAGGCATCAACATCAGGTAACATATAAGAACACGAGGAAAATCAGAGATTCTATACATTGATTGGTTTGATTGTGAGCAACCAGTTGTCGCGTCGGCAACTAGTCCAAAAATGATATGATGAAATGATATTAATCCATGAATAATCAGCTCCCATTCGAAGGGGCTTGTCCAAGTTGGTATCAAAGCTCTCTGCTTTAACTAGGTAAATGCACTATGGCCAATAATAATATCATATTTAAATTTACAAGACATGTAATAGTTCTGGGAAAAACCCTTAACAATTGAAGGGTGAGGTTGTGCAGTGATCGCTATTAGATCCGTAAATTAAGAGTTATGGGCGAGTTAATTTATGCTCGCAATTTCATAACTTACAAAAATAAAGGTCTGGATATATTATTACAAAGTGGTACTTTACCGAGATTTCTTAGGTCCTGCTGCTCTCACTTTCACTCCTAGCTTGACTTTAATATTAGACTTAGGTTAACTAAATTTTATTACACAGTTTTGGATATTAGCAAACAAGGAAGTCGTATCTCTACTTTAAGCGTCTTCCCCGTGAGGTGGTTGGAAACTTGACTGCCTCCTTGCTCTAGTCCCGGCGCCCACGCAAGGTGTCCTGGGCTCCGCCTCTTTCGGATATGGTATTGGTCACTGTAATTGTCAGAAAAATCCCGCCAGTAAATCTGTATGGGTATTGGTTGTTAAGAAAGTCGCGTCATCGCGATTGGTCCATTCAAAATTTAGATCGTACTCAACACACCGCCCCTTTCTCACGCTCGTTCGGACTTGGCCGCATCTGGAAGTAATCACTTATCTCGATTCTAAGAAAGTTTGCAAGGATGTCGAAGTTGCATTTGTTTTCAAGTGTTGAATGACCATAGCCGCTTTAGTACCCCTTTTTTATGACTTGGACTGTATAAGCAGAGACAGGTCGCTTTGTACTTATCAGTTTATATTTATGGACTCGCATTCCTTAGAGATGTTTATGAGTTTTGTCTGTGATAGTTTTATGTTTGTTTCAAATTTCTTAAGGATTTCTGGGTAAACTTTTAATTGCAACCTCATGGCGTTTAAATTGTAGGAATTTAAGAAAAAAAATTAATACTCTATACGACAAACTTGTTATGAACCGTGATGGCCATCTCAGTATGGTGCAAGATACAAAAGACTAACCCCCTTATTCATAAACGCTCTATAGGCCTCTGCTAACTTAGTAATCGTTTGTCCTTATCTGTCACTTTGACATTTACCTTTCACAGATAAGGACAAACGATTACTAAGTTAGCAGAGGCCTATACAGCGTTTATGAATAAGGGGGTAACCCCCTTATTCATACTATGTACACCCACAGTTTATGCAATAAATATTTCTATTTTTATTTCTATTTCATAAACGCTCTTTAGGCTTCTGCTAACTTAGCAATCGTTTGTCCTTATCTGTGAAAGGTAAATGTCAAACTGAGAGATAAGGACAAACGATAGTTAAGCTAGCAGAGGCATATAGAACGTTTATGAATAAGGGGGTTACTCTTTAGTGAATGTTGGAAATATCCGTGCACTTCATTCTCATATGGCTCCACTGCCGCAACTTCTGTAAAGGATTCGTTTATCGCTATCCCGCGGGAACTATGGAATTTTCCAGGATAATGAGTAGCCTATGTTTTTATCTAGGGTACCAGCTATCTCTGTTCCAAATTTGATCCAAATCCGTCTAGTCGTTTCAGCGTGTTTTTTCTGAATTTAATTGTGAAATTACGTTGTAAATTTACATACATACATAAATCAACATCCCTTTCGGGGTACACAGAGCCTAAGGTGACCAGACCTAAAGCCACGTTTAGCATGATTGTGGGCGTGTAGGAAGAGGAATCAAAATAGTGATGGATTGCTAGCCACATAGCCAATGACATGATTGTTAAGATATTCGCTTATTTTCGATTTCTTAAATTTACCATGAGCTTTTCAATGACGGAAAACATCGTTAGGAAACCTGCACACACCTGCGAAACCTACACTTAGATAATATGGTGATGGTGACCGCTAACATACATTAAATTCCAAACGACCTGAATTGGATAAGTACTAATCTTTTTGTTGCGTTCCTTATAGTCAAGACCGGGGTCTTACCATGACGTCTTAATGCGATTTAGTTTAGGTTCGCTCGCTGTCATATTCATACTAAAGTGACAGCTAAAACATGAACTGAGTCGGAATTAGGACGTCGTGGTAAGGCCCCAGGTTTTAATAGTAGTAGTAGGTAGTAATACGAGTAGAGGCGTAGTAGGCAGTAATAGAGGCGAAGCCACGGGCAACAGCTAGTTTGTATTATAATCTTACTAATATTATAAATGCGAAAGTATGGATGGATGGATGGATGGATGGATGTTTGTTTGTTTGTTACTCAATCACGCTAGAACGGCCCAACGGATCTGGATGAAATTCGGCACATAGACAGAGAAAAGTCTGGAATAGCACATAGGCTACTTCTTATCCCGGAAAATTGCATAGTTCCCGCGGGATAGCGATAAACGAATTCTTTGCAGACGAAGTCGCTGGCAACAGCTAGTAATAATAATAATAATAAACCATTTATTTCGGACAGAATCATAGGGGTTAGTTTTTATTTTTTTTATTTATTTTTTATGTGAATAGGAAGGCAAACGAGCAAGTGGGTCACCTGATGGTAAGCGATCACCACTGCCCATAGACACCCGCAACCCCGGAGGGATTGCAAATGCGTTGCCAACCTAGAGGACTTAGATGAAATGCCTCTTGTGCCCGTAATTTCCCCGGCTGTCTTACTCTCCACACCGGAACACAGCAAAAATAAGCTTATAATCTAATATTAGTTAATTAGGCACAGTTAAAATAAAGGAGCGTGGAGCTTCGTCCATCGCTGAAGCAAGGGCGAGTCCCACCCGTCAGATAGCGCCGCCATAGAATACCTAAACGCTCTCCGCTTGTGTCTTGGACGCAGCGTAAACATTGATGCATTACCCGTTGTCGCATTTCCTCATCATAATACCATTACAGATATAGAGGCACCATATTACCTAAGTTAAGTACGTTGGACTGTTCCCATGTTGACCATGCATGTACTATACCATACTGGTCTGGAAGCAAAGAAATAACATAGAATGTAGCAGTTGCTTCTCTGCCCGCGCAGATGGTAAAAACCAATGATATCAAAAGTCAAGATACGCCTGTCAAAAGTCAAAAGTCAAAAGTTTATTTTGCAAATAGGCCGCCGAGGGCTCTTTTACATGTCTTTTTTTGAATCTACCAGCGCATTCGGAAAGACCATCATTGCCAAGAAGAATGCGCCGCAAGAAACTTGGCAGAAAGTCATTTTTTCAAAATAAAATAGATTTACAATAGTACTTAAATTCTACTTAACTTACCTAATACAATTAATACATTTTATAAAAGGTGTCCGAACAAAACGCTTACTGCGCAATTGGGCATTTTCTCTAACACACTCTGACAGCTGAACGATACGGCGTCCTGTCACAGACTAAGGCACGGTGGTCTTTTAGGACCACCGCATTGGACGAATTACTCGTGAGCGTTGGGCCTATCTTTACGAAGTAATATATATATATATATATGGTAAAAGCCCATTGAGGAAATAGGGCAAAAATCTTAGGAATCATGTAATAGGCGCCGGCTAGCAACCCATTACTATCATGACTCCCCTTTCCACCTATATGCCCACAATTATGCTAATCGTGGTCTGCTCTGTCTACCTCATAAGGCATATAGATGTGATATGTGTATGTATGTATTCGCTCTCTGCTTATGTCTTGAACGCAGCAGAAACATCGATGCATTACCCGCTGTCGCATTTCCTCATCATAATACCATTACAGATATAGAGGTACCATATTACCTGAGTTACGTTGCACTGTTCCCATGTTGACCATGCATGTACTATACTTCCATACAGGGGCCTTACCATGACGTCTTAATGCGATTCAGTTTAGGTTCGCTCGCTGTCAGATTCATACTAAAGTGACAGCTAAAACTTGAACTGAGTCGGAATTAGGACGTCATGGTAAGGCCCCAGGTCTGGGAGCAAAGAAATGACATATAATGTAGCAGTTGCTTCTCTGTCCGCACAGATGATAAAAGCCCATCGAGGGAATAGGGTGAAAATCTTAGGAATCATGTACATAATAGGCGATGCGGCTAGCAACCTATCACTATTATGACCCCTTTCCACTATATGCCCACAATTATGCTAACCGTGGTCTATTAGATCCTCTAAGAGCTTATTTTGAAATACGAATGAATCGCGTTCGATTTTTGAAGTGTTTTTTTGTTGAGTCGTGGAGCAAAAGTACTAGGGCATCAGCACATTGTTAGAGGTCTGTCAATATAGATAATAAGTACGTTTTTTTTGTAAGCGGCCAGTACGGTACGTCAGCGTCATGGCGGTTACAACATTAAAATCTAATCTAAGCTGCTGTTTTCACTTCTGCCGGCACTCCCGGAGTGCTAACCGTCGCTTTTTTAGCATTAAAATGTTTTATACTATGAAGTGATAATGATGTCTTAATTCTCAAGCAGGAATACTATTTCGAGAATAAAATGTATCCGGAAGATGGCGTAAATAAAAGATTACATCTAAAAATAAATTTCACACGAAAGCAAGAATTCGCAAGGGTGTTCCTGTTTTTGTGTTTGTTATTCCGGGCAGGTAGGGGGTTCTGGAGGGGATGGGGAGCTCCAATTTTAGGGTTCCGTACCCAAAAGGTCCGTGGAATCTTATACTTTCTCTTAGCGTCTGTGATTTTCCATCAGTTAAAGAGTCCCTATCATTTGAACTGATTATGATCAAAATGTTGGCGCAGTTTTTTTTCGAAATGGGGTGACAAACGAGCAAGGAGGTCGCCTGATGGTAAGTGAGCTTTACCCATGGCCAACAACAATATTTCAGATACAAATGGCGGTCCATAATTAAGGTTAAAAACTTTTGCATGTCATATATATAAATAAAAATGAATTACCTACCAAAATGTATGTACAGTCAAGGGCATATATATATGGTACGTTACCAAGACGTCAAAAGCATCTGACCTTTAAGCCACAAACAATAAAGTCGGTGACATGACGGCTGTATCGATATTTATGCCTTCGACTTCGACTATGTAGGTCGCGATTACTTCCGATCCATTGAAACAAATTGGATAATTCTTTTTTTTGTGTTCGTTATTAAAAAACTAGCTGTTGCCAGCGACTTCGTCTGCAAAGAATTCGTCTATCGCTATCCCGCGGGAACTACGCAATTTTCCGGGATAAAAAGTAGCCTATGTGCTATTCCAGACTTTTCTCTATCTATGTGCCGAATTTCATCCAGACCCTTTGTGCCGTTCTGGCGTGATTGAGTAACAAACAAACATCCATCCATCCATCCATCCATACTTTCGCATTTATAATATTAGTTAGATATATTAAAATTGGAAAGCGGCGAAGCCGCGCGCGAGCACTAAATATCTATTAAATATAATGTCGATAAGGTGGCTGTCAACTTGAAAGTATAACCCCCTTATTCATAAACGCACTATAGGCCTCTTCTGCTAACTTAGTAATCGTTTGTCCTTATCTGTGAAAGGTAAACGTCAAAGTGACAGATAAGGACAAACGATTACTAACTTAACAGAGGCCTATAGTGCGTTTATGAATAAGGGGGTAACTCTTCAGCGATATTTTTATCCATGACGTAACGAAGAAACTATATCGAATGTTTCCATTTATCACCAGAACGGTTTGCATTTGATAGGAAGTTGAATGGAAAGCGATATGCCAGATTTATTTGGCCCACAATCATGCTAAAACATGCATAAATGCGTATGTATGCGTATGTATGTCTGAAGAGATTGATGAATGTGGATGAAGCGAAAGAGGTATGTGAGGATCGTAGCAACTGGAACAAAGTAGTCTCTGCCTACCCCTGCGGGAAAGAGGCGTGACGGTATGTATGTATCATGCTAAACGTAGTCTTTAGGTCTTGATGTCTTAGGCTGTGTCTACCCCGTAAGGGATAACGACTTGATTTATGTAGGTATGTTATTTGGCTGACCGTACGTGGTACGGAACCCGTTCTGTACGAATCCGACTCGCGCTTGTCCGCTTTTCAACACCTCGCTGAGTTAGCGGACACTTGATCGCTTCGTAGGTATTCAAAAACGGACTGTGTAGAAATAAATTGTACCAAAATAACTGTAATTTTTACAGCATTTTTAATAATACTTTATAGGAGTGTGTACTTGGTTTCGTGAGTGTTTATGAGCCCGGGTTTTATTCGAAATTGTTAATGATTACATACATACATAAAAAAAACCGGCCAAGTGCGAGTCGGACTCGCGCACTAAGGGTTCCGTACAAATTCGTTAAGTTATTATAAAATCCAGTGTTAGCAGAGCCCTGCTTTTAAGCAAAATGTAATAAAATTATATTTGTTACTTATATAGACAGACAAATCTAACTAATATTATAAATGCGAAAGTATGGATGGATGGATGGATGGATGGATGTATGGATGTTTGTTTGTTAATCAATCACGCCAGAACGGCCCAACGAATCTGGATGAAATTCGGCACATAGATAGAGAAAAGTATGGAATAGCACATAGGCTACTTTTTATCCCGGAAAATTGCGTAGTTCCCGCGGGATAGCGATAAACGAATTCTTTGCAGACGAAGTCGCTGGCATCAGCTAGTGATTACATACATACATACAGAAATCACGTCTTTATCCCTTACGGCGTAGACAGAGCCTAAGGTAACAAGACCTAAAGGCCACGTTTAGTATGATTGTGGGCGTAAAGGTGGAAAAGGGAATCGAAATAGTGATGGGATAGCCGCATCGCCTATAACGTGATTCCTAAGGTTTTCGCCCATTCCCTCGATGGGCTTTTAACCATCTGCGCGGGAAGAGAAGCAACTGGTACATTCTATGTTTTTTCTTTGCTCCCAGTCCTGCATGGAAGTATATGTTAATGATTGTCTGGGAGAAATGCTTTGGAGCTATAAGATCGCCTATTGTCTAGCTAGTCTTTTTATTTTTGTAATATCGACTACAAAATAGTTAAGTACTTTGAGTGACACGTGTCTTTTTTATAAAATTAATGATTATTCTTATTACAGACACGTTGAACTCGCCCAAAATCTGTGACAGCACATTTGCACATTTAACACATGAATATTCGAATATTCAGAATAATTACGCCGCAACATTATTCGCATACTGATGCGACATGCATCTCGTAGCAGCGCTACGGCTACCGTAGATCCTCTACGAGTTTCGTAGACGCTTCTCTGCACAAAACACTTATGTCATCTTTTGACAGTGAGCTTTGATCACATACTATAGTAAATCTCCATGACTCCTTTTGAAAAATAACTAAATAAACCCGCCAAGTGTGAGTCGTAAACAATGTTAAACTCGCGTCAGGCGTAAGACGGAGGGAGAGTTTAAGTACCAGGATATCAGATCCTCTAAGAGCTTATTTTGAAATACGAATGAATAGCGTTCTATTTTTGAAGTTTTTTTATGTTGAGTCGTGGAGCAAAAGTACAGAGGCATCAGCACATTGTTAGAGGTTCGTCAATATAGATAATATACGTACGTTTTTTTTTGTAAGCGGCCAGTACGGTACGCGTCTTGAGCGTCATGGAGGTTACAACATTAAAATCTTATCTCAGTTGCCGTTTTCACTTCTGCCGGCACTCCCGGAGTGCTACCCGTCACTTTTTAGGATTCCGTACCTCAAAAGGAAAAAACGGAACCCTTATAGGATCACTTTGTTGTCCGTGCGTCCGTGTTCCGTCTGTCAAGACCCTTTTTCTCAGGAATGCGTGGAGGTATCAAGCTGAAATTTATATCAAATACTCAAGTCCACTGCCCCTTGGAGCTGTGAAAAAATCAAACTTCTAAGCCAACGCAATCAAAAGATACAGCCGTTTATGCTGCAAATTTCCGCAACTCTCAAGGGAATCAAAACCTACAGGGTACTTCCCGTGAACGCAGAATCTTGAAATTTGGTATGAAGGTAGGTCTTATAGCACAGATTAAGGAATAATTGCGAAAACCGTAAATATGTATGTATGTCTGTATATATCAATGACCAATATAAAGTGACCCCACACTGCGTACATTTTACTTTGGAGCAGGGCTCTGCTTACACTGGTTTGTAGATAGATATTTGTAGATAATGATACGGAACCCTCGGTGCGCGAGTCTGACTTGCACTTGGCCGGTTTTTTTAAATCACGTTTCGTAGTATGGGAATAACACTTAGCTCACAGTTGAAAACCCGGCTTTAAGAGGCTGACAACACCTAATTTTGTTGAAATTGATGTTATTTAAGCACTTTTTTAAGAAAAACTACACAAAAAAAATATATATATAATGTTAATTTTCATCATATTTCAAACACGCTAGACGGACTCGATACATAATTGAACAAAATCGGCTCGATAGAAAATAATTGCAAAGATTGGTCTTAAGATCATCATTAAACGGTTCTATGTCTTTATTTTGTCGACGTATGGGTCTGCAATTAAAAACATGAAGTCAACATATTCATACCAACACGGCTAACGAGTCATATTTCACAAATAATCCATACTTTTTTTTATTTCTTCTTATTTGTGTCTTATTTGCAAGATTTTAGACGCGCGCCAAGCTGCCGGAATAGTTTCTTCTCTTTCACTCACAGGCACGCGAACCGTATATGTGAAGAGTGGCGCTGCTCAAGGTCATTTGCTGTTGACAGCGCCTTAAGTTTAGTGTAGTATAATTATGTAACATTTAGACCGGGATCGATAAAAGAAAATATAGCCTGCATTCAATAAAATATAGTGTAATCGTGTTATTTAACACCTCAGCGTAATGCTGAGCCAGCGACCGTTTCACTTTTGCGAAGACACTCATTAAGTAAGGTTATTTCATTCCTACCTGTCCTATTTGGTAAACAAAATTCTAACCTCAAAACGTCTCATTTTTGTTATTTATTAACTATTTCATCGTAAATAAAGGAACTGGAGATAAAATATCAGCAAAATTATGTACCAAATATTCCCTCAGGTTTATTTGATAACATAATACACCTTATTCTTTATAAAAATTTGCACATTGAGGTTAGAATTTTGTTTACCAAATAGGACAGGTAAGAATGAAAATACCATAGGTACACTGATGATCTATTTTCACGCCTGAGTTTTATGTTTCATTTTTGTAAAATTGTGTGTACGCTCTATTTGTACATACACACATATATACATACAGTCACGCCTCTTTCCCACAGGGGTAGGCAGAGACTACTTTGTTCCACTTGCTACGATTTTGACACCAGCACGTTCCCTTATCACACTATTCGTTATTCTGTCTTTCAGTGTCACCCCTTCCATACTTCATAACGCTCTGATTTCGCTGTATTTGAAAGAAAGAAAGAAAAATGTATTAATGAAAATCACAATAATTAAAACAAAAACATATTAAAAACTACATAAAATAGTCATAAAATGGCCCCAACTCAGCATTTGCTGGCCTTACCAGCCTCGCGCAACTCTCTAAGTAAAAAACGATCAACCGACGATATGAAACGAAGCGATTTTGACGTGACAACGTCTTATAAATTGGTTTGCCGGGTGACACTTCAAGAAACTGCGTTACGCTCCGCTCACGTTATGCGCTCACAATGAGAGCGAGTGAGAGGCACGCGTCCCTTCCACTCGGGCATGGTTAGCCCGCCTAAGAGCGAGAGAGACAGACATAAAAAGTGAAAGGCACGCGTCCCTTCCACTCGAGCA
Source organism: Pandemis heparana (assembly GCA_963854515.1). Classification (NCBI taxonomy): domain Eukaryota; kingdom Metazoa; phylum Arthropoda; class Insecta; order Lepidoptera; family Tortricidae; genus Pandemis; species Pandemis heparana. The sequence goes on from OY978031.1 coordinate 4,693,328, forward strand.
CAGTTAGTGTTAAATATAATTCTTTGTATAAATAAATGTTTTAAATTGTTACTATTATTTCATCCTTCTTCCTACTATACGAATGAATATTCACATTAAAATTATTTTACCACTCAAAGTCGTTGTCACGTAAAACTTTCGCCCGTATACCGACTTTACAGGCAACCAATTTTTTTTTTTACCTATCTAAGTTTGTAAGAACGTTGAAACCTAACAAAGCAGTAGATAATTGACGGCATTCAAATTTAGGCGGGTTATATTGTTTTCGCCTGCGTTTCATACTAATACGAGTTCACGCTTTTTGTAAGGCACTCCCGTCTCTTAAAACGGTAGTGATTATATTCTCTTTGGGCCTTACGGCCATCGCTGGTCTTCCGTTGGGGCCATGGGGTAACGAGTACATTAAAAGAAAGATAAGTATACAAACAATACGACAATAAAAACAAAAACAGCAAAAAATTTGTGTGAAAAAGAGAATAAATGCTTTCTTTCTATCTTACTTTTGATCGTTTCTATTCTTGGCTATAACATTATTCAAGTTTTTCGTGGGTGGTTGTAACACGTCGTATTTTGTGCCGTGGCAAAAGTTTCCTAAGAACATTTACTTTTTAACCACTTAGACCTACTTTTGTGTAAGTGGGTCATCTTTGAGGGTTGCTACCCAACTGTCTGTACGTATCATCGATCGAAATCATCGCTACATAGTATAAAACAAAGTCGCTTTCTCTGTCCCTATGTCCCTTTGTATGGTTAAATCTTTAAAACTACGCAACGGATTTTGATGCGTTTTTTTTAATAGATAGAGTGAATCAAGAGGAAGGTTTATGATGCATAATAACCGGGGCGGGTCGCTAGTAATAATAATAATAATAATATTTAGTAATCTAACTAATATTATAAATGCGAAAGTATGGATGGATGGATAGATGGATAGATGTTTGTTTGTTACTCAATCACGCCAGAACGGCCCAACGGATCTGGATGAAATTTGGCACATAGATAGAGAAAAGTCTGGAATAGCACATAGGCTACTTTTTATCCCGGAAAATTGCGTAGTTCCCGCGGGATAGCGATAAACGAAGTCTTTGCAGACGAAGTCGCTGGCAACAGCTAGTAATAATATAATAGTCAAAAGCATTTACCGATATTAGAACTTGAGAACAAACCACAAAATAACTTACGGAGCAAGTAACTGAAAATTGTAATTTCGCAAAATCTTAGGAATCATGTTACATGCAATGCGGCTAGCAACCCTTCACTGTTTTGCTTCCCCTTTCATCCTATATGCCCACAATGATGCTAAACCTGGCCTTTAGTTACCTTAGGCTCTGTTTACCACGTAAGAGATACAGATGAGATTTGTGTATTAGTGTGTAATTTTCCAAACAAATACCTTTATCGAAAAATCGCCCAAGATTCGTGCGGCGCGTTTTTCTTGGAAATGATGGTCTTTCCGAATGCGCTGGTAGTTTAAAAAAAAAGACTTGTAAAAGAGCCCTTGGCGGCCTATTTGCAAATTAATTTTTGATTTTGAAACTTACCCATAAACATCGATAGTTCGTATATAAGATCCCGGCTATACTTATTCGTTAGCGGCTCTGTATATTGTTATCGGTAAATACTAAATATCATCCTACTAATATTATAAATGCAAAAGTTTGTGACGATGTGAGTGAGTTAGTGTGTATAATGTTCTTCTTCACGCTAAAACGACTAAACGGATTTGGATAAAATTTGGAACGAAGATAGCTGGTACCCTAAATTAAAACATAGTCTACTTTTTATCCCGGAAAATTGCATGGTTCCCGCGGGATAGCGATAAACATGTTAAAGGTCGTAGCTGCCTAGAGTCGCAACGTAAATAATTATTGCAGAATGTACTATCAACATCAGTTCGTAAGTTTAATTCTACGCGGATGAAGTCGCGGGCAGAAGCTAGTAATAATATACATCTGGGACCTTTCGGATTATTTTTAGAAATAAAACAAAATTCAAACAGTTCCATTACGAATCTAGTAAAAACATTGATGGAACTTAGCGCGATACATTTCTAGAATTCGAAAGGCGTCTCGCTTTTAATTATAAATTCGAGCAAAAAGCTCGGGAGTGTATTTTTGTTTCTTTTATTAAAAAAACGTCGAGATAACTTCATAAAGGTTTTTCGTAGTCATAAATCATGCTAGGAAAATGCTTTGATAAAAACTTGCTTCGAAATGTGAGTGCCTTGTATCCGTTTCGGGAGTCGCGAGATAAATGTCTTTCGTTTTCCAATAAGTTACGAAAATGGATTGTACACTGAAAAAATTAAGTTGCTGGGCTAACGCTTGGTGTCTGTCGAGGTAGTGCAGACACTTATCAAGAGATGGCGCCACATGTTCAAATTGAAAATATTCGCTGAAGATGCCTCGGCGGTGAAACATTTGTCCGGAGTATTTTGAAGTGAAAACTTCTTTACGTTGAGCGCTTTTTGGTGTGGATAAAAAATGTTAAACTCGCGTCAGGCATAATACGGTGGGAGAGTTTAAGTACTAGGATATCATCAGATCTTCTAAGGGCTTATTTTGAAATACGAATGAATCGCGTTCGATTTTTGAAGTACTTTTTTGTTGAGTCGTGGAGCAAAAGTACTAGGGCATCAGCACATTGTTAGAGGTCTGTCAATATAGATAATACGTACATTTTTTTTTGTAAGCGGCCAGTACGGTACGCATCTTGAGCGTCATGGAGGTTACAATATTAAATCTAATCTAAGCTGCTGTTTTCGCTTCTGCCGGCACTCCCGGAGTGCTACCCGTCGCTTTTTTTTTGTGGTGGTGGTTTTAACTGTCATTTTGATTACTGTTTCGTTCTTTTTCGCGTTCTTCCCGAGTCTTGTTTTCTTTGCGTTTCGGCAAGGAACCCCAAAATTAATAACACAAAAACTTAGGTATTTCAATATTCATTATTCACCATCTCTGCGGCTACCAAGAGTTCGTTTGTCGCGCGCCCGCGGGAACTACACAATTTTCCGGAATAAAAACTACTCTGGTCCTTCCCAGTGTTATTTCCTATTGTTTTAGAGCGAAAATGACGCGTGTAATTTAATAAAACCTCTGCGCCCATTTTTTTTTGTTTTTTTTTTCCGTTATTCACAACCTGCCTTTAATAAGAAGTGTAGCAAACCTACCCTTACCGCGCCGCCGCGCCACAGTCGCTCCGGCCGCCGATTCGAGCGCACGTCGCTTCGCATTTCAAAATTTCGATTCCACCGCCTTTTTAAACCAATCAGCTCCGTGCTCGAATGCGGCAGCCAACCGAATTCAATTAGTGTTCAAATTTGGAACAAATCAGGATCGCTTGGATAACAGGTGAGTTTTCAGTTACGTTTATTGTCATTTATAATTTTAAGTGTGTTCTCTATGCGATAGTTTGTTAGGTTAGTCGAGCGTGAAATTGAAAGGATGTAGGTTGAGAGACAGTACTAATTAGGTTAGAAGTAATTAGTAGGGGCAGGTTTCTCGTTATATTTACATGGAGGGTGTAGCTATTCTTGACAGGGGACCGTACCTGGACCGCTGGGAATTTATTATTAAATCAACCTTGAAAAGGGCCCAATTATACAGACGGGATTCTTTGTTGGGATCTGGGACTATTTCTTGGCATGAGTTATGACGATCTGAGGGAGGTTTTATGTTTTGGGATTTATTAATTTTTATATGCTTTGTCTTATCGAAGTTCGGTTTGTCTTTTTTTTAATATATTAATGACTATTTGAAAATTACTTTGATGGATGTTTACAAATCCGCACTTGTTTCATTTGCGTTAAAAGAAAAAAAAAAAAGAAAAAAATTTAGGTCCATTTCGGAATTTAGTAGGGCTTACACAAATATTTTGTAAATGCAGTTAACAACTGTTGAAGCGTACGGCGATGAGGACTGTATGATAAATAATTAAGATAAATCAAATGAGTAATGGATAAATGAGTAAATGAAAACACCAGCAAAACTGAACTCCTTCTTTTACTGCTTCTTCAACAAGAAAAAACTGACAATACGTAAAAGTCATATTAAAAAGTGTATAAAAACATAAACGATAATTATTAAAAATATACTAAAGAGTTCGCAACAATTGTGCTGAATATGAAACACGAATAGAGCGGAAAAAAATTGCCACTCTTATTTTATGTCCCCCATGTTTCAGGCCCCCAGTTTAAATGTAAAAAATAATGACATCCATTATTAGGTACTCGACATTTTTTTTTACAAACTGACGGAAATAAACGGCCTCAATTTTTTTATAGCAAAAATGAGTGCCTAATTTTCTCAAGCGCTTTTCAAAACTTTTTAAAATATTGCCCAGGATAAAGCCATGCTCCTTACCCGTGACGGTCAAATGCCTAATTAACTCGTAAAAACTTATGAGTCATAAAGTTAAACCTAAAGGAGTGAAGTCAAAACTTTGGATCTGACCAAAAAATTGTTTTGAGCAAAGTTAATTTTCGGAACATTAAATTTATTCTTCATTAAAAACGGTTTTGTGTGGGGACCGGGATTATGGAGTTGAGTTAATTTTATTAAAATGTTATCATTTACTTTAACTAGCGACCCACCCCGGCTTCTCACGTTTATTTATTTATTTACTAGCTGTTGCCAGCGACTTCGTCTCAAAGAATTCGTTTATCGCTATCCCGCGGGAACTGCGCAATTTTCCGCGATAAAAAGTAGCCTATGTGCTATTCCAGACTTTTCTCTATCTATGTGCCGAATTTCATCCAGATCCGTTGGGCCGTTCTGGCGTGATTGAGTAACAAACATCCATCCATCCATCCATCCATCCATCCATCCATCCATACTTTCGCATTTATAATATTAGTTAGAATAGAAAAAGATTAACCCCCTTATTCATAATCGCTCTATAGGCTTCTGCTAACTTAGCAATCGTTTGTCCTTATACGCGGTGTATCAGACACCCCCTAACAATAATCCACTGGGGTATATAACCATAGCTATAGAAGCTAAAAAAAATATTAAAAAAAAATTGGGAGTAATTTTTTTTATATTTTCTATAGGAATGATTACAGTTAATACTACCATTCCTATAGAAAATATAAAAAATGTACTCCAATTTTTTTTTAAATATTTTTTTTAGCTTCTATAGCTATGGTTATATACCCCAGTGGATTATTGTTAGGGGGTGTCTGATACACCCAGTATATCACTTGGACATTTACCTTTCACAGATAATGACAAAGGATTAATTAGTTAGCAGAAGCCTATAGTGCATTTATGAGGGGGTTAGTAGGTAACATTTTAACACTAACTAACTAACATACTAACAAAAATAAACTTTTTTTTCCAAGCAAACAAAATGATATTTATATTCTATTGGTTAATTTGTCGACGGTCGAAATTAACAAGAGGTTTCTAGTGCCTACCGTGTTATCTAAATGAGAGTTACCGCATCCCAGGGAATATAGCGGATACCTTTGTTATTAAAATTTATAGTTACGACTAATTCGAGTTATCTAAGCGAATTAGTCCAGCAATAATAGTGTTACAGTCTCAATACTATGGTAACACACACACACACATACACGGGCGAATATTCAGCGATTTTTCGGCGTTTTTTTTTCGTCATTATCGTCTCAGCATATACCATTAATAGAGATGAATAGAGAATTAACTTTTTATGACAACGAAACACAGTATCGATGCTGCATTTAACTTGTCCAAAGTTGTTGCGGCTTGTTCTTCTGTTAGGATAATAATTGTGGGACGACAATGACGCATGAACCGCGCGGTCGAAACGCTTGAATATTGGCACACACACACAAATAAAAAGTTAAACAAAAAAAGAGACAATAAAGAGTTACACATACATACAAATCACGTCTAAGTATATCCCTTACGGGGTAGACAGGGCCTAAGGTAAATAAGAACTAAAGGCCACTTTTAGCATGAATGCAGGCGTGTAGGTGGAAAGGGGAATCAAAGTAGTGATGGGTTGCCGCGTCTATAACATGATTCCTAAGAATTTTGACCATCCCTTCGATGGGCTTTTACCACCTGCGAGGGAAGAGAAGCAACTGCCATTCATGTGTTTTCTTTACTGCCAGACCAGCAGGAAGAATCTATTATCCTTACTAATACGAAAGTACTTATGAATGTAATGTATCCATGTCTTGTTCCCTTTTTTTTTTTTTTTTTTTTTTTTTTGTTCCCCTATTGCTTTTAGCTGTGTATAAACTTACAAGCCGTGGTAGCCTAGTGGTTAGACCTGTGGCCTCTCAAGCAGAGCGTCGTGGGTTCAAATCCCGGGCTCGCACCTCTGAGTTTTTCGGAATTTATGTGCGAAAATTACATTTGTAATTTGCCATGAGCTTTTCGGTGAAGGAAAACATCGTGAGGAAACCTGCACACATCTGCGAAGAAATTCAATGGTGTGTGTTAAGTTCCCAATCCGCACTGGGCGCGTGGGAACTATAGCCCAAGCCCTCCAATACACGGAGGAGGCCTATGCCATGAGGCACGCCGAATTACGCGACAATTTAATAAATAAAACGACAATAACATCAACAACAACATGTACTTACTGAAATTGTAGCGGATTCGGAATAAAAAGGCTTATAAATAAAAAAACCTTACAATTTTACAGCAGGGATGTATTATGGGGGTGTACTGAAAATCAGCGCTGTGTCAGTTGCAGGCTCCTGTGCGAGCTCTATCTAACCTTTGCCACATTTGTTTTATGTTGAAAGAAACATTAAATTAATATTATTATGTAGTAAAAATAAGGTTAAAGTTGTACTTAAATAATATAATTGTTTTTGTAATTGTTGTTTGTGGCAATAAATCATCTTTTATCTTTTTTTATCTTATCTTTATCTTAAGTAACTCTGTCTGTCTGTCTGCTACCTTTTCACGCCTAAACCGCTGGACCAATTTAAGTTTCAATCTCGGGAAAGACAGGATAGTTTTTATCCCGGAAAATTTCATAGTTCCCGCGGGATAGCGTGAGCGAATTCTACGCAGACGGAGTCGTGGGCAAAAGCTAGTTGGTATATACAAATAGAATGAGCGAAAATCCTAGGAACTATGTTATAGGTGATGCGGCTAGCAACGCATCACTATTTTGATTCCCCTTTCTATATACTCGCCCACAATCATGCAAAACGTAGCTTTTAAGTCTTTTTACCTATATATGGTATACCTATAGGTATACCACACGGCGGCCACGATGTACAAAATCCGCGTTCTGGAATGAACACAGGCACGACGTCGTCTGTACACGCGTCAATGTGTGCGTAAGATACACATGGTGAGTCTATCGCAAAAACCTAGTACTATAAGTACTACCAATGACATAAATATAGGTACTTGTATGAAGATATGGCTTAGATGTCTGCAAATAAATGTACTTAATCGTTATCTATTTATTTAAACTTACTTAAAGTGTGTCTGTCTGTGTATTTAAGCATTATTATTTTCAATTACAATAGATGTACGACAACAAACTTAAGCGAATGATTCTGTAGTTATTTCATGTATCAATCGCGATAATTTCAGAAAGCATTAATTTACTAATGTATTATAAAATTTTGTAGGTAGGGTAGGTTTCCGAACTTAGTGCCGCGCGGCCGACATACATCGCGTTGCGAGCCCTACTAGTTCTGTTGCCAGCAGCTTTCCGGCAGACTGCGCTTGAGGGGTGGGGTAACTCGAATCGGTGCGGGGCGGAGCGTGGCCATTCTGTACGTTAGCACTATTATATATTCTGTGCTTATACTTCATTTAATTTAGAATGAGAAACCATAATAATATTATATTGCGTTTGTTCAACTATTTGTTACCTAGCAAATAGTGCAGTGCAATAGTCTGGCAGCCGCAATATAAAATTGTTTTGATGTCACTTTTATTTGCGTGTCATTAATTGTTACTCTAGTACAAATTGTAAAGAGATTACAGTTCACGAGCTGCAATATAATGTTGTTGTGGTTTCTCATTGTAAATTAAATGAAGGCTCTGGCTACGCCGTAAGGAACAGACAGACTTGATTTTAAAATATTCCACGTTATCATAGTAGCTGTATGTTGACTGTGCTAATACTATATTCATGACCATTGGTATTACAGACAAATATAGGCCGAAACTCGAATCAGCGACATCGAGAAATTTATTGCTAGAGTCGTGGCTATGTAATACCGACCTGCGCAAAATTTAAACAATACATTACTAGCTAGTTGGGTTCGCAATTATGCCGAGGGCCCATTTTACACCATATCGGTACTAATCTTAAGTATATTGTATTTCTTTTTCTTCACATTTTAAATCTACAATACAATACAATACAATAACTCTTTATTTAACACCACATATACCGTCAACTGGTGTGACTTTGGTAATTTTGGGGCTACTTTGATCGTTTTAAAATTGCTATTAAATCGATATTATCCATATCCGGTGAATGTTTGGCATGTAGACGCAAAGGCGATCGACGAAGATTGGAAGCAGTAAACGCAAATAAAAAATTATAGTTTTGACATTAAAACTACTTTTTAAAGTCACCTCAGTTGACTGTAACAATCAAAACAGAGAAATGGTGTACAGAAGTAATAAGGTAACAATAGGCTACGTGTATTGAATGTGTGTAAAGTAAATGAATGTCTCTCTCTCTCTCTCTCTTTCTCTCAATCTATTTAGTTGAGCTGTGCGTTGATCGATCTGTCAGTTCTGATTGCCTAAATACAGGGTCACTTAAAATTGTTGCGAAATATTTCGCCAGATGGTTGAATTAGTTTGACTAACTAGCCCTTGGGGTTATCATGACGTCTTAACGCGATTCAATTCCGATTCAGTTTAGGTTCACTCGCTGTCAGATCCATAAAAAAAATGACAGCTTAAATCTGAACTGAGACCGCGTCAAGGAGGGACTACATTTTTTTTTCCCAGCTCTACAGGACCCCGAACTGGCTTGGCCTTGAGCACAGAAGGGAAGACGATGCACTTCTTTATAATAAATAAATATCTTGGGACAAATTACACCAATTGACCCAGTCCCAAACTAAGCAGAGCTTATGCTATGGGTACCAGGCAACGGATATACATATTTATATTACGTAGGTAAATACATAATTATATACATACAACATCCATGACTCGAGCACAAACATTCGTATTCATCATACAAATGTCTGCCTCTACCGGGATTCGAACCCGGGACCTCTAGCTTCATAATCAGGGGCACTAACCACTGGGCTATCCGGTCGTCTTTATAGTGAGGAAGGGCCCCATATGATGAATTTGCTGCGGGCCCCTGACGTTGTAGTTACGCCATTGTCACAGACTGTGTTGTAGTTTGTTTCTTAGCGCGCAGGCTTGTCTTACCGCTCATGTATTGGCTTTTATATCAACTACCTACTTTATAAGCATTGCTTCGTCGTTTGGTAACAGCGGATGACAGCGTACCTTCCGCGACAATACCAAAAGCCGAGTTCATGAAACTTATACAATTTAACGGAGCGTTGATCAAATTTAATAACTTAAGGCGACTAGTGCCTTCAAAATGTTGTCTTTGTCTTTTTGTTTACGCGTGAGGAGTAAAGAAAATAACACTTTGCAAATTTCCGGTGTTTTTGTTGTTATTCGTGATGAAAGTCTATTGATTTACAAATGCTACGTTGTGTTTGAAGTACATCGGATTCTTAATTTTTTAACATTTAAATATTTTCATAAGTCGTTACCGTTTAGGAGCAGTAGGGAATGCAAGCCAAAAACACCATTCGGTTGAACTTTATTTAAATACTGAACTTTTGCTGATACCTGAACAACCTACGTTGCAAATCTAACTAATATTATAAATGCGAAAGTATGGATGGATGGATGGATGTTTGTTTGTTACTCAATCACGCCAGAACGGCCCAACGGATCTGGATGAAATTCGGCACATAGATAGAAAAAAGTCTGGAATAGCACATAGGCTACTTTTTATCCCGGAAAATTGCGCAGTTTCCGCGGGATTGCGATAAACGAATTATTTGCAGACGAAGTCGCTGGCAACAGCTAGTGTTGTATAAGAGTTAATAATTCATACTCGTATTTTTTTTTTTTTCAAATTTTTGGCTCAGCCGTTTAAGAGGGTTGAAGTAGGCTTTAGAAAGTACCTAATTAAATAACTTAAATAGAGAGTCTAAAGAAGCTGGTTTGGGAGTAAAGAAAAAGCATAGAATGTACCATCTTTTACCATCCGCGCGGGAAGAGAGGCAACTGGTGCATTCTATATTTTTTTCCATGCTCCCAGCCCAGACCAGCTTGGAAGGTTTCAATTTTTGCTTCAATAAAATTGTGTGTATGCCCTTATATTTGTGTCTTGCAAAAATAAATGTCTTCTTTCTTTTTCTTTCTTTCTTTAATATCTGAGTTGTGAAATAGTAAGTGAAATAATCATACATACACACATACCGTCACGCCTCTTTCCCACAGGGGTAGGCAAATACTACTTTGTCCGAAATATTAGATATAAACAGGATATGAACCACGATTACCTTTATAATAATACATCTTTTAAGCTTTTTTTAATATCTCGAATGAACTTAACCGTGAATCATTGAAAACTCTTAGAGACTACTTTGTTCCACTTGCTACGATCCTGACATACCTCTTTCGCTTCATCCACATTCATCAATCTCTTCATATATGTTCGTCGGTGTCGGGTACTCTTGACCTGACCTTTTTCCAAAATCATGGTTGATTAATTACTGTTTCTTTTCATATAAAATGTAATTTCACGATATTCCTTACATCAATAGTGAATATACCAAAGGCCCTGACAGAACTTTGCTCACAATGTCGAAACTCCCGTTCCATAGAATAGTTTAGCGAATTCCATTAAGGAGATAGACTCGTAACTATGCCACTACTGAGATTGCTATCCAATGATATAAGGCTACTAGCTGTTGTCCGCGATTTCGTCTGCAAATAATTCGTTTATTGCTATCCCACGGGAACTACGCAATTTTCTGGAATAAAAAGTAGCCTATGTGTTATTCCAGACCATAAACTAAATTCTAAATTTCATCCAAATCCGTTAAGCCGTTCTGGCGTGAAAGAGTAACAAACATACATACTTACATCCTCACAAACGCATTTATAATATTAGTAGGAGAATGAGTTCACTATGGGTGATTGTGCACTACAAGGAATTTTACTGTCCGGAGTCTGATTTTTTACGGAATAGGTACCAATTTACATATATGGAAGTTTGTGCAAACGCCCTATGGGTTTATACAGGGTCTTGTAAAATTAAATTTCTAAACGACACTGAAAATTAGAACACATAGAAAAAATCGAAAAGTAAAGCTATGGCCGGGAATCGAACCCGGGTCCTCGTCATTCCGTGACGCGTGCTATACCCCTACACCACCCATAGCAGGTAAATTAATTAAGGTGTTGTAAAATTGTTAAGGAATATATTTATCAGCGCCTCCTATTTCACTATCTCGGCAATATCAGTGTTCGTTTCGCTGCCGGGCGAGCGCTCCAAGAAGGACTATGAACTAGACCGAAACATGTCGAGCATCCCAAAATGTACCTTTTCAGCGCTGTAGCGGCTGTAGCGCAGAAATAAATAATGTTAAGCCCGCGCTACATTGGAATAAATAATTTGCAAGGCTTTGGTGTTTATGTATAACTCCAACAAGTTTTCAGTAGTCAATCAAAATTTAGTAAAAGCGGAGCAAAGCTTTGTATCCGATCAAATACTCGCTCCAACGAGCAACAATGTCATTATGTCATTCACTTCACAATGTAGAGTAGCTCAATACCGCCATTAAACTATCGTGTCATTTACATTTGTCGCAGTATTGTCGTTCTCGACAGAAACGTACGCTTTCCATTGATATAACAATAGAAAGAAAGAAAGAGAACATTTATTCGTGACATCTAATTTAACTAATATTATAAATGCGAAAGTATGGATGGATGGATAGATGGATGGATGGATGGATAGATGGATGGATGGATGGATGTTTGTTTGTTACTCAATCACACCAGAACGGCCCAATGGATCTGGATGAAATTCGGCACATAGATAGAGAAAAGTCTGGAATAGCACATAGGCTACTTTTTATCTCGGAAAATTGCGTAGTTCCCGCGGGATAGCGATAAACGAATTCTTTGCAGACGAAGTCGCTGGCAACAGCTAGTTATAGCATAAATTACAAAAAAGAAGTATAAATGCCGGCACGTAAGTCTAGCGATGACCTTGTATACGCAGAAGTATAAAATACGGTATCCGTGGGTGCGCAGATCCCCTCCACGTGACTCGTCATCGCTAGACTTACGTGCCCGCACGTATAAAACATGAGTACCTACCTACATACATCCCGAAATGGTCCCACCTCAGCATAATGCTAGTGTTACAGCCAGCGCTGGTCTTCCGTTGGGACCATCAAGTGCTACTGTAAGTGTAAGCACATATAAAAAATATTCAAAACAGTGAACCGGCATTACAAGCTGTTATATGGCTCAATGGACAATAACTCCTTTACCTATCCGACAAGGGATGAATTTTATAAAAAGTAAATAATTCTTGGCTTCGGCCTGTCCTGACAAGAGAAAGAAAATATTAATTTAACATTGATAATAATGTAATATCTACCCGTCTTTTTCTTACTGTTCGTTCTAGAAAGAGACGGAATCTATCTCGTGATCGACAAGTGCAGTGGGACTTAGAGGCCCCTGGTTAAAGTCGCGGGTTCACTTTGTAACACAACCATTTATACTGGCAACGCATGTGCAATAATTCATGCATAAGGTAGAGAGAAACACTGATTGAACCAATGCGAAGCCGGGACGGGTCGCTAGTACAATATAAACTCTTTCGCTTACTGGAATTTTTCTTATTATCGATGTAGAAATCTAACTAAATATTATAAATGCGAAAGTATGGATGGATGGATGTTTCTTTGTTACTCAATCACGCCAGAACGGCCCAACGAATCTGGATGAAATTCGGCACATAGATAGAGAAAAGTCTGGAATAGCACATAGGCTACTTTTTATCCCGGAAAATTGCGTAGTTCCCGCGGGATAGCGATAAACGAATTCTTTGCAGACGATATCGCAGCCAGTCGAAGGCAACAGCTAGTAACTCAATATTTCCAAAATTTAGCCAAAGTAATACATTCAGCGGCATATTTAGCAGAACACCAAAAAAAGTGTAGGTAACTATTTTTATTTTTTTCTGGTCAAGCTTTAAGTATGCTTTTGCTAACTTTTTTTTGTGTTCCGCTAAATATGCCGCTGAGTATCCTACTAATATTATAAATGCGAAAGTTTGTGAGTGACGATGTGATGATGTGACGATGTGACGATGTGAGTGAGTGTGTATGTTTGTTCCTTATTCACGCTAAAACGACTGGACGGATTTGGATAAAACTTGGAACGAAGATAGCTGGTACGTTAGATTAAAACAAAGGCTGCTTTTTATCCCGGAAAATTGTATAGTTCCCGCGTGATAGCGAGAAACATGTCAATTGCTAATTCTGCGCGGACGAAGTCGCGGGCAGAAGCTAGTATATAGTATACATTGTTTTTGTAACTCCCGAATTATGATTATGGATCTTCTGGGAAGGCAAGTGTCACGGGTAAACGGAAAAACACATAAATAGAGAGAGCAGCGTAATTTGTTATTCCTTCGGGAACTTGTTTATTCTGGGATCAAAAGATTTTTCCCGGGGTCCGACTCCATGGAGACCGACCGGGCAGATGAGGCGTGAAAGACTGACGCACTTGGAGGTTTTTATTGCTTTAATTTTTCGGCGATCGTTATTAGCGAAATACGTAAGCTGCAGCCGAGGAGTCGAAAAAAAACCAATTTATATTAACTAATTTAATTACACAAAAAAATTACAATTAATAACTTAAGCTAGCGATCTAAATCGAGGTCGGAATTAGAATGACTGTATAAAATGATATTGCGATTGACGGCAGCGGCGGCATCGGTATCCTCAGGTTTCCGCTAGTGTCAGCGTCCGTGCGCGCGCCTCGTGACCGCGCGGTGCTGACGCCTGTTGCGATGGGCGATGCAACTCAGCGGTCCTTATAGCGGGTCGCTACGTAATTAGCGCTTCGGCTGATAATAAATACAATACGCAAAATGTACACTACACGCAAAATGTGCAAACAGTTGAATGTAGGTACATAGGCAAAATCTACATCATGACAAAAGTACAGCTCTGCAACTCCGCTCTGCCCTTACAGTAAAAGTCCACCCTAAACCTGGTAGGAATAGCGGAACGCACCTATTTTACGGAAGTAAAATGTTGAGCTAGAAGGCAGCATTCGTCAAAGGTAAGTGGGTGGAATCGATTGAAAAGTATTGATTTACCTGTCAGGACGCTCGTTCAGCCTTAGTTTGCGTTTTAAATTCACCCGACTGCGCGCAGAAGGTAAGGTGACACGGTAGGTGTTAATTTGATTCGTATTCATCATTCATCCTGTCTATTTGTTTCCGAGACCTACTATAATTTTTAAATCTATTTCCCTATCTAAATGGTGTTTATTTATACTAGCGACCCGCCCCGGCTTCGCACGGGTGCAATCAGTGTTTCTCTTCTATAATATGCATGTATTATACATGTAAATCTTTCTCTTGAATCACTCTATCTACACACATCAAAAATTCTAGGGATATTCTATATCCCTACTAATTTGATTTTGATCTTTTGGCGAGGTAGTAATATGCCTATATTGAAATATTCAAAATGTCCGTAGACATTTCTGATGAGTGTATTTAAAAAACCGCAACAAAATCCGTTGCGTAGTTTAAAGATAAGCATACCTACTGTGCAATTAACTAAAAGGAAGTGGACTGTATTAGCGAAAAATGGGGGGGGGGGAACTGAGTTTACGGGTTTAAAGTAAAGATATTGTGCAATAAAAATAAAAACAAACTAAACAATCTAACTGAAATTGAACAAACTAGTGAGTTGGTGGTCTGACCTGGTGGCTCCTGATCTGCTGTACCCAGGATCCTTGGCGCCCAGCAATACACCGTTGGTGGCCGTCTCCAGCTTCCCTAGATCTACTGTCAACCTTTACCTTCAGTGATCTCACTTAGCCTCGGATTTAGGTCTTGATGCCGGGCCGGGAGACTCCAACACACACTATGTTATTCGAAGCACTAAGACTACGTTAAGCAGCGAAAGTAGTGGGAACTTTAAATATCCTCAGCAAATTTAGCAACAGAGATGTTCACAGCTCAAAATTCAAACAGGAACAGAAATATGAAATTAACGAAAAATTCAGCAAACTAATGAGTGGTGGGGGAATTGATGTAGCCAATCAGAGCGGTTCAATAACTACAGTGTGGCCACAATAAATAAATAATATTTAACTAGAAACTACTAAATATAAGAGGACGAAACTGGACACCTACATAGGGACAGACATACAGCGGAAAGCGACTTTGTTTTATACTAGTGATAATATCATAGGTATAAATCTATATTAGGTAAGAAAATAAATTATACAAACGTACTCATTTTATCCTTTCTTGTACAGTATTTACTCTACAATAAACACACCTAAATCAAAAGTTAAGTATTAGCCGTTAAGTCTAACCTTCGTCTAGTTGGCACACACATTAACTGCGTATTAGTTAACGTCGTCAATCCATCACCATTAGAAGTTGACGGGCGGTTAACTGTCTTTTAACCTACCAATCACACCACAGCCTTTGTTTCAAGAGCGGCATAGTTTTGGTTTTATTTAAGAGGCCGACAAACCTAATCATTAAAATTTATTTTCACTTGCTCGAAAGGGCGGTCTTTCTTTTTTAAAAATCTGCGTGGAAAAGTGCTTTTTCCCCTCTTGGGTGGAAAAGGTTTTTTAAATTCGAACGCCGCGCTGACCATCATTCCACCACGACCACCACCACAACCACGACCTCATAATACTTAGGTAAGTAATTAGAAATTTGAAATTCTTCCGTCCACCATTTTTCTCGCTGTAGTGAGGTTAAAAATTGTGTTTCGCTCGGCAGCAAAGTTTGTTTAGTGTCTCGTGCCTTGAAACCCTCGCTTCGCTCGTAGTTCAATCATAGAATACTTCGCTTGCTCGGGTTTCAATACAGGCACTCGCGCCAAACAAAAACTTTGCAGGGGCACGTATTTGAATATCGAAAATTAAAATATCGAAATTTAAAAAGTCGACGGTCAAAATATCGAAAAACAGAATGTCGAACGATCATAAGGTCGAAATTCAAAATGTCGAAAGTATATATTCTTGAATGGTACAATTATCGAATGCTTAAATTTCTAAAATTTGAATATCGATAGCAAAATTATCAAAAATCAGAATATCAAACGATCATAAAGTCGAAATTCATAATCTCGAAAGTGTATATTATTGAATGGTACAATTATCGAATGCTTAAATATCGAAAATCAGAAAGTCGGTCGAACGATCATAAGGTCAAAATTCAAAATATCGAAATTATATTATCGAATATATCTGATGCACAGGCAACATAGGTTAGGTTAGGTTAGTATTGCGTCAAGGCGCGAAGCGCCTCAACTAGGCGGAATAGGAGCTCCGCGAAGCGGAGATCCGTCGACTTTTCTCGTAGCTATTCAAAGTTATTTTTGTTAATCACACATTTTACTTTGTCATACGAAACATTTAATCGCATGAGAATTGAATAGCTACGAGGAAAAGTCGACAGAGCTCCTATTCCACCTAGTTCAGGCGCTTCGCGCCTTGACGCAATACTAACCTAACCTAACCTACGATTGCCTGCGCTTTCTTGCAGATTTTGAGAATAGATATCTCAAGCTTCGGTTTATCGGCGCTAAACTATTTTAACCATTCGGCATTTGAGCTGTAGGAATGTGAGACGTCAATATAATAGCAGTAGATGTTAAGATCGTTCGCTATTTCAATTTTCGATATTTTATACGTTGGGTTTTTGATGGTCGATCTTTTGTGTTTCGATTTTAACATATATCGAGTATTCGATTGTAGATATTTTGAACTTTCGATATTTTAGCCGTTCGGTATTTGAATTTTAGGTATTTCAGACGTCGATATTATGATAGTAGATATTTAGATCGTTCGATATTTTAATTTTCGATATTTTGACCGTCGACTTTTTAACCTTAGATATTTTAAATTTCGATATTCAAATACGTGCCCCTTTGCAGCCTTGCATAACACAAATAACTATTTTCTTAAACAGTTTTTAACACCCGACGTAAAAGGGTTTGACGTCGATGTGTGTGTGTGTGTGTGTGTGTGTGTATCTGTGGCATCATAGCTCACCAAATTGCAAGTCAATCGGACCAACTCATCAGTATTTTGATTCCCCTTTCCACTTATACGCTCACAGTGCTAATATAAAGGCCTTTAGGTATTGTTACCATAGGCTCTGTCGACCCCGTAAAGGATACAGACGTGGTTTGTGTATGTAAATAACAGAAAGACCTACAAAAGCATACCTCACAATGTGGATAGTTGAAAGCCCACGTCTTTTTAGGGTTCCGTAGCCAAATGGCAAAAACGGAACCCTTATAGATTCGTCATGTCTGTCTGTCTGTCTGTCTGTCCGTCCGTATGTCAACCACTCAGTGTCAGCCACTTTTTTCCGAAACTATAAGAGCTATACTGTTGAAACGTAGATTAATTCTGTGAACCGCATTAAGATTTTCATACAAAAATAGAAAAAAAAAAACAAATAATTTTGGGGTTCCCCATACATAGAATTAAACTCAAAAAAAAATTTTCATCAAACCCATACGTGTGTGGTATCTATGGATAGGTCTTCAAAAATGATATTGAGGTTTCTAACATCATTTTTTTCTAAACTGAATAGTTTGCACGAGAGACACTTCCAAAGTGATAAAATGTGTGCCCCCCCCCCCGTAATTTCTAAAATAAGAGAATGATAGAGCTAAAAAAAATATATAATTACAATGAAAACTTCCACCCAAAATTGCTTAGAACGAGATCTAGCAAGTAGTTTTTTTTTTAAATTTAATATTTGTTTGTCTATATAATAACCAATATAAAATGACCTCATGCTGCCTACATTTTGTTTAAGAGCAGGGCTCTGCTAACACTGGATTTTATAATAACGTGGCAAATTTGTACGGAACCCTCAGTGCACGAGTCCGACTCGCACTTGGCCGGTTTTTTTGAGTTTGGTCAGTTTCGTTATCAGCATGCAATTTGCTTTACTTATATGTATTTCTTAATATGTGTCATGAATACTATACTGTCATGTAAGCCTGCCCTAGCATTGAGGTGCAATTGTTTGCGCGCACCGACCTTTCTTTGTCTCTTTCATTTGCATACAACCGTGCAACAGAGAGAACGCTATATTAACTCGTCTTCTTGAACACAGTGTAGTTATTTATAACACTATAACAACCATGAAGAGACTTTCAATAATGTTGCCAACCAGCTTAATTGAACTGCGAGTCTGTAATCCGCTGAACAAGGCTCTGATATTGTCCAAAAGCACCAGCTTAGATTGTGCATCGGTGCATGTATAATCGCGCCTTCGTTGCAGTACACAGTATACCGCAGTAACCGACTACTAATAAAGTTTGTTTGGGCTATAGTTCCCACGCGCGCCCAGTGCTCCAATACACGGAGGAGGCCTATGCCATGAGGCACGCCGAATTTCGCCACAATTTAATAAATTAATAAAAAATAAAAACGACAATAATAACAACAACAACAACATGTACTTACTGAAATTGTAGCGAATTCGGAATAAAAAGGCTTATAAATAAATAAATAAAGTTTGTAGCGTAATTACAAAAACGGATAACTCTTGTATAAAAGCCGAGGCCCCCTGCACGATGGCTGCTCTTGGCTCCAGGTCAGAATCGACTCAGTTTACCTATAGGTACCTATAGGTACCTGGGCGAAGTGGCTTACTTTGTTAAAAAAGTGCAAGGTTCGGCTCAAAATAGGGTCTAGGAGACTGTAGTAAATGCTCGACATGATTAGTCAATCCGTAGTCCTTCTTCATGGAGCGCTCGCCTCGGCGGCAGCGAAACGAACACTGCGCGCCAGCGCTCTGCCCGCGCGGCTACTCGACGCATCTGACAGCGGCGCACAACTACCCTCGTTTTCTTCGTCATTTGTAGCACACTCAGAGTGAGCGAACCTTTACGAAGTGACGTGATCAGTGTTGTGTGCTGCCCTACTTTTGACAATAATAAAAATATGTGTGGTGGAAACAGGTGAAAAATCCGTTTAGTAGTTTTGAGTTTATCGCGAATAAACAGACAGACTCAGCAAAAAACTGTTTTATGTTAAAAAATGTTTTATGTGTTATATATGACGATTTTCATAATTGTCATAGTCATACTGCCCCATATTATGTTGGCTTTGGTGTTAAACGTAACATTCAGATCAATATGGAACACTATTTGTTACGAAGCACATTTATTGTTGTAGTACCCGAAACTATTGGAGTACCCGAAACCAACGAGCATGTATGAAGAGATTGTTGAATGTGGATGAAGCGAAAGAGGTATGTCAGGATCGTAGCAAGTGGAACAAATAGTCTCTGCCTACCCCCGTGGGAAAGAGGCGTGACGGTATGTATGTATGTTATGTACATTTATTTTTGTTATCATACTGTTCCCCATTGTATTCTGTGCGCTGTGCCCCATAGTGTCTGCTTTAGATAATGGAGCTGAGATGAAACGAGGCGAGTCAGATACGCTTCAGAGGTAGGTCTTGTGAAACTGAAGTAGGTACCTATATAATTTCATAGGTATTAGCTAGCAAGGAGGTATATATATGTGGCAGGACAGTACACATATCCTACTTCTAACTAATATTATAAATGCGAAAGTATGGATGGATGGATGGATGGATGTTTGTTTGTTACTCAAAGGGGTTGCAGATGCGTTGCCAACCTAGAGGACTTAGATGAAATGCCTCTTGGGCCCGTAATTTCCCCTGCTGTCTTACTCTCCACACCGGAACACAGCAGCGCAAGTACTGCTGCTTAGCGGCAGGATTAGCGAGTAAGATGGTGGTAGTTATCCGGACGGACCTTGCACAAGGCCCTACCACCGTTGGTGTGCCTAACCTGTGTATCATTCTACGGAGCCTCAGGAGGCACACCTACATTTTCCGTCCTTGTTGCATAAAAGTACAATCAATATCGTTCCTAATATTCCAACTGATTCCTTCAACTTTTTTAATCCGCAACAGAACAGCTTTATGCAAAAAATTACCAGCCATTTTTAATAAACATGCAATCCCGCTTGATTGCTCGGTTCATAACTTCGTAAGAAATTAATTCTTGTCGCGGCTTTGTATCCGTCTTTTGTTTTGCAGCTGGTTCCCTCTTTGTTATTGCGATAGCGATCGAGCAATTTCTTCGTTACATCGCGTATTGTGCCTAATCTATTTAAGTTGTGGTATCGGTTAAAACATTTGAAATTTATGGGTCTACTAGCTTCTGCCCGCGACTTCGTCCGCGTAAAATTTGACTTACATTAGACAGCTACGATCTTTGACATGTTTATCGCTATCCTGCGAGAGCTATGCAATTTTCCGGGATAAAAAGTAGCCTATGTGTTAATCTAGGGTACCAGCTATCTCCTTTCCAAATTTCATCCAAATCCGTCCAGTCGTTTCAGCGTAAAGAAGGAACAAACATACACACTCACATCGTCACATCCATCCATCCTCACAAACTTTCGCATTTATAATATTAGTAGGATATTTTGTCCCATTAACACAGTCATAATTAGAGCCGCTTATTGTTACCTTATTACTTCTGTATACCTTTTTCTGTTTTGATTGTTATATGTGGTGTTCAATAAAGAGTTATTGTATTGTATTGTATTGCATTAGAGAGCTTGGGCTCTAGTTCCCACACTTCTTCACTTCACACTTCATACATACAGTTCGTGGCCTCTTAGAATACCATTCAGGTTTGTCTTTCTATCTCCCTCACTCGACCGATTCAAGTACTAAACCCATAAGAGTGAGTGAGACAACAATACAAACCTGAATGGCATTCTAAGAGCTCACTGGGGTCTTACCATGATATATTAATGCGATTCAATTCCGAACCAAAGTTGGATCGCTCGCTGTCAGATCAATACTATACTTCATTTAATTTAGAATGAGAAACCACAATAACATTATATTGCGGCTGGTCAACTATTTTTTACCTAGCAAACAGTACAGTGCAATAGTTTGGTAGCCGCAAAATAAAATTGTTTTAATGCCACTTTATTTGCGTGGCGTCAGTTGTTACTCTAGTACAAATTGTAAAGAGATTACGTTCACGAGCCGCAATATAATGTTGTTGTGGTTTCTCATCCTAAATTAAATGAAGTATAGAAGTGTCAAAAGTGACAGCTAATACGTAAAATTGAATGGGAACTGAATCGCATTAGGACGTCATGGTGAGGCCCCTCACTGTAAACCATTGAATTGCCTCGGAGGTGTTTTCCTTATGAGCTCATGATAAACTTCATATGATATTTCGCACTTAAATTTCGAAAAAGTCGGAAATTCATCGCTACCACCATCTTACTCGCTAATCCTGCCGCTAAGCAGCAGTCCTTGCACTGCTGTGTTCTGGTGTGGAGAGTAAGACAGCCGGGGAAATTACAGGCACAAGAGACGTTTTCATCTTAGCCCTCTAGGTTGGCAACGCATCAGCAATCCCTCCGGGGTTGCGGGTGTCTATGGGCAGTGGTGATCGCTTACCATCAGGTCACAGATTAGAAAGATATAGTACAAGTACAGATGGGAAACAGGCCTTATAACGGTCCGTTCGTAGAGATAGTTGAAGATTGCACCACAGCACCGTGGGGGCGCCACTGTACGGTAGTGATGCGCCTCGTGCCTCTATGGATCGGTTTATACGTTTATGTCGATAATAGTGAGGTCTCATATCGTAGTTTTACGTAAAAAGTACCGGTAATAATGGTACTCGTCAGTTTCAAAATGCTGAAATGTTTTGGAGGTTTAGAAATGAGCTAAAGGCCCCTGCGTCAAAGCCAAATAACAGAGACCTTCCGCTCATTCCCCTATTATAAATAAAATAAAATACCGTATCGAATATTTTATTAGTAGCATAACAACGTAACAGATAAAATAAATGTGTGTGTGTGTGTGTGTGTGTGTGCCTTGCTTCTTCACAAATTTCATGATTCTAGTTCAATGGGAAGTATTATGTTTTGATTCCCTTGAGTTTCAAAACCGGCGTCACCAAATGATCCCCAGATCTTCCTGGCACAAAGCTGAGTGGCGTACGTTTTAGCTGTGTAATTTGCATGTGTATCTGTATTTAATTTTTGTGAGCTAAATAAACAATTCTCATTCTCATTCTCTCATTCTCAAAATGTGTGGCATGAATAAATTTTATAAATAAATCAATATTGTGGGACACGCACGATTTTGTAAAACATTTAGTTATCTAAGTGAGCATTTGCACATGAACCAAATAAGAAGCCACCATAGCCTATTTTACTTCTGATCAAAGAGATATATAAACGTCTAAAGTGTGTTGGGTGAACGCCCCAAGAAGTGCCTGCCAGGATTTTTTAAATATTAATGTATTTGTAGGCTCTTAAACAACTTTCTTTAATGTGCAAACCCCAACGAAGTGAAGAATCTAACCACAGGCCAAGATGTTGGATTTTCTTAACTACATTAACTAAATTATCATTTATTCTTATTTCCAAATTTTCATATTGTTTTCTACCTCTGCTGAAGATACAGACTTTTGATTTTTTATCCAACAGTGACAAGCCCATATCATTTAGCAGCTTTATAACAAGTTCCCAACTAGTATTAACACTGGTAACAGCAGAACTAAACCTTCCATCCACAATCTTATACAGGACAAAATCGTCTGCATATTGAGAAATCGATACATTAGTTATCTTTTTGCAACTATCCATTGTGACAATGTTGAAGAGTAAAGGTGAGAATGGATCACCTTGGGCCAGCCCTAGATTTGTATATCTTTCCGCAATTTTACCATCTAAGCCAAGGACATGAAGTTTCCTAGTGGACAAAAAGATCAGAAACATTGGCATATCTTTTTTCCAACTCTCCAACATGCTCACAAGTAAATTTACATTTACTTTATTATAAGCGTTCTCTATATCGAGAAAACAAGCAACAACTGCTGTTTTCTTAG
Organism: Pandemis heparana; assembly: GCA_963854515.1. Classification (NCBI taxonomy): domain Eukaryota; kingdom Metazoa; phylum Arthropoda; class Insecta; order Lepidoptera; family Tortricidae; genus Pandemis; species Pandemis heparana. The sequence goes on from OY978031.1 coordinate 4,716,497, forward strand.
AAAATCCTATCTGTATGGTAGACACTATACAATACATACCAAACAAACATACAAATATCATACAAATTAATGCCCCTACCGGGATTCGAACCCCGAACCTCTAACTTAAACAGCTATACCTTTTGATAGTGTTGATACCTACACATTTTCCTGAGAAAAAGAGTTTTGACAGACAGACGGACAACACAGTGATCTTATATGGGTTCTTTGGTCTCTCAGTTCAGTTACATTAATGTGCAGGTGTTACCCTCACACAGTGCTGAGACTATTCATAAGTTGCAAAAAGTGTTAAGTATAGTCGACCAAGAAAGTGCTTTACCATTTTTACGACAGTTCTTCCATCAAAAAACAAACAATAAGGCTGAATGTCACATTGACTAGTGAATGAAAATAGTCTTTGATGTTTTAATGTGATCAAATGATATTGAACCTTAGGGTGGTAAAGGACTTTCTGCTTGCTGTACAAGCACTTAAATTCAGGATCAAATTCAAAGAATAAATACTTACAGACAGTAACAGGAACTGTGGGCTTCCGAGTCAAAATTTCCTCTTCGGTGAATAGTGTAGGCCATGAAAATGGAACTCTCTTTTCACCATTGAAGAATTTCTCCTCAAAATGGAGTTTGCAAACCTGAAATTTACAAAGATTTTGTATGTAGTGTCAACCTTAGAACAGCTGTACTAAACATGGTAAACGCATACAGTCAGCTGCGAAGTAACCTTTGTTGCATGAAAGTTTAAAAACAACCAGTTTACATTTCTCTGCAGGCTCTGCGGCTGACTGCACAGTACTTAATCGCTCAGCGACGAAGGCCGCTCCTATAATTCAAACAAATATAACTCACACAAAAATTGTGATCAACGCGGTCCCGGTGTATAAGCGAGGACGTTAATCTTGAGCTGCGAGGCGCCAAAAGGTCGATCCACACCCGTTCCAGTTGCTTGCTGCGGGGCCACCAGCACACGCTTGCTGTTCCCGACGTAGATGTGCAGCCGTTGACGAGGCACTTTCTTACAGGAGACATGCCTGAAAACACAAAAACAAACACACAAAACACAACAGAAATTAATTAAATACACTTTTCGTATCGTAAGCAGCCAGTCGCTTGTTGTTTCTGGTTCTGCAACAATATAATATTATAAGTTAGTATTTTTTCGCAGTAAAGTAAATATTTCTCTCTCGAAGCCAAAGCGCAAGAGAAACATTCAAACAGAAAGTAAGTGAAATTGAAATATCAAATACTTATTCAAAAGTGAACCGAAAATTAACGGTTTTTTAAAAATATGTAACATGTGAATATTGTGTTAATTTTTATTTTACCTAAATAGAGCTCATTAATAATTCATTTAAACATATCCAAATTATTGTAAATTCATAAGCCATTAATGTTTTTTATCGATCGTTCGATTCTAAAATTATGATATCTCTATATCCTGTGGTGATTTAAAAAAAAACTTTCAGTCATGGCCTACGCTCCCAACAACCTTTCAAACTACTAAGAACTCTATGTCAAGTGCATAAGTTTGATATTTGGTTTGTCAAAAATATGGCATCTCTACGGTCGGTACAAATGTATGGCTGTTTCCACCCCGTGCATCAGGTGACCCACTTGCTCGTTTGACTTCCTATTCATATAAAAAAAAATATAATAATTCGAAACTGGGCCTGAACCCACGACCCTCTGCTTGATAGGCCATAGATCAAACCACTAGGCTACCACGACTTTTTCCTATATCAATTATCAAACCCTTAATAAAAGTGAAATGTAACAACGGTATAATTACTGAGATTAATCCCGACAATTTTAATGGATACTTAACTACTTAATTATAATCCGGTGTCCCTCCAAGGGTCTCAAACTCGAACTTCAAAGTGCCTACGGCAATTCGTAGAAGCTCTACGACGCTCCAGCTGCTACGGTGCTACGAGTTCTTAGTTTGCTAAGAAACTACCCTCATTGTTCGCTTAAATTAAAAATGAAAAAGTATGTTTTGTCTTTGTCTTGCGAACGCAATAGCACTAGAGAATGTACTTGCTTCACTTCTCGCACTGATGGTAAAAGCCTATAGAAATGAGCGAAAATTTTAGGAATCGTGTTATAGGCGATGCGGCTAGCAACTGATCACTATTTTTTAGGGTTCCGTACCTCAAAAGGAAAAAACGGAACCCTTATAGGATCACTTTGTTGTCCGTCCGTCCGTCCATCTGTCAAGACCCTTTTTCTCAGAAACTCGTGAAGGTATCAGGCTGAAATTTATATCAAATACCCAGGTCTACTGCTCCTTGAAGCTGTGAAAAAAATCAAACTTCTAAGCCAACGCAATCAAAAGATACAGCCGTTTATGCCGCAAATTTCCGCAAACTTTGAACTCTCAAGGGAATCAAAACCTACAGGGTACTTCCCGTGAACGCAGAGTCTTGAAATTTGGTATGAAGGTAGGTCTTATAGCACAGATTAAGGAATAATTGCGAAAACCGTAAATATGTATATATGTATATATCAGTGACCAATATAAAGTGACCCCAGACTGCGTACATTTTGCTTTGGAGCAGGGCTCTGCTTACGCTGGTTTATAGATATTTCTAGATAATGGTACGGAACTCTCAGTGCGCGAGTCCGATTCGCACTTTGCCGGTTTTTTTAATACAAGGTTTATATTAACTTACAATGTATGTATGTTTGACCGGGTGGAATCTTTTGGTTCATATATTTATGACGAAAGAAAAGAAAGAAAGAAAGAAAATATTCATGATAGCATTACAAAAACAAACGAAAAAAAGGAGACACGACAAAAAAAAAACACGCACACACACAGAAACAACACAACACACAGACAGAAAAAGAAAAAGACAAAAGACACACAACAAAAAAGATACACAAAAACACACACACACACACACACACAGAAACACACAGAAAAAGGAGACGGATGACAATGCAAGAACAGTCAGAAGAAAGCTTGTACAATGAAATTTTTAGGTTAGGTTATTGACCTATCCACCTATACGCTCCTAATTATGCTGAGCGTGGCCTTTGGGTCTTGCTTGTTACCTTAAGGTAAGTCCCTGTAGGAGATAAATATGTAATTTATGTATGTATACCTGAGTACATGATAAAAAAAAGCCGTGATAGCCTAGCGGTTTGACCTGTGGCCTCTCAAGCAGAGGGTCGCGGGTTCAAATCCCAGGCTCACACCTCCGAGTTTTTCGGAATTTATGTGCGAAATTACATTTGAAATTTACCATGAGTTCTTCGATGAAGGAAAACATCGTGAGGACACCGGACCAATTCCAATAAGGCTTAGTTACCCTTCTGGGTCGGAAAGTCAGATGGCAGTCGCTTCTGTAAAAACTAGTGCCTACGCCAAATCTTGGGATTAGGTTGCCAAAGCGGACCCCAGGACTGAGCCGTGGCAAATGACGGGAAGAACGCTAGGAAGATGGTGATGACCTGAGTACATGATTGAAGTAGGTATATCATTCCTCACGGCAATATGAGCAGCTCTATAAGCCCAGCTTATGGCGTAATTACCCACGAGCATGGCTTGATTCTCACAATCCAATTAACTGTCAACACCAATCGATATGCTAGCTCATCGGAATGATGCATTTAACTGTTATAAAAACTTGACTGTTGGGTCTGTATTCTCTATTTCGATTTCATTTCATTTTCATTGTATATGTACGTTGAAGTGGCAATGGGCAGGCCACATCGCTCGTAGAACAGACAACTGTTGGGGGAGAAAAGTTGTCGAGTGGCGACCGCGATCCGGAAGACGCAGTGTTGGCAGGCCTCCCACTAGGTGGAGTGACGACATCGTGGAAGTTGTGTTAAACTGGTGGATGCAGGTGGCGAGTTGTCGTTCATTATGTTGTGCTAAGGGGGAGGCCTTTGTTCAACTGTGGACGTCTTCAGGCTGATGATGATGATAAATTTCATCACAATTCCCGCAAAATCACTCATTGTGCAATCAGCATCACATCCACCGCAATGTTGAAGGATCATAGTTGTAATAATTTTATACATAGATATACATCACATTCATCAATCTCTTCATACACGCTCGTTTTCAGGTACTCTTGACTTGATCTTTTTTGAAAACGTCTCCAATTTGGTCACGAAACGTCTAGGCCTTCTCCTCCCTACGCACTCATTCACACTCCTTATCTTTTTATCTGTTTAGTTGTTTAGTTAATCTTCTTTCATCCTTATACGTGACCAAACCAACTAAGCATACATTTTCTATTCTAGTCACTATATCTTCTTTCACACCAGCTCGTTCCCTTATCACACTATTCTTATACTTTCAGTGATACACCTTCCATACATCTAAACGCTAACAATTTTAAACAATTCTAACGTTAAAATTAATTGGAATGGACTATGATGCTGGATACATGAGTACCCGATGATGATGATGATGACAGCGAGCTGTAATCGTAGCTGTTGGATGTTACAGTAACCTAAAATCCTAGTGAGGCCGTGGCTCGCGAACTTATAACTTTAATTACAATTTTATGAGACAAAATATAAAATATAGACCCGTTCGAGACGTCGTTTGAGATAGAATGTCGTCGAAGTACACAGAATAGTTAAACATGTTTCAGTATTCTTCCCTACTTAGTAAAGTTCGACGTATTAGAGTTAGTATGCCCCCAAGGCAAGATAAAAACTTGGTGAAATAACCTTACCATCAAACAAACTTATGAGAAAAGAAATGCAGAATAATTCAACTTTATTACTAGAAACTCGGCACAAACGACGTGCTGTATAAGAAAGAACTGGGGTAGAATAAATGAGGTTAGTTGCGAATTGGTTATTTGAATTTCTTGCTCGGTTTCATCAGGAATAAATTGACTTTGTGCATGTGATTGTATATTCTGATTCCGTTGACTTATAAGGTTGGATTTATCCAAAATCCAAGAGGTCAGATCTGAATTTCTGCTTGAGGACACCACACGTTCTTGAGAGAACGACTTGACAGACTGACAGACTGGCAATAAAGTGATCGTGTAAGGGTTCAGTTTTTGCCAACTGAGGCACGAAACCCTAAAATACGTGCGTATACAAAATCTCTCAGCGTTTTTCCGGAATATTTCAGAAGGCGGCTGGGTTAGTTCGACCGACTAAACATCTTTAACTTTCATTAAATTTCCGTGAAATAATCGTAAAAAAACACCAAAAATGTGACGTTGCCAGCTCAGTAGGGATAAACGCTCTTAAGCAATGATATCTAATCTAACTAATATTATAAATCCGAAAGTATGGATGGATGGATGGATGTTTGTTTGTTACTCAATCACGCCAGAACAGCCCAACGGATCTAGATGAAATTTGGCACATAGATAGAGAAAAGTCTGGAATAGCACATAGGCTACTTTTTATCCCGGAAAATTGCGTAGTTCCCGCGGGATAGCGATAAACAAATTATTTGCAGACGAAGTCGCTGGCAATAGCTAGTTACATATAAACAGGGAAGTAGATATGTCACTACTGCGCCCGAGTTGATCATAAATGACCTAATTGTCTCATGTCGCAATCACTTTACCTCAAACAAGCCACAGTATAGTAGTCCGTGACAGTCAATGTGACAGTTGACAGAGCGAACGTTTTTCAAACGCAATTTACTAGGAACGTAACTTATCTATACTATGAAATATCATTGCTCTTAAGTCAATAATTCAACAAAATGTTGAAATTTTCCGGAATAATTTTAAGAGAGCCTGTATATTATTAATTATCAACCTCCTACGTCGCAGCGGGGGAACTTTTTAACGAAATTTTTACTTCCATTTACTGCCAACTTGTAGTCCGGTAATCTCTAACTTCGTTCATTGTCTATGCTCATTGTTAACCCGTATACCTCTGTATTTGCGCGGACCGAGTTTTGGAAGCCCATTAAAATTTCACATACGGGTGGAATCTAGAATTAATGCGGACTGCAACGGTACGTGACGCCCGGATGGTATATTCGTCTCTGAGCCCATGGCGGTGTTAAAACGGAACGTGGAAAGATGAATTACATTTAACAATGACGTGGGTTAAACATAATGGAATTTGAGAGTGTGTTACCTCGACAATTGTTTGGTTGCTTTCGTTGGTGTATACCTACGCGAAAGTGATATTAAAAAATTGGTTGTAAACAGGTGAATTTAAACAAAAGCTTTGAATATAAGAAAATGGAAAATGAAAGAAGAAAATGTAGTCAGCTTTAAAACCTTATTCAGAAACTAAAAGCGTAGCATGTTTATGTGGAAAATGCACCAGAGCGAAACCTAATAGTGTAGGTAACCTAAGCTAGTAAGGGTGTGAACAGTAAGGTTTGTGTCGTATATCTATATGTCTAATGTTATCAAAATCTAATAAAAGTTTAGTTTGTAAATGTGCTATAAATTGCCCTTTTACATCATTTTTATCTAATAATTTTGTCTATGGAATATCTTTGAACCGGATATCTAGGAGAAAATTCAAGCATTCTTCTGCTGCTGCTATCTTCTGATACTAATGTCTTGTATCATTTGCACAATTTCTATCCCATTCCTTGTCAAAGTTGACTTTTTCTATCACCTCTTTCTCCATCGTTAGTTCATCATGTCTTGTGTTCTCATCATGAGTTTATCCAGCAAACCATAATTTTATCACTAACTCATGAGTAAAGACAAGTGGATCATGTCAAAAAATGGAACCCCCAACTCTATTCGTCTGAAGTTAAGGTTGAGAAACAAAAATACACTCGCGTCGTATTTGGTGATCCTAACGTGTTCCGCCGTAAAACAGGTATTCTTTTATGGGGCATAAACCAAAATACATAACCCATTTATTGCCAAAATGTTGAAAGTATACAATTAAGGTGCCACGGGTTTCCTTGAGACGGTTTATGGCTAGTGATTTGGAGGCGTTACGGGTTAGTTGGTTCTCCATTATGCTTCCAAAGTTTTGTTTTATGATTGCTGAAATATTGCTTTGAACGCCATGGAAGCCTGCTTAATTATCGTATCTGATGCTTAGGATTGTAAGTTAGAATGTGGACTTAGATACATTGCTAAATTCAAATGACTTCCGGATCGGGTACATATTGAAACACCCTCTTTACTCGCTTATACCACAACACCAATCGCCGTGGAGATCTTTGGGGAAGACCTGCGTCTAGCAGTGGCCGCTCTCCGACTGATTATGACGATGATGATGATGATGATCACATTCCTTATCTTTGCTTAATAAAAGAGTTTAGATAATTTTGGGAACATAGATATCTCCAATTTCGATGGTGACAGTTTGTTGCGTGATAGATTGTCTTTGTCATAGTTCGGTTAATGCGCTCAACTTAGTTGACCTCCGGAGCATAGATTAAACACACTGACAAAGTTTTGAGATTGTTCCATTGATGGGCAAGCTAATGACTAACGATCTACTAGAATATGTACGTGTGTGTTGAGGTAAAGTTCCCTTAGTAAACAAAATCAATTCACTAATGCTTAAGTGGAAATAAACGGAAGACACTCGAAAATATTTCAATACGATGGGTCTATTTTAGTACCGATAGCGTGACCAACGTGCATTTAGAAAGGCTTAGGGTTAGTTCGATACAATTTATATGTTCATTGCCTTCCGTAAAGTTCAGATGGTTTTGAGATTTTATGTCGATTACCTAGATTTTACAAATGTGTCCTAAAAATGTCCTTTGGCTGTTCTAGATGTCTGAAAGACGATATTGCTTTTCATCCAACAAAGTGGAGTAAAACAGTTGTATAACAGTTAAACTAACATTATCTAGTAATCCTCATCTCTACAATACAATACAATACAAATACTCTTTATTGAACCACAAATCAGTACAAAACAATACAGAAACAAAGAACAAAGTATTCAATAGGCGGTCTTATCGTTTAGTAGCGATCTCTTCCAGACAACCAATAAGTCAGAGAAATAATTTGGAGACAGTTTGAGTAGGAGGCGGAGTAGGTGGTGGCTCTTGTTGTTGTATTAATTGTATGAATGTGACAGTAACCTGTATGTCTCTCTGTCCGTGGGTTTGCTAATGCATCCAGGAACGAAGACACAGAGGCACTATTGTACCACGCGACCTAGTACACTACATAACGTAGGGTAGCTCATACGTACACACTCACACACACACACACACACACCAGTACTTACAGATTATATAAATTGATTGTGATTGATATTATATAAATTTGATTATAATTTTATTACTCCTGATCTTGCTTTATAAAAGTAAAGTAAATTGAAATTTGAAATTAGAAATTGGATAGGTATATCTTAGAAAATATTGTCTGATTACCTTGCTGCATTTTATTGGAGAAGTGGGGTCTTCTGCTACAGGTATCTTGCATACCTACTAGGAGGTCCCAAACCTTCTCATTATGTACTCCTGAATGGTCAATAAATACATTTTCATTTTTCATTTCATTTTTCATCCAATCCATCCATCCAATCCATCCAATGATAGTAAGACTTAAAACATTAAGGAACATAATGTAAAGCTTGAACTTTGCTTTGATCCTAATCCCAGGCGGTTATGAACGGTCGATACTTCAACTTGTTCAACTTGTACAAGCTGTAACTTACTTGCCTTTAAGAATAAAACTTGTAACAAGTTTTGTATTGATCTAGGTGCCCTAGGGCATCCTTTAGCTAGATGGGTTTCTGAGGATCTAATTTCAGCATTTGATTTTGCAAAATTCCTACACACTATCACTACATAGTATAAATAAAACAAAGTCGTTTTCTATGTCCCTATGTACCTATGTATGCTTAAATCTTTAAAACTACGCAACGGATTTTGATGCGGTTTTTTTTGATAGATAGAGTGAATCAAGAGGAAGGTTTATATGTATAACACATGCATAATATACCGTGCGAAGCCGGGGCGGGTCGCTAGTATAGTATAAAACAAAGTCACTTTCCGCTGTCTGTCCCTATGTATGCTTACATCTTTAAAACTACGCAACGGATTTCGATGCGGTTTTTTTAAATAGATAAAGTGTTTCGAGAGGCAGGTTCATATGTCTAATACGCAGACGAAGTCACGGGCAGAAGCTATTAATATTATTTAATTTAATTTAATATTTCTAGTTTTGTTTCAGATGTATTAGCGCCTATCCGTTACCGTTGGATTACTAATGGTAGTTAGTATCTCTACTATATAATAAAGATATAAAATTTGTGAGGTTAAAGGAGGTAATCTCTGGATCTACAGAACCGATTTTGGAAATTCTTTTATCGGTAGAAAGCCACATTATATATGTGAGTGTTATAGGCTACTAGCTTCTGCTCGCGACTTCGTCCACGTAGAATTAGTTTGAAGAACTGGATGTTTGTAGTTATATTTTGCAAAAATTATTTACGTTACAACTCTACCCAGCTACGACCTTTGACATGTTTATCGCTATCCCGCAAGAACTATGCAATTTTCCGGGATAAAAAGTAGCCTATGTGCTATTCCAGACTTTTCTCTATCTATGTGCCGAATTTCATCCAGATCCGTTGGACCTTTCTGGCGTGATGGAGTAACAAACAAACAAACATCCATCCATCCATCCATCCATTCATCCATCCATACTTTCGCATTTATAATAACTAGCTGTTGCCAGCGACTTCGTCTGCAAAGAATTCGTTTATCGCTATCCCGCGGGGACTACGCAATTTTCCGGGATAAAAAGTAGCCTATGTGCTATTCCAGACTTTTCTCTATCTATGTGCCGAATTTCATCCAGATCCGTTGGGCCGTTCTGGCGTGATTGAGTAACAAACAAACAAACATCCATCCATCCATCCATACTTTCACATTTATAATATTAGTTAGATAATATTTCTCGTGGGCAGCAGCTATACTATAGTATAATTGTCTAAGAAGAAGTATGTCACAGGCATTTTATTTACAAACTGTGATGTTTAGGTATCCACTGCCTACTGTGAAAACGATTTTTCTATGAAGATACGCTCTTTTATCAATTGTTATGGAGATTTTTATTTAATTTCGACCACGCAATCCTAAAATATCTTTTGATGTTAAGGTAATTTATTTACGCTCATCCATAATACATTGTATCAAAGGCAATCCTTTTTCTATTTTTAGTGGACAACGATTACCGTGTCTCAATACTCTCAATGTACTGTCAGAAAATGACGACTTTTTCATAATCGATCGAATTAAATATTCATAAATTACCAATCGACCGCTAATGGCTTTTTCGTTAGCATAAAGCCAGTCATTGGAAACACTTGTTTCTTTCCCATTGTAAGAATAACGTATCAATATATACATACATACAATAATACAAAATATTCTTTTCTCAAGCATGCTCGGAAATGTACGCGTTAATGTCGCGAAATGAAGCCAAGAAGTTTCACATTTACGGCCTAGGCCAAGAAGTAATGTTGTGCGGTCGAAATGAAGCCAAGAAGTTTCACATTTACGGCCTAGGCCAAGAAGTAATGTGGTGCGGTCGAAATGAAGCCAAGAAGTTTCACATTTACGGCCTAGGCCAAGAAGTAATGTGGTGCGGTCGAAATGAAGCCAAGAAGTTTCACATTTACGGCCTAGGCCAAGAAGTAATGTGGTGCGGTCGAAATGAAGCCAAGAAGTTTCACATTTACGGCCTAGGCCAAGAAGTAATGTGGCGCGGTCGGCGGGTGCGCTCGGCGCGGGGCGGCGGCGCGGGGCGGGTGTGCGGTTAAACATGGCGCGAGCAATAGTTTGTTCAAATGGCATGTTTCAAAAATTAAAAATGCGAAATATTATAAACGGGATGTGAACCGCGATTACCTTTATTGAGCTCCCGATATTTCGATACAGTTGCATGTATCATGATCACGGGTAGACGGGGGGTCGGGTCGAATGAACTTAACCGTGAATCATTAAAAACTCTTATTAAAAATGCGGCTAAATAAACAATTTTTACTTGATTTCCTCGCATTGCTTGAGAAAAGCACTATACAATCCTCGGCCGGAAACGACTCGGCCGTGTACCCCAATCTCGTCCTGCAATCCCTTACTTCACGGCCTCTGCAGTAATGTACTATTATCAAACACCACAAATTAGTAAAATAAGATAACAAGAATAAAACATTAAAAAGTCAAGATAGGTAAAGATGATAAGGTAGAAATTTCAAAAGTCCATTTATCGTCTAAAAAACTTATTTACAATTGAAAATTGATATTTTTATTTCACAAAAGGGATGCACAAAAAAGGTTCGTTACTTTTCGTGGACAAGGGGGTTATTCTGTACATGACATACGTATTTATTGATTGAGGGTGTGAGCGAGGCGAGGCCGTCCGCTTTTTATCTATCCGGTAATGGGCCGGAACCGGCCGGTACTATATTTAAGGCTTTTGTAAAGCGAAAATTAATTGCCTGACCGGTTCACTGATTACCGTGTATTGGCAAGGGATTAGAATGGAAATTTGATTTATGAAGGGAGCTAAATAAAACGGTTAATTTGATTATCATGCTAAACGTGGCATTTAGGTTACCTTAGGCTCCGTTTACCCCGTAAGGGATAATGACGTGATTTATGTATGTATGTATGTTGTGCTATTGAAATATTAAAGCGACTATAGCCTTCAAAATGTTGTCTTCGTCTTTTTCTTTACGTGGGAGGAGTAAAGAAAACACACACTTTTGGAAATGTTCGGTGTTTTCGTGAGAAAGTCTATTGATTTACAACTGCTACGTTGTGCTTAAAGTACACCGGATTCTTTATTTTTTAACATTTAAATATTTTCATAATAAGTCGTTACCGTTTAGGAGCAGTAGGGAGTGCAAGCCAAAAACACCATTCGGTTGAACTTTTTTAAATACCGAACTTTTGCTGATACCTAAACGACCTACGTTGCAAATGTTGTATAAAAGTTGATAATTCATATACATTTTTTTCAATTTTATTGGCTCAGCCGTTTAAGAGAAGTAGGCTTTAGAAATTACCTAATTTACAGTATTTGAAGGCACTAGTCGCCTTAAGTAAGAAAAATACGAATAGTTCCGACAGATAAACCTACGAGTGAACTCGGTAATTATTCAAGCGAATTCACTAAACACAAACACTGACAAAGGTAGAGAAAGAGACGCGCATCTACACGCGTGCTTTCTCGCTCATTCGTAGGTAACTCCCATTAAGAATAGACGAATTTACATGAGAGATATATCTAGTACCTACGCTAATGTAATGTGCCTATTATATATTAACGACGAGCCGAGTATAGATGACCTTCGCGTGACTGACAATGAGGAATTATGACCCTCCTTATCACGGTGACCTCTTATCAATTGATACCAATTAGACTTCAGTTTGAAGGTTGACTGTGGGAGTCTATTTTGGTACAGGTGATTAGGTCAACAGGTCATAGTGATCTTCCCTTCCATGCTGGCCTGGGAGGAAAGAAAAATAGAATGTTCCAGTTGCTTCTCTTCCCACGCATGGTAAAAGCCCACCGAGGGAATGAGCGAAAATCTTAAGAATCCTACTAATATTATAAATGCGAAAGTTTGTGACGATGTGAGTGAGTGTGTATGTTTGTTCCTTCTTCACGCTAAAACGACTGGACGGATTTGGATAAAATTTGGAACGAAGATAGCTGGTAGCCTAGATTAAAACATAGGCTACTTGTTATCCCGGAAAATTGTATAGTTCCCGCGGGATAGCGATAAACATAATCAATTGCTAATTCTACGCGGACGAAATCGTGGGCAGAAGCTATCATGTATATACGAATAGGCGATGCGTTTTTATTCCCCTTTCCACCTATCTTATCTTATCTTACTAATTAGGGGCTCTTACGGATACACTTCGACCCATTTGTGGATCTTTTGTGTAATTACCCCTCCTTCGTACTATTCCATTGCTTTTACCACCTCATTCATGAGTTCGGTGATTTGGCGCAGTGGTAGTGCCTTGAAATCTCCTGGTTCCGGGTATCCGCTGCCGAGGAGTTTCATTCTTAGTCTGGCGAGGACATCACTTTCACACATAATGTGTTCCATCCCTTTCCACCTATACGCCCATAATCGTGCTAAGCGTGGTCGTTTGGTAGGCTTTAGGTCTTGTTACCTTAGGTTCTGTCCCCGTAAGGAATGAAGACGTAATTCAAAAGTTCTGAAATATCCACAGGGATATTTACTCAAAGTAACGCAACTACTGAAATATTCTGGAACAATTTTGAAAGATCCTGTATGGTAGCGCTGGGCCCTATTTTATAAAGCTACAAGTCACAATTTACAAGCGGAAGTCTCTTTCTGACCCTATGTGTTAGATAGAGACTTCCGCTTGTAAATTTTATTGTAACTTCTAGCTTTATAAAATAGGGCCCTGCTTTCACGCACCTGGACTACAAGGGCTGGCTGTCTATAGCACAACGATGGTTATAAAAAAAAATATTATATCGTCGCTGTGCCTGCAAAAATCGCTACGTGTTTTTTTTCGATTTTTGTTTTTTTATGCCATTTTGAACCTTATGTCAATATACATAAATATGCTCCAAAAACAGCGTGGAGCTATCTTTACTATTTCTCGATATGTAAAAATAACCATGTGAAGTTCATACATTGAATGTTCCTCTTATAATAACTAAGTGTCACTAATCACATAGCTCGACCATTTAATATTCATACACCACGCGAAAGTTTGGTCCGATATGTGTTTCGGTGCACATAGCGAATTAATTGAACTAGTTCGATCGAGTCGTTCGCGCCCGATTTATGTGTTTTTTGGTACTTAGCGATATTTTTGTATACGAGTTGAAACCTCTCTAACTTCATGATTTTCCGATGACCAGACACATACAGCCCATACCTTGTTTATCATTACTGATTATCATAAGAGTTTTCAATGGTTCACGGTTAAGTTCATTCGAAATATTATAGACGGGATATAAACCGCGATTACATTTATTGAGCTCCCGATATTTCGACGCAGTTGCATGCATCATGATCACGCGGGTAGACCATGCAACTGCGTCGAAATATCGGGAGTTCAATAAAGGTAATCGTGGTTCATATCCCGTCTATAATATTTCGACTGAATATCATGATTGTTAAACTTTATAACTTAACAAAAGTTAAGTAAAAACGATTCTATTCTCATTTAAAGATATTTTTTTATGTTTAATATTGTATTGTTACAAGAACTTACTTGACATATGTTTTAAATTGCATTATTATGATTATTACGCATGTTTTGTCAAATTTTCATTTAATTATAATTGTTTTGGTACTTTGTTTCATTATAGACCAAACCTCTTTTTACAAAATACCTATGTGCTGTTTGAAACCACAATTCAAACAACCTCTATAGTAATTTAATATACCTAAGTGTACGACTAACACACATACCGGGTATTCAGGACTCAAATATTTATCGCTATGTAACAAATTACCGGTTTTCTGCTCGTATAAAATTCAGTTTTCACTGTATTTTTTTTTAAATATTATCATATTACGTAAAAAATTATTTAACATTAGCACAAAAAAAATTATTTACCTACTTTCAATATGTTATGAGTAAACCAGTTTTTTGTGTCTCCTGAAAAGTTGGTCAAAAACACATAGCGATTCGTGCAGGCACAGCGACGATATATATCTTGGGACAATTGACACCAATTGACCTAGTCCCAAACTAAGCAAAGCTTGTAATATGGGCACTAGACAACGGATAAACATACTTATATAGATAAATACATATTTAACATCAAAGACTCGACAAACATTCGTATTTTTGATACAAATATCTGCCCCGACCGGGGATCGAACTGGGGACCTCAAGCTTCATAATCAGGTTCTCTAACCACTAGGCCATCCGGTCGTCGGTTATAAAGTTATTGATCACACATTCATTGCATTATCATGCTCGCAAACCGACCCAAATTCTTGTACGAGTATATAGCAATATAGCAACACGAGACACAACCTCTTTGTCAATACCAAATAATAAGGAATTCGCGTAAACACCTCGATAAATCATCAACAAAACTGCGACTCATCCGCCATTTTAGCAAATTGTATGTAGCAAAATGGCGGCCGTAATGGCGGGAAAAGATAATGACTTTGTTGACGATTATCGCATTGTTAGAAGGTAATTTATCTTTAGGAAGCTTGTTGGATTAAAAGTAATTGTTTTATACAGTTGCTGTTGTTGATGTGAAAACTTCTTTAACGGCGTTGTGCACTTTTTTGGGATGGAAAATGTTAAACTCGCGTCAGGACCTAATCGAAAATTCGTAAGACGGACGGAGAGTAGACCGCCGGCGCGGCGTAGGAGATAAGAAAAGATACAGATAATTAATTCATAAATGTTTTACAAAATTATAATTAAGAACAAAGTTTCATTATAAATCTAAGTTAACAACTCATATGCCTGAACTAGGAAATCCTGTGTTTCAGCTAGCTTATTACGTAACTCGCTCGCGATCACCATCTCTTTATTTTGACAGTTCATGTATGGGCTGACAATTGGCATCGGAATCAGCTAGCTGTCACATTCATACAAGAACTTTCAAAATGAACACGATGGCGATTGCGAGCGAGTTACGTAATAAGCTAGCTGGCTATAAGAGCTAAATAAAATGGCTATTAAATAACAGAGGAAGAGAGAGGAAGTAATATTTCGTCTCAGGTCTCAGTTGTTAGGGGGCAAATGATTATCATTTCCGTGGATGAAGGTATTTCATTAGTAAATGATATATATGACAATAAACAGAATTGACATGAGGGACTGATATGGGTCGCGATCGGATGAATCTGTGTAATATTAATCTTCATTCCTATTAATAACGAGTGATTTTGACGTTTAATCTTGCTTGCTTCGCAAATGCGGATGATTGTTCTTTATGATTAGTTTCTATATTATAAAAAAGTAATCATGCACGAAGCAATTACTTACACGGTTAGGAACTGATTATAAAAAATAGCTTCACAATTTCTTCCGGAAAGTTGCAAAGTCCACGGCAGGTACTCAGTCGAAGTCTGTTCAGTCACCAGCATAAATAAGTGATCACTTTTGTACCTTGTCACTTTAAAGTCATGTTTGAAAAACCATACGAAATCATGTAATGACTGAAAGCGACAAGGTACAAAAATGATCACTTATTTGTGCTGGTGACTGTTCATACGGCAAATTGAAAATGCCAATAGTCAATTAGTCATGTATTAAGTTCTGATTAGTAAGATTCTTGTTTCGCTGGATTGTTGTCTTAGGATTTATTTAGCTACAGGGAAATGCAAATAGAACAATGGAATTATTGTGACTTAAACTATTCATTAAAAGATAATCTCCACCCATAGAGGTATTACCTAATATAGAAATAGGTTTAATCGCTTAACATAGGTACTTACTTGATTGGGTTATTACGATTGGCATAAACTTTTTCTTTTTTTGAGGTGTTCTATAAAGAGTTATTGTATTGTAATCATTGGTTTTTTGTGAATATCGTTGACTTTTTCATTGATTTATTTAAATTCCTAACTGATATTACTGTATAGAAATATTTTCGGTGAAACAAGAATTTGAATTATGAATTTGGAGTTATGTATTGTGGCTCTCAGTGTTTGCAATTTTAAACTCACTCGTCCATCCCTAATGTAATACTCCTTTCATCCACTCAAAGGTTGACTGGAAGATATCCCTTAAAGGGATAAGTCCGCCTTTGTGCATGTATCTCATTGTTTTTTAATTGTATTTGTCTTGTTTATTTTGCACAATAAAGAGTTTACATACATACATACATTTGACGAATCAAGATGCAATCGAAATTTCTAGTCCTTTTTTAATTCCTTACCTTTTCTTTACCATCCCACTATAACGTAAATCATTAGGTGAATTTCAAAGGACCATTTTACACAACATAATAGATACTAATTATTAACCATATTTGTTTCAGGTAAGATACCAACACAGCTCTTCGAAGAGGTATTCAATGCTTCGAGGCTAGAAATTCGAACGTTGTTTCGTGCGGTCCCGCTCACACTAATCGTGGCTATCATGAGAGAGAGAGAGAGAGAGAGAGAGAGAGAGAGAGAGAGAGAGAGAGAGAGAGGTACGATACGAATTTCTAATCTCGGAGTAGCCCCCCCTTGTTCCCGGGTTTGTGTTTTCCCTCGCTATTAAGCTTATCTCAGGAAATTTTAGCGGAAGGACTTCCCCCAATTCCGTAAATAAAAAAGTACTTAGACGCGTATTTTTATTCAAGGAAAGATTGTCGCGTTTTTAATATGCTTACTGTTTTGTTTTATTTCGAGACTATATAATGACAGTTATAATTGCTAAAGGTACTTTATTCTGTTAACCGTTCGCCAAATTACAGCTTACGGCAAACTTCTTGAGCAAGAACGACGTGGAAGGGGTAAGTTCGCGCATGTACTTTTATACCAAAGATGCTAAATTCACTTCTGCGCATTCAAGGTCATGCTCAAGATGTTTGCCGGCAACTGTATCTTAAAGGGCTTGAGCGTCTTCAAAATGTATGAAATCGATAAAAAGTCAAAAGTCAAAAGTTTATTTTGCAAATAGGCCGCCGAGGGCTCTTTTACATGTCTTTTTTTTTTATCTACCAGCGCATTCGGAAAGACCATCATTGCCAAGAAGAATGCACCGCAAGAAACTTGGCAGAAAGTCATTTTTTCAAAATAAAATAGATTTACAATAGTACTTAAGTTCTACTTAACTTACCTATAATACAATTAATACATTTTATAAAAGGGATATAAAAGGTCCCTAAGTTAAGTCCGTACCTTAAATTACATTGGTCTATAGTAGAGATGTATAAAGTCTCTACTGGTCTAATACATTTTTGGACTCCTTTTTGGAAGTACAACCGTGTCTCACTTCCGCAGGCAGCTTAAGAGGTTACCTGTCAGAGATCGTAGGAACATCCACATCCTGTCATTGCTCTTCAACATTCTTTTCAATCCTTCTGCTCCTAACGTATCTTTTCTGTTGAATTAGCTACTTGGCGAGCAATTCAGCTACTTGGCTGCCGGTAGCCAGCATTGGCTACGGTCGAATACTAATCTCCTTTTGGTCTGTCTGTGTGGGTAAACTGGTACAGATCCCTTGTAGGGATATGCTGGCTTTTGTGCATATATTTAACAGTGGCGTGGCGTCCATAGAACTCGATTCCCACTGGCTTGCCTATTTTAAGGCAGTCGGGCAATTTATTGTGCAGAATTAGAGGAAAAGGCTAGTTAAATTCTCATCGGCTTGCCTTCTGATATACTTGACGTCACGCCACTGATATTTAAGTAATGTTTTTTTGAGAATTGTGTCTATTTCTTTATATTTGTACCTCTACAGTAAAGTACTTACTTAAGTACTTAAAAGTATAACTTAATGGTAAATTAATAAAAATAACTCGTTGTATTCGCAACAGTAAAAATATTGTGCAAAATAAACATAAAGACAAACACTGAGATACATGCACAAAGGCGGACTTATCCTTTTAAGGGATCTCTTCCTCTTATCAAAATCGATAGCGCTCGTGATTCCGAGTAGAAAACCGAAAAAAAAACCCGGAAAAAAGTTCTGTGTACAAATTAAAAAAAATGGCCTAATTACCCCACGGGCATAACGACAAACCTAACCCTTACTCTGATCGTAATATAGTGCACATAACGTTACTCGTACAAAACTAAGTTCAATAACTAATTAGACTTAATTATTCCCCCAGAAACTGCACTAAACTTGCGAAATGAAGTCTACTTTCCAAACAACAATATCAAAGCAGTCTTAACTTAAATCCTTCACTATTTTATTCATGGAGCTTAAATTAAACTTAAGAACTTAACTTTGCATGTAAAAGCGAATCAAGTAGGATTTTAGTACGTAATTCGTTTCTTAAAATATTGAATATTTTGCTGCAGTATTTAATTTTCTAAGCCCAATTTTAATATCCTAAATCCTTCCAGCCGTTAGTGTGAAAAAATATACATAATTATAAAATAGGGCTTTTAACTCGGAGCCCCTCTTTTGCCCGAATTTCATATGCCATAATGTAATGTTTGCCATAACCCTTTTTTTCTCTGACACCGTAATTTTGCAGGAGCATTGTAATAGCAATCCTGTAGAACTCTATAGGTTAGGTTAGGTTTGTTTAATAACAATCCTGAATAATTAACAAATAAAGAGAAAAAAGAGTTATGGCAAATGATCATTATGGCAAACAATACATTTACGGCATATGAAATTCGGGCAAATGATAAAGAACCCTTTTAACTGCGCGGGAAGGGAAGCAGCTGGTATATTCTATCCCCCTTATTCATAAACACTCTATAGGCTTCTACTAACTTAACAATCGTTTGTCCTTATCTGTCACTTTGACGTTTACCTTTCACAGATAAGGACAAACGATTGCTAAGTTAGCAGAAGCCTATAGCGTTTATGAATAAGGGGGTTAGCAGTTACCAAATCGCTAGCTACACCGGGCTTCTTTCAGCATAGCCTCAAACGTATTTGATACTATTAATTACATACATACATACATACATATCGTCACGCCTCTTTCCCACAGGGGTAGGCAGAGACTACTTTGTTCCACTTGCTACGATCCTGACATACCTCTTTCGCTTTATCTACATTCATCAATCTCTTCATGCATGCTCGTCGGTTTCGGGTACTCTTGACCTGGCCTTTTTCCAAAACGTCCCCAATTTGATCATGGAACGTCCGCCTAGGCCTTCCCCTCCCAACGCACCCATTCACACTCCCCATATAAATCTGTTTAGTTAATCTTCTTTCATTCATCCTCTCTACGTGACCAAACTAACTAAGCATACTTTTTTCTATCCTAGTCACTATATCTTCTTTCACACCAGCACGTTCCCTTATCACACTATTCCTTATTCTATCTTTCTGTGATACACCTTCCATACTTCTTAACGCTTTCATTTCTACTGCATTTATTCTACTTTCATGCTTCCTTTGCCATACCCAACTTTCGCTACCGTACATTACTATTAATTAACTACGTATAATACGTCAAGTGTCAAGAACACGATATGCGAGACGTTGCTTGATGTTGCCAGATTAGTTGTCGTCACTCAAACCTACTCCAGGGTAAAGGTGAAGGGTTTACAATAGATGATACGGTATACGATACTTCCTAATTAATATCTTACACTTACCGCTCAAAGGTTAACTGAGAGAGATTCCTTTAAGGGATAAGCTAGCTTTTGTAAATTTTGTTTTTGCTGCCATCTGTAACTTTACTGTGATTTTATCACTACATAGTATAAAACAAAGTCGCTTTCCGCTGTCTGTCTGCGTGTCTGTCCCTATGTATGCTTAGACCTTTAAAACTACGCAACGGATTTTGATCCGGTTTTTTTGATAGATAGAGTGATTCGAGAGGAAGGTTTATAAATGTACTATTACAAGGTCTCTCAGTTTAGTAAAACTAACTCAACCAACTGTTGAAATATTCTGGAACGACTTTAAAAGACCATAGGAAACCTTGTATAAAGACGAATGTATACAGTGTATATGAAGAGCTACCGTCAAAAACGTGAATTTGTGTAAACACCACGTTTGATGGATCAAAGAAGTTTTGTTTGTAATAAAGCTTTATTAACAGAGCTTGAAGCTATTTTAGTCTTATGTTTTAAGTAGGGTAAGTCGCTAGAATAAGAATGAGGGTAATAATAGACTTCTATAGTCACCAGGTATTTTTGATTGGCTTTAAAAAGATTCAGGCCTCACTGATGCTGAGACCAACTTCAATTAAGTAAGAAAGTAGTACACATACAGACACAAATCACGTCTATTTCCCTTACGGGGTAGACAGAGCCAGAGGTAACCTTAAGTTTTATGGCTCCCGTTTTTAAAATCATAGTTATGTTCGATATAAAATCTAACCTAACCCTCCGGTCCGATATTACCCAATACGAGACCGAAGAACAAATCCGAAGATACGATTCGGTAGAATTAGTCTCCGGATAATTAAAAAAGCTCATTTCCTTAATTGATCCGACCCGAATTAATCCCAGGAGGTTCGTGCTTAGCAAGAAGGTTATATTTATATTTCTTTCTATGTCCTGTCAATCGTTCTAAGGTCAACTGGTAATCCCTGTTATAAATGAAATTAAAATGAAATGAAATATTTTTATTACCAGACTTACGTCCATATTAGACCTATCAAAACGAAATAAAATAAAATGAGATAAAATAAAAAAATTAAAAAGATAGACAAATTATAACCCCCTAATTCATAAACGCTCTATAACTTCTGCTAGCTTAGCAATCGTTGGTCCTTATCTATGAAAGGTAAATGTCATAGTGACAGATAAGGACAAACGATTGCTAAGTTAGCAGAAGCCTATAGTGCGTTTATGAATAAGAGGGTTAAGTGTTTAGTAGCTTTCACAATCACACTACACGCTAGTATAATATCTCCGACCCTTTACTAGCGCTCGCACAATAAAAAATACTCGACGGACCTCCATCGGTCTTTCAGCGAACAAATAAAATATTCTGCATAAAAACGGCTCCAACTTTTTACATAATTCCGACCCGCGTCACAGTATATTTACGTCCAGTAAGTAATCTTCAAACCGTCGTCTTTGCAGTCACAAGCGCACGTGATCAGGATCCTTAGGTTAGGGTTACCTTGCACGTACCAGTAGGCTTAATTGTCTAACTCGCTCGCAATCGCCATCGTGCTCATTTTAACAGTTCATGTAGGCCTGACAATTGGCATCGGAATCAGCTAGCTGTCACATTCATACAAGAACTGTCAAAATTAACACGATGGCGATTGCGAGCGAGTTAGACAATAAGCCCACAGGGTTAACGACTTAACCCGTCGAGCGTCCTACGCACAGGGGTTTGTGCGTAACGATTTTCGGGCCACAGCGCCCTGCGCTCAAACCCATAGGCGTAACGGTTTCGCGCTGATTGGAGAACGAATATCGTAAGTTTTGCTGTGTTACTAGGGGAAAAAAAATAACGTACGGCTTAAACCTCTATCACATTGGCATTACGGGCGTTTTTTGGCCAATCACTCAGAATCTTCGGCGTGAAATTAAATAAAAAAGCACCTAAGGCAAAATTTTATCTGCAGTCCGCCATATTGCAACGTGATTGCTGTGCCGTGTTGTGTTTGTTTTTGTGATTAAAATGAAACGGCAAGTGTTTGTTATTTGAATTATATATCAAATTACGAGGAAATAATTAAGTAATGTGTTTTAAATATTTGTTTTAACTTTATTGAAAGATATATCAGTAAAAAAAGTATCGAACTTTTTCCTAAGCAAATTTCACGTCGTCATCTTTACAATGTTTTTAATTGTAAAATATAATTAGTTTACTCAATATGCTATGAAACATAGATAACTTTGTTGCAAATTTATTCAGAAATTTGAATTTTTTAACCCGTGGAGCGACAGGCTCCAAAAAATGTATGCGGCCATAGCGCCCAAGGTTTTTCCGACTCATAATTTGTTTGGGTACCTACTTCAGAAAAAATGATATTACTCCTGCGTGGTATAATTATATATTATAAATTATATACCGTTACAAAGTGAACATTCGCAGCTATCTAACTATTAAGCAATGAAGAATACCCACTTGACTGATCCTTGTGAAAATAAATCGTTTTTCTTTTGTTTTGAGATTTTTTCTTCGTTGCCTTCAACATTTTGTTAAATTACACCAATTTTTGACACTTTTCACTTTTGTTTTTATACCATTTTAAACGTTAGTAATTTACGCACCGACAACATTAATTAGTTTATCATAATACACGTTATTCACTTCACAATGACTATTTATTTGCGAAACGATAAAACACGGCATCGAATTATGCAATATTCACGTAATACCGGGATAATCTAATCTAACTCCGTGTTAGATACTAACCCGGGTCTAAGTAGTGTCAAAATGGAACTGTCAAACCTAACCCCGAGTTAGCGATTTAATTTTTTAACTCTGGACTGTGCAAGTGGGCCTTAGTGTAAGTATTTTGGTATCACGCCTTAAATACGTTCGATTTAAAGCGTCACCTGCATAAAACTAAAAAAATACTCTCAGATAAATTAACTTTGGCTTGGCTTGGAGCAACATTAACCTAAATTTTTATCATTAAAATCGGATACCGGAAAGTAAAGATATTTTATGGATTCAAACTTTCGCGATTTTCACACATTATTATAAAAAAATGGGACTTAAGTAGTCACGTAAATAAAAAGTATTTTTGTAAATACCCCGATGCTTCGGACGTGACTTTGCATCCATGATCGTAGAGGTATTTATTACAAAAAATATTTTCTTATGTACGTGAAGTCCCGTTTTTTTACAATAAAGTAAAGATATTGTCGTTTCCATTATTATTTAAAAAAAATCACTCATGTCAATGTCAAAGTCCATGCAAACTAAGTTCCAGGTAATAGCTAGTCAAATACTACGAAAACATAATCACAAAAACGGATAATTCACGTATAAAAGCCGAGTAATGCTCGATATGTTTCGGACTAATTCGTAGTCCTTCCACATGGAGTGCTCGCCCCGGTGGCAGCGAAACGAACACTGCGCGCCAACGCTCTGCTCGCGCGGCTACTCGACGCAGCTGACAGCGGCGCACAACTACCCTCGTTTTCATCGTTATTTCATGTTGATGATGTTGTTGTTGTTTCGTGTTGAAACTATGAAAACAGTTTGAACTACCTATTTTGTTGCGACAAAGACGTTAACTTTAGATCTTTGGTCTAACGTAAATGATTGATTGATTGTTAACGGTAACAATACAATACAATACAAAGTATCGATTCAAACTTTCGCAATTTTCACACATTAATTATAAGAAAACGGGGACTTAATCACGTAAATAAAAAGTATTTTTGTAAATACCTGGACATTTCGGACGCGACTTTGCATCCATGGTCTCGAGAGGACTGAAGTGGTGAATCAACATCTTCTAGCTGCACGGGGTAGTGAAGAAACTAATAATAAAGACCAATTACGGGTAGTTAGGAAAACCCGATTAATTCCTCGTTTTCTTACAATACAATACAATACAAATACTCTTTATTGAACACCACAAATCAGGCATCAGTTCTGCCCTCGTAATGAAGAATGCAGTAATTGCAAAAACACTGTTTCGAGTAAATAAATATTTAAGGTTTTTTTAGCAACTTTGAGCTATGTGAGATGAAATCAGAAAAGTTTCATATTATAAAAGCTTAAAACAGTACTTTCCGTCATATTGTTTAGTTAATAGTTTGAAAAAGTGTGAAAATAGGATTTTAAAGTTGAATACTGCAATTTATCATTGTACATTTATTAGGATGACACGGAAATTACAAAATAAGAATGCAGCAATCATGTAGAATACTGCATTTCACCTTGGTTACATACTATTACTGTATTTTATATATTAGGAAGATGATTTAATTGAATTAGCATGCAAAGATGAAATGCAGTTAAAATTTCAAAAACCTGTTATGAATTTCTTTTTATACAGTTTAGTAAAGAAAAATTGAATTTATTGAGAAAATATATACATATATATTTTTTAACAGAGGAAAGTTACTAATTAGTAGAAATTTGTAACTACAAAAACAATTATAACTATATCAAAAGTGACGATCATACACTGTGCTACTAGTGTTTCTCGCAGTTTTGACGTTTGCTACATGCCGAGCCTTTCGCTATGCTAAGTTAAAACTCAGCATTCGCACTTGCTGCGGTTCAGCTTAGCTTAGCGTTGTAGATCGTTTTAATTACGTTTTCTGTAATATGCAGTGAACGACAAAGTACTGCATTATACTTTAGTATTTGATTAATGCTGCATTATTATTTTGTAATTTATTGTTTTTTTTAGCGAATGCTGCATTTTTGCTTACTAAAAAACTATGTTACAGGCTGTAAAAAAATAAAAAAAATATATACATAGATAGATATCGAATCACTGGTGCCATTTTTCATAAAAAGTCAAAATTACTGCATTCTTCATTACGAGGGCAGAGTTGTGGTAACGTGTTTGTGTTGAAGGCGAAAGCGGGGAGAGAGCTAGTGGGCAAATGTAAAGTAGATGAATGCCTGGATCAGCTACTGTTTCGCTGTGCCCTAGCGAACTCCGGTAACTGTGCAAAATAGAACATCATCCCTTTTTGTGCTAACACGCTGTTGTGCACAAAGGTTCCGTGTGGGATAATATCGTGGAGGGAGATATTTTGAGTGTACGAATTAAACAACAGAACTTTTAATATACTTTAGTGTGTGAAAGCATTTATGATCCGCCATTACACGACTTTTTAACCCACAACGCAAAGAGGGGTGTTATTAGTTTGACGTCGATGTCTCTGTGTGTGTGTCTTATACTTATAGCTCTCAAGTGGATGAACCGATTTGTATGCGGTTTTTCTCATTCGAAAGCCAGTTTCTTCGCGGTGGTAGCTAAGAGCTATGTTTGGTCAAAATGCCCGTTTCTTAAAAACTTTAAACATTTTATTGAATCAGGCGTTACTTTGCGGAGGTCCATTTCAATGAACACAAAATATTTACCTTGCTACTCCGCTACTTAAACACAACTTAAACAGTTAATTGGTTCAATCGGGATACGGGATTTGTAAAAATCTTTTCTATTGTAGGAACCGGCTTCTGCATAGACTTATTTATTCTTTTAAGTAGATAAATTACTACCAGTTTTGAAAACGCCGCTTTTGAATCTAACAGTTCTACAATTTTCATTTTAGTTTCAATCGGTCCATTAGTCTGTGGGTGGTGGGTGGTTGTGTGTAAAATCAAGTTTTACTCGCTACGGTCAGGGGCCTTGCCGTGATGTCTTAATGCGATTCAATTCCGATTCAGTTTTGGTTCGCATGCTGTCAGATCCATACTAAAAATGACAGCTAAAACCTGAACTGAGTCGAAATTGAATCACATTAAGACGTCTTGGTAAGGCCTCAGGAAACTCTTCACAAAATCTTGTATTTAAAAACATCGCACCAATTTGAATTCTACCCGACCATTGACATTAAGTCTAAATTCATCTGCTAGATAAAATTATTTAAAGCATAGAAAAAATAATGAAACACAAAAAAATTTGAAGGGAAATCAATTAAAAGATAGTAAAATACGTACCGATTCGAGCAGTCAGTGAAAGAGCTGTTTATAAGATACTATCTTTATGCTTTCGGTTTACAACCGGGATCAAAGTGGGTCAAGGTTAGTGACCCCATTTCCGGTTCCCAGGTGGAATGGATACACGATCATAACTCGCTGTCCTGGATTAAGTAAACTTACTCCAATAAGCTCTCTGATATTAATTTTCTTTTTCTAAGCTGTGGTCGAGTTCGGTCCGACTTTTTATATAAAACTTAAATAAATCACGTCTTTATCCTTCACGGAGTAGACAGAGCCTAAGATAACAAGACCTACTTGAAAATATTATGTGTTACGACGGATCAAGATTGTTTAGGCATCCTATTACTTCAATTTTTTTAGCATAGAAGGTAAACAATTTTGGCATTTGAATTATTGAGAAACAGTTTAAAAAAATAAATAACAGCAAGTTTAAATTTAAAATCCCTGGAATATCGTCATCCTGCGAGGTCATTCTGAGAGGCCTGTGCCCAGCAGTGGGACTTATATAGGCAGGAGATGAAGATAGGTGGATAGATAATTCGATTTTCGAAGTTCGTATCATACCATCCCTGTCTCTCAAATTAATGACAATTACGTATTTATTCAAACACTAGCTTTTGCCCGCGACTTCGTCTGCAAAGAATTCGTTTATCGCTATCCCGCGGGAACTACGCAATTTTCCGGGATAAAAAGTAGCCTATGTGCTATTCCAAACTTTTCTCTATATATGTGCCGAATTTCATCCAGATCCGTTGGGCCGTTCTTGCGTGATTGAGTAACAAACAAACATCCATCCATCCATACTTTCGCATTTATAATATTAGTTAGATGATTTTGTTTTTCGAGTTCGCCAGCGAAACCACAGTTCGGGCGGCGTACGGGCATCATCGGGCGCGTTCGGCTAACTTCGGGTGCTGGCGTTCGGCCATTGTCGGGCGTGGGAACAAAGGCGTTATCCGGCTTACCCGGATGACGTCATAAGCCCACCTGGTACCGCCCGGGTAAAGGAAGATTCGGATAAGGAATGTTTAACAAGTTTAATTTTAAGTTAGTTGTGGTTTGGCTAGTCATGGGTTTGAGTAGATTTGGTTATAACAGGATTTGGGGGAACTTTGTTTATCTATGTAAAAAAAAGAGCAACTACGAATAAAATGTTCCTGCATTTTTGAAACCTATGAATGAGACAGAAAGAGAGAGTGAGAAACATTTATTTACACAAATTTGATACACGTAGACGTAGATATATAAAAGAAAGAAATACAATACTTATACCTACTTAAGATTAATACCTGGTGTATAAAAACACAATAATCAGATGAAAGGAATAAAGCTTGTTTTTCTTTGTGAAGATATACAATTTTTTGTTCTTTCCTGTTAATTTAAAGACCGTCTACTTAAAACGGTACTATCGTTAATTATCGACTGATAATTAAAACTTTCAACCTTAGAAAAAATAGCGGAGACAACTAGCACTTCTTTATTTTCAGTGCTAATAGGTACCAGTGTTGAACGAAATACACTATTACGTCGGCCGAGTGGAAATTTTCACTTCCTGCCCAGGAGAATACGTAAAATCGTGTACACACTCCGGTGATAAAGAAAGCCTCAGCTCGCTTTTAACTCATGCGACAAGTTCCTGCGACCTAAGATATTCTTCATATCACTACCCTCGGGGTGTATACTATTAATCTCCAATAACTAAGCCAATTTGTTTCGACTAACTAGAATTGCGAAACTGAAGTGGCAGTGGGCGGGGCACATTGCTCGCAGGACCTATGGCCGATGGGGTCAGAAGGTTCTCTAATGGCGTCCGCGGACCGGGAGACGAGCTGTTGGTAGGCCTCCAACAAGATGGAGCGACGACCAGCAAGCTTATATTGTAACTCGCTCGCGATCACCATCGTCTTAATTTTGACAGTTCATGTATGGGCTGACAATTGGCATCGAAATCAGCTAGCTGTCACATTCATACAAGAACTGTCAAAATGAACACGATGGCGATTGCGAGCGAGTTACGTAATAAGCCTGCTGATCAGGATCGCGGGATCGCGGTGGATGCGGAAGGCACAGGACCGGTCCGAGTGGAGAGCCTTGGGGGAGGCCTATGTCCAGCAGTGGACGTGTTTTGGCTGATATGATGATAATGAACTAATAAATGGCAGAAAAACAACCGCATCCATCCGTACTAAGTACGAGTATCCTCCTTGCTCGACCACCTGACCTCACCCACGTATGCATGAAACCGCTACACTTTACTCTTCTTACCTCTCCACAGTCCTCGTATCCTGGTACCTCGGTCTGTGCAATTACCTAATAATACGTGTTAGTTACCTTAACAATAACTTTAACTAACCATAATTGACGATTTTGACGTACCTTAAACCAGGGTGGCTTTAAAAAGCAGTTACAATGACGAAATCATTTTATTGAAGTAGATTGAAGTGAAAACTTTTTTAGCGGCGTTGAGGTAAAAAATGTTAAACTCGCGTCAGGCGTTAGACTGAGGGGGAGTATAAGTACCAGGATATCAGATCCTCTAAGAGCTTATTTTTAAATACTACGAATGAATCGCGTTCGATTTTTGAAGTGTTTTTTTGTTGAGTCGTAGACTAAAAGTACTAGGGGCATCAGCACATTGTTAGAGGTCTGTCAATATAGATAATAAGTACGTTTTTTTGTAAGCGGCCAGTACGGTACGCTTCTTGAGCGTCATGGAGACAACATTAAAATCTAATCTAAGCTGCTGTTTTCACTTCTGCCGGCACTCCCGGAGTGCTACCCGTCGCTATTTCCGCGCCACAGACTTTATAAATACGCCACAACATTCAGTAAATATCTGTCTGCTGTTGAAACGAATCAATAGGTCCTATAAAAACCTTATTCCCTTAATATGTTTGGGTCAACATCTATTCGAGGGACCTTTACCCAGTTTCCAGAATTATCCGTGAAATCGAGCCTCCCTGTATCAAATTACCTTTTATTATGGCACGAGTACGCGGCAGGACGTTACGACGAATTCCGCATCTGTGTTTACTCTATGTGTATCCGATACGTCGAGTACATGACCTGTAGAGTGGAATAAACATGGTTTAAAACAAAAGCGTCTATCTATGTGGTGATCGCTGCACGCGTTGGTCTAAACAGAATCATATTTTGAAAGTGTAATTTACTTGCAAAAAACCTCGAGAATCAAATCTATAGGGTATTTATAGGGTAGGGTAGTGATATATCCACGACATGTTTTGGACTAGTCCGTAGTCTTTCCTCTTGGAGCGCTCGCCCCGGCAGCAGTGAAAGGAACACTGCGCGCCAACGCTCTGCTCGCGCGGCTACTCGAACTGACAGCGGCGCACAACTACCCTCGTTTTCATCGTCATTTTATTATTGTCATAAGTAGGGCCATTTTATTATTGTCACTGGGGCCTTACCATGATGCCCTAATTCCGATACAGTTCAAGTTTTAGCTGTCACTTTTAATATTAATCTGACAGCGAGCGAACCAAAACTGAATCGCATTAAGACGTCATGGTAAGGCCCATAATCAAGTCACTTCGTAAAGGGTAAAAGGTACTTATCGTTAATATAGAATTATAAAATTTGGTAGGAAGTAAGGGTTCGCACACCGCCGCTTAAAAAACGGTGACGTTACGGAATCGCAACAAAATGTATGAAGAAACGGTGAGAAAACGTGACGCATACGACACGTCACTGCGTATACGCGGCGGTTTAGTCGCACCCTAAGTTCTCACAAGTCAAGTTTTGGAAAAAATCCAGATATGACTGATTTCCATTTATAATGACAATAACTAGTTGATTTTGGCTTGTAAAAGTATTGTTACTCATATTTTCTACAGACCTCGCGCTTGACTATCTTCTCTTCGACTTTGTTACATTGTAACGGAAGAACAAATAAAGCTAACCTCGAGTTAACAAGCTGTCCAATTTCGGCTCTGCCCCTTGAAAATAATTGCGAAAATGTGTCGCCACGAGTATTATGGTCGCTGGTGACACCCTCGTCTTTATACATACATGCATTTGAAAGAAAGAAGAAAGAAAGAAAGAAAACATTTATTCACGATAACATTACAGACAAAAGAAGAAAAGAAGCAAAAAAAACATAAGAACATGCATCATGAAATGGTCCCATCTCAGCATAATGCTGGCCTTGCAGCCAGCGTTGGTCTTCCGATGGGACCATTTAAGTATATCACGTCTTTATTCCTTACATACATACATACCGTCACGCCTCTCTTCCACAGGGGAAAGCAGACTACTTTGTTCCACTTGCTACGATCCTGACATACCTCTTTCGCTTCATCCACATTCATCAATCTCTCATACATGCTCGTCGGTTTCGGGTACTCGTGACCTGACCATTTTCCAAAACGTCCCCAATTTGGTCACGGAACGTCCGTATAACAATAATTATTACGAATAAATGAGTATGAGTATGAGTATAGGCCTTCCCCTCCCAACGCACCCATTCGCACTCCCCATATAAATCTGTTTAGTTGATCTTCTTTCATCCATCCTCTCTACTTGACCAAACCAACTAAGCATACTCTTTTCTATCCTAGTCACTATATCTTCTTTCACACCAGGACGTTCCCTTTATTCCTTACAGGGTTTAAAGAGCCTAGACAAGACCCAAAGGCCACTGTGGAAATCAGAACTAGGTCAACCGCATCGCCTATAACATGATTCCTAAGGTTTTCGCCCATTCTCTCGATGGGGTTTTACCATCTGCGCGGGAAGAGAAGCAACTGGTACATTTTTTTTTCTTGACCCCCAACAAAGCATGGATGAACTTTAATTGTGTAATTTTGTTCTTCGTCTTCTTCTTATTTGTGGCGTATCAAAAATCTTGTGACAAAATCGTTGTACGGTAACGCGGTAAAAAGACTTCCCTCCCAGTTGGGCTCTTAGCCAACGGTCAATGGTAACATTCAGAAACTGCCAGAAAATCATTAACCGATGCCCAGGGTGCACCGAACCAAGCTCTTCCTCCCGGACGGATCCAAAAACGAACCTCAGCTCTTGCGCGCGGAGGTAACCCGACACCCCTAGGGCCTTACCATGACGTCCTAATTCCGACTCAGTTCAAGTTTTAGCTGTCACTTTAGTATGAATCTGACAGCGAGCGAACCTAAACTAAATCGCAATAAGACGTCATGGTAAGCTGCCTGTTATTTTGTTACTTTCAACGAAAACATAAAATTCCAAGTGAGACTGTATTAAAAAGTGCCAAAGCGGGCGTTGACATTTGAGCACGCAAAGCCATTGTTGTCGAGTCATTATAGTCACAATAGGTGGCGACAGGTTCGCAATAATTTAATGGGGCTTTTAGGGGTCCGTGGCCATTGACAATGGTTCTCTAAAGCCTTGACACACACACGCACACAATAAATCACGTCTTTATCCCTTACGGGGTAGACAGAGCTTTAGGTAACAAGACCTAAAGGCCACGTTCATGGAATCGTGTTATGCGATGCGGCTAGCAACCCAAAATTGTGATTGTGACTTATTTGTATTTGTATAATGTTTATTGGATTCGTCTCTCACCAGGTGGGTCTTAAAATGAACATGGACAAGACGAAAATCATGTCTAATGTCCATGTCACACCCATACCGGTTACCATTGGGGGCGATACACTCGAAGTTGTGGACCACTACGTTTACCTTGGACAGATTGTCCAGTTAGGCAGGTCCAACTTTGACAAAGAGGTCGCTCGGAGAATCCAACTCGGATGGGCAGCGTTCGGGAAACTTCGCGATATCTTCTCGTCCAAAATCCCGCAGTGCCTGAAGACGAGAGTCTATAATCAGTGCGTGTTGCCAGTGATGACTTATGGCTCTGAGACGTGGTCTTTGACTGCTGGCCTATTGGAAAGGCTCAGAGTCGCTCAACGAGCTATGGAGAGAGCTATGCTCGGAGTTTCTTTGCGCGACAGAATCCGCAATACAGAGATTCGCCGAAGAACTAGAGTAACCGACATAGCTCGACGAGTATGTACGTTGAAGTGGCAATGGGCAGGCCACATCGCTCGTAAAAACTTCTGTTGGATATGTCACTGTACTCTGTTAAAGAGTACAGTGACACTAAACTTGACATTTAATTTGTACCATTCTAGTACCTCATTTATTATTATATTATATTTTTGTTATTTATGTTTTGACGATATTTTCACATTTTGTGGTTTTATATTTATTATATTATTTGACATTTTAAATTGCTTTTACTTAAATTATTATTATTTTCTTTTTTATGTACTCATGACGATCTTTTTGTGAATCTAAATTGACATTTAATATGGTTTTATTTTGTTTGTTTGTTGTTGTTATTTTGTTTTAAGTTTATTTCAATTATTATTATTATTTCTTTTTTGTATTTCAATTGACGATCCTTTTGTGAATTACTTATGTTTGACATTTAAATGTATTGTATTTTTAAAAAGGTGACAAATAAATCTATCTATCTATCTATCCCACTAGGTGGACTGACGACATCGTAAAAGTTGCGGGAAACCGGTGGATGCAGGTGGCGACTTGTCGTTCAGTATGGTGTGCTAAGGGGGAGGCCTTTGTTCAACAGTGGACGTCTTCAGGCTGATGATGATGATGATGATGATGATGATGATGACTGTGTATAAGTATTATAATATTAGTAGAGATTTAGCAAATTTATAAACGACACTGAAAATTAGAACACAATAGAAAAATCCGGAAAGTAAAGCTATGGCCGGGAATCGAACCCAGATCCTCATCATTCGCGAGCTATACCTACCGCTACACCACCCATAGCAGGGGCCTTACCATGACGTCCTAATTCCGACTCAGTTCAAGTTTTAGCTGTCACTTTTAGTATGGATCTGACAGCGGGCGAACCTAAACTGAAACGCATTAAGACGTCATGGTAAGGCCCCAGGTAACGATTTGGTAACGTTACCGCAGCGTCTTCACTTGTGATTATTGCGCCGTTTTCGTTGTTTATTTTAAATCCAACCGTGAACATTTACGATTTTTGCCGGCGGAAAGCTTTGCGGGATTTTAAAATGGCGTGCTAGCGTGCAACAAGCTGTCGATATAAATTGTCTAAACGACGTGTCGTGAGCGCGGCATGATGTGCTACACGTTATATCGGGATAAGGATCAAATGTGGGACAGAGTTTTATATCGAGCTAGTCGTGAAGTTTGACAAAAAATTGGAATGATATGATTTTTTAAGTGAAAACTTCTTAGGTGTTAAGCACTTTTTGCAATGGGTAAAAAACGTTAAGCTCGCGTCAGGCTTAAGACGGAGGGAGAGTTTAAGTACCAGGATATCAGATCCTCTAAGAGCTTATTTTGAAATACGAATGAATCGCGTTCGATTTTTGAAGTGTTTTTTTGTTGAGTCGTGGAGCAAAAGTACTAGGGCATCAGCACATTGTTAGAGGTCTGTCAATATAGATAATACGTACTTTTTTTAAGCGGCCAGTACGGTACGCGTCTTGAGCGCCATGGAGGTTACAACATTAAAATTTAATCCAAGCTGCTGTTTTTACTTCTGCCGGCACTCCCGGAGTGCTACGCTTTTATTTAAATATTATGTAAAGCAAAAACTGCTAGGTTATCTTGTGGTAGCTTTATAGTGCCAGTGAGAAGCTTAAAGCCTTTCCCAAGACCTATTGTCGTAATACAAAAGCTCCTAAGTAGCTCACGAAGCCGCATTTTGTATAAAGTCTGCTGACCTGCTATTTCATAAGAATATCCTGAGAATTTCCAGCGCGCTGTTGAAATAAAGTCGTTATTTTATGAAGGTTGGAAGAAATTGTGCACAGTGTTGCTGCTCTGACGTCTGGATAAAAATATTTGAATGCTTAAAATGTGATTGTAACAAATGATCCGCGCAGATTTTGAAAAAACCTTTAATCTAATCTGACTAATATTATAAATGCGAAAGTATGGATGGATGGATGGATGGATCGATGGATGTTTGTTTGTTACTCAATCACGCCAGAACGGCCCAACGGATCTGGATGAAATTCGGCACGTAGATAGACGATAACGAATATAAACAGCGAGAAGCAGCTAGTATTACAATACATTACAGTACAAATAAATACTCTTTATTGAATACTAGCTGTTGCCAGCGACTTCGTCTGCGAAGTATTCGTTTATCGCTATCCCGCGGGAATTACATAATTTTCCGGGATAAAAAGTAGCCTATGTGCTATTCCAGACTTTTCTCTATCTATGTGCCAAATTTCATTCAGATTCGTTGGGCCGTTCTGGCGTGATTGAGTAACAAACAAACATCCATCCATCCATCCATCCATACTTTCGCATTTATAATATTAGTTAGATAGTGTATTCGGGTATTTCCGGAAATCGGATAATTCCGAAAATCGGGGTAGTCCGAAACTCATTAAAATCCTACTCCTACTAATAATTATAAATGCGAAAGTTTGTGACGATGTGACGATGTGATGATGTGAGTGAGTGAGTGTGTATGTTTATTCCTTCTTCACGCTAAAACGACTGAACGGATTTGGATAAAATTTGGGACGAAGATAGCTGGTACCCTAGATTCAAACCTAGGCTACTTTTTATCCCGGAAAATTGCACAGTTCCCGAGGGATAGCGATAAACATGTCAATTGCTAATTCTACGCAAACGAAGTCGCGGGCAGAAGCTAGTCAGTCGTATTCCGTTATAAATAATAATACTCCATTACTTCCGAAATTAACGAATTACAATAGAATATGGCTGATTTTAATGATTTTCGGAATTATCCGATTTCCGGAATTACCCGAATACACTTACCACAAATCAGCCTACCTACCACCTATCCTACCCTACCCTACCCTGCCCTACCCTTTTACCTTTTAGTACCTACGCACTTATTTTATGCACATTCTAATTTCAATTAGGGGATCAGAAACAGTTGCATTTATGAAGAGCCTTCGTTTGATTGTAAAATAATGAATCCGTGCAAAATTTAACTAGTGATTTAAGTTAGTTTAAGTTTAGTTTTTAATTTAATCCTAGTTTAATTTGTTTTTTGTAAATATGTATATCTTTGTTCTTTGTTTCTGTATTGTTTGCTACTGATTTGTGGTGTTCAACTAGTAATTTTATCATGTGTCTATCTGTCTATAACGTGTGTATATGTAAGTATTTCAAATCTTAGTCGGAAAACATTTGCAAAAACTATAGCAACACATTTCAATGAACGTGAAATAAAATAGAGCTAAATAAAGCTATTTAGTTTGTGTGTTTGTGTCTGTGTTTGAATCACCTTAACCCGGAAATTTGCTTTGCAATTAAGCATTTTTCACGCACCGCAGTGAACTAATAAGAAAACACTATGAATATTAAGCACGTAGGCCACTAACTTAAACACGTACCGCTTACGGCCGCATCGCTTCTCGTTTGCTTGGATTAAATTAACATCGTGCTCGGATTCAACTGGAAAAAACCAGTTTGCGGCAGCCAAATGGAAGCCATTACTGCTAGTATTAAACGTGTCAAGACTTTATTTTATACAAAGTCTAGCTGTTGGTCGCGACTTTGTTTACACAGTATTAAATTTTTTATCTCAGTTGGACTTTTCTATGAACTTCCAACACTGTTATATTTTAACCAACGTATACAAAACATGAACAATGAGCCTGGGATTCGAACCCACGACCCTTTGCTTGAGAGGCCACATGTCGAACCACAGCTTTTTTTTATTACACTTGTCAAATGACAATAATAATAACGTAAGCATAATTTATGTAAAAAAAATCTTGTTTATTGCAAACTGAGGAAATCATAAAAGCAAAAAGTTTGTCCCCCGTTTTAACACTGTAAAACCACTGTGCACGAACAAGCGGGCTGCAATAACTTTTATTGGTTAAAAAAAAACTTTTATTCCAGCCTTTTTATCGCTAAACAAACCACTACGCAATGCGGACTCTCTGCACAGTGGGCTGTTAAGGACATAAAATCGGGGGAAATGCTTGCAAATTCATTATTTTGAACGCTGTTTGTTTGAATTTGTGCCGTTTTTTAGAGCACTGTTTCTATGCCCACTGATATATTCACGTGTCGAACATTTTTATATGCTTATGGGACTTTCTTATTTTTTGTGTATAATATTGACTGCTTGCCTTTTTTGTAAACTATTCCTTTCTGTACCAGGTTTGCTGGAAGAGATCCCTTCTTAGGGATAAGTTCGCCTTTGTATTATCTGTGTACTTTTGTATTATTTTTTTTACATACATACATACTTTCTTGTTTAGCACGGTATGAATTAAAGAAAAGTAGCAAAAGTCTAAACAATTTAATCAAAATTCTATTGAGTGACTAGTTACTTATCTTGAAATCAATTTTGTACTGGTTACTTACCTAGACAGACAGACATAAAAATACTCTGTTTTTAGTATATTTGTTGTTATAGTGGCAACAGAAATTCATCATTTGTGAAATTGCCAACTGTCTTGGTTCATGATACTGCCCGATAACAGACGGACAGACAGACAGACAGACGGACGGACAGCGATGTCCCGTTTTTACCCTTTGGGTACCTACAGAACCCTAAAAAGAAGCATTGTACATTGCGCAGCAATCTATGTTTTTTTCCATATGGTATTGACACCAATATTAATATATTTTACCTACATACTACCCTAGTCATGCCTGCCATTCCAAAAATACCCGGGATCTCGTGGTAATTTCCCGGTATTAATGTGGAAACTATACCGGATATTACCGGGAGCGGCGGCTAGGGATGTGGCGAGGGCGGTACCGGTATCGATATCACTCCAGTCTAATACAGCTTACAATTTGTGCTCCTATATATTATGTTACGTGTATTTGTGCTTCTTTTTTTGTTTTTGAAATTTAATTATGAAATATCACGAATAAATGTTTTCTTTCTTTTCTTTCTTTCTTTCTTTCTTTCTATATACTAAGTATTATACAGTGTAGTCATGCGGGCATATATTTTGTTGAACTAAAAATACTTACCTTGCTACTCCGCTACTTACGTGAAAGATAATCAAGCCTGTGTCAAATAATGTGTTTTTCATGCAATCCCTCCTTAAACGCGGAAAAAAGCGACGGGTGGCACTCTGGGAGTGCCGACAGAAGTGAAAACAGCAGCTTAGATTATATTTTACCTAGATTTTCACTAGGTTATCAGTCCATCTTTTGGGGGGGCCTTCCCACGCTGCGTTCTTCCAGTCATTATTGGCTGTCGACATATCGATAGTTTATGACACAGCCACATCCCTATTTACACAAGGCTTCTTCCGCCTCGCTGGAAATATCGATACGGATTGTTCATGCTCAAATATCAGAGGGACAGAAAGACGTGGTATTATTACTGTTCGAGCACTGAATAATAATTGGAACAATTTGTTAGGCGCCTCTTTGACTTGCAATGAACACCTAGTTAGTTTTAAATATCTAACTAATATTATAAATACGAAAGTATGGATGGATGGATGTTTGTTTATTGCTCAACCACGCCAGAACGGCCCAACGAATCTGGATGAAATTTGGCACATAGATAGAGAAAAGTCTGGAATAGCACATAGGCTACTTTTTATCTCGGAAAATTCCCGTGGGATAGCGATAAACGAATTCTTTGCAGACGAAGTCGCAGGTAACAGCTAGTATAAAATATTCAGCTAGCTTATGTAGCCTAATCCCGCGAAAGACGAATGGGCAGATTCCTGTACGAACTGACCTTACACACCTACCATCTGCAAAAAATTGTATATTAATACCATACCATACCATGACATGACGTCTTAATTTAATTCCGATTCAGTTTTGGTTCGCTCGCTGTCAGATCCATACTAAAAATGACAGCTAAAACCTGAACTGAGTCGGACGGAATTGAATCACATTAAGACGTCATGGTAAGGCCCCTGCTACTAATAACTGAGCTAAGTCGTAGACAGACAGACATGAGACATGACAAAACTAGAAGGTTCTTTGTGCCACGAAACCCATAAAAAATATAGAAAAACAAAAACACATCTAACAGCCTTATTCATAAAAAATCCTTAATTGAGGTTTGATCAGTCGATTAGTTAACAGACTGATTAAGCTTATTTGACAGTTGTTAAAAAGTATGATTCATAAACGCTTGCTAGGAGTCTGTTAGCTAATGAGCTGCTGATGGATGGATTAGACGCGTTATGTTGTCACCTAGACAAATCATAGACCAAAAATGGCCTTTTAGTGATTTAAAAAAAAAAATTACAGCAGTGGCAGCGAATTAACCGGAAACCAGTGAATTAACACGACAGACTAGGCAGTGTGGATCTAGTTTCTTTTACCTTTCCCGGAGGGAATAAAAACTTAAAACAAAAAAACTATCTTGCGTATGGTTTTGCTCTTGCCAAAATCAGCTGTTCACATGTGTGGCGGCCATTTTGTGAGTTAGCAGAGAGATAAAGTAGGGTCTACGGTCCGCTAACTTTCGGAAGACTTAACAGACCCTTGATGGACTGATGAGCGCTAATTGACGTTTATGAATCATGTTTTTTTGCATCGGTCCTATAGCGAGCTTATAGCGAGCCTCTAACTTTTTATGAATAAGGCTGTTAATCTTATTGACGCTGTTAACCCAAGTTTCCTTATTTATGGTAATACACAGGGAATGAAGAAACTCTCGTAATAACCCATTAATTGCTCTCATATCTTCTACTGGCGCAAACTTTTTTATTAAGTTAGATAAGACAACAATACTTCTGTTAATTGTGTTCGCAACTTGCTAGCGAGTTACTGGATACAGTCGAGTAGCTAAAAACAGACAGTTCATACTTAAGGTATTTTCATTCTTACCTGTCCTATTTGGTAAACAAAATTCTAACCTCAAAACGTCTCATTTTTGTTATTTTTTTAACTATTTCATCGTAAATAAAGGAACTGGAGATAAAATATCAGCAAAGTCATGTACAAAATATTGCCTCAGGTTTATTTGATAACATAATACACCTTATTCTTTACAAAAATTTGCATATTGAGGTTAGAATTTTGTTTACCAAATAGGACAGGTAAGAATAAACATACCTTAAATAGGTACTAACTATATTAAAAAGGTGAATGATTGTAAGTTTGGATATTGGGATGTTTGTTCATTGTTGGATGTGTGGTTTTCATGGCAAAACGGTTAAACCGAATTTATTGAAATTTGGATAAATTATTATGATATTTCAATTTTATATGAACTTGGGATTGGGGGACTTGGCCTTATACTCTGAAATTCGATTTTCGAAGTTCGTTTCCTGCCGTTCTGCTCATACTAATAGTTATTAATTTGAGAGTGAGAGGGACGGTGTGATACGAACTTCGAAAATCAAATTTCGTAGTAGCCCCCTTGTTTGTTTACAAAAGTGTTGAAATGGACTGTACAATGGATTCATTTGGAGTCACGTGAAGGGCATCCTCGTGCCCCAGTTTGGTAAATGTCATGACAGTTTGACATTTGCCGTAAATGTCACGCGTCACGCTTCCCTGTCATGTAAATGTACTGTCAGCCACGTGTGTCCGTGACCGAATATGGGTTAATGTGTAATAGCATTAAATTAAAGCCCCCACTCATTAATCGAGTACGTAAATAAAAAAAAGCGACGGGTAGCACTCCGGGAGTGCCGGCAGAAGTGAAAACAGCAGCTTAGATTAGATTTTAATGTTGTCTCCATGACGCTCAAGACGCGTACCGTACTGGCCGCTTAAAAAAAAAACGTACGTATTATATACATTGACAGACCTCTAACAATGTGCTGATGCCCTAGTACTTTTGCTCCACGACTCAACATAAAAACACTTCAAAAATCGAACGCGATTCATTCGTATTTGAAAATAAGCTCTTAGAGGATCTGATATCCTGGTACTTAAACTCTCCCTCCGTCTTACGCCTGACGCGAGTTTAACATTTTTACCCATCCCAAAAAGTGCTCGACGCCGCTAAGGAAGTTTTCACCTCAAAAATACCTTACATAATTTTGAAAAATATTCTCTTCAAACTGCTGAACCAATTTACCAAACATAGCTAAGAACCACCGCAAGGAAACTGGCTTTCTAATGAAAACAATCCCATCCAAATACACACACACACACACACACACACACATGCCAAACTTGTAACACCCCTCTTTTTGCATCGGGGGTTAAAAAGAAGTGAATGGCGAGCCGAGCCTCTAGTGTAAATTTTCACATGAACAAACGTCTCGAACGCGTTCACGTAAACGTCTCAATTGATAACATTTCATTTTTATAACACCTGAAAATGTATATATGGTTCGAAAGCATTTTGCCTCTTGATCACTGCAATATGTTTATATGTATAATTTTAATATTGCTTATTATAGAAAATAAAAATTAATTAAAAACATGTCTTAATTTTACCAATTCTACCACAGGAAAGGTAAAATGCCTTTACTTTTTTCACGAGAAAAAGTAAGCGATCATAATTTTGTATTTGACAACTTCAAAGTACTTACAAGGGGGGCAACTCTTTAATTCTATTTTTGAAGTTCGTTGCAAACCTTCTCTCTCACTCTCAAGTTAATGACCATATTAGTATGAGCGGAACAGCACGAAGCGAACCTCGAAAATCGAATATCGGAGAATAAGGCCTGACATTGTCAATTTGAAATTGACGTCAGTTTTTTTTCTATACAGAAAAGACAAAAGGATAAGTGTCTATTCTGTGATAGTTTCGGAGTTACGCCCTTTTAGAATAAGCAAAAATTAATAAATTAATTATAAATTAAATACAAACCCTAGCGAAAAAATTAAACTGCCAGCATGTTCATCTTTTCAAACAAAATACAGAGAACCATTAAAATTATAGGCTCAGAAATATGAAATGTTGTCAATTTTTTACTATGGAAAAATTGTCAGCGCCACTTGCGGATCGAAACGGCAACAAAATGTTCCCATAGTATTTGACATTTTAACGCAAACGCTTTCGAGACGGTGTTCTGTGGCCGAAAACTTACACTAAGCATGTAGGCTTATTGTCTAACTCGCTCGCAATCGCCATCGTGTTCAGTTTGACAGTTCATGTATGGGCTGACAATTGGCATTGGAATCAGCTAGATGTCACATTAATACATGAACTGTCAAAACGAACACGATGGCGATCACGAGGGAGTTAGACAATAAGCCTACTGGACTCTTAATGATGATGAAACGTCTCGAGTCTCGACTTTCAACTGTTAATTTGTATACGTTTTAATTTGAACTTAAAATGTGATTCTTAATGAACACTCTGTATTCAGAAAGCTGCCGCGAGCTTCGTGTTCGCTAGCTTTATCAAAGCTCTCCATCGTGATGCGAGATAGTGGAAGCTCGCGGCCTTGCTTGGTACTTGAATTAAATTCCGATACGATACGTTCTATGACGATAGGAACATACATATATATATATATATATATATATATATATACATAAATAACGTCTCCCAACACAACCAACACGTCTGCAACTGTACCTGCAATCTGAAACCTTAATTTAATCTAACTAATATTATAAATGCGAAAGTATGGATGGATGGATGGATGGATGTTTGTTTGTTACTCAATCACGCCAGAACGGCCCAACGGATCTGGATGAAATTCGGCACATAGATAGAGAAAAGTCTGGAATAGCACATAGGCTACTTTTTATCCCGGAAAATTGCGTAGTTCCCGCGGGATAGCGATAAACGAATTCTTTGCAGACGAAGTCACTGGCAACAGCTAGTACGCAAAAAAATTCATTTCATTTTTCATTTCATTTCATTTCCCTTACGGGGCAGACAGAGCCCAAGGTAACAAGACCTTAAGGCCACGTTTAGCATGATTATGGGCGTATAGGTGGAAAGGGGAATCCAAATAGTGATGGGTTGCTAGCCGCATCGCCTATAACATGATTCCTAAGATTTTCGCCCATGCCCTCGGTGGACTTTTACCATCTGCGCAGGAAGAGAAGAGTACTGGTACATTTTATGTTTTTTAAGTAACCTACCCAGCTAGCACGACAGCGCACAAGAGTCGCGTCGCGCGCGAGAAAGATTACTCGTCCCTTTCTAGAACGAACAGTAAGAAAAAGACGGGCAATCCTGTCTCGCGCGCGACGCGCTAGACAAGCATGGAAGAACTACATATTACTTAACTATTTATTAACTTGCAATGTATATATGTATGTATGTAATAGGTTGGTATGTTTGTTCGGGTGGAATTTTGCGACTCAATTTCGAAGCAGATTCAATTCGTAAGTCATAAGACTTACTCAGGTAACGGCTTGAGGATGTAGTTCCAAGCCCAGATATTAAAAAGTTTTTCTTTACCACCTATCAGACTCACACTTGACGAATTTGCTATAGTAGTCTAACAAGCCACAAAACAAGTGTCACAAAGTTGCCTTTGTTGACTGCGGTGTTTGCAGTGGAGTGTTCGTTAGCCAGCTTCAAGGGGTTTCGTCAGTCGTACGTGATCCCTTTCTTACCAAGCGGGTGCGAAAGAGACGGCACATTCACTTCCCCCCTTCCCTAAAAATGAAAAAAATGATGAACGATGTAAATGTTGGAAAATCATTTGTGTTTTCCTGCTATTCATCTTTTCATGCGTTTTATGTACAAAAAAGAGTTCCACGTACACACTTTGGGTACTTGTGAAAAAACTAGAAAAAATGAAATTTTCTCGAAAATTTTTCGGCAAAAATGCAGGCAGGGACAATATGTATAATTAAGGGAATATAATTTTTGATTGCAGAAATTGTCAAAGATGTTAATATCTAGGGGAGTGCAGTTTACTACGAAGATGCAATACCCTAAGTGTAATATATTTAATTTGTGCTCTAATTAAATGTGTGCCTACCACTAAGAATAAGCTACCCAAAATACTAATTCCACGCAGACGAAGTCGCGGGCAAAAGCTAGTATTATATATGCAAAAGTTTGTGACGATGTGACGATGTGATTGAGTGCGTATGTTTGTTCCTTCTTCACACTAAAACGACTGGACGGATTGGGATATTTTTTTTTTTAATTTGGAACGAATTTTTACCCTAGATTAAAACATACGCTACTTTTTATCCCAGAAAATTGCAGTTCCCGCGGGATAGCGATAAACATGTCGAAGGTCGTAGCTGCCTATTTAGAGTCGCAACGTAAATAATTATTACAGAATATACTATCAACGTTCTTAAGACTAATTCTACGCGGACAAAGCC
Source organism: Pandemis heparana (assembly GCA_963854515.1). Taxonomy (NCBI): domain Eukaryota; kingdom Metazoa; phylum Arthropoda; class Insecta; order Lepidoptera; family Tortricidae; genus Pandemis; species Pandemis heparana. Next base: position 4,759,790 of record OY978031.1, read on the forward strand.
GCAGGCAGCAGCTAGTATGGTAGGTCGTAAATTGCCCCAAATATTTGAAGCACCCTGTGTTTGAGGTGCCTATGTAAACAGGGTGTTCCGTGCAGCGGCCATAACCAACGCAAACGCATGTTCATTATAATAATAAATGAGCTCGCATTAATTATTTATTACTGCAGCGAATGTAATTTTGTTAGTTTTCGGGTAAAATGGATGTTACGTATTATTACGACCCTTTTCATTGTCAATTTTATTAAAACTTGCTGGTTGCCCCGACTCCGAACGAAAGGGATATAAACGTGATGAAAATGAAAATGAAAAATATTTATTACGGTTCACTAACGTTTGACCTAATAATTATTGACAAAATGATCATTTGGCAAACTTTAAATATCTGATAAACCGTAATCTTTTTTTAAAAACTTATAAAACAAACCTAACCTAACCTAATGTGAGCCACGCATAAAGATTTTTAGATTTTTTAAAAAGTTAACGGTTTATGAGATATTTAAATTTTGTCAAATGATCATTTTGTAAAATGATGCTTTTGTCAATAATTTTTAGGTCAAATGGAAGGACACCATTTATTTCGTTATCACCTGTGTATGTAACAAAGGATGGTGCCTCTCTTTAAGTTAAGTAGACCCTGTGTTGAGAGACACCGCTCTTCCTAGTAGTTATGTATCACCGATATCCTAAAGTTCACCCTATTACAATTTTACAAAATAAACCCAAATGCAAAATGAAAAATCTGCTATAGCATTTTTTCCTTTGCCGCGCTCTAACCTCAAATCGTTTATGTACGTGTAGCGCTCGCAGAGATATGGCACGTATGCCACTCCGTACCTATTGCATTGGGGTGGCCAGAGTTTCTTTAGGTCAGGTTATGACGGTGTGTTACTCTAAGGGCCTGTGTCACCACTCCTTAACTATCAATATCTATGATGACGTCTCTGTCTGTTTCGTAGTAATAAATAGAGACGGAATCATAGATAACTGACAGTTAAGGAGTGGTGAGACAGGCCCTAAAACATTGCCGAATTTCGATGCCATAATTCAAACGTTAGTAAAATATTTATAGAATAATATAAACAAAAGGAAAATAAGGTACTCATAGCCAAAGTCCTTTTTATATTTTCTGTTCTTTTTCTGTTTTAAGTCCTTTTTATGACAAAGTCATTTTATGTCAAAGTCATTGTTAAACCTTCTTGTTTCTATTTTATAATAGTAAACACCCTGGCTACTTTTGATACTATTGCTTTACATTTTGAATACGCTTTGTGTTCCTAACATGTCATTCCTTGTCTGGTCTTTGTACTCTCTCTTGCTACCGTTAACTAATAAACTTTATTTTTATCCGTGCTCATCATTCTCTGCATATTTTACTTCAAGAGTCATTTTATGTCAAAGTCCTTTCTATGTCAAAGTCCTTTTTACGTCAAAGTCCTTTTTATGTCAAAGTGCTTTTATGTCAGTCCTTTTTATGTTAAACTCCTTTTTATGTCAAAGTCCTTTTTACGTCAAAGTCCTTTTTATGTCAAATTCTTTTTTATGTTAAAGTGCTTTTTTGCCGACTATAATTTTTGTTGACTGTATTGGCTTTGTTATCCCTCCTATATCGTGTATACCAAATTTCAAGCCAATCCGACCGCTAAATTGCAGTGACATTAGACTTCCAATTTATTTGACTGGTAAAGATTAACCTCCTTATTCATGAACGCTCTATAGGCTTCTGCTAACTTAGTAAACGTTCTTCCTTATCTGTGAAAGGTAAATGTCAAAGTGACAGATAAGGACAAACGTTTGTTAAGTTAGCAGAAGTATAGAGCGTTTATGAATAAGGGGTTTACACTGTAAGTTAAAATAGGAACTTGCAAAAATATAAGCTTGTAAAAATATACGCGTCGAGAACATCCTTTGTTTTCGTCGCTTTAGCAACCATTCCGAGGCAAACTAAACTGTGTGTTCCGTTAAATGCACTGAAGTGTATGCAGAGCAATGCATGAAGGATTGCATTTCACGCCTGCGGGATGCGCGTCAAACGCTCTAAACATAGAACAGAGTGGGTAGAACCTTTGATATGGGAGCTAGAAAAGAGCAAACTACGGGTGATACATTGTGATGATAATTTTTCACAAGTATTCAACCCCCGACACGAAAAGAGGGGTGTTGTAAGTTGTGTGTTTGTGTAGTAGATGATGGAGATTGGGTGGTGAGGAAGTAAAACCCAAGTCTATGGATGGAATAAAAACGTATACAGGCTGTATCAGATACCCCCTAACAATAATCCACTGGGGTATATAACCGTAGCTATAGAAGCTAAAAAAAATATTATGAAAAAAATTGGACTATTTTTTTTTTCTATAGAAATGGTAGTATTAACTGTAATCATTCCTATAGAAAAAAAATACTCCATTTTTTTTAAATATTTTTTTAACTTCTATTTTTTTTTGTATGTACTTAACTAACCTCTATGGATTCTAATAAGAGTTTTTAATGATTCACGGTTAAGTTCATTCGAAATATTATAAACGGGATGTGAACAAAGGTAAAAAGGAAAAAAAAAAGGTAAAGGTATAAAGGTAATCGCGGTTCACATCCCGTTTATAATATTTCTATGGATTCTGTCCAAAATAAATGTTTTTTTTTTTATAGCTATATACCCCAGTGGATTATTGTTAGGGGGTGTCTGAACACTTCTGTACAGATATTTCATCGTAGTTTTTGAACCAAAATTAAGTCACATCTATGACATACACTTTGAACATCTACAAATGTATGGAAACACAATTGAAAAACCGGCCAAGTGCGAGTCGGACTCGCGCACGAAGGGTTCCGTGCCAGAAAAAAACTTTAACCTCCTTGCTATTATGGTTCATGAAAAAACGCCAACTACTCTGTTGTATGGGAGCCCCCCTTAATTATTATTATTATTTTGATTTTAGTATTTGTTGTAGCCACAATAAAAATGAATAGGTAATCTGTGCAAATTTCAACTGTCTATTACGGTTCTTGAGATCTAGCTGAGCGAGTGGTAGCCATGAAAAAGGGCTAAAATATCACGTTTTTTGTATGGGAGCCCCCTTAATTATTATTATTTTGTTTTTAGAATTTATTGTTATATGTAGCACACAATCTGTGAAAATTTCAACTGTCTAGCTATTACGGTTCTTGAGATACAGCCTGGTGACAGACGGACGGACGGACGGACAGCGAAGTCTTAGTAATAGGGTCCCGTTTTTACCCTTTGGGTACGGAACCCTAAAAACCCGAAAAACATTTAAGGGGATGTTGAATGAAACGAACCTAACTGCTGTAATATTTCAAAATAACTCTGAGAGGGCTCGTATAATGCACTGACGTGTACCCATTCCTTTGTCCCCCCTCCCCCCCCGGTCTAGCTTTCGCTAAATGTGCTAAAAAAGAACCGCTCTTTGAACGCGTGTACAAGAATTTCATAATTACAACAAGGCCTTAGCGATTCAGACAAAGCTTTGAGACTTGCTCTTATTTCGTGTGTGCTCAAAGTTTATATTAACAAAATTCAGAATGTTCGTTCACTTTTTTGAAAAGAGTTTTTACAATGCTAGCGGCCAGGCTTAAACGGGATCGGTAGGCTTATTGTCTATCTCGCTCGCAATCGCCATCGTGTTCATTTTGACAGTTCTTGTATGAATGTGACAGCTAGCTGATTCCGATGCCAACTGTCGGGTACACTACATAAATACGAAAAACTAAATTCCGATTATCGGAATCACGAATTTCATAATTCCGACGGTTGAAAACTCCGAATATGAGTATTCCGATGTTTCATTATTCCGATTTTTATGAATCCGAAATTTCAAAATGCGTATTCACATTCACGATTTTCAAAATTCCAAATTTCAATTCACCGAACAATAAGAAGTCCGAATGAATAATAATCCGAAATATCAAAAATGCGAATTCAGATTATTAAAATACCGATTTTCAAAACTCCGAATATTATTGGAGTTAAAACAAACATGTTACAACTAGTTTTCCATCGTTTTCCAACTAGGAGGCACCGACCATCCGCCGTCTCGGTTAAAATTCGGTTTTAGGGAGTGCTGTGTGTGAGGTTAACGTGGATGAGACTGAAAGTGATGTGGTTAGTGTTGTGGGCAGCAACCCTAATGTTGACAGTGACAATTGTGATCAAAATGGGGGTAGTTGTTCGCTGTCGCCGCACGCGCCGGCGGCGAGGAGCCGGGCGGACAGAGCGCGCGAGCGCAGTGCCCGTCGCGCCTTGGCCCCGTAGCACCATGACTAAGAATCTCGAAAAATTCAAAACTTTCGGACCTTTTCCGACGTAATAAAACGTGAGTTATCCGTTTGTTTACATTAACATCTCTGAGCCTCACGGTAGTTTTATATTAAAAATCTTTTTATGGGTGTAAAAACTAACCCAAACGCCTTGCTGAAATAGTTTAAATTTTAAGAGAGCTTGTGTATATTCATACATGCAGACCCGAGACAGGGCAGGACCGACTTCTTGTTTTTACAATTAATTTTGGACGACAAAATCGTCGATATAGAATTGCAGACCTCGATTTTCGTTTGATGGAACAATCGCAAGACTCAGCGGCAGTCGTCCTTATCTCTCAGCATGAGTCGAATGAATAAGCAATACATACGTGCATTCAGATACATACGTCCAAAATATGTATTGCTATAAACTTTATAGTATAAAGCAAGCCGCTATAAACAAGCGTAAATTCAAACGTAACTCCGTAGTATTCGTTTTATTTAATTTAGAGCACTGTCGGCTCAAGAGTATTTTTATGAACCCGAGCTGTATTTGCGGTCATTTATATTATAGCCGGGCTAAGAGGATTTTGCGGGGCATTTCATTCCGTCACTCTTGTTTTTCTGAGGTCGGGGTTTTTGTTAAAATATACAGTGCTATGTCGCTCTGGGGAAGTATACTCCCTGTTCGCTCGCAAAGCTGTCTTTCCACAGCTTGAGTCGATGACCTTAGCTCGCACAAGTTATCGCTTTGGGCTTAAAACCACTAAATTTCATAACACCTTATTCACTAATACGCCAAATTTTAAAATTATCATGGGCGCATAATACATAAAATGTCAAATTTTCTCTTGTAAATACAAGATATTTTTAGGTATTTTTAGGTATTATGCGCCCATCGTAATTTGAAAATTAGGGGTGAATAAGGTTTTTTTGAAATTTAGTGGTTTTAAGCCCAAAACCGTCACAAGGCGGTAATAGGAGAAAAACTATAATAAAAATGCCAAAATGCCTATTGCGTTTTTTCTAGATATTTTTTTCTTACATACCTACATACATACACATATATAAATCACGTCTTTATCTCTTATAGAGGGTATGCCAAACAATCACCGCATGTAGACCACATAGATTTTATAGCAATTTTTTAACGATTAAAGTAGCCGCAAAATTATCACTCACCCCAGTTAACGGTACTGACCAAACCAACCTACTTGGTTTCCTAACCTTTGCGTTGAGTTTTCTGATCAAAAATCGTACATCTGAAGCTCGTAGCGAGAGCTATATGTATTAACCTTACATTTAGAATTAAGATATCGTAACCGCGGCTTACCTCTGAACATAACCTACATTGCGGGAATAATGCCGGCGGGAAATGTTCTAACTATTGTACGTTATACTTATGTGCCTTACGAAAATATACCGAGTCAGGGTACCGCAGGTATTGAATTGCTAGTATGCTTTGTATTTGTCGGGTCAAAACTGAATAGTCGCGTAAGGTTCTTGTCTTATACTCCGAATTTCGTTTTTCGAAGTTCGTTTCACGTCGTACCGCTTACACTAGCAGTCATTCATTTGAGAGTGAGAGGGATGGCATGTTACGAACTTCGAAAAACGAATTTCGGAGTAGCCCCCGAGAGCGTTTTAAAAAAAAAGTGTACATAAACAATTTTTCCAGAATTTAACAACTATTTTGGGTTTTTCTTAACCAGTACAAGTACAAGAAAAATGTGTCCCAGATTTCACTATGGAATGTTTTTTCAGTACGTACGTCAAGTTCCATAGGTACGATTATAATAAAAAAACGACGAACAAAAAAATGACGAACCGGAATGGAAACTTTGGGATATTTTCTTTTTCTTGTATAAGATCGATAGGGTTAACGATTCTAAGTAAGAATAACCCAAAATAGTTAAATACTGCAAAAAATTATCATGTAGACATTTTTTTTTTAAAACAGTCCATGAGGCATAATTTTGACTCAGAAAATAAAGGCTTCGGGTGTGATAAATCGATCTAGCTAGGTTTCATTTTTAGAGAACGTACCAATAAATCATCCAGGTACTATAAAGGCGCAAGCGCAAGTCTAAGTACTATCGTAATTCCAATTTCAAATTTCATGGCGACAAGAAACATTATGACAGCAAAAAAAGGACTGTCTATTGGCTGCTGGTAAAATAAAGGTCCGACCACACCGGTGCGTAAAAGACGTTGACGGTGCGTATACGCAGCAAAATGTATGAAGAAACGGTGAGAAAACGTGACGCCTACGACACGTCACTGCGTATACGCGGCGGTGTGGTCGGACCTTAATACTAGTATGACCCACGGAACCAATACGCGTTAAATAAATTCTCTCTTGACCGCCACGAACGAATTTCCCAACCCTTCCTGCAATTTAATATTTGAATACGGCCAGCGCAAACTTACTCGTGCCGTCTGAAACGGCGCCACTGACAAAACGTCTCTCAGAATTTGTGTGCAACAACTTTAGTTGGAAGTTTAGCCGACCGCATTCATAACTTTGTGTCTTGCTATTTATGCTTAGGATGTTAATAGCTTGTTTATTTATCTTATTCGGTTATTTGTGGTTTATTACAGGACGAAATAGATTGGACAATGAATTTATTATTAGTGTGCCGGTGACGACGACAAATTTAATGAACATAAAATATTTACATTGATACTCCGCTACTCACGTGCAAGATAACCAAGCCTGTCCGAAATATATAACGTTTTGCATGCAATCCCTCCCTCCACTTCTGCCATAACAAACAAACAAACACAACACGAGCACGACACACAAACACACACATTTTGACGACGACAAATTTGTGTGAATTACTTGTAACAAGTATTATAATGCTTCTATGTTGTTCTGGGAGCAAAGAAAAAACATAGAATGTACCAGTTGCTTCTCTTCCCGCGCAGATGGTAAAAGCTCATCGAGGGAATCGTGATTAACTTAGGCGATGCGGCTAGCAACCCATCACTATTTTGATTCCCCTTTCCATCCTATACGCCCATAATCATGCTGAGCGTGGCCTTTAGGTCTTGTTATCCTATGGCTTTGTATAAAGACGTAGTTTATGTATGTACTGAGGAAGGCCTGTGCCCAGCAGTGGGACGCAAAATAGGCTGATGATGACGATGATGATGATGTATGTATGTACTACCTTTTGCCCGCGACTATCGCGTAGAATTAGATTGAAGAACTGATGTTGATATTTAGTTATATTCTCCAATATTATTTACGTAGCGCCTCTAGTCAGCTACGACCGACATGTTTATCAATCTCTGTCCCGCAGGAACTATGCAATTTTCCGGGATAAAAAGTAGCCTTTATGTTAATCTAAGATACTAGCTATCTCCATTCCAAATTATATCCAAATCCGTCCAGCGGTTTTCGCGTGAAGAATTAACAAACATAGACATACATTCGCCTTTATAAAATTAGTGTCATTCTAAGTTTATCCTGTGGCTGTACAGTTCATATTTCCGCGACCAGGGATCGGAACCGGTTTACAAAAACCGGTTAATATCGTTCGAAAAACCGGTTAATTACGCTCATTGGATTAACCGGTTAATGGAGGGAACTAAATCAAAAGTATTAAAATAAAACCGGTTACCGGTTAATACAAAGAACGAAATTTTAGAGCTCGCGCTCACCGATACGAAACCGGTTTAACTCAAAACAACGCCGCCCCCACCTCACCGCACGCGCTGAGTCACGCGGCGATGCTCTTTCCATCTCTTTCCTTTCTTGCATGCGCTGGCTTCAGTGTTGTGTTAGAAATTCGTATTATAATTTTATTGGACGCTTTCCGCTGTCTAGCCCTATGTATGCTTAGAACTTTAAAACTACGCAACGGATTTTGATGCGGTTTTTTTTAAATAGATAGTGATTAAAGGGGAAGCTGGTTTATATGTATAATACATGTTTAATATAGTAGAGAAATATGTATAGTGCGAAGCCGGGGCGGGTCGTTAGACGTTTGCCGTTCTCAAAAACATATGACACTAAAAATGTGGGTGTCGTTTTCGAGTAATTTGGTGGCTCTGAGCCCGATTTAGCATAATTTTTGGATCCAAGATGGCTGATGACATTTTGACACTGACACTAAACATGTTTATGGGTGTCGTTTTCGAGTAATTTGGTGGCTCTGAGCCCGATTTTGGCATAATTTTTTGGATCCAAGATGGCGGATGACATTTTGACACTATGACACTAAAAATGTTTATGGGTGTCATTTTCGAGTAATTTGATGGCTCTGAGTCCGATTTTGGCATAATTTTTTGGATCCAAGATGGCAGATGAAATTTCGACACTACTGACACAAAAAATGTTTATGGGTGTCGTTTTCGAGTAATTTTGTGCTCCTGAGCCTGATTTTGACATACTTTTTTGGATCCAAGATGGCGGATGACATTTTGACAGTATGACACTAAACATGTTTATGGGTGTCGTTTTCGAGTAATTTGGTGGCTCTGAGCCTGATTTCGGCATAATTTTTTGGATCTAAGATGGCGGATGATATTTTGACTTTTTACACAAAAAACAAAAAAGTGTAAAATGTTACTCGAAAACGACACCCATAAACATGTTTAGTGTCATAGTGTCAAAATACCATCATGCCAGATTGCTTTCAAAATCGATATCTGAGGGTCCGCGAGTAGCTTTAAACATGAATCCGTTATCATAAATGAAAAAACTGGCCGCCATTATGAAATCTTCAGATTTTGGACCGATTGCTTTCAAAATCGATATCTGAGCGTCAGCGTAGTCTCCAAACATGAATCCGTTATCAAAAACGGAAAAAGTAGCCGCCATAATATTGAAATTTTTAGTATTTCGACCGATTGCTTTCAAAATCGATATCAATCTGAGCGTCCGAGTAGTCTCCAAACATGAATCCGTTATCAAAAACGGAAAAAGTAGCCACCATATATTGAAACTTTTAGTATTTCGACCGATTGCCTTCAAAATCGATATCTGAGCGTCCGAGTATTCTCCAAACATGAATCCGTTATCAAAAATGGAAAAAGTGGCCGCCATATTGAAATTTTTAGTATTTGTACCGATTGCCTTCAAAATCGATATCTGAGAGTCCGAATAGCCGTCAAACATAAATCCGTCATCAAAAATGAAAAAACTGGCCTCCATAATAGAATTTTTTAGTTTTTTGACCGATTGTTTTCAAAATTTTTATCTGAAGTGGTCTCCAATATTGAATTTGTTGTCAGAATATGAAAAAATAGGCGTAAACTAGGGAATTTTAAGTTGAACGATTAATTTCTGTATTGATATCTGAAGATCTAGAAAAGCGAACGCCGAATGACACGACCGTTTTATTAGAATGATTATTTAGCATACATGTAACAGCTTACAAAAATTTCATCGCAATCGAGTCATTATAGTACCTACAGGAAATAGATTAGACATTTCAACATTTAAACCATACTCGCGCTTGACGTTCTTTTATCAAAAAATTACTTTCTTAGTCACTATACATACAAACAGCTCACGAAAATGAAGTGAATGTAACGCTATTCACGATACATTACTAACTTACGTTGTTTTTTTTTTATTTATTGTTGAATATAGTTTAATAGTCGCATTATAGGTCCATGTAACAGAATTGATAAAAAGTAAACAAATTGCTTATTCTACGCTGATGAAGTCGCGAACAAAAGCTAGTAGTATATTATTTTTTATATTATACATTGCAAACGTAGGTTTTTTTTTAGTCACTTTGTAAACTGAGACGTATCTAGATGTATCTAGTTTCTAGTGCAACGGAATGTACGTAATGTTTGCATAAATAAAATTATTAAGGTGAAAGGTCACTTACTAACGAACGAATCACTCACGACATCCTCGAAAACTATTGGAGCAATCAAGAATATCAAGATGAAATTTGGCAAAGCTGTAGCTTATCGTAGACCTGTTAGGAACGGATTTTGCGACAGGGACAGGGCCAGATATAGGTGGTTTAAAGGGCTCTTGCAAGTTTGTATTTTTTCATTTGACGACCGGATAGCCCAGTGGTTAGTGCCCCTGACTATGAAGCTAGAGGTCCCGGGTTCGAATCCCGGTAGAGGCAGACATTTGTATGATGAATACGAATGTTTGTGCTCGAGTCATGGATGTTGTATGTATTTAAGTATTTATTTACGTACATTATATAAGTATGTTTATTCGTTGCCTGGTACCCATAGCACAAGCTCTGCTTAGTTTGGGACTGGGTCAATTGGTGTAATTTATCCCAAGATAATTATTTATTTATTTATTTAATTATTTATTAATTATATTCTGACTACAAATTCAACATTTGGAGACCACTCCGACCCTCAGATATCGATTTTGAAAGCAATCGGTCCAAAAACTAATGATTTCAAAAAGGCGGTCAGTTTTTTTCATTTTTGATAACGGATTTATGTTTGGGGACCACTAGGATCCTCAGATATCGATTTTGAAGGCAATCAGTCGAAAAACTAAAAATTTCCATATGGTGGCCATTTTTTCCATTTCTGATAACGGATTCATGTTTAGAGACCACTCGGACCTTTAGATTTCGATTTTCAAAACAATCAGTCCAAAAATTAAATATTTCAAAATGGCAGTCACTTTTTCCATTTCTGATAACGGATTCGTATTTAGAGACCACTCGGACTTTCAGATATCAATTTTGAAAACAATCGGTCCAAAAACTAAATATTTCAAAATGGCGGCCACTTTTTCCATTTTTGATAACGGATTCATGTTCGGAGACCACTCGGACCCTCAGATTTCGATTTTGAAAACAATCGGTCCAAAAACTAAATATTTCAAAATGGCGGCCACTTTTTCCATTTTTGATAACGGATTCATGTTCGGAGACCACTCGGACCCTCAGATTTCGATTTTGAAAACAATCGGTCCAAAAACTAAAGATTTCAAAATGGCGGCCACTTTTTCCATTTCTGATAACGGATTCATGTTTAGAGACCACTCGGGCCCTCAGATATCAATTTTGAAAACAATCGGTCCAAAAACTAAATATTTCAAAATGGCGGCCACTTTTTCCATTTCTGATAACGGATTCATGTTCGGAGACCACTCGGACCCTCAGATTTCGATTTTGAAAACAATCGGTCCAAAAACTAAAGATTTCAAAATGGCGGCCACTTTTTCCATTTTTGATAACGGATTCATGTTCGGAGACTACTCGGACCCTCAGATTTCGATTTTGAAAACTCCAAAAACTAAAGATTTCAAAATGGCGGCCACTTTTTCCATTTCTGATAACGGATTCATGTTTAGAGACCACTCGGGCCCTCAGATATCAATTTTGAAAACAATCAGTCAAAAAACCAAATATTTCAAAATGGCGGCCACTTTTTCCATTTCTGATAACGGATTCATGTTTAGAGACCACTCGGGCCCTCAGATATCAATTTTGAAAACAATCAGTCAAAAAACCAAATATTTCAAAATGGCGGCCACTTTTTCCATTTCTGATAACGGATTCATGTTTAGAGACCACTCGGGCCCTTAGATATCGATTTTGAAACTAATAGGTCGAAAAACTAAAATTTTAAAATGGCGGGGTTAACCGGTTAATTTCACTCAACAAAACCTGAATTGGTGCAAAAACCGGTTTATTTAATAACCGGTTAAAAAACCGGTAACCAAACCGTTAACCGCAATCCATTTCGGTTTCGGCCATTGACCCCAAACCGGTTAATTTCAAAAACCGGTTTCCGATCCCTGTCCGCGACTCTACTTCTATATGTCCACCTGGGGTCACAGCGGGTGTTTAATATGCATTAATGTTTACATTTTGCCTTACACGACATTGTTTGTGTTTCATCAAGTTTATGTAAACACGTGTTATGTGGGTTCAGTAACTTTGGGTAAATTAGTTAAATTAAAGAAATCGGAAGTCATGATAAAGAATTTACATACATACATACATAGTGCAGTCTTAAAAACTGTCTCTTAAAAGTTGGTAATTCTCTTTGGTAGGTACTTACTACAAATGCACAGATATCAAGGGCCTTATCATGACGTCCTAATTCCGACTCAGCTCAAGTTTTAGCTGTCACTTTTAGCATGAATCTGACAGCGAGCGAAACTAAACTGAATCGCACTAAGACGTCATGGTAAAGCCCCAGATATACCAGCTAGCTCATTACGTAACTCGCTCGCAATCGTAATCGTGTTCATTTTGACAGTTCATGTATGGGTTGACAATTGGCATCGGAATCAGCTAGCTGTCACATTCATACTAGAACTGTCAAAATGAACACGATGGCGATTGCGAGCGAGTTACGTAATAAGCTAGCAGATTACGCACATACGATTCGTATTGAAACCAAGCGTGCTGACTTTACCACTCACTGTGACGTAGGCGAAATTTATGGTATTTTCATTCTTACTGTCCTATTTGGTAAACAAAATTCTAACCTCAATGTGCAAATTTTGGGATTATTGCAATGAAAGAAAGAAAGAAAGAAAGAAAGAAAAAGGTTTATTTGGTGCAATATAAAAACAAAAACCGTACAAAAATATCCATAAAATGAAAACACACACCAAAAAGGTTGCCGCTCAGCATGTGTCAGACAAAGGCACCTATGTCTGACGCTGGTTTTCAGGGCAACCAAAAACAAAAACAAAACAAACAGAAACTTACAGCTAAATTGCTATTACTGCAATGAGTTTTTGTCTAAATAGTTTACAACTTGAGCTGGAAATGCTCCAGCAAATGTGTCGTGAACTATTTACCTCTACGATTCGCCATTTTGATTGTGATCAGAACCAGTGAGCGAACCACAGACAAAACAATAGAGCGCTGGAATCGCAAAAAGGCCGTATTGGAGAATTTTTCTGCGTATTTATTCAGATCCCAGGATTTGTGTTTTGTTCCGGCCGTTGGCGGCGAAAATAATTAAATTCGCAGTTGATGAATTGCGTTTTGTATTTTTCTTTTGAGGGAGAAATTGAATGGTGTATCAAAGCGTTTGGTATCCTATAAAGTATAGTCGATAAAAAAAATCTTATAATTTTATAACTAAGGTTCAATATCATTTTGAACGATTTAAATCACCAAGGACTGTTATCCCCAAGTCAATGTTAGTCAACTGTTCTGTTTTTTCTGATGCAAGAAATGTCTTGAAAAATAGCTAACTATTTTTCAAGACATTTCTCTGGCACCTGATCGACTAAAGACTACTATGATCACGATAAAGAATACTAATTACATAGGTACTTACTTACTTACTAATACACCACCTAATGAGGTGGTAAAAGCAATGGAATAGTGCGAAGGAGGGGTAATTATACAAAAGATCCACAAATGGGTCGAAGTGTATCCGTAAGGGCCCCTAGTTAGTAAGATAAGATACTAATACACCATATCGGTACTATTCGTTTAGTATAAAATCATTGACTTTTTGTTTTCTAAATTTCTAAACGACACTGAAAATTAGAACAGAAAAATCCGAAAAGTAATTCTATGGCAAGGAATCGAGCCCGGATTCTCGTCATTCCGTGTTGGTGCAGTACCGCTACACCACCCATAGCAGAAAAGGTGTTCGTTTTCTGTTTATTTTATTTTGCTCAAAATGTATTGTAGGTATCTATTTCTATTAATCCATGTGTATCGAATGTGAGTAAATAAATGTTTCTCTCTTTCTCTCTTCCTCTAATATGCCTACCTTCGTTACGAATTTATGATAACGATTCAGGTGGCCGTTCTCCGTTCGTTTTGTGATTGTTTCGTACAGGAAATACATCATTCAAACAGATGACGCTTGGCGACAAAAAATCGCATAGTAACAAAGTTACGTGACAGCTGGTACAGCCAGAAAAAATCGCAGGCTTACTTACCTGCTATGGGTGGTGTAGCGGTATAGCACGCATCACGGAATGATGAGGACCCGGGTTCGATTCCCGGCCGATTTACTGAATTTTTCTGTGTTCTAATTTTCAGTGTCGCTTAAAATTTTTATTTCACCGTCTTACTCGCTTATCCTATCACCAAGCAGCAGTGTTGTCGCTGCTGTGTTCAAGCGTGGAGACTAACCCCATTCATAAACGCTTTATAGGCTTCTGCTAACTTAACAATCGTTTGTCCTTATCTGTCACTTTGACATTTACCTTTCACAGATAAGGACAAACTATTATTGAGTTGGCAGAAGCCGAGCGTTTATGAATAAGAGGGTAAGAGAGTGAAATTACTCTACAGCGCAACTATTGCTAGGCGGAAGGATTATTGTATCGAGTATTAAAAATAGCCATATTAAAAAAAAAAAAAAAAAAGATCGCGGTGTACCTAGTTGAAACACTGGCCTATTGCCCACGAGTTTGAGACTTTGGTTTGTATCGCCCATAACTTCCCAAGTCACGGCAATTTGTCTCTTATTTAATTCCCTCATGTTGTACCTTAAACAACCTAACCATTGCGTGCGGTTAACCATTCCGTACTTCAAATAGGCGCTTTATAGGCGTAACAGCGATTACGAGAACAGTAATAAAACAAATCTTTCTTTTTACTGTTACCGTAAGTTGGAGGATAAAGAACCTTCCGAACAACCTGAATTGCTAAATAATGGGCCGAAGTTGGAGAGATTTTGTTTTGGGGAAAATGTGGTGGAAATTGCAGATTGATTTAGCTGTCAAGGACGTTTATTAAGACCCATTGGTAGCTTGGGAGCCTTACCATGACGGCCTAATTCCGACTCAGTTCAAGTTTTAGCTGTCACTTTTAGTATGAATCTGACAGCGAGCGAACCTAAACTGAATCGCATTAAGACGTCATGGTAAGGTCCCAGGCTGCTATTCAACCTTATGTTTGATGTAAATTTGACGACCGGATGGCCTAGTGGTTAGAGAACCTGACTATGAAGCTTGAGGTCCCGGGTTCGATCCCCGGTCGGGGCAGATATTTGTATGAAAAATACTAATGTTTGTTCTCGAGTCTTGGATGTTTAATATGTATTTAAGTATGTATTTATCTATATAAGTATGTTTATCCGTTGCCTAGTGCCCATATCACAAGCTTTGCTTAGTTTGGGACTAGGTCAATTGGTGTCAATTGTCCCAAGATATTAAAAAAAAAAAACTAGCTCATGCAAGTGACTTGCCAAATCCTCTTTCTCTTGTAAATTTCTTAAAATCCTCCCTTGTTCCTTGTTTATAAAATCGACAATGTATTTCATGTCTAACACCTCAGCGTAATGCTGAGCCAGCGACCGTTTCACTTTTGCGAAGACACACACACATTAATACATTGCTGATCTATTTTCATGTCTGTGTTTTATGTTTCATTTTTGTACAATTGTGTGTAAGCTCTTTTTCTGTGTCTTTCAAAAAAGAATAAATGTCTTCTTTCTTTCTTTCAGTTTCTGTTCTACGAGTAGATGAACTACACATAATAAATTTGCTTCTCCTCTACCATAACGTGGTAAAAGTTTTTACCTAACGCCTGATTTAATCTTATTCAGTTCCAGATAAAATGTTTTTGTCTCAGCTTTGATAAGTCATTCGATATTTTTTCTCCTTCTCACCATGACCCCAGGACCAGGAAAGTTCTAATCAGGTCGTTGCACATACGTCTTCCCTAGTGGTCGTTGTCATCCGTTGCTGAAAGTGATCCCGTAACAGTCAGTGGACCACTCGGGTCTGCGGATGACGGCTCATCGGCTAAAATCGTCAGCATTTTAAGAGTTATACGAACTTGGTTAAGGGTCTTTTGGCTATTTTGTACGGGGCCCTGAAAAGGAAAAGTTTCATCCAAAAGTTGGCGGTTAATGGCTGCGTTCGTTAAACCTTATTTTGTTAGTTGCCGAACTGAAACTGCTAAATGATTCAGAACAACTTGCTGATTGTGTTCAGAGCTACAGTCCTTAGAATGCTATTCGGGTTTGTATTGTTGTCTCAGTCACTCTTATGGTTTTTTGATACTTGAATCGGCCGAGTGAGGGAAATAGCAAGACAAACCCTAATGGTATTCTAAGAGCTCACGAGCTGTATGTGTGAAGTGAAGAAGAAGAAGACACATCATCATCATTACCAGCCTATATACGTCCCACTGCTGGGCACAGGCCTCCCAGAACGAGAGGGCTTGAGCTATAGTTCCCACGCGGGCCCAGTGCGGATTGGGAACTTCACACACACCATTGAATTGCTTCGCAGATGTATGCAGGTTCCCTCACGATGTTTTTCTTCACCGAAAAGTTCACTTCTAAAACACACTTTAACTTTATTGATAAAGTCCCAATTGATGTTTCAACTGAGGCCTTACCATGACGTCTTAATGCGATTCAGTTTAGGTTCGCTCGCTGTAAGATTCATACTAAAAGTGACAGCTAAAACTTGAACTGAGTCGGAATTAGGACGTCGTGGCCCCTGAACGTGGTATTAAAAAATACATTTTTTAAATTTATTCCGCATTTGCATTTTTTCCATCCAATCTTGTAACTCCAAGAGGGTTGTTTAAATTATTTCGCTGCACAAAATTTTAAACGTTCCGTAGACTGAAAATGCTATAGCAGTTTACATAAATAGGTACTTAAATCACGTCTTTACTTTATCTCTAAATAAAAATTGATGATTTTCAGCGCCTTCTTACGCCAAAACTATAAGAGATATGGCTTTTGTGTGTATGGCAGATTTATAGTTTTATTGTATACTAGCTTTTGCCCGCGACTTCGTCCACGTAGACTTCATTTATTTTCAAATAGCTTTTGCCCGCGGCTTCTCTCGCTTGTAGGTACCAGTAGTACCTATTTCAATCCCGTTTTTTTCCAGTTCCCGTAAGAATTTCAGTAAATGCTCTCTTAATGCTACCCTACACTCCCCAAGCAACCCACTTGCCAAATTTCAGCTTTCTACGACCTGTAAAACGAAAAATCCCGTTTTTTCCCGTTCCCGTGGGAAATTTGGAAAGTCCTCTCTTAATGCTCCACTACACTCCAAGCAATCTACATGCCGAATTTAGGCTTTCTACGACCAGTAAAACGAAAAATCCCGTTTTTTCCCGTTCCCGTGAGAATTTTGAAAAGTCCTCTCTTAATGTTCCTCTACACTCCCCAAGCAACTTACGTGTCGAATTTCAGCTTTCTACAACCAGTAAAACGAAAAGTCCCGTTTTTCCCGTTCTCGTGGGAATTTCGAGAAATTGTCTCTTAATGCTCCTCTACACTCATCAAGAAACCTAAATGCCGAATTTCAGCTTTCAACAACCAGTAAAACGAATAGTCCCGTTTTCCCGTGTCGGGAAATTGTATCTTAGTGCTTCCCTACACCGATCAAGCAACCTACATGCTAAATTTCAACTTTCTAAGACCAGTATAATTAAAAATCCCGTTTTTTCTCGTTCGTTTCCGTCAGAATTTCGGGAAATCCTTTTGTAGTGTCTGTAATACTTCTGTAATTTCAGTTTTCTACGACCAGATCCTGTAGAACTGTATATAAATCCCGTTTTTTCCTTATCCTGTGGAAATTACTTTCTTAGTTATCTAATCACCTACTTGTGTATTTGAAGAGTCTCGTTATTATAGTTACGTAGTTAGGGTCACACGAAATCGAATATATAAATCCCGTTTTTTCCCATTTCCGTGGAAATTTCCAAAAATAGGTACGTGTGTTTTTGTTTTCGTAATCAGCGACCCGATAAACCGTACAAACAAATACCCATGTTGATTTTCAGACTTTGTCACCACATTTCCCCCTTAGGGGTTGAATTTTAAAAAACCTGAAAGAGGTATTTATCGTCAGGAATACTCCTGCGAAGTTTCGAATAAAATAGTCTAATCTTGTTTCTCCATACAAACTTTGGACCCCCATTTAACCCCTTTAGGGGTCGAATTTTAAAAAAATGTTTTCTTAGTGCACCCCTAGATAAGGAACCTACATGCCAAATTTTGAATCTCTAGAACCAGCGGTTTAGGCTTTGCGTTGATATGTCAGTCAGTCAGTTTCTTCTTTTATATTTAGATTTTTAGAAACAGCCCCGAAGTTGAATGCACTTATTCTGTCCCGCGGGAATTTCGCATTTTCCCGGAGAACATGTTTTCGTGCTATAATCATCTACAGGTGTGCCAAAATTAAAGAATCTAGTTAACAGTTATGTACTGAGAAATAATATAAATCTCATTTAATTCCTAACTCGTGGGGATTTCAGAAAATCCCTTCTTAGTGCTCCTTTGAGTTGGGATAATCAAGATATACGTCTGCCAAATTTCAAGTTCCTAGGTCTAGAGGTTTAGGCTGCGTTGTCTGTCAGTCACTCTGAATGGGACATATAAATCTCATTTTTTTTCTTATCCCGTGGGAATATCAAAAAATCCTGAAATTAGTTTTTTAGTGTTACAATCATCTACATGTGTGCCGAATTTGAAGAGTCTAGTTATTACTGTTACTGAGAAATATATGAACCTCATTTATTCCTTATTCCGTGGGAATTTAAAAAAAAATCCTTCTTAGCGCTCTTTTGGGATACTCAAGATATACGTCTGCCAAATTTCAAGTTCCTAGGTCCAGCGGTTTAGGCTGTGCGTTGTCAATCAGTCACTCTGAATCGATCATATAAATCCCATTTTTTCCCTTTCCCGTGGGAATGTCAAAAAATCCTGGAATTAGTTTTTTAGTGTTACGATCATCTACCACAAGTGTGCTGAATTTGAAGAGTCTAGTTATTACAGTTTTACTAAAAAACATATAAGCCTCATTTATTCCATATCCCGTGGGAATTTCGAAAAATCCCTTCTTAGTGCTCCTCTGGGATACTCAAGGTATATGTGTGAAAAATTTCAAGTTTCTAGGTCCAGTGGTTTAGGCTGTGCGTTGTCTGTCAGTCACTTAGTAACGGAACAGTTTTATATATACAGACTAGCTTTTGCCCGCGACTTCGTCCGCGTAGACTTCATTTATTTTCAAATAGCTTTTGCCCGCGGCTTCTCTCGCTTGTAGGTTGGTACCTATTTCAATCCCGTTTTTTTCCCGTTTCCGTAAGAATTTCGGTAAATACTCTCTTAATGCTACCCTACACACCCCAAGCAACCCACTTGCCAAATTTCAGCTATCTACGACCTGTAAAACGAAAAATCCCGTTTTTTCCCGTTCCCGTGGGAATTTCGGAAAGTCGTCTCTTAATGCTCCACTACACTCTCCAAGCAATCTTCATGCCGAATTTTAGTTTTCTATAACCAGTAAAACGAAAAGTCCCGTTTTTCCCGTTCCCGTAAGAATTTCGGGAAATGCTCTCTTAATGCTCCTCTACATTCATCAAGCAATCTACATGCCGAATTTCAGCTTTCCACAAACAGTAAAACGAATAGTCCCGTTTTTCCGTTTCGGGAAATTGTATCTTAATGCTTCCCTACACTGATCAAGCAACCTACATGCTAAATTTCAACTTTCTAAGACCAGTGTAATTAAAAATCCCGTTTTTTCCCGTTCGTTTCCTTCAGAATTTTGGGAAATCCTTTAGTAGTGTCTGTAATACTTCTGTAATTTCAGTTTTCTACGACGAGCTCCTGTAGAACTGTATATAAATCCCGTTTTTTCCTTATCCCGTGGAAATTACTTTCTTAGTTATGTAATCACCTACTTGTGTACGAAATTTGAAGAGTCTAGTTCTTTATTATAGTTACGTAGATAGGGTCACACGAAATCGAATATATATATCCCGTTTCTTCCCGTTTCCGTGAAAATTTCCAAAAATAGGTACGTGTGTTTTTGTTTTCGTAATCAGTGACCCGATAAACCGTAAAATTATATACCCATTTTGATTTTCAGACTTTGTCACCACATTTCCCCCTTTTAGGGGTTGAATTTTCAAAAAACCTGAAAGAGGTGTTTACACATTTATCGTCAGGAATACTCCTGCGAAGTTTCGAATAAAATAGTCTAATCTTGTTTCCCCATACAAACTTTGGACCCCCATTTAACCCCTTTAGGTGTCGAATTTTGAAAAATGCTTTCTTAGTGTCTTTTGAATGTCTAGAACCAGCGGTTTAGGCTGTGCGTTGATATGTCAGTCAGTCGTTTCTTCTTTAATATATTTAGATTTTTAGAAACAGCCCCGTAGTTGAATGCACTTATTCTGTTGGAATTTCGCATTTTCCCGGAGAACATGTTTTAGTGCTACAATCATCTACAGGTGTGCCAAAATTGAAGCGTCTAGTTATTACAGTTATGTACTGAGAAATATATAAATCTCATTTAATTCCTAACTCGTGGGGATTTCAAAAAATCCCTTCTTAGTGCTCCTTTGGGTTGGGATAATCAAGATATACGTCTGCCAAATTTCAAGTTCCTAGGTCCAGTGGTTTAGGCTGTGCGTTGTCTGTCAGTCACTCTGAATGTAACATATAAATCTCTTTTTTTTCTTATCCCGTGGGAATATCAAAAAATCCTGAAATCAGTTTTTTAGTGTTACAATCATCTACATGTGTGCCGAATTTGAAGAGTCTAGTTATTACTGTTACTGAGAAATATATGAGCCTCATTTATTTATTTATTTATTTATTTATTTATTTATTTATTAGATTGTAATGTCATGTACATTTATATTAAAAGGTGTTAAGCATACATTAGTCGGTCCATGATTTATTCCCTATCCCGTAGGAATTTCAAAAAAAATCCTTCTTAGCGCTACTTTGGGATACTCAAGATATACGTCTGCCAAATTTCAAGTTCCTAGGTCCAGCGGTTTAGGCTGTGCGTTGTCAATCAGTCACTCTGAATCGAACATATAAATCCCATTTTTTCCTTCTCCCGTGGGAATATCAAAAAATCCTGAAATTAGTTTCTTAGTGTTACGATCATCTACATGTGTGTTGAATTTGAACAGTCCAGCTATTACAGTTTTACTGAAAAATATATAAGCCTCATTTATTCCCTATCCCGTGGGAATTTCGAAAAATCCCTTCTTAGTGCTCCTCTGGGATATTCAAGGTATATGTGTGCCAAATTTCAAGTTTCTAAGTCCAGTGGTTTAGGCTGTGCGTTGTCTGTCAGTCACTTAGTAACGGAACAGTTTTATATATACAGATTATTTCATTGCTACACACTTTTCCTGTATCGCGAACAGTTTTCTCAAAAACTTCAAAAAACTCCGTTTTGGGACACTTTAGGGGCGTGGGGGGCGGCACACCCGGAGGACGGGGGAGAGTTGATAAATTTTGACATCTCCCCATAAGGTATCCATAGATAAATGTTCAACATATTTTGCCGAATTTTGAGCAATTTTGACGCAACTAATGGCTTCCCGCGATCTTTATCAGATCGTCCATCCACCTTGCGGGAGGCCTACCAACAGCCATCACAAACGGTGGTAGCCGAGTGGTTTGACGTTTGGCCTCTAAAGGCTAGTGGGTTTGAATCTGGGCTCGCGCACCTCTCATTTGTTTCGGAATTTTCAAAATTACATTTGGTATGCCGTAACTGTAATGAAAGTAAAATTTTCGATGCAATTTTATTGTAAATAGCTTGTAATTAAAACGACACGCAATAATTTTAGGTTTTCGTCCTTGTGTTCAAAGGGACCCTCATTTTCTTGGCCTGAATAGAAAGCCGGTCAAGAACGAAACATCCGGCGCTCGGCCTCGGGCCTTGGGCTCTGCTAGAGCCTTGAGTGTGAAGGGATCTTAATCCTATTTTTATTCAACCTTATCCTACTACTAAAGCTGTTGCCAGCGACTTCGTCTGCAAAGAATTCGTTTATCGCTATCCCGCGGGAATTTTCCGGGATAAAATGTAGCCTATGTGCTATTCCAGACTTTTCTCTATCTATGTGCTGAATTTCATCCAGATTCGTCGGGCCGTTCTGGCGTGATTGAGTAACAAACAAACATCCATCCATCCATCCATCCATACTTTCGCATTTATAATATTAGTTAGATTAGATAATATTATAAAAAGCCATGGTACCCTAGTGGTTTGACGTGGCCTCTCAAACAGAGGGTCGCGGGTTCGAATCCTGGGCTCGCACCTCTGTGTTTTTCGGAATTTATGTGTAACATTTGAAATTTACCATGAGCTTTTCGGTGAAGGAAAACATCGTGAGGAAACCTGCACATATCTGCGAAGAAATTCAATGGTGTGTGTGTTAAGTTCCCAATCCGCACTGGGCGCGCGTGGGAACTATAGCCCAAACCCTCCAATACACGGAGGAGGCCTATGCCATGAGGCACGCCGAATTACGCGACAATTTAATAAAATAAGATAAACGACAATAACAACAACAACATGTACTTACTGAAATTGTAGCGAATTCGGAATAAAAGAGGCTTATAATTTTTGCACGTGAGTGTATTTAATTTAACATTTAAATACATTTCTGTAGTGGTACAACTAGGGATTGCAATCCGGATAATCCGAAATCCGAAATAACCGGATAAATCCGGATTTTGTCGCCTTTTATAAATTCGGATTTTTAGCATAAAAACCGGTTTTTTCGGATTTCAATTACAGTTGACAAAGTTGACATTTTTTAAGCAGAATTTCCTATTGAATTTAGTTTTATTTAATTCATTCATGCGTTCGTTTCGTTCCCCGCCACGTAGCACTATGTATCCCTCTCCTCTCCGCGCTTTACTGGCTACCTCATACTTAGCTTAAGATCTAGCTAGTCGGCCGGTCCGGTAGTACTGTACTGCAGACACAGCGGTACTGGACTGATTAAACGCGGATTATCAAGATTTTTGCAGTTTTATTTTTTATATTCTTAGGGAAATTTTAAAAACAATAAAATTGAACACCATTAGGTTTCAAAAAACATGTAATTACATGAAAATTTCAAAATATTTATAAAAATCCGAAAAATCCGGATAATCCGGATTTGTACAAGTTGATAATTTGTAAATCCGGATTTGAGAAAAGAACCAGATTTTGCAATCCCTAGTACAACTTACACTGTAAGTCTCGTCTGAGACACACAGACGCCCTCAAGCACAATTCAATTCAATTCAATTCAAATAAGTTTATTGCCAGAACATAGTCAATACAAAAAGGTCTTAGTGTTACAAGATGTTCTTATGTTCTACCCTAATTGAGCGTGCAATATTAAAATTATTTTCTTTCAGCATTACAAAATACAACACACAGATACATAGAGTCTGTCTAACCAAAGCTGAACCTGTAAAAGCGCGGCAATTTCAAAAAATCATGACCGGGTAACACAGGATCACTCACACAGCTGCAATTTTCTTAGAGAAATGTCAATTTGACATACAACATGACACCTCAGATAGACACTTAAAGACAAAATGTTGCCAATCAAATAACTAGTGGGTTCAGCTTTGGTTAAACAGACTCTAGATACCACATAGTCATTATGTTATACACTCCTGGTATAAGTATGTTAGTAATTGAATGAATTGCAGTTGTGAGAAAACAAAGTTGTTTGTTTGAATCAGTTTTTTAATCTCAAAGTCAAAATAATATAACAAATTATTAAAAAAAAAAAAACTAAATTTAAAAATTGTAATAAAAAGGGTCGGTTGTGTTTGCGACAGCAGTAATTGCACGAAAATCCGTTCAGTAGTTTTGAGTTCGCAAACAGACAGACAGACGCGGCGGGGGCCATACATTCATAGATAATCACGTCTTTACCCCTTACGGGGTTAACAGAGCCTAAGGTAATAAGACCTACACGCGAGGTACATCGATTTATAATTTATGCAGAGGAAATACAAGTGTTCTAAGCCCGAGTATGCATACGTACTTTTAAAAATTTGCCCCTTTTTGTATTATTTTAATCAACGGGGAGACTTGAAAATTGTTATTTTTAAGTGGCAGAGCAATAAAAATTTAATCAACTTCAACATTACACTGAATTCATCGGAGTGTAGTGTTTAATTCGTCCACGGGGGGCGCTTAGAACCACAGATGAGTTTAGTTTTCGTTTTACTAGTTACTTTGAGTCTATTCCCTAGGTGAATGTTTCAGTTTTACTTAGAATGAAATAGTTTATCTTTTGATGTCTTAAAATGAAACGTAACAATGTAAACTCTAATTCCTTTACCGATCCATAAAAGTTAACGACTGGTTTAAGGTCCCGTCTAAGAGCCACCTTTACTGATCTGGCAACTAGAAAAAAAAAACAATTTTAAACGTATTTATAAACGTTTCTGAGCATACTGTTAGAACGAGGGCTTGGGCTAGTTCCCACGCGGGCCTAGTGCGAATTGGGAACTTACTTAATGTGCGAAATTACATTTGAAATTTATCATGACCTATCGTTGAAGGAAAAACATCGTGAAGAAACCCACATACATCTGCGCATGGAAGCAATTCAATGGTGTGTGTGAAGAAAACAATATTTTAAAAACAGCAAAGCCGCGGGCAACAACTAAGTGCATATTAGTGTAATCAGTAGGCTTATTGTCTAACTCGCTCGCAATCGCCATCGTGTTCATTTTGACAGTTCATGTATGGGCTGACAATTGGCATCGGAATCAGCTAGCTGTCACATTCATACAAGAACTGTCAAAATAAACACGATGGCGATTGCGAGCGAGTTAGACAAAAAGCCTACCGATCGGCACAATATGAACTCCGAATTTGTAACTTTAGACTACAAGGCCTGGGGCCTTACCATGACGTCTTAACGCGACTCAATTGGGATTCAGTTAAGTTCGCTCGCTGTCAGATCCAATACGACGACCGGCGACGACCGGATGGCCTAGTGGTTAGAGAACCTGACTATGAAGCTTGAGGTCCCGGGTTCGATCCCCGGTCGGCGCAGATATTTGTATGAAAAATAAGAATTTATTCTCGAGTCTTGGATGTTTAATATGTATTTAAGTATGTATTTATCTATATAAGTATGTTTATCCGTTGTCTAGTGCCCATATCACAAGCTTTGCTTAGTTAGGGACTAGGTCAATTGGTGTCAATTGTCCCAAGATATTTATTTATTTATTTTTATACTAGAAATGACAGCTGAAACCTGAACTGAGTCGGAATTGAATCGTCACGAGGACGTCACGGTAAGGCCCCATCTTACTTCGTGTATGTAAACACAAACTATGAAGCACGCGATGTTCGGACTGCTTCCAACATTGTAACTCCAATGTTAGCACAGTCTCCTAGAAACAATCAGTACACTGAAAAAGATATTTAACCAAACTACTTCGGCTATTTCATCAATAACCATAATTCGGTAAGGCTGCATTAAAGTTAATTTGATTTAACAAACAGTATGCTTATTGTCTAACTCGCTCGCGATCGCCATCGTGTTCGTTTTGACAGTTCTTGTATGAATGTGACAGTTAGGTGATTCCGATGCCAATTGTCAGCCCATACATGAACTGTCAAAATGAACACGATGGCGATTGCGAGCGAGTTAGACAATAAGCCTAGTTTACCTATAAAGAACAAAACATAACCAAAGATTTTCGTAAGACATTGCCTCAGTTATGTAGTCACTTTTTTAAGTTACAGACTGACGAAAGTTCGGTTTCATTTAGCAAATTATTATTTTTCAGTGTAGCTCAATTATGAAAAACTAGCGAATCTGCTCAGCTGCGGTCATTGTCTTGTTACGTTCTAGGGGTGAAATTTTGATAATCTAGTATGTGATAGAGCACCTCCTGAAACGGCCTGAAACGGTATTACAGCCTGCTGAAAACGCCTCTGAGGCACAGAAAAACACGATCAAAAATTTTGGCACCTGCCTAGCCCACCCGACCGGCGTAACAGTCTTATTTTTAATCGTTTCTCGTTATTCTATAGCCAAGTAGCATGTTATCTTTTTAAACATATTTGATAATAGTAAAGACCTATTATCAAATATGTTCTCTATATATAATAGCAAAAACGCCGCCGTCTTTTTCCAATATCTGCGTCAAGCCGTGAAACATTTGAAAACTAAAATGACACCTCAATGCAGAGCTTTACCTTGCCAGATTTGGGCTGGGAAGTAGTGGGTGAGCCAGACAATTTTTCTTTTATATTGTGAAGATTAACAGTGGCATGAATTGGTTGTGTTTTTTGGTAACTCGTCCTTGGACCACATAGGGGGGCGGTACATAAATTTTTCAAATATTTTATTTTATAATTATAAAACACAATTTAATATGTAGCAGACGTATTCAACATGAACAAAAATAAGAGTACTAAAGAAATAAACCATGTCAATCAAGATATGACATGTCTATGACACTGAGACCTTCAACAACAAAACATTAATTTAGATTTTGAAAACCTGAAACTCTTAGCTTTACATTTTTGTTTATATTAAGTTATTTGCGTGGCTTTCCAAGATAATTCAAGTTACGGTCCTGTATTACTGTTTCATAGCGGGTACTGTGACAAGCTCTCAAAAGCTCTTATTCGGCACTTTGCAGCTCAAGTGACGGCATATTTGGAAGTGCTCATGTAACCGTCGGTCTGTCTTCTTCAGCCTGAAAGGTTTAGTGTTTGTTTAACTGACTACGTTCGTGAACAACGAAAAGTGGACGCTTTAAAAGCGTAATACCTGATGTTATTTTTTTTGTTAAAAAATAATTTTTTAACGTTATTGATAAATGTATCGCTATAAATAGCTTTTTAAGTGCAAATTTCAAGTACATCTAACTTTTGGAAGTGGGTAGAATTTTTTATGACAAACTTTTAAATTCCTATCTAATGTTTGAAACCACCACCCGCAGTAGCTCTACAGTAGACTGTTAGAAGACGAGTAGACTGGTAGAAGACGAGTAGACTGGTAGCAGACGAGTAGACTGGTAGAAAGAAAGAAAGAAAACATTTATTGACATAATACGACACATAAAAAGAATAAAAAAACAAAAAAGAACATTTCAAAACATAAATCATGTGCCGAAAGTGCCAAAAGGGCCACACTCAGCATGTTGCTGCGGCAGGCCGCATCCTTGATTTACAGTGTAACTCTTTTGCCCAAAACTAAAAATTGCGAGGACGACACAAACGTCAGAGACAGTGGGAAAGAAACAAATCTGTATGGCAACACTTGAGTGGTCCAATTGTTTATAATACAATAAAACCCCACAAGCCGACCAGCTATTATTTTACGATTTTTATAGAAGACGAGTAGACTGGTAGAAGGCGAGTAGACTGGTAGAAGACGAGTAGACTGGTAGCAGACGAGTAGACTGGTAGAAGACGAGTAGACTGGTAGCAGACGAGTAGACTGGAAGAAGACGAGTAGACTGGTAGCAGACGAGTAGACTGGTAGAAGACGAGTAGACTGGTAGAAGACAACTAGTAGAAGACGAGTAGACTGGTAGAAGACTAGTAGACTGCTAGAAGACGAGTAGACTGGTAGAAGACGAGTAGATTGGTAGAAGACGAGTAGACTGCTAGAAGACGAGTAGACCGGTAGAAGACGAGTAGACCGTTAGAAGACTAGTAGATTCGTGAAACGTCCCGATAGGGTGATTAACCGTCAAATGATTTACCTACGTGATTAAGTCCCAATTGGTAGTTGTAGTTTCGAAAAGATAAAGTCGCTCATGGGATATAAATAAAAGTACACCAATCGATATCGAAAGCGTACGACTATGCCATAGATCCCTTGTTTTGCATAGTTAATGAGGCTCATACATACTCGTAGTTCAGAGCAAAGCCCGAATGAATATTCAAAGCACCACGTTATCGGGGACCGAATTCATGCGAAAACTTTAAGTTTTGAAGGGACTTTAAAAACGTAGATAAGTTATAACTGGCAGTGTATTTATAAATATGTACATTAATTCGATGGTCCGTTCTAAGAAGTACGAAGAACGCTCTGACCATGCTTTCCCTAAGTTTAGTATTCCCTAAGCTTATACATACGATAATATGCTTAGGATCATAGTAACCAAATATAAAGCTAAAATTTTCGAAATTTCCCCAGAGAGCGCAATATTTTGTAGTATCTAGACACGCGGGAGCGTTCATCCAAGTTCAAAGTGAATGGAACTGGGAGGCTACTCCGAAATTCGATTTTTGAAGTTCGTATCCCACCGTCCCTCTCACTCTCAAATTAATAACCATTAGTGAGAGCGGAATGGCACAAAACGAACTATCGCATTTCGGAGTATAAGGCCTGTAGGCTTATTGACTAACTCGCACGCAATCACCATCGTTTTCATTTTGACAGTTCATGTATGAACTGATAGTTGGCATCGGAATCAGCTAGCTGTCACATTCATACAAGAACTATCAAAATGAACACGATGGCGATTGCGAGCGAGTTAGACGCTGTCGCGAGTGTGACGCGCTGTGTGACGCTGCCGTAATCCTTTGCTTGCCCAAAATGAAAATTTCATTAATGTACCTACCTCAAACAATTATGTTTGTCGTGTCGTGGGATAAAATGTACGTCACCGGCATCCTATGTTTCTGATAGTATCTTCGTTTAAAAGTATTGAAGAAAAAAAAATATTTTGAAGATCAAAGAGTCCTTTAAGTCCCCTTTTACAAACTTTATTTAATAAAATAAAATAACTAACTTTCATTTGAAAAGTAAATAATCCTTCGACCAGTTCGACTCCTAGTCAGACAATTTTATAATGGTTCAGTTTGATAAAAAAAATATCTCTACATAGGGAGATGTGGGGAGGTAGAGAGGCCTTTGCCCAACAGTGGGGCACAAATATAAGCTAATATAATAATAATAATATAATATATTTTTATTAATATTCGTACCCTCTATTAATCATACTTTACACATTAAGTATATTGAAAGTCGATTTATATTCTCTTCCAATGATCCGATAGACTTCAAAAGTATACAGTACCATCAACAAAAACCATGTTTTATTTTGACTAAAACTTATTTTGGTCTCGTTTCGTTGCATATCTGCATTATGCAGTTATTTCGTCGCAGCGTGCACGGCTTTTAAAATTAATTGGTTTACCGCATGAAAATTCCGGTGATTGGGAAAATAATGCATAGACATAAACAAATACACTTAATTTCGTGTTTACTTTTATTACCTATGTATTGGAAACAATCGACCAACGTTCCGACGCCATCACCGGGAATAGACCGCCAGTGTTGCCATATACTACATCCAGTAAATGTCCATTCACCGTTGATTTGAAGACGGCTTTACGTTCAGGGAACACAGACGGCAGGCAATTCCATTCCTCAGTTGCCTGAATAACGTTGCAAATGGAAATTGCATTAAAACGTTGCTTGTATAGACTTGCCATGTGAGTTCACGCCTACCGACAATACTGTCCAGTATTTAAAGTGAAAAATAAAGCAATTTCTATCTCCATAATGGCCACTCAACTAGTGGTCCGTTTCTCGAAGATTCAATTGTTTTACAAGTCTAAACTAGCAACATAGCGTAATTAACCAATCAGTGGTTGGCATTTGACCAATGTTGCCAGTTAAGGTTGAATTTGTAACTTTTGTAGCATTGTAGTTTACGTATAACATAGAAACCGCACAGACGTAATAGCAACTCTATTTGCAAGTTTCAATGTTTGACAAGAGTTTTCAGTTGACGCGACTAGAAACTTAAATTTGTATAGTTGTTGCCTGTTGCTGGTATTTTTTGCGGTATACACGGAGCCTTTTTGTTGCTACTACTGACAACTTTTAACAATAAACGTTTCTTATTTCTTCTCAAACTTTTAAAGTTGCTGTCTGCTTCGCACCTTACGCCAGTAATCTTGGTGTGTGAAAGCAAACATAAACTGCTTAATCTTCAACGCACATTGATGCTAGGTTTACACGAGCTTGGTATTTGTCATTAGTGTAAGTGATTAGGGACTTATAAGCCGAGTGATAAGCGGCAACTAGTTCACACATTGGTTAGAGCATGATATTAGTACAAGACTAAATTTCACATCACAAATGACAAAGTATCAGTAGATTTTAGCTGGGGGTAGGTACTTGTCGCTTAGTAAGCAAGACCGGCTCCTAATCACTTGTATTCGCAATTTTACTAATATTCAGCACTTATCGAGTTTCACAATTGATAAGTGTAAGTGACAAGTACTAAACATTAGCCACTAAGCTCGTGTAAACCGAAAATGACGCAGCGTGCTTACTAAGCGTACTAAGTAGTGCTAACCAAGGCCACGCACGCTCAGTTGTTATACCAAGTACGAGCTCTTATTATAATCCTTAATCCCCTACAAGAACATGTACAAGACAGAACATACTTACACACGACTATATTCCCAGGTGGGGAGTCAGCATGCTGACAGTAACCGCCGTCGTGAATGCTATACTCAACCAAGTATTCGCAGGTAATTTTGCCACAATATTACGCTATAGCAACCAAGTATTCGCAGGTAATTTTGCCACAATATTACGCTATAGCAACCAAGTGTTCGCAGGTAATTTTGCCGGGATCTCGTCATCTGCTATAAAACTTTTCATAATTGCATCACTTCACAAACTTATCATTTGACACTTTAATGAACCGAAAACTTTTTTAAAAATCGAAAACCTTTAGGCGTGGCTCACATTAGGTTAGGTTAGGTTTGTTTTATAATTCACTACGTAAAAAAAAAAAAGGTTTGTTTTATAAGTTTAACAAGAAGTCAGTTTTAGTAGAAAATAAATGGTTGTCAAATGATGAGTTTGTGAAATGATGAATTTGTGAAAAGTTGTTTAGTAAATGATGGTGAACCAATTTTGCCACCATATTTTGCTATAGCCGGCAATCTGCGCTTAAACATTAAGAGCTGCCGCACACTGAGCTACTAGTCATGTAACACGTAGCAACCACTTTCAGCGCCACTAGCGGCCTTCTGCGGCAGCTCTAAGCAACTAGTTGGGGCCACTAGTCACCGCTACTAGACTAAGATCCCACTGTGAAATTTGCACTTATCTGTTATTTGTTAGAAATAGAAATTGAATCATAAACGTTTTATCTTACGAAACGTTTAATCTGTTTAATGTAAGGTTTTATAACAAATTGTACTACAAGTAATTTTTTCATAATTATTGTTGAAACTATTTTTGCACTCGTTTAATTGGAAAGTTGTTGAAGTTCCATAGATGATGGATTTAAAATATAGCAACGGAAG
Source organism: Pandemis heparana (assembly GCA_963854515.1). Taxonomy (NCBI): domain Eukaryota; kingdom Metazoa; phylum Arthropoda; class Insecta; order Lepidoptera; family Tortricidae; genus Pandemis; species Pandemis heparana. The sequence goes on from OY978031.1 coordinate 4,791,033, forward strand.
GAGAAGAAGTAACCCATTTTTTCTTTTTATTAATATAAAATAAATATCTAAATAAATATCTTGGGACAATTGACACCAATTGATCTAGTCCCAAACTAAGCAAAGCTTGTAATATGGGCACTAGACAACGGATAAACATACTTATATAGATAAATACATACTTAAATACATATTAAACATCCAAGACTCGAGAACAAACATTCGTATTTTTCATACAAATATCTGCCCCGACCGGGGATCGAACCCGGGACCTCGAGCTTCATAGTCAGGTTCTCTAACCACTAGGCCATTCGGTCGTCGTTCGGTCGTATCCGTACTCATCCTACTAATCTTTTAAATGCGAAAGTTTGTGAGAATGTTTGTAACTCTTTCACGCCAGTACGGCTTAACGGATCTGGATGAAATTTGGAACAAAGGTAGATTATGGTCAAGAATAATACATAGGCTACTTTTTATCCCGCAAAATTGCGTAGTTCCCGCGGGATACCGATAAACGAATTCTTTGCAGACGAAGTCGCGGGCACCAGCTAGTCTTTTCTAATACTCTCTCGGACGAAAATAATTTTAAGTATTGTAAAAATAAAGCGGTTTTCACTTCAAAAAAACCAAATAAGGTAACATATTGCTAAAACAATATTTTACATGCCAAGGTTCAATATTATTTGTACGCGTTAACACATCACTTCCAAGACTTTTATTTCAATCACTAGTAACGACTAAATCAGATTTATTGTTTTTTTTTTGTGATCATCATAAAAAATACAAACGCAATTGTTTAAATAACATTAAAAATAAATCAGACAAGTGCAGAATTTCACGATGGGAATTTACGCTATAGTAGCGGCGACTAGTGGCCGGCACTAGTTGCTTAAACGCTGCCGCAGACTGCACGTCTAGCACGAGAGCGAGCAAGAGTGTCGCGTCGCGCGCGTGATAGATTGCCTGTCTTTTTCTTACTGCTCGTTCTAGAAAGAGACGGCTATCTCGCGCGCGACGCGAGCTGAGATGCAGGCTGAGCTACTCGTAGCGATGACAAGTCGCTGCTACTAGTGAAACGATGTGACAGGACCGCCTCTAGTGTAAATTTTTTGTTAAAAAAATCGTCGCGTTCGTTTGAAACTTGCAACACTGTGAGAACAACTTGTCGCTGCTGTTGCCCATTGTAATAGAGAAGCAAATGCGTTGTTAGAGACTTTATTGTCTCAAAAACTTACACTAACACAAAGATTGCTGGAATTATAACCCTTTTGACTTTGTCATTAGCACGTAATAAAATGTAGGCAGGTGTAGGCTGAAGTTTGAAGCGCGGTCATATCAATATTTGCCGCCAAAAATAGGTCGCCTCTGACGTCACACAAAGCGAGAACCGCGAAATCTCCAGCATAAAACGGCAAGCCTTAATTTTCACGTTTTCTCGGATTAAAATTTTAACTTGAAACGATTCCAAGTGAAATTTTTCATTCTTTCAAAATGTTTTTCGTAATTCCGGCCGGATTGGAATGAATTGAATTTTTTAGAACGTACGCCGGTGAAATGGTGCAGCGGCAAGTTTTCCGATCTGCTAAAATGGTATTCTATTTTTTATGCAGTTGATTAATTGGTCTAGGAAGTTGTTCTCTTTGATTTAAGCTTGAAATGCTTGCTTTTTAGAGGCATGGCATTTAGTAAAGTAAAACTGTAGGCAATTTTGTACGAACAATAAAAATGATCTAAAGTACGACGGTACGCATAATGACACAAAACACATACGCATTATGACACAACTAAAAGTGTATTTACATACGTATTACACAATTACACAACCAAAAGTGTATTCAGTTATATATATTATAGTAATTATCCAATACGCTTTAGGACTATTTAGGTTAGGGGCCACCCCTAAGCAGCGAGCATATTCGTTTTACCTTAAAAATGTGTCTGTCATTCTACGTGTATGACATTTCGATGTGTCATTATGCGTAAGATTCATAATGAAGCATGACTTTTTGATATACTTACCTCACAAACACTTCCACAGACCATCTTTCACATAAACTCGTTAGCTCAAGAATAGAATTTAACAATAATAAAACTAAAACTAAGAATTAAAATAAATTTGGACCCTCAGGTAGAGTCCCCAGCACGCTAGCAGAATTCCCTCGGTGTAATGCCATTGCAAATCTTTGCACGAAAAAGCTGCCTGCGCGTGAGTCGTCTGTCACCTGTTTGTGTTTAGTTTAACTTTAGAAATTGTATTCATCATCATCATCATCATATCAGCCGAAAGACGTCCACTGCTGGACATAGGCCTCCCCCAAGGCTCTCCACTCGGACCGGTCCTGTGCCTTCCGCATCCACCGCGATCCCGCGATCCTGATCAGGTCGTCGCTCCATCTTGTTGGAGGCCTACCAACAGCTCGTCTCCCGGTCCGCGGACGCCATTCGAGAACCTTCTGACCCCATCGGCCATCGGTCCTGCGAGCAATGTGCCCCGCCCACTGCCAGAAATTGTATTATAAACTAATATATATAATCCTTAGTACCTACATACATACGTCAATGAGAAATTCCCTATAGATTTTAACTCCCACTGTTTAACACCGTTTAATGATTGTATTTTAGATCGTGTTTAGATTTCTATTTATTTATTTACGGTTGAAAGATCCTTCTCGCGGGAGAAACAAATTCTTAGAAAAATCGCGGGTAATAGTTAATAGCCAAAAAATAAAATTCAAAGTCCTGACTGACTGACTGACTGACTTAACTATATATCAACGCACAGCCCAAACCACTGGCTAGAGACTTAAAATTTTGCACATAGATACCTTATACAATGTAGGCATCCACTAAGGAAGGATTTTTGGAAATTCGCACGGGATAAGGGATTTATATATTCGATTCCGAATGACCCTATCTCAGTAACTATAATAACTAGACTCTTCAAATTTGATACACAAGTAGAATTACAAAACTAAGAAATTTATTTCAGGTTTTTTTGCAAATTCCCACGGGATAAGGAAAAAACGGGATTTATATTCAGTTCTACGGGATCGATTTTTGAGTGAAGGAGAGCACTAATAAAAGGATTTTCCGAAATGCTGACGGGAACGAACGGGAAAAAACGGGATTTTTCGTTTTACTGATCGTAGAAAGCTGAAATTTGGCAAGTGGGTTCCTTGGGGAGTGTAGGGGAGCATTAAGAGAGGATTTCCAGAAATTCTTGCGGAAAAGGGAAAAAACGGGATTTTGCGTTTTACTGGTTGTAGAAAGCTAAAATTTCAAAATGCAAAAGTTTGTACTGTAAGTATAAGTAGGCTGCAAATGACTCTTTAACAGACTTAAAAAAAAGGAAATGTTTTGAAATACTCATGGCACACGCGATCGAAGCCGCGGGCAAAAGCTAGTAGTTAATAGCCAAAAAATTAAATATTAACTTATACTCCGTTAAAAGGCTAAGAGGTCTCAAGTTTCAGTAGAACAAAAGAACATACCCACTTACTTCCGGGTAATTTTAGCCATGGCAAATAGGCAAACAGGAAAATTGGCCGCCACTCCACTCTTACAAGATATAAGGCATAGCTATAGTTAATGAAATGAATGAGAAAATGCAGAAATATTCTCTGGCTCGCCTCGGTTCATTTGGTTACGGAATTTTGCTTTAAGCGTATTTATATTTTAGCTTGTATGTACCTTTGCTAAAAGGCTAAATCCATTTGTGAATTAGTTACAAAAAATATGATTTCTATCATTTGCAAAAAAAAAGCTAAAGTAATACATTCTTCGTGAAAATTTCAGTGCGAACGGACATAATAATAATAATAATAGTTTTTCTTTAACAATAGAAACACAAGAAATATCAATTAGACGAGGTATATTTCAGGGGGACGCTTTGAGTCCTCTCTGGTTTTGCCTTGCTCTAAATCCACTATCTAACATGCTGAACCGATCAAACTCCGGGTATACAATTGCACACAACTCCTCTCTTACACACCTCATGTATATGGATGATATTAAACTTTATAGCGACAATATAGACTCACTTCACAAACTAGCAGATATCACACAAACATTTTCAAACGACATACACATGGAATTCGGCATAGATAAATGTAAGACCTTTTCAGTTCGCGGTGGGATTGTCGAACAGAATAATTACACACTACACACAGGCGCAACCGTAGAGGCATTGGATCAACATAATTCGTATAGATATTTAGGGTTTCAACAATTACGAGAGATTCATCAAAACCGGACTAAAGCTGAAATTATAAGAAAGTTTACTCATAGACTAAACACATTACTTCGATCACAACTCAACTCACGTAACATCACGAAAGCACTTAACACCTATGCAATACCTTTACTCACCTACTCCTTTGGAGTCATCAACTGGACGCAAGGTGACCTACAGAAACTGCAGCGCAAAATCAACACGACCATGACGGCTCACCGTAAACACCACCCACGGTCATGCAGCCAAAGAGTCACACTACAAAGAGAAGAAGGTGGTAAAGGTATCATAGACATTTCTAACCTACACAGTAAGCAGATAACTAGTCTCAGAAACTTCTTTTACGATCGTGCACAACATTCCTCATTACATTCAATAATCACTCAGTCTGACATTCGCCTCACCCCACTCAACCTACAAGATAAAAATCCGCAACGCAACGAACACATTACCGACAATAAAGATAAAATAGCAGCATGGCAGCAAAAGTCTCTGCACGGAAGGCATCGCCACGACCTACAGCTACCTCATGTCGACAAAGAGGCGTCGAACGCGTGGCTGCGGCGTGGTGAGCTGTTCCCTGAGACTGAAGCCTTCATGATTGCAATCCAGGACCAAGTTATTGATACTAAAAACTATCAAAAACATATCATCCGCAGACCAAACCTCACAACAGATTACTGCAGACACTGCCATAGTAGCTCTGAAACAATACAGCATATAACCGGCGCCTGCAAGTCCATAGCTCAGTCCGATTATAAACATCGACATGACCAGGTAGCTGCCATAATTCACCAATACATAGCCTTCAAACAGAAATTTATAACAGAGAAACTACCATATTACAAATACAAACCTCAATCAGTATTAGAAAATAATAGCTACAGGATATACTGGGATAGAACTATAATAACAGACAAAACAATCCACTTCAATAGACCAGATATTACAATACTTGATAAAAATAACAAATCCGTAACCCTTATAGACATCGCCATCTGTAACACACATAATTTACTCGCTACCCACACTGACAAAACAACCAAATACACAGATCTTTCAATTGAATTAAAAACACAATGGCAGGTCAGTAACGTAAAGACTGTACCAATAATTCTCTCCACAACTGGCGTTATCCCCAAAACACTCCACGCAAGCCTCCGGGCTCTCGATATACCTCCATCCGCATACACACTCCTACAAAAAGCCGTCATTCTCAACACATGCCGTATAGTTAGAAAATTCTTGTCCATGTCATAAAATAGCACAAAAAAAAAAAAAAAAAAAAAAAAAGCACTTGGCTTAGGCCCGTGCAAAGTATTACCTCCTAGGGAGAGATTAAGTTAAATAAACAAGTAAATAATAATAATAATAATAATAATTTATTTCCTTTTACAAAAGATCTTAAATACAACGGGGTTGAGTCCTCCTATTAAGTTAGAAACTTGTGTCAGGAGGCCTCGCTCTTCCAAAAACTAGAAACAGTTTTGTATGAAATTATACTAGTTATTAATACTTAAGCTAGTTACTTAACCTAAAATACTATGTGTGTGTGTGTGTGTGTGTGTGTGTGTGTGTGTGTGTGTGCGTGTGTGTGTGTGTGTGTGTGTGTTTGTTTGTTTGTGTGTGTTTGTGTAAGTGGTCCAGTGTTGCAAGCAACCGTAAGAAAGTCATAACCGACTCAGAGTACCTTGTATTTGTAAAGACGAAGAAGGGTAAACAAACATTTTACGAGATACCTGAAGGCAGAAGGAGGTTTTCTGTTTTAGAGTAATCAAGTTGAGAAAGCCAGTTAGTTAAAATTATCCTACAGTCGTACGATTTCAGCGGATAGAAATTGAGATTTTTATTTAGCCTATTATACAGCTGAGACGAGAGTGCATCATATTGTCTTCTAGCAAAGTAGGATTTACAGAGGGGTGAAGGCGCAACAGATTTTATTCTTCTATGAGTATTATATGACGGGTCAAACACTAATCCCCTGTGAAGCTTCAACACAACCGATACTATATAAAGTTTACGCATGCTTAGGAGATTACAGTGGTTATAAAGTTCAATTGTTGGGTACCTATAAGGCTTAAAATACATTACTTTCAATAAGCATCTTTGTGCCCTTTCCACTTCCAAGAATTTAGTTTTGTTTGCTCCGCCCCAGACTGGAATACAATAAGTCATGATGGATTGCGCGAGTGCAATGTAGATCTTATTTAAAAGGGAGGGGGTTGTGATATATCTAAGCGTTTTGAAGATCCAAATTAATTTGCGTATACGATTATTGATGAAGTCAAGATGCGGATACCACGAGAGGCGTTGGTCAAAAAATACACCGAGGTACTTGGTGGAGCTCACGCGTTGAAGTTGTGTGCAGTTACAGGCAGCAGCGGAGTCACAAGAGTGGAGTTTAAGCTTAAAGTTGTCTGGGGGTTGGCCACTAGCGTTTTTAGAGAAACATATGAAGTTAGACTTAGCAGTATTGAGGGTAAGTAAGTTGGAGATAAGCCATGTGTTGATGTTGGACAGTCCCCTTTCAGCAGCACCCAACGCTAGATCCCAACTCTTGCCATTAAAGAGTACGACAGTATCGTCAGCATATAGAAAGACGTGTCCCTCCAGGGAACAGACATTAGGGAGGTCATTGATGTAGATGAGAAAGAGAGTCGGGCCCAGAATGCTCCCTTGGGGCACACCAAAAAGGACCTCTGACTCTGCATTGAAGTAGTTTCCAATCCTGGTTTTTTGAGTACGATTATTTAGGTAGTCGCGAAAGAGTTCAAGTGGTTTACCTCTGATCCCCATGTGCTCCAACTTGTGGAGAAGTAGCGGGAATGAAACGGTGTCGAATGCTTTCTTTAGATCGAGAAAGACTGCTACACATTTGTCACCTTTATCAACTTCTTTATTGATTGTTTGGGATAGGCCAAGTACCGCATCCTCTGTAGACAAAACCATGCCTAAAACCGAACTGGGATTCAGAAAGTAAGTTATATTTATTAAGGTACTTATTTAGCCGATTATTTATTAATTTTTCTACTATCTTGGAAATTGCTGAAAGCACAGAAATTGGTCTATAACTATTTGGTTCAGTTTTGATCCCACTCTTGAAAATGGGTGTAACAAGGGATTTTTTTAAAGCAGTTGGGAAAATGCCTTGCGCGAAGCACAGATTAGTCAGGTGGCTAACGACTGGGGCAATAGCACCAGCACAAAGTTTTAGAAATTTAGTTGGTATACAGTCATAGCCAGGTGCACTGTCTGTCTTAAGGGACATTAAGACACTAACTACTTCTTCGGGATCGGTGTCAAAAAGAGCGAAGGAATAGGGGGCTACATTACCCAAGACGGGAGGAAGTGGCTGGTTAGGAGAGTGTTTGTTAGATATTTCAGAGGCGAGGTTTTTACCTATGTTCGTAAAGAAACCGTTTACATAGTTGATAGATTCAATGGGAGTAGCTTTGGATTTTAGCAAGACAGAATCATTGGATGCGGGGGTTTTATAATTTGTTAGTTTTTTAATTGATGACCATAGGGACTTCGCATTACTGGCGCTTTTTTCCAGCATTTGCTGCTCATAAGTGCGCTTTCTTTTATTAAGTAGGTTATTAGTGAAATTTCGATATCTTTTGAAGGTGACTTGCAAAACCTCATTATCAGGGTCAGCTCGTAGTCGTAGCTGCATCTTGTTCCTGTTTTTAATACATCTCAGTAAGCCGGGGGTTATCCAAGGTTTGATGGCTCTTCAACTTCGTGGGATTAATTTTAAGGTTTTGCTGTCGTTTATCGAGTCCCCCAGCATAAGTAGCAGCTGTTCAATTACAAAGCTAGGATCTGTTGAGGTTAAGAGGGTTTCAAAGTTTTTTTCTAAAACTAAAGCTGCTGCCTGTTCATAATTAATAATTTCTATAGATTTTAAAGTTGTAGTCTTCTGATGGTTAGACAATAACAAGGCTGTAGTATTATGATCTGTAATGGATGTATTAAGGATGGCTGTATAAATTTTAGTGGATTTGTTTTTTATATTTATCATAATATGGTCAAGGCAGTTGCCCAGCCTAGTAGGTTTTAAGAGACCAGGGATAATGCTATGCACACTAAGCATATTTAGATACCTTTCTCTGTTCGAAATATCAATTTGTTGCTCACTTGCGCGGGATAGCAAATTAATATTCATGTCTCCAGATATAATGACAGATTTACCAGAGTTTAAAGATTCCAAGTGCCTATTCAGTGAGTTTATAAAGTTAATTGCATTATGATTTGACGGAGAACGGTAGATTCCAAGAATGGTAGTATTTAACAAATCGACTTGTATGCAAGATGCATGTTCCAAAATAATTTCTTCGAAACAAGCATTTAGACAGCTCTTTGCAAAGATTACTACGCCATCATTTTGGTTACTATTATTTAATGTAGACTTGGAGGTATAATTTGGTAAATAAGGAATTGGTTTCAAAGGATTAATCCAGCATTCTGTTAATATAATTAAATCGGGGTCGAAATCAAGTTGTGCAAGGGTTACTTGAAGGTTGGTAAAATTAGTGTAAATACTTCGTATATTCTGTGATATAACAGAAAAACTGTCTCTCAAACTGGGCACATGCTTACCAATATCCTGGGGCTCGCACTCAAAGGACTCTGCAATGTTCGCGTTGTCAATATCATTTATAATGGATAGATTATTGAACATATCGGAATTCTAAGGACGTGGGTTTAAAAAGGCCGAGATTGGTATATAATAGCGTTCTGCTGAGAGGTAGGTATGACAATCTGAATAAGAGAAAGTTGCTTGTATGTGCGTGAATTGTGACCAAGTTAAGTAGATGTGAGTGTGTATGTGTGTTAATATGTGCAAAAGAGTTACAAGAACCACCAGGGGTGCATAGGGACCAGGAGGTTACACCAGTTTGCGACCCTGGAATATCATTGTGTATGTGTACAGAGTTGTGTGGGTGGTTTAAAGTGTGTTGCTTAAGTGATTTGTTACTAGGAATACATGTGTGTTCGATAATCGATGATAATATGTATGGAGCCAATGTCATTTTCACAATTATTTCGGGCTTAAGCGGCACCTGGTTACCAGGAACACATAGCATCGTAGGCATCAAGTTATACTTTAAACAACAAAACAAAATTGAACTATATAAACCAAGTATATCGTAGGGGCTACGACTGCTGGTACCAGGCAAGCATGAAGTTATGGTACAGTAGAATTTTTTACAACACGATTTTACAGTTTTTAAAAGAAGACATTTTATTCTTAAAGTGTGGCAGTAGCAGCCACCAGGAGAACATAAGACCTTACATGTTAGAGTTATTATAGTTATATTACTCTTATTAGATACACTAACGTGGCTCATTTCGGTGAAATTAAAATTGCAAGTATCAGGGTGCCGGTGCCGTAAACGGTACAAATTACCAGGAGTGCATAACACATAGAGGGTAACTTTTAAAAGACTATAAACAATGGATAATACTGTAAACAAACTAAAGTCAGCACTACCAGGAGCACATAAATCGATAATTGTTAAGACAGATCGTAACATAAAGTGAATAGTGTTCACAATGGGTTTTAATATCATAAGAAAATTAAAGATAACACTACTAAGGGCGCATGAAACAGAAAGTTTTGGCACAAAGTGTAGTAATATTACAATAGAAAGGGCAAAAAACACATCAAAGTATTTTAAAAGTCACATATTATTATCATCAGAGGTACCTGCACGTGTAAACTCCAGCAAGGGTTCCTTACGTACTAGAGTGCCGTCTTCACATCCTTGGGCCTCAGCCTCCAGTAAGGGTTTCCTACGTACTAGAGTGCCGTCTACAGATCCTTGGGGGCTCTCTTTCCCGAGTCGTGTTATTTGAGCTTCAGAGGTCACCTGAATAATCTTCGAGTTATCATATTTTCTGAGGTAAATCTTTCCGTAGCTAGGCCAGCAGTACTTATATATTTTAGCTTTTTTTAATTGTCTGGCCAGGAAGAAGAGCCTAGATGCTTGAGGGTTGAGATGCTCCGCTACGTAAATGGGCGTGTCTGGGTTCAGTGTCAGCCCAAGATGTTTTGCACAAAGATCTTCTTGTTTCTTCATATTGAAGTCCTTACACTTTTTTAGTACTTCGTTGCGTAGTAGGGTTGATGTGGTCTCAACTATGACCGTAGATGTTCGGGAGTCTTGTTTTTTATTGTTTATTCTGAATATATCCTTGATGTCAGACTTATTGATTGGGCAATCAATGTTGTGACTCAGATGAGTGACCATAGAAAGAAGGTTGTCCTTGGTTTCTGATTTCTGTACTGGGACGTTTTTAATTTCCAGATTAGTTTTGCGGTTTTCACGCTGAAGGTCATCTATTTTGGTTTCCAAAGTAGCAATATACCTCCTGTCCTCCATGGCATCAGCTTCGGGTTTCTCAATCTTATTTTTACAGTCGTCATATTGTGCCGACAGGAAGGATATGGAGTCCTCGATGTTATGGTTAGTCTGTCGTATCTCATTGAGCATAGACGTGTTCTTTTTAATTTCCGTGAGCTGGGATGCCAACAATGAGGACATCACAGCTGTGATTTCTTCTTTAAAAAGCACTAACTCATCTTCCCTTTTACGCTTAAAGCGCGTAGTAATGTTGTTTGTCTCAGGAGTTGAGCGTGCGTCTATATTACCAGTCAAGTCGGATTCCGAGTACGATTTCTCCATGTTGTCAATGTGCTTCGACATGTTACTAGGCGATTATGCGCAAGCAGGAGATGCTGGGATACGCGCGCGAGCGAGACGATAGCAGCGATGGACCTGAACCAATCACGACGCAGACCAACAAGCCAATCAGCGGTGCGCGCAACAGTAGTAGGTATCCAGAGTGCACCCGCGGCAGCAATACCAGGACCGCAGCACCACACAGTTGTCTATTGAAGATAACGCCGTGTCTCTTCAGTTCTTATGCACTCCTAATTTTCAACTTCAATTAATTTTTACTAAAAATTTAATTATTTCCGAAAATAAAAGTATCGCGGATTAATGGTCACGTCCACACAAGAAGGCGGTCCAGGGGGAAGAGCTATACATAATAACTATACATAATTTAATATCAATTGTTGAAAGGTTAATTGAAATAAATCCCTGTTAGGGATAAGTTCGCATTTGTGTACGTGTCCTCTATTCATCTTTTTCATGTGTTTTATGTACAATAAAGAGTTACACATATTTATCCAAGACTCGAGAACAAACGTTCGTATTTTTCATACCTACGTGTCCTCTGTTCAAGCTTCGTAGTCGGCTCCCCAACTACTAGACTATCTGGTCGTCAATGTATATCTCTGTACAATTGTACTAGCTGTTGCTCGCGACCTGTTGGCGCAACTTCCACTGAATTGTTTCGCATACTTCTGCAGGCTTTCTAAAGTAGTAAGTTCATGGTAAATTTCGAGTTCGATTCAGGGATTCGAACCTACCCCCTGCTTGAGAGGTTACAGGTCAAACCACTATACTACCACGGCCAACTCCTTCCTACCTCCTTTAATATATCAACATGAATCCCCGACTTGAGTCTCCTATATATTCCATCCACATTCATACTGATTGCGCTGTGACCTAAATTCGTTACATATAAATAAGAAATACGTTCCGCAAAAATGTTCCCGAAATGCATGGGATTTGTTAGTCTTAATTAAATGTACCGTTCCGTACCGTTCCTTATGTGGCCCGGCTGGAATCTCAATACCTATCACATTATCAGTACAGTAGATCTGAATATGACTACTATCTAACTAATATTATAAATGCGAAAGTATGGACGGATGGATGGATGTTTGTTTGTTACTCAATCACGCCAGAACGGCCCAACAGATCGGGATGAAATTCGGCACATAGATAGAGAAAAGTCTGGAATAGCACATAGGCTACTTTTTATCCCGGAAAATTGCGTAGTTCCCGCGGGATATCGATAAACGAATTCTTTGCAGACGAAGTCGCTGGCAACAGCTAGTAATATTATAAATGCGAAAAAAACTCTGCCTGTCCGTCTGTCTGTCTGTTACCTTTTCACGCCTAAACCGCTGGACCGATTTAGTTGAAATTTGGTATGCAGATAGTGTGAAGGGGAAGGACATAGGATAGTTTTTATCCCGGAAAATTGCTTAGTTCCCGCGGGATAGCGATAAGCGACTTCTGCGCAGACGGAGTCGCGGGCAACAGCTAGTTGTTTATAATTTGGTTAATTTGACTTCTATTACAGCTAATTACTTCTATTCGGTGGCTTAAGTTTAGGGGCCTTACCATGACGTCTTAATGCATTATAGTATTTATAGTTTAGGTTCGCTCGCTGTCAGCTCCATAGGTACTATAAATGACAGCTAACCGAACTGAGCCGGAATTGAATCGCTTTAAGACTTCATAGCTTGACAGATGGACGGACGGACGCACGATTAACAAAGTGATCCTATAAGGTTTTGATGAGCGCGAAGGAATCCATTAACACTCTTAATTGAAGAGGAGTAATGCTTCTTTTTCTTTGAGACGCGCTGACAGCTGTCAAATATTTCAGTCCCATCCCAGTTTTTTCAGAACCAATCTAATATAACGTACTTAGTATTAATTCTACGTCTACGGTACTATTTTCATTTTCGTGCTACGCTAACTTTACAAATGACAGCTGTCAGAATAACAAATTATGTTCCAGGCAATTTACATTTGAGTTGAAACCATTTCGCCTGGCCTAGATTTCTAGCTGCTATGCAAACCTTTTATTTTCTTTGGCATACCTACTGCTAACTTGAAATGTTTGTGATTTGATTTGAAGTATATGTGATTTGATAGGTAAGCATCTATACAAAGGTATATTTATATGTACTTGTGGAGGCAGTAGCGTGGCGTTCATAGAACTCGGTTCCCATCGGTTTGCCTAAATCAGGCCAATTATATGAGCGTCTCTTCCTACAACTTATATTATAAATGCGAAAGTATGGATGGATGGATGGATGGATGGATGTTTGTTAGTTACTCAATCACGCCGGAACGGCCCCACGAATGTGGATGAAATTCGGCACATAGATAGAGAAAATTCTGGAATAGCACATAGGCTACTTTTTATCCCGGAAAATTCCCGCGGGATAGCGATAAACGAATTCTTTGCAGACGAAGTCGCGGGCAACAGCTGGTTAGCAATAACATTCAACTGAAAATTTTGAATACCCCCTACGCATTTATCGAGTGCAATTTTATGCCAAAAATGCCTTACATCTTGAAAAAACTAAAACCCAACTACGACAAAAACGTAACTGGAAAAGTGCGAAACAAGCTGACCTGGAGACGTCCACTGTTGAACAAAGGCTTCCCCCTTAGCACACCATAGTGAACGACAACTCGATACCTGCATCCACCGGTTTCCCGCAACTTTCACGATGCCGTCGGTTCACCTAGTAGGAGGCTTGCGTCTGCGTCTTCCGGTTCGAGGTCGCCCCTCGAGAACTTTTCTCCCCCAACGCTTGTCTGTTCTACGGCTTTAAAAATTATTGAAGGAGCAATTAAAAAGTCTACGTGTATCAAATATGTCTAAATCTCTCTCTCTCTCTTTCTCTCAAAAAAAGATAAACAGATGCCCTGACCATTCTTCTTTGTCCCAGAAGGTACCTCCGAAGAGCAGGCAGCGACAAAGATCCAAGCGGCGTTCCGGGGGCATCAGACCAGGAAATCCATCAGCATGAAGACCAGCAAACAGCAGCAGCAGCAGCCCGAGCCCGAGCCCAGCCAGGCGGAGCTGGAGGCGGAGTTCCGGGCTGATGACAAAGGTACGACTAGTTTCGGCACCTTTGAAAGACCCTTTTCAGGAATTGTGCTTATGAAAGGGCGCAATTTGAACTTATTTTGAAAGAGGGGAGTGGGGTGCGTCGGCAGCGTGTATAGTATGTACAAGGTGTCTTAAAGTTGTTCAGAATATTTCAGTACGTGGTAATTTGACTGTCCCTACCAAGATTTTTCATTTTCATTTTTGATTCGAAATTTGGCCCCGCCTTTGACGCGGTTCAATGTATAGGTATGGAAACATTTTGTCGACAATGATTCAAGAGTTCTGAATAACGGCTATTGAGTGAAACTAAACCAATAAGCTGCACAAATAATCCAGAACACTTTTAAACGACCTTGTACCTATAAATCTATTGTAAAACTATTTTCCCGACGGACCCCGGCCTTCAGGCGATTGTACCACTTTTTGTAAGACCTTTAACGCATCAGCAGTCTGGTTACTACTTAAATTATAGGTGTCTATGAGCAGCGGTAATCACTTAACATCAGATCTTATAAATCAATGAACACCGGCTGCATGCACGAAAAAGTGTCACGTTCCGCGTGACGTCAGAGCTAGCAGTTTTCATCAATGTTTCTTTATGACGTTATCACGCAAAACTATCGTCCGTAAACCGACTTTACAGGCAACCAGGTTTTTCAGTAACTAACATTCACGTGTATCGCTCTTGTATTTCTATTCTAAATCTGTTAAAAACCACGCAAAGTCCCCTGAGAAGCGGCTATTCTGCAACACGTTCTATTTTCACTTTGAATCGAAATTCGAACGGCTGAATCTCGAAAATTGCCCCCCAGGCATTTGTCGATAGTCCACACAGCCTCACGCTCCGTTGCACACATACCAATACCTCTGTGTGGATTCCAAATTTCTGTTGTTAAACAAAATGTATCTTCGTACTTGGTGTTTAGGATTCAATTTTGACTGAACCAGCAGTGGTTTATAGGACGTTAGGGCAGTGAGCTGTGGGATTCTAGAAATAGCTGAATTCTTATGGTTGGGCCATAGAGGAATTGTCCAACAGGGTGGAAATGTAACATTATCTGTCTAATATCTTTAAAGCGAGTTATGAAATTCTTGTAATCTTATTAATTTCGGAGTTTTCGTAATATACCAATTTCAATTAAATTTGATGTGTAGGGGTTTTCAGTCATCAACAACTAGGTCTATACAGATCTGCATGTCTGCATGCTGGTATAGGACCAAACTAAAAACATAGAATGTACCAGTTTTCCCGCGCAGACGGAAAAAGCCCAGCGAGGGAACGGGTAAGAAAGGAATTATGTTGTAGGCAATGCGGCCAGCAACCCTATTTTGATTCCCCTTTTCGTCTTTACGCCCACAATCATGCTAAGCGTGGCCTTTAGGTCTTGTTACCTTAGGCTCTGTCTACCCCGTAAGGGATAAAGAAGTGGTTCATGTATGTATCTTATCTTATTTTGCATAAATACATGTCATATTTATGTGCCCAAAACTAATTCAAATAGGGCAGCTTAAAGGTGAATATTAAATCAATCAACAACTCACTTCACTTTAAAGTTTCGAATTGAAAGTAAAAATTCCTTAGCTACTTATAAATTCTACGTCGGACAAACGATAGCGCGATTCAGCATTCGCGTCGAACGGTACAGCGCCATCTCTCGGAAGATGAGTAAACTAAACTCACATTTAAATTAAGCCTAGTTAGGACGTTTTTAGACGCAAACAAGCAAATATCAATCTCTAATTCTCACAACAGACGTGATATACATAACTGAACCAAAATTTAAACTGTAAACTTAAAGTTCAACTAATTAAAATTAACTGCATTAAGTACTCTAAAACAATTTGAACCGGAATTAGAACTTGCAAAGCCGCTGTTGGAGCGCGTTAAACTTTGGCTTTTGTTAACACTAGTTGTTATTCGTGACTTCGTTAGTGGATTCGTTCGTCATCCCGCGGGTACTACGCAATGCTACGGGATAATTGCAATCGATTGGATAAAATGTTATAGTCGATGCGGCTAGCAACCCATCACTATTTTGATTCCCCTTTCCACCTATACGCCCACAATCATGCTCAACGCTCAACATGGCCTTTAGGTCTTGTTACCTTAGGCTCTATCTACCCCGTAAAGTATAAAAACGTGATTTATGTACGTATGTATAAAACCGTAAATATCTATTATGTATAATATGTCTGTATATATCAATGACCAATATAAAGTGACCCCACACTGCGTACATTTGCTTTGGAGCACGGTTTATTGATATTTATAGATGGTACGGAACCCTTCGTGCGCGAGGCCGACTCGCACTTGGCCGGTTTTTTTATACGACAAGGAAGGCAAACGAGCAAGTGGATCTCCTGATGGCAAGCGAGCACCACCACCCATGGACAAGCAACATTAGTGGAATGCAGCGTTGCCAGCTTAGAGAGCTATAGAATACCTCTTGTGCCAGTGATTTCACCAGCTGTCACATATGGTAGTGAAGAAGCAAGATTCATCATCTTCCTAGCGTTTTTCCCGGCATTTACCACGGCTCAGTGAGCCTGGGGCCCGCTTTGACAACCTAATCCCAAGATTTGGCGTAGGCACTAGTTTTACGGAAGCGACTGCCATCTGACCTTCCAACCCAGAAGGGTAACTAAGCCTTATTGGGAATGGTCCGGTTTCCTCACGATGTTTTCCTAGTGAAGAAGCAAAATTAAATGTTTTTATTGGGCAACACAAGCTATCTAATGCTATGGCCATTCTTTGCTTTAAGCATACCGTCAAGTACTATGTCGATAGCAAAACACCTGTCTTCGTTTGTTTTTTGGATCTGTCGAAGGCGTTTGACACGATCTCGTACGACATATTGTGGAAAAAAATGGAGAGAGACACGAGTGCGCCGAGGGAAGTGATAAACCTATGGACTTGGTCTGAAATAAATGTTTGAATTTGAATATGGCCACATTAGCGGGATTCGGCGAAGGTTCGCCCTATCGCGGCATGTGTGGACAGACACTTCGCTTTATCGCGAATCATTCGGGCGAACTCGAACGGTGTTCGGGCTCCTGTCGGTATCTAGCGCAGATCAAAGGATTTTATCGCGACAGAGTTCGTTCGTGTTCGTGCAAGTGACTAGGTACTGAAATTTCTGAAATCTACGTCAATTTTGATAAAGGTCTTTTTTCAGACGTACAATACAAAGCAAACGCTTTCTCTATCATTTTGTTTCTTTGCGCTCTTGGTTCATTTACCCGCCAAATTCAGAGTTGCGCGACATAGTTCGCCCGAAGTTTTTATCGCGATAATTTGGCCTAGTGTGGCCACATAGTTCGTGGTTACACGAACTCGATCTTTTTATCGCGATAACGCGACACGAACCTTCGCCCGCTAATGTGGCCCGGAGGTAAGTGAATTTCACTTCGCCCGACAGTTTTGCCACCAAATTGCGAATACAGAAACTGTATAAATTCGTATTCTGTGGAGGTGTTTCGTTCCTTTGTGATATAAAATCCACAGCCAAGGGAGCTGAGAGCAGCTTAAGTTAAGTCTTCCAATTGTATTGAAGACGGGATGGCGAAGGAGCCAAAGGAAAAGGGTTTTATTTGTAAAGCGCTGAATACTGCCTCTAAGATGCAAGCCAAAGGACTTATTAAATATATTATACACTAGCTGTTGCCAGCGACTTCGTCTGCAAAGAATTCGTTTATCGCTATCCCGCGGGAATTACGCAATTTTCCGGGATAAAAAGTAGCCTATGTGCTATTCCAGACTTTTCTCTAGATGTACCGAATTTCATCCAGATCCTTTGGGCTGTTCTGGCGTGATTGAGTAACAAACAAACATCCATACATCCATCCAACCATCCATTCATCCATACTTTCGCATTTATAATATTAGTTAGATTAGCGATAGCGACCCGCCCCGGCTTTGCACGGTATACTATGCATGTATTATACATATAAACCTTCCTCTTGAATCACTCTATCTATTAAAAAAAACCGCATCAAAATCCGTTGCGTAGTTTTAAAGATTTAAGCATACATAGGGACATAGGGACAAAGAAAGCGACTTTGTTTTATACTATGTAGTGATTTTGTAGGATGTATGTATGTATTTAAGTGCACCGCTCGCCGCCTGCAGGGCGTTCATCCTCACACCTTGGATCCTAAATGGTCACGCACGGTGCGGTTTCCGAGAAATATTCTCCCTCGAACTCTCCAGCTGTGGAATGAATTCCCAACCGATGTTTTCCCGGAGGAATATGGTATGGGTTCTTTAAAAAAAGAGTGTTGAAAATTTTAAAGGGTCTACAACACGCATGCTTGTTCCTTGGACTTGTAAGACAGAAGATAACAAAAACAAAAGAACTGAACTAATTAAATTCTTAAAGTCCTTATGATCCTTGTCTTGACTTTATATCACAAATGTAAAAAGAAAAGGAAGAATGAAAAAGGAAAAAAGAAAGGACTTACCTACTCATTAGTTACAAGCAAAAACTCCCAAAGTATTTCTTTCCAATGATTATGCCCGTAGCTGCCGACTACAGGGTGTTTTATTAACTTCAAATTAAACTTTATTACAGTTGCCCTGAGGCGTTCAGGAAAAAACATTTTCTCATTGTTACGGCAAATAGTTTTCTCGAGGCGAGCGAAAGACAACGAAATTACGACGAAACTACCTTCAAATGGCGCCTTAAGTGAGATAATCTAGTGTGGGTGCTTTTTTGTTGCTTTAGTAAAAGGAAATAAGACGGGCTCAGCTTTTCAACTTGTAGTTGATGGATGACTTACTTTATGATATCATAGATGTTTATCTTTGCGTTCATTTTATCATTTGTTTTAATATTTACGACGTATAAACCATTACTCAACTTTTATTAAGGTGCACAGACTACACAGATAGAGATTTTGAATAGTGTTACCGCCCGCCATCTATGCGCACGTGTAAGATGGTTTTGTTGACGATGGGAGTATATCAATGAACTGTATAAAACTATTTTGTGAACTTTAATAAATACAACAATTTGACGACACAATGCATCGACGAGCAGTCAATATAATATAGGTGTAAAAGTCAAGTAATAAAGAAATCATTGAAAAATCATAAACTATAAAAAACCGGCCAAGTGCGAGTCGGACTCGCGCACGAAGGGTTTCCGTAGAAAAAAAGCTAAAAGCTGGTGCCATTAAACACTTGTTTTATTGAGTTTAAATTCCGTCGTCAACATTTTGACTACTCTGTTGTATTATTATTTTGATTTTAGTATTTGTTGTTGTAGCCACAATAAAAATACATAATCTGTGCAAATTACAACTGTCTAGCTATTACGGTCCTTGAGATCTAGCTCGGCGAGTGGCAGCCATGAAAAAGGGCTAAAGTATCACGTTTTTTGTATGGGAGCCCCCCTTAATTATTATTATTATTTTGTTTTTAGTATTTGTTGTTATAGCGGCAACAGAAATACACAATCTGTGAAAATTTCAACTGTCTAGCTATTACGGTTCTTGAGATACAGCCTGGTGACAGACGGACGGACGGACGGACGGACGGACAGCGAAGTCTTAGTAATAGGGTCCCGTTTTTACCCTTTGTGTGCGGAACCCTAAAAAGTTCCCCTTCCACTTACGCGATGCTAATCATGCTAAACATGACCTTTAGTTCTTGTTACCTTAGGCTCTGTCTATCTCGTAAGGGATAAAGACGTGATTTCTGTATGTATGTATAAAATAGGTACAAAAATATAAAGAGTTGGCAACATTGCTATACAGCCATCTTTAAATAGTTATAAATCGTAAATAAATACCCAATAATGATTATCATAGACTTCGACGAGGAACACAGCAGCGCAAGCCCTGCTTAGCGACAGGACTAGCTATTGAGACGGTATGCTATGCGAAAGGACCTTGAGCAAGGTACAGCTTAAATACGGCAAACATCTTGAGCAACAACGACGTGGAAGGGGTAAGTTCGCGCATGTACTTTTATACCAAAGAGACGCTAAATTCACTTCTGCGCATTCAAGGTTATGCTCAAGATGTTTGCTGGCAACTGTACAGTCCATCAGCTCTTAGTATACAATTCCGGTTTGTCTTGCTGTCTCACTCACTCGGCCGATTTAAATATCAAACCGAATGCGCTGGTAGCTTCAAAAAAAGACATGTAAAAGAGCCCTTTGGCGGCCTATTTGCAAAACAAACTTTTGATTTTGATTTTTTTACCCACGACGGTACGGAGACGGTAGGTTGTATGTGTGTGTGTGTGTGTGTGTTTGTCCGCAAACGCATGTTGCATCCGTCGGGGGCTGCCATTTTCATTTCTGTTATTAAATTAAAAATTAGAATTTAGTACTTAGTATAGGAAATCCAACGCAATTTCCATTAGTGACAGACTTGTGAAACTACACATTTCATTTGAATTCAGGGCACGTAATGGCAGCCCCCGGTGGATTTTCATAGATTTGTCACTATAATATTAGGTAGGTGAATAGGTGCGTGTAAACACTTTGTAAATACGTTTTAGTTTTATCTTTTGCTACTTATTTTACTAGGGTCGGTGGTTTCTTTTAGAAATTATTTAATACTTTTTAAATATAGGTATGCATCCGTCGTGGGTTTTTACAAAAATTTTAATTTTGTTAATTTTGTAACTCAAATACAGTGTAAATACAGTGTCACCGCAATATTTCCGTTTTTACATTAATTTTAACCAAGCATTTTTCCAAGTAAACAACCCTAAATTAGGCCGCACTCTGCCTAATGGGGCGCGGAACGGCCATCACTCAAAGCGGCAGATGCGTCGTTATTGCAACCCTGATAGGCTGTAAGCTATGTATTTAATCTATGAGTACCTATACGCGTGTATTTGAATACTCGTACTCGATGTATTTATGTACACCCTGTATATTAGCTAATGAGTATACGTTAAATTGAAGGTACGCCGCATAGTAAAAATAATGTAAAAAAAAGTAATGTGTTAATACTAAAAAGTTATAGAAAGTACAGCTCAGAAAAGTTGAAAAGTACCGTCATTTTTATTTCAAAGTACCTAGTTATTTAATAAAATAAGATTAAACCTCATAAACGTGCAAAATGACCATGCTTTGAATTTTCCAAAGCGGATCCAGCTTGTTCCCACTTCTGAGATTTTTTTCTCTTATTTTACAAACGTTGAGCCAAGCTCGGTCACTAAAAACAAAATACTTATTAATCATTCGGCCGGCGAAAATGTAAGGGAAATGGTAAACAATTCTTTCCTGACTTTACTTTTGCTTGCTTTGGGTAGGATTTGATGACCACTCTGCACCTAAAACTCCTTCTGAGCTTGTACTGTACACTCTAGTACAAAATGCGCACAATATAATGCATAATTTAGAAGTAAAACTGATATTTGTAGCTATGGTGTCTTGTTCCGTTGGTAATTGTGATGTAAAAAGGACAAACACTGAAACAATAAAACCATGACTGCGAACTAAAAACCGTCTTGGAATTTTTCATACATTAATTTTATTTGTCAGTTTACTGTTTTATCAACTAAAATGATGATGAACTAATGATGTCAACCATAGTATTCTTTATATTATATTTCCAAGAAACATGGTTTTTTTTGCGTAATATCATTAATTTTGTGCTGTATTTTTGTAGTTAACTTAAAGCTTATCTGTTTGTATTTTTGCTCTTGAAAGTTACGTCCCTAATTCAATGGACACCCAATGAAAATACTTACACAACATTGAAGTTCATGTCAAACACTAAGGGCTCTTGAGCATTACAAATTTACCTCCTTATTCATAAACGCTCTATAGGCCTCTGCTAACTTAGTAATCGTTTGTCCTTTTCTGTGAAAGGTAAATGACAAAGTGACAGATAAGGACAAACGATTACGAAGTTAGCAGAGGCTTATAGAGCGTTTATGAATAAGGGGGCTAGTTTCTAACTCCGTGCGATCAAAAGATATAACTTTTTAGAAGCGTGTTCTCATTAAAAATATAAGGCTCAGTGGATTCAGGGTAAATCTATGCCAGCTGGACGATACATAAGTAATCGTATAAAGTCTCTGTTTTCTATGTGAGGTACAGAATTTTGAAAATAAACGCCTGAATTCAATTCTGTACGCGACTGTAGCCAGCCGCTTGGTAAATATTTGATTAATTTCGTACGTCGTCGGCCGGGTTTTAATACGGGCGAGCTCGCGGCATTAGCTATGTATGCGGTGAATGTTTTATGCGGACGACATTGATTGGGTCGGATTTATTAAGACTTGGACTGGTTTTATAAATCAGGCTGACTTCTTTTTATGTCTCTATGCGGAGGCATGTTTCGAATAATGATTGTTTGGCCGAAGTGGTGATTGGTCTAATATTTTGTTCGCATAATTTTTACTTTATTTTAACTTAGTGGAAATTCGATCTAATTTGGAAAAGATAGCTGGTATCCTAGATTAAAACATAGGCTACTTTTTATCCCGGAAAATTGCATAATTGCCGCGGGATAGAGATAAACATGTCAATTGTCAATTGCTAATTCTTAGCGGACGAATTCGCGAGCAGAAACTAGTAGTAAAATATATCAAAGTTCTCATAGTTTGACGTATGATGTTAATAAAGTTATTAATGCATGTTGTTGTATCAATTGATAGTCATCGAGGTTTAAATATTTTGGTAATTGCCGATAGGTTATTAGTGCTCGCTCTGCTCATTAATTTGTGATCATCATTGTTCGGTTTGACTATCAATTTCGTGGTTTCGCAAATGGGAAATATAAATATTCATGATTTATTTCATGGCTTTCATTAAAAGCTCATTAATGTAATAAACAATATAAAAAAAAGTCTAACAGTTCGTTAGGTCAAGGGCATAAATGTACCTTACCAAAACCTCAAAAACATCCATCTTTATTCCATAAACAATAAGGTATTTATATTTGAGACTTAGGGCAAACCTTGGCTAATCGGTGATATTGATATGAAGTAATTCGGTGATAGTAACCTTATGGTGTGGTTTTAGGTTAATGTAGTGTCGTATCAGGAGCTCAAAGCAATAGCAGAGAAAAGAAGTGAATGGCAACTACTCCACGGACAAGAGCTGGGCTCTTAAATTTGAGAAGAACCTTATGGTCGAATAGTGGAATTACTCGATATCTTTACGGCTGGTAACAATTGCCAGTAGGTGGCGGCACTGTCATTCAACATGGTATTGTGCAGCAAGTATCCAAAGTATCCGTCAAAATAAAGAAAAAAAAACCTTTTCGTCATTGGCAAAAACCTAACTACCACTGATTAACCAAGGTTTACCCGAGCTTCTGGCCGCAACTTCGTCCGCGTAGAATCAACAATTGACATGTTTTTCGCTATCCCGCGAGAACTTTAAAAATTTCTGGGATAAAAAGTAGCCTATGTTTTAATCTAGGATACCAGCTATTTGCGTTCCAAATTTGATCCAAATCCGTCCAGTCGTTTCAGCGTGAAGATGGAACAAACATACACACTCACTCACATCGTCACAAACTTTCGCACTTATAATATCAGTAGAGTGATTGCTGTACCGATATTTATACTTTCGACTGGACCTATTAAATTTTCCAATTAACTGCATGAATAGAAAATATTTAATGGGAGTGTGGATGTTTGGCTTATTCGATGAGCTGTGACACAATACTTGGCTTTACCCGAAGTGGATCTTGGCCTCCAACACCAGACTTCTCCACGCCTTGCGATCCTGGGCCAGCTCTCGCCAGCTATCGGCCCCGAGATCCGAGAGATCCCTTTGGACCAAGACGCTCCAACGATATCGATACCTAGGACGGCCAACTGGTCTACGCCCGCTCGGCCGACCCAAGTACGCTTTTTTAACGGCTCGATCCTCAATCAACCTCTCCACATGTCCAAGCCACCGGAGTCTGGACGCTTTAGTCTCCCCGATAATATTAGGCTCGGACACTAGCTGTGACACAATGTATCTAACTAAAATTATAAATGCGAAAGTATGTAGGTAAGTGTGTATGTAGCAAGTGTAAATGTGGAGGTATGGATGCGAAAGAGGTATGTCAGGATCGTAGCAAGTGGAACAAAGTAGTCTCTGCCTACCCCTGTGGGAAAGAGGCGTGACGATATGTATGTATGTTATGTGTATATGTATGGATGGATGGATGGATGTTAGTTTGTTACTCAATCACGCCAGAACGGTCCAACGGATCTGGATGAAATTGGGCACATAGATAGAGAAAAGTCTAGAATAGCACATAGGCTACTTTTTATCCCGGAAAATTCCTGCGGGATAGCGATAAACGAATTCTTTGCAGACGAAGTCGCTGGCAACAGCTAGTATATCATAAATTCCGAGCATTAATTCGGTTCTGAAAGTAGGATATGTGTATGAATAAACTGGAGTATTCAGGGTCCTTCGGTATCTCTCGATCCCTGCCACTTCAAAGTAAACAGGCTAAGCTTTAGGACTAGTGTGTAATGATAGCTGCAGCGGGAGCGGGAGCGGGAGCGGGAGAGAAAGCGGGAGCGGGAGCGGGCTGAAGAAATAAGGCTAATAATGACTTTTTGAAGTGAAAACTTCTTTAGCGGCGCTGAGCACTATTTGGGACGGGTAAAAAATGTTAAACTCGCGTCAGGCGTAAGACGGAGGGAGAGTTGAAGTACCAGGATACCAGCAGGCTTATTACGTAACTCGCTCGCGATCACCATCGTCTTCATTTGGACAGTTCATGTATGGGCTGACAATTGGCATCGGAATCAGCTAGCTGTCACATTCATACAAGAACTGTCAAAATGAACCCGATGGCGATTCCGAGCGAGTTACGTAATAAGCTAGCAGGATCCTCTAAGAGCTTATTTTGAAATACGAATGAAGCTAGTCGCGTTCGATTTTTGAAGTGTACGTTGATTTCGTTTTAACGTATGTGCGTTTGGCCTAGTGGTATAAGGTGTGGAATAACAGTGTGTTCTTTCTAGTGACCGCAGTGCAAATCTCGTGTATTTTTTTCTTTTTTATAGCGCGAGTGAGCGTGCGTGTAGTTTTCAATTCATTGCAATGAATGTATGGTACGGGTGGTATCTTGCGACTCGATTTTGAAGCAGATATCTTCAACCGATTGAGCTGATATTTTGTATAATTGAAGTCGGATGACAATACAATAATCTGGTAGTGGAGTTTTGGTGACCCAGCCAGGATCGTCTCCGCAGGTAGTAACTCTTCAATGTGTGTTGTAATTATAAGATAATTTACTTCATGTGCCGGTAATTTCACTGGCTGTTTCACTTTTTTTACTTCCAAACTGTAGGCTTATTGTCTAACTCACTCGCAATCGCCATCGTGCTCATTTTAACAGTTCATGTATAGGCTGACAATTGGCATCGGAATCAGCTAGCTGTCACATTCATACAAGAACTGTCAAAATGAACACGATGGCGATTGCGAGTGAATTAGACAATAAGCCTACTGGTCTGGGAGCAAAGAAAAAACCTAGAATGTTCCAGTTGCTTCTCGTCCCGCGCAGATGTTATCCATCCAGGGAATGGTCGAAAATCTTAGGAATCATTATAGGCGATGCGGCTAAGCTACCCATCATAGTTTTGATTCTAGTGGTGGTCGTTATTACAACAGCAGATAACGTAATGCATTATTTGCACGCAACGAACAACACATTATCGAATCGTCAACTATCCTGTTATCATTATTCGTTGTCTGTTGTCAACGTTGTTCATACGCGCACTGTTGCCGCACTTGGCATAGAAGCGCAAGCGAGTGCGCAACAAATCAAGTAGGTGTGTACGAGAGATAGCGCTATACGCGCGAGCTCGCATCGCAAACGCAATTCAAATAACTGACTTTTGGTATCATTATTAGCTGTTGCTGTTTGTTGTCAGTCAGTACAATAACAAACAAGGTAACAGAGCGTTGTTTTGCTTTTGTTCCCGTACGTTTTTATTACGCTGCGATCGCGACGAAATAAGTATAACAATTATTTTATAATAAGTTCATTATCGTTTTGTAAAACAGCAATATAACAGGATAACAGACAACAGTTTACAATAACAGCTATTTAAGAATAACACAACACTGTTATTAATTATTGCAAAACAGCCGTTATCGCCACCACTATTTGATTCCCCTTTCCACCTATACGCCCACAATCACGTCTTTTTATCCTAGGCTCTGTCTATCTTGTATGGGATAAGGACGTGGTTTATGTATGTATGTGTTCAAAATCCCGGTTTGCGAGTTTTGCGACTCGCTTTCGTCATTCATGTATAACCGCCCTTAACCCAGAATTACTTACAAAGGCAGACAATAAGAGCATTATATCTCCCTATTCATCCCTTTAACCTCAAAACCCGATTACAAGTACCAACACTTGGGAAGGATAATTATTTATTTAGTTTCTTATTATACGAAAATAATGTTTTGACCCTAGCAAGTTATACAAAGAAATTATTTGAATTAACGCGTTTGTCTGCAATCTGACTTTGGAGTTTATGAATTCTATATACGTACTTCATTCCAATGATAGACAAGTTTGTCAAAAACATGCTATTAAACATATATTACTAGCGACCCGCCCCGGCTTCGCACGGCATATTATGCATGTATTATACATATACCCGCATCAAAATCCGTTGCGTAGTTTTAAAGATTTAAACATACATAGGGACAGAGAAAGAGACTTTGTTTTATACTATGTATGTAGTGATGATTAATACTTTTTTTTTAAATATTATAAAGGCGAAAGTTTCTGACGATGTGAGTGAGTGTGTATTTTTGTTCCTTCTTTACGATGAAACGACAGGACGGATATGGATAAAATTTGGAACGAAGATAGCTGGTATCCTAGATTAAAACACAAGCTACTTTTTATCCCGGAAAATTGCATAGTTCCCGCGGGATAGTGAAACACGTCAAAGGTCGTAGTTGCTTAGAGTCGCAACGTAAATAATTATTGCAGAATATATTATTAACATCAGTTCTTCAATTTATTTCCACGCGGACGAAGTCGCAGGCAGAAGCTAGTTGAACATAAGGCCAAGCCCCAAACTTAGCAAAGCTTGTAATATCGGCACTAGACAACGGATAAACATACTTATATAGATAAAATACATACTTAAATACATATTAAACATCCAAGACTCGAGAACAAACATTCGTATTTTCATACAAATATCTGCCCCGACCGGGGATCGAACCCGGGACCTCAAGCTTCAGTCAGGTTCTCTGACCACTAGGCCATTCTACTTTTACTTTTAGAATGAATGTGACAGCGAGCGAACCTGAACTGAATCCCCAGGGGCCGTACCATGACGTCTTGATTCCGACTCAGTTCAAGTTCTAGCTGTCACTTTTAGTATGAATCTGACAGCGAGCGAACCTAAACTGAATCGCATTAAGACGTCATGGTAAGGCCCTGTACACAGTAGCATGTTCTTGTCAAATATCATATGGAATGAATTATAGGCAAATACTTACGTAGAAATGAGAAAAGAAAAGATATAAGGTTGAACTTTTTATATTTAGAACACTAAGCTCGCTATAATAAAGTCGACCTGTAACGGGCTTTTGATGTCCCAACTTCACGCTCTCGTTATAAAGAAATATCATCTTACAAAGATATTTTGCTGAAGCGGTTTGAATATTAAAAGGGCGTATAACTTGCCAAGTATTCACATACTTTTTTTCATAAACGCCACGCGTTTTACGAACTTTAGCGGAGTTTGGCGCGTCGGTTACTTATTATTAGAAAAAACCGGCCAAGTGCGAGTCGGACTCGCGCACCGAGGGTTCCGTATCATTATCTATAAATATCAGATCTATAAACCAGTGTAAGCGGAGCCCTGCTCTAAAGCAAAATGTACGCAATGTGGGGTCACTTTATATTGGTCATTGATATATACAGACATACCTACATACATATTTACGGTTTTCGCAATTATTCCTTAATTTGTGCTATAAGAGCTACCTTCATACCAAATTTCAAGATTCTGAGTTCACGGGAAGTACCCTGTAGGTTTTGATTCCTTTGCGAGTTTCGAAAATTTGCGGCACAAACGACTTTTTCTTTTGATTGCGTTGGCTTAGAAGTTTGATTTTTTTCACAGCTTGAAGGGGCAGTAGACCTGAGAATTTGATATAAATTTCAGCTTGATACCTCCACGCGTTCCTGAGAAAAAGGGTCTTGACAGACAGACGGACGGACAACAAAGTGATACCATAAGGGTTCCGTTTTTTCCTTTTGAGGTACGGAACCCTAAAAAGAAGGCGCCTAATAATACTTTAAGGGAACTACGATAGGTGCCGCCTACCCGCGTAAATAAGAATCCGTGTTTGTACTTAATAATAATTGTGATAAATCTTATTAAACACTAGCTTTTACCCGCGACTTCGTCCGCTCAGAATAAGATTTAAGAAGTTGATAGTACAGTCACCAGCATAAATAAG
Source organism: Pandemis heparana (assembly GCA_963854515.1). Lineage (NCBI taxonomy): Eukaryota > Metazoa > Arthropoda > Insecta > Lepidoptera > Tortricidae > Pandemis > Pandemis heparana. The sequence goes on from OY978031.1 coordinate 4,819,443, forward strand.
TGATCACTTTTGTACCTTGTCACTTTAAATTCATGTTTGAAAAACTACACAAAATCATGTAACGACTGAAAGCGACAAGGTACAAAAATGATCACTTATTTATGCTGGTGACTGTACATTCTGCAATAATTAGTATTTATGTTGCGACTTTAGAAAGCTACGATTTTTGACATGTTTATCGCTATCCCGCGGGACCTATGCAATTTTACAGGATATAAAGTACCCTATGTGTTAATCTAGGGTACCTGTTATCTTCGTTCCAAATTTTATCCAAAGCCTTCCAGCCGTTTGCGCGCGAAGAATTAACACGTACTGAAGAGACGATGATGATATAACATCAAAGTGAAGTTAAATAAGAAGTTGAATTAAAAGCACAGAACTATATCAAGATAGAAAGAAAGAGTGTATGTACCTCGCGTGGCGAAAAGTTGTCCCGTGGGCTCACTTGCTCGCCGCGAACTTCAATCTGCTCCCGACCGCGGTCTGCATGTGACGTCAGTGGACGACAGATTTTAAAAACAAAATTGTTTGTTGCTCAATAGTTAATTGTTTAAACACTACCAAAAAGGTTGCGAGCTGTTAATCGAGGTATTTCCTTTAATCGGGAAGTACTATTTGTCCTTAAATATCTGTTATTAATTAAAAAACCATTTATTTTATTATTTTCATCAAAACAGTAGCGAGCGATTGTGTGCCAACGCTAGTTTTCCATTGCGGCTTTAATTTGACGAGCCAGACTTGGCGTGCATTCAAAACCAGCGATGTAAAAATATGCTATTCAAACTGTCGAGTCGCGTTCAAGGTCGATTTCTCATTTTTTCTGTCAAAAGTAAGAATAGTGCTGTACCACAGTGCTGCACACTGCGATTGTCTTACTCGATTAAAATCGATTTTGAAAACAGAGGAAATGATAATTACGTTTTTATATTATTAATTATGCAGCTATATAATGTACCTACGTAGAGCAAAGCAAATATTATTAACAAACCGGTTATGGTTCCTTCTATATTGCGATTTTATTCCAATTTTCCGATTGATCCTGATATGAAAAATAAATGGATTCAAGCAACTGGTCGTAAAAAATGAATTCTGTTTTTTAGCATTTGTTGTTATAGCGGCATCAGAAATACATTATTTGTGGAAATTTTGACTGTCTATTACGGTCTTCAATAGGTAAGTAAAGCCTGACCAGAAATATAAAGACCCTGTCAAGGAGTCGCCACTAGTCGATTTTTAATCTGTGTTACGTAATTTCTAATTGCAAAAATAGTTCCTTAATTTTCCGCAATATGGCGAGGGTTTTTATATTTCTGGTCAGGCTTTACAGCCGTTAAAAACTTATAAATTTTAACAAAATTTACAACATTAAGGAGAAAAAAATAAAAAATCAGTTATTCAGGTCCGTCTACAACCAACGCCCAGCCAGGAATCCCCCTCTGTTGTTTCGCCGTAGAATGTCAAGCGAAACTCAAATTCTAAAATTGTTTTTTTTTTAGCGTAATTATGCGTTCGTGCCAGTTTTTACATACATACGTCACGTCTCTTTCCCATAGGGGTAAGCAGAGACTACTTTGTTCCACTTGCTACGATCCTGACATACCTCTTTCGCTTCATCCACATTTATCAATCTCTTCATACATGTTCGTCAGTTTCAGGTACTCCTGACCTGCCCTTTTTTCAAAACGTCTCCTATTTTGTCCAGTTTGTACTATTAAATAAAGCAAAAAAGGTTTGAAAAAGGAAGTAATATGTATAAATGTAACGCAATTTATTGGTTACATTTATATTTTTAGATTTAAAATTTTGAGCTTTCTCATTTCCTCTGTCGAAAATAATTATCATTTCCTCTGTCGGTTCTTATCGATATTTAAAATCGATAAAAATGCACCTACAATAACTGGCGTAATATAATTGAGTGATAATTATGTACGAGTAAATATTTTGTCATCACACGAATAAAGATGTAATTACTTCTTTTCACAACGAAGACGAACGTCCGTTGTCAGATATATTTCTGTGGTCGCGGCGCGGTGCATAGAATCGGTGCCGTGTTCTAATCGATATGTGAATCGATGCTTTTGAATTGTTTTCGCGCGGCTTATGTTTCCCATCACTAAATTACGCTCGTGACGTCAAATGTCACACGCAAAATGTTACACGCTCGGTCTCGAACAAATCGCTGAACTCTTTCATTCTATCTTGATATAGTTCTGTGATTAAAAGGGTTACTAGCGGCCCGCGACGCCGTCTGCGTAGAATTCGCATATCGCTATCCCCCGGGAACTATACAATTTTCCGGGATAAAAAAAATCCTATGTCCTTCCGTGGGACTGAAACACCGTACCAAATTTCACTAAAATCGGTTCAGTGGCTTAGGCATGAAAGCGTAACAGACAGACAGTCTCCCAGTCATATTGACCAACCCTGTAGGCTTATTGTCTAACTCGCTCGCAATCGCCATCGTGCTCATTTTGACAGTTCTTGTATGAATGTGACAGCTAGCTGATTCCGATGCCAATTGTCAGCCCATACATGAACTGTCAAAATGAACACGATGGCGATTGCGAGCGAGTTAGACAATTTTTTTTTTTTTTTTATGCTATTCGCACCCACTTGCTCGTTTACCTTCCTATTCGGAAGGTAAACGAGCAAGTGGGTCACTTGATGGTAAGCGATCACCACTGCCCATAGACACCCGCAACCCCGGAGGGATTGCAGATGCGTTGCCAACCTAGAGGGCTAAGATAAAATGCCTCTTGTGCCCGTAATTTCCCCGGCTGTCTTACTCTCCACACCGGAACACAGCAGTGCAAGCACTGCTGCTTAGCGGCAGGATTAGCGAGTAAGATGGCCTACAATGACACCACAATACAATAAGCCTACAGAACTGAATATGCGAAATATTATAAACGGGATGTGAACCGCGATTACCTTTATTGAGCTCCCGATATTTCGATACAGTTGCATGTATCATGATCACGGGTAGACCCCCGGCGGGTCGGCGGGTTAGACGGGTGTCTACCCGTGATCATGATACATGCAACTGTATCGAAATATCGGGAGCTCAATAAAGGTAATCGCGGTTCACATCCCGTTTATAATATTTCGAATGAACTTAACCGTGAATCATTAAAAACTCTTATTGAATATGCGAATCCGTCCTACTCAAAATAACCAACGGATTAAACACTGTCAAAGAGCCTAAACCCCCTTCTTTTTACAGGCAAATCATGCACTAATGTACCACGAAATTAAGGTTAGAGCGTTATTTATTATTCTCTTAGCTGTCGAGTTGTCGTCGTGCCAAGTTCCCGTTGATTTGTCGGGCGACGATTCGTCTGGGAGTGAATTTTCGGTGAAGAAATTTTCGCCCCCCCCATAGTCCGCTATAAACCTAGCGGTGGGTTATTGGTTACTGTAACGTGCAGTATAGTTATGGTTACAGCTCGCAGATGAAGCTTTTTTTTATATAAGAGGGGGAATACGAGCAGACGGGTCACCTGATGGAAAGTAATTACCACCGCCCAGGGACACCTGCAAGACTTAGAACAGGAATCTTAAGTAGATCTAGTAGGTTGATCTTAAGTGGTTTAATTATCACTTCTTTTTGGTAATTTGTCGTAATTTTTTTTGTTTCTATCCCTTCTGACCCCACTACGGATATTTCAGTGTTTATTGTTTAAACTATGAAACTAACCGACATAATATTATTATTATTAAACCAAAATCCATACTACCAGAACATGTTTTATCTATGAAAATCGACTTGCCACGTATGAAAATATTGTTTATCGAGGTTTGAACTTCAATTTTGTCCCTACTCACCCTGTTTTAAGGTATGTTACCCGGATTAAGACAACTGGTGAAATTACTGGCACATTCAATTAAAAATACCCTTTTTCTTGTCAACCCTGTTGTAAAATATAACTATAATTATATTCTTTATATCTCTCTCCAGCCTATATACGTCCCACTGCTGGGCACAGGCCTCCTCTCAGAATGAGAGGGCTTGGGCTATATAGTTCCCACGCAGGCCCAGTGCGGATTGGGAACGTCACACACACCATTGAATTGCTTCGCAGTTGTGTGCAGGTTTCCTCACGATGTTTTCCTTCACCGAAAAGCTCATGATAAATTTCAAATGAGATATCGCACATAAATTCCGAATGAATATGTATATATATTCTTTTTTATTAATTTTCTGACGACTTCAATATGAATTAACTTTGCTTGACATTTTATGTAAACCAGTGTATCTATTTTTAGAAATGAAATACAAAAATCAAATATTTCCAAACAAACGTATATTTTCGTTGACTTCTAAAGAAACTCAGTTTACCATTTTCTCCTAAAATCATAAAGAGCCTTTTCAAATAAAGCCAAAATGTTTAAACGAAATTTTGCTCACTCGGAATACTCGTAATCGTGTAAGCTCATAAAAAGACGCCAATTAGGCAATCCCTTTTTATCTCGAATGTTCGAATAAATAAAGGGAGTTCGTAAAATATATGATTTTCCCTGTTTACGCGGAGGCAACATTGGTTGAAGTCTTAGCGAGGCTTGACGCACACGCCACAAACTCTTGTGGCAAGGCGACACTGTGCAACACTGTGTGTACTGTACACTAACAACCAGGTGATGGTAAAACGCGCCCTCTGTCAAAAAATATGACAAACAATTACCACATTGTCATTGGAAATGTAAACTTGTGTGAGTATTTCGCATCTTTTGTTTTGGTAAAGTAACTAATTTTGATTGCTAAACGACACTGAAAATTAGAACACACAGAAAAATCCGATAAGTAAGCTGGGAATCGAACCAGGGTTCTCGTCATTCCGTGATGCGTGCTATACCACTACACCACCCATAGCAGGTGAGTAAGCCTTCGAATTTTTCTATTTGTTACAGCGTCATCTGTTTGAATGATGTGTCTGTACGACACAATTACAAACTCCCGTGGAACATCGACTGCTCACCAGTACGCTACTTTTACTTAATTACTTTTGCTTAATTTTGGTGATGGTGTTCTCGGAATTGTAAAAATAAAACTTTCTTTGAGGCATGCGGCAGTCGCAACGCTGCATTTATGTAGCACAGTACACACACCCCTAAGGACTTTCCTTATTTTGACTTGAGCAACTGTCCATGACGCGAAATAACTTCGTGATTTATTTTATTTTCTCCAAGAACTGGCAGTAAACTGAGCCCGGAGAGCGAGGTTATGTTGTCCCGCACTCCGAAAGTAGGTCGAGGTGGCCCTGCGACCTCAATTGGCGATAGTTCCTTGCATCGTTTTATAGTCATTGGACTATTAAGGATGCTTTCAGAGCGTTTGGCTGTCTTGGGCCTTTTTTGACACCCATGCTTTTTTTTACGACGAGGACGGTAAACAAGAAGGTGTTTCACAGTCCAAGATACCCATAGCACTAGGGGATGAGTGCCGGTAATTTCACTGGTGATATTACTTGCCTTCCACTACTGGCCGTGCTACGCCCTGTTTCCTTTGATTTTCGTGTGCAAAAAAATTATCCATCGCGCCCCGGCAATTAACTGTCTTCACGTGCCATTTCCAATGTACACAATGACGATACCTCTAGTGGTTCACTGTGTACCACAATATTAGTGTGATCTACTCCAAATCATGCTATTGGCCTTACAAAACTACTCATGCCCGTACCTGGCCGTATTCACAAGCACACATACCATTTATTTGAAGAATAGCGCGCATTAGACGAGGAATATTTATAACCTTTTTATTTGTACGTAACACGCGAGTATTTTTCATTGGTGACTGATCGCTATTTCCATATCTTTAGGCGTACCGTGTGTAAAACGGATGGGACCTTTATTGTTGCAGCCATGTTAATTTTGTTTGCTAGCTCTGATTGTTTTGACATGTACAATTTTGTGCGTATCTTTCTATATTTCTCTATTCCTGTCTCTATTTCTTTGGGTACGTATTAAAATCTATAAAGTTCAAAATGTATAATGTGTTAATACATAATAGTTCAAAATATATAATGCGATTTACTCAGAAAATTGCAAATTAACCGAATTGCTATAAACTAAACCTAACCTAACCTAAACCAATCTATAGATCACGCTATAAAAAAAATTCATATACCTAATAGCTTCACAGAAAATTGCATTATATATTTTGAAATATTATGCATTTTAATCCATTATACATTTTAAACTTTATATATTTTAATCCGCTCTTTCTATGTATTTTCCCGTTATTAATTTTGTTTGTTTTTATTTATCTCCCTTCTCTTGTCTTCTCTGTTTTTCCATTAATATCCGAGGATCTATCAAATAAGAATTTCATTTAGCTCCCTAAAATCCGAAGACGCAGCAGTTTAATCAAAACTTATACATATAAGACGAACTAAGCATTCTACTGAAGACAACATTCCTTGCCATAGTAAAAACTCAGTAAGCAATCTACAAACAGCACAATGCACAGACATCGCAAAATAAAAGAAATTCGGGAATAGGGCTCGTCACGTCACTTTTATTTGTAAAAATTGTACAAAGACATGACGATATGCCACCGTATCTCTTGCGACATTATTTCAACGTAACATATCTAAAGCTGAATTTACATTATGCAACTAGCATTACTTTGCTCGGCCGATAACCAAATGCTTCAAAAGTGATTAATCGAACGCCGCAGTGTAATGCTAGTTGCACGAAATTAGTTGCATAATGTACTTAAATTCGGCTTAAGTAACAGTTCAAAATATTTCTTAGTGAGATTATGAATCTTTTGTGCATATGCTTCAGAAATTGAACTGAAATGGCGAGTTTTCTCTAGTTGTTTGTACGTTGTTTTAGCAAACAGGCGTCCAAAGCTTTTTCGTTAACCTATCATCCCCATTCGCTCTTCTAGATTACATACTGGCTTGGACTGTGACATGTGTGTAGACAAATGCCCTGCTTTCCCCTTTATTCCACGTTCAGATTGGGTCTTTGTCACACCAATTGCCTGTCTTTATTCACTTCGCATTCGATTGCTCCTCTGTATTCATTTGTAGGTTTCACCATTGAGCGCTCAAGTGGATTGACATTGAAGAATTTTAGATTGGAATGCTTTAAACTTGGTATTCTTGAAGTGGACTTTAATTGTTGAGCATACATGGGACGCTGTCATAGTGAAATAACGCCATGTCGACAAACAAATTTCAATAATATTTTGACATTGACATTTTGCGACAAGGTTCTATCGCGGCTCAACAATTAAAGACCGCGAGTGTACCCAGGTAGTATGTATTCCTTCTTGAAGTATATTTATATTGTACAGTCTATAAATATGTATTGAATTTTTTCTGTCTCTTTTTGGGGAACGAAGTCCCCACACTTCTGCGATTAATGTTATAGTACTTATAGTGCATAAATACTTGGCTTAAATATCCAATTGCCAAGCCAAATTCTACAAAAAAAAGTGCAAATGTCATTTGCTGCACTCTGATTGGCCCGTCCAGAATCAAGCAGGGCAATAGAGTTGCTCAAATATTATGGTCAATATCGATAGTGCATGATATGTGTAGTATCGCGTTGCGTATTGAATAAAATTATAATGTTTTATAAATTCTGATAATTACTCCTCGGATTTGATCCATGTAGAATATAAAGTAGGAATAGGTTAATCGACTCAACTTTTTGGTCTGAATGAATATTTTGAATCCGTTAAAATTGTACCGTCATCTTAACTTTAAAAGAGTAGTGGCTGTAGATTTGTAGTCAACTTATTCTTCGTCACTACGTAGTATAAAACAAAGTCGCTTTCCGCTGTCTGTCTGTTTGTCCCTATGTATGCTTAGATCTTTAAAACTACGCAACGGATTTTGATGCGGTTTTTTTTAAATAGATAAAGTGATTCAAGAGGAAGTTTTATATGTAAAATTTTACGCAGACGAAGTTGCGGACAGAAGCTAGTAACTAATAAATTAAACAACTAAACTTTACCAGTATAGTAGAACCAAGTAAATAACTTAGCAGATCTAGAAATAATGCAAAGTACGTATATTAACTTATCTTAATGCCTTTACCCTTATCTAGTAGTACCTACCCTCGACATCTAGAAATCATTATCCTGGCCTTGAGTGCCAAGGTAAGCCTAGACAGTCTGTGATGCCGAATGTACATTTACGATTGAACTAGTGATGTGCAAAAGTTTGTCGATATAGTCCCCCATTAAATTAACTATCGATGTCTCGTTATTAGTTACATGAAGAGAAAAGTCATGACAGACGGACTTAGCTCATCAATGGTCACCCAACCTTTGGACCTAGAAAGCTTAAACCTGAGATGTATTCTGAAGTTATTAAAATGATTTCGTGAACTGATCGTTGAGGTTTTTTTGGAAGGCCAACGAGCAAGTGGGTCACTTGATGGTAAGCGAGCACCACCACCCAATAATAACAGATAATTATTATCTGGTACCTAATTATACGTCGATAAAACTTTAGGGCATCGTTTTATATAGAAGATTGTGTTCAGGCAGGTACTTTATGTGTTTTTGTTGTAGACCATGGCTACATTAACAGATATAGTTTTATCACAAATTATAAAAGATCCGACACAATATGCCAGTTTTGGTGTACATTAAATTATATAGCTTTTAAGGATACCTCAGGCTTATGTGTAGGTTTAGTAATGGTCATATAAAGATGTAGAAATCAGTCAATGAAATTACATTTGTTTACTTCATAGATTCATTATTTAATTATAATTGCATACTATTTATATTTGCCTCCCAGTTTTGTTGTGTTCCTTCTAAATAAAGCTTTTATTATCCACCAAACAGCAAACATCGATAGAAAAGCGCACCCCTAACAGGTATCCAGTGACTTGCTATAAAATCAACCTTTGTGCTGAGCAAAATCTAATCTACAAAATGTAGCAAGCGGACAATGTACCTCAAAAGATTGGCTTGGTGTCGTGAGGATTTTTTTTTTACCTACCGCACGCATGGAAGAAAGAAACCTAGAAGTGACATGTGAACGAGAGACGCGTGCTTTTTGCAGAAAATTGCATGTATAATGTTTCAGTAACTTTATTTTTAATTTTTAAACAGTCATAGTGCCAAACTACCTTTGTTTATCCTCAGGGATAGACAAAGGAATTAGAGTCCACACAGCCATGTCACATAGAGTTGTACCTGAAAACCAGAGCCAGCCTGAAGACGTCTACTGTTGAACAAAGGCCTCTTTAGCACACCATAATGAACTCAACCTGCATCAACCAGTTTCCCGCAACTTTCACGATGTCGTCGGTCCACCTAGTGGGAGGCCTGCCAACACTGCGTCTTCCTGTTCATGGTCGCCACACGAGAACTTTTCTCCTTCAACGGTTGTCTGTTCTACGAGCTACTTCAACGTACATACTAATAATAGTATATCTAATTATAGCCCCAATTTGAATCGATAGTTCAAATTGAATCAACTCATCGTTAATTATTTATCCCTACATCAGTCGACCTTTCACGACGGTTTCACGACTTCGTATCGTAACAAAAAGCTATACAACTTGTTTACGGTCGTATAACTATATCTTACACATCCCCTTTTACCAACAACACACCCTATAACGTATAAGTTTCGGTCGAAATTTCAATAAAGCGAATTGGTTGTTCATATCTTTTGAATGGAGGCGAAAGTTCCTGACCGAAACGTTTGGAAATTTTAGCTTTCGTGAATATTTGTAATGAGGGATCGTTAAATATATTAATGAAAGTTCATTAGAAAGGGTTCAGAAACTAATTTGGATGAGGATTTATTTAGATCGGTCAACATTTGCTTTGAAGTCATTATGGTAACGCCTCAACAAAAATGTATATGTATAGTCTATGACACGCACAGATAATGACTGTGGCTTTCTATTGAGAGAGGGGAGGGGGAGAGATAGAGAGAGAGAAACATTTTATTTACATACATTCCACACGTAGATTTAATTTAATTATGGTAATTTAATTATGGTATTGGTAGAAGAATTTTTACAAATAGTTAAGTAGATCTAGAGATTGCGGGTGTTAGGGCCTTGTGCAAGGTCCGTCCGGATCGCTACCACCATCTTACTCGCTAATCCTGCCGCTAAGCAGCAGTGCTTGCGCTGCCGTGTTCCGGTGTGGAGAGTAAGACAGCCGGGGAAATTACGGGCACAAGAGGCATTTCATCTAAGTCCTCTAGGTTGGCAACGCATCTGCAATCCCTCCGGGGTTGCGGGTGTCTATGGGCAGTGGTGATCGCTTACCATCAGGTGACCCACTTGCTCGTTTGCCTTCCTATTCACATAAAAAAAAAAAAAAGATTTGTAGATTGTAGGGGTACAACCTAACAAACTGAAATGGCATTAAAAAGCCCATCGAGGGAATGGGGGATAATCTGATCAGGACTCATGTTATAAGCGATGCGGCTAGCAACCCATCACTATTTTGATTCCACCTATAACGCCCACAATCGTGCTAAACGTAGCCTTTAGGTCTTGTTCCTAGGCTCTGTCTACCCGTAAGAGATACAGACGTGATCTGTGTGTGTGTGTATTGTTTATGTTATGGCAACAATACAATACAATATAATACAAAATACTCTTTATTGAACACTACAAATCAGTACAAAACAATACAGAAACAAAGAACAAAGTATACAATAGGCGATCTTATCGCTTAGTAGCGATCTCTTCCAGACAACCAATAAGTCAGAGAAATAAGTTGGCTACTTATTTAATAAATCTGTATATTACGTATACAAAAAACATTCTATCTTTTACAATGCTGGGGCCTTACCATGACGTCTTAATGCGATTCAGTTTAGGTTCGCTCGCTGTCAGATTCATACTAAAAGTGACAGCTAAAACTTGAACTGCGTCGGAATTAGGAGGTCATGGTAAGGCCCCAGTTCCCATATTATATTTGCGTACCTTAAAAATAGACTTTTCATCATCAAGATTCCACAAATTCGAAATTCAAAGTTCGTATTAAACAGTCTCTCACTCTAATATAAAAATTGTTAGCGTAAGCGAGACGGCACGATTCGAATTTCGAATTTAGAACAAGATCTTCTCAGCATAACAAACACGAAAGATAAAAACTACCATCAAACTGTTAAGCACGTAATACGTCTGCCTAAAACTTTGGCGGCGCCTGGATCCAACACACCTTTATACATATAGGGTGACTCGTAACTAGGCAAGACCAACTCAAGGTGGATATTTATAGATTGGTGGAGAGGTCACCTACCAAATGTAGAAAAATTAACTTGGTAAAAGTATTCCCACTTTCAAGATTCGATTTTTATATTAAACTAGTTAAGAGGCTGACAACACCTAATTTTGTTGAAATTGATGTTATTTAAGCACTTTTTCAAGAAAAACTACACACAAAAAAAATACAAAAAAAATATACTTAATGTTAATTTTCATCATATTTCAAACACGCTAGACGGACTCGATACATAATTGAACAAAATCGGCTCGATAGAAAATAATTGCACAGATTGGTCTTAAAATCATCATTAAACGGTTCTATGTCTTTATTTTTTCGACGTATGGGTCTGCAATTAAAAATATGAAATCAACATATTCATACCTACACGGCTAACGAGTCATATTTCACAAATAATCCATACTTTTTTTTTATTTCTTCTTATTTGTGTCTTATTTGCAAGATTTTAGACGCGCGCCAAGCTGCCGGAATAGTTTCTTCTCTTTCACTCACAGGCACAGGCGTGTGAAGAGTGGCGCTGCTCAAGGTCATTTGCTGTTGACAGCGCCTTAATGGCGCGCGGTGGTGAAGCGCTGCCGGGCGTCTTGCGTGACCACGACTGCTCTGTCAAGAGCATCCGATTGAGAAGAGAGCTAGTGCCCGCGGCTTCAGCCCCGTTCCAATTTTTCTTTTCTTTTTTAATTTTATTTCATACAAACCTTGGTCTGACAATAACGAACACAACATATAAAATACTAAGCTGTTGCCTGCTACTTAGTCTGCAAAGAATTCGTTTATCGCTATCCTGCGGGAATTTTCCGGGATAAAAAGTAGCCTATGTGCTATTTCAGACTTATCTCTGTCTATGTTTTTTTTTTATTTTTTTTATTTATATGGAAAGGAAGGCAAACGAGCTAGTGGGTCACCTGATGGTAAGCGATCACCACTGCCCATAGACACCCGCAACCCCGGAGGGATTGCAGATGCGTTGCCAACCTAGAGGACTTAGATGAAATGCCTCTTGTGCCCGTAATTTCCCCGGCTGTCTTACTCTCGAAACCGGAACACAGCAGCGCAAGCACTGCTGCTTAGCGGCAGGATTAGCGAGTAAGATGGTGGTAGCAATCCGGACGGACCTTGCACAAGGCCCTACCACCCGCAAAATTTGCCGAAATGTGCCGAATTTCACCCAGATTCGTTGGGCCGTTCTGGCGTGATTGAGTAACAAACAAACATCCATGCATCCATTCATCCATCCAGTTAGATTATTCAATTTGGAGCAGTCGTTCGGAAGTTATGTGCGTACATACAATTCGATTGGTTTTGTTATACAGCCTCATTGAGCCAAAACAGTCATAGTACAACCTTTGTAGGTGTTTTTGGCTCAGTATGGACACAGTTTAAGCCAAGTATGTAATCTATATCCACGCGCTTTGGCATTGCCATAACATCTGCCTGAAAAGAGTTCTCACTATTGTGACCTCTCCCCACACTATAAACTATAGTTTGCTTCTTTCTTTTTTTCTCATAAAAATATCATGTGACAAATTACACCAATTGACTACGTCCCAAACTAAGCAAAACTTGTACTATGGGTGCCAGACCACCATTACCAGATAAACATACTTATACATATAATGTAGATAAAATACATACTTAAATACATACAAATCCATGACTTGGGCACAAACATTCGTATTAATCATACAAATATCTGTTTCTACCGGCATTCGAACCCGGGACTTCTAGCTTCATAGTCAGAGTCACTAACCACTAAGCTATCCGATCGTCGTTTTTCTCGATAATCCGTTTCATAACCTTTCCCGTACAAAATTAATAATATTAAACTTTTCAATGTTATGATGTTCTAATTAAAAACCGTAATTATTACTCCGCAGCAGATAAAAGTTTGAATAATTAATTAACCTCCGCAAAATACCGCTTGTTTTAACCACGAATTTATTATGGTATTTTCGCCACTGACTACTACAGTGAAGCGTCGATAGCGTGTGTGCTTTTGTCATTACAAATTGGGCGCCTACGATCACATACCGTATTTATACTGTGAGCACATATATTATGTATGGGATTATATATATACCTTTCCCACACATCACTCTTACTTAGCGTCGCGGCTTGCCTTCCGTGCGTTAAGATAAAAGGAAAAGTTTGGCTTTATGTGCTTTCCAATGTATTTTGTCTACCCTTTGACAGTCTATGTATGTATATATGTATATATATTGTATAGTTAGATATCACCAAATTACCTATATTCCTATTATTATTGCGTATGATCTAATAATCCTACTAATATATTATAAATGCTAAAGTTTGTGACGATGTGACGATGTGAGTGAGTGAGTGTGTATATTTGTTCCTTCTTCACGCTATAACGAGCGGACGGATTTGGATAAAATTTGGAAAGAAGATAGCTGGTACCCTAGATTAAAATATAGGCTACTTTTTATCCCGGAAAATTGCATAGTTCCTGCGGGTTAGCGATAGACATGTCAATTGCTAATTCTACGCGGACGAAGTTGCGGGCTGAAGCTAGTTATACACAAACCTTCCTCTTGAATCACTCTATATATTAAAAAAACCGCATAAAAATCCGTTGCGTCGTTTTAAAGGTCTATATAAGCATACATAGAGACAGACAGACGTTTTTGTTAACGTTGAGACTATACCCAACAAACACAGATAGCAATATAAAAGTCCACTTTTGGTGTAACACAACACCGAAAGCTGTATAAGGAGGCTGTACTCTTATTTGGGCACAAATTATTCAGCCTTTGGTTCTAATTGAGTTCACATTTCTACTTAAAAGAATTATAGTAGCACTATACTGGAATTATTCTGGGTCACAAAGCTGTTTATCTGCTGTTTAACAGAACACGAGTGTCCTGTCATACAGACTAAGGAGTAGGGATAGGTCACATATCCTCTTAAATAACGCTTTTGGTTAACATAAACCTGTATAATATCATCAGCCGTGTGAATAATATTGAAAATATTCCCTTAGTAAATTGTTGTGGACTGTCAGCCGAGTTAGAATATGTGACATTCATTCAATGGCGTAGAAAAATAAAGAAATGACCGCGCGGTGTGAAGTGTGAAATTAGGGGAGCATTGTACTTTTGGGAAGTACAGTTTGTAACAGCCCGTGAAAATAGCTGGGAATGCTTGTTTACTGTGAATGTCTATATGGATTTATGGCTAAATTTTTACGCGCCTCGAAAATATCTCGTTTTTAATTATCAATATCGTGAAAGAAGTAACAAGTAAATATTATTTAATACATTTTTATGTGACTTACACACAATTATGCAAAGTTTTTGTTTTATTTTAAAATATGTGTAATTTTAACGTGTAATCCAAAAAGTAAAAAGGCAGAAATCATGATTAAAACATAAACAGTAACATTGCTTTTAAAGTTAAGGTAGCAGAAAAATGGCGACATTCAGAAGAAACCTATATGAACCGTTTTAATCCTGAATTAATTCCCATGGCTGCAAAAAGTTCCAATATTGCTCAATGTGCCCTAGAATAGCTAACGACAATTCTAATATGCAGACTAAAACAGTATAGAAGTATTTGTTTGTAGCCAATTTACAGCCAAGTGCTGCATTTCTGAGTTATATGAGGATCTCGCAACACCTTTGGTGTTCATGTGTGTTAATAAAACGCCGTTAAGCAGCTTTGAAAAAAGACGCTAAAAAGCTGTGTAACAGTCGAGGTGAGCCGATATGTAACTTTTTGCATTAAATCACTCTAAGTGTGCACCACTCTAAAACTGTTGGCTGTACAGTAGTTTACAGTGACTCTTCTAAGCAGCGGCATTAGAGTGGTATAAGTCTACGCCTTTATACAGCAATTATTATATTTGACTACCACTAAAATGCTCTTAAGGAACCATGCTGCTAGAGGCTGTAAGAAGGCATTTTTGTCATCTGCACTTACACCGATCGCGTAACTATAGTATCCGTTCCTGCTTTTATGATGCTATTATACAGGCAAAAGCGTAATGCGCCGCTATAAGTTCACGGTTGAACCATATTAAATGTTTATTAACTCTTAAGGTTCCGTGTTACACCAAAAGTGGACTTTTGTATTGCTATCTGTGTTTCTTGGGTAGACCACGACGACTAGTATTATAAAATAGTCGATGCTCAAAATGTAAGGGGTAAAATTGGTGACTTAATTTGGAATCAAAAATTACAATTATTACCTTTGCAGGGGTGCTCAATAGTTATTTTTCACACCTCTCATTCAGAAAAGTAAGCTTTGCTCCCTGTCGAGGGCGGTCAAAGTGCAACTTTTCTATTCAAGGCTTTTCCAAGTGTTTTTTTTGCAAATAATGTTCATGTTTTTTTTAAATGTTTGTGTGAAAAGTTGTATGAGCCACTCGGGAGCAAAATTATTTTCATCTTGGGTTTTAGCACTTGAATCCCTCATTACGCTCTAGATTTTACTTTATAACTATTGTGTCACAAGGGAGCAAAATGATGTATTTGCGGCGAGGGCGCTACATTGAATCCAGAATGTAGCGAAGGATTCTAAAGTAGAATCCAGAGCGTAATGAGGGATTCAAGTGTTAACGCCCAAGTTGAAAATAATTTTGCTCCCGAGTGGCTCATACAACTTTTCACACAGAACAAGAAAAAACTTGAAAAAAGAATTCTAAATCATAATCAAAGAGCTACCAGCATAGAAAATGGTGTGGTTTTACAATAATCAACTTCAAAAAAATTGCATTGCAAAAAACACTTGAACATGCCTTGAACAGAAAAGTTGCACTTTGATCCCTCTCGACAGAGAGCAAAGCTTACTTTTCTGAATGCGAGGTGTGAAAAATAACTTACCCAACCTTCTGAAATATTTCATAGCAATTTTAAGACAGCCTGTATATTTAGAGTTGGTAATACCGAAAAGCTTTTACTGAACCCATTCAGCAAATTCAATAGACCGTTTACGTCTCGTCAGTATTTTGACAGAATCGAATCGCCGCGAGACACGATAACACTTTTACTGGAATTTTATTAACTTAGTCATTTTAATACAATTTCGATTTTTCTTTTTCTTTCGTTCGAATATCCATCTCCAGCCTATATACGTCCCGCTGATGGGCACAGGCCTCTCAGAATGAGAGGGCTTGGGCTATAGTTCCCACGCGGGCCCGGTGCGGATTGGGAACTTCACACACCATTGAAAGTTTTCCTTCACCGTAAAGCCCATGGTAAATTTTATTACATTTGGTAAATGTAATAACGCAGATTAATTCCGAAAAACTCAGAGGTGCGAGCCCGGGCTCGAACCCACGACCCTCTGCTTGAGAGGCCACAGGTCAAACCACTAGGCTACCACGGCTTTTGTTCCGAATAGTTCGCATATTAACACTGTCTTACTTATTGTATAGGAGACGTGTTGAAAAAAGGGCAGGTAAGGAGTAAGTACCCGTTACCGGCGAGCATGTATGAAGAGATTTATGAATGTGGATGAAGCGAAAGAGCAAGTGGAACAAAGTAGTCTCTGCCTACCCCTACGGGAAAGAGGCGTGACTGTATGTATAAAAAACATCGGTAAGTTAAATGAAAGCTTGTAAAAGGCACGAAAAACCATAAATGCCGCAGCCTTCTATAGGAACACCGGATAATATCCCACATACCCAAGGTCAGGGGAACGATCGAACCCAAACCCGGGGCATATCAGTCATTCCAAGGTCTCCTCGCCCCATTGTACCCGCACGACAGCTCGAGGTCACAGGCAACAGGGGAAAAGCAGTACGACGAAAATATCAAAGGGTCCTACGTTAGGTCATGTGTACAAAAAAATTTCGAAAATTTCAATTTATAATGCACATTTTGCAAGGTTTAGTCAAATCTTAAGTTTTCTTATTAAGGGCCGTTCATAAAGTACTTACGTCACACTAATTTCATCATTTTTAAACCCCCCCCCCCCCCCGTGTTACAGGGTTTACCATGAAGACTACGATTATTTTGATCGTGTGTCACAAATTTCCAGAAAAACTGTGTGACGTACTTTATGGATGGCCCCAGAAATACGCAATTTCCAAGAATATACAGCGCATTGCAAATAGCTTGCAATGGCAACGAATAAAAAGGAAAAAGTGAAAATTGGCTTAGTTGCGGTCGCTTTAAATCCATATTACTAAGACTTTCGAATTAAATATCATTGTGTTTAAAGTTATAAAATAAATGTTTTTTATCAATTAAAATAATCATTAAAATTTGTAAGTATGCATCCTTTCAATTATAATATTTTTGCTGATAGTACTTTCATTGTCATCCATTTGTACATTATATAGGTACGCCTTTCAAATCCATCCGATCATTAGAAGTGTTTCAATTTGGCTTGTAACATTTGATCTTAGTACCTACAAACAAACGCTGCATGTTATGATAGAAATTTCTTAAGACAACTGCATCAATGTTGTCTTACTGTTTACACACATACACTACGATGTTTGAGGTGAAAATTTGAATTAAGCCCTTTGTAGCAGAGCCGCTTGTTAAAAAATGGCGGCTTTCTCAAAATGGCCGCCTTTAATTGGTGTTAGAGGTTTTATATCGGTGCTTGGAGTAGTCTGGTACAAGCCAATTATGGTGTAAAGGTTACCCATGGTAAATTAGAGTTCTAAGGGAAATAGTGCTTCTTTTTTTACACATAAGTAAAAGAAATTGTTGACTAAGCGGCAGTGTTTACGCTTATTCTGGCGTGGTAAGACATACATACATACCGTTACGCCTCTTTCCCGTAGGTGTGGGCAGGGACTATATGTTCCACTTTCTACGATCCTGTCATACCTCTTTCGCTTCATTTAGATTTCATTTAGAGATACGAGCTTTTTTAAAAGTACCAACGAAATATCTACATATACGGGGGAATGGATGGTGGACTAGACCCGGGGATTTTTGCCTCTCTCTCACGTGTAGGTAGCCTTCGCTGTCTCACTCACTCCTAATTTAGTGGACCCAACTTTTATGCTAATTCCGAGGACCTTTTTGTTTTCGTTTATTAGTTTTTGCGAGGTTTCTGTTGGTATATTATTTTTATTTCTGAGTCTAGCTGAAAATAATTGGAACAAAGACTTTTAATGAAGCCCTCAGAAAATAGCTCCACTTCAACAAAAAAGGCAAAAGTGAGTATTTTCGTTTTTATTTTGTTTTATTTAGAATAGTTTCTGAGGACAATCACAGAGTGGTAATACCTCATAAACTTTTACGCTTACAAATCATTCATCCCTTTCGGCATCCATTCCAGCTTAAGGCCTTACTGGGACACCATAAGGGAGTACTCAACTGCGAGGTAACCGTAACAGAATGCTTAGTGTAAGTTTTCGGTCACAAAATACCTACGTCTCGATCGCGTTTGCGTTAAAATGTCAAACCCTATGAGAACAGTTTGTTGCCGTTTCGATCCGCAAGTAGCGCTGCCAATTTTTCCATAGTAATTGAGACGTTTACGTTAACGCGGTCGAGGCGATTTTTTGTGTGTTAACTTACACTAGAGGCTCAGTAAACAAAAACCCTTGAGCGTCGCACTACGGGGTGAAGTACATTATTAAACTAAAATTCATGCCGCCGGAACAATTTTTATCTATAAAAATCAACATGCCACATCCTACTAATATTATAAATGCGAAAGTTTGTGACGATGTGAGTGAGTGTGTATGTTTGTTCCTTCATCACGCTAAAACGACTGGACGGATTTGGACAAAATTTGGGACGAAGATAGCTGGTACCCTAGATTAAAACATAGGCTACTTTTTATCCCGGAAAATTGCATAGTTCCCGCGGGATAACGATAAACATGTTAAATCATTGCTAATTCTACGCGGACGAAGTCGCGGGCAGAAGCTAGTATGAAAATATTTTTTATCGAGGATTGTACTTCAATTTTGTCCCTACTCACCCCGCTTTGCTGTACCTTCGAGTGCAATAAAGGATTTGAAAAATAAACGGACTTTTGTATCTCCAGGAAATAAATGCTTGCAAAAAAGGTAGGAACGAAGGTTGGCTTTTATCTGATTAGCCCTTACCTGTGTCTTATTTCAGGTAAATAAAAGCAATTCGTATTTTTTTACATTTAAAGCAAGCACTTTGCATAGAAAAGTTTACAGAATGTACAATTTTAAAATAGAATTTTCACTCCTGGCGCACATCTCGCGAGTAAATCGACGGACGAAGACATTGCTCGTAAATTTATTTCAGGCGTTTGGCGTGATTGAGTCACAATGCAATATAACTTCGGGACCTGGCTTTATGTGAGGATAAAATTTGTCTTTACAACTAAATTGTAATAATACTTAAATGTAGCACAATCATGCTAAACGTGGTCTTTAGGTTTTGTTACCCTAGGTGTTATGGCTTCCAAATTACTTCCTATTTCCCATCAATTTCCAACACCCTCGTCCCTATTTCACCACGGCTAATCGATGCACGACCTCTAGCGAGTATTCATTACAACTCGCTGTATCATCTACGCGAGCTCTAGTGTCGCCTTCCGCCACGGCGCGACGTCTGCTGGCGCTAGTTTTAGGCGCGGCCATATTGAACGGGCAGCAAAATTACGAAGAAGCAACGTGCGCGCGGTTCCCGTAAAAATTTGGTGAACTACTGAAAACCCTTGTGCTAACGTGGACTTTCGCGTGATCTAGAGAACAGACAAAGTGCGTGAGCAAGCAGACAGCCCTCTGGTGAGTACCTCTCCCTTCAATCCTTCTTCTTTCTCCGAATTTGGTTGCCAGAGTATTTTCCGTTGGGCGGCTTTCGAGAGGTCGGAATCCCTCAAGCCCGGTTTAAACATTTGTGGTCCTATATCGAGCTCGAATCCCCTGTGGAACTGGGTTCAATTTCAGACGAAAACTCCAGTAAATACTTGTCGAATTTTAAATTACATTTGAGGTTGCATTTACCTACTTTCGAAACACAATTAGTGAACCTATCTATACGTAAACAAAACAAAAAGCGTGTGCTCGGAATCGCCCAGTTATTTAAATAGTAATAAGTAAACCTAAATCTGTGTCTATTTAGTACATTCCCTTTGTTTAACACTAAGTACATACCTACGTAAAAATACGTAGTTGTAGTTGTATAAGTTGTATTGGTTGGCATTATAGGTTAGTAGATATACCTAGATCTGTTTTCGTGTATGTACTTACTTATACTTACATTGTGTTTACCTAAGTTCAAAACATAAAGTAAGTATCGGAATATGATCGCAAATCTGTAAGTTATAAGTAGGTAGGTACTAGGATAGTTGGTAACCGTGTGTTGTTGTGTGTTGCAATTGTCGTGCGTTCTGTTGCTAGGTCAAAATGGGTGACGAAAATTCCTTAAAACTAATAAAAACAAAACGTGAATATGTATTTCGTTCAATACAAATTTTGTATGATTTGTCGAGGGAAGCTCAAAAGGATAAGTCGAAAATCAGTGCATTTAAGGCTAGGTTTTCGCGTATTGAGTCTTTACGAGAAGAGTTTTGGAGGTCACGCAGACACTCAATACATTGGCATTGAAAATTAAACCCGAAGAAAATATTTGTATGAAACAAGTAGAGGCGTTTGACGATTTGTACTATGAGGTACTCAGCGCCGCGGAGATTTTGATTCCGAAAGTCGCTAGCGGCAGCGCGGCCCAAGCGGCGGCGGCTTTGATCGCACCGCGCGGCGATACCTACTACGAAAAACCGAGCGCGCAAGCTCGCTTACCGAAGATCGAGTTACCGAAATTTGATGGTAATATTGAAGGTTGGCAGACCTTTTACGACACGTATGTCTCGCTCGTTCACGAAAACAATAATATAAGTGCAATCGAAAAGTTTCATTATTTAATTTCGTGTCTGAGCGGTGATGCGTTATCGATGGCTAAAGGCGTTCCGGTAACAGCAGATAATTATGCGATTGTGTTTGAAGCTCTGGTTGATAGATTTCAGAATAAAAGAATTTTAGCCGCAAATTACCTTGACAAAATCTGCAACTTTCAACAAGTTAAAACAAATAATTTCAACGAGTTACGTAAATATACGAACTTGTTAAATGAGTGCGTCAACGCCCTTAAGGCAATGAAATTGGAAAATTTAGGAGAATTTGTATTGTTCTATCTAGCATCTCGAAATTTAGACTCCGACACACGAAAACGGTTTGAAACACAGAATAAAGTACCAGTACCTACTTTTGTTGACCTTCTAGCCTTTTTGCAGAGCTACGTCAAAATTATCGAAGCAAGTGAATTAAACACACCGGTTAATAATAGCAATACGAATACACAGCTAAAAAGGATCGCGAAGCCCTCTGAGTCGTGGAAATACAACTATAAGTTGGCGGCGTTGCCCGCTCACGTAAAACCTATGGAATGTTTTGGGTGTGGATTGGCGCATTCTATTTACAAGTGTCCGAAGTTTTTAAATCTCAATTCAGCAGATCGAGTAGAGTTCATTAGAACCAAAAATACGTGTGGAAACTGTTTACGTCCGAATCACACTGAAAAACAATGTTTTTCGCGTACGAGCTGTACAATATGCGGAGCTCGGCATCACACGTCATTACACGGGGACTACGCCTGTCCGGCAGCGGCGGGCCTGGCCTACAGCGCTAATACCGCACAGAACATGTTTCAAGCTACCCAAAACCATCACCAAGCATCTGACATTCTCGATGATAGTTATTTTGTTTCGAGTCAGGGAGGTTTAATGAATAAGCAAGAATCAAACACTGAGGTCTCAGAATTTATACCTAACAATGCAGCGGTAGGTATGTGCGCAAGTATAGCCCCGAACACTGCGGCAGACGCGAACAGCAGCACCTATCTCGAGAGAGGGCGCGGGATAGTATTGCTCGGTACTTGCACCGTTCTCGTGCGCGGCACCCAGGCGAACAGCCCGCCCATGCCTGTACGCGCGCTCATTGACAGCGGCGCGCAGGATTGTTTTATTACGGCGGTCTGTGCAAAACGATTAGGGCTGCCACTTCGCAAATGCAATGTGGCGGTAGCCGGTCTAGGACAAAATACAGCTCAGCAGCAAGTGGTAGGCATTACGTCGTGCTTAGTACAACCGCGAGACATGAATGAACCGCGTTTTAAAATTCAACCGATTGTTATGAAAAATATAACAAGTAAAATGCCGGCAGTTGAAATACCGGCTTCGATTCGAAAGGCCTATCAACATTTGAATTTCGCAGATAATGACTTTGACAAGTCGAAGGACGTTGACCTTTTGCTTGGTGCCGAGCTATTTCACGACATCTATGACGGCAAACGTGTTGAAATGGGGCCCGGTCTCCCAGTGGCGTTACATAGCGTATTCGGGTGGGTTATTACGGGAAAACTAGATTCGAGTTGTCAACCATCGACAGCTACGTCCCTTTTTGCGTCGACATCTACCCTCGATCAGGTAGTTAAACGGTTTTGGGAAGTTGAAGAACCACCTATGGCTAACGTGTGCAATCCAGAAGATGAAAAATGTGAACAATTATACTCGAAACTTGTCTATCAAAAACCGGATGGTCGTTACGTGGTTCCGATATTACTAAAGGACTCGGGGGAAAAGTTAGGCAAATCATATAATCAGTCGTTATCTCAACTGCTTAATTTAGAAAAACGGTTAAACCGTGACGAAGGATTAAAAGGCGATTATGTAAACTTTATGCGAGAGTACGAGACGCTGGGTCACATGCGACCAATTAACAAAACGACTGAAAAAATTGGCGAATATGTTATACCTCACCATTGTGTATTGCGCCCAGAGAGCACGAGTACAAAACTCCGGGTAGTTTTTAACGCGAGTTCAAAATCTAGTAACGGAACTTCTCTTAACGACATGGTCCACATTGGACCAAAACTACAAAATAACATTATAGATATTTTGACGAAGTTTCGTTTACAGAAGATAGTTTTCACCGCCGACATTTGCAAAATGTATCGAAATATTGAATTGCGCCCCGAAGACCGAAAGCTGCAACACGTACTATGGAGAGAATCGGCTGCTGACCCAGTACGCGAGTTCGAACTCAACACAGTGACGTATGGAGTGAGCTATTCGTACATTACACCAACTGGCCAAGGATCATGGCGCTAAGTGGCCAAACGCAGCTAAGGTTCTGTTAAACGATACTTTTATGGACGACATTACAGCTGGTGCACCAACTGTAAGTGCGGCAATAGAACTCAAGGAGGAACTTATCCAATTATTGAACGCTGCGAAATTTGAATTAAGAAAATGGAGCAGCAATTCAACACAACTTCTGAAGACGATCCCTTCTGAGCACCGTCAGATTCCAAAATCATTCTGCGATGAAAGTAACCTGAGTATGTTGAAGATCCTTGGAGTTCAGTGGGATCCAACGAATGATTTATTCACATACACGATCTCTGAATTAAATCCGACATGTACAAAGCGCGCTATACTTTCCAATGTGGCCCGAATTTATGATCCTCTTGGATGGCTGACGCCACTAGTTCTCATAGCTAAGCTCATGTTACAAGCATTGTGGCGTCATCAATTGAGCTGGGATGAAACGATTCCCCCAGGGTACGCAAAGGAATGGCAGGAGTTCGTGACAGGGTTGAGCCATTTAAGCAAGGTGCGACTGCCTCGTCGTGTGGTGCCTTCAAATGCGACGCAGGTGGAGCTCATTGGATTTTGTGATGGATCATCTAAAGCTTACGGTTGCTGTGTTTATCTTCGAATAATAACGAACACGAGTATTCAAGTTTCCCTTCTCATCGGGAAGTCCAAGGTTGCTCCCCTCAAACCACTTACGGTGAATCGCATTGAGTTATGCAGTGCCGTGTTATTAGCACGCGTCCTTAAACACATGCAAAAACTGCTTGGTAACGAACTCGAAATTAATAAAGTTACCGCATTTACTGATAGTACGACGGTCCTGTCTTGGCTTAATACTGAACCGCACAAATTAAAGACATTTGTATCCCATCGAGTCGTCAAGATCATCGATGATATTGCTGCAGAGAACTGGCATCATGTTTCGACTCACGACAATCCTGCTGACCACTGTAGTCGTGGTCTCAGCTGCATTCAACTGTTAGAGTGCGACACCTGGTGGTCAGGTCCAAGGTGGCTAAAGGAAGATATTGCGTCGTGGCCCCCGCAAACGCAGTATCCGGTAGCAGACGTTCCGGAATTAAAAGCCATCGAACATATGAGTCACACTACCACGCGCAATGAAGAAAGGACACTGTTGACACAGTTAACCGAGAATTGTTCGCAATTATCTCGTCTTCAACGAGTAGTAGCGTGGTGTTTAAGATTCATAAAAAACAGCAGAATACCAGAAGAGTCACGTATTAAGTCGGGATTAACCACCGAAGAACTCCGACAGTCGCTGTTGATGTTGGTACGTCAAGAACAGGAATCATATTTTGAAATGGAACTAGAAACCATCAAAAAAGGAAAACCTTGCAATCGAGCTGTTCAAAAGCTCAAACCAGTGCTAGACGAGTCCGGACTCCTGCGAGTGGGGGGGCGATTACGCAATGCGCTATTACCAAAAGCAGATGTTCAGCCGTTGCTTTTGCCTAAGAAATCATCATTGTCAAGACTTATTGTTGACTATTACCATCGCGCGTATTTGCACAGTGGCCCAAGAACTCTGCATTCTCTAGTACAAAGAAAATTTTGGATTCTGGGCATGCGAAACTTGATTCGGTCTCGACTAGCAAAATGCGTGTCCTGTTTCAAGGCTAAACCTATAGCTTGTAAACCTTTAATGGGTGATTTACCTGGCGTGAGAGTCCAGGCGGCCCGCTGTTTTCAGAATATAGGAGTTGATTTTGCAGGACCTTTCACGCTGAAGGAAAGCAGAAGACGTAATGCTCGTACTTATAAGGCATACGTCTGTGTCATAGTTTGCCTCGCTGTAAAGGCTATCCATCTAGAGTTGGTAACTGAATTATCTACGCCTGCTTTTCTGGCAGCTCTCGACCGGTTCGTATCGCGGCGCGGACTGTGCAAACTAATCATATCAGACTGTGGCACTAATTTTATTGGAGCGAAACGTTACTTCAATGACATTGATCAATTTATCAATTCTGGAAATAAAGCGATAGAAACAGGACTATCTGAACGAGGTATTACCTGGAAGTTAAATCCACCTACTGGGAGTCACTTCGGAGGCCTCTTCGAAAGTGGCGTAAAATCTATGAAATATCATCTGAAACGCGTAGCGGGAAATCAAGTATTCACCTTCGAAGAATTTATGACCGTCCTGATAAAGGTAGAAGCAGTGCTAAACTCTCGTCCGCTTTGCGCTATATCTTCCGATCCCGATGAAGTCGACGTGCTTACTCCCGGCCATTTCCTGACAGGTGGACCTCTTGTAGCTCTACCCGAACCTCAATTAGCCGATGCGTATGTTCCTCCACTAGCTCGATGGAAAATGCTTCAAAAGTTGACACAGTGCTTTTGGCGTGTTTGGCATCTAGATTATTTGCATACCTTGCAACAAAGAGTTAAGTGGTGTAAAGATCAGGCGAACATTCAGATCGGAGATATAGTTATGATAATCGAGCAAAATTTACCACCTCTAGAGTGGCCTCTCGGTAAGGTAGTGGAACTGCACCCGGGTGCTGACAGCATAGTACGAGTCGTCACTCTCCGCACTGCCAAGGGGTTATTTCGTCGACCCGTGTCTAAACTTTGTCCTTTGCCTATCGAAAAGTAGCCCATTTATGACAAATTAGCTTTAGTTTTAAGTTAGATAGTTGCATTCTAGAATTAGTTAACTAGTTTATGTCTTACCCTCCTCGAGGCTTGATTGTATTGTAAGTTAGAACTAATAGGTATAATAGGTTTAGTTACTTTCGGTTCGAGCACACTCTTTTAGTTAATCTGGTATTATCCTTTCATGGTCGGGATGACTTCTATTGGCTCTCTGAAATCCCTTGACGATTTCATGTGGGAGGGAATGTTATGGCTTCCAAATTACTTCCTATTTCCCATCAATTTCCAACACCCTCGTCCCTATTTCACCACGGCTAATCGATGCACGACCTCTAGCGAGTATTCATTACAACTCGCTGTATCATCTACGCGAGCTCTAGTGTCGCCTTCCGCCACGGCGCGACGTCTGCTGGCGCTAGTTTTAGGCGCGGCCATATTGAACGGGCAGCAAAATTACGAAGAAGCAACGTGCGCGCGGTTCCCGTAAAAATTTGGTGAACTACTGAAAACCCTTGTGCTAACGTGGACTTTCGCGTGATCTAGAGAACAGACAGAGTGCGTGAGCAAGCAGACAGCCCTCTGGTGAGTACCTCTCCCTTCAATCCTTCTTCTTTCTCCGAATTTGGTTGCCAGAGTATTTTCCGTTGGGCGGCTTTCGAGAGGTCGGAATCCCTCAAGCCCGGTTTAAACACTAGGCTTTATCTACCCCGTTAGAGATAAAGACGTTGTAATGTGTATGTATGGTTCTACAAACCTACATTACTAGTCTATAATAATATTACAAAGAGGTAAAAGTTTGTGACTTGAAAATTCTTTTACCAATAGAAAACCACATT
This sequence comes from Pandemis heparana, assembly GCA_963854515.1. Taxonomy (NCBI): domain Eukaryota; kingdom Metazoa; phylum Arthropoda; class Insecta; order Lepidoptera; family Tortricidae; genus Pandemis; species Pandemis heparana. The sequence goes on from OY978031.1 coordinate 4,846,182, forward strand.
ATTAGTGAGTCTTTAAGGCTATATTTAATTAAGCGCGGACGAAATCGCGGGCAGCAGCTATGTGCAAGTATTTTGGATAAAAAACAAATTTTAGGGTTTCAACCTTTTTGGCTGTTGGTGGCTGATTGGCGCTAGACCATTGCCGCGCGTCGAGGCGCCAAATAAAAAGAACAGTAAGGCGGCTGTCACTTGTTTTGTAAATTGGCGGTCGGTATTTTTGCGGATTCATGTTTAAACTGTTGTAAATATTAATTAAAGTGTATATTGTTTGGTGTAACAGTGTAAATTGTGTGTATAACATTACGAATATTCTTTGCGGGTGACATTAACTAGCGGCGGCGGTGGCCAAAAGACTCTACAACGGACTCTACACAGCGTTGGTCGAAGCCGGCTTCCTCAAGGTTTGGGGCTCTGAAATTGATTGCTAAATGTACTGCACAAGGGGCAAGCTAAACCAAGGCCTTGGTAGTAGTCACTATTTGTCCATCGAAGGTTATATTATATCAAACAAGATAGGTAATAGTAGGTAATTCCATATACAGTGAGTTACAAAACTACTCGTAAAGCCGAAAGGAGGTTGAATGTGACCTTATAACAAGTCCATTTACAATATTTAAGAACCCCAGTAAGGTTTCCTGAGATGACAGTTTACTAGAATTGACAATATTTTTGGCTTTGATATTTTACTGGGTATTTTGTAAAGGCCAGGTCAAGAGTACCCGAAACCGACGACCATTTATGAAGAGATTGATGAATGTGGATGAAGCGAAAGAGGTATGTCAGGATCGTAGCAAGTGGAACAAAGTAGTCTCTGCCTACCTCTGTGGAAAAGAGGCGTGATGATATGTATGTATGTATATGTCAGAGATTAATTGAAGCAGGGATAATTTTATTGTATTGACGTTACAATTAATACTATCTCTTCAATGAGTTGTAGCTTGTAGCTTAAATGCCATCTGTCGGACAAATTCTAAACTGTTGTTGAGTAAACGCGGGCGTTACGCCTGGGTAGAGTCGGTAAAGCAGACTGTCATGGCGGCGCTCGGTGGTTAAAGCAGTCTGAGTAAGAGACTAGCCCCCTTATTCATAAACGCACTATAGGCCTCTGTTAACTTAGTAATCGTTTGTCCTTATCTGTCACTTTGACATTTACCTTTCACAGATAAGGACAAACGATTACTAACTTAGCAGAGGCCTATAGTGCGTTTATGAATAAGGGGGTAGGAGTCTGCCCGTAGAACTTGAGCGGGGAGGAGATTTTGTTTTGAGGTTAAGTGAGTTTTATTTTGTTGACTTGAAATGAAAAGCGCGAATGACGAGATTTGTGGACTGAACCTACCGGTTTGCTCAATTAACAGTATTGTTAAAGTCAAGCTTAGTGTTAGTGACAATTGTTGACAAAGTGTTGTGATTTAGTTATTTCAAATTGTAATATAGCGTTGGATGCAAACAGACTTTCATTTGTTTTACGGCTACCGAAGGATGCAAAATGTATCTGAAAATGCCTGGATTATGCCTCCTGATTCGACATATATATATATATATATATATGTATTTTGTAACACGTATTTAACGGCCACAAAATGGTGCTAAATCTTGAACTATAGTTTATAGTGATCGCTAGAAGTGGCGATCCTAAGATATAAATGGGACCAGTATACGCCGGGGACTATAAATTGTAATGAAAAGCCACCTCGAAACCTTCGGTTTCAGCAGTCGGAGCCATTTTTATCGATTAGATTGTGAATTGATAACATTTTCCAGCAACTTTGGGCGTTAGTGTGATATCTCATGGGATAAGTAAAGGTATATGTTACGGATAGACTGAAAGACATTTAGAGGATATAGACCGCGATTACCTCTAAAAAAACTCCCGATATTTCGTATAAAAAAAAAGTCAAGGACTTAAATATATGATTACTAGCTGTTGCCAGCGACTTCGTCTGCAAAGAATTCGTTTATCGCTATCCCGCGAGAACTAAGCAATTTTCTGGGATAAAAAGTAGCCTATGTGCTGTTCCAGACTTTTCCCTATCTATGTGCCGAATTTCATCCAGATCCGTTGTGCCGTTCTGGCGTGATTGAGTAACAAACAAACATCCATCCATCCATACTTTCGCATTTATAATATTAGTTAGATACCTACGTTATCAAGACGTCAAAAACATATATATACTTATCTTTGTACCACAAACAATAACATCGGTGAAACATAATACTAGACAATGGCTGTATGTATCGATATTTATGCCCTCGACTGTACCTATTAAAAAAATCAAAATTTCGCAAAAACTAGGCCACTGTTACTTTGTCTTTAATGCCCTAGGGAGTCAATACGGTAATTACACACGAGTGGAATAAAACGTTACGATTCGCCATTAATGCTAGAAGCGTAAAGACGAGATTTTATGTCCCTCCCAGCTACTCCGAAATTGGAAATTCGAATTTCACTCTCCCGTTCACACTGATAGAGTTCAATACGAGAATGAGAGGGACGACATAATACCAACTACAAAATTCGAACGTAACACCCAGGTTCACGCGTCTAAGTTACAACCTGTACTTAATAGCTCTATGACGTCATCATGGAGCTGTGATGTCATTTTATAACCTCCAAACCCTATTAGCCTACAGTCAACCTATTAAAACCAATTACCCAAATACACCGCCACCATCCGCTCCGGTCCATCCGCTTGGAAGCTACGGTGCCACAGACAGACAAACACACACACAAACATTGACGTCAAACTTACCTTCTTAAATTTAAGAGCCCAGGGGCCCAATTTTTGAAAGCACGTGTGTGAAAATACCACTCAAAAGTGGTGAAAAATTGTGCTGAATTAGAATTACGAGTAGCTTAGAAGATACGGCTCTTATTAATCTTGTGAACTTGTTAAAAATTTGATTAGAGCTAAGAGTTTTTAATGATTCACGGTTAAGTTCATTCGAAATATTATAAACGGGATGTGAACCGCGATTACCTTTATTGAGCACCCGATATTTCGATACAGTTGCATGCATCATGATCACGGATAGACTGAAGAAATTGCGGGTGGATGTTGTTGACGTGGGTGTTGTGGACGTGATCATGATGCATGCAACTGTATCGAAATATCGGGAGCTCAATATACCTGCTTATATTAAAAAACCGCATCAAAATCCGTTGCGTAGTTTTAAAGATTATAAGCATACATAGGGACAGACAGACAGTGGAAAGCGACTTTGTTTTATACTATGTCACGTATGTATGTATGTGTGTGTTTGTTTTGTACTATGTGTGTGTTGTGTATGACAATCTTGCCTACACTATATCTATGCATTACCGACAAAGTTACGAACCAAATCAAAAGTTATAAGTTGTAAAGCCATATGACTTGTGAACGCAGGCTTCCCACACTCTAATTAGTGCATGCATTCTCCGTAATATAACGTAAACATAGGAGTAAACAAAAGCTAAGTTGGCTTGCAATTACTAGCACGCTCAAGCTTGTTCCAGGTACTAGCAGCAAAAGAGATTTATTTAAATAGACATTTATATTGCACAATAAAGAGTTTATTTACTTACTTACAATTGCTGAAGATTGAAGATTGTGTTCTGACGCTATAACGCCTGACAAACCAAAACAATGATATGAAACAAATAAAAGATAAACGCTGCCAAAAATACAGTACCTATGTCCAAAATATCTACCTATACTAAATAGAATGTTCTTTATAATAACCTCAATGCAAATTTTTGTAAAGAATAAGGTGTATCAAGTAAACCTGAGGCAATATTTTGTGTAAAATTTGCTGATATTTTATCTCCAATTCCTTTATTTATGATAAAATAGCTAAACATTATAAAAAGGAGGTGTCTTTGATTCGAATTTTGTTTATCAAATAAGACAATTACGAATTAACAGACTTTACTTGTCTCTTGTTTTTCGGAAACATAAAACATAACTAATATGTATAATGGTTAACATTGCTTTTAGTTAATGAAACAATTCATCACACAAAATATTGAGATTCGAAACATTGTTATGACAAAAAACGAAAAAACCTACAGAGTTCTTGTACAAATCGAGTAGGTATGAAGGCTCTTCCAACCTATTTCTTCTATTCTATGAGTATATCCAACAGGCCACTCAGCGAAAATACTATATCGTCTAAAAGAGCCTGTTGTTTCTGACAACAGAATCTCATCCACATCTCATCCCTTACCTTTAAAAATCTAATTTTGGGGCTGGCCTACCAACCATCATAGGGCTTGGGTATTCCCACTTGGGCTTGCGGTTTGGGCACTTCACACACCATTAAATTGCCTTCCATCCGTGTAATTTTTCCAGCGATATTCTCTTCGGTGCGAATTTGGAATGTATGATATCCACTTCAAACTTGGATGTGGAAGTTTCTCAAAAAAATTTCAAAAAAAATTTCGTTTCAAAAACTATACGTGAGAACTAACTTTATCTGTTGACCTTACAAGAGTTTCTTGCCATAGTTTAAGTCGAAACTGCATGGTAAAGGAAACTATAGTAGTTTTGAAATTCGAATGGGGTTCATAGTTATCGCTAATGTTCTAGCTATTGAGACTGAAGTGCTGTAGTTAGTTAGTCTATTCTATTAGTTAGTTTTGAGCAAAGCTTTAAGAGGCTGACAACACCTAATTTTGTTGAAATTGATGTTATTTAAGCACTTTTTCAAGAGTAGTTACACACAAAAAAAATACAAAAAAATATAATGTTAATTTTCATCATATTTCAAACACGCTAGACGGACTTGATACATAATTGAACAAAACCGGCTCGATAGAAAATAATTGCAAAGATTGGTCTTAAAATCATCATTAAACGGTTCTATGTCTTTATTTTTCGACGTATGGGTCTGCAATTAAAAACATGAAGTCAACATATTCATACCTACACGGCTAACGAGTCATATTTCACAAATAATCCATACTTTTTTTTATTTCTTCTTATTTGTGTCTTATTTGCAAGATTTTAGACGCGCGCCAAGCTGCCGGAATAGTTTCTTCTCTTTCACTCACAGGCACGCGAACCGTATGTGTGAAGAGTGGCGCTGCTCAAGGTCATTGGCTGTTGACAGCGCCTTAATCTAGTCCGTACAACCTTTACATACATGCTGGTCTGGGAGCAAAGATAAAACAAAGAATGTAACAGTTGCTTCTCGTCCCGGTAAAAGCCCATCGAGGGAATTGGCAATAATTTATTTATTTTTTTATTTATGTATTAAAAAACATAACACTATCATTACAGGAGACCCAATGCTAGTGTGCGAACTTAATTAAATTACATTTGCTTAACTTACTTGAAAAAAGAACAAAAAGAATTTATACATTACTATAACATAAAACATAAAAAGTCACTTTAGTGAATTCACACAGCGAACATAAGAATAGGTCAGTCTTTTCAGCCACCTCATTCAAGATATGTAATCTTATAAATCATGTTGTAGGCGATTCGGCTAGCTACCCATCATTATTTTGATTCCTTTTTCCACCTATACACGACTAAACGTTAAACATGGCCTTCAGGTCTTAGTACCTTAGGCTCTCTTTACCCTGCAGGTAAATCAGGGGATCAAGTCAAGACGTGATTTATGTATGTACTAGCTGTTGCCTGCAACTTCGTCTGCAAAGAATTCGTTTATCGCTATCCCGCGGGAATTTTACGGGATAAAAAGTAGCCTATGTGCTATTCCAGACTTTTCTCTATCTATGTGCCGAATTTCATCCAGATCCGTTGGGCCGTTCTGGCGTGATTGAGTAACAAACAAACATCCATCCATCCATACTTTTGCATTTATAATATTAGTTAGATGGATGTATATTGTTTAAAAATATAGTCGGTTTAGCAACTTTAGAGCGTTTTCACATTAACCACGACACCAGATATCGGTTATCGGATCCCACGCAATGTTGGCATTTGTTAGAATAATATTTAAATTTAACCCAATTTTATAAAAATGTTCTCTTACTGTGCCATGGGTATGAGTGTTTGCAGTTATCTTATCTTGTCTTATCTTACTAACTAGGGCCCTTACGGATACACTTCGACCCATTTGTGGATCTTTTGTATAATTACCCCTCCTTCGCACTATTCCATTGCTTTTACCACCTCATTCATGAGTTGGGTGATTAGGCGCAGTGGTAGTGCCTTGAAATCTCCTGGTTCCGGGTATCCGCTGCCGAGGAGTTTCATTCTTAGTCTGGCGAGGGCATCACATTCAAACATAATGTGTTCCATCGTTTCAACCTCTTCGCCACGTATTCTACAATCGTTGTCGTTATTGTCCTGTAGTCCCATCTTTGCTAATGGTGTTTGCAGTTGGTTTAATTTCTATCTCATATTCTTTATTCAAAATGGGCATAACCGAAATGATAACAGCGAACAATGCAGCCAACATCAAGTGTAAAACCAACAGAGCTGCTACTAAGAATTTAATGAAACTGCTGCTAACGGCTCACGTATTAATGGAATGAAAATGACTGCTGAATTCTGAGCTTGTGATTATTTCAAGGCACTCGTATTAAAAAGCGCAAGAAGTCGATTAAATAAACTAGAAGAAGTTGAATCTTAATGGAAGTTAGTTCTTAAGTTCCAAGTTTATTGAAATATGGGATGGGACACACAGGCACAGACCTCCTTTTCAGTTTCCTTAAATCAACCAACCTTCACTTACAAATAGTAACATTTAAATTAACTATTTTCAAAAAATATCATCGCGAACACGAAATTAATATACTCGTAATAGTCCGCGATCCAATAGCATGATATCCATTTGGAAATGAAATAACTTGGAAAAGTAATTTGCGCCTCATTGGTTGAAATGGAAATTGCATTTGGGGTTCTTTGGGCGATGGACGAGTTAAAAAGGGTTCAAAGAGCATAACTACAGAAAAACATGTGGGTAGTTGTGTATTTATTTAAAAAAACAAAGCTGTACCTGGGGAATCAAAAAATCCGGCCAAATGCGAGTCGGACTCGCGCACCGAGGGTTCTGTACAAATTCACGAAGTTAGTATGAAATTCAGTGTTAACAGAGCCAGAGTGTGAGATCATTATATACCAGACCGCGCCAGAAGGGGGGTTATGTTTTTGTTTTTAGGTTATGAAAGACATAAAAAATATTCTGTTTTTAGTATTTGTTGTTATAGCGGCCACAGAAATACATGGTAAGTAAGTCAGTAAGTAACTACTACCCTTGGACTCCCACAATACCAAAGGATTGCATATGTGTTGCCAGCATAGAGGGCTACCATGGAATATTTATGTGTGAGCCAATAATTTCACTAGTGGTCTTACTCTTATAGCAGCGCATCCACTGCTGCTTAATCTCAAGACTAGCGAGTAAGACCCGCATACGTAAGCTGTGTCGCATTGTTGCCAAACCTCGTTTCTTTGGACCGTAATCTTCATTAAAATAAAGGCAACAAAGAAACTAGAACAAACATAATCTGCTATAATGGAATTCCGCAACAACTTGCCAAAACATTTCATAATACCAGCGATATTTTACACGATACACTTCCTACGCTTTTCTGTCGCGTAAAAAACTAATCCGCCATCTTGGATACGAGTAGTCGCTTTGTTCGACTGTCTTACGGTTGATAAATGGGTACCATAAGTTATATAACTAATGGTACCGGAGATAAGTCAAATTGTCGGTGCGGATATTAATGGTGACAAATTCGATATAAATGGAAGTTAACGTTGAGTTGGTGGAATTCCGAAATGACAAGGAGTTTTGTCGAAACACACAGTGAATGCGGTGTTTGAATGTAAATCCTGCTTCAGACATTATCAACGGCATATAGACCGCGTCTTTAAAGACTTTCCGATATTTTAACGCGGCATGTATCATGATTACGGGTAGACTGAAGAAATTTAAATCGCGATTTCAATGGCAGTTTTCCCGTTCATAATATAACATGTCTTGATATTCTACTCAAAATCAACAGCTCTACTGATTCTTATACGAGAAAAAAAATGTATGAATGTAACAAAACTGCCAGCAAACATTACTATGTAAAATAGGTTTTACTTTTTTTTTCAATCGGAAACGATGGTATTCTTGATCCTGAGCAGCTCAAAATTTCTAAAATCTAAGGAAAAAAAATGTTTTTGAAGTGAAACTTTAGCGGCGCTGAGCGCTTTTTGGATAAGATAAGATAAGATCATTTTATTTGCATAAACAAAAGTAAAACTGGTGTTACAATGTATTGATGTCCAATCTTGTTTTACCATAATAATGGTGTACAAATATATTATTTATATATCATGCATTTAAATACATTAAAAAAAAAAAAATTAATTAAAATTATAGGTTACAATTAATCATAAATTCATCTAAAGAGTAATAACTATTATCTACTAAATGGTCAAACATTATTTTCCTAAATTTATTAAGCGGCAAGTCCTTAAAATTATCAGTCAATTTATTAAATATTTGTATTGCCATACAGTAGGCATTTCTTTTTACTAGTTTTAATCTTGTCTTGGGCTTACATAGTTTATTTCTATATGCACCTCTTTGTGAAGTTGTGGTGGTATATTTAAAAATTAGTGGATTTTTCTTTACGAAAGTACAGATCTCATAAATGTACATCGCAGGTAATGTTAAAATCTTCTTGCGCTTAAATAAAGGTCTACAGTGCTCCAGAAAGTCTGCCCCAGATAGTGCCCGTAAGCATTTTTTTTGGACCCTGAAAATTATATCTGCATCCACTGAATTTCCCCACAGTATTAGTCCATATCTTAGAAGAGATGCAACATATCCGTGATATGCCGCTAGAGCAGCTGATTCAGACACCACGTTGCGAACGCGGTATAGCACGTATACAAAACGGTCCAGCTTGCGACGTAAGCCATCGATATGACTCTTCCAGTTACAATAACAGTCAATAGTTAATCCCAAAAATATAGCAGACTTTACTTCTTCTACTCTTGAGTTATTATATTTAATATTTAGTGCAATGTGTCTACTTTTGTATGTCTGGAATTGTATTATTTTTGTTTTACAGAGATTAATATGTAGATTGTTATTATCTAACCAAGCAATTATATCCTTTAAAGCTATATTAATTTGTTCTTCAAATGTAGTTGTATCGTTACACTTAATGAGAAGTGTAGTGTCATCCGCGAATAGTATAGTATTATGATTTGTAGCTTTCGGTAAATCATTAATATACAGCAGGAACAGCAGTGGGCCCAGTATACTGCCCTGCGGCACGCCAAATAAATTATTTTTATAGGTAGATCTATATATTGTTTTATTATGGCCAATGATTTTGGTGGTTTCCACGCACTGCTTTCTATTATTTAGATAGCTAGCAATCCAATCCCACGCAGGACCTCTTAAACCGTATTTATATAATTTGTTTAATAAAATTCTATGGTCTACAAAATCAAATGCCTTACTCATGTCCAATAAAATTGCAACTGTCGGAACTTGTTTATCTAAATTTTCAGTTACTTTTTGTATTAAATGAAAACATGCTAATGTCGTTGAGCTGTTACTCCTAAAACCAAATTGTTCACTGCTTAAAATGTTGTACTTGGATATAAAAGCCAACATCCTGTCATACATAATTTTTTCAAAAATCTTCGACAGAACAGGTATAAGGGTTATTGGTCTGTAGTTGTTTATATCTGTTCTGAGACCTTTTTTATGTAATGGCTTTATTATGGAAAGCTTCAAACGTTCTGGAAAAATTCCTTGTTGAAAAGACAGATTGATTATATGACAGAGAGGTACCGATAAAGCTTCAGCACACATTTTAAGGACCCTGGTGCATACGTCGTCATATCCTGTAGCATTAGTGTTATTTAAACCAATTATCGTTTTTTGTACTTCAGTTGTGCTAACTGGGGATAGAAATATGCTAGAGTTATTTTGCTTTATACAATAATCTGGTTTTCCTTGCTGCTGAGTTCTTTTGTTTGTAGTTTCTATAAAAAAGGTATTTAGCTTATCAGCCATAATTTCGGGATCCCTAATAACTGCAGAATCAATTTTTGTCTCATCAATTTCATTATTACAAAATTTCATATCACAGTTACCTTTTATCACTTGCCATGAAGCCTTGCATACATTTTTTGAATTATTAATAAAGCGGTTATTAGATATTTGCCTAGCTTTAAAAAGGCATTTTTTTAATAACCTTGTATAAGTTTTGTACCGTTTTACATGTTCTTTGTTTTCTGAATACTTAGTCGCTATTCTATACAATTTTCTCTTATTTGTACAGCATTTACGAATTCCCTTAGTAAGCCATCTATTCATAACAGGTTTGTTAACTTTCTTAATTTTAATTACAGGAAAACATAAATTGTAGAACAAAATAACAAGATCGTGAAACTTGTCAAACGCAAGATTCATATCCATCTCATCAAGTACTTCGGTAAACGTTAAAGCAGACATACATTCACTAAATTTTCTCAAATTATGCTGACTGTAATCCCTCATTCTGACATGCCAATATTTAGGTTTGGCTTTATTTTTACTTCTTAATACTAAAGAACATGAGAGTGTTTGACTGGTTTCATGATCAGATAGGGCTAGAAAATGAGTCTTAGCTATGCTTCCAGATATGTTACTTGCTATTAAATCAATGCATGATTTCTTCCGCGTTGCGGATATTATATGATTATTTAAGTTGTTGTTAGATAAGATTGACACTAACTCATTTTTTATTTTATTTTCCTTTAAATAGTCTATATTCCAGTCTCCGCAAATAATAACTTGTTTAGCCTTATTGGCAGTTATTTTTTGTAATAATTGCTTAAGCAAGTTGAAGAAGACGCTAATATTCGAAGCTGGCGTTCTATAAATGCAGATTACAATAAGGTTTAAAGTTGGAATTTCCAGCCCACATGCCTCAAAATCATATTTTTGACAGAATGAGTTTACAAAACTTAACGGTTTAAATTCCAAGCCGGTTTTTACAAGGATACTTGTACCGCCTCTCTTTTCATTTTGTCTACAGTATGATACAGCTACATTATAATTATTTACTTTTAAATTTGATATGCATCCTTCTTTTATAAACGTTTCACTCAAACAGATAATGTCAATGCTTCCCAGTTGTGCCTCTAAATTGCTGATAAATACTTCAAAAATGTCCTTTTTACCCAATATGCCAGCAATATTCTGGTGCAAGAGGTTTATTTTTCTTTTATTAGGCTCGAAAGGAATTAATTGTATCTTCGTTCTCTTGTGAGTGCAAATGAAAATAACCTGTGTCCACCATCATATTTTTAACACTGTTAAATATATTTTTTAGTCCCCGGTCAGACAGCTTGCCCGTGCGCGGAGAGAACATGTCAAGTGTCAAGTCCATGTTGGAGTCAAAGAAATATGCGTGCTTGATAGTTTGTAAGTTTTGATTCAGGTGAGTATTAAATAACTCCACTCGGTAGTTAAAGAGTGGTGCCCCACAAATATACGTGGGTGTACATACAATTATGTTAGTGTGAGATACTTTCTCAAGTGCTAATCTTATTTCTTGTACGAGAGTATTGTGTTCGTAGTCTTTTGTTAAACGAAAGTCGTGTTCACCTATCAGTAAAACACAAATATCCTGCATTGTGTAATCTTGGAATCCAAGAAGCAGACTTGTCAAAAGCTCTCGTATTCCTCCGCCTGGAGTTGTATGGTGGCAGCACTGAAAGTCTTCGAAGCACTTCAGCATAGTCTTCAAAATTATATTGTTTCTTCTGCTGCTAATAGTGCTGATGACGCATAATTTATTTTTCATAGAGGAATAATTGTTGTCTATGGGTTTATGATGACGCGGAGGCAGTTCTGGCTTGTTTTCTATTTTTGGTTCAGTTTTCCTTAATTGCGGATCTACAGGACGAAGTGGAGTTGAAATTCCAGCGCCGTTACTCATAGGAGTCCCAGAGATTTGGCTTTCTTGGCTAGTTAATTGTTCTGCACAATTTTCTGTATGGGATGGGTATTGGGATGGGTAAAAATGATAATTTCGCGACAGGCGTAAGACAGAGGGAGAATTTAAGCACCAGGATATCAGGATCCTCTAAGAGCTTATTTTGAAATACGAATGAATCGCGTTCGATTTTTAAAGTGTTTTTTTGTTGAGTCTTGGAGCAAAAGTACTAGGGCATCAGCACATTGTTAGAGGTCTGTCAATATAGATAATACGTGCGTTTTTTTTGTAAGCGGCCAGTACGGTACGCGTCTTGAGCGTTGTCACTTCTGCCGGCACTTCCGGAGTGCTATCAGTCGCTTTTTTTTTAATTGCTCAGATAGCGAACTATCTCCCAATTAAATAAAGCATAGCAACAAGTAGGCAGTAGGCACACAGACTCAGCTCTCTTCACTAAGACCAAGGCGCCCTCAAAACGTCAAAAACTTTTTCAATTACATCGGTGTCTTTGATACCCGTAACTTTCCGCCATTGTCCAAGTTTTCGTCAATTTGCTCAGGAATGACTTCCATTTTTACAATGTTTAATTTTCAACTCCTGAAGGTTGTTTGTTCCTTGTTTCGCAAGAAGCAAAATTTTACGCTTTTCAAGACCCAAAGGGAAGTTTTTTTTTGTACTTGATACAATGCTAGCTTCTGCCCGCGACAAGAAGAGTTTCCAATGATTCACGGTCAAGTTCATTCGAAATATTACAAACGGGATATGAACCGCGATTACCTTCCCATCTACCCGTGATCATGATGCAATGCTACTGCGTCGAAATATCGGGAGCTCAATAAAGGTAATCGCGGTTCATATCCCGTCTATAATATTTCGAATCTGCCCGTGACTTTGTCTGCATTGCATCGTTTTAAAGATATAAGCATACATAGGGACAGACAGAGAGACAACGGAAAGCGACTTTGTTTTATACTATGTAGTGAAGCTTTGGTGGCCCAGTGGTTGACCTATGGCTTTTCAAGGTCGTGGGTTCGTGCCCGGATTCGCACCGCAGTTTTATGAAATTTATGTGCGGTACTAGCTGTTACCCGCGACTCTGTCTGCGCAAAATTCGCTTATCGCTATCCCGCGGGAACTATTCAAAAACATTCGCGTGTCCTTCACTGGGTCTGAAACGATCTCTGTACCTAATCCCATTAAAATCGATTTAGTGGTAAAAGTAAATTAAATACTTACCACCATTAAATTGCTTACCATCTTATTTTACACTATTTTCTGCAAATAAATGACTTATGACTTAAATTATAAAGTAAGCCTGGAAAATATAGCTTTAAAATTGCAATGGCATATGCATTAGGTTTGTTCTAAATACATTAGATATTACTACCCTAAACCCACAAGCTTGTATGAAGAGATTTGAGAGTGGATGAAGCGAAAGTGGTATGTCTGGATTGCAGCAACTAGAACAAAGTCTCTGCCTACCTAAGGTCTTTTCATTCTTACCTGTCCTATTTGGTAAACAAAATTCTAACCTCAATGTGCAAATTTTTGTAATGATTAAGGTGTATTATGTTATCAAATAAACCTGAGGCAATATTTTGTACATGATTTTGCCTATATTGTATCTCCAGTTCCTTTATTTACGATGAAATAGTTAAAAAATAGCCGTGGTAGCCTAGTGGTTTGACCTATGGCCTCTCAAGCAGAGCGTCGTGGGTTCAAATCCCGGGCTCGCACCTCGGAGTTTTTCGGAATTTATGTGCGAAAATTACATTTGTAATTTGCCATGAGCTTTTCGGTGAAGGAAAAACATCGTGAGGAAACCTGCACACATCTGCGAAGAAATTCAATGGTGTGTGTTAAGTTCCCAATCCGCACTGGGCGCGCGTGGGAACTATAGCCCAAACCCTCCAATACACGGAGGAGGCCTATGCCATGAGGCACGCCGAATTACGCGACAATTTAATATTAAATTAAAAAAAAAAAAAAAACGGCAATAACAACAACAACATGTACTTACTGAAATTGTAGCGAATTCGGAATAAAAAGGCTTATAAATATAAATAAAAAGTTAAAAAATAGCAAAAATAAGACGTTTTAAGGTTAGAATTTTGTTTACCAAATAGGAAAGTTAAGAATGAAAAGACCTTATAGATCAATGGTTTTATGCGTTTTGGATGGCGCGTACTAAACTGGACAAAGGCTATCTTTTGGTTGGGATAAAAATGACGGGTGAATAGTAGAATAAAATTCCACCGAACAATATAAAATAGTATGAAGCCAATAAAACGATCGTGACTCAACACTATGCCAGAAAATTGGGAAAGATGAGGGTCGGACTTTAGTATCCCAAGGCATAGTGAAAATGGGAATTTTTGTATACAGTAGCACTTTTTTCTAAAGCGCGAAAGGCTTAGTTTGCCATGCGTCAGTGAAAAGTTATGAGTTACTTTTTTAATTTCCTCATCCGTCCAGGGCTTGGCAAAGGAGACAAGGTCCATACAGCCTAATGAGTTGAACTGTCAAATTGTCGAATCGTTTTTTTTTACATGAGCTTGTCTTAAAGGTGGACAGAGGAATCAAATAGTGACGGGTTGCTAGCCGCATCGTCATGTTTCTTAAGATTTTCGATAGACTCTTAGTAATTTGTTTGATGAACTGGTTCATTCTATGTTTTTTCTTTGCTCCCAGACAAGCATGGAAGAGCAAATATCTCTCGTCTCTCTTTTCGTCTGTGTACATTAAAAGGGTTAACGGCACTCAAAAAACAATTGCACAGACTTTCCATTTACCATAACGTTAACATTCAAGAGTAAAACTTGACTTTACGGCCCCATAGAGGAACGGTTGGCAATGAAACATCGGTAAAACGAAACGGCTTCTATAAAAGATTCGTTGGAATGCATAAAAATACTCATCGATTGAATAAAATCGTCGATATAACATAAATTTGGATTTATCGTTCGGAAACTGCCATTTTATGGGAATAGGACGTTCAAACTATTCGGAGTAAGCCTCATTGACGGTTGCAATGCGATGCGATATTTAAAACCAGGGGTGCTACTCCAAAATTCGATTTTCAAAGTGCGTATTGTTCTATCCCTATCACTCTCAAATGAATGACTATTAGTACGAGAAGGTCGGCATGAAGCGAACTTAAAAAATCGCCGATGTACAGTAAAAAAGTCTAACGGGTGGTCGAACATTTTTTTCTCTAATGTAATTTTTCGTCGAATGATCGTTTCGACTAAAAGAAATTATGTTATTTAAACCGTCGATTGTAAGAAAATTTGTTGAAGTAAAATCTAACATAATAATAATATGGTTGGTTTAAAGTGGGGAAAATTATACATAGAACAGAGTTTAAACATTTAAAAATTATTTGACATTTCAAATCACTACATAGTAAAACAAAGTCTTTTTCCGCTGTCTGTCCCTATGTATGTAAGCTTATTATAATATAAGTTTTAATGATTATATTATAATCATTAAAACTACGCAACCGATTTTGATGCGGTTTTTTTATTAGATAGAGCATTCGAGAGGTAGGTTTATATTGTATATATATATTGTGTATAGCAGACGAAGTCGCGGGCAGAAGCTAGTTCTACATAAAATAAACATGTACTATAGACTGGAATACTGTCTCTAAAATGTCTGCTCTTGGTCTATATCACAGAGGCATAACATCAACTTCTTTGTGCGTTCGTGCCATGAAACTTAGAACCTAGCGTTTATGGCGACACAGCTGGGTATTGTCTGGCCAAAAGATTGTATCGCACGGAAATGTGATATTTGTCATTCGGAATGCTTCCGCTGAGCATTCGATGGCTGCTTTTGCGTTGATGGTTGCAGTTATGTATGTTTATATTTATTACCGGTTGGCACTGGTGATTTTGTTGGCGGATATTTAAATAAATAAAAATAAATAAATATCTTGTGACAAATTACACCAATTGACCTAGCCCCAAACTAAGCAAAGCTTGTACTATGGATACCAGGCAACGGATAAACATACTTATATAATGTAGATAAATACATACAACATCCATGACTCGGGCACAAACATTCGTATTCATCATACAAATGTCTGCCGCTACCGGGATTTGAACCTGGGACCTCTAGCTTCATAGTCAGGGTCACTAACCACTAGGCTATCCGGTTGTCGGTTTTTAGGATTGTGACGAATTTTCATTTTTTTTTTTTCTATTTATTTGTGATACACTAATTGTAATTGTTTATATTTTCTATAGGAATGATTACAGTTAATACTACCATTCCTATAAGCCTATATTCCTATTTTTTAGCTTCTATAGCTATAGTTATATACCCCATTGGATTATTGTTAGGGGGTGTCTGATATAATGATATAATTAAGGCAAACGAATGTTAAATTGGCAGCCAAACAAAAAGCACAATTCAATTTAAACGCAATAAAAACGCGAATGTGAGTTTGTTTGTGACGCTTTAACGCGTAAACTACTCAACCGATCGGGTTAAAAATTTCAGAGATAATAGGTTGATAGTTTTTAGCCCGGAAAATTGTATAGTTCCCGCGGGCGCGCGTTAAACGAATTTTCTACGGAGGAAATTCATGAAGAATGGTCCATGAATAAATTTGGAATTTATTTTCTATTTGAATTTAGATTTTGATAAAAAAGGCTTATTTATGATTATTAGGCTAAGCTAAATGTAAGAGTTTTTAATGATTCACGGTTAAGTTCATTCGAAATATTATAAACACACATCGCGGTTCACATCCCGTTTATAATATTTCGAATAAGCTAAATGTATCTATGAGAAAGCCATAAAAATCCGTTGAATACATTCCAAGATTGGCGTGAGTAAACAAAATGACAGGCACATGTTTAGGTAACAATGGGAACCATTTTAATTTATTCAACAAAAAAAACGACAAATATTGATAAAAGAAATGAAGTAGTATCGCAAAACATCAGACGCGAAACCAATTATTTTGTACCAAGAAATTAAATAATTCAATATTTCTTTCTGAATTAATTTTCCGGAGGCTCCATTGATTGACAACGGAACAATAATGAAATTCATAAATCTTCATTTCCATAACATAAAGTCCTATGTACTCTTATCGGGGCACTCAAAATTTAGCTCTATATTGCTTTTGTAAGGTTTCGTTCGCAATGGAATAGGTAAGGAAATTGAACGAATGGAGCAGCCTAATCACATTCTGGGAATGTACGAGATTTATTTCTTTAATAAAACAATGGAATGTTGCCAGTGTTTTGTTTTGAGGTATATCAATATAATTTTGTTATTAATGTTGCCAAGTTCGTTGCATTGTTTTGGAGTTCTGAGCGTTATTTTTCTGGAAGGAATTCAATGATCGTGGCTCTGAAGCCAAGATGAACTGATTACGGACGTATTTTCTTTTTCAAGCATGTACCTACCAATTTAGCTTGTAGGTACAAGTAAAATTGTAATGTCGGACGGTGTCCGTAAATTTATGGTTTCAGCAAAAAAGATCATTAGCAAACGATAATTACACGAACCGCCATTATGCAAAACTGTACTATTAGACAAAACAATCGGACGTTAACATCAAAGTTGTTTAGGTGTTTGCGAAGTGAAAAGCGGTGGACGAGAGTTTCCTTTAGCTCCATTAACTAATAGGATGTTATTTCTGCCAGTTTTTTTTTAAATTATCATTTAGATTTATTTTCATCAGATAAATTTGCAAAAGATACTTTCTGCGGGGGTCGGGGGACGGGGGGGGGGACTTGTCTTTGTCTTTTCGCCACCACATCAAATAGAATTAATAGACTTCTTTTTAGAAAACGCTCTTCAACGGAAATTAGGTGTTGTCAGCCTCTCAACCGATTTACCTCAAATGTGCTATTTACGTCATCAATATTCGTAGCACGATAATTAACCACAATCAATATAGGTCGAATTAATTATGCTACGAGTAATTCAATTTGGTACAGTATTTACGGAAAGCAGTGACCGTGTGATGATTGGCATGGATGGACAATATTATCGCGTGATATTATGTTTGAATCACGGTGATCCACACATATATCGCGATCCATATTACAGTACGTTTACTTGGGGTTAACACTTGACAGATGGGCGGGCCTTCAGTCAATTTTCAACTTTGACGTCATAGAAATAAAATAGTTTTTACATAATCTGTAAACGTGGGTAGCGGTATACTAAAAATGGCTTTATTTGTAAGACGTCGAAGTTGAAAATTGACTGAAGGCACGCCCATCTGTCAAGTGTTAACTCGAATTAATCAAACTGTTTGAAACTTGTATGTGATGTGTATTCTAGTTTACCTACTTAATGTATTTGATAGATTTAAAATTTTATTTTTCTTTTTTATTAATTTATTGAATTCGTAACAACTAATTAGTAGAGTATAGACATGATCATAATGAGAGAAATAGAGGATCACGTATCTATCCCGTGGATGGGATAGAAAATAAAAACACAATAATTGAAGACATAAGTGGATGAAGGGTATGTCACTGGCGTTATCTGTGTGGTCGAAGTCGCGGGAAAAAGCCAGTAAACAAATATAATTTACTAGCTGTTGCCCGCTACTTCGTCTGCAAAGAATTCGTTTATCGCTATCCCGCGGAAATTTTCCGGGATAAAAAGTAGCCTATGTGCTATTCCAGTATTTTCTCTATCTTTGTGCCGAATTGAATACAGATTCGTTGGGCCGTTTCTGGCGTGATTGAGCAACAAACATACATCCGTACAAACTTTCGCAATTAAAATATTACTAGCTTCTGCCCGCGGCTTCGTCCGCGTAGAATTAGTCTTACGAACTGATGTTGATTATTTACGTTGCGACTCTAGGCAGCTACGACGATGTTTATCGCTATCCCGCGGGAACTATGCAATTTTCCGGGATAAAAAGTAGCCTATGTTTTAATTTAGGGTACCAGCTATCTTCGTTCCAAATTTTATCCAAATCCGTCCAGTCGTTTTAGCGTGAAAAAGGAACAAACATACACACTCACTCACACCGTCACATCGTCACATCTTCACATCGTCACAAACTTTCGCATTTATAATATTAGTAGGGGTAGGATAGTATGATTTTTGCTCATTTCTCTTCGCCATTATTGTCTCTAATGTGAACTCCCTGTTTAATACAGTGTCATACGCGAGAGGTGTGCGCCATCGATCGTGTCGCACCTGCACTCTTCGCTCGTATTGTTCCGTCCTTGTCTAAAAACGTGACTTATTCCCACGTTTGTCAGCTGACATGTTAAGAGGGTGATTGCGTAGTGCTATTACTGAGAATTGGCTTATTTTGTTCTTTATGGCTTTGAAAATAAGAGTTATTGTGTCATAAGGATTTCACGTGAATCATTTTAAATACTTTACGTATTAGTATACTACAATGTTATTCGCCAATCCTACCGCCAAGCAGCAGTGCTTGCGTTGCTGTTGTAGGTGATTGAGATTGACGTTGTTTCGAAGAAACGCGACCTTCAAATGGTCGATGTTCTGAGAAGAACAGTTTGTTGTTTTTCTTCGTTGTTCAACATAGCAGCAGTACATCAAGACTCGAAGCAATCTTCGTCATGCTTCAGTAACACGGAGCGCAGCGAAGTCCGGAGCATCCACGGAGCAACAAAGTGATCACACTTCAACAGCCGCGCGCAGAAAAAGAACGATTTTTCGTCGCGACGTCCGCGCCGAATAATTTTTCGTCGCGACGTCCGCGCCGAATAATCCTCGCACACTACCGCCACCGTATTGGCCCGTTGAGACTCGCGCGAGATGCGCGCTACTAGCTAATAAGTGTGTCATGTAAATATTCCTTAGTCTTAAGTTTTTTGTAAATAAAATTATTCATCTTATCCTTATTTACAAGATTTAAAAACATATACCTATATATAAAACCTTAAACTACTTTAATCTAAACCTAAATACCTATACCTCTTATCCTTCTCTACAAACTTAAATAGGAAGTTTTATTCATCAACGTCCATCCAACCTAACTGGACCTACTCACCTAGCCTTCCTAAAGTTGTTGTTCCAACTTCCAACGCAGAGGGAACATCCAGTGAATTTTGTTTTATACGACAAGAAAGGCAAGTTAGTGGGTCACCTGATGGTAAGCAAGCACCACCACTCATGACACCAAAACACTAGAGGATTGCAGATGCGTCGACAGCCCAGCTAAGATGGAATACCTGATGTGCCAGAAATTTCTCCCGCTGTCTTACTCTCCACGCCGGAACACAACAAGGCAAACACTGCTGCTTGGTGACAGGATTAGCGAGTAAGACGGTGGAAGCGAACCGGTCGGACCTGGAGTTTTCTATTCTTAGCCGTCTAGACTGGCATCGCATCAGAAATGTCCCTGGGCAGTGGGGATTTTGATTTTTTACCATCAGCTAAACAAGCGTGTTATTATTTTAAGGAAACGGGACTTAATCACGTAAATAAAAAGTATTTTTGTGAATACTTCAACGCGGGTAGTTAGGAAAACCCGTGCAGCTAGAAGATGTTGATACCCGCCTCTTCAGTCCTCTCGAGACCATGGATGCAAAGTCGCGTCCGAAACGTCGAGGTATTTACAAAAATACTTTTAATTTACGTGATTAAGTCCCGTTTTCTTATAATAATGATTGTGTGAAAATCGCGAAACTTTGAATCGATACAAGCGTGTTAGCCAATCATAAAAACAGGTGCACAGATGTTTCCGACGACAACGACATTAAGTCGTCTTAAATCTATGTATGTTTGTCCACAGACCTGTGTAACGCCGCGACCAAGATCCAGGCCTCGTTCCGTGGCCACCAGGCGCGCAAGGTTACCCAGGCTGAAAAGGATAAGGAACAACAGGATAAGGTAAACCGCGATGATGATGAGGATGATGATGATGATGATGATGATGATGATGATGATGATGATGATGATGATGATGATGATGATGATGATGATGATGATGAGGATAATGAGGATGATGATGATGATGGTGATGATGATGGATCCCTTTGGTCCCGCACCAAGGACGATGTGCTTGCAGTACTACAATGTTTTCTATATCTAGCCCTACCTACTCCTGCTCCTAATTCCACTTCTGTAATTCCATTTCTAATTCTTAATCTTCCATGCTGGTCTGAGAGCAAAGGGAAAACATAGAATGCACCAGCCACAAACACTAAAATATAGGCAAACTAGCTGTTGCCAGCGACTTCGTCTGAAAAGAATTCATTTATTACTATCCTGCGGGAACTTCACAATTTTCCGGGATAAAATGTAGCCTATGTGCTATTCCAGACTTTTCTCTATCTATGTGCCAAATTTCATCCAGATCCGTTGGGCCGTTCTGGCGTGATTGAGTAACAAACAAACATTCATCCATCCATCCATCCATCCATACTTTCGCATTTATAATATTAGTTAGATACCAGCTCACCCCATAGTGGGGTTAGAAGAGATAGGAACAAGTAAAAATATTGACTATTACAAAATTACCAGAAAAAAGGAGACACAAATAGCATGTCTTAAAATATAACTAAACTACTTTTGGAGCAAGCTGAGCCTGAAATTTTTAATCGCATGTGAGAACACAAAATATTAGTTCTATCCCTTCTCCCCCCGCAATCGGTTTAGGCGCATAACGTCCCACTCGCATAATATCCCTTTGTCCCTTTCGCGAAATGTCCCTTTCCTAAGCCCCTTACGTAAAACGACCCTTCTGCATAAGGGCCCGTTCGCAAAACGTCCCTTCACATAAATAAAGTCCCGTTCGCGAAACGTCCTTTTCGCAAAATGACCCGTTTGCAAAACGTCCCTTTTGCAAAATGACTCTTTCGCAAAATGGCCATCTCTTATCCCAGAGAAGACTCCTACAGCCTTATTCATAAAAAAACCTTAATTGAGGTTTGATCAGTCTATTATTTAACAGACTGATAAAGCTTATTTGACAGTTGTTAAAAAGTATGATTCATAAACGCTTGCTAGCAGTCTGTTAGCTATTGAGCTGTTGATGGATGGATTGGACGCGTTATGTTGTCACCTTGATAAATCATAGACCGAAAATGGCCTTTTAGTGAATTAAAAAAAAGAAATTGACAGCAGTGACAGCGATTAGCGGGAAACCAGCGAATTAACACGACAGACTACGCAGTGTGGATCTAGTTTCCTTTACCTTTCCCGGAGGGGATAAAAACTGAAAACAAAAAAAACTGTCTTGAGTATGGTTTTGCTCTTGCCAAAATCAGCTGTTCACATTTGTAGCGGCCATTTTGTGAGTTAGCAGAGAGATAAAGTAGGGTCTACGGTCCGCTAACTTTCTGAAAACTTAAACAGACCCTTGATGGACTGATAAGCGCTAATTGACGTTTATGAATCATGTTTTTTTGCATCGGTACTATAGCGAGCTTATAGCGAGCCTCTAACTTTTTATAAAAAAGGCTGCTAGTCTCTACTGAAACAAGCTTTTTCCAGACGGGACATTTTGCGAATTGGTCATTTCGCAGACGGGACGTTTTGCGAAAAGGGCGTTATGCAGTAGGGACTTTCAGCGAAAGGGGCTTTCTCAGAAGGGACGTTTTGCGAATGGGTGGGATCTTTTGAGAAACGGACGTTTTGCGAATGGGATATTTTACATAAGGGACCATTTTCAGAGAAGACGTTTTGCGAATGAGACGTAGTTTTGGTGGAGGGACGTTTTGCGAGTGGGACGTTATGCGGCCAAACCCCGCAATCCCTTCTCAACCCGTTATACGATATGTAACGTAGCATTACGATAGCTCGCAGTACCCAGCTTTAGGGAAAAATATGAATAAAAAATCGAAGTCAAGGGATAAGCGCCGGACCGGAGTTTAATAATTAAATCCGGCTTTGTAACAAATCCTTTGTATTATTAATGAGTTTTGTTATTCTTCGCGATGACTTTCTTCGGGATTAATGCATTATTAAGTGTACCATTTAAGGCATAGTTTCATTCAATTAGTAAATTAAGATGAATCTTCAACAGCTGGTAATTAGTGACTACTTTAGAGAGGCTACTGGCATGTCATTAAACTATGTTAAACTATGATATGCTATTAAACTAGTAGATAGGGTAGAGACTACTTTAGAAACCCATGGGTACACTAAAGAGAACTTATTTTACCCTATCAACGTTGACGACGATTTTTACGACAAATTCTCTGATGATATTTAAATATACTCAACAGCACAAAATTTGTCCCAGTCTTCTACATAATTACCTATTCTGCATACATAACTATACAGGTACCTACTGCTTTGTCTTGTTTATTTTGCACAATAAAGAGTTTACATACAAAACACATTTTTTGCTGCTGAGTATAGTTTTTAAGCATTGCAGCAAGTACGACTGTTCACGCTAGAATAGAAAGAAGATTTCTGGTTAGAAAGAGATAGCAATCACGGTATTAGACAACATGGTCTTGGGTTACGGTACATCACACCGAGGGGGTGAAATAAAGAATCTCTCAGATCGCAGGAACTTGTCGCACGAGCCAAAGGCGAGGGCGATAAACATGCGACGTGAGGCTTTCTTTATCACCTCTCGAGGTGTATACACAGTTTTACGTCTTCCTCTGGCCAGGAAGTGGAAATTTCCGCTCGCGTAGCGGATTGCAAATTGCTACTTACGGCTCGGGGTGACGTGAAAGATTTTCCTTTTCCATTGCTTTAACCTTTTCGGCGTCACGTCAACTACAAGAGACGTCACCCATACGCCAGACTTCTTTATTGTGATGCCTTAAGTTGAACCTTAACTCAATTGAACGACGGTTGCTTTTGCATTGACGTGATGGACGTATACGGTCGTTGGCGTTGAACCTGCGATGCTGATATAATGTTTCGTCGGGTGTTCTGCCTTTTCGCCGATTTGTTTTTGATCGAATTCCATTTGGCAAGCAACATTTCGCCGAATTTTCACTTTGATAACTAGTTATTGGCAAATTTTTGTATGCCAACCTCTCATTTGGCCGAATTGTCATGAAGACGAATATTTTTGATTTTAAACTTTTGGAATATCTTTCACATGGCAAATGTTACACTAGGCCGAAAAACTCTTATGATTAATTTGGATTAATTTAGGTTTAGATGCGGCGGGGTGGCCCAAGGGCCACCTTAGCCGCGAACATGTCTGTTTTAATTTCTAAACAGTCTTTATTTTACCTTATAATGTCTTATTTTTATTAATGTTTATGTAGTACCATTTGGCTATATAAAAAATGTCATTTTAATAAGTGTTCATGTAAAAAAAACAAACGTTGAGTTGGCAATCGTGAGGTTGGTTCGGCAAAATGAAATTCGGCCAAACGTTGGTTTGGTTGGGAAGTGAAATTCGGCAATAAAATTTTCGGCAAATCAATAGAGAACCGTTTCGTTGCCGTCGAAAAGGCTAAAATCGGTGCAAATTAGAACTACCCAATGTTAACCCTTTACAGACAATTCTCATTCAGCCTGTAGGGACCTCACCGCTCGCCTTAATCCAAACTAAAACCCGAAAATGCACCCGAAATTTTCGAAACAATTTGTCTAAACGGGTATCCCGAATCCCGTGCGAATCCCGCGGGATCGCCGGATTGTTTCGTAACACAATATTCCACTTTATAGTGAACAAGATTAATGATTTTTCGGGACCCAAATCGTTTGGGGGATTTATCAAGAGATTAATTTCTGTCGTTCGTTATAATACGAATCATTTGTGAAGCTTTCAATCGGCGATTAATTTGAAAACACATTGCGTTTCAAACAACTGTATAATGTTTTCTGTAAAATTGTAAGTTGGACACTTGTTGCTGTCTTTCGCACTGGTGTGGGAGCAAAGAAAAAACATAGAATGTACCAGTTGCTTCTCTTCCCACGCAGATGGTAAAATCCCATCGAAAGGGGAATCAAAATAGCTAGCCGCATCGCCTATAAGATTCTGTGATTCTCTAAGATTCTGTGATTCTCTAAGATTCTGTGAGTCTGATGATTCCTAAGATTTTCGCCCGTTCCCTGGATGGACTTTTACCATCTACGCGGGAGGAGAAGTAGCTCGTACATTCTATGATTTTCCATGCTTCCAGACCAGCATAGCAATTTTACAGAATTTCTTATTTATGGTTGACAAAATGTTTCCTTGCATTGTTTGGTGTTTTAAGCGTCAGACGTCAAAGGCACTTTGCACTGAAAAAATAATTTGCTAAATGAAACCGAACTTTTCAGCCTGTAACTTAAAAAAAGTGATTACATAACTAACGCAATATCTTACCAAAATCAGTTTGGTAAATTTTCTACCAATTTTGTTCTTTACATGTAAACCTGTTTCTTAAATCAAATTAACTTTAGTACAATAAAATTGTTACAATTGTTACTTATTAACACTACTTAACATTATGGGACCAGCTTCCTGAAATACCTAAATATTATTATTATTATTAATAACGCCTGACCGAATTATGCTTATTGATGAAATAGCCGAAGTAGTTTGGTTAAATATTTTTTTCAGTGTGTCTGTATTTTCATTATCACGTGGGATAAACTCAACGTACAAGTGAACCAGAAGTGAACAGACAAACTTGAACACTCACGCTCAGTTAATAGAATCATGTAAAAAGATTCAATTAAGAAAATGAAAGTAGAACTTGTAAAACCTTTAAACTTTATCCGATGCGGGGTCTGAAACTTTAAACGAGCCGTCTAAATACTTTGAGAAGTTTAAGATAAAGTCCACCTTAATTTAAATTGGTTTGTATTTCTCATTGAGATTCATAGAAAAAACTGCTAGATACGTACCTATTGCAGATAATTTAATTGAGTTCGTTTCTAATTAGAAAGCAGTTGAATTAAAGTCGAAATATTTACCCCCTTACTCATAAACGCTCTGTAGGCTTCTGCTAACTTAGCAATCGTTTGTCCTTATCTGTCACTTTGACATTTACCTTTCACAGATAAGGACAAACGATTGCTAAGTTTATCAGAAGCCTATGGAGCGTTTATGAATAAGGGGGCAAGTCTTTGTAATTTGTTTATTTACATTGTTTTGCATGATTTTTAATAATAGTTATGGAACAGCAGGCTCCAAAGAAAACCCAGAAACTCTAAAACTGATTTCAATTAAAAAAATACTAATTAGTTTATTACAAAACCAATCCTAAACTAGATGACAGTCGCTCGATGTTAGAGACGAAAGTGCAGTCTTATAATTAACTATTCAATAGGTAAACGCGCGTCACGTTGTTGCTAAGTCGGCTGCGCGTGAGAGGCACTCGAATCAGGGTCAGATGAATTGCGCGCTGATTCGGCGATTTTCTTAGGGATTTCGTAACATAATGTACCTACATAATAATGAAAATAAATGTGTTTACAGGTGGACACACGTTATTAACACGCGACGCGACCCGATGCAACGCGACGCGTGTTGAGTCGAATCAAATTGTATTATTTTCTATGACTAGAACCACACTATGAACATCCGACGCGACGCCATGCGCATACATTCGTTGCATCGGGTCGCGTCGCGTGTTAATAATGTGTTTCCACCTTACTTGTTTAGGTTTGTCTTATCAAAGACTCGCTTCCAGTAGTGGTCAAGTTGACTTGGAATTTGGTGCACATAAATTTATGTACAATTCTGTACACAAAAAGTACCTACAAGCAGCAAAAAAATTGTAGGTATTTAAACTGAAATTCTTAAAATGAACACAAAATATTTACCTTGCTACTCCGCTACTTACGTGCAAGATAACCAAGCCTATGCGAAATATATACGTTTTGCATGCAAGCCCTCCCACCACTACTGCCACACAAAACGCACACAAATCCCACAAACTTAATTAATCCTATCACCACAAGTGATTGAAATATTGATTGATATTGATTGAAATTCTTAAAAATATCGTCTTTATTTCGTATTATTACTAAAAATTAATAATTGAACGGTAGTTATTAATTCTAAATAATTTCATGTTAGTGAAAGGTGCATAACTAACAAAGACGTACCTACCAATTTATAATCTACCTACAAAAATGTTGAGCATTTTTTTGTACTTTGTCATACTTAACACATTTTGACGTATTTATACGTGTACATGCCAAAAATTTTTTTGTAGAACTGACCAGTGATTGCTATCTCAACTGATGGAGTGTGTAGATGATTTTCAAACAACAAAGTTCTAAGTGTCCGCTTTGATAATCTGTGTTCGGGGTTCTCTCAGAACATAATCTAGTTCAATGCTAAAACCTTTTTTTCTTTCTGTTTCAGGAAGACGTAGAGAAGATTGACTTGACCGATCCGGACTTGAATAAAGCGGCGACCAAAATACAGGCCTCATTCCGTGGCCACAAAGTCCGCAAGGATGTCCCCAACTAGGGTGCCCAGGGCACAGGGCAGGACAGTCTCTGACTTCGCATCGGAAACATAGCTTTACTTTCTCCTATACCACTATAAGATGACGTTCACAAGCTTTTGTTTCACTGCTGGCGAGAGTGGGAACGAACGAGCAACAAATTTACATTTGAGTTGTGGGTTTAGTGAAAGAAAAGTTTGTGGTACGACAGTTTTTTGTTGGTTTCTGTTATTCGGATGACCGGAGTCAGGGGGCCGTTTTCTAGTTATGTAATGAGTAATTGTGAATGATATGTCAATTCGTTACTCATGTATCACTATGTCAATTTTTACCCTTTTACTATCTTCTATTGGCATTGGGTTGACGTGTCTCATAAATACCAAAGAGTAGAATATTGTCGGAATGGATTGAACTATTTATAATAAATTATGGAATAAATAGGACCTATCTAACTGTCCCGTCTTTTCTTACTAAAATTTTGGTAACACTACTTCGCGCGAAATAATTGATTGCATTTTGCTTTGTTTTGTAACATTCCATTTCTTCTTTCAATGTTTGTTGAGGATATAAGATTTTATTTTAGAATAACGTACTCGTAGAGATAAGATATTTGCATAGTTTTAGTGAATCAAGACATCTGCTTTGTTTCAGAATATAATTCATATGTTGATAACACTTTCTAAAATATTGTTTAACACTTAGTTTGTCCTTTTCAAGACCTTTCGTTAATTTTGTTGTCTGTTTCTTTCTCTCAGTGTTTCTATTCTGCTGATTGTTCCTGTATATTGCTGGAATTTAGGATTTTTGTTAATAAAATATTTAATATTCGCCTATAATAATACAATTTTGTGTTTTATTCAACCCAATATCCTTTCAATATCCTTTTAATTTGAAATATGAAGAAAAAATACCCAAAAATGGTACCGTAAATTCCACAAGACACAAAGCTTCTTGTTTTCAAATGTGCGTTATTTTTGATGACAGTAATTCAAAAACATTCAGTAACTTTTAGATTTATTTAAGACAGCGTGTATGAAATCAATATTTAAAACCAACTACATAAAAACTTACTTTAACGAAGAATAGTACATTTATTTCATTACTTAATGCGAAATTCAGCGATAAGAATTATAGCCAGTATACGGATTATTTGATAAGGCATTGTTATTAAAATCATAACTTTTCTTCATAACATTCGTATAGAGTTTGTTTAAATGTAGACATTATTCATTGCTTATTAAATATTTTTTTCATATTTGTTTCATATATTCATTCGGGTTACTAGCTGTCCTTATTTTAGTATTTCTATCAAGCCAAACTTTTCTAATCCTGTCACAATTAGCATACTGATATGATGGTTTTTCTTTTGCCAATTTATAAGGTTCCATATCGAAGTTAGCGTAGAAATAGTTCCCGTTGCTTTTGTCCATGTAATGTGTACAAGTATATGCTGGGAAATATTTATTCTTGTTATATGTTACTCTTTGATATGGATCTGTCTGTGATCCTTGGTATGAATTCATCGCTTGAGCGTAAGGATTGCTGAATTGTGGATTGAAATTTTGGCTCGATTCCCAATGCCTTTTTATACCCGGCTGACACGATTTGGTTGGATGGTAACGCACTATCTCCTCTTCGTATTTATGTTCTTTGATTTCTGTAATACTGTCTGGAAAAATCAGTGAATGTTGAAATATACGGGTTTGGCCTTAACCTAATTTATTATTACTAAAGCCTTGGTGAGCTAGACTAGTGATTTTATGGTATTTGTCTGAACAATTTACTTGAATAAGTAATTTTGTTTGCTCAGTTAAATTCCTTGAAGCTTAGTGAACAAGGTTTCTGAGATTTTTTTCCGGAATGTTTTAGCAGGCAGTTGGGTTAGTTCGACTAAATACTACTTCAAAGATTTTTTATTTCAACTTTTGATACAAACTCATCTATCTGGCGAAATATTCCAGAATAATTTTAGAAGACTGTAGAATTTACAACTACTGAAAAATATTAAATCTTATAATATTACTTACTGTCCGTTCCCTGTTTTTTACCATCCAACTCATCTATAGGAGATTTACGAACACTTGCAATGCTTGCTTGTTTATCTTTTGCTTGGTCTTTCGTCGAGTTTATATTATTTTTTATAGACTCTCTCTTTTCTATAGAGACTTCTTTAACATCTAACGATACTGTAGCATTTTTATCGCTTTTGGGATCAGCTGTTATTAATTGTGGTATCAGTTCTTTCGATGATTCCTTTGTTACATTTTCTGGAAACAGTTTCTTAGGAATGCTCTCGATGTTTTCTTTCTTTGGTGTTTTATTACCTTTGAAAGGTGTATTTTCTGAAGTTGCTTTATTAGTTCCTTCGTTTAATCTAGGTTTTATAAGCTGAGAACAATGTACAGGTGATTCTTCATCGATATCTTCTATAAAGTGTTTCCGGCTTTTAGGAACAATATTTCTTTCAGTGTGTTGTTTATCGTCTTCTATTTTGATGTTTTCTTTTTTCGGATTTGTCACAACTTTTGGTTTTGCTTTTGGAGAAATTATTTCATGTCTTTTATTTGTATCGTGTTTTTTAAAAACTTCAATGTCTGTTAATTCTGGTTTTGTATTAGTAGAGTTGTAAAAGTGATCATATTCGCGACTACGTTTATCTCGATGAATTGTGTTTAGTTCTTTACCAATCTAAAAAAAACACATTTGTCAATTTGTCATAATTATAAATTATACATAGAAACTGCAATGATTATATATATAACAGTTTCATTTTTCGGAAATGTGTGTATGGCCAAATTAGAAACGCAGATAACTATTGCAAGTGCTATTTAGGTATGACCAAATTGATTTTTATGGCGGAAATGTTAATTATGTACTTGTATTTAACTTACAAAATCATTTCCACTAAAAACTCCGTAAAATTGTACTATTATTGCCAAACACACTAAAATTAATGCAAAACCCTCCATAACTACGAAACGTCATCTCACGATTAAAATTTAATGTTTTAAGTTGACACAGTTCTTAACTGATGTTTAACAAACTACATAATCAATTATCAAAGGTAATTTCTTAAACATACATGTTATTGTTCAGATTTCAAGATCAATGTCTGATAATACAAAAAAGTGTTTAAAATATAATGAAATATATAATACACTAGCTGCTGCCCGCGACTTCGTCCGCGTGGTATTAAATTATAGCCTATGACGCTCAGAAATAACTGTGGATTTCTATTGTTAAAATAATTTAAAGTCGGTTCAGTACATCCAGATATTACATCACAGCACAGTTAGATTTCACTGAGATCTCGCTGTTACTGTACATAAATGTATATTTTTAGACGTACCTATTTAGTTTTATAAAGTGAGAGTGTGAGTGTCTACGTAGCGCGCGGCTGCTCTTTAAGAAAGACGCACTGAAAATAATAATTTGCTAAATGAAACCGAACTTTCGTCAGCCTGTAACTTAAAAAAAGTGACTACATAACTAAGGCAATATCTTACCAAAATCTTTGGTAACGTTTTGTTCTTTATAGGTAAACCTGTTTGATAAATCAAATTAACTTTAATAACGGCTTACCGAATTATGGTTATTGATGAAATAGCCGAAGCAGTTTGGTTAAATACTTTTTTCAGTGTGGAGTGGAGGCACTTGGAGTGGAGAATATCAAATCAATCGATCAAAATTAAATACATATTTTGAGTAGGTAGTATATATTATATACCTACTAATGAGAAAAAATCATTTACCTTACCGATATATTAGTTGTGTTATATACTCCGATGAATCGTACGGGGTAGTTCTTACACCTTGTATTTTTTAAGACACTTCTTGTCTTGTTGAGAGAAGATCATTAGTAAATTGACTAAACAAGTAAATAATCAAATAGATTCCCAAAATAGCGTAAGTCAACTTCGGTAATAGTATTAATATTCAGGAGTCGTCGGGGGCGAGACTGCGCATCGCTAGCATCCTTGATTGGCATTAAACGCCAATTAAACTCGTGTCACTCGTTAAGACGAACAATTTGGTCCCAAATAACCTAATGGTCCTTCGACGGGACCAGTAGGCTTATTGTCTAACTCGCTCGCAATCGCCATCGTGTTCATTATCTATGAATGTGACAGCTAGCTGATTCCGATGCCAATTGTCAGCCCATACATGAACTGTCAAAATGAACACGATGGCGATTGCGAGCGAGTTAGACAATAAGCCTACAGAGTCTAATACAGCCTTACCATGACGTCTTAATTCCGACTCAGTTCAGGTTTTAGCTGTCATTTTTAGTATGCATCTGACAGCCAGCGAACCTAAACTGAATCGCATTAAGACATCATGGTAAAACCCCAGTTAGGATGTCAACAGTTTGACAGAGAGAAATGATGACTGCCTTTGATTTCTTGGCTAGTGGTCACAGTAGGGGTGAGGAACAGATTCAAAAACAAAGTCTCTTTAAGCGACCAACAAACCAATATACTTTGTCACTGAGAGGGATTTTTAGAAAAGTACCAATTTCTCTACGTAGTTTTCGAATTTGTTTGGCGTTTAAAGGGATTTCTGGGAAATCATTTTTGAGCTTGTTGGGTTGTTAGCCGTTAAGGGAGACTTCTGGAAAATTACCAACTACTGCTTAGTTTTTGAATTTGTTTGCTACTTAGAGGGATTTTAAAAAACTGCCAATTTCTATACGAAGTTTTTGAATTTGTTTGTCGTTCAAAGAGACTTTTAGCAAACTACCATCTTCTACCTGTTTAGTTTTTGACTTGTTGATTTATTGTTAGTCGTTTAGAGAGACTTCTGGAAAACGACCATCTAATGCTACTAAGTTTTTAGCTTTAATCATTTGTTATACTTCATTTAATTTAGAATGAGAAACCACAATAACATTATATTGCGTCTGGTCAACTATTTCTTACCTAGCAAATAGTACAGTACAATTAGTCTGGGAGCCGCAGAATAAAATTGTTTTAATGTCACTTTATTTGCGTGTCGTTAATTGTTACTCTAGTACAAATTGTAAAGAGATTACAGTTCACGAGCCGCAATATAATGTCGTTGTGGTTTCTCATTCTAAATTAAATAAAGTATAGTCGCTTACAAATAGGTAGTGACTTAGATAGTGTACTTGACTTTGAATGCAGGTAAAAACTAGTCAATGACAAATAAAACTACTTTCAAAACATTTACTCAATCATGTAATAGTAAATGGTGGCGAACAGCTGTGCCATTATCGGGTAGACCTCAACAGTGGCCGTCAGCAGCAGCACCAGCAACGCCAGCAGCCTGTTGACGCTGCGGACCAGGTCCAGCTTGGTGGTCACCGGCAGGGACTTGCGGAGGGACTTCTGGAAGACCGCGTCTGATGTTGGCGGGACTACCTGGGGAAAAGAATCGAAAATATGTATGCAATAGGTTAAAAAGCCGTGGTAACCTAGTGGTTTGACCTGTGGCCTTTCAAGCAGAGAGTCGTGGGTTAGAATCCCGGGCTCGCAACTCTGAGTTTTTCGGAATTGATGTGCGATATATCTCATTTGAAATTTACCATCAGCTTTTCGGTGAAGGAAAACATCGTGAGGCAGCACACAACTGCTGCGAAACAATAAAATTCAATGGTGTGTGTGAAGTTCCCAATCCGCACTGGGCCCACGTGGGAACTATAGACCAAGCCCTCTCATCCTGAGAGGAGGTCTATATGGGCTGGAAATGATGATGGTAACTTATAGGTAATTTTTACCCGACTATGGCAAAGCTATTTTGTTATGGTAATGTAACGTATGATTAACGGCTTTGCAAGCTTGAGTAATTATTGTCTACTATTAGTATCATACCGTATGACGTTAATCTCAACTTGTTTCGTACTTTTTCAGCGTCGTTTTTGTCATAGCTGGATAAAAAAAAATACTTTATTATTATTAAGAGAATAAATGATCTATGTTCGGTATTATTAGCGTCATCATAACAAAAACAAAGCGTTTACGAAAACGTAATTAGATCCCGTTCAATTCTGTACGTGACTGTGAGTAATACGGTTATAATCGTAGACAATAAAATATCAATTCGATTTTATCATACAACAGAGCAATAGTATAAATACCCAACAGAGAGAAAGATCCACGCCACGGTTGGTATAATATTCAGTTTTACCTGTACGCACTACGCAAACGGCCATGCACAACTCTAGATTACGAGATCTAGGTAATTTTCGGGAGTAATTTTTAGTTCTCTGTAATTTGTAGTTGCAACGATTCAAAAAAATCTCATTATAGTCATGGTACTGACGGCAAATAATAAATACAATAAAAAACACCAGGAAGCACTCCGGGAGTGCCGGCAGAAGTGAAAACTACACACGCACACTCGCGCAACAAGAAAAAAAAAGAAAAAGAAGAAAAATACACGAGATTTGAACTGCGATCACCTGAGAGAACACACTGTTATTCCATGCTTTGTACCACTAGGCCAAACGCACATTACGGTTAAGGTGACGAAATAAACGTACCTACACTTCAAAAATCGAACGCGACTCTAGCTTCATTCGTATTTCAAAATAAGCTCTTAGAGGATCCTGATAATTATCCTGGTACTTAAACTTTCCCTCCATCTTACGACTGGCGCGAGTTTAACATTTTTTACCCATTCAAAAAAACACACGTAAATCGCGTTTGCGTTAAACTGACAAATTATGAGACAAGTTTGTTGCCGTTAAGATCCGCAAGTGCTGCCAATTTTTCCATAATTATTGAGACGATTAGGGTGCGACCACACCGCCGCTGAAAAAACGGTGACGTTACGGAATCGCAACAAAATGTATGAAGAAACGGTGAGAAAACGTGACGCATACGACACGTCACTGCGTATACGCGGCGGTTTGGTCGCACCCCGTGACCGCGTTCGAGACGTTTTACTGTGTGGAAGCTACACTAGAGCCTCTGTAGTAGTATCCATACCAAACGTGTCTCTGTAACGCGTAATTTAACTATAACATTTTCGTATGGGTTAATATTAAAAAGTCAAATGGGTACTTAATATTGTACGTGATCGTCCTCAATGGGCGTATCCTGTCAAAGGAGAGAAAGAAGTTTAAAATTACCATTTATTACGAAATATATCGTGCGTTTGTCATTTATTTCGCAGAATTTTGTCGTTTAAATTTGGAAAGCAAATAAATATCCATATCCATAGTATCTGTAGTGATATTAAAGTGTATCTGTCTGTCTGTCTATCTGTCTGTCTGTCTGTTACCTCTTTTCAAGCTTCAACCGCTGAAACATAAATATTGCACATGGGTCTTCTCTTATACTTATATTCATAAAAAAAAAATTGAACCAATCAAAACATATTTTAAGCTAATTTCGGCTTCGTAGAGCGTTGTCTTGCTCTAACTTACGTGACGCCAATTGTCTCTTTCCAAAGACCGAAGTGCAATGTTTATGGCCGAATACTGTAGTCGGAATTTTTTATAGTGGTAGTTTTAATCCTTGGGCTTTCCCCGACGGACATAGGATAGTATTTATCCCGCGAAATCGCAGTTCTCGCGGGTTATCGAATTCTGCGAATTTCTGGAGTCACGGGCAATAGCTAGTTTGTAACATAAACACGTAATCTACATCTACACTAATATTATAAAGAGGAAAGATTTGTACCTATTTTTGTATGTTTGTAATGAATAGGCTCAAAAAGTACTGGGCCGATTTAAAAAATTCTTTCACCAATAGAATGCTACATTCTTCCAATTTGACATAGGCTACATTTCATTTTGAAAAAAATTAGGGATCCTTGGTAAAATTTGAACAATGTAACCGAAGGTGTAGAAAAATGAGTCTTAAAATGTCTTTCGTCGAATGCGCTGCCGAAACTATTAGCGATAGAACAAAATAATATTAGTAATTTTAAATTATTTAAATTGGACTTTCCATTCAAAAGATATTACGAATTAAAAAATTCAAACAGTAAACAAAACCGCCATAGCGCAGTGGCCGTTGTTTGCGATGCAGTCTGAAGTGTTTTATATCCAAATTTCCAAAAATAAATAATTGTCTACCCCGTGCGAAGCCGGGACGGGCTGCTAGTGTAATATATTTCTTGAATAACTGCTGAATGTGGGTAAGTTCTAGACTTCTAATCTTGACCTAGATCTTTTTTACGACTGACAGTCGTAAATCCTTAACAGAATTGTGATTCAGCGTAGGTCTAAGGGAACATAAGAGACGATAATATAATGTTAAACAATACTAGCTTCTGTTCGCGTCTTTTTCTGCGTATTATACTTTTTTTTTTTTACATAAATACTTTTTTTTTGCCACGAACTTGCAAAATCTGGAACGAGCTTCCTGCTGGGGTCTTTCCATCGAGTTACGACCTGGGTGCCTTTAAGAGGCGAGTGTACAATTTTCTGCAGGGCCGACAACGCACTGGCATCGCGTAAAGCGCTGCGGGTGTCTATGGACAGTGGTGATCATTTAACATCAGGTGACCCATTAGTTCGTTCGTCTAGCCTCTCTAACATAAAAAAATACTAGCTCCTGCCCGCGTCTTCGTCTGCGTAGTATACATATAAACCTTCCTTTTGAATCAATCTCTCTATTAAAATGAACCGCATCAAAATCCGTTGCGTAGTTTTAAAGATCTAAGCATACATAGGGACAGACAGATAGCGACTTTGTTTTATACTAATGTATTGATTTGCATTAAAGGAGGTTTTTAAATCTAATTTCCGACAAACATAGAATGTAATTTTTTCATGCAATAAATGAATTATGAATTAATGTACGCAGTTGCTTCTCTTCCCGCGCAAATGATAAAAGACTAGTGATGCAACGAATACGAATACTAATATTAGTATTCGCCGAATATCGACCCATTAGCGAATATTCGTATTCGCCGGATATCGAAATGGCATTCGTAAAGAACCGAAGAGGACATATTTGAAAGCATATCACTTGAAAGTATGTATCATTCGAAAGAGGAAATATTTGTGTACGTACTGTTACATATTTACAGCTCAAATTAAATTTTCGACTAGTTGACTAGATTAATCAGAGCTGTAATTATCATCTTTCGTACATGTGCTTTCAAAAATCGAGCGTAGTTTTTTTTAACAAAATTTAACAGCAGTTTATTTTGATTATTTAAAACAAGTTTAGTGTAATTAGATTATAATAG
This sequence comes from Pandemis heparana, assembly GCA_963854515.1. Lineage (NCBI taxonomy): Eukaryota > Metazoa > Arthropoda > Insecta > Lepidoptera > Tortricidae > Pandemis > Pandemis heparana. The sequence continues at coordinate 4,882,572 of OY978031.1, forward strand.
TTTGCATACTATATCATAACTTGCTTTTTTTGCGTTGGATTGATCATGTTTACTATTCGTTTTGATATTCGTATTCGCAGAATATTAAAACCATTATTCGTATTCGTATTCGTATTCGTAAAACTAGTATTCGTTGCATCACTATAAAAGACATTCAAGGGAATAGGTGAAAATGATGAAATCTCCGCGTTATCACTCATATTTATTTAAGGTATTACTTTATCTAAGGTAGTTATTACTTTACTTCCATGGGAATCATGTTATAGGCGATGCTAGCAACCCATCACTATTTTGATTCCCCTTTCCACCTATACGCCCACAATCGAGCTAAACGTGACCTTTAGTTCTTGTTACCTTAGGCTCTGTCTACCCCGTCGTAAGAGATAAAGTCGTGATTTACGTATGTACTTACCTATGTATTAAAGACGTTTCCGAGATCCCCGAAATAAATTAAAAAATATAAAAACAAAACGCTCGTTTAAAAAATTATGTTATTCGAGTTATTTTAAAGTACAGAATACAGCATAACAGCAAAGCCTCTTGTAGTGTAGCAACTATAAACTAAAGCTGGCTTCAAAGCTGCTTAAGCCGGTGACTTGTAGCGGTTGTAGCGAACGCGCTTTGAGCTAGGTAAGCTGTTGATACATAGTTGGTAGTTTGTATACAGTAAGCCAACTTTGAAAACTTCTCATTTGAAATTTTCCATGAGCTTTTCGGTGAAGGAAAACATCGTGAGGAAACCTGCACACAACTGCGAAGCAATTCGATGGTGTGTGTGAAGTTCCCAATCCGCACTGGGCCCGCGTGGGAACTATAGCCCAAGCCCTCTCATTCTGAGAGGAGGCCTGTGCCCAGCAGTGGGAAGTATATAGGCTGGAGATAGATAGATAGATAAGCCAACTTAAATCAAAGATTTTTGTTAATAAACACATTGTAAGTGAGTGAGCCCTTTTCTTGATATTTATACTCGCATTGTTGTTGATCATCCGCACACACGTAAAAACCAAATTTTACATTTTATTTACAAAACAAATTGTTTTTGCATTAGGTACATTGCGATTAGATAAATAAAAGTTCTTTGAGTTGAAGATTTACAAAAAAATTAAGAAACAAATACAAGAAAATGTATTGTGTCAAAACAGGTTTGCCATATTTTTCTACCGTTATATTGCGCCTCTGCAGTCCGTGATCTTTTAGAATGCCATTCAGGTTTGTCTTGCTGTCTCGCTCACTCTTAAGGGTATGATACTTGATTTGGCCGATGGTACTCTGAGTTCGAATTTTGTTCTAAAAGCTCACAGGCTGTAGTTTATGACACTAATCTGACGACAAAAATGTATTTTTTACTGTATGCATACAAAAAACGTCACCCAAGAAAGCTTCAAAAGATTTTTCACTTTTTTCCCATTTATTATATTTTATCGTGCTGTTTTAAAACTGTTTACTGTTTCCCTGTCACCGCCTGGATACTCGCAGTCTCTCACAACAGCCACAGATTAAACAGATAAATCACTATTTATCACGGACTAGCTTTTGCCCCCGATTCTGTCCGCGTAGAATGAACTATTACAAAGATTCAAGAATTTCAAAGTAATAATGAATATCATTTTATTCCCGTAACCCGCGGGAATTTCGAAAAATTCTAAAATTGTTTTTTAGTAGATATGAGTTACGTGCAATTGCAATTTACAGTACAAATTTTATCCAAGGATAATCATAATTATCTACAGGTTATTGTTTCATTATGTTTTTACAAAAGCGGGTAGGTAACTTTAAAAAAAAATACTAGCGATTGCCAGCGACTTCATCTCCAGAGAATTACTGCAAAAAAGTGACAAACATCCATACATAAATCCTCTGGAACTTTCGCATTTATAATAATAAAATTATAGGAAGGATAATTGTTGAATGTTAGCTGGAACGAAGTATAAACAAGTATAATATACTATTGTTGTACTATTTCATAATGTTGACTTGTTTACTTGTACAGTTGTAGTGGGCAAAACAGCAAACAGAGAGAAGTTTCGGATGAATGCGTGCAAGATGACAAACTATCTAAAGCTGTGGGGCAAGTCATAAGCGACAGCGGTAGCGGTAGCGGTAGCGGGAACGAGAAATGTTGAGTACCGTAAGTAAAATAATGACATAGATACAAACAATGTAATTAATTCTATCAAGTTCTTTTTTAGAGTTCTGTACCACTAAAGGTAAGAACTGAACCCTTATACGTAGGATAAACTTTGTTATCCCTCTGTCTGTTTGTCGGTCAAGACCATTTTTATCAGGAACGCGTAGATGTTTGATATTAATGTTATAATAAATAAGTAGGTACTTAGGTCCGCGGCCCCTTAGAGCTTTGAAAAATCAATCCTCTAAATCAACTCAATCAAAAGATATAGTCCTTAGAAAAGGTGTTTCCATACAAATCCCCGTGCTCCATAAAAATACGGGGTACTTTTATTTGTCCTAGAAATTTGAAATTTGTTATGACGGTAGCTCATTATAGCACAACTAATAAAATAAGTCTAAAAATAACTTTATAAACTGTCTACGTAAATAACTAATATAAAACGACCTCACTAAGCCTATAATTTTGTTTGAAAGAAGGACTGCTAACTTCCATGCGCAAGACCGACTCGCACTTGGCCGATTTTTTTTTAAACTTTGATTATTGTAGTTACGGATATTATTTTTTCCTTCTTTCTTTCAATACTAAGCAGAAATCTACCAGCATTTTTGGTTCTATGCCAAAGAAAAGCTCTATTTTTTTAGATTTATTTTATTTCTAGTCTAGTTACTTTATCTTATACATTTATATTTATCTGTAGTTATTATTTTTAAGCGACCATGGCGATGCGGTTAGCAACCCATCACTATTTTGATTCCCTATTCCACACGCCCACAATCATGCTTAACATGGTCTTTTTAGGTCTTGTTAAGCTCTGCCTACCCAGTGTACGATACCGTACATACATTGTAAGAGATTAAATAATCAAAGTTTGTAGGTAGATGGAGGTTTTTGTATGTAAGTTCAGTTGTACTGCGACCGCCCACGCAAAAGCATTAAAAATAATATTGTACGTAATTTGGAAGTGGAAATACAGTTTCTTTTCATTGTATGATCGGCGTTTCCTTAAACCAAGACCTGCGCCGCTTTATCCAGTAAGGGAAATAGAAGTGATTTATGTATGTATATATGTGAATAAATATTAGGCACGTCGCCAGAATTTTGTGAATTGGGCCCATCGCAAAGCAACCAGGGCGTAAATAGAGGTAACTCAATTTACCTGGAACACTATCCCGGGCTCAACGCGCGACGGCTTGCGGCCGCTCGGGCACGGCTGCAAACGGGAGAGCGCTTAGCCTCCACGGTGAAGCAAATTCTAAAAGTGACCGTGACCATAGTAAAAGGGATGTGTGCGCGTCAGTTGGAGGTACACAGTCGCCATCGGCACTCCGGCGAATTTATAAATAATACTCGTATTTTTAATTTAGTTTAATAACAATAATATAGCAGCATAGAATCTTGTTTGTCTAGCTAAACAGAGACATAAGACAATTATTTGCCGGTAGGTAGGTACTCGTAATTAATCTAAAATAGACTTCGACAACCCTAAGCGTCCGCGCCGGAGTAGGCAGTTGAGTCTCCTAACCGATGGCAGTGAACCTACTTCTCCCACTTTTACTATGCCGTGACATAAGAGACTAACCAAAGGGTAAGTACTTATTATATTTATTTAGAAGCCTGCAGGCTATTTACGTAACTCGCTTGCGATCGCCATCGTCTTCATTTTGACAGTTCATGTATGGGCTGACAATTGGCATCGGAATCAGCTAGCTGTCACATTCATACAAGAACTGTCAAAATAAACACGATGGCGATTGAGAGCGAGTTACGTTATAAGCTAGCCGATGTGAATAGAGCTTTTAGCAGCCTCCGCGGATGGAAAAGAAGATAAAGATATTAAAAGTTATGGTTATTTTATAAGAAACTAACCAAAGGGTAGGTATAATTTTTTTAGAAGCCTGATGTGAATAGAGCTTTAAATCAAGAAATAAGTGTCCATAAGTGTCCAACACTGGTGCCAGTCCTACGACAAAAAAACTGGAAAGGGGGTAAAGCCGTGGGCAACAGCTAGTTTCGTAGAAACTTGAAAGTTGCAAAGACATCGGTTTCGTAATTTAATTTCAATGATACCGCATTTACCAGTTTCTCAATAAACCGGTTAAGTTAAACAAGTTAATTCACACATTTGGGGTTCCCTAGCGATCGATCAAACCGCGACGTGTTAATAAAGGGTTCCGTAACAAAGGGAGGCGCACAAAGAACCTCCATTGTGATGTATGGAGATTTGAACGCTTTTGTTTAAGCAGAAAGGCATGTTAATGTGTAAAACAAAGCCTGTGGTGTTAATTTTGATACAATGTACAATGACTACTATGGACCAAAAGTCAAAAGTTTATTTTGCAAATAGGCCGCCGAGGGCTCTTTTACATGTCTTTTTTTGAATCTACCAGCGCATTCGGAAAGACCATCATTGCCAAGAAGAATGCGCCGCAAGAAACTTGGCAGAAAGTCATTTTTTCAAAATAAAATAGATTTACAATAGTACTTAAATTCTACTTAACTTACCTAATACAATTAATACATTTTATAAAAGGGATGTAAAAGGTACCTAAGTTAAGTCCGTACCTTAAATTACATTGGTCTATAGTAGAGATGTATAAAGTCTCTACTGGTCAAAGCGAAACAAAATATGCGATAATGATAAGAAAGAGAAAGCAAAAAGTGAATAAAAATAATCTAAGTTCAGTGGAGGTGTAAAACGCCTCCACCGTCAAATAAGTTAATTGGAGATATCTCCAATGTCGATGAGAAAAAGAGCAAAAGAAATATATTATATATAATAAAAAATAACTAATAATTATTGACTAAGAGGCTGATCGACTGCAACGGAGACCAAAGAGCTGGCAGCTTCCTCGCTCAGCGCATCAGCATTGCAATACAGCGGGGAAATGCTGCCAGCATCTTTGGCTCAATGCCGCGGGGGAGTACGTTTTTAGATTTATTTAGTTTTAGTTAAATTAGTTTATCTTGTTATTTATATTTAAGTTGTATTTTAGGAGTTTTGTTAAATAAAGATATTAGACATTTATAAAAAATATGAAATATGAAATATGAAATATGAAATGACCGACCGCTTGACTGAGTCCTCGGCCACGCGGCACAGGGGCGCGGGGTGGGAAGAGGTGCGGGCGGCAGGCACACTACCCGCCCGACTCATTTCAGCGGTGGTTTATTTTTTATAGCCTTTTTATTCCGAATTCGCTACAATTTCAGTAAGTACATGTTGTTGTTGTTAAAGTTTTTAATTGTCGCGTAATTCGGCGTGCCTCATGGCATGGGCCTCCTCCGTGTATTTGGGTTTGGGCTATAGTTCCCACGCGCGCCCAGTGCGGATTGGGAACTTAACACACACCATTGAATTTCTTCGCAGATGTGTGCAGGTTCCCTCACGATGTTTTCCTTCACCGAAAAGCTCATGGTAAATTTCAAATGTAATTTTCGCACATAAATTCCGAAAAACTCTGGTGATGTACCAGTTGCTTCTCTTCCCGCGCAGATAAAAGCCCATCGAGGGAATGTTCATAGGAATCATGTTAGGTATAGGCGATATGCTACCAACCCATCACTATTTTGATTCCCCTTTCCACCAAACCCCCACAATCATGCTAACGTGGCCTTTAACGCCCTTATTCATAAACGCTCTAAAGGCTTCTACTAACTTAACAATCGTTTGTCCTTATCTGTCAAAGGTAAATGTCAATGTGACAGATAAGGACAAACGATTACTAAGTTAGCAGAAGCCTATAGAGCGTTTATGAAAAAGGGGGTAGGGGTTTACCTTAGGCTCTGTCTCCGTATGGGATAAAGACTTGATTTACCGTGTGTCTGTCTGTGTGTCTCTCTGTCTCTCTCTCTCTGTGTGTGTGTGTGTGTGTGTTCCTACGTACTATCAGCCAAATATGTGGTCTACCACTACCACCCTAAGGTTGCAATTCCTTTGCACGTCACAATATATAATGTCGATAAGACAGGCTGTCAACTTGAAAGTTCGACTTCAGCGACATTTTCATTTGATAGGAAGTTGGATGAAAAGTGGTAGACCAACTTATTTGGGCGACCGTACCTTTTCGGTGGTAGCGGCTTGTTCAGGCTTGACTTCGGCATGTATTGGCTGGACGTTGTTGGTGACTATGTCCAGACTCCCGGCAACGTCGCGACGGAATCTTAGCTGTAAGAATAATCACTACATTCTTCTTCTTCTTAATTGTGGCGTCTCAAGTCGTTATACTAGACCGATGGCCGATGGGGTCAGAAGGTTCTCGAATGGCGTCCGCGGACCGGGAGACGAGCTGTCGGTAGGCCTCCAACAAGATGGAGCGACGACCTGATCAGGACCGCGGGATCGCGGTGGATGCGGAAGGCACAGGACCGGTCCGAGTGGAGAGCCTTGGAGGAGGCCTATATCCAGCAGTGGACGTCTTTCGGCTGATATGATGATGAAGTCGTTATAGTGATGACGACTTAGCCAATGTCAAAGTAAAAAAATATATATTAAAAAATTGAGATAAAATGTCGGCAACGTACGGTAACATGGTCAAAAGACCCCCATCCCTGTCGGGCTCTTAGCCAACGGTCAATGACCCTCAGAAACTGCCAGGAAATCATTAGCCGACGCCCAGGGTGCACCGAACCAAAATCACTATAGACTACATTATAAAATAAGGTCTAATAAAAAGATAAAATTTGTCCCAGTTTTTTTTATAAAGTTATAAATCAGTATTGTTTAGAAATATAATTTCTAACGGGTAAACCGTACAAATAAATACAACAAGAACCTTGTATTTATTAATAACTAGCTGTTGCCCGCGACTTCGTCTGCAAAGAATTCATTATATCGCTATCCCGCGGGAATTTTCCGGGATAAAAAGTAGCCTTTGTGCTATTCGAGACTTTTCTCTATGTGCCGAATTTCATCCAGATTCGTTGGGCCGTTCTGACGTGATTGAGTAACAAACAAACATCCATCCATACTTTCGCATTTATAATATTAGTTAGATTAGTTAAATTGGTTCTTACGTGTCCATTGGATAGCTCTGTAAAGCAGCATATCGCCGCAAATAAAACACAACTTTTCATAGTGTTTCACAACATGCTTTGGGCGTTAGGCAAATATTTTTATTTGCTTTTCATCGTAAATATTTCGCTTAAGTAAGGCAGACTGCAGACTGAAATGATTTTTTTTAGTTCGACACCGATTAAGAGAGTTTTAAAAACATGTCAGCCATTGAAAATGGCCCATTGTGCTGGATAAGATCTAACTCCAGCACGGCTAGTACAAGTGCGTGTGTATCCCGCGCGAGATTTTACAAGCTTTTTTTGCCGACGACGGCAAAGCCAAAGGAGGGTTATGATTTTAACATCTATTTTTTGTATGTTTTTTTTTTATGTGAATAGGAAGGCAAACGAGCAAGTGGGTCACCTGATGGTAAGCGATCACCACTGCCCATAGACACCCGCGTCCCCGGAGGGATTGCAGATGCGTTGCCAACCTAGAGGACTTTGGTGAAATGCCTCTTGTGCCCATAATTTCCCCGGCTGTCTTACTCTCCACACCGGAACACAGCAGTGCAAGCACTGCTGCTTAGCGGTTGGAAGATAAGCGAATTCTGCGAGAACGGAGTCGCGGGCAACCGCTAGTATTACTTAAGTATGTAAATCTGTAATTTGTTTGATTATTTATTTAAATTATAAGTGAGGTGTAGCGTAAACCTAAAGAAAAATATGAATAATATTTATGCCTCTGACGTTGTTGGTTTAAATTTTCGATAAAGTGATCCAGAAAACAAATAAACAATACGTTGCGTGAAAATGCTAAAAGTATTATTGTTGTGCGCTGTTGCTGTGGCTAACGGACATAATAATGTAAGTATAGGTGTAGGTGGATTATAATTAAAAAGAATCTAATGCCTCAGATCCATAGATCGTTAATTACAGAACATACTAAACTATATATATTAGTAGGTACTAATATTACGGAAAGGTTAAATAATGAATTAGCTCCTAAGACTGTACCCCCAATAATGTACTTTTTAGGGTTCCCTACCCAAAGGGTAAAAACGGGACCCGTATACTTATACTAAGACTTCGCTGTCCGTCCGTCCGTCCGTCTGTCACCAGGCTGTATCTCAAGAACCGCAATAGACAGTTGAATTTTTCACAGATTGTGTATTTCTGTTGCCGCTATAACAACAAATACTAAAAACAAAATAATAATAATAATTAAGTGGGGCTCCCATACAAAAAACGTGATAATTTTAGCCCTTTTCATGGCTACCACTCGCCGAGCTAGATCTCAAGAACGTAATAGCTAGACAGTTGAAATTTGCACAGATTATGTATTTTTATTGTGGCTACAACAACAAATACTAAAATGAAAATAATAATAATAATTAAGGCGGGCTCCCATACAACAGAGTATTTGCTTGCACTTGTCCGGTTTTTCATTCATGTTTATTCGAAACACGGCAACTGTCAAATACATTAGGAAACTAGAAGCACTGTAGTATACTTATGTCAGTGTTGGTAGTGTAGATGACATGGTGCATCAATATCCATATTGCGGTCGTAATGTATTCATAGATCAATATCTACTGTCCCTGGGTCGTTCATAATTCAGCACCCATTACCAATAGTGGGTACAGTCGGCGTCACATAGTTTGAAGCATCCAATTCGGCCAAATATACCTACACATATACCCCCTTGCAAAAAAACGGGTACCTGTGGTTTTTGAATTTTGTGTGCATAAAAGCTTACTTTCTAAGCTTTAGTGCCCAAAAATCTGAAAAACCATAGGTGCCCGATTTGTTTGCAAGGGGACACCCCCCTGTTCGATACATTATAGAAATAGTATGGCTAGGATATTTCATACCAAAGAGAATAATAGTCACTACCGTTTTAAGAGACGGGAGTGCCTTACAAAAAGCGTCAAGTCGTATTAGTATGAAACGCAGGCGAAAACAATCTACAGGTGGCGGCACGTAAGTCTAACGTGGAGTACGCCCGCCCGCGTCCCCTGCACTCCCCCGCGATGCCGCGTTGCCGCGATTTTCGACTACTGCGCATCAACGGTCATCGCTAGACTTACGTGCCGGCACTTGTAACCCGTCTAAATTGGAATGCCGTCAATTATCTACTGCTTTGTAGGTTTCAACGTTCTTTCAAACTTCATGGGTAAAAAAAATCGCCTTCGTTTCATATCGTCGGTCGATCGTTTTTTAGCTTAAGATTTGCGAGAGGCTGTTTCGTACTAAGTATAATTAAATAAATAAAATAAATAAATATCATGGGACAAATTACACCAACTGACCCAGTCCCAAACTAAGCAAAGCTTGTGCTATGGGTACCAGGCAACGGATAAACATACTTATATAATGTAGATAAATACATACTTAAATACAATACAACATCCATGACTCGGGCACAAACATTCGTATTCATCATACAATTGTCTGCCCCTCCCGGGATTCGAACCTGGGACCTCTAGCTTCATAGTCAGGGTCACTTTACCACTGGGCTATCCGGTCGTCAAACCAATCAATCAATCAAGTCAATTATGACGCTGACTGTACTGTACAGTCGGCAGAAGCCAGTAAATCTTTAACTTAACTTTATAATTTTTAGTAACGGTACCTACTTGAATTTACTTCATTATTAAATTGGTTGGGTTTAGTCACTCAATTACCATTCAAATCCTACACATAAAATTAATCACGTTTTTATCCCTTATGGGGTAGACAGAGCCTAAGGTAAGAAGCTAAAGACCACGTTAAGCATGATTGCGGGCGTAATCTGGGCTGTGGATATTGACCTAAAGACGAATATTTATGATCTGTTTTATTCAAATTGAACAAAAAATAATAATAATTAAAACCAATCCTTTATGATGTGAATCCGCGATAGCAATATTTTTAAAACTTGCTTCAGCAAAATATCACGAATGATCACGATGGGGGGTGTCCGAGAACGCATCACGTGTAATTTTTGTACACAGCAGGAAATCAAAAACAACGTCTAAAAATAAATCAAGTTATTGCTTGAACATTTATTCGATAACATCCACAAAAATATTTACAGATGCACTAATTCTAAAACTAACTATAAAAAAAGAAAAACCTACCTATATTTACTATTATTATTAAACAAAAAATTACAAAAAAAAAGTTATAAAAAGAACACCCCGTCTAGCCCTGGTTATTGCTGTTTTATTAATTAACTAAGTTAATTCATACTAAGTCCGAAAAATACACGTGATCTTGAATGGGGGGGAGGGGGTAGCGTTATAATCACCAAATATCACCAGGGTTCAAAAGTAGGCCACATGATTTCTGGACGACCCCTAAGTGATAATAGACAAATTTTACCTAAAAATAAAATTTATATTAAGCTACTTACCTTATTCCAAGCCTATAAAATTGAGATGACATTTCCGTTTCCTACTGCGAACACGTGACTACCACGTGACCTGCGTCATTTTGCCGCCATTATCCCCTCCCTAATCCAGTAGCTAGGCTCGGTTGCGCACCGAGCAGCCTCATTGGATTCTCAATTGCATCTACCGTCCGTTTAGGTATGACGGGACGGTAGGGAGCCACTGTGCGGAGCACGTTGGCAACGCTTTATTTTTGTTATGTAAACAATAGGAACAACCTGTATGTATATAGTCCTGTTTACTGAAAATGCTGTAAAGTAAGCTTACATACTAATATTCATATTAGAAAATAGTTTGTATCGCATAGTCATCCTGTCAAAAGCATGAGAAGATTAATTATATGTATAGACCCATAAATGAAACAAAAATATCAGCAGACAGTAATTAAAATTAGGCTTGGAATAAGGTAAGTAGCTTAATATAAATTTTATTTTTAGGTAAAATTTGTCTATTAAGTACCTGTACCTTATTCCAAGCCTATAAAATTGAGAAGTGTTTGTTATCGGCTGCTGGATTAGTAGGATAGTTAGGTACCTATAGAGAAGGAACGCCAATGTGAGAATAAAATAATGTATTTAGTAAATGAATGTTTTCCATTAATAGAATCAAAATATTCATACATGACAATTAACCAAATCATCTTAAATCGATTGAAAACATTTGTCTAAGGAATTAGAGCTAGTACACTGAGTATGTACATGTTTTTTATAGAATTTGTGAAAAGTAGAAGCACTTTTCCAGTTACCACGAATCAAGATGTCATTAATATTATGATTGTCAAGCCAGCTTGATGAAGCAACTGCGGATCGCACACTGCCTGCGCTACTATCGATGCCGGCGTCTCTCAACACGGACCTGATCCAACCGCCTATGATTGTTCGTGAAGCTGGCTTCACAATTCCACAAGTAGAAATAAACAAACTATCTATATTGCCTCTTCGGGTCTGAGAGAGAGAAATCAACTTTTTAATCCAGTAAACGGGATCAGTATTAATATTCGAAGAGCAATGCAATAACTTCCAGCCAGATTGTCTGTTCATGGCATTGTCTGTCTTAGACCCGAAATCGGGCCAAAATATTACACTATCAGGTTCAATCACACAACTAGAACGATTTATGTTTAATAATGTCAGATCATGAATCCTACGACCCGAACACAAACATAATAAAATAGCACATCTCTTAGATACCTCATATAAACTGGCATTATTAGGCTTGTGACCTTCTAAGTACCTACACAAGTCTTTCACATCCCAGATAGGAGATTTGGAGGGTTTAGGCCTACCAAGGGAAATAGCTTTAAGGGCCTGGCGCACTATTATGTGCGCGCTAAGAGGAGGACCAGAAGACACTGGGCAAAAGGTTGACACTACAGATTTATGTACACAGATTGTACCATACGATAACTTTTCATTAAGGTGTAAATCAGTCAAAAATTTTGCCAAATCTTGTGGTGCTGGACTATTTTTACTTACGTTGTTAGTTGCGCACCAACGACACCACCTGAGCCAGGCTGGTTTATACGTCGATAAAGTGGACTTACGCCAGCCACTAGCAAGCAAACCTTTCTGCTGTTCGTCCCATGATTCTATTAAGGTGGCCCACCCCGTATCAGCCAGACTTCCAAAACCATCCGCTTGACATCTGAAGGAGGTCGTTGGGTTTGAACATCTACCAACCTGGTTTGGAGGTTCCGGATCTCGACAGGCAGAGCTAGTGACCGATTCTTCAGGTCGCTGCGCCAAAATACTTTCTCCCAGTTGGGGACAACTATTAGGAACGTACCTTTGGCGCTGTTGAGGTGAATTAGCACTCGAGGTATCAGACACGGTGGGGGAAATATCCACGCCAGCTGATAAGCCCATTGCTGACTGAACGCGTTGGTGAACACGGCATTCGGATCCAACGGGTCCAGGGTCGCGTACGCTGGCACCACATGGGCTCTCTGCGACGCAAACAGGTCGATCTCTGGAGTGCCCCATACCTGGAAAATTATTCCTGTCGCAGCTGGAAGCAAATGCCATTCCGACTGGCCTCGAAATCTCGAAAGACGATCGGCTTCGACGTTGTAACGGCCGGGAATGTATTGTACTGTCATATGGATATGATAGAGATCTAACGTACCTAGTATGTCGTATGCAGTGTCCATCATCCGCTGCGATTTGGTGCCTCCTTCGTTTCGAAGGTATGACACAACAGTCCGGTTGTCCGACATAATCATTAACGAAGATTGGGTCATCCTTGGAGCTTGAGAGTTTATTACCTTCTTCACCGCAATCATTTCCAAGACATTGGAGTGTTCTCCTAACTCCTGGGGTGACCATCGTCCTGCTAGCTTCTTGTCGTTGAGTTGGGCTCCCCAACCCCTGCCCGAAGCATCTGTCGTCAGGAAGAAATCTGGAGCCGGAGCATGAAGGAGAGACGAAAGGTGTGCGTGACTGATCCACCACTCTAGATCGGGAACAACTGAGTGAGGCAACCTTACCTTGACATTCGGGCTTGTGTCCAAGAGTTGGTTGGAGAATGCTAACAAAAGCCTGCTGTTGAGGCGCCCCCTTGGGACAGTGAAACTTGCAAAGTTGTACAAACCGAGCAGAGATTGAGCTTGTTTCAATGAAGTCATCCTTTTCGAAAGCATGTCGCGGCTCTTCTGCAGAACGTTCAGGGTCTTTTCTTCTGGGAGAGATTTTATGTTGTTCCAAGGGTCCCAGCGGATCCCTAGAAATTCCAAGGCACATTGAGGACGCAGACTGGACTTCTCGTGATTTATAGTCCAGCCCAGATCCTTCAAAATACACATTGTGAGACTTACTTGTTCCTGTAGTTGTGTGCGACTCTGACATGCCAGGAAAAAGTCGTCCAGGTAGACCAGAACCCGTATACCTCGAGATCTGAGCACCTGAGCTATCCAGTTGGTTATCGATGAAAATACTTTCGGCGCTGTTGACAATCCGAAAGGCAGACAGGTCATTTGCCAAAGTCGACGTTGGAATACGACCCTGAGGAACCTCCGATGAGTCTCGCTTACTGGTATATGAAAATATGCGTTGTGGAGATCTAACTTTACCAGCCAGTCCTGTGGTTGAAGAAAATCTGGAACTTTGTACATATTTACCAGACGAAATTTTGCCGTTTGTACGAATTCGTTGAGCCGTTTGAGGTTGAACACTGGACGAACTGCTCCCCCCTTTTTTGGAACTAGAAAAATGTTTGATACGAAACTTGGGGTCAACGGGGCTGGTTCTAGAACACCCTGTTCCAGTAAGATTTTGATCTGATCGCACATCGCCGGGGTTTGTTTTGTGTATAATTTTGATGAAATTCGATTTGGATTTAACAAAGGTGGTTTTTTGAAGAACGGGATTCTGTACCCCGACAAAATTTTGAGTATGTACTGGGGGGCTCCTAGAGATTTCCACTTGTCTAGAAAATGTATCAACTGTCCGGCCTGAAACCTTGCATAGTCAGTCGTAGCGTCTTTGTGATCGCTTACCATGTTTGTTCTTGTAGTACTTGTTGTCTGGAGCTGCTGAACGAAACGCCCCAGGCTTGCGCTTCCTTTCTTGAGACGGTGGGACGAAAGCGCTGGTGGACGGCCCCGGTTGCACGCGGGACCTCGGACGCTCGTACGATCCCCTTGGCTCGGCTCGAGAGACTCTTTGCGCAAGAGCTCGTTTGCCTGCAGCTGCAGTTCCTTGCGCAGGAGTGCGTGAGCTGAAAAATACCTTTTCGATTCCGCCGTTACTGGTTATGCAATCAGAAAACCGCTTATCGTCAAAAAGGTGTTCCTGAGTGGGAGGGATTTTACGCAGAGATTCTTTCAAGCATTGATCTTTGACGAAATGCAAAACACCGTCTCTGCGTTGCTGTATAATGTCTGCACGACGACCACAGACCATCTGCAACATATCTAAGTGGATACGTGAATAATCACCCTCAGAAAAAATATTATTAATTTTATCCTTTATTGCTGTTATTGATAAGCCTTCAGCTTCAGTCTGTAACCAGGATAATAAAGCGTCAAAACCGTCTTTTAGCTTCTCATTTTGAATAATGAGTGCATGCGAAACAGCGGCCAGAGTCGTCTCTGTAACGGCTAACGCACGGTTGCGGTCAAATGTTTTAATCATGTCGTTACTATCCAACTCTGTAAAACCAGGGGACGACACATATGCTTTTTGTGCATCTATATAGCGTACCTGCGCCCAGTTTGATGTATTAAAGTGTTGCAATTTGTCTAGAATGTCAGCATGTTCTTTAGATGTGGTCGCGCAAACTGACTTGAGGGTAGTTTCAAGTTTAAAATTAATATCGTTATTTAACTCATCACCTACCATGACGGGGGCGAGAGGCGCAGGGACGGGAGGCGCTGGGACTGCCTCTAAATCGTCCGTGGCACAAATCGACAAAACATCAGAATCATTTTCCACATTAGGTTGAAAAGTATTACGTAAAGACCTTACCTCTTTGGCCAGATTACCCACAATCTTTTCCAATTTGCAAACGCGGCGCCGGTCTCGGCGGCGCCGCTTCCGCTTGCGGGACTGCGCAGACGAACTGCTGGATGACGAGCTCGACTCATCACTTTCAGAAACCGGCCGCTCACGACGAGCATTTCGATCTTTATCACTTTCACTATTTAAATTATCCATTCTGACTTTATCACGTGGTAGAAAAGAGCAATTACTTTTTTGAAGTAACTTAAAATAAACGTGTTGCTTCTGCCAGAAACAGAACGCCAATGAGGCTGCTCGGTGCGCAACCGAGCCTAGCTACTGGATTAGGGAGGGGATAATGGCGGCAAAATGACGCAGGTCACGTGGTAGTCACGTGTTCGCAGTAGGAAACGGAAATGTCATCTCAATTTTATAGGCTTGGAATAAGGTACAGGTACTTAATACCTTACTCTACAGTGGCGCCAACTGGTGAGCACAAATGCTATAACCCACATCTTGATAAGTACGATCATAACTTCTTTTTTAGCTATTTTTTACTTTAAAAGTTCTTTTTTTTTGTTTTTTTTCCTTCCTGTAATATTAGATACCTATTGTATTCACGCAGGGGCTGCGATATACCACATAGGGGCCTTTCTGCAAAACAGCGCTGAGCACTCGAGCCCAGCACATGCTGAGATTGGTACCAGTTGCTAAACTTGTGTACTTATTGTTAATTTGATTTGTTATGTAATTTTTGTTTCTTTGTGTACCCGGTCACTGGCAATAAAGATTTTTATTATTATTTATTTAACCCTCATGAAGAACTTCCTTGTGTGAAATCGGTTTATTACGGTTTTTATCTTTTCTAATGTAAAAGATCTTAAAAGATACACCGAAAAATGCCAAAGCACCCTGATTGCTAAAGTTGCGGAACTTTTTTCATTTGAAATATGGCGTTTATAGAACTAATTTCCATAAAAGAAGGCGAGCATGATCATATTTTTGGTCCCGACGTAGATATACGAGTTTGTGGGTTATTGTGTGTTTGAATAGCATCGTAGCTCCCAAATATAATTGAAATAATCGGATGCGTTTTTTTCCCACCTCCTTTAATTCCGTCGCAATGATTGTCAACTATGAGTGACATAATGTTTGTTAGTTTTTAGGACATTCATCAGACAAATTTCAGTGGTCTTAAAATTTCCCTCGCTATTTTAATGAATATAAATATATACCTTTACAGAATTTAATGAAATTTCAGTGAGAAACTTTTTTTGCCGCCGTCGCTTTAGTTGTATATTTTACCGAATGATTTATGTTAATATTGGCCACTAAACAAGGAAATAGATAATTAAAATTACTAAGTTATAAATAAAAACAAAAGTGAGTACATAAGTTTCTTTTTTAATGTTTTTTCATTTACTTTTTAAGCACTTAGTCAACGATGGCGAGATGCAGTCAGCTCTTATGCCACAAGAGCTAAACCCAGCATTCGTTCCTGATGACGTAAGTGATAATAAACAAAATCCTCACTAGTCCATAACTCTGTCAGTCTATCTGTTACGTTTTCACGCCACCACTGAACCGATTCTGATGAAAGATACCGACATAGTTTCAGTTACGTGAACGGACATAATAGTTTTTATCCCGGAAAACCACATAGTTCCCGCGGTATAGCGATAAGCGAACTGCGCAGACAGAGTCACGGGGAACAGCTAGTATTTATACTAAATCAATACTTAAGTATATAAGTCAGGCAAAAAGAAGTATGTGTGGTTCTCCCAAGTTGAGCATACATAGGTGCACTCTAAAAATACAACCGAATTGAGAACCTCCTCCTTTTTTTTTGAAGTCGGTTAAAAAGCAAAGTTTTTGGCCAAAGTGGATACCTACACAAAAAAAGTAGATATGTAACTTGTTTCAAGAAAAAAAATAGAGAAAAAAGTTTTTGACAATGACCATTCTAAATACGTTAGTACTCGGGAAAAGGGCTGGCAGCTTTTTTGTATGTACGACACAGTAAAAATATAGTCAAGAGCAAAAATAACGGATCACTTTTATTTTATTTTACTTTTTTTTTTATTAATTACCTACGTACTTTTTTTTATTTTTACTTTTCATAGAACCTTATATGAAAGGTGACCGTTATTTTGCTCGTCCGTGTATCAATTCAGTATGCCTAGTGTGTTATCGGTCACAAAATACGTCTAGAACGCGTTCGCGTTAAAATGTCAAATACTATGAGAAAAGTTTGTTGCCGTTTCGATCCGCAAGTGGCGCTGCCAGTTATTCCATAGTCCAATATTTAATATTCCATTGAGACGTTTACGTGAACGCTTTCGAGACGTTGTTATACGCGAAAACTTACACTAGAGGCTCAGACCGTAAAATTGCTTCACGTGACAGGAGAAGCCATGGCGTTCAGAAATACCACTGCCACGATTACGCCGAGATTTGGATGTGGAGATACCAGAGTCTAACACCGTGCAGCAGGTTTGTTTTTTTATATTTATTAGGTAATTAGGTATTTCTCAATAAGACTTAGTTACCCTTCTGGGCTGGAAGGTCAGATGGCAGTCGCTTCTGTAAAAACAGTGCCTACGCCAAATCTTGGGATTAGGTTGTCAAAGCGGACCCCAGGCTCACTGAGCCGTGGAAAATGCCGGGAAAAAATGAGGTAAGTAATTAGGTATCACATATTGCAGAACGTATACATTTCGCACAAGCTTGGTTATCTTGCACGTAAGTAGCGGAGTAGCAAGGAAAATATTTTGTGTTCATTGAAATGGACCTCCGCAATGTAACGCCTGATTCAATAAAATAATTAGGTAGGTATCTACACACTGTCTTTTCAAATTAAGCCAAAATACTGTAACCCTAAAAAAAGCCGTGGTAGCCTAGTGGTTTGATCTGTGGCCTCTCAAGCAGAGAGTCGTGGGTTCGGATCCCGGGCTCGCACCTCTGAGTTTTTCGGAATTTATGTGCGATATCTCATTTGAAATTTACCATGCGCTTTTCGGTGAAGGAAAAACATCGTGAGGAAACCCTGCACACAACTGCGAAGCAATTCAATGGTGTTTGTGAAGTTCCCAATCCGCACTAGGCCCGCGTGGGAACTATAGCCCAAGCCCTGTCATTCTGAGTGGAGGCCTGTGCCCAGCAGTGGGACGTATATAGGCTGGAGATGATGATGAGAAGACTGTAGACTTACGGGTAGACAGATCCTAGGGTAGCAAAACCCAAAGGCCACATTTAAACGTGCTTTGGGCGTATAGGTGGAAAAGAGAAACCAAATAGAGACGAGTTGCTAGTCTCATCGCCTATAACATCATTGCTAAAATTTTCGCCCGTTCCCTCGTTCGGTTTTCCTCGTTTGATTTACTTGTTTCTACTGTAATTGACAAAGAGGTCGCCCGGAGAATCCAACTCGGATGGGCAGCGTTCGGGAAACTTCGCGATATCTTCTCGTCCAAAATCCCGCAGTGCCTGAAGACGAGAGTCTATAATCAGTGCGTGTTATTATGGCTCTGAGACGTGGTCTTTGACTGCTGGCCTATTGGAAAGGCTCAGAGTCGCTCAACGAGCTATGGAGAGAGCTATGCTCGGAGTTTCTTTGCGCGACAGAATCCGAAATACGGAGATTCGCCGAAGAACTAGAGTAACCGACATAGCTCGAAAAGAATGTACGTTGAAGTGGCAATGGGCAGGCCACATCGCTCGTAGAACAGACAACCGTTGGGGAAGAAAAGTTCTCGAGTGGCGACCGGGATCCGGAAGACGTAGTGTTGGAAGGCCTCCCACTAGGTGGACTGACGACATCGTAAAAGTTGCGGGAAACCGGTGGATGCAGGTGGCGACTTGTCTTTCATTATGGTGTGCTAAGGGGGAGGCCTTTGTTCAGCAGTGGACGTCTTCAGGCTGATGATGATGATGATGATGACTGTAATTAATATAAACATTTTTATCTTCAGGTAAAAACCTACAGCCGCATAGTCGCGGGGGTTGTGCTAGCCCTCACCGCTGTGGTCGAAATTATCGTCTACGTCATAGAGATCTATAACGCTTGATATCATGTAAATTACTTACTTTAGTTCAATAAAACTCAATAGACTTAATATAAGTTTGTGCAGAAGTTCCAATGCATTTAAATTATCTTAAATTATTTACCACATATTGATACCATTTCTTGAATTTCACGGAGCTTCGTACGGCGGAGCTCCTATTTCTTGACCGGTTGCGCTTCGGTCCATTACCTCGATGGGCTTTTACCATCTGCTCGGGAAGAGAAGCAACTGGTACAGTCAATTTTTTTTCTTTACTTCTAGACCAGCATGAAATTTAATTTCACAATATTACTTATTAAAAATTATATTACACATTATTAGTCATGCACAAAATTATTTGAAATTGCAATTTTTAAATACACGTCATCATCTTTCCCAAAGAATTACCACAGATTAACTAAACAGATTTATTTGGGGAGTGTGAATGGGTGCGTTGGGAGGGGAAGGCCTAGACGGACATCCCGTGATCAAATTGGGGACGTTTTGGAGAAAGGCCAGGTCAAGAGTACCCGAAACCGACGAGCATGTGACCTACAGACTTAAACACCCATAATTGGTATAATTACTAAGTCACAAGACTGTTGACCGCTCCTCGTCGTAGACAAACGAAAATTTCCATAGGGTAAAATAAACGAAAACGCGGACCGCGTAGCTCACAATATTTTAGGTGATTTAAGGTCACGGAACCCACTAAATAAGACGGTACCCTAATCAGTAGTGACAGGTCGCGACAACTTAAGCCGAGGTGACAACGGTCCACAAAATACGCTGAAATACTTACGCATTGTCTGATAATGTATTTCAGACAGGTTGGAACATTTGGGAGGCTTAGGAGAAATTAGGTGCGTGATTCTAAAGGGTTTCTCTTGAAATTAAATGGGGTCCAATTTTTGATAACACATCACCCGAAAGAGTCGAAGGCAGAGGAAATGAGAGTGAGAAGTGCGTTTATGGATCAAGCAATAGAGAAGAAAGACGAAAGAAAGAAAGAACACATTTATTCATTTTGCAAGACACACAAATACACCCTCTTGCAAAGAAACGGGCACCCATGGTTTTTGTATTTTATGTGAATAAAAGGTTACTTTCTAAGCTTTATGCCTAAAAATCTGAAAAACCATAGATGCCCGATTTTTTACAAGGGGGTTTATAAGAGCAGTACACACAATTTTACAGAAAAGAAACAACAAAAAAAACACAGACATGAAAATGTAGAAAATAGATGTGTATATGTGAAGTGTATGTGTGTGTGTGTGTGTGTGTATGTGTGTGTGGGATGAGAAGAATGTAGTGTCATATCAGGAGCTTAAAGCAATGGCAGAAAAAAAAAATGAATGGCGATTACTCCACCAACAAGAGCTGGGGCCTTACCATGACGTCTTACTGCAGTTTAGGTTCGCTCGCTGTCAGATTCATACTAAAAGTGACAGCTAAAACTTGAACTGAGTCGGAATTAGGACGTCATGGTAAGCCCCCTGGGCTCTTAAATTTATGGGGATGATCACCCGAAAGTGTGCGCAGAATTAAAAAATATAGCCTATGTTCATCAGAGATAACGTTAGGATTGTAATGGTGAAAGAATTTTTCAAATCGGTCCAGTAGTTTCGGAGCCTATTCAATGCAAACAATCAAATGATTTCTCTTTATAATATTTTATTAGTATATTGATCCTACCTAGGTTAGGTACCTATGTGAAGTTTTACGAGTTACATTATATCGTAAATAATGCAAACTAATACACGCTCAATGGTTGAGTCGTTTTTCATTAGAAGTGTGAACAATTGGTATGTATTTTAATCATGTTTATTGTTATCAATCAAGAAAAGCATACTAGGTATTTAATACCGTTATTTGGTTCAAATAAAAGAGGAAAAGTAGCATGAAAGTTTTTTTATAGACGTAAATTTCGTATGAAGGTAGGTCTTATAGCACAGATTAAGGAATAATTGCGAAAACCTTAAATATGTATGTATGTCTGTATATATCAGTGACCAATATAAAGTGACCCCACACTGCGTACATTTTGCTTTGGAGCAGGGCTCTGCTTACACTGGTTTATAGATATTTATAGATAATGGATACGGAAACCTCGGTGCGCGAGTCCGACTCGCACTTGGCCGGTTTGTTTGCTCGTCAGTGTACATAAAAGCTTGTAATATAATGGTACTACACACATGCGCAAGATACAGCGTTTGAGACGCCCTGTTTCACCCAAGTATGCTTTGATTACCCGAAGAAAATGTAGATTTTCACGCAATCCGTCAACCTCTATATTTGAAGTTAATTAAATCGCGGGGTATAAATGCGCAGGAGTCGATGTTGGAGTCATTACAGCGGCGCAATGAAGTGGTTCCATCTAGTTTTGTTTTTCGTTGCCTTGGTGTACCCTGTATTGGTAAATACTGTTTTTTTATTCATCAATACTATAATATAGCACCTGGTTCATTGGTCTCCAGAGTCAATGTCCGCTGGGTAAATATAAAATTCGGCTCCCTCGTGACACAAATAACCATTTTTTCAACAGCTTCTTTGTTAGTGAGTAGGTACTAAATTTCAGCATTATCTTTCAAATTTTTTTTGAATCGTGATGGGTATTGGGCAGACTTAAATTTGAAATATTCATAGTAAATATTTCACAGGCATTTCCCCTGTAATACATTAAATCTAACTTTAATTATAAATGCGAAAGTATGGATGGACGGATAGATGGATGGATGTTTGTTTGTTACTCAATCACGCCAGAACGGCCCAACGGATCTGGATGAAATTCGGCACATAGATAGAGAAAAGTCTGGATTAGCACATAGGCTGCTTTTTATCCCGGAAAATTGCGTAGTTCCCGCGGGATAGCGATAAACAAATTCCTTGCAGACGAAGTCGCTGGCAACAGCTAGTAAATTCATAAAAATAGAGTGGAGAGGGGAGAGGTCTGACAAAAAAGTTATCGTCATTTAAAGTGTTACGTGCCTGTTCAAATATGCATAGCAATATGTGACTTTTTGTCAATAAATGAAGCCTACGCGGACGAAGTCGCGGGCAAGAAGCAAGTTTAAAATAAACGTAAAGTTTATCTTCCAATTTGTAATTAAATAATAGTACCTAATTTTCATCTCAAGCTAATCGTCGCCAATTTAGGCCAATGAAGAACACTTTGCTCCTTTTAGTAATCACTTGTCGTTTCGCAAAACTTGAAAAGGGTCGCTAGTCGCTAACTCAATTTCGTGGAGATATGCTCTGAAGAAATAGTTGGAGCCGGCAAGGGTCCACACCTGGGCAGGGCAATATTTTAAAAGCTTTTGGGCACATATTGTCTTAAGTGGATGGACATATTGGTAATAAAATGTGGACGTACCTAACTCAGATCATGGACGTAAGGTAAATACTTATTCTTAACTGTCCTATTTGGTAAACAAAATTCTAATCTCAATGTACAATTTTTTGTAAAGAATAAGGTGTAATATTATGTTATCAAATAAACCTGAGCCAATATTTTGTACATAATTTTACTGGTATTTTATCTCCAGTTCCTCTATTTACGATTAAATAGTTAAAAAAATAACAAAAATGAGACGTTTTGAGGTTAGAATTTTGTTTACCAAATAGGACAGTTAAGAATGAAAAGACCTTAGATAGGAATTGTTGTTTAAGTAAATCAGTTTACATAATAAGTAACTACAAAATCGAGAACGAGCGACTTGGGATCGTTTCAGAAATTAAAATAAGCCTACCCTAAAAGGCAGTGAGACGTTTTCAGTTTTAGCTGGATTTTTAGACCAAACGATCATCTGACCAAACAGTAAA
This sequence comes from Pandemis heparana, assembly GCA_963854515.1. NCBI lineage: Eukaryota > Metazoa > Arthropoda > Insecta > Lepidoptera > Tortricidae > Pandemis > Pandemis heparana. The sequence goes on from OY978031.1 coordinate 4,905,430, forward strand.
TGGTCCTTTTTTTCGCATTAGAAAGAAGGTAAGTAGGTAGTTTAGACCTGTGTTTTTATCGAAAAATCGTTTAACAAAATAAATAGCAACCACTCAGCCAGTTACAATTGAAAACCCCTGGCTGAAATAAAGCAAGTTGTTATGTTATGGTACCTACGGTTTTGCATGTTCCAGTTACATAAAAGGACAGGTCAAACCTTGTATCTTCTTTTTAATGTGAAAAAAGAAACAAGACCCTAAAAGAGAAAGTACATTGGGTCAAACAATTATTCGAATTGGTTAGCCAGAGCCTCTAGTGTAAGTTTTGACACGAACAAACGTCTCGAACGCGTTCACGTAAACGTCTCAATTACTATGGAAAAATTGGCAGCGCCACTTGCGGATCGAAACGGCAGCAAACTGAGCCTCTAGTGTAAGTTTTCGCAAATAAAAACGTCTCGAACGCGTTCACGTAAACGTTTCAATTTCTATGAGAAAACTAGCTTCTGCCCGCGACTTCGTCCGCGTAGAATTAGATTAAATAATTGATGTTGATAGTTATTTCCGCAATAATTATTTACGTTGCAACTCTAGGCAGCTACGTTTCACATACTACCTTTTACATGTTTATCGCTATCCCGCGGAAAGTATTCAATTATCCGGAAAAAAAGTAGCCTAGTAATCTAGGATGCCAGCTATCTCCGTTCCAAATTTTATGTAAATCTGTCCAGCCGTTTTCGCGTGAAGAAGTAACAAACAAACACACACACACACACACACACACACACACACACACACACACAAATCAAATCAAATCAAATCAAAATAATTTATTGCAAATCACATTACAAGTATAAGGTGGAATATTTTAATTAGGTCTACATGTGACACCCGAACATGTGTCACACTTACAAACTTTCGCCTAATATTAGTGTGATAGCTTTTTCCCGCGGCTTCGCTGGCGTGTACCAGGAGTATTTCGATCCCGTTTATTTCCCGTTCCCGTAAGAATTTCGGTAAATGCTCTCTTAATGCTCCCATACACTTCCCAAGGAATCCACATGCCAAATTTCAGCTTTCTACGACCAGTAAAACGAAAAATCCCATTTATTTCCGTTCCCGTGGGAATTTTGCAAAGTCCTCTCTTAATGCTCCTCTACACTCTCCAAGCAATCTGCATGCCGAATTTCAGCTTTTTACAACCAGTAAAACGAAAAGTCCCGCTTTTCCCGTTCCCGTGGGAATTTTGGGAAATTATCTTTTATAGCTTCCCTACACTCTTCAAGCAACCCACTTGCCTAATTTCAGCTTTCTACGGCCAGTAAAACGAAAAATCCCGTTTTTTCCTGTTCCCGTGGGAATTTAAGAAAGGGTGTGTAATTTTCGTCATAACAACGATTAGCGAATTTTCACTTCTCAAAACACGAATATCATAATTTCAATTTGTCGAAGTATTGAGATCATATAAAAACAATATGCATACAAACAAAATGCCGAATTTCTCAAATCATAATATCAATTTGCATAATTAAGGTACTGCATAATAATCATGCAGCATAATAATCAAAGTTCATAATAAACAATGTTTATACAAACATCGAGGATAATGATCGAAGAGTATAAGCGCCTGGCAAAAATCCAAGAGCAATACTAATATAATTATTGAATATAGCAGTTTGTTTTTGTTGGAAAAACTGCAACAGCAATATTATCCGGGCTGCTATAAAAAAAAATCATGGATTTTAATCATTTAATTATTCAATAGAATAACCGAATATTAAAATGAAATTATTAAATATAAGCATTATTGCAATTGTTGTTATGACTAATGAATGTTATTTTATTTAAAGCTTATGCTCGGTAAAAATCTGAAATCCGTTGTTATGCTAAATGAATATTATGATTTTTGAGCGTAGTGAAATTAAATTATGCTAAAAGTTTGTATGACGATTGAACGGCACCCATTTGGAAAGTCTTCTCTTAATGCTCCTCTACACTTCCCAAGCAACCTACATGCCGAATTTCAGTTTTCTAAAACCAGTGAAACGAAGAGTCCCGTTTTTCTCGTTCCCGTGGGAATTTCGGGAAATTGTCCCTTAATGCTTCCCTACACTCATCAAGCAACCTAATACATGCCGAATTGAGTCTTTGAATTTAAAAAAAATATCATTTTTTTTATGTTTTTTAAAACTTCATAACATATTATATAATATCTAATTCAAAGAAATCTTAAAATATTTTTTTTAAATTAATTATAAGCAATTCAAAATTGATGAAATTTGAAATATGACCACTTGACCGGGAACGGGCCATGATTGGTCGCCATGGCTGTGACGTCACAATGTTAAAGCAATTTCACGACAGTACTGGGTTAACGGCTGATTTCACTAAAAATATCCGAAATTTAATACAAAAAATATCTGCTGAAGTTTTTTTTATGAAATAAGGTGGCAAACGAGCACGCGTATCACCTTATAGTAAGTAAATTTTTGTTTTAGTCATGTGTAGGTAGGTAATAAAAGCTTAATCCTGATAATGTTTCTGATTTATGTGAACTGGATTGATTTTACTGGACCTGAGATTTCACAATAAAGTACCTAAGTACAGTGAAAGATGCTGAATCGCTTACCTACCACTGTGGAATTTTAACATACTCCCTGCCAGAGATATTATTGCTAAATTGTACCTATTAGGTAGGTTACGTGATTCAGTTTCTTCGACCGTAGGTACGTAAATTTTAATGGCTAGATTTTGTGGTTGATAGGTATTTCTAGTTTTTTTTATAATCCCGTGGGATTGTATTATATATGTACCTATTCAATGGGAATTTTTGCGGGTGTAAGAGCCTAACCTTGTTCTAGGTAGGTACGTTCGGATCGCTAGGTACGGTTAACGTCAAAGATATCTTTACACTTTAGTACCTTGTCGTTGTAACTATATGTTTGAAGTTTCATATGAAGTTGTCAAAGTGCTTGGAGCGACAAGGCACTAAAGTGTAAAGATATCTTTGACGTCGACTGTACCAGCATCTTAGTAATCCTGCCGCCAAGCAGCAATGCTTGCGCTGATGTGTTCCGGGTCTAAATCTGGCTCAGAACCACAAAATTACTCGAAAACGACACCCATAAACACTTTTAGTGTCATAGTGTCAAAATGTCATCCGCCATCTTGAATCCAAAAAAGTATGTCAAAATCAGGCTCAGAAGCACCAAATTACTCAAAAACGACACCCATTAATATTTTAGTGTCAAAGTGTCAATAGTGTCAAAATGTCATTCGCCATCTTGAATCTAAAAAAATATGCCAAAATCGGGCTCAGAGCCATCAAATTACGCAAAAACGACACCCATAAACATTTTTAGTGTCATAGTGTCAAAATGTCATCCGCCATCTTTGTGCTCGAAATTCCGGGTTTTCTTATGAAATTCTCCTGGGATAAAATCAACGGGATTTTGAACTGAAATCCCACGACTTATTTACTTATTCATATAAATAGTTACTACCAAAGTGTACTCATCACTATTCTCATCTAATTTTATTGTTTTAAATCCCGGTACCGTGGAAAGTTGGGATAGAAGCATGATAGAAGTATAAATAGTGCCATCCACAAAGACTCGTAGATGTATTAAAATTAACCTTTAACTACAAATTAATAAGAACCACGGTGGATGGCATCCATCGTGACGTGAATGACACCTACTATAGCCGGTACGTAAATCCAGATTATAAATTATAAAGTTCGTGTATGGCAAATTTTATCGAAATCTGTTTAGCCGTTTTAGCGTGAAAGAGTCACAAACCAATACGCTCTCACAAACAATAGCATTTTACAATAATAGTAGGATAATAACAGAATAGAGTAGATTAAAGTCAAAAAACGGTATCACCTGTATACTAACTACGAGTGGAAACTAACATTGTGACGTCACACGCGGCTCGGCCTTGTTCGGGAACTGTCGGTGTGTTTTCGGTGCGGTACTCGACGATCAATTTTCAAATCGGTATAACTCGTTAATTATAGCGAATAAAAAAAACTAAAAATACTTTTCTAACAAAACTTATATATGATCTTTCCATTTATGACAAAAAAAAATTTGATTCAAAAACTCAATTTCAGCTTTCTACGATTGGTAAGATGAAAAATCCCGTTTTGTCTCATTCCCATGGGAATTTCTGAAAATCCTTAAAACGGTTTTTTACTATTATTATCACCTACTTCTATGCCAAATTTGAAAAGTCTAGTATTTATAGTTCACGGGATTTCGTTGAACTAAATAATATACTTATCCCGTGGGAATTTCCAAAAATCCTGAAATGAACTTCTTAGTTTTCTAATCGCCTACTTGTGTATCAAATTTGAAGAGTCTAGTTATTATAGTTACTGGGATAGGGTCACTCGGAATCGAATTATATAAATCCCGTTTTTTCCTTATCCCGTGGGAATTTCCAAAAATCCTTCCTTAGTGGATGCCTACACTGTATAAGGTATCTATGTGCAAAATTTCAAGTCTCTAGGTCCAGTGGTTCGGGCTGTGCGTTGATATATAGTTAAGTCAGTCAGTCAGTCAGTCAGTCAGTCAGGACTTTGAATTTTATATTTCTATGAGAAAATGAACAGCGCCACAAGCGGAACGAAACGACAACTAAAATTTCTCATAGTATTTGACATTTTAACGCAAACGCGTTCGAGACGTATTTTGTGAACGAAAACCTACACTAAGCATACTGTTCCCATAGTATTTGACATTTTAACGGAAACGCGTTCGAGACGTGTTTTGTGACCGAAAACTTACACTAAGCATACTGTATGCTTAGTGTAAGTTTTCGGTCACAAAATACGTCTCGAACGCCTTTACGTTAAAATGTCAAATACTATGAGAAGTTTCTTACCGTTTCGATCCGCAAGTGGCGCTGCCAATTATTCCATAGTAATTGAGACGTTTACGTGAACGCGTTCGAGACGTTTTTATATGCGAAAACTTACGCTTTTAAAACTTACAGTATTAGCACTCCAATTTCTCTAGTCTGAGCATACAACTCTTGCTTCCAGGGTGACCATGACTACACCGGCCGCTACGCGGAACTGGCGGCGCCAGTCCCGTCTCACGTCAACGTAGACGACTTGGTGGAGAGCCTGCGTGCCGCCAGCAAAATCACCGAAGTGATCCAGGACCACGAGTAAAGATCTAGCCCGTCCCACTAGAAATTTGAAAATTGTAGTTGTATTTATTAGTATGGATTTGGATTTTATATTATGTAGTATTAAATTAGCGTGCTTAGGTTTATGTGTTGTTTTTGTTTGTGTTGCCCTTATTTTATTTTAATTGCACTTAATTCATAATAATTCATAACTTATTTCAAATCACAATATATATAATACTGTAGAAATATGTTGAGAGAATTCCAAGTGGAATCGATGATTTTTGATAAATCATCTTCATCATCTTCTTAGCGTTTTTTCCCGTCATTTGCCACGGCTCAGTGAGCCTGGGGTCCGCTTTGACAACCTAATCCCAAAATTTGGCGTAGGCACTAGTTTTTACAGAAGCGACTGCCATCTGACCTTCCAACCCATAAGGGTAACTAAGCCTTATTGGGATTGGTCCGGTTTCCTCATGATGTTTTCCTTCACCGAGAAGCTCATGGTAATTTTCAAATGTAATTTCGCACATAAATTCCAAAATACTCAGAGGTGCGAGCCCGGGATTCGAACCCGTAACCCTCTGCTTGAGAGGCCACAGGTCAAACCACTGGGCTACTACGGCTTTTTTTGATAAATAAACTAATAAAACAAATAATTAAACATTGATTTCTTGAAAGCAAAAAACAAACCTTTGTGAAACTTCACACTTCAGTCTACTCGTAGTTTTCGTAACTGATCCTATTTCATCGTTTCAAGTAAATTACCTAAACATTTTACTGTTTAAAACTAAATATTGGAAGTTAGCAAGAAAACTTCTTGTACTGAAACAAACCCGCGTGTTGACATATCTTCTGGGGCGACCACACCAAAGCAGTCCGGTTAGGTTAGCCATGCATCATGAAAATCTAAATACATTAAAATCTCCAGAAGTCAGTCTATTACAGACGTAGAATCGGTTGATTTTTTGACTTGTGTTGTGATACAGCGCTCAATGACCTTAGGTTGAATGTAGGTAACTATGTTGAATTCAGGTCTATATTGATTGGCTTGTGTAGGTCATAAAAATAATACGTCAAAAAATTAAATAATTTTACACCAGTAATTTCGCTTTTCTAAATGATATTTATATTCCGTAAAGATAGAGAAAATTAAGTATCTTATTTAAATATTGAAACTCTGATAGAAAAAAAAAACGTGTGCGTCTAGGGACTCCCGACAGAAATAATAACTTAAATTAAACTAATCTAAGTTAGTAACAGTATATCTCTCTCGCACTCTAAACCCTGAGTAAAGAGAGGAGGAAGCGTCTGTCCGAAATTTATACGACTAGCGCTGTGGGTTAGTGAGAGAGGAAGAACCCTACCGCTGCCGTATGCGTCAGAGAAAGGGAAGCCAGACAGACTGGCGCCGTAACGCGTTACGTTACGAAGCGGTTTACCTTCCCATAGGAAGTTATCACTTCAAAAAGTATTATAATGAAAATGTGTCAGGATAATAGGTTAAATCTGAAACGTCACAGTGATACTGACATTTGTGTGACATTCGCTCTTTGGTAACTTTTTGAAATAGAATTAGGGGTGCATGTCGGGTTACCTCCACGTGTGGCCAAGAGCTGCGGTTCGTTTCTGGATCCGTCCGGGGGGAAGAGCAGTGCTTGGTCCGGTGCACCCTGGGCAACGGCTAATGATTTCCTGGCAGTATCTGAGGGATATCATTGACCGTTGGCTAAGAGCCCGACAGGGGGGGAGGGGGGTCTTTGACCGTGTTACCGTACAACGTTGCCGACATTTTGTCACAAGATTTTATTTTATGAAAATTTTACCCTGACATTGGCGAAGTTGTCGTCGCTATAACGACTTGTAACGCCACAAAGAAAAAAGAAGAAGAAGAAGAAGAAATAGAATTAAGTATGACAACGAGTTTATTGGGGTGCGAGTCGGGGTACCTCCGCGTGTGATCAAGAGCTGTGGTTCGTTTTTGGATCCTTCCGAGCGGAAGAGCAGTGCTTGTTCCGGTGTACCCTGGACAACGGCTAATGATTTCCTGGCAGTTTCTGAGGGATATCATTGACCATTGGCTAAGAGCGGGGGGAGGGGTCTTTTGACCGTGTCACCATACTACGTTGCCGACATTTTGTCATTAAGACTTTTGAATACTGTATTTATTACTTTGTTTGACATTGGCGAAATCATCGCATTGATATATGGGGCCATATTGAAAAAAAGAAGATGAAATAGAATTATGACAACGAGTTTATTTCCACGCTGTCCTGATTCAGTGTAGAGGGTGGTTATCCTACACTTAGTAAATAGTAGACGTGCCTGCGGCAACTTCGTTTGGTGTGGTTGCACCCAAGCGGGACACGGCACGGGCGTTTTAAATGCCTGCATGCATAGAGGAAATAACCAAATAGAGTTACCGTTACCGCACTTAATAATAGATTACCAGTGTCCTATAAGGGCTATATACAATTAAAGCAACACATCTGACTTTTCGACATAATAGCTCATAGTTCATTTATTAATATATAATTACTTAATTTCTATTAAAATGTCAATGCTTAAAAATGAAAAATAAGAATTCAAATAAGTATGTCAAATTAAAAAACAAAATAAAAAAACAAAAACGAATATAAATCTCCCCCCTTTCAGGGACAAGTTCGCATTTGTACATCTGTGTATCTTATTACATGTAAAATTTATGTATTTTTTGTACAATAAAGCGTTATACATACATACAAACCAAATAAAAAATACAAAAATGAAATAATAAGTAATAATATACCGTCGGTACTGACACATTTTTTCTGCAAATGTTTTTCTTTTATATTCTACATGAAACTTAGTCATTTTATAATAATTCTTTATTTCGGACCCGGGTCCATAAAGTGTTTATTTAAGTACCTATTCATAATTTTGATCACATATTCACTTCTTGTTTTTTATAAAATAATCAAGTTTCATCCACTATGCTACACAACAACTATACATTAACTATCCACATCGATCATAATAGTACCCAGTACAATATGGGCTTCAGGATGCTGTTGGGGCTGCCGCGCTTTTGCAGCGCATCAGGTATGTTTGCAGAGGCTCGAACTGACTGCTTTAAGTCGGTTATTCGGAAGAGAACGGCCTCCCTGATGCGACGAGTGCGTGGCAGCGACAACAGCCTCGTGCGGTCGGTGCTGGAGTCACCTGCTTGCGCTTTTTGGAAACACTGGGATTCAGTGCATATGGGGTCCAGAGGCCCTGTATATGACATTATGTAAACCTAGGCTTAACTAACTAACATAGGATAAGGTAATGTAAACTAACACCTATGGACTTGGTCTGAAATAAATGTTTGAATTGAATTGAATAATAGCTGCTTGATCAACTTTAGTGACATCAGCTGGCCAATGTGAGTGTAGTACCTCATCATCAATTTCGGCTTGGCTCAATTTTATTTCATACTAGCTTCTGCCTATGACTTCGTATGTGAATTATACATATAAACCTTCCTATTGAATCACTCTATCTATTTAAAAAACAGCACCATTATCCGGTGTGTAGTTTTAACGATCTAAGCATACATAGGGACAGAGCGGAAAGCGACTTTATTTTATACTATGAAGTGATGAATATTATATATGACATTTCCACTCTATTACGTTGTTCGCTCTATGCCTGCGTGTTTTGACGACCCGTACAATAAGGTCTTATGTTATATTCGGGATAAATTGAATCTTATGCTGTATGACAATGGGTTAGTTTTTGTTAAATTAAAATGTACCAAGTGTTTCATACAGTAAATTATGTCACTAATGTCTCTGTCACTAACATCTTAATTCTAGTCTGGGTATTATTTACTACGCCTGTGTAATATTGTATATTAGCAATTGACATGTTTATTGTTTATGGCCCTTATTGTTTATGTTTATTGTTTATCCCCCGGGAACTATGCTATTTTCCGGGATAAAAAGTAGCCTATGTTTTAATCTAGGGTACCAGCTATCTTCGTTCCAAATTTTATCCAAATCCATCTAGTCGTTTTAGCGTGAAGAAGGAACAAACATACACACTCACTCACTCACATCGTCACATCGTCACAAACTTCTACTAGATAGGTACGTACCTCCCGACACAAGAAGAAAGCTGTGTGTTAAACCTAAAATCATTCCATATACAATATCTAACATAGTGCAGAAGTTAACAGGAACATCGTGGGGTGCCAGCGCTGCCTGCCTGAAGACTACTGCTATGGCCCTCGTCTACTCAACGGCAGAATACCTGTGCACCCGTATGGATGAACAGTTCACACGTGGGCAAAGTGGACGTGGAGCTTAACAATACCATGAGGATCATCTCGGGCTGTATCATGCCGACACCCACTCACTGGCTCCCGGCCCTCAGCAACATTATACCACCGGACATTCGCAGACAGAAATTTCTTGCGCAAGAGCTTACAAAAGTGTCTGAAAATGCTCTGCTACCTATCCACGAAGACCTGGATAAACTCCACAACACCCGACTTAAATCCCGCAATCCACCAGCTAAAACCTTTCACACACGTGACCCCGCATGGAAGGATACCGAGGCTTGGATGAAGGAATGGAATGCCCAGGGGCATGGCACGAGGAGCACTATCTTTGACCTTATTAGTCGGGAGAAACCTGAGGGGTTTAATGGGTGTCGACAGACGTGGTGTAGACTGAATCGCCTTAGAACTGGGGTCGGAAACTGTGCATACCTCTGGCACAAGTGGGGATGGTGTGAGTCGGCAGCGTGCGAGTGTGGAGACCAAAAACAAACCATACACCACATGGTGTTCGAGTGCCCCATCACCAGATATGACGGACCAGCTGAGGACTTTAAACACCTGACAGAGGAGGCGAGCTTGTATCTGCGGAATTGTAAATTTTGATTTGATTTCATTTTAGTTTTTAGTTTATATTTTTGTAACCAGTGTGTAACCGCCATACGATAAATAAATAAATAAATTCCATTTAAAAAATACGAAAATTAACACAAATTATACAACTAGTGAGAGACCAGATTCATCATCATCATCATCAGCCTGAAGACGTCCACTGCTGAACAAAGGCCTCCCCCTTAGCACACCATAATGAACGACAAGTCGCCACCTGCATCCACCGGTTTCCCGCAACTTTTACGATGTCGTCAGTCCACCTAGTGGGAGGCCTGCCAACACTACGTCTTCCAGATCGCGGTCGCCACTCGAGAACTTTTTTCCCCCAACGGTTGTCTGTTCTACGAGCGATGTGGCCTGCCCATTGCCACTTCAACGTACATACTTTTCGAGCTATATCGGTGACTCTAGTTCTTCGGCGATTCTCCGTATTTCGGATTCTGTCGCGCAAAGAAACTCCGAGCATAGCTCTCTCCATAGCTCGTTGAGCGACTCTGAGCCTTTCCAATAGGCCAGCAGTCAAAGACCACGTCTCAGAGCCATAAGTCATCACTGGCAACACGCACTGATTATAGACCCTCGTCTTCAGTCACTGCGGGATTTTGGACGAGAAGATATCGCGAAGTTTCCCGAACGCTGCCCATCCGAGTTGGATTCTCCGAGCGACCTCTTTGTCAAAGTTGGACCTGCCTAACTGGACAATCTGTCCAAGGTAAACGTAGTGGTCCACAACTTCGAGTGTATCGCACCCAATGGTAACCGGTATGGGTCTGACATGGACATTAGACATGATTTTCGTCTTGTCCATGTTCATTTTAAGACCCACCTGATGGGAGACGATACTATTTAACAATAAATTAATGTAACATTCATGAATACTGATGTGCTGTGCTAACCATTAGGTCATAGCATAATTGCTAATGATAGTAAGTGCACTCCTTTGCCTTGACACAGCATAACAATCATACGGATTATACGGTATAATTAATTTATACCGCGTGTCGGCTAAAACTGCGAATCCTATGTTCACCACTACACCACTTATACGTGCCGGCACGTAAGTCTAGCGATGACGAGTCACGTGGAGGAGATCTGCGCACCCACGGATACCGTATTTTATACTTCTGCGCATACAAGGTCATTGCTAGACTTACGTGCCGGCACTTATACTTAGTTGGCCTGAGGTGTCTCGACGGCCGTGTTACCTTGCTTTGGAAAAGAGCTGATTTTCTTCAAACTGCTGGACCAATTTTTACCAAACATGGCTAAAACCACCGCTGGGAAACTGGCTTTCGAATGAAAGAAACCGTATCGAATTCGATCCATCCGTTTAAGAGCTACGATGCGACAGACAGACAGGTAAACTTCCAACAACAACTTATAACACCCCTCATTCGCATCGAGGGTAAATAATACGTAAGTACAAGTAGGTAAGTCTGGGTCCCACTGAAAAACAGCGTTGCGGCAACATTATGCTGAGTGGGGCCCATTTTATACCATATCGGTACTATTCAAAAGTCAAAAGTTTATTCGAAATATTATAAACGGGATGTGAACCGCGATTACCTTTATTGAGTTTATAATATTTCGAATGAACTTAACCGTGAATCATTAAAAATTCTTATCAAAAGTTTATGTTGCAAATAGACCGCCAAGGGCTCTTTTACATGTCCTTTTTTGAATCTACCAGCGCATTCGGTAAGACCATCATTGCCAAGAAGAATGCGCCGCAAGAAACTTGGCAGAAAGTCATTTTTTCAAAATAAAAATAGATTTAAGTACAATAGTACTTAAATTCTACTTAACTTAGTTACCTATAATACAATTAATACATTTTATAAAAGGGATGTACCTAGTCGTAAAAGGTCCCCAAGTTCTTATGTATATTGTATTTCTTCATATTTTAAAACTACGTGTATCGAATGTGTGTAAATAAATGTTTATCGGTCCCTCTCTCTCTCTCTCTCTACAATGAAACTCCGGGTTTATAAATTCATGCGTTTAATCGAGGAACTTGCGGCCTGAAGGGAAGAGCCTTTCGTAGTTCATGACGACGTCTGACGGGTGGTTCCGCGGCTGCGACTTACGACCGATGGGTATGTAGTCGTAGGGCACCTGAAAAGAATCACAAAGCAACGTTACGCTCAATAATCTGACAAGGGGTCATCCATAAAGTACGTCTCACATTATTTTTTGGAAATTTGTGACTCGCAATAGTACATTACTGCAGAGGCCGTGAAGTAAGGGATTGCAGGACGAGATTGGGGTACACGGCCGAGTCGTAGACGAGGCCGGATAAAGCGAGTCCTGCAATCCCTGTTTCCGGCCGAGGATTGTATAGTGCTTTTCTCAAGCAATGCGAGGAAATCAAGTAAAATTGTTTAATTAGCCGCTTTTTCAATTTTTGAAACATGCCATTTGAACACCTATTGCTCGCGCCATGTTTAACCGCACACCCGCCACCGCGCCGCCGCACCGCGCCGAACGCACCCGCCAGCCGCACCACATTACTTCTTGGCCTAGGCCGTAAATGTGAAACTTCTTGGCTTCATTTCGACCGCACCACATTACTTCTTGGCCTAGGCCGTAAATTTGAAACTTCTTGGCTTCATTTCGACCGCACCACATTACTTCTTGGCCTAGGCCGTAAATGTGAAACTTCTTGGCTTCATTTCGCGACATTAACGCGTACATTTCCGAGCATGCTTGAGAAAACAAAATAATTGCAGTCTTCATAGTAAAACCTTGTGACAAGGGGGGGGGGGGGCTCTAGAAATCAAGAAATTGGTGTGACGTACTTTATGGACGGCCCCCTGAACATGATTAGACCGACTGTTGGATTCGTATATCCTTGAGGTGTGGAAGGTGGTGGTAAGAAAATAAATGCTTTTGTATTCAGCTTGGTTTTAATTCTAATTCGACAATTTCCGCCATCTTGTCTGTACACACAAAAATGACGCCATCTATCGGCCGTTGGCCAAACTACTTACTTATCTATTTATCGACCCTCTAATGAGGTATCAGTGGTTGCGAGGGCACGCCACAGATGTCGCTATTTGCGACACCGACCGCTTAGCTGAGTCCTTGCCCACGCGGGTACAGGGGCGCGGGGTATGACAAAAGGGGACCGAGAGCGGTGCGGGCTAGTGCGCCCGCCGCCCGCACCTCTCTCAGCCCCCTTTCTCGCCTACCCCGCGCCCCTGTGCCGCGCGGGCGAAAACTCAGTTAACCGGTCGGTCTATAAATGATATCGTGTCGTGTTATGAAAGTAATGACAAACCTAAAGCCTACTCATCTGCGGGCTATAACCATAACTGATGCCCGTTAAGGCGCTGTCAACAGCAAATGACCTTAAGCAGCGCCACTCTTCACACATACGGTTCGCGTGCCTGTGAGTGAAAGAGAAGAAACTATTGGCGCGCGTCTAAAACCTTGCAAATAAGACACAAATAAGAAGAATGAAAAAAAAGTATGGATTATTTGTGAAATATGACTCGTTAGCCGTGTAGGTATGAATATGTTGACTTCATGTTTTTAATTGCAGACCCATACGTCGAAAAAATATAGACATAGAACCGTTTAATGATGATTTTAAGATCAATCTTTGCAATTATTTTCTATCAAGCCCATTTTGTTCAATTATGTATCGAGTCCGTCTAGCGTGTTTGAAATATGATGAAAATTATCATTATATTTTTTTTGTATTTTTTTTGCGTGTAGTTTTTCTTTAAAAAGTGCTTAAATAACATCAATTTCAACATAATTAGGTGTTGTCAGCCTCTTAAAGAACCAAAGACCTAAGTGCAGACGTACCTATCTATCCGTCCGCGGCAGGCTCGCGAGCCATCCACACTAGGGTTTTTGGTTACATCTCGCAAGTATCCGGCTTAAGATTCCCTTGATTGGAAAGATCAATTGCAAAGAGGTCTAACCTTAAAGGAAGTAGGGATCAGAATGAGCAGAGTAGGCATGTCATGTGCAAACGACTTCCATTCCAATGAAGAGTGGAATCAAGGGATCGCCAAGGGAGGAAGGGATGTAGGGCTACTGCCCCCCTCTACCCTTAAAGAATCGAAAAATGTAGCCTTTACTGTATGTCAATGTTGATATTCAAGTTCTGCTATACCTACTGTTTGACTTACTGATAGAACCTATGCTTCTACCACAGAATATAATAATAGTACTAACGTACAGAATGGCCACGCTCCGCCCCGCACCGATTCGAGTTACCCCACCCCTCAAGCGCAGTCTGCCGGAAAGCTGCTGGCAACTAGTAGGGCTCGCAACGCTATGTATGTCGGCCGCACGTCACAAGTTCGGGAACCTATCCTACCTACTTCATTTTATAAAACATTAGAAAATTAATGCTTTTTGAAATTATCGCGATTAATACATGAAATAACTAAGTACAGAATCATTCGCTTAAGTTTGTTGTCGTATATCTATTGTAATTGAAAATAATAATGCTTAAATACACAGACAGACACATTTTAAGTAAGTTTAAATAAATAGATAACGATTAAGTACATTTATTTGCACACATCTAAGCCATATCTTCATTATAAGTAGGTACCTATATTTATTTCATTGGTAGTACTTATAGTACTAGGTTATTGCGATAGACAGCCCTGTGTATCTTACGCACACATTGACGCGTGTATAGACAACGTCGTGCCTGTGTTGATTTCAGAACGCGGATTTTGTACGTCGTGGCCGCCGTGTGCTTCTACTACCTACTTACCCCCCCCCCCCCCCCCCCTCTGTTCATCGACTGGCGATGCCCTTGAGTGGAATGTCATATTTTTACTTACGTCGCAAGTACTCTGGTGGCGGAATATTCAGGTCGACCTTGTGACTGCATGCAGCGCACTATATTATAAATAAATAATAATATAATAAATAAATACGGCGGGACAATTTGCAGCCAATAACCTAATTCCCGATTAACTGCTATGGACTAACGTAACGCGCAATAGATAGGTACAGCGTATAAACAAATATTCCAATTTGAAAAATTGGTATCGACTATAAATATGGGATATAGTAATAAATGGGTAATGCAAGAAAGAGAGCGATATACCTAATAGAAGTATGTCAAGCGAGATGGGTACATAGGTACATACATTCACAAATCACGTATATTATCCCCTACAGGGTAGAGCCTATGGTAACAATATAGGTAGACACAGTAGTACCCAGCCATAAAGATTGAACTTCGGTCTTTGGAAAGAAACAATTAGCGTCACGTAACTTAGAGCGAGACAACGCTCTACGAAGCCGAAATTAGCCGAGAAGAACTAGGTAAGTTGTTAAAAAGTACCTACCTGAGGTTTCGAATTCACTATCCCGATCAAAATCAAAAAACAAAAGAAAATAAAACGTATTTTTGCTGACATCACAGTAACCTGTCATAGGCTTGTGGTACATATAAAACTATGATTTTAATTAAAGTTACGACTTCAAGCCAATTTGCTATATTATTTATGATTCGATAAAAACGTCAACGCGACTTCGGTAATCGCGAAATATGAATAAAATAGCAGTAGTTCCAAACTTCGATATGCTGTATATTGGGCTTAGCTCGATATTGTATCGAGAGAGTTATGTTACGCATGGAGTAGGTATGGAAATGCGCGGAGATCTACTCACAAAATATGCTTTTGAGTTTTCATAACTCAAAAAGAAAAGAAACAAGTACCTGCTTTCTCCGTCTGTCTGGATGTCTATTAAGTTTGGAATGCAGAAATAAATCTTAACTTATGAAATAAAATAGGATAGGCACTTTGACACTTTTGCGGGGGTAGGACCGTCTTACTCACTAACGTGCACTGCTGTGTTCCAGCGTGGAGAGTAAGACTACCAGTAAGTACATAAAAAGTACTGTATGAGTAAGACAACCAGTAAAATTACAGGCACAAGAGGCTAGCCCTCTAGGTGACCCAATTGCCCGTTTGCCTTCCTTGTCGTATAAAAAAAACAACAACAATCAACGATTGATCTGCTTTTGGCCAAATTCAACGATAAGAACAGCCATGCCATAGTCGAATAATAAAGAATTAGGTATTATCTTAAACATAATGTTGAGAATACACTTATTTAAAAGCTGGTAGGCAGAATGTCTAAACGAAATATGTACTTAGTAGGTGTCATCAAAATGAAACAAACCTTTTAAAAGGACACTAATAAACAAATATAGTCTGTCTTCTCCACACCAATCTTTCTCCGTGACCCAAATATAATAAATCTGACTTTTATTGTATCAGTTTATACTAACTCTTTTTCTTTTGCATCGTAAATCCTTCTATATTTTATAGGTGTGCTATGTACCCTTTTTCGAGCGAGGATTCATAATGATATTAAATAGCTTGGTAGTTTGTTTCATAGTTATTGCAGCCAATATAGAGGTAAGTTACAGTCAAACTAGAACAATGAAACATTCATTTCACAGTAGGCAAATATCTTGATGACACCCGTATCTAATTACTGCCAAGGAGATAAATTAGAATCTGGGGCCTTACCAATCTTACTTATACGTCTTAAAGCTATTCAATTACGACTCAGTTCAGGTTTTAGCTGTCATTTTTAGTATGGATCTGACAGCGAGCGAACCTAACTTGAATCGGTATTGAATCGCATTAAGACGTGTAAGGTGTGGATTGGTTAACAATACTTAGTATTAGCAGTGGGTGTCTCACGGCTGATAAGAAGATGATGATGATGATGATCTCTTCAGACTACGACACTAGTTGGAAAGGACAGTTCACGGCCACCAAAATTTCCAGCCCTTTGTTAATAAATAAATAAAATAAAAACCATTTATTTCGGACAGAATCCATAGAGGTTAGTTAAGTACATACAAAAATAATAACAAGTGGTATTAGTAGGTAGGAAAATTAAAAACAATCAAATACAAATAAAAATAAGAAAATAATAATAATGCACGACTGCCCAGCGGCGTCAACCATGGTTATGTGGTTGCGGCAGCATGCAGCCCCATCCAACGTCTCATCATCGGGGAGTCCCACCGACCTCCCAGCGTACGCAGGATACTGTTGGAACTGTCACGCAACCGACTGAGCAACGAGACGCATCGCTTTCTTATGATTGCATAAAAACTATCCACGTTGGCGTCAGCAAACATAGCTGATGCGCTGCAGTAGCGTGGCAGTCCAAACAGTATCCTGAACGCATAATTGTATTGGACGCGCAGTGCACCATACGCCCGCTGCGTAAAGCTGACCCACAGGTTGCATGTTAATGACATAAAATACAGTTATTCAAGTGTGCTTATTATAACTAATATTGACAACCAAATACTTAACTTCGCGAAAGCGACTGCAGATACTTCAGTCACAAATCATTTTTTTTCACAGGCCCAGAATCCAGAAATAAATGATCAATTTTCAGGAAAAAATGATACAGAAGTAACGGAGGTTACCGAAACTCAAACTGATGCCACTGTTAATCCTAATAAACTATCTATGATTGATAATAATGGTACTGAAGTCAATACACAAAACAATACCACAAACAATACAAGAAAACAGGAATATTATCAAATAAATGAAGTCCCTGAAATACAGGAACCTAACGTCTTTGTGAAGCTGTATAATGCTATAGAGAATTCTATTGCAAAGTTTTTAGCCTCTGAGAAAGTTATGTACGTTTTACATAATATAGGAACATGCGTGGTTAATGGTGTCATGGATCTAATCACATTCTATTTACCGGCTCCTATGATCCCTCTTATAGCTTCGGCTGCTGGCATGCTAGTGCCTTTCGAACCAGTGGTCACTTTAAGAGAGAAAATGCCAGTAACCAGCTATAGGAGAGCCTTTGACAGAGCTGTCAACAGTTTCATGGGTACCTTTGAGAAATACAAAACAGTTGATGACATCGAAGATCCCTATATGACACAAAGATTTAACAGAAGGTTTATGGACGATGGGCGTAGTAAAAAGAATAAAAGAAATGTGTTGTGAATAAATCAGTAAGTAAAATAATGTCGTTTGATTATGTTTGATAAACTAGGTGATTTCATTTACGTTTAAATACACATATACGAGGGACATTACGCTAATAAAACGAGTAGACTTTTTATAAGCATATTAAGACAAAGAAAGACTACTTAAGGCCTAACAAATATAATTAAAACAGAGCATGGGCGTTTTGCATATATTTTGTACTTTGTAGATGGTGGTGATGGTGGTGTTTCCTTCCGCTGGTTTCTTTGAAAATTATAAAGCATTGCAGTATTTCTCATTTTCTCCTGCTTCACTTTATCCAGTTAGTCAACAAACGCTGACAATGACATTACTCCGAAAAATGGACAGTAAAAATACGTGATGGCCAACGTTCTATTCGTCTCGTCTGTCCTTAGTGCAGGCTTCATGATTACTTTATCAACCACCTCAGGATTTGGTTTGCGTTTAGGTTTTATTTTTTCATTAACTTCCAATTTTGGTCCTTCATCTTCGCCTTTTCTTTGATCTTGGACATTGCTTTTGTCTTTACTCGCTTCATTGTTAACTGCATCTTCTCTGTCATTGCCTGTTACAATTACTTCCATATTTTCAAAATTCGGCATATTATTTGAAACGCCTCCAGATTTCCTAAGATTTTTGTTGTCATTATACCCAGACCAGTAATGTCTTAGACCATTATTATCCAGAAACACTCTTTTGGTCGGATCATCGTCTCTACGGTGCATGAAGTTCAGGAAGTGGTCTTTTACAACATGTTTGGTGGTTTTCAAAATGTTGTATTTTTCACCTTTTATAATAACCTCACCCTCTTTTTGGAAGTCGATGTGGTCGGGAAATTGTGACAATGCTATCTGGAACTGCAAATAAACATAATTTATTCAAATAATGAACACAAAAAATTTACCTTGCTACTCCGCTACTTACGTGCAAGATAACCAAGCTTGTGCGAAATATATACGTTTTGCATGCAAGCCCTCCCACCACTACTGCCACACAAAACGCACACAAATCCCACAAACTTAATTAATCCTATCACCACACAAACACTGACGCGCGTTTCGATCCCTCTACGGGATCATTCTCAAAGTCATCATCATCACACATGTGTTCGCAAGTGTATCGGTTGTGCTCTGACTTTGAGAATGATCCCGTAGAGGGATCGAAACGCGCGTCAGTGTTTGTGTGGTGATAGGATTAATTAAGTTTGTGGGATTTGTGTGCGTTTTGTGTGGCAGTAGTGGTGGGAGGGCTTGCATGCAAAACGTATATATTTCGCACAAGCTTGGTTACCTTGCACGTAAGTAGCGGAGTAGCAAGGTAAATTTTTTGTGTTCATTGAAATGGACCTCCGCAAAGTAACGCCTGATTCAATAAAATTATTCAAATAAGTAGGTAGCTAGTAGCTACTGATTTAATCAACGTGTTTCATAATTTTAATAACTAATTAGTTTCTAACTATGTGCCTCTTTTAATAATGTAAAGTATTGCAACTTACTTGTAACATACAAACAACGAATAATGTGAGCATTTTTATCAAAACCACTGCAAAGCAATTCTGGTAAGACTTCAATTAGAATTACTACATACGTATGCCTTCATGTAAGTACAAATTACAAAAGTCAACGGCGACGAACGAAGCTAAAGTTACGGAGTAGCTACCTACCTCGTAATAAACACTGATAAAATAAAATTACGTAGGAATGCAGCTTGCTTTTATGAAAAACTAGCTTCTGACAGCGACTTCATCCGCGTAGAAGGTTGCTTTTGCATTGAAGTAAGTTGGCGTGGATAAGGTTAATCGTTTGAGACGTGTTTTGTGACCTAAATTTACACTAAGCCGGTGAGGCTCGGACTCTTACATTCAGAGAGGGTTACGTTTGACAGAAGCGGTTGTGGTGAATTGCGTGTGAAATCTGAAGTAATTCTTACAGGCATTTGACGAAATGAAGATATTTCCTATAATAAAATAACACGCTAATTTCACTGTACCACTTGCGTCACAGGCCAATGGGTTTCCGGAATGAGTCAATGAAATTACTTCTACGCGTTTCAAAGGGCGAAATAACTCTCTTGAAAATATCACTCGGAAATCTAGATTTTCATTCAAATCGGCCTCCTGCGTATTGATCACTTGGATGGAACTATTCCAAATGTTCGTCTATGTATTAACTTTTACAAGTCTACGGGCATTCACCACATCTCAAACAAAAAGACAGACAGACATAAATTACGTCTTTATCCCTTACGGGGTGAACAGAGGTAATAAAGGTAGAGTAACAAGACCCAACGGCCACACTTAGCATGATTTTCCATACGGTATAAGATTTTCAAAGGAAATAACGAAAACACGATTTAATTTTACTGAATTATAATATATTTGCAACATATCCTTACTAAAGCGTAAAACAATACAGCCTCTCGAACAATCCAGTATCCATATCCAAATAATATTCGAACAATTTACAACTAATTCATTTGTTCACAAAACAGTATACAAATCCACCGAAACAAACGCAACATGACAAATGGCGACAAACAATAAAAAAAAAACAACAAAATAAACAAATTCATTCCTGGATGTATACATTTGACAAAAATTTCGCGAGAAGTGAAGTTTAAAAATTAAAATTTTTACTTTTTATGCTGACTTTTCTCATACTCATAACAGAATAATTAATACAACTGTCGAAATAATATAAGCTACGTATTTCAAAATTTCATGTTTCATTAATCTGCAACGAAAAAATCGTCAAATGTCAAAACGGTTCCTTAAAGTTTGAACAACAAGCAATATTATTTCATTCGACAGCACTTTATTATCTGCTAAACTGTTAACAGTTTGGAATAATTTATAAAACTAACCTTAACCTATCTAACTCGCGTTCCTTAGACGATAAGGTTTAGTTATTTAAAAAAAAGTTTCGGCAGATAATAAAGTGTCAAACGTTTGTAGGTCAAACGTTCATTGGTCAAACACTTGTTGGTCAAACGTTCGTTGGTCAAATGACTGAATCCCGTTTTATACCTTTCTAATTTCGCTCCCCGTTTTACGCCGTTCCACTGCTAGTAACAAGAAACGTTAGTAAAAGTGCAAGATTATAAATATTCGCGCAAACACTTGTCCAATCGTAAGATCTTCAGCGATCAGTGAAAATATTTAAGAACTAGAAGTTTGTATTAAGTAGTATCAAACAACCAAATGGGTACGTATCAAAATACATAAAGTTAAAATACCTAATGGTTCAAAATACCTGAATGCAATTTTCTCCGAATGAACAGAATTGTTATAAACTTAATCTAACCTAACCTATAGATTGGTTTCGGTTCTATCTATATATTTAGGTTAGAGTAGGTTAAGTTTATAAATTCTGAGAAAATTGCATTTAGGTATTTTGAACCATTAGGTATTTTAACTTTATGTTTTTTTTTTTTATGTGAATAGGAAGGCAAATGAGCAAGTATCACCTGATGGTAAGCGATCACCACTGCCCATAGACACCCGCAACCCCGGAGGGATTGCAAATGCGTTGTCAACCTAGAGGACTTAGATGAAATGCCTCTTGTGCCCGTAATTTCCCCGGCTGTATGTACACGTATCATTTTCTGACAAGTTTGTGCGAAGTACGGCTGAACAATATCTACAAACGGGTCGAGAAAATATTTGCAACGTAGGTATAGGTAGGTAGTGCGTTTACTTTTAAAAAGAACATAATTTAATTTTTTTCTAAGATCAACAGAAATACTTCAATATCCATTAAAACTTCCATGTTGGTTGTGCCGGGTGTATACACTTATGAATAAATTTGATCTTTCTAATAACCACTGTAGTTTCGTTTCTAAGCGTTAGTGTATAGGTACAGCTTAAGATTATAAGATACTATTATTACATCTTGCGGCAAAAATATACAACAATAAAATAGAATATTTAGTTAGGCACTTCAGGTGAAAATCTCGCAGTAGCAAAGACAAGTCATGATGAAGTCGACGCATAAACTCGACAACACATTTTGTAATTAGATAATATAATATGCTTATTATTTTTCAAGTTGTACGCGAATTTTCATCTATTCGTATAACGTATGCGGTCAAGTGGTAACGATTTACCAATGATTCAATATTGCCATATATTTTTGTCGAAGCACATAATTTGACTAGCGAACTGGTGGATATGTATTTATTCATAAATACCTTACGGTTTTGTTAATCTACATTCTATTATTACATGGTAATTAAATTACAGGGTTATGATTACAATTGGATTGGATTAATTATTTTATAAAGAAAATTAATAGCAAAAGATTATTTACTAGGCATTTCATTAAATAACTAAAATTCAGTCAGGCTATACTTCAAGCGCAAAGCGAGAAAGTATGGGTTCACTCTGCACCTATGCGAAAAAGATCCAATTTTCATTTAACCTTTTAATATGAAATAGAAGAATTATATTAATATAAAGATGATCTTCAATTTATTAAAAAGTCAGTAGAAAATGTAAAGTCAAATTTCATTTAGATTTTATAAAAAAACATTGGTGCAGTTATAAGCTCATACAAGTAGGTTTTGAACTAAAATTAATCTATATTCTTATTGAATAAAGGAAGATGTCTGTCTCGCGAGGAGTCCAAACAATAAAATATATTTACATCAACAATGTTTTAAATTAGAATAGTTATGCTAAATATTAATATTGCAAGTGTCATAAGTTAGAGTGTCAAAATTTGTATCTCGTTACACCATTATACATACACATTCTTTTAAAAAATATAATCTATATGAACGACTACTTAAGTTATTTTAAGACAGTATTTTTCATATGAAAATATAAGTAATATTTAATATACAATGTATTTACAAAGCTACTTATTGAAAATAGAGTTTATGAGTAAGATGAATACTGATTTGAAAAAAAGAAAAAAACACTGGAATTCAAAATTGTCTATAATGTGACTATGCTTAAAGTCAAAGCGAAATAAATACATCGTAATATAAAAATGTGTTATGTAGTCTAGGTCTATGGTTGGTTTTTAAATAAGCCTATAATACTATCACACGTTTTATAACTCCAGCCATACAGGTCATATTGCGAAAAACTGGTTTGACATTATCTGGCTTCAAAAATGTAACTGCCAGATCGAAAAGGCATTTCAAAAAGACTATTTACACATTCTGAATACAAAAACACCGATATTATAAACTATTAACAATGTCAAGTTTTAGATTGAATTATTATCAATGATTAATTATCATATTAAATAAAATAAACACATTATAAATGGTGACATAGTAAAATAAGGGTGTAAAATAATTTTGTCCATTTGAGATGGTTGAGCAAATGACCACAAACAGTTAATGGCAGCAAAAAACTTTAGTAAGTATATTTCAAATTTCATGTATTTGTAATACTCCGAATTCCATTTGGATACACTTATATTTTAGATATCACTTACAGAACCTTTTATCCTCATTAGGATTAAAAACACAAAGGCGTGCAATGATCTCTAAAACTACTTAATGTGTGGCTCAAATTTTTATTTCGATTTAGAAAACAGCATACAACCTTGCGTATAGTGAAATTTGCACGGTGGTATTACTCGTAATTTGTTTCACTTTATTTTAACCTTTTCGCTGCCATCAATTTGATATGAAGTCAGTATATGCAGTGTAAAATATACCTTCATTTGACAAGATAAAGTTGAGTTGAGAGCGACACTAGAACTGCTTGGAAAGGTTAAAAGGTTAAATAGGTTAATCAGCGTGATTGTTATGAGACGGTCCATACCGGTAGATGCCAGTAAAGTGAACTCAAGTCAATATTAAAGTTTGATTAATGTCATGATTACGGGTACGTTTTAAAATACATAAAGTTTAAAATGTATAATGGGTTAAAATACATAATGGTTCAAAATATATAACGCGATTTTCTCAGAAAGTGACAAATTAACAGGATTGTTATAAAACAAACTTAACCTAACCTAAACCAATTTATAGATTACGATATCAAAAAAGTTCATTTTGCTAATAGTTTTACAGAAAATAGCATTATATATTTTGAACCATTATGTATTTTAACCCATTATACATTTTAAACTTTATGTATTTCGATCCGCTCCCCATGATCACAATGTAAAATGTTTGTGAGTTCAATTGTAAAAGTCAGAAGGATTAGATTTCTTTCAGTTAATCTTTTCGCCACCATTGACCTGATACTGATATTGCAATTTCATTTAACAAAATAAAGTTGACAGTTGTTACGAGTTACACTAAACCAAGCAGGCGGTGAAATTAATAGACCTTGATGGGTTTTGTACTATGGAGATAATAAAGGTACTTCTAAAAACACGAAACTATCAGACCCTATGGTGCTATTTGGTCAACAACATCAAAACTTGAAATTCTATTAGTAAATACAAATGCATTGACATTAATTTGAAGTATAGGAACGATTCTATTGCTTTCGGTGTTCAGTTTACCTACACATAATAAGAAAACTGGACAGACAAAATTACGTATGTACGGTCAGTCAAATAAGTATTCTATCATTTTTCATTAACTTCCTACGAAATGAAAATGTCGCCAAAGTCGAACTTTCAAGTGTCTTATCGACATAGTAATTTTACGAAGTGCCAAGGATTTACAATTCATGGCAGACCACAAATAATCATTTGACTCATGGTACCACGGAAGTTATATATTTACACAAAGTGAAATTTTGCCGAGTGTTTTCTCATTACGTTAGAAGTGAATTATGTATACTTATATTATTGGTGTTAATGACACTATCACAAAGTACAGTTTCGATCTATATTGGCAGTATACGAAAATCGTTTACTAAATCATTTTAACATAATCATTCGTAGATCCAACAGCATCAATTTGTAAAGAAGACTGTATAAATAAAGCCGTTACTTTATGAGCAAATGCGATCTAAAACTAAAAACACAGCTATAATAACCTAATGAGATGAAAATAATGAAAGTTCAGAAATTGTTAGATTCTGCCACAGCGAAAGTTAACAATTCAGTTCATAAATCAGTTTCCAATTAATTGTTAAAATAAACTGGACAAAATAAACGTCTTAGCATTTCAGAATATTTCAGCGGAAGTTTCAGTTAGTATAATTGAACACTCCTGTAAAAACTTCAAGTAATTTTGGATTCGATTCTTTTTAACCTTTTGTCAACCACGCTTAAAATAGATGCAGATGCAGCAAAAGCAACTTCTAACGATTTCCAAACTTCATTAAACAGCGAAATTCAATTTGCCTTATTCTAGAAAAATCTTTAACACTTATTCGATACCTTCGATCCGAACTCATGTAGAATGTCGCAAGCCATTTCTAAATCATTCCGTGTGATGCCTAACGCTCGCACTACAATGTCTTTTGGATAACCTTCGCCTACTAAACGCGCAATGTAATCTAAATTTATATTTTCGTACGACACGTTGTCTGCGTATTTTCGCCCATGCTTGTCGTGAGTTAGAGGGTTGAGTTTTTTCGCTGAAAAAGGAAATTAGTTTGTTACTGATTACTGAGATACTTCACAATAATAATAATGAGTAAATAATTATTTGTTTTTTATCAAATCTAATAATAATCGCTAAGAAACATCAGATCAACTATTTGCGCTGTCTATGAATAGGGAAAAATTTAAGAGTGCTGGTAGCTGGAACCGACTGCCAACCTCCTCTGTTGGAGAGGCACATGAAGAAGAATAAGTGCACCATTAAATATAGAAATAAAGTTAAGATCCTTTAATTGTATTTAGGTATTATTATTGTATGCGTCGCCAGCTTACGGCTAAGATACAAATACCTCATGCGCAATAATTTCACCGTTTGTCTTACTCTCCACGTCTCACTGCTGCTTGGCGGCAGGATTAGCGAGTAAGATGGCGGCAGTGATCCGGACGGACCTTGCACAACATCCTACCTTATTCAAAGAAGAAACCAGGTACAAAATGATTGTAAAAACTTACGTGCAACAGCCAACTCGTTCCTTTCTGACGCGACATTTTCATACGGAGGATCTTTAATATCTTCCGAAGGGAACTTGGGCATTGTGGTCGATTTAGTAGGCTGGTGGTCACCACCACTAGTGGTCGAGGGCAACGACCTTTGTCGCGGCGGCGCCCGATTATCAACCCTTTCAAAACGCTCAGGTACTCTGTGTTCAGGTTTCTCTGGTAGTCTCTCAGGCGGATGTCGGAATTCCGAATGTCTATTGTCTAAAGGCACTCTATCATTTATTTTGTCCCTATTGTCTGCGTGTATATGATTGTGTCGGTCTCTCTCTGGTACAGGTACGTGGTTATTTCTCTCTATCTGTCT
The DNA here is from genome assembly GCA_963854515.1 of Pandemis heparana. Lineage (NCBI taxonomy): Eukaryota > Metazoa > Arthropoda > Insecta > Lepidoptera > Tortricidae > Pandemis > Pandemis heparana. The sequence goes on from OY978031.1 coordinate 4,931,776, forward strand.
ATCTACACGCTCTCTCTCTATATGTCTATCTGGTACACGATTTTCTCTCTCAGTCAGCCTTTCTGGTACACGGTTGTCTCTCTCTGACTGTCGTTCCGGTATTCTATGTTCTCTTTCTGGAACTCTATGTTCCCTTTCTGGTACCCTATTTTCCCTTTCTACAGGCCTCTCTGGCACCCTGTGTTCTCTCTCTATAGGTCTTTCTGGCACTCTGTGTTCCCTTTCCATTGGTCTTTCTGGTACCCTTTCTACAAGTCTCTCCGGCACTCTATGCTCTCTTTCTACTGGTCTTTCTGGTATCCTATGCTCCCTTTCTGCTGGTCTTTCTGGCACTCTATGTTCTCTATCCGTCAGTCTTTCTTGTGCTCTGTTATCTCTCTCTACAGGCCTTTCTGGCGGTCGATTTTCTCGCTCTGTCGGACGTTCTGGTACCCTGCATTCTCTTTCAATGGCTCGTTCTCTGTCTGCCCTTTCTTTATCTGTATTTCGTTCTGTTCTATCGACGGATCTGTCTCGCCGATCTCTGTCGGGTCTCTCGTCAGGATGGGAGGGGGGAGGCGCGGGGAGGGGGCGGCTGTTAGACTGGGGGGTACACGCCCGTCGAGGCTTCTCGAAAGCCCTAGGATCTGGAGGTACCTGGGAACAAAAAGAACGACTGCTAAAACATTTGGATAAATGATTTTATTTTGTTACTTTATTAGTTAATTCCAACGTCCAACGAAAACTGCCTCCTGGGTTCATCATCATCAACTTATCATCCATCACTTACCTCATGTCTCGTGTCGATGATGCCAGTGATGGTTTCTGTAGAGCCGGTGATGATCGAAGTCAGCCGGTGTCTGGAGTCGGGTTCTGGCTCCAACGACGACCTCCTTCGGGGTTCTGAGGGAGTCGAGACTACAATCTGGTTATTTTTCATGCCCGCTTGCAGTTAGGTTCTAATTATAGTAAGTGACATATTAAATGTACACTTTCTTCTGGGAGTTTAAGGAAAATGCCAATTTTATTTGTACATAAGATTTACGATAAAACACTAACATCCTTATTCATAAAAAAACCTCAATTTAGGTTTGATCAGTCTATTAGTTAACTGACTGGTTAAGCTTATTTGACAGTTGTTAAAAAGTATGATTCATAAACGCTTGCTAACAGTCTGTTAGCTAATGAGCTGCTGATGGATGGATTAGACGCGTTATGTTGTCACCTTGACAAATCATAGACCAAAAATGGCCTTTTAGGGAATTAAAAAAAAAATTGACAGCAGTGGCAGCGAATTAGCGGGAAACCAGCGAATTAACACGACAGACTGGGCAGTGTGGATCTAGCTTCCTTTACCTTTCCCGGAGGGAATAAAAACTTAAAACAAAAAAAACTGTCTTGCGTATGGTTTTGCTCTTGCCAAAAGTTAACAAAGAGATAAAGTAGGGTCTACGGTCCGCTAACTTTCGGAAGACTTAACAGATCCTTGATGGACTGATTAGCGCTAATTGAAGTTTATGAATCATGTTTTTTTGCATCGGCCCTATAACGAGCTTATAGCGAGCCTCTTAACTTTTTATGAAAAAGGCTGTAACACTCTATGTTCTGCTACTTAAGGATTGATAATAAAGCAATAGAGATAAAAAATAAGTAGAAGAAATTTTTTGGAGAAGAACTATTACTTATTCGTCTGTTTGTTCACGTTAAACTTACGAGATAGGTACTGAACAGATTAAATAATCGATTCAAGCCAAAGTCACCCTTCGTGACAAATGTGTGCTTTTTTAAATGTTACGACGAGAATCTATGCCGGTTAGCTTCATATTAAATAGGAATTGCATTGAAAGCTGGTGAAATAGGGCATAGACATTTTGTACTTTTTAACATTTTAACATCTACATTCTATTAATTTTGGCATTTGTACCAAAATGAACTGTTACTTCAAGTTCGCGACCCCATACACGTGCCGGCACGTATAGCGCTGACGTTTCACGTGGAGGGGATCTGCGCATGTGTTCTCCCTAGCTTATTTTATACTTCTGCGCATACAAGGTCAGCTTTAGACTTTCGTGCCGGGGGTTGTATTCATAATGAAGCTTACCTTGCGCGCTGGCCGTCGCTATATCCTGAACGCTACACGCGCACGCTATAGTAGGCTCCGCAGGGGAGAGACTCTTGCGCGGCGGCAGAGGCGGCGCGCGCAGCTCTCCGTATGCGTTCTCGTGCGGCGCGGGCGCACGACGTACCGCCATCGGGCTATGACGCGGGGACGCTACTGGCGAACGCACGGACGGACGCAACGCGTCAATCGTGGACGCGGCTGCGTTGAACTCGGCCCAGTCCTGACGAGTTTTGAGGGTAGTTTAGACTAGGGTAACGGCACCACCAACGGACCCCACTAATGCACAATAACTCAAAGAAAAATAGGGTGAATTTCAAGCGTTTCGATAGCTCGGCTCATTCGTCATTGTTGTACAGTCAGCGTCAAATAGTTCGTGACACCGAAAGTGGCTATAAAGTTAGCAACATGACCTTATTTCAACTGCAACAAAGACGTGTTGCAAACTATTTGGCTACTTTGAGTATCAGGAACTTTTTTACGGTGACTGTACCACGTTTACCTTAACGGAAGGACAAGTCGCAACAACTTTGATTAGAATAGATGCAGCATCCGTAATGTATTTCGTTATCATAAAAAATTAAGTTAAGTTTAATCATCTCTTTTAACGGTATATGCAGAGGCGATAATGACGAAAATAAAATGAATATTCAAAAAGCAATTTATTTTTCAAGTCTCTTTAAATTAAGAATGAAGTGTCCATTACTGGTGCCATCACCCTATTTTTTTTTTGCCGAATGATCGTTTGGAATATAACAAAAATAAAAGAATGTGTAAGTACTTAGAATAGGCCAGGCTAGATTTTTTTTTTAATTATAATAGTATGTCACCTCACCTATGATTTATTTACAGAAAACCACCAGAAAACAAATAAGTACCTACTTATTATTGAAGTGCTAGTATAACCTCAATCAGACGAAACGACCATTCGACCAAACATTAGGACATAAAAATATTCGAAGACCCAATACATACTCGTATCTTGCAGTTATTCGGGGCCAAATGAGTTTATTTGTGCCACAACATATTATTGTATACTTTCATTCTGTCAATTATCATATCATAAATCATAAGTTAGTCCATCAACTATCTTGCAATGCAAATAGTTTGCATTGCAAATGAAAGAAGCCGACTTGTATTGAAGCAAGCAATAAAATTGTAAACTAAAAAAAAAAAACCAGGGCCCGACTTTCTAAAGCACATCACTCGACCAATCACTATATTGCTACAAAATTACAGCTCAAGTTTAATTTCGGATTAATTCGCATGATAACAACTTAAATTTTTCACCACTTCGCAGTACTTTCGAGAGGCGTATACTTTCAAAATCGGACCCCTCAACACCGCCATAAAAACAATAATTAAAAAAAGAAAAAAAAAGTGACTAACTTACTTTATCAAACACAATGCCATCCGCATGCTATCACAAAGCAAATTTCGATCATTCTCCAGACTTGCGCACTAGGTCCAAAAAATACCGCATCGGAAAATTAAAAAAAAAAAAAACTAGGTAGGTACGTATACAAATTTAAAGAATGACCGAAGGGTGAAATAAAAAGAAAACATTCCAATTTTCACATCACAAATTATATTGAAAAAGCCACATTACACATTTGCCGAAAAAGGCAAAAAAAAACACAAAAAGCACATCACCAAGCGTATAATTTTCAACGTCAAAAACTTACAAATAAATAAAGTCAATTCGTTAAATCAATAAAATAAAATTACATGTTCTTTAAAGCGGCATTGGACTAAAAATCTCGAGTTTTTTTTAATGAATTCGAAAAGCAATCACCTTGTTCAACGATTGTCTAAGTTATCGTAGTAGTTTTCATGTGAAGAAAAGAAGGAAATTTCATGATTTTAGGTAAAAAAAGAACGGTTTTTCTGATTTCTTCAAATCTCTTAACACATACAATTTTCTTTAGTACCTGCCTAAATAAGAAGTAAAAAATTGCATTTCATTCAAAGTTTAAATTTAGTCCAATGCCACCATAAATATTACGGACGACTTCATGCACTAATAATGATATTTCAATACTAAAAAATAATGTATAAATAAGTACAAATGTTTTTTTACACGCCAAAAACTTGAGATACTCGTCATTTAATGACGTAGAGTGAATGGAAGGGAAATGGCTTCTATTAAATAGTCGAATTAGGTATTTCTTAAAAACGACATGTACATGTGAAATATAAGTAATAAGAAATTTGATAATATGTTTATTAGAACTTTATTCAAATTGTGCTTGATTGCCATTGTATCATACCTGAATAAAAATTGAAAGTGAAATAATATGAAACACTTCTAAATAGAACTTTACTAAATTAAATAGAATTTTTAACATTTTTTGATTTAAATGCGTCAGACAAGTTAATTTTCTATTTATTTTAAGATTTGAATCAGTCATTTTAATTTAATGTATAACTCATTAAAATCGTAACATAATACATAACAACAAAAAAATACGATTGCATTATTCTGTTTACATGTATATGTAAAAAATCATTATATTCACTAAAAAACTTAATTATTTATATTAATTTCTAAAAAAACAAGACCTAATATGACTTGAAACAAAAATGCAACAGAGGCACAACCCTAAAAAGTGTATTTTTTTTCCTTTTTTTTGTGCGTTAAGTGTGGATTTTTAATTTAAAACACTTGTAGTTTTATTATAATTGACATGTCTTACCTACTCATTGACTAGGTACGTTTTGCGATTGGCACTATTTAAAAAAAAAGCCGACAAACATGCACTCGGATCACGATCGAAGGCCGATCATACACCTGCAGTACCATTAGGACGGCTAAATGATTTTTATAGGCTTCATAAGATGATGTATAAGCATTTGAGATATTTGATATATTTATTGGTTTGATATTATGAAACCGCCTTAGCTAATCCGCTTTAAATTTTTCGAGTTGTGCCACGTTCATCAAAAAGCTTTACTTAAAATAATTTTTATCAGTACTTTTTTCATAAATTAACGAATAAGCTAAGATGATTTATGTAAAAATAACATGTTATTTACAAAAAAAAACTTATCCCTAAAAATTGTGCATATTAAATAAATACAATAAATTCTAAGTAAATGATGAAACGATTTCATGTCACAATTTTTCGTACACCATGGTTAAATTCACGCTTTACAAAAAATTAAAAACGTAAAATTGATTTTTCTAAAATAGTAAGTCAACTAATTTCATTAATTTACTAAAATGACTTCATTACGCTTCAGGCATAAAAGGTTAAAGTTTAGAAAAGAAGGTATAATAAAAAGCGTAAAAACCACAGTGTAATTTTCCCAAATACAAATTAATGGAATGTTAAACTAAAAAGGCTTGCCACAGATTCAACATCAGCCAATCATTACAAAAAATATATCTGTCTCTTTCCAACATAAATGAGCATATGCATAAAAAAGCGATACTCTTCAACTGTCCCAGACAGACACTTCAGCCTTTAGTGTAAGTTAAAAAAATAACGAAAACATTCGCGTAAAATACGAGACGATAACGGTAAAAAAGAAATAAATGTATTTGGTTGGCCGAAATTGAGCTATGAGGATCCGACCATGCCCAACGCGACCTCCGTGCGTTTTTCTAGTACATTGCACTTTTTGCCAACTAACTTCGGCACACTAAGAGTTTAGAGTGCGCAATGTATAGAGAATACACTCGGCGCGCCGCCGATCGCGTATAGCCATGCTAAGATCGAACGTATACAAAATGGCGGACGTCACAAACGAAATGCAAACGGACACGTGCAAACACTAAGCATGCGGTGATTTTCTCTCGTGTCTCTGTAAAACAAACAACATTTACTTTTAAAAAAAACCATGCGAATGAATGAATGATTTGATAATTTGATCAACAGAAAAGCACGAGAATATTGACCTGAAATAAGAGCATGCTTATGAAAATTAATTAAAAATAAAATAAGTAACACTTTCGTGATTATGCAGGTTGTTATAAAAGACAATAAGGGCGCATCTATAAATCACGTGATTTTATGTGAGCTAGAAAACTAAAATCTAAACGACTTTACGTCTTTAATTGGTGAACCGAATACATGCGTATTATACTCGACGCCTCTCTTAGAACATTGAATTCTAATACTCAGTAGGTACTTATCTTTTCTAATGATTCCGACCGAAAAGGAGACACTTTTCAAAAAGGAAAGAAAGAAAGAAAGAAAGAAAGAAAGAAAATACGTTTATTTGACGCATAGGACAACAGCACAAACCAAAAATAAACAAAGGGTCCATCATTCCTTGCAAAAAATCAATAATGACACACAAAAACTACTTTACACTTTTTTTCTGTCAAATTGAGCTATTATCATCGTAACTTTCAATAATCACGATCAAATTTCAGGTCAAAAATAAAAAATCGACGAACGAAAAAAAATCAAAATTAAAAAAAAGTTGTTTAACTAAAGTTTCAACCTTTTAACACAATAATCATGGATTGATTGCTGCGAAATTTTTTAACATATTACATACTCCATTTTAGATATTTTTTGTCGTCTAGTACATTCCCATTTAACAAAAAAAGCACAATATCACTTGACGCCCATTTTGGCAGCCAAACAGCACACTCATGCCAAAAACCGGGTAAGCATCAAAAAATTTCACATGCATAGCCTCCTGCGCCTGCGGCCCAAATTCAAATTTTGGCTGTTAGATTTCAAATCTGGTGTCATTCATGCAAAATTTATTTTTTTGACAGTCCTTTAATTAGGGCATTGGGCGGCGAGAGAATAAAACAATGATGCTATTTGTTCAAAATGTAAATAAATACAAAAACATCAAGATGTAAAGATGAGTGTGATATAAAGCTTTACGCCACCCCGGGCCGTAATATAAAGCTTTACGCCACCCCGGGCCGTAAGTAGCCATTTACCGTCCGTTACGCGAGCAGAAATTTCCACTTCCTGGCCAGGGGAAGACGTAAAATTATGCACAAACCTCGGGCGGTGATAAAGAAACCCTCAGGTCGCAAGTTTATCGCCCTCGCCTTTGGCTAGTGCAACAGGTTCCTGGGATCTGAGAGATTCTTTATTTTCACCACCCTCGGGGTGTAATGTACTATAACATCCATGCATACCTGAACACTGTGTCTTATAATTAATCCGGAAGGAATACTTCAGCAGATGAGTAAATGTTCAGTATTAAACAATTGAACACCACTGTGAGTGTTTAGTAATAAACAATTGAACACCACTGTAAGTGTTCAGTAATAAACAATTGTACACCACTGTGACTGTTCAGTAATAAACAATTGAACACCACTGTGACTGTTCAGTAATAAACAATTGAACACCACTGTGAGTGTTCAGTAATAAACAATTGAACACCACTGTGAGTGTTCAGTTATAAACAATTGAACACCACTGTGACTGTTCAGTAATAAACAATTGAACACCACTGAGTGTTCAGTAGTAAACAATTGAACACCACTGTGACTGTTCAGTAATAAACAATTGAACGCCACTGTGAGTGTTCAGTAATAAACAATTGAACACCACTGTGAGTGTTCAGTGATAAACAATTGAACACCACTGTGAGTGTTCAGTAATAAACAATTGAACACCACTGTGAGTGTTCAGTAATAAACAATTGAACACCACTGTGAGTGTTCAGTAATAAACAATTGAACACCACTGTGAGTGTTCAGTGATAAACAATTGAACACCACTGTGAGTGTTCAGTAATAAACAATTGAACACCACTGTGAGTGTTCAGTGATAAACAATTGAACACCACTGTGAGTGTTCAGTAATAGACTAATCCATACAGCTGAAATATTCCATAATAACTCTAAGACACCTCGTTTAAGTAAACCTTATTTAAGCAAAGGTAGGTCTTTACTGCCGTAAGATCGGGTTAATTTGGCCCTTTGAGATTAACTTGATCAAGGTTTTATTTAATTATGATTACTATTTTTATTATTGCATTGAAATTACTTCACATCTTTTTATCTGTAGCTAGGCATCCACGTTTTAATGCTATTTGTCAAACCCTTTTCATATGCAGTTTTCACTTGAGCAAAGTTGCCATTCGTTGGGTCAATTTAACCTGACCTTACGGCATCTTAGACTCTAATATCATAGAGATAAGGCTCACCTCGGCGTCGTCAATATCATCGGTCAGGCCGTTGAAGGCGTTCCGAGACGACCAACCGTTGGAGTTACTCGATATTGTGACGTCGACACCTGAAAATAAGATTCAGTTTAAAGGAGTATCCATAATCACATGATGTTTTACCGTAGGTAAGCATCCTCCTTCAGGTGACATTTTGTGAGATTCTTTTTTTACCTCGTCCCTACCACCAAAGTTACGTGACATTTATGAACATGTAAACAAGGAGTCTTTTATGAAAAGTGCAGTTACATTTTCTGTTTAGTCTCATGTTTTTTTAGATTATTGGGGAAAAAGGAGCAAGAGCGTCACTCTGATGGAAATAAATTACTTTCGCTTCTATAAGTTGGTTAGGGGTGCGTGCGTTGTTGAAGATCCCTAAGTCGTTTCGTGAGACTTCATAAAGACTTTAGTGATGTTTCGTGATTACTTAAAATATTTTAAAATACTAGCACTGTGGGCAAAGTTGTATCCGTTGTGTCCGGATACAACATTGCCACCATTACATTTTTTTGAAGTAAGTAAGTATGTAAAACGCAATAAGGCATTACTTACTTGCTTACTTAAATGCTTTATACAAATATAAAGAAACAGACACAAATCACAAAAAAAGACATTAAATATATGCACAAAGGCGAACTTATCCCTATAAGGGATCTCTACCAGTTAACCTAATCTAAGGTATTTTCATTCTTACCTGTCCTATTTGGCAAACAAAATTCTAACCTCAATGTGCTAATTTTTGTAAAAAATAAGGTGTATTATGTTTTCAAATAAACCTGAGGCAATGTTTTGTACATAATTTTGCTGATATTTTATCTCTAGTTCCTTTATTTACGACGAAATAGTTAAAAAATAACAAAAATGAGACGTTTTGAGGTTAGAATTTTGTTTAGCAAATAGGACAGGTAAGAATGAAAATAATAGAGTATAAATGATCGAAAACTTGCGGGTTCAAATACTAACTTGATCCGTTGCACCCCGAAGATCCGGACGAGCCGGACGAATTTGATGATACTTGTTTAACTGCAGTCTTTGTGTGTCTGTAAATAACATAAAACAGGTTTCAATCTCCGTCAAATGCCTTTGAACGGACCAATGATTGAACCAGCGATCTAGCCTTATACCCTGAAGTTAGAAATTGGAAGGTCATTTCTTGCCTTCCGTTAACACTAATAATAAGAGCGCCGGTGTGACACCGAATTGTGAATATATTCCCCCTATACATTGAGGTGTTCGAAATATGGCATACCAACGTATTCGGTTAGACAGGTCTCTGTTAGACCGCTTATTTACCATGTCTACAGCAATATAAATTGATGAATGAAATATTTATTCGCAGTAAATGTACATACGTGAAGTGGTGAAGTAAATTATTTCATATTCCATTTCAGTAAGGTGATGCAGCACAATGACATAAATCAAAGTAAATACATCTTATGACAACGACTTTTATCAATTCGGGTACCAGTTAAGGCAAAGTTGGGGGCATGTGGCAAAATTGGGGACGGTTGGCAAAGTTGCACTCACTTTTCACCGGAAGTGTTGGGGGGCCGCGGAGGTACGAACGCGTCGACAACCACTTGTTCTGTGCCTTTGATTTCTGCTCGGCAGAACGGACAACCTTGCCCCTCAGAATCCTGGAAAAAGTAGAAACAACACGTATAAAAACCGGCCAAGTGCGAGTCGGACACGCGTACCGAGGGTTCCCGTACAATTCAGCAAGTGAATATAAAATTCAGGCATATGTAGGCAGTGCGAGGTCATTTTATTTTGGTGACTTACATAGACAGACAGACATAAGCGCTGGTCTTATTTAGGACTCTATTAACGTTTATTTCTTTCTTTTTCTGTCTTTTCTACATTGTTAACACTTTAACTATTATGCTGAGGTGGGACCATTTCGTGATGCATGTTCTTATATTTTTTTACTTGTTTTTTTCTTTTGTTTTTGTATGCTATCATGAATAAATGTCTTCTTTGTTTCTTTCTTTCTTTCTAACCGCAAGCACCTCTCGTGTCACTCGCAACTGACAATTTTATCTTGTACTTGTAGAAGTCAACGGCTGCGAAAAGGTTAACTCGTGCTATGATCTAACGCGGTAACACGTGGCTTAATAGAACTACTGAAAAATAAAATAAAATAAATAAAATATAAGTTTATTTACTAAAAAGTTTCACAGAAATAAACATAAACATGTTACCTTCACACTAGGCTGAGCCTGTCTCGTGAGGTCCATTCGTTACAGTTACTTGTTAACATTGATAGTCCAACACTGTTCCCATGCAAGATGGCGACTACATAGGTGAATAAAACTAGGATTCCTAAATGTGGGATGGCCGTTCCACTAATAAAAAAACATAAAATAGGTGAATATACTTAAACTAACAAATGACATGTAAAAGGAATACTCTAAGAAAACTATCACGTGGGAATAATCAATCAGCGGGCGTTGAATAAACCCATTTTATCCTCAAGGCCTCAACTGAGGAAACAATTGTTTTCGTTAATTGGAAATTCAGAGGGAAACGATCAGACTTCTACCTTAGGGAATGCCTAACGCTAGTTATTCCCTATAAAAGGAAACCGCATTGTTTTATTATTTTTAACTATTTATTATAAATATTTAATCGCAATGGAATTCACGTGGTTTACCATTATTATTTATTTTTTATTTTCGTAAGGTAAAATACACACGTTTAGGTCACAGGAAGTGGTTTTTCGCGTTTTGCCTTGATCATTTATAGAAGATACAAAATTGCCTACATTTTATTATTTTTAAATAGGTACCTATTTTAAAACATGGTATTCATTACGAAATGTTTTGTTGTGGTGTTTAAAACACTTCATGTATTGGCATGGATGTGAGGATGTGACAATTTCAGAGCAGGCGGTAAAATACTAATTACGCCCCTAGTGACTAATGTACTCACGATTTGCCAAGCAGTCAGACACGGTGTACAGAGTAGATGTCCGCAGGGCTCTATCCTAATGTCTTTGTCGTTTTCCGCGCATATCTTACACAGTTGAAACGTGCTCCCTATAAAAAAGAAAAAAAATAACAAATAACAGCAACTCTAAGTTCACACGGCGAAGTAACAATATAATTATTACGTTAACTTTAAACGGAGTTTGATTTCAAAAGTTGTTTAGAGCTTCATTCAGTTTAATATAAATTGAGCTAAGTAGCTAACAGAATGACAGCATCTTTAGACAGCTTGAACACATAACATTTTCAATAATACAACTCTTTAGTCGAAATCAAGCGTGATTAACATCGGGATTGTTCAAATTTTAAACTCGAAATGTCAGCTCGCACGCTTTTTCTCACCTTTCTTTCCAGAAAGAGAAGGGTAGTCTATCTCGCGCGCTCTCATGCGAGCAGTGCTGGTGTTTTCCTCCCTCGTTCAACAATCTACTATTATAGCCATATCTAAGGTGTTACTGACCCATTTCACAATACAGCTCGTACTGTTCCTGCGTGACAGTGATGTGGTCCTCCGCAGGGGATATAATAGCACTGCTGAGGTCCGGATTGACATCCCTCCCATCTGGGTACAGGTAGCTGAAAAGTGAGCAGCAATTAAAAAAAAATACTGTAGGACTCAGACATAGTAATTAAGGGTCGGTACAATTACGTAAACAGTCTTTTAGTAGTTTTTGACCGCTTCCCTAACGAACTTTTGTCAGCAAGTAAAGCAGTGCCCCTAAAATCTGACCATGATAAGTAATCATTGACTTCTCTCCCTCTCCAATACGCAGTCAATACCCGCACACTTAAAAGTAGTAGGCAGTCAATACGCGCACTCTAAGGACTAGTAAGCAGTCAATAGGCGCACTCTTTAGGATTAGTAGGCAAGTAATAGGCGTACTCTTAGGACTAGTAAACAGTCAATAAGCGTACTCTTTAGGATTAGTAGGCAGTCAAACAACTTACAATCCTTCTCTGTACCCGTCGAGCAGCGCTTGTACTAAGCTCTTGTTTTGCGGTATCGTCTGCAGAATCTCACCGTCCACCGTCACGTAGCCTATTGCCCATTGGCCCAGTCTTGTGCATGATAATCTGAAATTAAATAAAGTTTTTACACACGTTAGCAAGAAATATTAGTCAAAAGTCCAAAAGTTTATTTTTCAAGTAGGTCGCCAAGGGCTCTTTTTACGTGTTTTTTTTGAAACTACCAGCGCATTCGGAAAGATCAACCATCATTGCCAAGAAGAATGCGCCGCTAGAAACTTAGCAGAAAGTCATCCTGCTACAGCCATCTGTACATCATGGCAGTACAGTACTATGAGGCTTACACACCCCTAAACTTGGAAGGCGCCAGTCAACCTTGTTGGACACAGTACAAATACGTTATAATAATATAGCATGTAGTAAGTTTAATTTCCATCTGGTGATTCAATCAAAATCTATTAGTAGCAGAGACTACTTTGTTCCACTTGCTACGATCTTAAAATATCTAGCTCTTTCGCATCGTCCACATTGATCGATCTCTTCACACATGCTCGTTAGTTTAGGATAATATTGACCTGAACTTCTGTCAAAACATCTCCAATTTGGTCACGGTACGTCCGTCTAGGCCTTCCCCTCCCAACGCACCCAAACTCGCCATATAAATCTGTTTAGTTTAGTTTATCTTCTTTCATCCATCCAATGTTTTTAGATGTCATCAATCTTCTTTTCGATAGGTATAGGTACTTGGGCATTTCACTTGTTTTTTAACAAACCTATACTTATAGAAATTAAGTTTTTCAAAAGAAGTTCCCGAACTGATAAACGAAGGCTCTGTTGCTAAGCAGGTACGCCACAAATATTCAACGCTACCTATCAATTTTACCGCAGGGAAAACCAAAAAGAGGAAAACTTCAAAACCTAAACCTATATGTAACAATAGGCTTCGCTGTATCGTGTTTTATGGATATCCCATCCGTACATATTTTTAAAGTCACATAAAAGTAAAAGATTTTGTGATTTTAAGAGGCTGACAACACCTAATTTTGTTGAAATTGATGTTATTTAAGCACTTTTTTAAGAAAAACTACACACAAAAAAAATACAAAAAAAATATAATGTTAATTTTCATCATATTTCCAACACGCTAGACGGACTCGATACATAATTGAACAAAATCGGCTCGATAGAAAATAATTGCAAAGATTGGTCTTAAAATCATCATTAAACGGTTCTATGTCTTTATTTTTTCGACGTGCAATTAAAAACATGAAGTCAACATATTCATACCTACACGGCTAACGAGTCATATTTCACAAATAATCCATACTTTTTTTTATTTCTTCTTATTTGTGTCTTATTTGCAAGATTTTAGACGCGCGCCAAGCTGCCGGAATAGTTTCTTCTCTTTCACTCACAGACACGCGAACCGTATGTGTGAAGAGTGGCGCTGCTCAAGGTCATTTGCTGTTGACAGCGCCTTAAATAGATGTTACAAGGAAAACGTTACACATTTACGGCGCGCGTAGCATAGAATGTCACTTATCACCAAAAGGGGTTAGGGTAAAATAGCCAAAATACCTATTGCACATCTAATTGTGACTTTGACAGTGGCATTCCTTCCGTTTCTAAACCATACAAGGCGTCTTCAAATTATGCTGGAATATTTTTTATAGCTGTTAAGGTTTTTGAAATGAAAACTTCTTCAGCGGCGTTGGGCACTTTTTTGGAAGGGTAAAAAATGTTAAATTCGCGTCAAGCGTAAGACGGAGGGAGAGTTTAAGTACCAGGATATCAGGATCCTCTATGAGCTTATTTTGAAATACGAATGAAGCTAGAGTCGGGTTCGATTTTTGAAGTGTAAGTTGATTTCGTCGCTTTAACGTATGTGCGTTTGGCCTTGTGGTATAAGGTGTGGAATAACCGTGCGTTCTCTCAAGTGACCGCAGTTCGAATCTCGTGTAGAATAAGATTTTTTTTCTTTTTTGCACGAGTGTGTGTGTGTGTGTAGTTTTCACTTCTGCCGGCACTCCCGGAGTGCTACCCGGTGTTTTATTTTATTGTAATTTGATTTGAAATCGAGCCACTCCTTTAACGCCGTACACATCTACCAATGTAGCTATGGAAACATTTTAGTCATCACAATTAAAAAAAAAATCTATAAAACTATACCATTTCCATTCTTAACTGTCCTATTTGGTAAACAAAATTCTAACCTCAATATGCAAATTTTTGCAAAGAATAAGGTGTATTATATGTTATCAAATAAACCTGAGGTAATATTTTGTACATGATTTTGCAGATATTTTATCTTCAGTTAATTTATTTACGATGAAATAGTTAAAAAATAACAAAAATGAGACGTTTTGAGGTTAGAATTTTGTTTACCAAATAGGACAGGTAAGAATGAAAATGGTATACACGAGTATTTTTATTCAAACTAACGCACCCACTTCTGTTGTATGTATAAGTCTCACCCTCTTATTCATAAATGCTCTACTTCTGCTAACTTAGCAATCGTTTGTCCTTATCTGTGAAAGGTAAATGTCAAAGTGACAGATAAGGACAAACGATTACTAAGCTAAGCTAGCAGAAGCCTAAAGAGCGTTTATGAACAAGGGGGTTAATCACAATGGTCTCACCTAAATACATAACTGCCAGCTTTGTGTATGTACTTCTGGAGTCGCGCCTTCACTTCGTCATACGTCAAGAAGGCCACGTAGCCCGGATGCGTCACGGCTAGTAACTGCCAGTTCCTGAGCAAAGTGCTCCAAGGCTGGAATAACCTGGAATCAAAGAGCGATGGCTAAGAAAGCGTAACAAGATGAATTGGAAACGTACTGCTTTAGGCCGGCCACATACATACGGAATTGGAAATGGATGATCATTTTAAAAGTGCTTGGTGATTTTTCTATTGATAGGAATAACCATCATTAGTTACGGAAAAAAGTTTCAGATTTTTCCGTCGAGCCATATATTTTATAAAATTAAAAACATTTTACTCTTTCACTCGGCGGCCTCTATACGGCAATAAGCAGTACGCCAATGACATATCAAAAAAAAAAATGCCGCTTGAATCTGTGGTACACGATGGCATTTGTAGCTAAAATAATTAACGGCTAAGTGGCGCCGTCTGTAGATTGTTCGCGTTACTAAACCATACATGGGGAATTTCAATAAAAATTACCATAATATATATTTTTTTCTCAGATTTTGGAATTATTGGGTTATATCTACTCCAAATCAACAACACTACTGAATGTTATATGAGAAATTAGTGGTAATTTTAATGAAATCCCAAATAGGTGGTTTAGTACCAACAACAATCTACAGACGGCGCCACTTAGCCGTTGCTTGTTTTAGCTTCCGAGAGTGCGGTGCTATCAACGTCAGTGACAAATGTCATTGTGTACCACAGATTCAAGCAGCATTTTTTTTATATTTGATAATGCCGTATAGGGGCCGCCGAGTGACTGAGTAAAATGTTTTTATTTTTATAAAATATATGGCTCGATGGAAAAATCTGAAACTTTTTTCCGTAGCTAAGGATGTTTATTTCTATCAATAGAAAAATCACCAA
This sequence comes from Pandemis heparana, assembly GCA_963854515.1. Taxonomy (NCBI): domain Eukaryota; kingdom Metazoa; phylum Arthropoda; class Insecta; order Lepidoptera; family Tortricidae; genus Pandemis; species Pandemis heparana. The sequence goes on from OY978031.1 coordinate 4,947,554, forward strand.
GCACTTTTAAAATAATCATCCATTCCCAATTTTGATACGATTTTCGTACGGAATGAAGTCAATTCGTAGCCCTGTCCCGTTCCGTTATATAGCGATGTCCCGTTCGCTGACGTCATTCCGTACGGAAACCATATGTGGATTCCGTAGGTATGTGGCCGGCCTCAAGCACTAAGTATCCACGGAATAGAAGAAACATTTGAAGGGTCTTCATAGCGATTTTGGTAAATCAACCCGTGTCACCTTGCCACTCATCATGATGATATGATGATACTGACGCAATTTTTCCCCGATTGTTTTTCCTGTATCTTTTACAGGGAATAAACCCATTTAAGTGATTATAATTTTGATTATATTTTCACTTTTTGGTTTTTATTAAAATTAAAGGAAGGCAAACGAGCAAGTGGGTCACCTGATGGTAAGCGATCACCACTGCCCATAGACACCCGCAACCCCGGAGGGATTGCAGATGCGTTGCCAACCTAGAGGACTTAGATGAAATGCTTCTTGTGCCCGTAATTTCCCCGGCTGTCTTACTCTCCACACTGGTCGTAGCGATCGGGACGGACCTTGCACAAGGCCCTACCACCCGCTAAATCTTCCGCTTCATCCACTATGCCGCACAGCGAACTAACATTATCTAGGTAAGTAGGTAGGTATCCATATCGATCATAATCTCAACTTTATTTACCCTTTGACCTTCGGCTGGTCAACCTGCAGGCTTATTGTCTAACTCGCTCGCAATCGCCATCGTGTTCATTTTGACAGTTCATGTATGGGCTGACAATTGGCATCGGAATCAGCTAGCTGTCACATTCATACAAGAACTGTCAAAATGAACGCGATGGCGATTGCGAGCGAGTTAGACAATAAGCCTACTGAGTACAGTAATCGCCAATTTTGGCTTGGGTTAATTTTAGTTCATGTGAATTGTATTTGTATGACGTTTCCACTGTAATAAACCGTAGTACTACTGTCATGTTGTAAATCCTCACTAGGCCCGCGTGGGTTTACAATTGATAGGAGGGCGTGGGGTTTCGTGGAGCCTAAAAATAGGTATATACCTAATATTATAAATGCGAAATCGACTGGATATTCGCAGGAAATCGGCGTTTACACAAGCGAAATTACGAAATCTCAACGATTACCTATGTGGAGATACAGAATAATTTGCAAAATTTTTTTTCATGCGACGTAAATGAAAGTGTGATGGGATTTTAGGGAATTCCAAAGGATTCTTTGTAAACACGCGTGGTGTTCAGTAAAATCTCATAAATTCCACCGCCAGGTCTTATAGTTCAGGTGAGAACATCTAAAAGCCAGTCAAGTATAAAACATAACAAACAACCGTCTCAATAATATTATTTACCGTAAACAGCTTGCATCACTAACGTGCTTGTTCAATTAATTAATTGTTTGAATATGGTTAACACAAACATTAGCTTGAGGGTCTGAGGTAATAATTACACAAATACCCCATGAGAGTGGTATTTATTTTGCTCTAATGAGTGAAGATAATTAACGTATCTATATTTAAGACATTGAGATGTAAATTTATGTTCATCACATACGTTTAAACATTCCATTTTGGACTTGGTGACAAAGAACACCTGTAGAATGTACTATTTTAGTAATAATCACACTAAAACAGTAATGGAACTAGTCTTATTTCTTAGAGTGACCTTCCGACAACTGACCAAAGTACAAAAACCAATCCCTTCTTTTCTGTCCAACGCTCCTCCCAGTTTAGCCTGGGTTGAGTTTTCCTCTACATTTGCATCAGATAGTTCTGTTCTGTCTTGTCTGTGTACTCTGGTTTTCTTTTATTTCTCTTTGTCTATTTGACCACTAGGTGGCGGGCGGTTGTCTTCTTCCTCGTTATCGGCCTGGGATAATCAAGGCTTTTTTAACCCTTTAGTAGGTAACAACAACAACACGGTAACAACATATTTGCAGTCACAGAGAAAACAAAAACGCATCTATTTAGAAATCGTTATGGCACAAAATTAAATGTTTTGATATCGAATCTTTGGATAAGACCGTATAAGCGCATGTAATTTTCCTCTTTTTTTAGACACTCACCTGGTGAAAACATCGAACTCGAAATTAGAAATGAAGTCGTTGCATGTGAGATCTATAGTTGTCTTCAGCGCCATTGTCTCCAGGCCCGAAGATATGGGGTGCACGTTGTTCAACTCTTCACGGAACAGCTTCCAGGGTACCAGCGTGCTGTGGGCAAAAGAAGTGGAAAATAAAACATCAGGACTCAAGGACTAGGGGCCACTTTAAGGCTGACCATTAGTTGAGTCTAGAAGAAAACATTTGTGTAACATTAAGAGACATCAATAGAAAGAGCGCGAAGCGATCCCGGCGCCGGTCTTCCATTGGAGCCATTTTATATCCCTCAGGTTTCAGCCATAAGACTAAAACTGAAGGCTCTATGATTACCCTCAAGCTTGAAGCTTATAAAGTTCATTTGGCAGTTATTCTTCCTATATGTTTGTACTTAAGTAAGTACCGAGGACTTACGAGGTTATAATACATATTCTAAAGCTCAAACAATTACCCTTACCTAACCCACATTGTAATATAAAGGTAATTTTATACGAATCACTTCCCGGGTCTGAACTTAAAACCCCACTTGATTGGCATAGGGTATCGAAAACATCAAACATTAACGCGCAAATAGATTATTCGGGCCGCAAACTACAATTTCGCATGTTACGCCCCGGAAAGGGACCAAAATGCGAAACCGCAAGGATAATTACCTGGATGTTGTAACATGGGAGGTTTAATCCTTGTTAAAAAATATTAGGAGGATATTTAACTCAATTTACGGTTACATAAGTTATATGGTTACATGTTAATCCGGCTCGAAGGATCTATGTAGATAAGAGGTCAGCACCCATGTTTAAACCCAATAAGGCACCCTATATTTAATCAGGTCACAAACTTTTTACTATCAAACAAGGTACTAAACCGGGATTAGAAAGGGTTTGGAAAATCTGTTAATCCATACTCACGTCAACATTATGTATGGAATGCCAGATTTTCCAACCCATTTCTCATCGCGGTTTAGTAATAAATGTGCAAGTGGGTCACCTGATTGATAGTCAAGGTAATGTTACATCCGAAGACAATCGCAAAACAAGATTTAATGCCGCTTGAGAACTCCCAACGATTTTCATGAAATTTTGTTATGTAGGGGTTTCGGGGTACGTACAGCTCGGTCATCCAGGTACTGTTTAATTTAGACAGAGACGCTGTGCGCTCAATAAAAATACTCGAACAAATAAATCTCTATCGCTAGATCTATAAGATTTGAAGAGTTCCTTCAGTTCCTCCAAGATTTCATCACAAGATCCTTCTTTGGTGTTAATGAGACCAAATTGGAAGTGTACCCTTTCCTACAAAAAAAAAAATGATTTTCCAAATCGGTCCACAAATGCCGAAGTTCTTAAGGCAACAAACATTCATAAAAATACAACTGAATTGAGAACCTGCTGCTTATTTTGAAGTCGGTTCAAAATACCCATCATTAGGTACCACAAATAATATTATTATGATGACAAAGTCCGTTCTAACATTTTCACAAAACTACAATGAAACTAGACAAGATTCCATTCGCAAAAACTGTCAGCATTCGTTAGACATGTGCCGCGTAGGAATCAGTGAACCGATCAGGCTAGTGGGAGGGACGCGGGAACAATGCCTCTCTCGGACATGTGACATTTTGCTCCATTTTTCAGTACAAGAACGAACGTTAAAGCTGTTCCATTGCGAGTGGAGAGGGTTCAATAACGACTATTTAATAAAATCCGAGGAGATAGACGCAACAATTGATGACTGTATTGACAAGTTCATATGCTTGTACCGAAGGTTCTGTTGAATTTATGTTGTGCGATGGGACAGTGAAGTTTGCAGCTACTCCTGGTAAATCAGTCAAAGCATTGTTTTTGCATGCGTCGTACGTATGGAACAGTAACAGACCTAGTAACAGCATGATGCGGTTTAGGGGCCAAAACTCACGCTCGTTTGTCGGCTTTAATATAAAAAAGTAAGTTTAAATCATAGATATATTCGAGATTAAATATTCGAAAAACGTGCATAAAAAAAGAGGCATGTTCGCTTTTTCTTTAGCCAATATTTGGCATAGCAAGAGCCGAGAAGAATTGCTCAGTGGTGGAAACAATACGAAAACTTATTTACCCTTTAGATCGAAAAAAAAAAACTAAAACAACAGTACTATTAAATTTACAACACTGAAATAGTAAATCATTAGACCATCTATCGATAAGTAATCATGATGAAAGCACTACTCGAAAACACTAATAATATTAAACAAATAGGACCCTCCCTTTACACATACATTAAACAGCTATTACTCTAATAGGCTCCTGTTTGTCTGGTAGGCTCCGCCAAAAGTTAACATTACTAGATACATGTGAAGTGTATTGTTGCTGTACTGCGCACACCGTAATAGCATGATCATAAATGATGAGAGAGAAAGAGAGAGAAATATTTATTTACTTACACACATTCGATAGACAAAAGAGATTCGATACATTTAAGAAAAATAAAATGATTTTATACAATCGATGAAAATACATGTCTAAAAAACTACAAGAACGGTAATATTTTGTTTTTTTTTTTCTTAACGATTTTGGTCCTAGTACGATAATATCGAATTTTAAAACCTTTTATTCCTTGCTGTTCTGTTCTGCGCGCAGATCGTCACGTTACACCCATCACAATTATGACTCCCTTTTCCATCTGCACACCCATAATCACGCTAAACGTGGCCTTTAAATCTTATTACCCTGGGCTCTGTCTACCCCGTAACTTGACTTGATTTGATTAATATGTATGTATGACCTTTGAATCTTGTATCACTTCAAATCGCATAAGAATAACCAACCAGTGACCACATAATACTGCTCTTTCCCAGCAAAATTAGAATAATCGTTACAACAAAGCAATAATAATTATTCATTGAGAATTAAGAGAATAACGGGGGAAGCAAATTACCATAGTTATTATGGAAAACCAGAGCATTAATGTGTCGGTTCGCCGAGTGCATTCAATTATATAGTAATGGAATTAATGAACCTATCGATTTCGAGAGCTCTGTGATTAAATTAAGTAGGGATCGTATGTGGAGTAGTATCACTAAATTTCGAAATTATAGCACTTAACATTACCGTACTCGATAATAACAACAACCGGCAATAAAAACCAAACATAATGAAAATAAATATTTTATTGAATCAGGCGTTACTTTGCTGAGGTCCATTTCAATGAACACAAAATATTTACCTTGCTACTCCGCTACTTACGTGCAAGATAACCAAGCTTGTGCGAAATATAGGAATATAGCGGAGTAGCAAGGTAAATATTTTGTGTTCATTTTAATGAAAATAAGTCCCGAGCGCTCGAAGACGTTTTTCATACCCAAGCACTATTTTAAGACAACATACTATGACGACAAGATATTATATACCTTTCAGATGAAGCAACCATGTAAGCCGAAGGAGCTACGAAAAATGAACACGCATACGCCGCAAGCCCAAAAAGAAGTCCATTCGAAACTTATAAATGCTGAAAACAAAATGTAAGCAAATTGAGTATTTATAACGCCACAAGACTTGTAACAAAAACACTTACAAGAAACCAAAAACCAACCACCACGGGTTGTAGGCATATAACTGTAGGCATTAAAATGTTATGTTACGGCAGGGGAGTCATCGGTTGAAGGGATGTACGCATAATTTATAAATGGGGAGGTAAAAAGGGTTACCGTAACGAATGAGCTAGCATTGTATACGCGTTTATTTTTCGCATACGAAGGGCTAAAGAAATCAATTCAATTTTCTGGGGTAACTGCTTTTAGGAAAAGAAGTTGCATGGATCGACTATTTCTTGCAGTTAGTCTGTCCTTGAAGAGACAAAAGTAGTAATGTTTAGGTACTAGAGGCAGTGTTGTATCACATTACACATGCTTAGTAGATGTCCAATTACGGAAGGGGCATCAAACTACCACAAACATGGCATGTTTGGGAAATTATATTTCTACTAGCTACTGCCCGCGACTTCGTCTGCAAAATAATTCTTTTATCGCTATCCTGCGGGAATTTTCCGGGATAAAAAGTAGCGTATGTGCTATTCCAGACTTTTCTCTATCTACGTGCCGAATTTTATCCAGATTCGTTGGGCCGTTCTGGCGTGATTGAGTAACAAACAAACATCCATCCAAACTTTCTCATTTATAATATTAGTTAGAAGTTAGGTAAAAATAAATCAAACGTATAAAGACAGGCCAAAGAGAGCGGACATACATACACAAATCACGTCTATAGCCCTGCGGTAGGCAGAGCCTAAGGCAACAGAGCTAAAGGCCATGTTTAGTCGAAGAACGTAACCCTAGCAAAAAGTGACAAGAAAGTCGGTCAATCTTAGCTAGAGTGTGCAACTTATTTGTAGCTATAAAACAAACAAGATATTATTATTCTTAAGAAACATCTGTTTTGTTTCCGTGTTACATTTGCCTCTCTGACGAGAACGACAAGACTGCTAATGATTTTAATTGTGTCAATCGCTTTGAATCATGCACGCATGATGTCTTCAGTCAGCCCACTCCTCGCGTCAGACGAAACCCCGCACGTCTCTGCTCTGCTAACATAACAATTAATTTGTTGATACGTCGCTAAAAATTCAAGCTGGCGGGATACAACATTTTACTTCTGCTCAGACAAATTCGCGTACCACAGCTCGTACTTTTAACAAGCTTTTTATTAACGTCAACTTCTCTGTCCGGGTGGACTCTTGCAACACAATTTTGAGGCAGATATCTCCAACCTATTCAACAGAAATCTTGCATACGTACTTGTGGAAGCCGGGTGACAATACAATAATCTGGTAATAGAATTCACCACAAACCCACCACACACACCACACTTGGCCACAAGGCCCAGCCAGTATCGTCTCCGCAGGAGGGAACTCTTCGACAACGATCGGTCCGACTGACTTGAAAGGTACACATATTATGTATGAAGGATGGCAAGGCAATTCGATCAAAAGTGTATCAAAAATGAAATTTTTAGGTTACATTATTTTTAAAAACCCTTTGCTCTGGTTTCGCAAGTGTTAGCTAAATTTTCATCAGTTCGTGGAGCTATTGATTAATCTCGACAGGAGAACGCTGCCGTGCAACTGACAAGCGTGTTGGCGGTGGGGTGACCACGTGTGGGATTAACAGGGTATATATTGTGCTGTTGTTTGCTGATAAACTTACAACAGTAAGCTAGTAATTGTATTAAAAGGTCAATATTAGATAGCCCTACAAAATGGGTGTAGCAATAAATCGAGTATACTAATTTACGGCACACCATTCACAAGACTCTACAAACTGTTTGCTTTCTCATTAATGTTACATTTATATAATTTTTGGCGGCAAATACTTAAATTGTACTCAGAGCTGTTTGAATCACCTGCTTGACCTGCTGTATATGTACTCATTCAATTTTAAATAGCGTAAGATATCTTCCTTCTATTGAAAAACCCTCAAGCTTCTCTCAAACAGTAGGTAGTCTTAGTCTTAAACGATTTAATAAAATATTAAAAAGACATTATCAACGGGATGTATAGTGTACAGAACTGATATGGAACTTAAGACATTTCTCTAACTTGGAACGTCAATTTGTCTATTCGCAAACATTACTCACACATACAACAGGTTATTTACTGAAGATGAAGTTGTACCTATGGTCCTGTAGAGTTTGACAAACTCCCTTCGAGGATTGACTTTCAAAATTGGAATGCACTGACCCGGAATATCCCTCAGCATATTGGTAACGTTGGCAGCATTGATCATTTAAATATGGCGTCACCGGAAGCGATGGACGGCCATTGCCAATCGAACTGAGCGGTCTATAAGCGTCGGTAACGACGCTGTTGCAGCCTTAACTAGATTTTCCACTTAGCTAAGTGCTTATATGAAGTTACTGACATAACGGGTTCGATAAAGGGTGAAACTAAATACTTTTTCTATTTTTTTTTATTACTGAAGCCCGCGACTTCGTCCGCAAAGCTTGTTTATCGCGATAGAGAAATTACGGTATTTAAAAAGTATCCTATGTGTTATTCTAGATTATATATTTGTCGTTTCATGTTATAGGCGATGCGGCTAGCTGTTTTGTTTCCCCTTTCCACCTATACGCCCACAATCATGCTAAAGGTGGCTTTAGGTCTTGTTACCTTAGGCTCTGTCTACCCCGTAAGAGATAAAAACTTGATTTATGTAATCGATGTGCCAAATTTCATCCTGATCTGTTGAACCATTTTCGCGTAAAATGTTGTCAAAAAACATATACCTTGCTATTGCTACTCCGTTACTCTGAGTAGAGGTAAATGATTTTTGTTAATTGAAATAGATCTCCGCAAGGTAACACCTGATACGATTATACATACATACATACTTACATACATATCGTCACGCCTCTTTCCCACAGGGGTAGGCAGAGACTACTTTGTTCCACTTGCTACGATCCTGACATACCTCTTTCGCTTCATCCACATTCATCAATCTCTTCATACATGCTCGTGTCGGTCATAGAATAGATAATAACAGGGTAGAAGGGAATCTCTTTTGACCGCGTCAAAAACGCCGCCATTTATATACCTACTTCCCCCTTCACGTCGTTACGCCCCTCTGTCGTCCAGGCGTATTGCTAGGGTTGCTTACCGTTAAATATTATACTTACGTCTAAAGATAATATAAAAGAAAGAAAGAAAGAAAGGAAAAGGTTTATTTGGTGCAATATATATCGCTAAAATATAAGTTTTTATTTACTTTGAAATCATTATTTTAGCGAGCGAGAAAAGGGCAACGACCGGTGGCGGGGCTATTGAAGATTTGACGAAAAGATGCGAAAAGCAATAAAATGCTGTAGGTACCTACTTTAAACCATTGGGTGAAACAATTGGCTACACGAAAAGAACTGTTCAATATATTTTTGATTAATTAGGTACGAAAACGAAACAATATTTAGAAAATATTACTTACCGCTCATTATCTTTGCGCAAACTAAAATAACTTAAGTGTGGCATCGTTTTTGCATTATTCATACACCCAAATACACCACAATAACTTGACACCATTGTAATTATTGTTTCCAAGATGAGTACCTACGGGACGGAACGCGCAAAAATGCCACACGCGCGTGCGGCGACGCCGGCTGTGGCAGCCTGACTGAGCCGCTCGTTTAACAAGTACTGTAAATCGTGACCTTGAGTCCGGCCGGAGCGGGAGATTCCGTTCTACTATGTTCTTACTTATTCTATTCTATGTGTCGGTTTCGGGTACTCTTTACCTGTAGGCTTATTGTCTAACTCGCTCGCAATCGCCATCGCGTTCAGTTTGACAGTTCATGTATGGGCTGACAATTGGCATCGGAATCAGCTAGCTGTCACATTCATACAAGAACTGTCAAAATGAACACGATGGCGAAAGCGATTGAGTTAGACAATAAGCCTACGGGCCTTTTTCCAAAACGTCCCCAATTTGACCACGGAACGTCCGTCTAGGCCTTCTCCTCCCAACACACCCATTCACACTCCCCGTATAAATCTGTTTAGTTAATCTTCTTTCATCCATCCTCTCTACGTGACCAAACCAACTAAGCATACTTTTTTATATCCTAGTCACTATATCTTCTTTCAAACCAGCACGTTCCCTTATCACACTATTCCTTATTATAATACTTTTTATACGTTAATATTGTGAAAAGGCTTAACAAAAAGCCTTTTGAACTAGGTTTCAACGTTAATTTAATCTAGAGCTTGCTATGAATGAAACTCGTTATATATTATATCCGTCCCTTTTACAAACGAGGCTATCGCTCTAGTGCAGAAGATTGAATACGTAACCAGAGCCCGGGGTATTATTACGAAAAATATCTGAATAAAAATTGCACACATCCAACTTATTTCTATTTAGACGTAGTTTCTATGTCGCCTGCAATAGGTAATTGAATTATTTTAACTAATTATATACGTAAGTAGATCGTAGATTAAATAGGAAAATATTGTTAAATCTCGTTTAAGTATTTGTTATTATATGTATTAGATATTTTCCTATGTTAAGTTTATATCATGGAATAAAGACACACAATGTTCTGATATAGGTATATATCATAATAACTAGCTGTTGCTCGCGACACTTCCAACAGTCATCGTCATTTCTCAACCAATTTACACGAAACCTTGACTAACTAATTACCTTCCTTGTCGATCGATCGATCTATTGGTGAAAACCGCACGAAAAATCTTTTAGTAGTTTTTGACTTCATCGCAAACAGAGACAGAAAGACGCGGTAAAGGACTTTGTGTTATAATTATGTAGAGATAACCATGTTACTGCCGGGTTAACATTTTAATAACGGTCACTACAAAATAATGTAACTTATCAAATACGTCCATTACTTTGTTCACGGCATAAAGTGGTTTAACAGCAAAACCTGAAATTTACGCGTTTGGTGAAAATCCCGATGAACCATAAATCACTGGTTTCCTCAGACCTCTGTAATCCGATCGAATCGTCGTCCAATTTGGGGGCATTGTGTTACGAGCGCGAGCAAGACGAAATTAAATGTTTGCCGCACTCGTCTCGAGTTTCGGGACTGTCCCTCTATATTCAGTCATCATGGACACTTGACTCGGAACGTGAGAACACCTTTTAGACTTTCGTTATGTTTTTGCGTGTGTATAGGGGAATTTATAAATCAGGTGATATTCGACAGGGGTAGAGAGGGATTTCGAAAAATTGACACAAGATGGCGCCACTTGGGAGCGTTTTGAAGAATGTCACGAAATGTCACTAGAGTAGGTAGGCTAGGGCAAAGACTATGATCAAACGATGTCACGTGATTTATGCAGTTAATAGTTTTTTTAATCAAAAATTTATCATATATTTTTTTTGTAGAGATCGCTCTGTAGCGATAAGGCCACCTATTGTTACCTTATTACTTCTGTATACCTTTTTTCTGTTTTGATTGTTATACGTGGTGTTCCGTAAAGAGTATTGTATTGTAAATTTTATAGCATTTGGATGAATTCAAAGTAATCTGATATGCGAATGACTCCTACACAACCTAATTGACAATTCGATTTTTGTGTAGTTTAAAAGATATTACCTAACGGTTTAGATTCTGAGAAAAAATACTATCTAATACGATTTAATACCTCCGGATCTTATTTAATGCCCACTATTCAATAACAAACACATCAATTAAAACTTAACAACCAATTTCTTAATCAAAAACTTTATCGTTGATGATAAAATGACGATGAAATGATTGCTTTACCTTTGAAAAACAGTCTCAAAGAAACGAAGTCGTCAGTAAAATGTCTCTAAGTAGTACCTGGCCTACTCACAATGTAAAATGATAAAGACATGACACAATGTTACCATTACAAAGCAAACAAGAAACCCTAATGGTTAAATGATGAATGTTTTATAACTGTTGGATCGGTCATTAGGAGAGCAAACTACATGTTTATGCATTTTATGCTAATACGCGAAGATAATTAATGAAATGTGTGTCAAGTACTGCACGAGTGTCTACGTTCTAACAAGAGGCAGTTAAATTCAAACTACAAATAACGAGTGTTGTCTCTATCCAACACCAACCTCTAACCAAACTCTATTGATAAAATCCACAATCGCGTAACTACGTCAGGGGCCCGCGGTAAATTCATCAGATGGGAACCTCACTATAAAGAAGTGCATCATCTTCCCTTCTGTGCTCAAGACCAAGCCAGCTAGAGGCCCCGCAGAGCTGGGGACCCTTGGCATTTTGCCAGCCTTGCCACCCTCTAGTTACCAGTGGCGTGGCGTCAAGTATATCAGAAGGCAAGCCGAAGGGAACTTAACTAGCCTTTTCCTCTAATTCTGCACACTAAATTGCTCAACTGCCTTAAAATAGGCCAGCCAGTGGGGATCAAGTTCTATGGACGCCACGCCACTACTAGTTACGCCACTGAAAATCCAAATCAAAATTTATTTTGCAAATAGGCCGCCAAGGGCTCTTTTTACATTTCTTTTTCTTAAACTACCTATACGGTACGTCCTCTAAAGCTTGCTTACTGTACTTTCTGTTGACTCTACTTGCATTGTTATACACGTACATCTAACTAATATTATAAATGCGAAAGTTAGGATAGATAGATGTTTGTTTGTTACTCAATCACGCCAGAACGGCCCAACGAATCTGGATGAAATTCGGTACATAGATAGAGAAAAGTCTGGAATAGCACATAGGTAACTTTTTATCCCAGAAGATTGCATAGTTCCCGCTGGTTAGCGATAAACACGTCAAAAGTCGTAGCTGCGTAGAGTGGCAACATAAATATTTTTTGCAGAATATTTACAAACATCAGTTCTTCAACCTAATTCTACGCGGCCGAAGTCGCGAGCGGGAGCTAGTCCTACATAAATTGATTAACAAGAATACCCAGATGCGTTCTCATTGTTTAATGTGGGCGCATGTCGGCTGCGCGCCGATAACTGTCGCATGCACAGGAACCGGACTCTCATTAACCAATTTAAGATGGCACTTCGGATTCGTTCGACATAACGCATCAAAACACAAACGTGTCAAAAACTGGTTGTTTTCATTAATTTTATGCATTCTTTCCCGGCGTTGGCCTGATCAACTAACGTGCAACAGGGCCAATTCCGCGTCTCTGTGATAAATAGAAAAAAAAATACATGCAAAAATTTAGAGCCTCCTCCTTTTTTAAAGTCCGTTCAAAATCATGGATGGAAATGGTAAGAAATCATGGACATTTCTATATTTCTAGATCAGCAACAGACTTTACCCGGTGGGAATCGATACACGTGGCCGTGGTACATGAGGCTTGCCATCAAGAGCGTTTTTACGTGTACTTACTGTTTACGCAAAACGATTCTGTTTTGTAATAACATTAAATTCGCCACAGTCGAAATTTTATCGCAAAGAAACAATACCTAATGAGAATAAGTTTTCGTTTAAAATTTCAATTTAAATACATGCTTTTTTACTGACTTCGCTTTTTTGTTGACTGTCATTTCATCTAGATAAGTGTACCAAATTTCAAGTTAATCCGACCACGGATGGAATGGAACGGTCAAAAAAGAATATACGTAGGTAATAAGTATGTGAGAGTACAGTCGAGGGCACAAATACAGCTATCACGTCAGATAAATGTGTCAACAACCTTATTGTTTGTAGCATAAAGGTAACGAACATTTATGCCCTTGACTATACACTCGCAAGCTCGCAAGTTCCCTTCCATGCCAGCGACTCGAACGGCTGCATGGGTTCATCATCATCATCAGCCGGAAGACGGTACACTGTTGAACAATGGCCCTTACACCACAAAACGACAACCCGATTAACAATTCCTAAACGAAGGATTCGCGGGTGATTACTTCTCAACAACGTAAGCACACATACGAAATGCACATTGCAATTTCATATGACGCAAGAACACCTTACAATAGCCAACACATTGTTCTCTCGAGTGAGTCAGTGCTCGCGGTTCACAGAGGCGAATTAGCCAAACATGGGGCTCGCACGTATAACGCATTGCAATGCTTCTCGAGGCCAGTCTTACGAAGTAGGTAGGAGGTAGTTTAGGATTTGTAGGACGTTAGTATTTGGAAAGTGCAAATTTAACAGCGGTCTCTGGCATAACAATAACTGACAATTTTGACGTATATGTCAGAGAAACTATGAAATATGTAACAAAATCGTAAGCTGTGGTCAATGCCATCGTTAAAATATGGTGCAACTCACAAAGTCGTGTCTGTCCACATGATTAGTTTAAAGAAGATGTCGTCGGCTCATTTTTAAGGACACCATAGTGTAGTGACCCATATTGCTGACCGAGGCAGGCGTTTGCTGAGACTCAATGGTCCCTTGGTTGCCCATAAAAATGTCTGGCCTACTTCGACCTGTGTCGCAGAAGTGAACACTGATGAAAAAGTATCGTCCATCAGTTGAAAATTACATGGAAACCAGCGGGATAAAAAGGGACTTACGCTTGAAGATATCCTCAACCTTGAGATCTAAGAGATTCCAAGAAAAGACAAGCTGCAGTGGTGGAAAGATACCACAATTGTAAAAGACCTGATCGAAGAAGAACACGTATCCTGAATTGGAGTACGCAAAAACCAATCTAAAGTTAACATATTGTAATTAAACAATCCATACCAAACGGAAACCAGAGGCGTTTCCTTAAGTACAGGAAGTAAAATAACAATTAAGCCCACCTCAATAAAATTTCAGGTGGCGACTAGAAGTTACTCTTGGGTAGGCGAGTGTTCCTTCAACAATTACATCTCGATTATAGTCTTATAATGTGAGAGAAGATTCATCTTATTTAGCGAAATTGATTTCATGATTTTGAAGGGAAACCTACGCAGTAACCAATCTACAATTAATGGGGTTAAAACTTATCTGATGAATGGATATCTCTCAATGTTACTATTTTACTGAAAACTATGTAATGGTTCTAAGCATGATCATAGAGATCTCTTAAATCACCTAAAATAATGTTAAGTCTTCAGATGTTGTTGATAATAATAAACGTAACGCACGTATGAAACTATGAAACTACAGTGTTGTTCATTGAAATGTTTAGATAGATATTACGTAAAACTAAAGTAAATAGAACACATATTAACAGTTGATAATTTTATTCTAGTATACATTTTATGATCAGATCGGACCTCAACATTAAATCCTATGTAATCGGAAATTCAATGTCATTCCTTGCAAAACTACGGCACAAGTTTTATTAACTAGACCGCTTACTATTCCAACAGTGAAATCGTAAAAACCAACATTCATCAATGAAACCACTCATTCATACCGCCACAGTTGAATGGAAATGGAAATAGATGAATGGTTGATTTTAAATTCAAGGTGAACCCGAGAACTTGGCAACCAATCCAGGTGAGACCGAAGAAAAATCAACAGGATGTTCATTATTTTGAAATACTAATTAAAGGTTTCCTGTTTATTTTATTCAAGACAATCAAGACTAGCCTACGTCCGCGGCTTCGCCCCCGTGGAAATATAACGAGTAACTTAATTCCCTATCCCGTGGGAATTCTAGTTTACATCTAATATGTTTGGCACTCCAATAGTTCAGGATATGCGTTGCCTGTCAATCAGTGACTCGTATGACGATTTTTTTAACCTACTTTTGACCTTTGGTGATATTCCGTGATTCTTCGATGCTGTTTAATCAATTCCCCAATGTATCAAAAGATAACAAGTTTTCTCTACAAGCACAAAAAGTACTGAGCTGAGCTGCAAAAAATATTCTGGGAATAAATA
This sequence comes from Pandemis heparana, assembly GCA_963854515.1. NCBI lineage: Eukaryota > Metazoa > Arthropoda > Insecta > Lepidoptera > Tortricidae > Pandemis > Pandemis heparana. Next base: position 4,962,934 of record OY978031.1, read on the forward strand.
ATTCGAGCGTCATCTTTACTGGAATCGAATGGCATAATTTTATGCTTCTTGACTTAGAAAGATTGTATATGTCTATTTTTAGAAAGAGAATGTAGTGCTGTAAAGCGAGTCAGATTATTGACACCCACATATTCTTTCTTCTTCCTCCTTTTGAACTGGAGTAAAAAGTTAATATCGTTCAGTACACTTTTCAACTGGATTCGCATGAAAGAGACACTGAGCAAACTAGAGCAGGCACACGCTCTCAAACTGAACATTTCGATTATGAAACAAACCACAATACATTTTAACAAATTTGTTACAATATCAAAGTGAAGATAGCGTGACAACCAACAATATCATTCGTTCGGTTCATTCACGCTTTATCACACCGTAAATAGAACGAACTAATCCAATTTCGCTCACTCAATACCATTACTGAACGTAATCGAGTCTCGGAGTATGAAAAGCCGAGATAGCATTCGATCTGAGATTTCCTAGGTTTGTAGAGAATTTAATTTCAAGAACGCCCTGGGCGCGTCTAGTACGGTTTGCCCAATAATCTAGCACAAAGAGACAGGCGACTTAAATATTAGATATTGTACCTTAAAGTTATGTTACGAATACGTTTTCTTCCCTCAGAGTTTCTCTAAATTTAAATTCTGTAAATTTTAGACCGTAGCTTCACATGGTTTTTTAAAGCTTATTTTCAGGTTAGGTTTCATTTCCGTTTGACAGTTTCTCAGCAAAACCCCTGACAACAATCAACGGTTTCCTAATCAATAAACCCACCACAACTAGCCGGTTTTACGCCCGAATCGTAAAGCTAAGGACCTATCAGTGCTTTTATAGCTCAATAGCTGTAATCCGTCCACGAATGGTGTCAGTTATTGTGTTGCTTATTACCTGACGCTTTATACCTGTGTGAAGTTAGCATATCAAGTACCAGCATATCAAGAAAAAAGTGAAGTTCTGTTAGCATGCAGTGTAGTTCTATAGTTCCTGATACTTTTCAGAAATAGTTCTGGTGATTTTCCTGGAAAAATTTGATTTTGTTTTTTTGACATAATGATATGCTAACTTCCACATAAAAAGTCCAGCATATCACAAACAAATTAGATTTCTAGTAGCACTATACATAGTTCTATAAGAGTTTTTAATGATTCACGGTTAAGTTCATTCGGAATATTATAAACGGGATGTGAACCGCGATTACCTTTATAATAAAAAAAATAAAAAAATAAAGGTAATCGCGGTTCACATCCCGTTCATAGTTCTATAGTTCCTGACACATTTTAGAAATAGTTCTGCCGAATTTCGCTAAAAAAAGAAACTTTAAATTTTTTGACATAATGATATGCTAACTTCCAGATGAAAAGCCCAGCATATCACAAAAAAATTGCATTAATATAAGTATTTAGCATAGTTCTATAGTTCCTAATACTTTTTAGAAATAGTTCTGGTGATTTTCCTCGAAAATTTTAATTTCAATTTTTGACATAATGATATGCTAACTTCTACATAAAAAGTCCAGCATATTACAAACAAATTGAATCTCTAGTGGCACTATACCTTTTTCAATAGTTCCTGATAGATTTTAGAAATAGATCTGCCGATTTTCGCAAAAAAAAAAAAAAACAATTTTTATTCGTCTAACATGATATGCTAACTTCCGTGATGATATGCTGTGAATTGGGGAGAGTTCCAAGGTTGTTTATAGTCTCAAATGATGGATATAGTGTAGTAGTTAATAGTTCTGAGCAGTTCCGGCGTTAATTTCGTTTAACAAAAATATTTAGATTTTTTTTACGAAAATGATATGCTAACTTCCGTGATGGTATGCTGTGAATTGGAGAGAGTTCCAAGCTTGTTTATAGTCTCAAACGATGGATATGGTGTAGTAGTAAATAGTTCTGAGGAGTTCCGGCGTTAATTTCGCTTTACAAAATTATTTAGATTTTTTTTAGACGAAAATGATATATGCTTACTTCCGTGATGGTGTGCTGTGAATTGGAGAGAGTTCCAAGCTTGTTTATGGTCTCAAATGATGGATATGGTGTAGTAGTTAATAGTTCTGAGGAGTTCCGGCGTTAATTTCGCTTTACAAAAATATTTAATTTTTTTTGACGAAAATGATATGCTTACTTCCGTGATGGTATGCTGTGAATTGGAGAGAGTTCCAAGCTTGTTTATGGTCTGGAATGATTGATATGTTGTGGTAGTAAATAGTTCTGAGGAGTTCCGGCGTTAATTTCGCTTTACAAAAATATTTAGATTTTTTGACGAAAATGATATGCTAACTTCCGTGATGGTGTGCTGTGAATTGGAGAGAGTTCCAAGCGAAATTAACGCCGGAACTCCTCAGAACTATTTACTACTACACCATATCCATCATTTGAGACCATAAACAACCTTGGAACTCTCCCCAATTCACAGCATATCATCACGGAAGTTAGCATATCATTTTCGTCAAAAAAAAAATCTAAATATGTTTGTAAAGCGAAATTAACGCCGGAACTCCTCAGAACTATTAACTACTACACCATATCCATCATTTGAGACCATAAACAAGCTTGGAACTCTCTCCGATTCACAGCATGCCATCACGGAAGTTAGCATATCATTTTCATCAAAAAAAATCTAAATATTTTTGTAAAGCGAAATTAACGCCGGAACTCCTCAGACCTATTTACTACTACACCATCTCCATCATTTGAGACCATAAACAAGCTTGGAACTCTCTCCAATTCACAGCATACCATCACGGAAGTTAGCATATCATTTTCGTCAAAAAAAATTAAATATTTTTGTAAAGCGAAATTAACGCCGGAACTCCTCAGAACTATTTACTACTACACCATATCCATCGTTTGAGACCATAAACAAGCTTGGAACTCTCTCCAATTCACAGCATACCATCACGGAAGTTAGCATATCATTTTCGTAAAAAATTCTAAATATTTTTGTAAAACGAAATTAACGCCAGAACTCCTCAGAACTATTAACTACTACACTATATCCATCATTTGAGACCATAAACAACCTTGGAACTCTCCCCAATTCACAGCATATCATCACGGAAGTTAGCATATCATTTTCGTCAAAAAAAATCTAAATATTTTCGTAAAGCGAAATTAACGCCGGAACTCCTCAGAACTATTTACTACTACACCATATCCATCGTTTGAGACCATAAACAAGCTTGGAACTCTCTCCAATTCACAGCATACCATCACGGAAGTTAGCATATCATTTTCGTAAAAAAATCGAAGTATTTTTGTAAAGCGAAATTAACGCCGGAACTCCTCAGAACTATTAACTACTACACCATATCCATCATTTGAGAGCATAAACAAGCTTGGAACTCTCTCCGATTCACAGCATGCCATCACGGAAGTTAGCATATCATTTTCATCAAAAAAAATCTAAATATTTTTGTAAAGCGAAATTAAGGCCGGAACTCCTCAGACCTATTTACTACTACACCATCTCCATCATTTGAGACCATAAACAAGCTTGGAACTCTCTCCGATTCACAGCATGCCATCACGGAAGTTAGCATATCATTTTCATCAAAAAAAATCTAAATATTTTTGTAAAGCGAAATTAACGCCGGAACTCCTCAGAACTATTTACTACTACACCAACTCCATCATTTGAGACCATAAACAAGCTTGGAACTCTCTCCAATTCACAGCATACCATCACGGAAGTTAGCATATCATTTTCATAAAAAAAAATCTAAATATTTTTGTAAAGCGAAATTAACGCCGGAACTCCTCAGAACTATTTACTACTACACCATATCCATCGTTTGAGACCATAAACAAGCTTGGAACTCTCTCCGATTCACAGCATACCATCACGGAAGTTAGCATATCATTTTCATCAAAAAAAATCTAAATATTTTTGTAAAGCGAAATTAACGCCGGAACTCCTCAGTACTATTTACTACTACACTATATCCATCATTTGAGACCATAAACAACGTTGGAACTCTCCCCAATTCACAGCATATCATCACGGAAGTTAGCATATCATTTTCGTCAAAAAAAATCTAAATATTTTTGTAAAGCAAAATTAACGCCGGAACTCCTCAGGACTATTAACTACTACACCATATCCATCATTTGAGACCATAAACAAGCTTAAAACTCTCTCCAATTCACAGCACACCATCACGGAAGTTAGCATATATCATTTTCGTCTAAAAAAAATCTAAATAATTTTGTAAAGCGAAATTAACGCCGGAACTCCTCAGAACTATTCACTACTACACCATATCCATCGTTTGAGACCATAAACAAGCTTGGAACTCTCTCCAATTCACAGCATACCATCACGGAAGTTAGCATATCATTTTCGTAAAAAATTCTAAATATTTTTGTAAAACGAAATTAACGCCGGAACTCCTCAGAACTATTAACTACTACACTATATCCATCATTTGAGACCATAAACAACCTTGGAACTCTCCCTAATTCACAGCATATCATCACGGAAGTTAGCATATCATTTTCGGCAAAAAAAATCTAAATATTTTTGTAAAGCGAAATTAACGCCGGAACTCCTCAGAACTATTAACTACTACACCATATCCATCATTTGAGACCATAAACAAGCTTGGAACTCTCTCCGATTCACAGCATGCCATCACGGAAGTTAGCATATCATTTTCATCAAAAAAAATCTAAATATTTTTGTAAAGCGAAATTAACGCCGGAACTCCTCAGACCTATTTAATACTACACCATCTCCATCATTTGAGACCATAAACAAGCTTGGAACTCTCTCCAATTCACAGCATACCATCACGGAAGTTAGCATATCATTTTCGTCAAAATAAATCTAAATATTTTTGTAAAGCGAAATTAACGCCGGAACTCCTCAGAACTATTTACTACTACACCATATCCATCGTTTGAGACCATAAACAAGCTTGGAACTCTCTCCAATTCACAGCATACCATCACGGAAGTTAGCATATCATTTTCGTAAAAAAAACTAAATATTTTTGTAAAGCGAAATTAACGCCGGAACTCCTCAGAACTATTAACTACTACACTATATCCATCATTTGAGACCATAAACAACCTTGGAACTCTCCCTAATTCACAGCATATCATCACGGAAGTTAGCATATCATTTTCGGCAAAAAAAAATCTAAATATTTTTGTAAAGCGAAATTAACGCCGGAACTCCTCAGAACTATTAACTACTACACCATATCCATCATTTGAGACCATAAACAAGCTTGGAACTCTCTCCGATTCACAGCATGCCATCACGGAAGTTAGCATATCATTTTCATCAAAAAAAATCTAAATATTTTTGTAAAGCGAAATTAACGCCGGAACTCCTCAGACCTATTTAATACTACACCATCTCCATCATTTGAGACCATAAACAAGCTTGGAACTCTCTCCAATTCACAGCATACCATCACGGAAGTTAGCATATCATTTTCGTCAAAATAAATCTAAATATTTTTGTAAAGCGAAATTAACGCCGGAACTCCTCAGAACTATTTACTACTACACCATATCCATCGTTTGAGACCATAAACAAGCTTGGAACTCTCTCCAATTCACAGCATACCATCACGGAAGTTAGCATATCATTTTCGTAAAAAAATCTAAATATTTTTGTAAAGCGAAATTAACGCCGGAACTCCTCAGAACTATTAACTACTACACTATATCCATCATTTGAGACCATAAACAAACTTGGAACTCTCTCCAATTCACAGCATACCATCACGAGTTAGCATATCATTTTCGTTAAAAAAAAATCTAAATATTTTTGTAAAGTGAAATTAACGCCGGAACTCCTCAGAACTATTTACTACTACACCATCTCCATCATTTGAGACCATAAACAAGCTTGGAACTCTCTCCAATTCACAGCATACCATCACGGAAGTTAGAACTATGCTAAATACTTATATTAATGCATTTTTTTTGTGATATGCTGGGCTTTTCATCTGGAAGTTAGCATATCATTATGTCAAAAATTTTAAAGTTTTTTTTTTAGCAAAATTCGGCAGAACTATTTCTAAAATGTGTCAGGAACTATAGAACTATGTATAGTGCTACTAGAAATCTAATTTGTTTGTGATATGCTGGACTTTTTATGTGGAAGTTAGCATATCATTATGTCAAAAAACAAAATCAAAATTTTCCAGGAAAATCACCAGAACTATTTCTAAAAAGTATCAGGAACTATAGAACTACACTGCATGCTAACAGAACTTCACTTTTTTCTTGATATGCTGGTACTTGATATGCTAACTTCACACAGACAGACTAACGCACACTAACACTAACGCGAACGCCATTACAATCGCATTCACTATCTCTGTCTCTGTCTATACTATGTCCAGTCAAAGGCATAAACATATTTATGTATACGTTACCAAGACGTCAAAACTATACATATTTATGCCACAAACGAGTTTATCACAAACTGACAGACAGACAGACACGGCGGACGACCAGCATGGAAGTTTCAGCTATACGCCCACAATCATGCTAAGCGTGGCCTTTGGATGAAGAAGTGATTTATATATATACGTAAGAACAAAATTGATAGGTACCATCAGCCAAATATGTGGTCTACCACCCTAAGGTTAAAATTCCTTTGCACGTCACAATATATAACGTCGATAAGACAGGCTGTCAACTTGAAAGTTCGACTTTAGCGACATTTTCATTTGATAGGAATATGGATGAAAAGTGGTAGACAACTTATTTGGGCGACCGTACATTTCTAAGAATGGCAAGCTTTCAAATATAACACTTACAGATACAAAAAGAAAAGCAGCTAAAGGAAGATAAAACTTAGGACAAACATCTTAAATGCTGTCGAGTATTACATAATTGCAGAGGATAAAAATTTCAAGTGCCTCAAAAGAGATAAAAGCTTCAATCAGACGAAAGTTTCTTGGCAAATTTAACGCGGAATTTTTTCACTCTTTAAAGTCTTTGACGGAATTTCAAGAGCTTCTTAAATTGTTGATCAAAGGATTAAGCTTTTTAGGATTCCGTATACATGGGATGCCCAATAAGTAAGGCTTAGACTGTCCGTCTGTTAGTCTGTCCGTCCGTCCGTATGCTCAGTAGACACTTCAATATGTCACAGAATATTAATTGTATATCCGCTTTAGGAAAATAAAGTTCTAAAACTGTTTTGTTTGTTTTTAACAATGACAACAGAAACAATTTCACTGGATTAAAACTAGACTAGCACTATAATAATATATACATATTAGAAAGAGGAAAGTCTTCAATGTTTGTTTGTTTGTTTGCATTGAATAGGCTCCGAAACTACTGGACCGATTTGAAAAATTCTTTCACTATTAAAATCCTACATTGTCCCTGATGAACATAGGCTATATTAAATTCTGCTCGGACTACGTCGCGGGCAAGAGCTAGTCTATAATAAAACTGACAATCTATAACAAAGGTAGTCTATTTTACATAAAATATACTAACGACGGAATATGCAAATTATTGACAGTGAATCCACGAGATTTGCATCAAGTGCAGTGCTGCATTTCGCAGTCCCTATTCTGGTTTAAAAACTGTATCACTTGACTATCATTCGAGACACCGACATAACTCTTGTAGTTAAGCCGAGCGGAGCGAGTCACCTATGAGTGAGCAATAAAATCACACATCACACGCACTTTTCTCCGAGATGCAAGAAAAAATCACATCTTTATAAGCGTAAGCAGTTTCTATTGCCGCACTACATAGTATAAAACAAAGTCGCTTTCCGCTGTCTGCCCCTACGTATGCTAAGATCTTTAAAACTACGCAACGGATTTTGATGCGTTTTCTTTAATAGATAGTTCTTTAAGAGGAAGGTTTATATGTAGAATTCTACGCAAACGAAGTCGCAGGCTGATGAGGCTAATTCACTAAGTAATTCCTTTTAATTTTCCACATATCAACACGCGTTTAAGATCTTCAGCGTGAATTAAGCGCTGACCCGCAGTAAAGGGTGCTCTCGATAGTGCAGAATAGGGCTGTTGACCCACTTCCATACCTCATCGAGTGACACTCTCACCAAGAACCCACTTGCAAGGCCAGGTTGTTTGAAATCAACCCGTTTCTGATAACTGTATACATTTATCTTTTTGATCGGATAAAAATTGTTGGTGTACATGTTTTTGGTTGGTTAATGGTTTCAAATATGATACATGAAAGTTCATTTGAACAAAAAATATTTATCAATGGTTACATTTTCAGTCTCTAAAAAATATTTTTTTTTTGCAAAACATCTCTGAATCAGGTACTTCGCGCGGGTATGAGGATTGCAAAAATTAAACGTCAAGAATCAACAAAACTTAATTAGATGGCGAAATAAAGACGGCAAGCAAAAAAACAAACAAGCATAAAAATAAACAACAGCTGAATATTAATCGCGGTAGCGTGAAAAGCGGGACAAGCGAACTAATCTATAGCACTACTAGCACTTAATAAAAACAGCGCAAGCGCAGGGACGAGACGTTAATAGTCGATAGAATCTTCCGCTCAGCTAAAAAACGAGCTTGATTCATACATTGGCATTTGGCAAATTGCTAAGTCCGCCTTTGTGCATGTATCTCATTGTTTGTCAATTGTATTTGTCTTGTTTATTTTGCACAATAAAGAGTTTACATACACACATACATTGCTCTTTAAAAAAAAAACCTGGTTTACCCCCAGTTCTTTATTCATACACATACTTACATATATAATATGTAAATTATGTCTTCATCCCTTACGGAGTAGGCAGCCAAATTGCCACGACTAGCGTGATTGTGGACCATATACGTAGAAAGGGGAAATAGTGATGGGTTGCTAGCCGCATAGCCTATACCTAACATGAATCCTAAGATTTTAGCCAATTCTCTCGGTGGGCTTTGACTATCTGCGAAGGAAGATAAGCAGCTGGTACAACCACTGATATTGTTTATTTCAGAACAGAAAATAAAATAAAAAATGCAAACTTCACAATACATTAATGAAATATTACAAAGAATAAATACGAGTACCTACGTATCGCAAACAAGTTACTCCAAAATAACACACGAAAAAACTTATCACGATGACATATTGATCAGTTGAGAAACATTTCAAACAGAAAGAAACGTCACAAAGTGCGATCCATAAAAATAATAATAGAATGAATAAATGAATGAAATTAAGCCGCGATTCATAAAGTCAAAGACTTAGCTTACCGCTATTATAACAATGCCATTACCAAATATCGAAATGATTGTATGAATAATAAAAGCGAACAATGAGCTCAATGCTAAGATTTTGCAATCTGCCGCGATGCGTTTAGCATTTCAAAACTGATGGTTACAATTTGAAAGGCACACGTCCTTAAACAAATTATATTTTAATTACAAATAAAAATGCAATCGCTTAACCTAATTAAGATATTATCTAAAAATCTAATCGCATTCATTTCAATGATTCAGAGTGAATCAGATCATATGACTATAAAAAAACAGATGTGACTTCAAATGTTTAAATCTACGAAAATTCTCCATTATAATCAAATTAAATTTAAAATTTAAAAACCCCCATGCATTTGGCGAGTATACGTAAATAAACAATTTTGTGTCAAAAATGCTTTACATCATTTTGGAAAAGAGCTGATATTCTTCAAACTACTGGACCGATTTCTACCAAACAAGGCTAAGAACCACACACACACACACACACACACACACACACACACACATCGACGCCAAACTTATAACACTGCTCTTTTTGCGTCGGGGGACTCGGGGGTTAAAAAGGTATCTAAGAGACGTTTGACAAAATTGTAACAAGGGTTTGTAAAGTAGGGGGAGAGGTGTCGTCATACTGATTACCTGACAATGACGAAGCCAAAAAGGAGGGTAATGGCTTCACTGACGTAAATAGGTTTGCGAGCTTCTGCTAACGCCACAAACGATAACGAAAAATTCAATATTCAATACCTAGATTCTACAAAATTAACATAACTCCGACCGCCCAGGGCACATAATGGTTTCGCATGGAAACTATAGCCCAAGTAGTCTCATTCTGAGAGGGGGTATGTGGCCGGCATGATGAACACAACTATAGTAAGCTTTTTTTTTAATTTGGCACATCTCAGAAGAATAATATATCGATAGACGCCCCTCCCTGTCTCCAAGATATCCATTCAACGCGACACCGGGAGGGTAAATGAGAGTTCTTTCTTCTCACGACTAATTTAACGCGGCCTCTTTGTTACTCTGTTTACGTAACAGATTTATATTTATTGCTGCGGCTTTGAGTTGAATTATTAATTTAATTAAGAGAAACGTCATTTTGGCGTCTGCTTTGAAGAAAATAATGTAGGAGGATAAAAAAGAGATTTGGTTTTCGGATGGCCCACTTTTTTGTGGAGACGCTATTTGTTTACTTTATTCTTTAATCATAGGGACTTCTAACACGCGATTTTTTTAATTTGAACCTACCGTTTCAGTAATTGAAATAATCACATTTTACCCAATAAATTAGAAGTCGTTTGAATAGAGAAAATTCCCACGCCAAAAATCGAGTTGATTCATGGATGTAGCAACAAAAAAAATGATAAAACCAACGAACGGGAAAGCGTCATTGTACGAGTACGAGACAAAACGGAGACAAGCTAATTGTAATGTCACCTCAGGGAGCTGAAAGCCTTAATCGGGAAAATCGGATTCATTTCCGAAAATTTAATAACTGGTAATCCCTGGACGAAATCAGATTCCGACAAAAAAACTGAGTAAAGCAAGATTACAAGATAATAATTCGTTCTGATTATATTTTGCAATATTGTTTGCACAGCAAATGCTCGGTCGATCGTTACTTCGTCACTGGTGTTGTTATCCCTGTTTCAGATTACTACTACAACTCCAAGTCCCATTTGGAAAACCCATTCTGTTACATACATGCAATATTTGAACATTACCTAAACAGCAGGTTGAATTATTATAGTAAAGTTACCTCAAGCATAGCTGGTATTTAAATTAGACATTGTTTTTGCGCGACGTTTTACTACATACACAATGGTTACGGTAAATCAAGTCAATGTTTAGTTATAGTTAATTCTCTAAAGCCCGTGTTGACAGAGGATCTCACAGTAAACAAGACGTCTGGATTCCGGGCTGCTTAAACATATAAAGCGTAAATGTGATAATATCATTACTGAATAATTATCTGGTGTTAAACTTACAGCTTGTGAAAATTTTAACACGATTTTATTGTCAAAAGACGTTATTACAGCAGGGAAATTGGCTCCGCTTGAAGTATTCATAATAAGTCAAAAGCGTATCATGAATATAATGAACCAGAGTAAAGCAGATTGTAACAGAATTTTTAAAATACGCTCCACTTTCTCCTTCATTTTTCACCAATTGACAAAGTGTACAAGAAATGGCACATGAAATATAGACGACCTTTTCGTCGCTTGTTATTTAGATGTCAAAAAATTGGTTGAAGGTTTATCTTACTCAGCTAAGGCTACAATGAATGAAATACATTCTTCAAGGAAGAAGTGAAATATAAGATATATATACAAGATATCTACAAAGGAAGTTAGAAAGTATATAGCGATTTGAAACATTTAGATATAATACTAAGATAAATAAAAGTTACATTTTTGTAAACAAATTGAAGGAGGAAACAACGTAATTCAATCATACAGATGGAATGTATAATAAAATGGTACACAAGGGAAATTCCCAAAGCATTAGCTAGAGGTAAGAGTAAGAATTTCGTCACTAAGTGATTTTTTCCTTAGTTACAGGACTTACAGGAGACTACAAACAGAAAAGGCAACAACACGGAATCTTTTATAAACCATGCCAACATATGTTATAAACGTAATCGGTATCGAAACTGTCAAAAATAGGAGGACTGCAAAAGACATGTACATTTAGAATAGTACGGCGACAACAAAATCGCCTATGTAACGCATAGGTATCCAATCCACCCTGATTGACCAAAAGTCTACTTGCACCATAACATTACCGACAATCTTTTTGTTACATAAACATGAAATCCACCTGAGTATCGTGATTGTGACCCATTATTTGGAATCGTTGTGTTGGTGAATAAAAATTTCTTCTATTCTATTCTATTAAGATAAATCCAAGCGATTACTCTTTTACTGTTCCAAAAACGTCAAAATGATGTTTTAAACAAAATAAAGCATGCATCTCAAAATAAACTATGTGCTAATTCAGTGCAGTCATGATCGAAATAGCAATAAACGGTCACATGATGTCACATACTTGTTGATATTGCAGTTTATGTGCATTTAAGCGTTTGGCGGATGGCCAAAGCGGAAAAAAAGGTACGGTCGTCCACCTTTGCGTTTTATTTCGAGAAAAAATGTTCATGCATCCAGCTGCTATGAATTTTTATCAACTGAATATTAAGCACGTCCTGTGGTCACTGCGATCTCTTGAATTCATTTAATATCAGGTCATGCAATTGAAGCATGCGCAGGCAATTTGAGAATCAATCACATCAGTTGAAATTAACGTCACATTATCACATTACAAGGGTTGCGTGGTCTATTTAAACGTCTGAATGGTTAATTTTGCTCGTCTCTGCTCCATCCCTTAGGGAAGAGTAACACTAATGGCATACCAGTTAATAGTTGACACTATTAGCATGTCAAACTCGTAACAGAAGCGCAAGGTCACCGTCTTAGATGAAGACCAACGCGCCCCAAAGATATGGAAGTCCGTTGACACTACGCTCATATCCAAAACGGTATAAAAGCAAGACGCAGGTTACGTAGGGTCTAGTATATCTGAAAAATTATACATAAGACTGCACAAAAAGCCATTAGCAGTCGTATTTCCATTTCCACTGCAATGTTCCTCGATATTTTATTTGATGAAGACCAGTCTGTCTATTACATAAAAAACTGCATACAAACTGTAGGCTTATTGTCTAACTCGCTCGCAATTCAAGTCAATACGTAAATTAAATAAAAGTAAACTAAACACACCTAAAAACTACCCATTTGATATCCCTACTTTATTTCCAACGACACGTTGTTCATAAAAACAGGTAAATTGTAAAGGTACGGTCTAGCCCGTGGGCAGAGACGTAAAAGGGAATACAGGTCGGTTAAATTACTTTAACGACCACAGTTTTCCAGGAATTCCCCTTTTTCCACCCATAAAACTAATTAAGGCTCGAGTTGACATCTGCTGTATTGTAAACGGGAAAGAAAAGAAAGTGGCGAAAATATCAACGGAAAACACGGCAAATATAACCTCGTGGTAGTCGTGGTCGTAATAGGAAACTTGTAATAAATAATTTACTAAGTACTCTGAGTTGTTTTCTATCAATTTGCAAAGAAACATTCATTTTCTGATGTAACAAGCTAAGAACTGTTAAAAGATGTAGATAAGATGCCATGTATGTTTTGTGGTGATTAAAGTTTTTATCTATCTATCTATCTATCAAAAGGTTTCCATTCTAATTGTTTACTGAAAGATGTGTCGCGGTAAAGCGCGATTTGGACCGAACGGTGAGTGAATCGGAACTGTCTTTGTATTTTTATGTTGGTATTTCTGCTTGTGATTCGGGAGGGAATATATTTTTTGACGTGGACAGGGGTGTGGGGAGAGTATGGCGGGAAGTGCGACGAGAAGGGTAAGAAGATTTGTGCAAAGTGTCTGATGATAAATATGATGTGAATAGTAAAACAAGTGAAATCACAGTAACTGGTGAGTCACATTAAACGCTTCTTACATATGTCGTACCCCATTGTAGAGCAATATGATCACAAGAATGAACCGTACAATAATCAATAGTAATGCAACTACAGTGCATGTTAAGTACACAACACAAGGTAACTAAACCTTGTATCACAATCCCGAACCGAGTTGTGGTTCAGGTGGTCAGGGCTGGCTATTAGGGGATTTGTTGGGAGGCCAGTGGGCGGAAGCCCGATTGTGATTATAAATTGAGTACAATAGCATCTACAATAAAAGTAGAACGATGAGGGTTCATTTCAAAGATCATATTGCGCTAAAATGTGACTACAATTAAGAGTATATTGCGAAGCAGTTAAATACACCACGTGAAGTTGCCACATTTTTTGGTGGAGATGGCTGGGTTACTTTGATTCTGTCAAGTGGAATTCGTATACACAAAGACATTCCGCAATTTAATCGTCATGCCTCGCTGCCATAGTGTCAGAATGCATTGAACAAGAATTCTTCGTAATTATGGTCAGTGATGAGTACCATATGTGCGAGGTTTGGCCTCTCTGACAGGCAGATTTACAATCAAAGACGGTGAGCCGTAGTGTTGGTTATAGAATATATGAACAGAGCGAATGCTCGCTGACCATAGTGCCAATCACAAAACTAGAGAGGTGCTCCTCGTTGGCAGTGTCAGTTATCATATTGTAGAGGTGCTGCCTCACCGACAGGCAGCCAAGCAAAAGCGTGCTTAGAAATCCTTGGCTTCAGAGGGCTAATGTAGATGCCCTGTGCGCTTGTTAGAGTAAATTAACAGTAATTGCAGGAGTTTCAAGGTTAGCTATAAAAAGCAGTAAAATTTAGCTACGCAAGACTAAAGTATCAGTCTCAGAACGAGGGTAGTTTGTCGGTTAAATTTGCGTGAATAAGGAATGATCGAATTTTAGAAATTTCTTACTTGACGGAGTCAAGTATAGCCCCAAGGCAATAGATATTAAATTTTATTTGAAGGAAAACAATCAATCAATTGCCAAGTTGACCAATTAAGTGTTCCGTAAAATTCAATTTCTTGGCATACTGAACACATTGGAAATACCCAACAAGTTGCCCAAATTAATGCCATGCAATTAATTCATTGACTTCTCGATCCAATTTAACGCAGAAACAATTACACTTGTGACAAAATGAAAAATGGTGAAAGTATGCGTCGATCGTAATATGCAATTAAATATATTATACGTAAGAATAACAAGCATCGGCTAAAAGTTAGCCTCATATCATTTTATTATCATTTTAATATGTTTTTTTTTTTTTTAATTATTTAGGTGATATTATCGACAAAAGCGTTTAAAAATACTTTTATTTTATTTATTGACCTTAAAAATGATTCATTGATTCGTATCGGAAAGTGTGTGGGACGTGCCTTATGAAAACAGTGTTATTCAATCTGTGGTGCGCGTTCGGAAATTACACTATAGTAAGTACGAAATCCAGATTCTTATTAATGAGAAATTAATTTATTAATAAAATTTATAAAACAATAAGGGTAAATAGTTTTATTTTACGCTATAACCTTTTATAATTTAAGCCAATATTAGAATTGTGTCTTGTCTAGATTAAAAATTACAACAGTGTGAACGCGACTATATTTATTTTCAGCTGGTTGAAGGCAGACATGGCAGTGTGGATTCTGATTCCTTTGCCTAGTCCTCAAGAAAAGAATAAACCCTAAAGGTTTACCGCGATTTTGGCTGTCATGTCATGTCTTGTCTTACAACTTACAAGTTGTGTTGAGTTGAGATTTTGCTGTACGAAATATCTTGCCGGTTTTGTTTGTTACTAGTATTGTTGTTGCTAGTATTGTTGGAAAGGAGAAAGAACTTGTGCAATACCAAGTGTAAATTACTCTTAGACGATCGTCGAAACCTCCTGAGTAAGTCGTGTTAGTCAAAATGAAATCGAGACAATGCAGTACGTTAGAAGTAGAAGGTCTCAGTAATCATTACAATCGATGTTTCTCAATGATTTTCAGGTCCTATACACTACAGTACGCAATCCGACTGCAAGGTCTCGTTCGCTGCAAATAGCTGGAACCCCGGAGGTAGGAATTCTTAAGCTAATATTTATTCTAATAAGAGTCCAATGAGAATCGGTGCAAGTGATATGAAATACTCATAAGTCTTCTTATCGCTATTTCAGGCAGTTTCACAATGGAACAGGCTTTGCAGTCTAGGCTCGTGCTAAGGCACAAGCGTCTTATTGAGCTCACGGAGAAGGCTAAAGCTATGTCAGACGGTGACATTGCCATACCCCTCATCCAAGTGACTCAGCTGTGCTTGCAGTTAAAAATGGCCATCAAAGCACTGGATAAAGAAGCACTGCTATTTATAGAAAAGTGTGGAGACAAGGAAGGTATAGCCTCACAGTGCACAGAAGATCAAATGAGGGCAGAAGAAGCGCTTGCAGGTTTGGAGTCCATTAGCCAAGTAGCTGTCGATAAAACCCACGAGCAGACGTCAAGATTGCCCAAGCTAGACTTAGCAAAGTTTAATGGTGATGTACTGAAATGGACAGAATTTTGGGACAAATTCGAGGCCAGCATTGACTCCAGAAACTTGAAGGAGGTAGACAAACTGGCATACCTGCTGAGTTGTTTAGAAGGAGCAGCTTTAGCTACTGTCGAAGGGCTGGGTGCGACAAATGCCAACTACTCCATAGCAGTTGAGGTTTTGCGTAAGAGATATGGAGATGAGGAAAAGGTGATTGACGCTCACCATACTGCTATAAACAAGTTGGAGGTTGCAGCCAACATACCAAGTGAGTGCCGACAAAACCTCAGCCAAATTGAGAAGCACCTGCGAATCTTGGCAGCGCATGGGGAAGACGTTGAGAGCAAACATTTACGAGTGAAGATAGCTTCCAAATTTCCAAACCCTGTCCTTTACCAGGTGAGGCTACGAAGCAAAATCACTACGGTCACGGAACTCCGCGAGTGTCTGGAGAATGTGATCACTGCGATGGAAGAATCGGACCTACCTACTCCATCCACGTCAACATCTAATGCCACAGTTCCAGAATCTTCTACCGAGGTCTTACACAGTATCACGAGGCAACCGCTAAGGCGGGTCAATGTCAATAGGCCAAAAGGACAGAAGGAACCTCGTCGCGTAAATTTTACCTGGGACCGGAAGAGGAAGGCAAGTGCACAGGAAGGACCGGAAAATAAGAAAATGAGAAGTAAATGTGTGTTCTGCGGTCAAGGACATTTCAGTAATCAATGCGAGGAATATGCCACTTCGAAGGAAAGGAAGGAAAGGCTGGGCACTAAATGCTATATCTGTTTCAAAGAGGGACACAGGGCCACTAAATGCTATAAGGCCACTAGGACTAAGTGTTACCATTGCAAGAGGCAACATAACACAGCATTATGTGATAAGAAGTTTGCCACTGCCCGAAGTAAGTCCAACTTTCCTTCCAATGTTAACAATGACAAAGAATTTAGTTTCCTTGCTAATGTAGTATCCTTTTTGCAGACGGCAACGGCCCAACTAATACACAACAATAAAACTGTCCCATGTCGGTTGCTCCTTGATTCTGGCAGTCAACGGAGTTATCTGACCACCAAAATGGCAAAACAATTGGACCTGACTGTGAACGCTAAGGATCAACTTGTCATCTTCACATTTGGATCAACTACTCCAAAAGAAATGTCCAGTCCATCGGCAGAGGTTAGGTTAGTGACCAAAAGAGGAACTCAAAAGGAGATAAGAGTGAACTTAGTACCTCATATCACAGACCGGATTTCAGTACCTGAATGGAGAGCCGAAGACATTAATGTTGACTTATGTGCAGATGACAACTCAGTTGGAGAAGGTATAGACCTCTTGATTGGCAATGATTTTTATTTTTCCTTCATACGCAGTGAGCACATTAAAGTCCAAGAAAACTTGTACCTCATCAACACAGATTTCGGCTGGATTATCTCGGGCAATTACGACCTAGATCAAGAAGGCGACACATTGTCTATTGTAACATATTGTCAATGTCATGAGCCAGGATGTCCATACTTTAATGAGCCTGATCTTCCACTGCGTACCATTGATATGAAATTTCTTTGGGCCCTTGAAAGTATAGGGATTACAGACTCTCCGAAGACCGCTCGAGAAGAGGAAGCAGTGAGACTTTTCAATGAAACTGTAAAGTATAAGGATGGAAGGTATGAAGTCAAATGGCCTTGGATTGACTTTCCGCCAGAATTACCTTCTAACTTTGGACTGGCATACGGGCGATTGAAAAGCATGCTACGACGTTCTGATGCTGAAACAATAAAGGACTATGAAGATATACTGAAAGAACAATTAGAAGCCGGTATCATAGAAGTTGTCGCATCACAACCTAGCGACAAAAATGTGCCTGTTCATTATTTAGCACATCATATAGTCAAACAAGATGGTAAACGAGGCAGGATTGTTTACGATGCTTCTGCAAAAGGTAATGAACAGAAAAGCTTGAATGAGTGCCTGTATCGAGGTCCGTCTATGATCGAAGACATGACTGCTTTAATTCTTCAGTTTCGGACTGGACAGATTGGTTTAACTGCAGATGTAGAGAAGGCATTTCTCCAAGTTGGACTGCAAGAAAGTGATAGGGAAGTTACCCGATTCTTGTGGGTGAAAGACCCAACTAAAGAACTGAGTGAAGACAATTTGCTTTATTTCAGATTCTGTAGAGTGCCTTTCGGAATTATTTCAAGCCCTTTCCTGCTGACTGCAACAATAAGGTATCATTTTGCGCAGACAAACCAACCACTGCTAAAGAAAGTCGCAGATAAATGTTATGTGGACAACCTAGTCACAACTGCAGAATCTGTAAGTGAAGCAAAGGAAGTATACAGAGAGACAAGAGAAGCCTTTGGTGAGCTGGCAATGAACATAAGAGAGTGGACTTCAAACTCTGAAGAGTTCATGGCTAGCATTCCAGAACTACAGAGAAACAAGAACTTGGATTCTGTAAAGGTACTCGGACTTTTATGGGACTTAAAAGATGACACCTTGCGACTCAAGTTGAATGACAATATGCTTGAAAAGGATGTCTTACAAGTGAAGACCAAAAAGGATGTACTCAGAATGCTGGCACGTTTTTATGACCCTTGTGGTTTTATAGCACCACTTATACTGCCAGCCAAACTTCTATTTCAAGAACTTTGTATAAAAAGGGTTAAATGGGACACACTAATGCCTGAGGACCTAAGAGATAAGTGGAACAACATTGTCAAGAACTTACAGACTACAAAGTCAGTCATGTTACCAAGACATGCAGGCGGTGAAAAAGAAAGCAAGTATGAGATACATGCATTTACAGATGCCTCAAAGAACGCCTATGCCTCTGTTGTATACTTGCGAACAACAACAGGTAATGAAACGAAATTGTCTTTCTTAATGGCTAAGAGCAGAGTAACGCCAGTAGAAGACAAAGAGGATCTCAAGATTCCACGCTTGGAGCTGTTAGGTTATCTGATTGGCAGTCGGCTACTCAAATATGTCCGAGATAACTTAGACCTACCATTACAGCAAGCTTACCTGTGGACTGATAGTCTCATTGTTCTGAGCTGGATGAAATCGAGCAAACTACTCCCACCCTTTGTGTCAAGACGTATAAATGAGATCAAGGAGAGCAAAGATGTGCAATTTCGTTATGTCAACACTCATTTGAATCCAGCTGATTTAGCCACACGACCGGAGCTATGGCAACAAAAGAAGGACTTGTGGTTGAATGGTCCGGAGTTCCTCACCCAGCAACAGGATTGTTGGCCAAACATCACGAAGGTTGACGAACATACAGCTTTGCTTTCGGCCGGGGAGGCTCTGGACGCTGTAGACGGTCCAGAGATGGTAGAGAAGGGTTACGAAGACAGTAATCTGCATGAAGATGTAGATATAATGGATTTACCTGTGGCGACAGAACAACCCGCACCTGAAACTCATCAACACGAAGACGTAGACATGATGGAGCTACCTACGCCGACAGCGCAATCTAATGACATAATAAGAAAATTGCAAACAGAATATTTTCCCGACGAAGTCGCTGGCAAACAGACTCATTTAACGCGCAACTTAGGCTTATTCCTCGATGTGGATGGAATATTAAGATGTAAAGGGCGCATGTCAAACACCAATTGGACATATGACAAGAAACATCCTGTACTGATACCGAGAAAATGCGACTTCACTAACGAGATTATAAAAAGTACTCATGAGTCCAACTACCATGTAGGAGTAGCACACACGTTGAGTATTATAAGAGAAAAATACTGGATACCGCAAGGGAGAGCAGAGGTAGAGCGAGTAATTAGAAAATGTTCTCAGTGTGTGAAATATGGAGGAGGTCCATATAAGCTGCCGCCTACTCCAGCGCTACCAGCAGAGAGAGTAAATTATAGTAAACCGTTTACTTATACCGGAATGGACTATTTTGGACCGATGTTCGTGAGTACTGAGTCTGGAAAGGAAAAACGCTGGATTTGTCTGTATACATGCTTAGCTGTGCGCGCCATTCACATGGAGGTGGTAAATAACTTAACAGCCGATGAATGTTTACTGGCTTTAAGAAGATTTACAGCGACAAGAGGCGTGCCGCTAAAGATTGTTTCAGACAACGCTCTTCAATTTAAGTTAACAAGCCAAGTACTTTCTGAAAGCTACTGCAAAGAGAATGGAATTCAATGGAAGTTTATACCGCAGTTAGCTCCTTGGCATGGAGCCTTTTACGAGCGACTTATAGCGATAGTGAAACACTGTCTTAAACGCACGGTAGACAAACATCTGTTAAATGACACTCAGTTGCTAACGGTCATAAAGGAGGTAGAGGCGGTCGTGAACTCTCGTCCGTTAGTTCGAGTCGGTACGGAACTTGAACATGTACTGAAACCGTCCGACTTCCTATCACTAGGAAAATGTTTAGAGTTCGATCTAGAAGCAACAAGTACCGGCACGTATACGAAGGTCGATCTCATTCAAGGCTGGAAGAGAGGACAGACCATATTAAATGAATTTAAAAGGATGTTTGAAGACCAGTATTTACCTAGTCTGCGTGAAAGGTACAATAATTCGTACCAGCAACCACGAGTGAAATCGCACCAAGAACCTCGTCTTGGTGACATCGTACAGATAAAAGATGATTCTCAGAAGAGAGGTCGCTGGAAGGTCGGGAAAATTGTATCGCTGATACAAGGACGTGACGGACAGTGCCGAGTAGCGAAAGTCAGAGTTGGCAACTCTGAATTTACTCGCTCCATTGGTCATTTATACCCGTTAGAAACCGAGGTAGCCCCAGCACGAGAAGAGATCACCAGGACAAACAGTCAACAACAACCGGAAATAACTGTCCCAAAGGTGATTCAAGACAATCCTGAAATGATCATCAAAAATGTAGAACAGTTGGAAGCGACCCCAGCTGAGACTTCTAATACTGAACAACCTGAAGCAGTGGACGTTTCAGACCTTGCTGACACACCTGTAGTTATGGACGAAACAGTTCATGTCAATGGTGATACAGCTGTTGTAGATGGAGTTGCTCTTGGTGATGAGGAACTACTCAATGCATCACACTGCGGTGATGATTCTGGTGAGGTTGAACCGACCAGAAAGAGGAGGGACGCGGCTATAAAGGCGAAGGAGAAGATCGCCGAGTGGACGCGTCAATTATTTGCCATATTATAAGCCCCAACAAGCTCTCTCTCTCGCCTTCGGGAGTGTCGCGGTAAAGCGCGATTTGGACCGAACGGTGAGTGAATCGGAACTGTCTTTGTATTTTTATGTTGGTATTTCTGCTTGTGATTCGGGAGGGAATATATTTTTTGACGTGGACAGGGGTGTGGGGAGAGTATGGCGGGAAGTGCGACGAGAAGGGTAAGAAGATTTGTGCAAAGTGTCTGATGATAAATATGATGTGAATAGTAAAACAAGTGAAATCACAGTAACTGGTGAGTCACATTAAACGCTTCTTACATATGTCGTACCCCATTGTAGAGCAATATGATCACAAGAATGAACCGTACAATAATCAATAGTAATGCAACTACAGTGCATGTTAAGTACACAACACAAGGTAACTAAACCTTGTATCACAATCCCGAACCGAGTTGTGGTTCAGGTGGTCAGGGCTGGCTATTAGGGGATTTGTTGGGAGGCCAGTGGGCGGAAGCCCGATTGTGATTATAAATTGAGTACAATAGCATCTACAATAAAAGTAGAACGATGAGGGTTCATTTCAAAGATCATATTGCGCTAAAATGTGACTACAATTAAGAGTATATTGCGAAGCAGTTAAATACACCACGTGAAGTTGCCACAAGATGCATCCAGCACCAAGGCAGTATCAGCATGGCATCCCAGTTAATTACTCAGTTCTGTTTCAAAATAATTTTAGTCACACTTTAAAATTTCCTAATGACACACCGAGGCAACGAATAGCAAGCACGTGTTTAAAAATTGGGTCGTAAGTTTAAAAACGCGCCAGTTCATGTCACGTACCAGACATTATACAATGCGTAGGTTATGCGTAGGTAACGTTACGCGTGAGTTTGTCACACACACCTACCTGGCTAACCCACGACTTTGTTGTAACAGGAGTTCCCTTACACCCATTTGTAGGCTTGTAACGTTCTAACACAACTAACTTGCATTACGCTTAGTACTTCCCTCACAGTTTTACCTACGATAAAATCGAAAACACGAACGTTAAACAATTGCTTTTGTCTCCTAGAGTACCTTTATTCTGACGGGTTCCAAAATGGTGATTTTTTCAACCACACATCAAGTGACTCGGCACCAATCACGCAGCTATGGAATTACGAATAGGTACATGCTATTATCGGGCAATGTTACTGAACAAGGCAATACCATTTTCAGACAAAAAGAAATCAATTTCTTGTTTGGACACAAACACAACGTTTGCAACATCAGCAAAAACTAAGCAGCGAGCGACAAACAAAACTATCGCAAAAGTAAAAAACACTCCACGCACTTTTTAGGACTGCGATAAACCGTCAGCAACTGCCGCTAGCAGGCAGGTTATATTTTAACCATAGAAGAAATAAAAAAAACCAGTGTAAAATGGACTATCAAATTGTGGCAACAGATCTGTCTTTTTCGACATAACAAACCAATTTATTTAATTAGAATTTTGACTATACATAATTTTCTTCACTATATCGTACTACGACTAAAAACATTAACCATCCATATCGATCATAATAGCCGCTTGCTCAACTATATTAACCTTTTTGACCTTCGCCTGGCCAATCATAGTGCAGTAATCGCAAATTTCGGCTAAGCTTTTTATTCCATACGAATTGTATGCCGTTTCCGCTCCAAGTTGTTTGCTCTATGATTTTAACATTATTTGAGGGTAGGTTACAATTTACAATTCAACTTGAGCCACTAATGCACGTATTCAGAAGCGGGATTAAGCCACGCCGCGCGGTCTTATCTCACTGAGCCACCTCGCGCGGTCTATAGCCTTTAATATAATGTAAATGGCCTAGATCCGAGTTGTTAAGCAAAATTAGAGCCTGAATGTTAAATTAGTTGTGTAATCTACCTTGTATTTTGTCTGGATAAGCCTTACATGAACTAAAGTTGCAAAATGTTTGTACCTTTGGCATCGTTAGGAACATTCTGATAGTCCTGTAGGCTTATTGTCTAACTCGCTCGCAATCGCCATCGTGTTTATTGACACTGTCATTGACAGTTCTTGTATGAATGTGACAGCTAGCTGATTCCGATGCCAATTGTCAGCCCATACATGAACTGTCAAAATGAACACGATGGCGATTGCGAACAAGTTAGACAATAAGCCTACTGTTTTAGAATGCGTGTTTTCTGAATGTTTGTTATTCTTCGACGCTGAAACGGCTGAACGGATTTAGATCAAATTTGGTATGCAGATAGCTGGGGCGCAGGCAGATCCCACGTATATGCTACTTTTTATCTCAATACTATACACAAGCATTATACGTGTACTTAACGTAATACCACGACGTAGTTTTAGGAGATGTTCTAGCCGTCTGGTGTTAACTTAGACCACATTTTGTGTTTTGGCAAAATAAATAATATGTAATGAATATATGAATACATAAGTAGTAGGTTGTAAAGCAGAAAAGGCCTAACCACCTTATTCATAAACGCTCTAAGGGCTTCTGCTAACTTAGCAATCGTTTGTCCTTACCTGCGAAAGGTAAATGTCAAAGTGACAGATAAGGAAGGACTAACGATTGCTAAGTTAGCAGAAGCCTACAGAGCGTTTATGAATAAGGGGGTAAATATACACCTGTATACCAAACGGGTATATTAATATTTTCTAATATTTAACAAGTTCATTTTCAAAATTCTTGTAGGATATACAACCGAACAAGATAATTATACTACATATCTGCGTAATACATCATCAAACATGATATTTCAACTGGAATATAACTTTCGATTTATGAGAACGTTGTTAGGGAAAATAAAGGAGAATTCCTGTGAAAGGAAAATCTCGAATGTGTTTTCTTCATTAATTTAGTTGATGGATATATTTATGAGTAACAAACATTTTTTTCCTCGTAACGGCAAAGTAAGAACATATTTTTTTGTTTGCACTCACGATCCACTGTTGCTTCTATATTTAGCACAGTTTTTTTAATGAGTTGTGATTTCGTCAA
This sequence comes from Pandemis heparana, assembly GCA_963854515.1. Lineage (NCBI taxonomy): Eukaryota > Metazoa > Arthropoda > Insecta > Lepidoptera > Tortricidae > Pandemis > Pandemis heparana. Next base: position 4,987,332 of record OY978031.1, read on the forward strand.
TATGCCATACGGGCTATTAAAAAAAATACGATGGGAAATTCAAGGAGCAATTGCAGATTCACGAATAGATTTGAAGCTGTCGGACTTCTATATATTATACTGGCTGTTGGAAGCGACTTCGTCTGCAAAGAATTCGTTCATCGCTATCCCGCGGGAATTTTCCGGGATAAAAAGTAGCCTATGTGCTATTCCAGACTTTTCTCTATGTGCCGAATTTCATCCAGATTCGTTGGGCCGTTCTGGCGTGATTGGTTAACAAACAAATATCCATCCATCCATACTTTCGAATTTATAATATTAGTTAGATCATAAAAAAATGAGTGATTCGGTTAATTGCACTAAATAATCATTAAGTGATTAATTGCATAACCCACAGAAGATTCATAATTATTTTATCTTTATCACAGCAGATATTAAATGTGACTAATTTGCTATCTACGCCCACAATCATGCTAAACGTGACCTTTAGGTCTTATCTTAGGCCGTGTCTATCCCGTAAGGGGTTAAGACGTGATTTATATATGTACTAACTTCTACCCGTGACTTCATTTGCGTAAAATTATACATAATATAAACCTTCTTCTTGAATCACTCTATTTATTAAAAAAAATCGCATCAAAATCTGTTGCGTTGTTTTAAAGATATAAGATTACTAAGGGACAGACAGACAAACTTTGTTTTAAACTATGTAGTGATGTATGCAAATCTTATCGTAGCACAAAACAAACTAATAAAATAAAGATACAACTCTTCATTGTAAAAAGGCATCACGGCTTTTTCATCAAAACAAATAAGGCGTAAAAACCTGAATATAAAGAAATTTGGTTTTTCTTCGCTACACAATAAAACATCAACACTTCCTTATGTATTGAAAATAACGATGTTAAGAGGCTGACAACACCTAATTTTGTTGAAATTGATGTTATTTAAGCACTTTTTTGAGAAAAACTACACACAAAAAAAATACAAAAAAAATATTATGTTAATTTTCATCATATTTCAAACACGCTAGACGGACTCGATAAATAATTGAACAAAATCGGCTCGATAGAAAATAATTGCAAAGATTGGTCTTAAAATCATCATTAAACGGTTCTATGTCTTTATTTTTTCGACGTATGGGTCTGCAATTAAAAACATGAAGTCAACATATTCATACCTACACGGCTAACGAGTCATATTTCACAAATAATCCATACTTTTTATTATTTATTCTTATTTGTGTCTTATTTGCAAGATTTTAGACGCGCGCCAAGCTGCCGGAATAGTTTCTTCTTTTTCACTCACAGGCACGCGAACCGTATGTGTGAAGAGTGGCGCTGCTCAAGGTCATTTGCTGTTGACAGCGCCTTAATTGTAACAATTTAACTGTAGTAATTTAAGTGGATATGTTAGTAAGAGCGTAATACGTTTGACCACAATCAATCCTGACATATATATATACCAGTAAGGTTCAAAAGTTCCTGGCCGTATATATTTAAAAGAAGAAAACAAGAAACAAATGAATGTCATTTTATTTGTCATTTATTCAGCTATTGTGTGGATAATTTCGTGGTTTGTAACTTTCGTTTTCATAAAATTTTCTTCGATTTAAATATAAAAAGCGGTGTAATTTGTACAATGTTCAAATTGGAGTATCGATCAGTGATAAAATTTCTGACAAAGGAAGGCATAAGTCCAACTATAATCAAAGAAAGGTTAGATAACGTGTACGGGAATTCCTCCCCTTCGTTTTCGACTGTTAAGGATTGGTGTAAGCAGTTTCGTTTAGGGCGTGAGTCCATCGATGACGAACCCCGACCAGGCCGCCCTGTTGAGGTTCTTACGCAAGATAACGTCGATTTAGTCGAACAAGAGGTACTGAAGGACAGAAGACTAAAGACGAAGGAAATAGCGTCAAGAACGGGACTTACGAAAATAACAGTCCTTAGGATTCTACACGACCATCTAAACATGAATAAGGTTAGTGCAAGATGGGTCCCGAAACTTCTCTCGAGTGCTCAGCGAGCTGAACGAGTGGCGTGCTCCAAGGAACTTTTAGAGGAGTTCAAGTCATGTGAGAGTGAATTTATCCAGTCCATTGTTACCGGAGACGAAACTATGGTCTTATACTATGATCCTCTTTCGAAAAGAGAGTCGATGGAGTGGCGTCGTTCTGGGGAAGCACCCCCTCGAAAGGCAAAGGTGTGCCAATCTACCAAAAAGATAATGGCCACAATATTTTGGGATTGCGAAGGGATATTGCTTATAGATATCAAAGAACGCAATCAGACAGTAAACGGCAGTTACTATGCTTGCCTTATAGACCAGTTGCGAGAAGCAATAAAGCTTAAACGTCGAGGAAAACTCAGCAGGGGTGTCCGTCTTCTTCATGACAATGCGCCTGTCCACACGGCTGCAGTTGTAAAGGCGGCTATATCTAAATGTGGATTTAAAACAATCCGTCACCCACCTTACAGCCCTGATCTAGCCCCAAGCGACTATTTTTTATTTTCTAAACTTAAATCGGACTTAAGGGGGAGAAAATTTTCGTCCGATGATGAGGTCGCTGCTGCAGTTTTCGAGCATTTCGAAGACAAAACTTCCGAATATTATTTTAAAGGCATAGAAATGTTAATCAAACGATCTGAAAAATGTATAACAATAGGAGGAGACTACATTGAAAAATAAAAATATTTTTTTTAACCTAAACGTTAATTTTCATTATTAGGCCGGAAACTTTTGAACCTTACCACGTACATTGGCAAGGCTTACGTAATTCCACTTAAGAACAAAAATTACGGTTCCATTGACATAGAAAGTTGAATGAAAAGTGACACTTTATTTTTACAGTATATTACGGTGAATAATTTCTTAAATTGCGTATAGTAAAAAGCCTATTCATTCAATGACTGACTCATCAACGAGAAGCTCAAAACCTTGACCCTAGAATATTGAAACTTTAGTTAAGAGACTTTTCTGTCGTACAAAAGAAAAGGGCCGGATTTGTCGAATTTCGAAGCGAATACGGTTGTTTTGAAATCCACGATCCTGTATTGACATACCAGTATCACGGTAATATTGACCGTCTAATGCATGCCAATAGGACATTCCTAACCCACATAGGTTTTAAAAAAAAAGCGACGGGTAGCACTCCGGGAATGCCGGCAGAAGTGAAAACAGCAGGTTAGATTAGATTTTAATGTTGTAACCTCCATGACGCTCAAGACGCGTACCGCACTGACCGCTTACAACAAAACGTACGTATTATCTATATTGACAGACCTCTTAAAAATGTGCTAATGCCCTAGTACTTTTGCTCTACAACTCAACAAAAAAACACTTCAATTCATTCGTATTTCAAAATAAGCTCTTAGAGGATCTGATATCCTGGTACTTAAACTCTCCCTCCGTCTTACGCCTGACGCGAGTTTAACATTTTTAAAGTGCCCAACGCGGCTAAAGAAGTTTTCACTTCAAAAATCGTCTATTCGTACTTCAAAAATCTGTCTGGCGGGCGTCAAAGTAAATAACGTAGGGCTTTCTTATAATTCGCAAAGTATCCGGTCGATGCAGGACCGTAAACACTAACGAAGGTTAAGGCGCTGTCAACAGCAAATGACCTTGAGCAGCGCCACTCTTCACACATACGGTTCGCGTGCCTGTGAGTGAAAGAGAAGAAACTATTCCGGCAGCTTGGCGCGCGTCTAAAATCTTGCAAATAAGACACAAATAAGAAGAAATAAAAAAAGTATGGATTATTTGTGAAATATGACTCGTTAGCCGTGTAAATATGAATATGTTGACTTCATGTTTTTAATTGCAAACCCATACGTCGAAAAAATAAAGACATAGAAACGTTTAATGATGATTTTAAGACCATAATATTTTCTATCGAGCCGATTTTGTTCAATTATGTATCGAGTCCGTCTAGCGTGTTTGAAATATGATGAAAATTAACATTATATTTTTTTTGTGTGTAGTTTTTCTTAAAAAAGTGCTTAAATAACATCAATTTCAACAAAATTAGGTGTTGTCAGCCTCTTAAGAATAGTACATTACATTCCGGGGGTGGTGAATGGTGAAATAAAGAATGTCTCAGATCGCAGGAACTTGCGCACGATCCAAAGGCGAGGGCGATAAACATGCGACCTGAGGCTTTCTTTATCACCGCCCGAGGTGTGTACACAATTTTACGACTACCCCTAGCCAGGAACTGGAAATTTCCGCTCGAGCAGCGGCGGGTAAATTGCTACTTACAACGTATAATAATAAACAAACAGATTTATTCGAGACATTTCCGCGTAAGATATGCTAAAAATACTTTGATCAACTTACGGGGAAAACTACTTCGGTCTGGCCAACTAATGCATGCAAGTATCTTCTATAGATTAAGACTAGCTGTTGCCAGCGATTTCGTCTGCAAAGAATTCGTTTATCGCTATCCCGCGGGAACTACGCAATTTTCCGGGATAAAAAGTAGCCTATGTGCTGTTCCAGACTTTTCTCTATCTCTGTGCCAAATTTCATCCAGATCCGTTGGGCCGTTCTGGCGTGATTGAGTTAAAAACAAACAAACATCCATCCATCCATCCATCCATCCATCCATCCATCCATACATACTTTCGCATTTATAATGTCAATAGATAGCTTACTTAGTACAGCCCGTGAGCTCTTACAATGTCATTCGGGTTTGTTGCTGTCTCACTCATTCTTATGAGTTTGATTTGATACTTGTATCGACCAAGTGAGGGAGAAAGCAAACCCGAATGGCATTCTAAGGGTTCACCGACTTTAATTATAATTATGACACTCCACGCGGAAAAGTTAGGACGTTTCATCAGCCAACCAAATGAACCGTGCCGTGTCATTGATTGATATGATATACAGACATCACTAAGCCTTAATCACACGTCAAACATAACCCCTTATTTAAGGAAAAGTTACCGGAGCAAATACAAAATCCGATCGTCATTTCAAACTCACTTTGAACAGAAACAAAGTTTTGTTCAAATTTCACGAGCCGTGATCCTCGCCACGCTTCGCATTCAATTGGACCGTCGCACCTTTATATAATATGACAATATGACAATGTAACCTCGCGATTCGTACGTATATAACGATTGTATACACAAACGTTAACGCCGGTATCGTTTTCATCTGCAATCACGCGTATGAATTCCTTTTCATTACTTTCAATCCTTTGAGACACGGAGCCTTTGAAATGAGGATAAGATCTTCAGCTGCAGATCGTTTCAGAAATATCTACTACTAGCTGTTGCCTGCGACTTCGTCTGCAAAGAATTCGTTTATAGCTATCCCGCGGGAATTTTCCAGGATAAAAAGTAGCCTATGTGCTATTCCAGATTTTTCTCTATCTATGTGCCGAATTTCATCCAGATTCGATGGGCCGTTCTGGCCGTTCTCGATTTTCGATTTTTGTGTTAGTTTGGATCACTATCACCGTCACTCGGTAAACCTGACGGCAATCAGCAAGCAGTGCTTGCGCTGCTGTTTTCACTTCTGCCGGCACTCCCGGAGTGCTACCCGTAGCTTTTCTGTGATTGTCATGAATAAACTTTTTATTTCTTTCTTTCAATGCTCACCACTTACCATCAGGTGACCCATTTGCTGGTGTATAAAAAAATGACCTCATTTAACTGATAACTACACAGTTAAGAGTTTCAGGACAGTTTGGACAGGCATTTAATTAAGTCCACGCTCAGTACTGCACCAACTTTACAAACTCAGACAGCTTACCGCAACTTGGATGACTGATTTCTCATCAGATATAGCACAGTGTATATACAATCCTTCATAATTATAAGGGACGACAGTTGCCTAACTTCCCTAAGCCTGTCTCGATATTAGTTATGGTTTCCTATGAAGTCAAGAGGGGATATAATTTAATACAGCTGAAATTAATCGGCCTACGTTTATATAGTTTGCGGAACAGTAGGAGTATTGTTTCAAGTTACAGTAAATTGTTTGTGTGACGTGACATGACATGACATGTCATCAAAGTTAAAACTTATAGTAATTCAATCTATCAGTAAGTTTTGACATCAAAAATGTCTCGAACGCGTCCGCATCAACTTCTCAATTACTGATTTGTTCCCGATTTGCCGGATTCCTGTTTAGCCGGATTCTTGATTCGCCGAATTCCTGTTGAGAGGAGGCCTGTGCCCAGCAGTGGGACGTGTATAGGCTGAAGATGATGATGATGATGATCATAAGACATTTAAGTAATACATCGTTTCTTGAAACAATTCCTTTTAAGTGATGATTCAGCCAATTAAAAACGAGTCATCTTTTAGTACCAAGTATATCAATAAAATACGACAAAACAATCTACTCGTAAGTATGTAGGTTAGGTACTCATCGAAGACCATTGAATCCGCTTTTAGGATACTTTATTCAAGCAATACTATATCTCCTGTCTTGCGGGTGGTAGGACCTCATGCAAGGTCCTTCCGGATCACCGTCTTCATCGCTAATCCTGCTACCAAACAGCAGTGCTTGCGCTGTTGTGTTCCGGCGTTGAGGGTAGACAGCCGGTGAAATTACAGGCACATAAGGTATTCTATCTTAGCCCTCTAGGCTGGCAACGCATCTACAATCCTCTAGTGCTGCGGGTGATCATCAGAAACGGGGGCGAAGCCGCAGGCAACAGCTAGTTACTTATATAGATTGATTTAGCAGACGTTAATTTAAAAGTATAAGACTGGTAATGCCATTCGGCCAATGCTCGCAGCCAACTGCCATCTTGAATACCAAATTAGTGCAGAAATAAACTGGTCGCGTAATAAGGGAGGGATAATGTTATTAATGGAAGCAATTTTTATTCTTGGTAGCTCTCTATCAATCCAGGGATAGATATAGTAATAGCTACTTCAGCTCAGAGCCATTAGGGACCATTCATGAAGTAGGTCACACAATTATAAGCCGACAGTTTAAACGAGTTCTCGCCCGCGCGGCACAGGGGTGCGGGGTAGGACGACTAAGGGGACCGAGAGGTGCGGGGGGCAGGCGCACTACCCGCCCGCACCTCTCTCTGTCCCCTTTGTCGTTCTACCCCGCGCCCCTGTACCGCGCGGGCTGGACTCATTTAAACGGTCGGTTTATAGAAGGAGAGAGATCTGGTAATTTATGACACACGAACAAAATAATTGCAGACTTTATAGAAAACCGTGTGGGGGGGGAGGGGTCTGAATGTTAAGAAATTGGTGTGATTTACATTGACGACCCCTTACTGTTCGTTTTTCTTCGGAATTGGTGTGACGAACTCGTTACTGTTCAGTATTATGGTAAGTTTTTTGGCAATGCGCGTCACTTAGCGATGCTGTTTTGCCTATAGTAAGGCCTGTTCGAGATGAACAGCACGGGAGTTATGTGCTACGCTCTTTTCCCACTGCCCCCTTGTCTTAGCGGCGGCACTAAAAACCCATCTGGTATTCCCTTAATACCATTGGGAGTTCGAGATGTCTGTTCTGTACCAACAGTGAAATATATCTGCCACCCAAAGAAAATTCTTTTTCACGTCATAAAATACAACGTCAAGTTTCAAATTCGACTTTAGCGACCTTCATTTGATAGGAAATCGGGTGAAAAGTGATAGGGCACTTGTTTGGTCGATCCTACCTTTATTACAGGGGTAGTTAACCTTTTTTTACACGTTCCAGTCATGCTGTCACGGGTAACAATTTTTAGCCGCGAGCTTTCATTCCGTTTCCCAACATCTCAAAGAGCTCAAATTTTCTTTCACATGACTTAACTTGGTACACTTCACAGTTCAATAGGCATTTTAATATACCTCTAGACTCCGAAACGTCGAAACGGAGCTGTTCACGGTAACCAGTTTGTACTAGTTGAGCGTGTTTGACTTTTTGTTTTCCCGTCCCAAAGTCCGTGGTGTGACGAAATAAACAAACGTCAGAGTAAGCCTTTTGCCGTAACGCCGGGCACGCCCGTGTTTTCAAACAAAACATTTATGCTAATGTGTCACATGACAATATCGAATATGATTTGGCTGGAAAAAATTGGAATAAATTAAGACCGGAAGGAATGGCGTGCATTAGAAGAGACCTACACTCAGCATTGGGTGGATTATGGTTGAAGAAGACCGTATCCTCTTGAAGATGTATTAGAATTATTCCGGAATAATTCAGCAGGTGATTGGATTAGTTTGATTTGATCACTCCTCTTAGTGTTTCATCGTACCTAATGTTTAGAAATTAAATCACCCCATTGACATCGTAGACTTTGAATATCGACCAATGCATTAAACCATCATCCACGTAAAAAATGCTGAAAAACATTCACAGGAGTATTCTGTTCCAACCAATTATTTGTTTTAAATCTTCATCGGTGTATAAATACTAGAATTGTAGTCATCGTCGTATCTCGATGCGGATGCGGACCATTCAAACATTATCCGTCCGACATATTTTACATAATAGAACTAACCGTAACTTCATGAGATGCAATGTTGATCGAAAGTAAAGATGTCAAATATTACCTGTAACAAAAACAAAAATCATAAGTACACTGACGGTAAAACAAGAAATTAATATACATACATACATATCGTCACGCCTCTTTCCCACAGGTGTAGGCAGAGACTACTTTGTTCCACTTGCTACGATCCTGACATACCTCTTTCGCTTCATCCACATTCATCAATCTCTTCATACATGCTCGTCGGTTTTGGGTACTCTTGACCTGGCCTTTTTCCAAAACGTCCCCAATTTGATCATGGAACGTCCGCCTAGGCCTTCCCCTCCCAACGCACCCATTCACACTCCCCGTATAAATCTGTTTAGTTAATCTTCTTTCATCCATCCTCTCTACGTGATCAAACGAACTGAGCATACTTTTTTCTATCCTAGTCACTATATCTTCTTTCACACCAGCGCGTTCCCTTATCACACTATTCTTTATTCTATCTTTCAGTGATACACAGGTATTCAGTGATAGTGAAGAAATTAATCGACTTAAATTAAACAAATCAGTTGGTAATGCAACTTATTTTGATGATCATCCAACTAATTCAAATCGGCTACCAGATCCAGTAGACTAAGCCGAGCTGAGATAAAGTGATAGTAACTAAAAACTTTTCTTCGGAGACTTTTTTCTAAATTACCCAGCATTAATGCTGTTCAACTGGCGTCACCGAAAATAATTGACGTTTTAAAGCAAACGAGCCGTCTCAGGGAAGGCAAGGTAACTCAATTTGCAAATCTAATTTTGTACAAAGTAAACCTTCTATGAAGATACTCTGCTACATAAAGTCTACTTAGAAATAAGTGAAGACGTGCATAAGATGAATTTTTTGATGATAAGCAAGTGAGTTTGAAAATTAAAAGCAGACCAGTACGTGATAACGGAGAGGTTAAGAATAAAATGCGATCTTATTGTTTGTAAACAGAGGAAATTGCGACTTCACAAATCAAAAGAGGAAAGATAATATTTTAATCAAGGAAGCCACACTAGAGATTACGTTAACGGTATATATAATACTAGGGTTACGTTATTTTCACGTGACGGCATTCACTCGATCTAATACAATATCAGGATGCCAGTAGACATCAAATACGCAAACTAATCTAATAACAAAAAGATTGATAGGAGCACACAATATCCGGCCGTCAGCAAAAAACGAATCAAAACATTTCGCAATATTAGAAACAAATTCGACGCGCGAGAAGGGAAAAAATAATTTTCCACGGCGTCAAATCAAATGTAACCAAATATGTATTACGTTTCAGTATAAAACAGGATATTAAAGTAGGGGGAGATAATACGCCATGTAGAATGATTTAACGTGAGCTTTGTGTTTGTGTAGAAAGGGTTGAGATTCGTATGGATGGTGTAAATGTTAGTAGGAAAAAGGATGACTTAGTTACGTGGGTTTATGTAGATAAAGGTCCAGATAATTATTCAGTGGAGCCAAGCTTTGATTTCGCCGCTTCTGTTAAAATATTTTTCAGGGAGTAGCTTTTTTTGGAGGATTCACGCTATTATTTGTTTGACAACACAAAAATAGGGTATCTGTACTCTCAGTAGGGAGCCAAATCGCCTTCGTAAAATACAAAAACAAAAATTTTACCAACTTCACAAATCCGTAAATTTATGAAGTTTGTTACTTCTTAACTGCTTTTGTTGAAATTTGGCATTCTGATCCATTTAGTTGCGGGACACAAACAAACCTACAAGGGATTAGGCAGTGTACATAATCACAAGCACCGTTGGTGAACATTCTTCATTATAGTCTCTAATTAAAAACTATGTCAAATTTTATAACACAGAAACATTAAATTAAAGACTACATACAAGAAAGACGAGTTAATCTTCTTTCCATCCAAACCATTTCAAACATCACCACGCCAACCGCCTCAAGTAATTTGTACTCTTTGTAAGCAATCAGCATAATTTAATATATTATTTACTTATGAAATTCCTTAACGAATCATCAAGTCCTTTAAAGGGCGAGTACTTAGTAATTGCCTTAAGACTTCAAGACGCATATTAGGATATTGCCGCTTTTGAAAGACTTTTGATTATACCAGGTTGGAAAATTCAAGTACGTATAATACCTTTGCGTAATTAATATCAGTAAATAACGCTTCAAATTAATTGGCCGTTAGGTAACTCGAAGCCAAGATCCTCTATAATATAAATAATATATGAAGTGATATAATACCACGGGGACTGGAGTCAGTCAATCTTGGTACTGTTTCTTGGTCCTTAATCTTCCAATCTGTATGGGCTTCCAATGCTTACCTAATCCTCTTCATCATTTTGATATTTGAAAGAAAAGAAAGAAAACATTTATTCATTATAGCATAGCATTACAAAAACAAAAGAAAAAAAGAATGAAAAAAAAAACATAACAACATGCATTACGAAATGGTCCCATCTCAACATAATGCTGATTTGATAACTAACGTTTTGATATTATTGTATCTTTTATGCAACTTACCGTGAAAAAATCGTTTAAAAGTATTGACTGAATGGAATCCGTGATATCTTTCAAGGTGTTGCTTTTTACAGTGTTTAATAATAAAGAGTACTGTATTTTTCAAAGATAATGAAAGAACTAAGGAAACCACGCTAGACATAAATTATAAATTTCACACATAAATGGTATAAGTCACATATAATACCATTTAGCGACCTGAATACAACCAGCTCTGTTAGAAAGTTCCCACAGTCCCCAAGAGCGCATAAACTATCAGGTTACAATACAACCTTACTACAACCAATATGGTTGTGCCACATTGTTTTCTTGTAATACAAAATGCCGTTAAACGTCGGCACCGTTTAGCCGGATCAATTAATAGTGGACCGTTAGCCGCAAGCGCATCTCAAGATCCTGCTTTCTTAGCGATAATAGGGACAAGTATATTCCGTGAAGCAATAGATCCAGACGGAACTCCGGTAGCAATCAGGTCACTTTATATAAGTGTCCGTAAGGCAGATAAAAAAAATGATAAATAAAAGAAAACTATTATTAGACCAAATTCTAAGCCAACCTAAAAATCGTAAGGCTTATGTTTTTCAATTACCGATATCTTCTGAGAAAACATTAAAGCAGAGTAAACGAGCAAATTTTTAGTAATATGAAAAGTTTCCAAACTTGGACTCTCAGTCAAAAAGCAGCGATTGTTTACGTTTCACAAAACCTTTTAGTAGGTATTAGTAGAAGTTTTCTCATTATCCCAAAAGAACGTACATGCAAAGACGAACGTTCACAAAGTTCGGAACACAACAGCTGTTTCGGAACGAATTATACTGGCTAAAATTAAATTAACTTGCTTCTCACAAGTTGGGTGCCCAATGCTGAGCTGAGCATGAATGCGATGTTAATTTACTTTACAGACTTCCGCGAAAACCTGATCAAAAGCACAATTAAGCCGAATGTGAAGAAAACAAAAAATAACAAAACGCGACATAAATGGACGATCAAGAAACGGAAATCGTTGATAGCTTTTAAGGTCTACTTAAGACGTATAAAATTGCTAACGAATGAAACTAATCAAAATCACTGTTCTAAGGTTGTAAAAGCGTAGTGAATGTGAAGCTGTGTATAATCCGAAATAGCTCAATAGAAATACCATTACCAGTGAATTTTAACAGTTACTGTAAAATTGCTTTAAAAGCACTTAAGTAAATAAGATTGCGTTGCGTACGACGTGATCGTAAAAATAACTATAAAATGAACGTAAGCGGAACCTAAACGATAACAGTTCGAGTCCAAATTTCCATGTACTGGCAAAGTATAATTTGATGGCTTATGAAGGCCATTTTCAATTTCACCAGTGTTTACATAAGCTTTATGCGAGAACGACCTACATGCCAGTAGATTATATATTCAAAGGGCTTTTGTCATGCATTTGGGGAAAGAATAGAAGATCTCTGGGCTAAAGCAAAATACCACGTAATGTGCCATCAAGAGAGGCTATGACAGCCCGGCTAGCATAAGAGCACTAAGAGACTACCCGTCTCTTTCTAGAGCGAACAGTAAGAAAAAGACGGACAATCTATCTCTCGTGCTAGACGTGCAGGGGCTAATGCCGTTTGCCAACTACACTATAACTAAAGAATTTTATTTAAAAAAAACAATAATGAAAGCTTTTTTCGCTAACCGCGCTTCATTTTCAGTTCTTATGTATTGTCATTCAATAAGTCACTTCAATTCAACTAGCACAATTTGATTACACGCCCAAACCGACAGACACCGGGACAGGTGAAACTAATGAAAGGCTTGTAAAAAACCAACAACAGGAGTGTGTAAAAAGCCGTCACAATCTTATGTACAACTCAAATGCCACCATAACCCAAAGGTCAACATTCTGGGTTAAGCTCTATAATATTCTGTACCATGAAGTAGGGAGACGTGTCAACAAAATTGCTATCATAAAGTGAAGGCAGTAAAAGTGATATCGCTTTGTGAGATAACGGTGCATGTGATGGCACAGTTAGATGAAACAGACGGTGCTATTTTACGACAGCATTAAATGGTGTCTTAAGTGAATTTAAATTATGAACAGATGAACATTTAAAAACAGACAAGTCTCATTAGATTGTGTTTGCACGTGGATTTGACGTTAGTGATTATGTTATTCTCCATAAGGTATTAAGTATTGACAACACTGAAATTAGTATAACAGAAGTATTATGTAACGTAGTATACGATTTTATTGGTAAATATTACACCAAAGCATCAGGGGAACTGAAAAGGGAATTTTATTTACTCATAAAATTTTTGTCAGTATAACAGTTAACACCAAAGCGAAAACCACACACACATCAATACGAAATACACTCGTGTTGGTAACAATGCATTTGTGATAGCTCGCAAAGCTAGCACGAAGTGGAATGAGACTTTTAAAACCAGTAAAGAAATGGAAACAAAACGACTACCAGTGAATTCAGCAAAACCGCGACACGATAAAAGGTGTAAGATAAAATCCATTGCCACCGCAACAGACGTGATACTCTACACTTCCATCAATCGCAGGCAGAAAGTAATTTCGTGCAAGCACTACATCGCTGCTCTCGATCGGTCGCCTATAACTCGTTAGCTCCTCCGTCCCGCAATGAACTAACTACATCGACCTATTTTACTTTCACAGCGCGCTGAGCCGCAAACCTTAACCGCAGCGCGCATGCTCCCACTATTTTTACCTGTGTATACTTAAACTGGTACTGCAGGTGTAGTGTATGTATATACTTTAGCTTTATTAGGTTCACTTACTAACGTCAACACATTATGTGATGTTCACATTTCACGGATCGCAACATTATTTGATATTTTATCTCACTCTGGTAAAATTGCCTCAGCTAACACTTAGATTGGGGATACCCACGTATTATAAACATAGCTAGGACAAGTCATCGCAAAAACCGATACAGACAAGACATTTTTGATGTGTGTAGTTGCATTTCTGTCATAGTTATTGTTCTATTACCGTGTTGCGATTATTTTGCGATGAACTGTTCGGGCTATCATTATAAATTAAGTATAGCTTTGCCAACGGGCGACTCCTCTGGTAAGAAAGGTGACACTCAATTGAAGTATACGTAGTTATTAAGCAGAGTGGTTCATTTTTCAAGCGACACCCTTGTTCACTAATGCCACCCGTCGAGGTAGGTTCCCTTTGTGAAATTTCTCTAGGCATAATTTAAAGGGGTATTTCACTTTCATAATTATTTTGCCGGTCTAAAAACTTGATTGCATGATGAACAGTCACCAATGCCGACATTTTGACATCTTGACAGATCTTCACCTCGAAGTTTTGCTATGAAAACAACCAAGCAAGACGGTCAACAATGTCTAATTTAGGCATTTCTCAGGCATTTTCAATTTCTTTCATAAATCTTCACTCAATAGCGTGTCTTGTTGTAAGATTGTCTCTACTTTTCCAAATTAGGACAAGCACCATTATAATTTAAAATTCGAAACGAAATTAATATCACACTTGTACTTTTTTATATTAGGTACACACAGCAAAACTATTCGATATGCACCCTAGTTGTCCATGTGTGTCATTCTATACACACATCCGCACTTATCCGCTGCCTTAATTACACACACAACAATATGGTTTTGTATCCACACGAGTATTCACACTAACATGGCCTATGTGTGCTAATTGTGTTCTCTGACTACCTTCACATATCTCTTATTGTATAGGTTATTGTTATTCAAACAATTTTGCTCAATGGAAGAATAATTTCGTCATGAATAATATGAGCGCGGTGGCTCAGTCGTACTGATTGGGACTGTGAATGTTAAAGACCTCGGTTCGAATCTTGCACAAGTGTGTCTATTTTGAATTTTTTTTTTCAATTTATAACAATCTCAAAACCAAATCATGACTACAGAATAAAATAAAACAAAATAAGAAAATAAAATTATTGTTTCAAATTGTTTATTACAACATTTAAGTAATTATTATTACCATAAGACTAGAACTATTTAAATTAGCAAAATAAAACTGCATGCTTTTCCTTATAATATAACAGAAGAAGAACAACATTTATTCGTAAAACAACACACACAATAGTGACCAGTATGATTTTAGGTTAGTTAAAAATTTCTGTTACAAACATAATTTAAAATTACAATACAAATGGTAAATTGAATGCACACCACAAAAGGGCTATTTTTAAGATGTAATTTATTCGAATTAACAAGGGTTTTGAAAAGAGTATCATTTCTAAGAATTTCCGATTTATTAAGTTTATTTAAGTCTGAGAAAGATGAACGAAACGTTTTATTTGTTGAGAAATAAAGTCAGTGGTGAAATGAATCGACATGTTAAAATGACAGCCATTAACAATAACATCATTGCACACTGGATTAAATCTCCACTTTGAAGTGACTAAGCTACCTAAATTTGCTTTGGATTTTATATCAAATGGATCCCAGTTGAGAGTCATTGATGCCTTAGATTTTCTATGGGGTTTAAGTTAGGGCTTTTAGCAGGCCAGTTAATAACAGTTAAGGAATCTTGTTGGGTGCTCAGCCAGTCTTTGATTATGACACAATAATATTGTTATGCACGAAATAGGTATAATGTGCCAGTCTGGGTATTCGGACCACACAGTAGGGGGCATCACTTTTTTTTAGCACTGTTATTACGACCCCCAACCCACTAACTCACAAATCCCATGGATGACATCCAACCACTTTTTGCCACAAAATTTTTCGTCCATCTTTTTCAGACGTAAATGGTTTTTCATCACTAAAAATCACTACATTATTACCTACTCGAATCAAAATTATAAATATTCACGATCAAAGTTCATTCTTTTTCTTCTATGCTGGTGGATCCGTTGAAGCATTTTTTTTGCTGGTCTCAGTCGCACGGTTTACAACGTAGGTAACATTGTCTCTCGTTGATGTGAAATAGGTCTCTTTAGCGTGTGCGGCAACTACTTATGTCCAAATGGCGTGAAGATGAGACTTCTTGTTTTGGCACAGAAGGAATATTCTTATCGTGCCCGAAGTCTGCATAACGGTGAATCCATAATTGCAGTCTTCCGCTGCAAAATAAATGAAGTTTAATAAAAAACATTTTTCGTCAAAGAAAGTTATTTGGATACATTACGGATACAATAATAAATCATTGTTTTTAACACCATGAAGAAATTTGATGTAAAATAAGAAGTAATTATTTTATCAGACACTTTTTCTACTTACCGATATCAATAAACGCCTTGCAATTCCTTATAGAAATATTTTGTTCGTAAAGAACAATAATTTCTGCTCTTTTCTAAAAAGATGATGACTATCCATATTTTGCAAATCACAAGGTATTTGAAAGGCAAAATTAAACAGTTCGTTGTTGTAAAACAAGGCGTAACGAATGGCGGCTAGCGTTGACAAATTCATATTACTAATAATTTGAGGGTAGAATATACTTTATATTGTTAGACGACAATGAATTAAATGTGCATCGTCTAGCAAATTTCAACCTTCTAATTTCAACCTTATTTCAAAGCTCGTTAAACAACTATTTACACATTGCAAATGCAGTAGTCACAGATTGGACTTAGTAATTCATAAATTCACCAAGTATATTAAATGTCTCGGTGGCTCAGCGGTCACAAAGGCAAGTCGAATACTTGATTTGTGCACTCGCTCCCTAGTGAACCGAGTTCGAATCCTGGAAGAATGACATTTTTGGATGTTATTTAAATGGCGATGCTGGTTGTAAGGAATATTGGTTGGAAATGTTGGAATTGAATCTCAGACCAGACTTGATGAGAAATATAAATATAACACGTTGAATCAGTGAGGTGGTAGCTAACACTGGTAATAATAGTTCAATGCGTCAGATTGCATGATTGCATAAATTTGAAGATTCAAGGTCAAAGGAAGATGAATCGATCCGGGGTGTCTTGTCTCGCCTTACACTTGCGATGACAATATCCAATGTAAGATAATAATTTAAAATGTTTTTAGGAAAATGCAAAAATAAATCAATACTTTTACATTATTTCTGTAGAATTAACTTAAACCGGAGATATTAAATTTTTATACCTTTGAGCCAGGCACGATACCAAGGGGATTTTTTAGTTTAATTTGTGATTATTTTTAATTGAGTTTATTATATACTAACTAAAATAGTTGCAACTTTCTTCATTGTTATTTTATAGTTATTGTTGTTGTTTATTTAATAAATAGGTAATTTACAGCGACAATACTCATTTATCTCATTACTAAAAAAATCTGTACTGAGTGGGTAGATAAACGATCGAACTCACTCACACATTCACATGTGGATTCTACGTAATGTTCATGTCGGTACTCAACACATAGACGACGTTTGTGTGCGTGCCTATGCTTACCGAATTATTTTGCCGTGTGTACATACTAGAATATTAATTATAATATATAAGTTATTCATTCTCCGCAAGGGGCCAAAAGGTCAGACCAAATTGCTCTTGGGCCTCAAATTGGTTTCAATTCCCAAACCAATACGAGCATTTATTACATCGTTTAGGAAAATAAAACACATATAAAGAAATTGCTCCTGAAGTTTGTTCAACAATTGCCACAATTTTATCTATAACGAGCTGTCGCCCGCGACTTCGTCTGCGAAAAATTTGTTAATTTATCCCACGGGAGTTACGAAATCTTCCGCGGTAAAAAGTAGCCTTTTTGCTATTCTACGCTATATCTATGTTTGTATCAAATTTTATCTAGTTCTGTTCAGCCTTTCTGGCTTAAAAGAATAACAAAATACATACATCTACCTAAACAAATATTTGTAAAATATTACAGCTATATTTACAAACGCGACATAAGTATAGAACGAAGATAGAACAAAGTGGTAGTTACTTCTGCGAGGCTACATTGTCTAACACACTCGGAATCACATTCACATTTCCTATTACTTTCTGTCAAACGGAATCAGGTGAGGTTAAAAAGAGACAGCGAAAACGACGATCGCCCGCGTATTAGGCAATATGGTCTCAGCTCTCAAGTTCAACGTGAATACTATTATAGGTACGTGTGGTAATAAAAGCAAACCAAACTAAAATACCTCTCTATGAAAAACAAAATACTCCTTTTTAAATAACTATATAACAAGAGATAAACGTCTACGTTTAAAACCTTTGTTATGGTATGTAATGCTAGTACTTCGGCAGCCTTGTTCTGCTGACACAAAAACCTTCGTAACTCATTTTAGATTTTCCGCTAAATTCTTATTAATAACGATTTCGCGGCATCAATTTTGTTATTTTTGTTCATAAAACAAAAATACCACAGAATCGAGTCCAAGAAATCACAGACTCACAGACGAAACATTTGAGGGCTACAAAAAATTAAAAATTGTTATCTAGAAACTCACATTATTTATTCTCCAACTGAATTGGTCTGATTATTTCCAAGACTACGTAATAATTCTTAAGAAACAAACCAAGTAAACCAAGACATAAGACATAACCAATGTAAAACCCATCTTCAAGCCTTTCTGTGATAAGCAAATTAATTAACGTTACCTAACATAATTTTGATAAATAACATACAAGGTTCAAGGAAAATTTTTAATTAACAACGTAAATTTAACAATGAGGCAGTGTATAGGAAATTTCTAGAATAGCTATGGTTAGAACGGGTAAAACAAGGTTCTACAGAATTTAATAAATACATGTCAGTCGTACGAAGGATGGACAATTCAAGATATGCCATATTTAGTCATGTCAGGTCCTTGCGCGATCGATGGATGCCTTCGAATTCCTACTTGACAATGTATTTTAAGCATGTCTTTACTTCTAAAAAGGGAACGCAGGAATTATTTCTCTTGTGCCATCTCGAATAATTCCAACAATCAAAGTCTGAGTCTTCGATTCATTTTCCAGTAGTCTATCTACATAACAGGTATAGTGTATTAACCTACTCGTGTAGAAATAAGCTGAAGGGTGTCTGTAATCACCGGAATTCATAGGCAGTAAATAAGGACAAAGCGAATCTTGATTATGGTAACATCCTGCGTGAGTAATATGGTAAATTAATCGAATTTACGCAGAAAATCGTACGATGAAGTTCAAGCGTTGAATTTCAACTAATGGTATCTAGCAATTAACATACTAGAAATGCAAATAGATGAAGATACATACTGCTAAGAGGCCACGCACTTAGGGATATGTTTTATCGTCCTTTTATGTATTGATAAACAAAAAGATTACGCATATCAGTCAAAAACCTTTATAATTCGACGGAAAAGCAATTCGACAATTCAATTTGAGGTTCAACCAAAATATGAATACCATTTGATATTGATCAAATAACATTTTTAGATAGATAAATAGTGGACACATAAAGAACTAGCTTCGATTAGAAATGGGTATTTAACTACCTAGACTTAATACCTGTTTGTTGAGTCCGGTTTTTTATTTATCCAGGCTAGAACACAGTCCATGTTTGTATTATCAGACAACATTGCCGTCTGCCGTGTATTTCTTAAACAGGCCACGCATCAAACAAATTCCTGTCTCCGCAAAGCCTGCAAAATTGGAGGTTATTTGGATTCTTCCCACGTCACCCAACCCAACCAACCACCGAATACACCTACCAAGTACTATCAACACAATAAATATTCCACAAATCCAGACATTTGAAGTCTCCCACGAACAACATAAAACTTCCAGTCACTTTTACGGCCTTACGGAACGGCAGTATCGAATTAATCATTTCTTAAATGGAGACATTACGCTTTATAGCAGGCTTAATTCACGCGTCAACAATTTAATCTGTACTAAAACTAATACAAGGTAATACGTCGTTACATTACCTGGAAACGGAGTTTAATTAGCAGTAAATGTATTGTAATTGAATAACAACAATATTAATCTTATCGCGCAAATTCACTCAGTTATTAATAGAATAGATAAAATATAATGAAAGTACTAATTCTATGAGAAACAATTCGCCAGGCATCGGTCTGAGGATTCCATTGACAGAAATGCCAATAAGATATTGGATGGAAGCATTGTCGGGGTGAGACTGGGCCAGATAAAAGGGATGAGCGATCGAATTGGAGATGAATGAGTTTCGTTATGCCGAGGCGTTTATATTGACAGCCAAAACATTTCAAATTAAAAGGGAGAAAGCAACGGGGAATCTAGCACGATTACCTAAGGGAGAGTTAAATTCGAAACAATACTTTATCAATGGGTGAAAATCTTAGGAATCATGTTATAGGCGATGCGGCTAGCAACCCATCACTATCTTGATTTCATGCGTCCACAATAATGCTAAGAGTGGCCTTTGGGTCTTGTTACTCTAAGCTATGTCTACCCCGTAAGGGATAAAGTAGTGTTTTATGTACTTATGTACTTTTTCAATAGAATTATTATCTCTGTAAACTTCGATGTAAAACAAGCACACGTGAATGTTCAAAAGCCAGTGTTTGAATTTGTATGAAATTATTTCAGTTACCGACATCAAAATGATTTCCGAGTAAAATTTGGCAGGCACCCGAAGCCACAAAACAATTGGACTAACCAAAGAAACAGAAACATGACATTGGCTAACGAGACCAATAAGGAAAACGTACAACAGCTTTGAAAACCAATTATTGTGAAAGCATTAATTTATTTAGCGGTCTTGGTTTTATTTCATTATTCTTCGCCCAAGGATCTTAACCGCAGTTTACAATTTTGTTTACATAAAAGCTCGTGAAACGTGAAATATGCCTGTTTATTTATGAAAAAGAAAATGTATTTAGAAATAAAAGCTAGGTCTCTGTTAATTATTTGAAGAGAAATAAAGCTACCTACTCAAAGCACAAGACCGGTCTGAGTGGAGAGCCTTGGGGGAGGCCTATGTCCAGCAGTGGACGTCTTTCGGCTTACATGAGGATGATGATGAAAGCTACTCAGATCGTATTTAAATAAAGACCATTTTTTTTTATTTAGCCCTTTCCCTTTAAAATAGGTAGGTAATTAAATCAAGTTACAAGGAAGCATACAATTTATTATATATATATATATTTATTATTATATATCCATTTATGATAGCAATCGGTCAGTAGGCTTATTGTTTAACTCGCTCGCAATCACCATCGTTTCATTTTGTCAGTTCTTGTATGAATGTGACAGCTAGCCGATTCCGATTCCAATTGTCAGCCCATACATGAACTGTCAAAATGAACACGATGGCGATTGCGAGCGAGTTAGACAATAAGCAAAGAAATGACTATTGAAAACGGATATACTAACCGACGGCTAATGGAAACATCGAAAGGGAATGTGGTAGGTTACGTGTGGAATTATATACGCGAATATAATTACCCACATTTCGAAAGTGCCGTGTAGGTGCACCGCAGTAATTGGTGATCACTAATCACCTATTCATTGCACAAGACTGCATTGTTCAACGGTTGATGCAACTGCATTTGCTTATACAGACCTTTTGTATACAGTCGCTTTATGGGGTGCACTGGGTACCAACCCCATCACTACGTTTATGGTCCACACAGTTGAATTTCAAAGATTCAGTATTTTATCATTAACATGTTTGTTTTCTCAGAAAAAAACCTTTGAAGACAAATTCTTTGAACTGCGTCGGTCACTTTTGATTTTATGTGATTTAAGAACATTATTATTTCATTTGATCATCCTCCATTTTCCGTAACCGTGCAAAAAGACGGAATTATAAACGCTCAATTATCTGTTAAAATTTATTCCATTTAAGTGTCTGCCAAAAAAATTCACAAACCTTTCTAAAAAGAAAAAAATATCAATATACCCAGAAAAGAGGTCCAAAACCATGATCCTCAGACCCGTTATGTTCTGCTCGTCGGCAAAACGAGTCTAATTAGAACTCCTATAATTCTTTAATACGAGAGAACAAAGAAGTTTTCTCTCAAGGTACTAGCCATTAATAGCACGCGATTTAGTTCGCATGCTTAACGAAAGAAATAAAAGTAAAAAAGCTATTTTCAAAGGGCCTGATGTGACTATTTGAGGATTAATGCTATGAAATGCTGTAATAAAGCATATGAAGTGACTACTAAAGGTAAGGGATTAAATGTAGCGTAGACTTGACTTAATGAGGCCGTAATGAATCGTTAAGCGCCTTGAGTAGTACTTAAGGAGAGGATTGATCGATCGAACATTAAATTATTACCCGTAAATCGGGTAATACCGTAAACCTGTGCTGATCGGTTAACGTCAAAGCCGATCAGAGGTAGATCGAAAAGTAAATTAAAAATGAAGAGATGAATGAGGAATTGTAATTTGTTTTTGTTTTTTTATATCGCATCGAAAATGAGATACAAAATTCCTTCCCGTATATAGTCTTAACCACACTCTGGAGTCTTATCTGTAATTCAAACACGAACCGATGAGAAATTTACAATCTTTTAGCAAAATTAGGGACATATATTATGTAAGACGCGTCTCAAACGTTCGACTTCGATTGACAGGTCTTACGAGAAGCGAGACTCAGAAATGCGATACGAATAAACACACATTTGAATATATTCTTAGATATCAATAATTTGAAATTAAATAGTTTATTTCGTGGGTCATTCATAAATAATGTGAGCTTTAGTTACCATGACTTGATGATTGTTGTATTATTCATCGTACAAAAAATTAAAAAGCAGAAGGCACTTAAAATAGCAAGAAAAATTTGTAATGTAATTGTGCTGCCTCTTTTCACTCTTCGTTCGTCCGTCAGGCTTGGTTTCTTGATCAGTTCACGGTCTTTAAATGAGTTCATTTATAGGTGCTAGAACCTTTAAGAATCATAGAGACTCATCAAAACTATATTCACCGCTAACGTTCAGGTTCAATACAATGTCCGCGACAAATCCAAGATGGCCGAAACGGAAATTGTAACGGATCCGCTGGCGGAGCGCAGATGACGCTCGATCATTACCGGTCGCTGCCTTTTTGCTCTTTCGGTAAGCGTATACGCATGTGCAAATGCGCTTAATGCACTGGTGGATACCTATCCACCAGTAGTCTAGAAATATTTGCCATTTAATTTTAATTCTGATACGTGTACATGGAACGAAAAGAAAGGTCCTGTACAAAAGTAGTTACATTTTGTAGAGATACAGATATAGCTAATTTAATAATGATATTTTTGAAGGTCCCATGCTATTGTGTACTTACTTACGTGTCATACGTTTGACTTTTAAGCACCAGCAAGCATTGTAAAAGCATTGCAAAAAGTTTTGGTTTGTATTTTCATTCATACTTGAGTAGTAGTAATTTTCGGCAACGCATGTATAAATTCATAATCTGAAGTTTCCGCCACATTTTACCCAGTTTTAACTGAAGAGACACTATGGAATGCTGTTATTAACAGTGTCAAACCCTAGCAATGTGTGTTTACAAACAATACCCATCAATCCAACATTGCTCAGCTACCAAAGAGGGTGACCGTAAAAATGGAAGATGTGCAGTTGAATCTTGAAGTGGTTAAGTACTAAAAAGGAGCTCTGAAGCTTTTCCATCTACACAGCGTTAATAAAACAAACTTCAGCATTCCATTTGCATATTGACAGTGTGAACAAAGCGCAAAAGAAACATCGCAGTGCAACTGACCGCGTGAGATCCGTCTCGCGAAGGGGACAGACAGTTTAAATTTATTTGTATTTAAGTATTACTCACGTAGAGTTATCGACCTTAACATCCTTTTTGTCATTGCTGTAGTGTGAATAAATAAAGACGACTACATGCAATATCAAAAGTCTAAAATGATCAAAAAGATGATTCATTCTTTTAACGCTTTTGAAAACGTTTAATTAGTTGGACACTACATTTAAGAATTGTTGGTCTCTTTATTTTCCCAGTGTCTTAACTTTACGCGCCTCTATTTTTCTTGTTTTTTGGAAAACAAAACTGAATTTAAATATAAAATTTTGAATTATAAACGAAGTCTCGTGCACCGTTACTGAACCGTTGAGATGTTAGCAAGACTTGCAAGACCAAGGACATCAATCAATTGGACATATCCGCGTTCCGGAGCTTGAATCGACTCCTTCTTTGGAATCTAAATTCAACTAGTCAAGCTGTGTTGTTTCTTAGTTCACGCAAAAAAGGAACAACGTTAGTTGAAATGTTCAGAGAACTTTAAGAAAACACTAAAGATAAAGAAGAAATAAAACTTGATGTCAATTTGTTGCGTTGAAAAGCAACTAAAAGTATAAACATAGAAACTTAAGATTTAAGAATGGATTCAAAAGACATCAAACGTGTCCAAAATGTTGAACTTACCTAGAATACCTTTTTATAACTTGTGTATATCCGTTTAATGACCTACTGTTCTAAAATAGTACCGACATCCGATTGGCAGACGCGGGCAAGGTTATTCGTTGGTAAAATAGAGGCCGTTGGCATAGGGCCATACGTAGAAGACTCTCAGCTCAGACTGTAGTGGAATTTGGAATTGGACGACAATTAGACAACCGTTAGACATTTGGCACTGATAAAAAATAAAAAACACAATCATATATCTCAATAACAGCCAAAGCCAAAATGAAAACCACTAACATAATTAAAATAGTACAAAATTAGACCTCACTGTAATCAAATTTAGGCGTGTTACTAAAGTTATCCCGGAATAAAAAACATAGCTTTGCATAGTACCAAATTGATTTGAAACACATTCGTTTCATTTCATTCATCACTAAGATTATCAGAACAAATATTAAATACTTTGAACAATACTTATTTCACCAGACCTTTAGTTTTCGCAACTCTTGTTTAACGGCGCAGCTTAGTGTGCCATTCATATCGATTCCCAGTTAAATAATTCATTCATTGGAGGATAAACATTTGGAGGAAGGACGTAAACAATCGTCTCCCACGCTTATAAACTTGCGTGCCTTCACTGACAACATCCTGGCTGTGCATAATCGCGTTTGTGAATGAATTCAAAACATCCGAAGGTACGTGGAAGTGGGGAATTAAAATTTAACGGAATTAATGCTGCCGTTGCGCGGAATATGTGGGTCGATGACATTGGCGCGGTACGTTTTAATGCACGGGCGGTTCTTTGGAATTATCACGACCATGGTTAAAAAGATGAAAACGAAATAAACTCTATTCGTAGTTTTCTTCGTGACGTCACAGAAGTATGGATTGCAACTAGAATGTCACACAAGGACATTCAAGACAACCTTCAAGATAAATTTATATATTGCAATGAAATAATCGCTCACATGATGACGATTTACGAAGACATAACCGATAGAAATGAATAAAACATTTTCTATCTATATTACCTAACAGATTACATAACAAACATCAGTTGCATAAAGACAATAGCGTTTACCTGAACCAAGTCAATTTACTCAGTTTAATGAATTTCACTACGCCTTTTGTGTTTTGACTATTATCAATGCAAATTGCGACCTTCAACTGATGCTTGGAAATTTTCTTGTTTACCATCCAGAATTTTGTTTACGAAACGTTACAGTTTATGGGCTTGTTCCTTAACAAAACAACCGTCAGATTGATTCCAGCTTTGGGCATGTTGAGAAAGCAAGAGCTACTACTGAGACAAACAACGACAATATATCTTTATTGGATCGACCTCAATAACATAAAGTGAATTTTCGGAAATATTACGTAACATTCAATGCCACTACAAGATATTATCTTACGTCTGCGAGAGACGTATGGACGAAATACAATCTTATTCATAAAGAGCATGACATTCGAACTATCACACTCCGCACACAAGCTAAGAAAGAACACACACGTCCGTCAATAGAGACGTGCAGTACAAAGTATTAATACATCGGTCCCGCCCATTCACGCCGTATCAATGAAACTGCGTCCCATTCATACGATACGTCTACTGTGCTTGAGCACACAAACAGATTTGTATCAAGGGCATAACGAAAGACGTATTTTATGCTTCCGGTGCTACATCCGAAGTACTTCGATAAGATCGTGGCATTGATATTTCACGAGCGAATATATCTCAGCGATTTAAATATATTCTGCAATTTTTCCCCAGAACTATGAAATCAACCAAAGATATTGATGATAATAAAGGGACAAATCGTCCGTTGGAGAAAACCTTTGGCTCAAAGCCCAGAGCGGCGAGTATAATACGGCACTAACATTTTCTTTTCATGGTCGTCTGCCTGAAATTGGCGACGTCGGGTTTCATTCACAAAAAGGAGCAGTCTCAATTCAGTCGGAGTTTCGACTAATTATGAATAAAGATTTAGACAATACACTGTAATGATAAAGAGAGATTTAAATGACAGCAATGCCCAAGATGTTATATTCAAGTCGCTGCTCGAAAGTAAAAATAGTCCATTCAAAAAAAGTAAGGTGGCAAATAAGAATCAAACGATCCCACCGCTGGCAGCTCTTCTAAGGGAAATCTGTCCTAATTCTATAAAGCTCATAACGTCCAAAATCCTTCGTATTCTGAGTAACGAATTTGTGAAGTATGGGAAGGCAAGTCGTGCACTAGATTCACAGTAAAATACAACTTGGGCGATTATTTTAAAGGCGAAGTTGGTGTGACGAAGGAAACGGGGTATGGAATGGATCGTTACGATTTAGCAGAGGGTCAAGTTCGCAAAGACGAATTCGAGTGCTTTATAGACCAAAATCACGAATTGAGCTAGGATACAAGTAATAGTTTGACCCGAACTTGCTACTTCTAATATTAATTTAATACAACGCGTACATTTCGGATTGCTTAACTGCCGTTTCTTATAAGACACGGCTATAAAAGTGTCACGTCTAGGAGTTTATGACGTCGTATTTTTGGATAATCAAGATTTACAGCAGTAATGTCGAATCGGTAGAAGTTACTATATAATAGAATACCTCTGATATTAAACAATTTAATTTTAATGTTTTAACTATCTACATCCGTTTAGCGCTGTTCAGGTCAGGACTAGTTATAGGCATAAAAAGTGTGGAATAAAGTGTAGACAGCAGCAGTTATAGGGTGATAAAAAACAATTCGTGTGAGATACATAGCGTAAGTGATCCTTGTAAAGCATTTCATTTATTCTATATCCCAACTACAAAACGGGCTTTCGCCTGTCATATTACACTGCTTTAGGGTAGTACATAAAGCTTTTAACCCGTTAATTACTAACCAACAAATCCTGTAAATTCAGGTTTATTTTAGCAAAAGCCCTGCCATTTTCTTTGCTCTTTGTCGTCAGCATAAAGGGAAAAGGGTACCAGCTTTTATCATACATTCGTAAGGGTCTGGTTATTATTACTAAAGCCCATACCCATTTCAGGCTTCGGTAATCTAGTCGTTGTTCCTATTTGACTGGTCCATCGTATCGTATCAAATGTCAGGGAGCGACTTGGCATTTGGTCGATCACGACCCTGCCGACATTTTGGTGTAATGCGTTGTGAACTGGTTTGATTTGTTGGAGATTAAAATTTAGAATGAGTCAAGCTCCTTTATTATAGTATTTGTAATCGAAAATTCAGTGGAAATATAAAAGTCAAAAGTCAAAAGTTTATTTTGCAAATAGGCCGCCGAGGGCTCTTTTACATGTCTTTTTTTGAATCTACCAGCGCATTCGGAAAGACCATCATTGCCAAGAAGAATGCGCCGCAAGAAACTTGGCAGAAAGTCATTTTTTCAAAATAAAATAGATTTACAATAGTACTTAAATTCTACTTAACTTACCTAATACAATTAATACATTTTATAAAAGGGATGTAAAAGGTCCCTAAGTTAAGACCGTACCTTAAATTACATTGGTCTATAGTAGAGATGTATAAAGTCTCTACTGGTCAAAGCGAAACAAAATATGCGATAATGATAAGAAAGAGAAAGCAAAAAGTGAATAAAAATAATCTAAGTTCAGTGGAGGTGTAAAACGCCTCCACCGTCAAATAAGTTAATTGGAGATATCTCCAATGTCGATGAGAAAAAGAGCAAAAAAAAATATATTATATATAATAAAAAATATGAAATATGCATTTCATGTCAAGTAAGTAACTGATAAGCTTTTGGATTCCGAAGGCAAACTTACGTCTGCCGCCCCCAATGTTGGCTCACACGCGCTCATGTCATGCTCTGAAAGCAGAGCGGTACCGAGGGCATGTATCACTTCCGTCCCCACAGGCTCGCTATGGGGACGTTTTAGGAACTTCGACGCTGCTAGCCTGTAACTAGACAGTAAATGAAAAAATAAAACAACAAAAGAAAACGGAAATCCATAAGCTTAACAATATACCTACCTAATACCTAACTTAGCACACATACACATACGACATAGCAATATTTATGTCCTTGTAAATAATTAATAATAATAAAAATAAAAATATTACTAAAGTAAAAAGAAAATAATAATACAAACTAATTAAAACAGGTAGGCACAATATTTAAATTGATAAGATGCTAATATTGATAATGACTATATAATCTTTAATCTTTAATTTATATGTCACTAAAGGTTGATAGAGAACTAAAGCAAAAATTTCTCAGTTTAGTTTTTTATCCTCAATAACATTAACAACTTCGTTTTTCACTACATTGACACGTTTGTTTAGAACTATTTGAACGTATTTCGTCGTGTCTTATTTACATAACGAAGTTTCAATTTCTAGTCACGAGTGAGAATCGTATTGTTGTGATATGATGCCAAAAACGACTGCGAAGTTTGAGAAAAAAAAAACATATGCCCTATAATTTTAGAAAATCCTGTCAAATTCAGTATTTGTGCGTGCTACAAGTTTTAGAAGGAAGTTTCCTCTAATACTCAGTAGCATCTGTAAATATGTTATTTAGGCATTTGATAATGACCATAATAATTATTTTGTGTAATATTTATTGACCAAAGCCACAATTATAGCGGTTAATTGTAACGTTTGTATGTTAATAAGCGTCTGATTCTTCAATAGTTAAGTTAATACTCAACATATATTCAAGATAAATGGGCCGGCAAAACAACTCTAAATATCACTTTGAGTTGAACAGCAACATCGAGTTGAACACAAACAATCGCGTCCCAATAAATCAAAATTACTATAACAGTATAAACAAATGAAGTTAGAAGTATTAAACGTGTGAATCCTAAAATCCTCCGGCCACCAAAAACACATTACACATAGCACAGTAGGTACACACCAAATTTCAAGTGTCACGGGATACGGCATCATGGTAATTAAGGACTGATTTAAAACGTCTAGATCGAGACCAGCCATCATTCAGTCTCACCCATCTGCTGACCGTCCGATACAACTCATTTGCATGGAAATTGACTAGGTACGCTAGTTCCATTAGCGTGGTAGTTAAATTCGGAACTTTACTACGTTTCCGTTCAGCGGAAACTGGGGAGCTCAACGTCAGTCTATTGTGGATACGTTACACGAGCTATATGTGGAACAGAAGAGGAATCAAAGGGTATAAACGTTTTAGTAATGCTGATTAAATTTTAGATCCAATAATTGCACATAATCATGATTATAAATTGTTTACAATGAGGATATGTCGCACAATGGTTTACTGTGGTTTCTTGATATGGGAAGCATTCATATTCTACGAGCACCTAACAAGGGACTCGTGTCGCATTCACCTCATAACCAACCCAAAACTAATGTATGTGCGGAGAATACCTGTGTTCACGTATCTCCAACCGACGTAGGAAAAGTAATTTTAGAAATTACAATAAAACGGTAATAAATGCATAAAACCTGACCTTTACCCTTTCAATTGACAAGACAGTACAAGAGGAAAGTCTAAAAGCGGATTCCTCCCGGAATACCATTGGGAGCGCACCATCCGCCGCTCACAACATCCGGCAGACTTAACGACCCCATTCAACGTGTGACGTCACTGCTCCGAAGAGTATTTTTATAGGTGGAATTTGCATAGCTATGCTAAAACTCCCGAGATTTTTCCTCAGGAGTTGAAGATGAGGTAAAAAAATTAAACTATCTCCTCCGAATAGGCCTTTTTGTAAAAAAATTAAACTATCTCCTCCGAATAGGCCTTCTTTTGACGGTATGTCGAAAGCCAAAGTTGCAATCATCAAATCGCTGATCTTTCGTAAATTAATCAGTTTTTGTAAAAGATTCAGAGTAGTACGCTGTACTAAACTTTTTAATAGTAAAGCCTCAATTATTCTAGGCGTGATAAATAATTTCAAGAAAACTTAATTTCATTTTACCGATTTTTGGATAATAATACTTCACATCAGCTATATTTAGAAACCGATTTCTATTAATACTTAGAGAATCCTTTCAATTAATTACATCTGAGAGTAAAGGTAAAATAAGCAGTTCATTGACAGAAATCAGCGAGCCATCGATTTATTGGACGCTTCATTAAAAGGTCTATAGGCAGAGAAAAAACCGGCCAAGTGCGAGTCGGACTCGTGCACGAAGGGTTCCGTACCACAAAAAAAACGCCAACAACTACTCTGTTGTATGGGAGCCCCCCTTAATTATTATTATTATTTTGATTTTAGTATTTGTTGTAGTAGCCCAGCTATTACGGTTCTTGAGATCCAGCTCGGCGAGTGGTAGCCATGAAATAGGGGCTAAAATATTACGTTTTTTGTATGGGAGCCCCCCTTAATTATTATTATTATTTTGTTATTAGTATTTGTTGTTATAGCGGCAACAGAAATACACAATCTGTGAAAATTTCAAGTCTAGCTATTACCGTTCTTAAGATACAGCCTGGTGACAGACGGACGGACGGACACCGAAGTCTTAGTAATAGAGTCCCGTTTTTACCCTTTGGGTACGGAACCCTAAAAAGGCTGGAAATAATAAATCCGGTATAAATAAGGGCGGAATATTAAAAACATGAGAGGAGCAAATTGTTCAGTATTTCGAATAAAACGTTCATTTGTCAGAGCATTCAGGTGCCAATATGAAAATAAAGTGCCTAATGAATTATTGAGCAGGCCAAATTTAGACTAATTCAATATTCAAGAGATCTCAAATATTTAATTGGGATAACGATATGAAAATATTTATGTACAAATTCGTCACAGCTAATGTTATAAAACTGGAAACATGGACACGTTTGCGTGAATCAGTCATGTTTAACTTCCATAATTTTGAACCAGCAAGTCAAATTGCATTAATTCCACACCAGTTAACTCAACACGTTTCAACGGTAAATGACTAAGGGTGCCAATATTACTTCCTGTAGCTGTCATGACAAGTTTTAACATTCTACTGTTCAGGTAACACGACCCGTTACTTAGTGCTTAGTCTGTGACAATGCATCATTAAGCAGTGTACTTAAAACGATTCTGCATTCCTCACGTTCAGAATCGATTGTTGTTCAAACACGAAAACACCTGAAGGCAATTTGGAGATGCATTATAGTAAATTTAAAACACGTTAAGATAATCAGAGGTGCAATCAAATTGCTTTTGTTAAAAGGCCACTTATCGAGCCCATGGCACGCACAAAAGGTTGCAAGATAGAGAACTCAGAAACCAAAAGAACCAAATAGAGACATTTGAAACTGTGTTCTACGTTTTAGGAAAACTGTAAGTTTTAGTGTCTTGTGTCGTTTTGATGGTAATCATAGCTGCGACTGTTTACACCAAACTTAGAAGGAAAACACAAAATATTTTAAAGGGTTTGTTACCGAACTATAGGGATTGTAAATTGTTATTGAATTCAAGTAGGTAATCTAAACAAAAGTCCCGTTAAACCACGTACAACTGACACATTAGCCTAAGTTATGCCATTAGATAGGAAATGCGACAGACGCGGTTCGTTAAGCACCAACAATTAAACAAACCGATTTCCGTTTATTACATATATTATGAATGATAATGAATGTTCTAATTCTAATGTTATACCTACAGTTAGTCAACAATTTTATCGTCTATCGCGTTCGTATGTTAAAAACTATTAATAGAAATAAGCAAGTGCTTAAAAAAGAAGTACCTAAATTGCACTCGATTTGATCTTAAGCAGGAAATGTCGTGTTTTTGATGTGATGTTTGACTTACGTTATCATAGAAATTGTGATAACATCGAAATGAAAGAAAATCGATGATCGACTGCCTTGGATTGTTATCAGTGTGACGTACGATTAGATCATGAATGAATCGTAATCATTTCCTTTGGCTTTAGAAAGAGAAGTGCAGTGATAAGATTGTACACAGGAAACGATTAATTAAGAATTAATTTGCCATAAAATATCAAAAGCGTGACATGAAAATTGGACTTTGTGTTGTGATTATGTGGGTAACTAAATAGGTATATTTAACTTCGTTATTGTCAGGGCTACAACATAGAATATTATTTTCCAAACTCGTGTAGCCATTGTTGTGGTTTGTGTGCTCTTCAGTTTCAATTCTCTTCAATTTAATTCGAGATACTATACGTCAAATATATTTCTAATCCGTTCCTTTACTTTTATCTATTTCAAAATTGGAATCTACGAAATTGTTTCCATCTACAAATATATATTGTTTCTCAAAAAAATTAGTAGTCAATTGATACATTTAGTTATTGTTTCAAACTTTTTTCCCTAATACAAGTTATGAATAAGCTATTGTCCGAATTGCGATGTATTTTCGCCGTAGGTACAGAAAAAGGAAATGATCATGATAACGTCTGATTATGGTTTTAGTCAACAACACCTATCGCTCGTTATCATCGGACCAATAAAGGCACGTCTTTCCATTCATAAAAGCAGCTAACGATAGACATGTTATTCTACATGTTATGAATGAAAATAATAACTGAGCAGAAATCCTGAATGGATTTTCGATTGTATTTTCGGGAGAGCTCAGTAAATGGGATTATGCAATACAAATACGTACACGCCAACATAATATACGTGGGATGTGCGGAAATAGGAAAAATCTGGATTTGGCGGGCTCATTCTGCAGCTCGTACTAAATTATTTAACGTACACTCTGAAGGCGAACATACCGTAACAGTTAAGATATAAAATATGCAGTTTTCGAACATTACTTTGCTCCAGCGAAGTTCTCTTATGTACCTAGTCCGAATTCACCTGATGGCAAGAAGGGAAGAGGAGTCCATGACTACGTAGTACATATAAAACAAAATTGCAGTCCACTGTCTGTCCCTATGCATGCATAGATCAGTAAAACTACGCAACGGATTTTGTTTTGATGCGGTTTAAAATAGATAGAGCGATTCAAGAGGAAGGTTTATATGTATAATAATTCTACGCAGGCGAAGTCGCGGGCAGAAGCTAGTTATAAACATAAAGCTTTGCTTACATTAGTTTTTTCATTTTGTAGGCTGACGGTTGCTAGCAGGAGTAAACAAATTTTAATAAATATGTTTGCTTTTCATCACTTGCGGCCAGCTAAAGTGATGGGGGGGCTACTCCAAAATTTGATTTTCGAAGTTCATTATCATACCCTCCCTCTCACTCGGCAATTAATGCCTATTGGTGTGAGCGGAACAACATGAAACTAACTGCGGCGAGGTACCAGATACATAAAATGAAATATGTATACTTAATATAAATTAGTCTAACATCAGAATCCTAGCCATTTAGTTAAGTAGGTATACATAGAAACAGACTGATAGAGGTATCATTTAGCAAACCTTAAGAGATTTAGGTTATGTATTTTTTTTATACCAAAAGGAAGGTAAACGAGCAAGTGAAGTGCGTCACCTGATCGTAAGTGATCACCACTGCCCATGGATACCCGCAACACCGAAGAATTGCAGATGAGTTACCAACCTAGAGGGCTAAGATGAAATGCCTCTTGTGCTTGTAATTTCCCCATCTGACTTACTCTCCACACCGGAACACAACAGTGCAAGCACTGCTGCTTGGTAGTGGGATTTGTGAGCAAGATGGTGGTAGCAATCCGAACGGACAAAATATGACTAAAAACTGAAACTTCCTGCATTAATCAACTTGTTCCATCCATGTGTTGTGTAAAAAGAATTCACACTGACAATAGCTAAACAATACACACACACATACATACATACATACAATCATGTCATAGTAAGTCAGTAAATTATTAGACAATTTAGCTTTTTCTAGTTCTCATGAAGACTGAGCTTATGGGAACAAACATTGTCTCAGGTTTTCTATACCTTCATAAAACTATGCAATTGCATGGAATGTGATAAACAGACTGCCTTTTAGGTATGATGTGACTGTGTGAGAACCTAAAAGCATGTTTTATTGAGAGACAGTAATCAACTAAGTAGGAAATAGTAGACTGTTTGATAAAACAGTAGTTAACAGCTGATTTTAGCATGCCATGCCTTTTTTTAGAAAGGGACGGACTCATCTTCCCTTAGGTATATAATTGTTAAGAATCCGTGGAACCTAACGAAGAGTGGGCAGTAATACTCTCTGTAGCAAACTGTGAACTCCAAACCAAACCATAGCACTACTAGACTGCTTGGTAGTACTATGGGAAGTCAGGATACCGTGCAGTCGAGCAATACTAAGGGAAAAAGAATACCAGTAGTACTACGGGCAAAATAGTGAAGACTAAGGCATGGAGATACTAATACTACCATCACCACCATACTGTTTTCCCTAGAAATTCATCATAAGGTAAGGTAGGTAAGGTAAAGTAGGGTAAGGTAAATAGGTAGGTAGGGGGGTGGTAAGGTCCTCTCCTCAATGACAACCGTAATAACTCTGCCAAGAACATGTTACATCAATAACCAGTAATAATAATATGTCAATAAGTATAAATAAATATTGTTATCATTTTGCAAACCATAAATACCAATTAAAAGAGTTTCCTGTATTAAATTGTTCGCTAAATTTAGTGTTAAGCACTATGATAAAACATTTATTTATTACAAGGCTAAAGGGAATCAAATGAACATTTACACACTAGGAGAGTAAATAGTGTTTTCCTTTCAATGGTAATTGTGATAACTTCAAATAAAAAATTAACAGCAACACTTTTGTTTTATAAACCAAAAAGAAAGGATGTTGCATCACAAAATCATAAACCAGAAAATAGTAGATTGATAAACAAGGGTTGAAATATACCCATTTCACCTGAGATATTTCTGGTGCCCGAACGAAGTGAGGGCACCAATGGTTCGAAGGTGAAATGGGTAATTTCACCCGAGTTGAACACTCTACTTTTTATTTCGAATATGAGGAAATTAAAATTTCACTAACGTCGCATGGTCGCATTTAATATTTGTTACGTTTGTCATTCTCTTCCCGCTCTTTTTTCTATTGCGCGATTTACGCGCATTGCTCATTTCTTCTGCGCACCAATGGCGGCCGGCTAGTTTTTTTTTAAACTTGCAGACACGCGGAGGTCGCTATCAATTAATTGTAGACTTAAATATTTCAAGCTAAAAAAAAATACCGAACGTAATAATTTCTACTAATTCTCGTTGTATACGCTTGCATAAGCTTATATATAGCGGGAATGTTATTTTAAGATTATTTTGCCTTTTACAATTAAAAAGGAACTATTAGTATAGATTTTTATTTTAAACAAAAGATTACATGGCTGTATACGTATTTCCATTGCTATGTCCCTCATTTGGATTAGCTAGAAAAAAAAATTACTTTCAACCCAAGGGTCGCGATGAGTCACTTTCAACCCTATATCCAGATAATCAATGACCTACTTTCAGAGTATGAGAGATGAAAAACTAGATTGCCATTTAATTTAGTGTGAGTGCATTCCCAGTTTATGATTTTAATTTGCATTAAATTGTTATTAACACCTTGGTTGATTCTAATGTGAGTTTCTTGGCTTGTTTGATGTGTACACATACAAGGAATGCAAAAAGAATCTAAGGCCGGCCAACAAACCAACACAATTCAACAATCAATATTATGACTCAACATATTCTTACTTGCTAATTATTTACATAATTTTTAATGTTTATCTATGCAGTTGCAAAAAAGCAATAAATAATAAATAGTACCTACCTAACTGGTACTGCTACTGGTTGTAGTATATACCTTTAGTTGTTTCGATTTTATGCATTCAAAGAATGAATCTGTTTTAGAATAATTTTTGATGCATTTACAGGCCTTGCAAATAAGTAAAACGTGGAGGGGATATGCTCAGTATGAAAATGATGTTGTTTTTCACACTGCGCATATCCCCTCCATGTTTTACTTATTTGCCGTTCAAAATTAAAAATTATTACAAAGACAGAAAGTAGATAGGTCCTCTTGAGTCCAAAACTAGCTCCTGCATATGGTTTAAAAAACACTTAAACAATTAACAAAGTACTGTCAATAACTTGGGAATGTCAAGAGTCAACATAATTCTGTTGACAGAGTGCACCTGCGCACACAAACGCACCTGTCTGAGTATTTTATATGAATAATGCATTTCTAATCGTTTAAAGCTACATTTGTAAATGTTTGTCTATGGTTGGAATATTTTTACGTTACTTATATTTTTCTGTCAAATAACATTTGATACATATTCCTCATCAGTTGGCAATGGATTTGTACAATACAGATTGATGCTAATTAGACGTATTGTCGTGTGCGTATTGTCAAATTGTTGTTAGGTATTTATTGCTCATCAAATTACAATCTCAAAAGCAATTTTTGTAGCATTTAATTGAAACATGACTCGGACTGCAATGCTAGACACACAGAGCAAAACAACCTAACGGTTATACAGTTTTCACCTCTCAAATAAGATGGTAAGGCATAATGTCACCCTAACATTGACAAGAAAAAAGGCTTTTTTTATTTTATTTATTATGGCCAGATGTAAAAGGCTAATGCTAAATTATTAATAAACGGCCAACAACCCATCACTATTCCGATTCCCCTTTCCACCTATATGCCCACAATCATGCTAAATCTGGCTTTTAGATCAACCCTCTGTCTACCCCGTAAATTTATTTATGTACTTTACTTATTCATAAACCTACCTGTTTCCAAAGTTAGTCTTCCAAAATTCGGCAGCATCACTCTTTGTGATACGGAACTGGTCGCCCGCGAACGTGCCGTTGGGAAACATAGCCTTAAGCTCGCTCAGCATGTGACTAAAAACCAAACTCAGCTTCGTCAGATTACGTCTGTAGTGAGAATTCTCGTCAAACATCTTCTCTTTACCCTCCTTAAACAATTTGATAGCTTGCTTGCACTTCCTTATCAAATTTATAATAAATATATTAAAATGTTCATTGCTATTCAGTGCCTGCATATTGTCCTCGTATTTAGAATAAATAATTCGCAACCGTTGATATGTATCAGGCAAAATATCTAGGATAAACGGAGGGCTATTCTTTAGATTCATCTTGTGATGTTGGCATAGCTTAACCACTTTATCCATCAACTCCCAGGTCTTGTTCAAGGTCCTCTTGTCTGTAGCCAGCCTCGTCGGACACACGGCACCGGAAAAAGCGCCGTGCAACTTGGAAATTAACGAAGAGATGTTTTTCTGTTGTGATTTCGGACGGGGAGCCGCCATATTGTAAAGTCCGATGACATACAAATGAAAACAATTACAACGAGACACTGAACTCAAAACGCATTCATCACTTAATAATTAGTAGGTCCTGCATGGGTTTTCTCATTATCACATGAACAGACCACATTTACGACACAATTAAATTCACGACAACGATCACCCACTGACACATCTCCGACGCGTATGACAAATTGACAAATTTATGAATTAACTTCAGTTTATTTTCTACGCCGACACAGTTTGTGCGTTTATGCAATCAGCCAATCACAGGAAGGACCGCCTTCTCAAACGTCGGTTCTGATTGGTTCGATGACGCAAGCTTGGCCTCAGTAGCGCAAGGAAAACATACCAATTAGCAAGTTAAAACTATGTTGCCATAAGCGTAGTCATTTTACCCTGGTACAAAGATAGTATAAAATGGTTATTTTTTACCCGACTACGGCAAAGCCAAAGGAGGTTTTTGTATAAATTACTATTTACGCTTTTCAACTTTTAAATTGTTTTGATTTTTAATAAAGCTTTTTTGTACAAAATTGTATAACTATTGTATATATTTCTTACAGTGCATTTTCCGTAAGGCCCCGGCTGTTATTGAAATATTTATAAATGATAAATAAATTCAGCGATAAAGCTTACGAGTTGGATTGAGATTATAGCTGTAAAAGAATAATTGTAAGACATCTTCTCATAAAGTTACTCAGCATCAATAAAATTCATGACTCTTTTTTTCTATCTGATTTTGTAATACTATTTATTTTTTTATATCTGCTTAATATGGTTATCAGAACACGTTTGCTTATTTTACTGATTTTCATACCATAATTAATTTCTTTATCGTTACAAATTACCCCGAAATTAAATTTTACTTTTTCACTGGCAACTTAATGTTGCGTTTTATTTTTGCTCAAATTTAGGTAAGAAGTTAATTCTTACTTAAATTAAACAATGAACTACTTTTAACTTAAGTAACAAATGAAAAGTTTTCTAATTCATTGTTAAATTTAAAAAGAAATTAAAAGACTAAGCCATGTAATGCTATTAACCCCGCCATTTCATTACAAGTGACTGGTCTCTTGTCACTCTTTGTAGTTCATAATAATAATCAGAGATGTCGCTATAAATGAGCAAGTAGTACTTAGTTAAATAGCAGTACGCTAGATGGCGTTGTAATAAATAAATGGTAGTGGTGGCAAAAGTAATAAAATCGGCAGGCATATCTTAGCCGCCCGCACCGCTCTCGGTCCCCTTTGTCGTCCTACCCTGCGCCCTTGTACCCGCGCGCGCGAGGACTCAGTCAAGCGGTCGGTATTATAGCGCGCGATACACTCGTAGCGTAGTAGCTGTGTAGTGATCGAAAATCGACTGGAAAGGTCTACGCATGTCAACAAACAACAGTCAGCAAAAAAAGCTCGTATGGGCATAAATTAAATTTTTAATAATTCTTAAATGTGCATTGTCTATTTATCATCATCGTCGTCATTAGCCTCAGTGGTCGTAGTTGTTCGCTTCTTATTTTTTCGCCGTCTGCTGTGCCGCTTGCCTTTTACAACAGAGAGTCTGAAAAGAAGAAAAGTTCTTCATTATTCTGCTTTTTTATACGACAAGGACGGCAAACGAGCCGGGTCACCCATTTCACCAACGAAAATTGTCGGCGACAAGTGACAATTCTATTTACATTAGAAACTCGACGAGAATCTATGCCGGATGGCTTCATAATGAACACGCATTGCAATTCCAATTGTCACTTAGCACCGGGAATTATTGTCGAATTGGTGAAAAAATGTACCTATGTACCTATGTATGAATGTAAACTCAACACACAAAACAACACAAAAAAAATACAGAAGTACACAGAAAATAGTAATTACAAAGGCGAACTTATCCCTAAGAAGGGATCTCGTCCAGTTAACCTGGTACAGAAAGGAATAGTTTACAAAAAAGGCAATATGGGCCTGGTGGTAAGTTGACACCACCACCCATTGATAGAATTGATGCGGTGCATCGCTAGAAGATTGCAAATGCGTTGCTAGTCTAGAGGGCTAAGACAACTCATAATATGCAGCACTCATCACTACATAGTATAAAACAAAGTCGCTTTCCGCTGCCTGTCTGTCCCTATGTACGCTTATATCTTTAAAACTACGCAACGGACTTTGATGTGCTTTTTTTAATAGATAGAGTGATTCAAGAGGAAGAGGTTTATATGTATTGTAGATGCATAATATAGTAGAGAAACACTGATTACACCCGTACGAAGCCGGGGCGGGTTACTAGTGCATAATATAATAAACCATACAACAAATATTTGGAAGTTACGGAAAAGCTTGTCATTAGCATCAAATTGTTAATTGGTCAATTTAAATCATCCACTAACAAATAGGTTAACAAATAGTTAATCACAACATACCTATAATTAATTAATATACTCATCGCACGGCGACTTCTCCATTGCATTGAACCTTTTTATGGCCTCCTTTACACCGATAAATATGTTATCAGCCGAGTCCATCCCAAACGTGTTGACACCTGTCACACCAAAAGCACCAACGAACTTAGCGCTGGCGTTATCAGGATCAACCAGAAACATATTACTGTTCTCATCCATCCCATATACCTCATCAGAGCGGCTGACAAATATCCCAGTCATTTTATCACTCGGCAAACCCTTAATTTTGATGGGAACAGTAGCTCCTCTCTTTAATATATACGGGGTTTTAGACGCCACAAAGTATATATTATTTCTCATATCAACAGTCAAGCCATGACCATTTGGAATAGCAGGAAACGTTTCCTGCTTTTTCCCGTCATTCAGTATAACTTGAACTCGATTTTGAGGCCACGTTGCTATGTACATCGTACTACCTTCTGTGGTTACTGCAGCATACATAACATCTTCACCTTGCGCTGTGTATATTTCTACAGTGCCGTCATCCTTATATTTGTATACTCCGTTATCTGTAGCTAAATACACGATGTCATTTAGGTTATCGACTGTTGTCGATTGACCCAAGCCCGTTACGGTTATTGCTTCTATTTCTCCGCTATTACGTAGCACTTGTAGACTCATCTTCATTTCTTCACTTATTAGAGTGTAAAATACGTTTCCCGTCTTCCAATGTACACTCATGTCTGCTGGTATCCCTGTCACATTTTTCATTTCAACCAGAGAGTAGTGTAGGTTGTTAACTTTGAATGATTTGGCGCAAAGTTGTTCCTGATTCGCTTGTTTCAGCAAACTCTGTCGGGTCATGACTGGGTTCGCTTCTGTTGTTAATAGTATCGTCATTAGGAATATCAGTGATCGCTCCATCTGAGAAATGATTTAAAAATAATGTCAGAAAACATGTTTTGTCCTATTTTTAAACCCCTACGCAAAAGGAAGGCTTATTATAAGTATGACGTCGATGTGTGTGTGTCTGTGGCATCGTAGCTCTCAAGCCGATGGACCGATTTCGATGCTTTTTTTTTCATTCGAAAGCCAGTCTCCTTGCGGTGGTTCTTAGTAATGTTTGGTAAAAATCGGTCCAGCAGTTTGAAGAACATTAGTTCTTTTCCAAAGTGATGTAAGGCATTTTTGACAAAAAAAAATTACGGTTTGATTAATCGTTTAATGCGTGGGGAGTTTTTAATTTTATTAATTCAGGACCGATTTTTTATCCTCAGACAAGTACTTAACTGACAGATACCCATAGAGTTGTTCGTCGAATAGGGCCTATCTGACAATTGAAAAATCGATCCTTAATGTTTACAAGCTTTTTAATTCTACAAATTGTAGACTTGATGTCTTTGGG
Source organism: Pandemis heparana (assembly GCA_963854515.1). Lineage (NCBI taxonomy): Eukaryota > Metazoa > Arthropoda > Insecta > Lepidoptera > Tortricidae > Pandemis > Pandemis heparana. Next base: position 5,028,488 of record OY978031.1, read on the forward strand.
ATAGCGGTTGAAATTAATTTTGTAAGTGTTTTAACACTTAGTTTAGTTTAATCTCATTTTGAGAAGTTTTTATCTGTAACTAGCATTGCGACAAATATACGTAGGTAGTTATACAGTGGGCTGTTCAGAAGCCCAACTAACACCTATCAAGAGTGATTACCGATTCCTTTACTATTCTATTGTTTTCCTCAATTAATTCATCACTGATTTCATATTAACTTTTAAACTATCAATTAGCTCCAACTTTTGTAACATCATTATGTATTGCAACACTGTGAATGATGTAGCTTCCTATTTTAATTTTAAATCTTCGCCATTAGGTACTAATTCTTCCTAAACCACATTACTAGATTAGTAATAGGTATTAAATGACTTCCTAAATCAAATTACTAATGACTTCCTAAATGACATTACTGATGACTTGATGGTTCCAACAACGGAAGACCAGCGCAGGCTGTAAGGCCAACATTATGCTGAGGTAAGACCATTTTATTTCTTTTTTTTTTTGTAATTTATGCTACAATGTCACGAATATGTTTTCTTTCTTTCTAATAAATTTACCTTAAGTTTATTTTCTTTACGTTTCACAATTCACTGTCACTCCGATAGATTGTTTTCACTGCACTGACTACTTTATCTCAGATACAGCTATATATAATTACATCAGTTGTTTTTGTTACTAACGCTGCGTACAGGAACTGTTTTGTACACAAAGATAGTAGTAAACAATCATTTTAATATACACATTATACAAACATTTCTGTTCGTTCGTTGCTTGCCAAAAGGCACAGTTTTGTCATTTTCAAACACCATCATGCTAACTTCTGGTTTTGTTACCTCACTCAGGCTCTATCTACCCCGTAAGGGATGTAGACGTGATTTGTGTGTGAATCTATATAGAACGCCACGTAATAAGCAACAAAGAAAAAGGTATACGGAGAAAATTACAAAGAAAACAATAGGCAGCCTTATAACCTCAGAGCGATCTATATCAGGTTACCTTTTAAAACAGAATAAAGAATTGAATAAATTAATGCAGGTGGTGCAATTCTGCCCTCCTAATTAAAAAGGACGTATATGTGTGTCATATGAAACGCATATACGTCCTTTTTAATTAGGACGGCAGAATTATATAGAAGCTCTAGCAAAAATACATAAAACACACTCACACTTATAAATAGCACACAGCCAAACTATTTTATGTAAACTACATTATTACACGTGAATTGTACGTGAAGCCAACTAAAGTATATAACGCTTTAACATTATATACGCGAAAGTTTGTGAGTAGGGATTTATGGGACAGGAATAAGACATGGGCTTTCTATCCCAGAAAATTGCGAAGTTCCCGCGGGATAGCGGTAAATGAATTCTTTGCAGACGTAGCCGCGGGCAACAGCTAGTATCTACATATATTGGAGTAAATGGAAAAAAAAGTTAAATTGTAAAATATAAAATTTACTTTAACATAACTTGCAAGCAAAGCCACGCTGTGTACTAGTTATTAAAATTAAACCGATAGATAGTTGATTTAATTCTAGTAAGTCGTAATCGTAAGATCATTCTCGAGAAATTTCCTGTTTACAAAACAATATTATAATGATACGAATAATGTAATGTATTAGTCATTATAATAGTATTAGTAATTATTTTCTTTGCTCCCAGACCAGCATGGAAGAAAATCGAAATTAAGAAATAGTATTTTATGCAACAGTTGTATTAGAGGGGTCAAAAAAGGCGAGTGGTGTGGGTTAATTACGTTTACTTTTTATAGCCTTGCCTCCTTGGCGCATTTAGCCAAAACGTTTACAAAATTGCCAGTGACGTTATTAAAATATCTTTTTTATTATGTTGGCAGCTATACATTTAGTTCAGAAAGATTTAGTTTTATAAAAAACCGCACGAATTAAATAATTTGTTAAGTTGGTAGTCATGCATTTTCATCGTAAATTTAATGTTGATCGTGTAAAAGTTTTACCTAGGTCTGGCAGTCTATGGCTGGCAGAGTAACGTTGGAGCACTTTTAGAGCCATAAGCCAACAAGTGCTTTTAGAAGGAATAGACAATATAGACTTATCCAAAGTCTTATTATGAGTGTTCTTACAGTGGTGCTCGTGATAACATAAATCACAGATAATAGACAGGAGTAGGAAAAAACATTTAAGCAGGGATTACCAATGAAAATAAGTTTGTATAATGTATGTATGTAAGAATAAGAATAAGAATAAGAATATTTATTTGCAAAAAATGTCGTGGTGAATACAGATGAAGAAGCGTTTTTGAGTGCGTACATTTACTCTTACCTGTAAACTCTTTATTGTGCAAAATAAACAAGACAACCACAATTGACAAACACTGAGATACATACACAAAGGCGGAATAATTTATAATCTAATTCCACTAGAAATTTGATCGTTAGAAATGAATACATTTAAAAGAAAACTAAAATATTTTTTTGAAATGCAACCACTGTATTCAGTTAATGAGTTTGTGGACTTGTTTAAAGGAAAATCCAAACCGGAAGTTATTACATTATTTGAGTAGATTAAGATTGTATTGATGTAAGTATCTAGATTTAATAACTTGCTGAATGTGACTGATGTTACTTGGCCAAATAAATGAATTGAATTGAGTTTTTTTTTTAAGTCTGTAAAAATGCCAAGCAAACCCCGGTATCCAGTTGAGATGTAAAACAGGCGATGAAATATGGCCGCCTGCCACCCCTCCATCCATCACCACCTTAATCACACGTTTTGTCACCACGATCGCTTCCGCGTGAAGCTCAAATATCAGCGGATATTGTAAGTGTTTTTCAATATTAGAAAGAACGTTTTTGGGGTCCCGTAGGCGGCCAAATGGTTTTTTTTATATAAGAGAGGGCGAACGAGCAGACGGGTCACCTGATGGAAAATAATCACCACCGCCCAGGGACACCGCAAGACTTGGGGAACCACAGGTGCGTTGCCGTGCCGGCCCTTTCAAGAACAGGAACAGGTCTATTCTTTTTCATCGTATCAAATGAATATCATGTCGATAAACCACACACAGATGATGGCATATACGTTGTCAGCCTAGAGTGCTAGAGTGCCAGCAATTCAAAAATCATGTTATCATTTCAATCAATTTGTACACGGTTTTAAATAATAAACGCTTCCTATTTCTTAATTTCACTGGCTATCTTATTCTCCTGGAATCCTCTTCTGGAATACAGTAAAAAATTCCAAATTCGAAAACTTCATTTTGCAAATAGGCCGTCAAGGGCTCTTTTACATGTCTTTTTTGAAACTATCAGCGCATTCGGAAAAACCATCATTGCCAAGAAGAATGCGCCGCAAGAAACTTGACAGAGTATTTTTTTCAAAATAAAATAAATTTACAACGCTTAAATTCTACTTGACTTATTACATTTATAATAAAAGGGATGTATAAGATCCCCAAGCACCTTAAATTATTTTAGACAATAGTAGAGATGACTGTATAAAGTCTCTATTGGTCTCTACTGGTCACATTGGCGCAAGCACTGCTTCTTGGCGGCAGAATTAGCGAGTAAACCCCCTATTCATAAACGCTCTATTAGGTTTCTGCTAACGTAGCAATCGTTTGTCCTTATCTGAGAAAGGTAAATGTCAAAGTGACAGATAAGGACAAACGATTACTAAGTTAGCAGAGGCTTATAGAGCGTTTATGAAAGAGGGTAAGACGGTAGTATAGTGAGCTGGAGAAAACTTTCATGAGGTCGTAAATACGAAACCATTCTATTATTTGCATTTGAGTACTTACATTATTTTACACAAATATAATTTACAAGAAAATGGGCGTAAAAATTTATCTTCGTACCTAACGCAAGAAAAAATATCCAACTAACACTTTCGTATAAACCGTCCATTACTGCCTACATCTTGCATTATGCCGTTCTTTCACCATTTGAGCAAGGTTCGAGAAAGACATCATTTTTCACTACCCCACGTCACACCAGGTAATGAATGAAACCTTTACAATCGCCACGATACTCCAACAACTCCAAAACTCAAACAACACCCTTAATACTACCGCCAAAAGAGCGAAATTAGATTTCTCCAAGTGAAACGTCAAATTGGCTGGTTGAAACGACTAATGATACTTGAGCTCCGATAGGTTAATTATTTCCCCCCGAATCGTCTTTCCGTTTTCGGGGTCAGCGGGGGAGGGAGATCTTCCGTAGCTGGACGTCTTCGGAAATTGTGGAAACTCGCAGTTTCGGTCCCAGAACAGGTCAAGTCATCGCGAGTGCCTTTTGTTATTTGGAATGGTTAATTTTATAAGGGGTTTGATGGAACACGAGGTCCTGGGGCCTTACCATGACGTCTCAATGCGATTCAGTTTAGGTTCGCTCGCTGTCAGATTCATACTAAAACTCGAACTGAGTCAAAATTAGGACCTCATGGTAAGAGGCTGACAACACCAAATTTTGTTGAAATTGATGTTATTTAAGCACTTTTTTAAGAAAAATTACACACAATAAAAATCCAAAAAAATATGTATGTCAATTTTCATCATATTTCAATCACGCTGGACGGACTCGATACATAATTGAATAAAATCGGCTCGATAGAAAATATTTGCTAAGATTGGTCTTAAAATCATCATTAAACGGTTCTATGTCTTTATTTTTTCGACTTATGGGTCTGCAATTAAAAACATGAAGTCAACATATTCATACCTACACGGCTAACGAGTCATATTTCACAAATAATCTATACTTTTTTTTATTTCTTATTATTTGTGTCTTATTTGCAAGATTTTAGACGCGCGCCAAGCTGCCGAAATAGTTTCTTCTCTTTCATTAACAGGCATGCGATCCGTATGTGTGAAGAGTGGCGCTGCTCAAGGTCATTTGCAGTTGACAGCGCCGTAAGGCCCCTGTTTAGTTGTAACTCTTGCAATTCACGATGGCGCGCGAGCTTTATTAGTGGTGAACGCTTAAATATACGCGTCAAAGTGTGCGTGTCTTGCGTAACTATTTTAAGAGAGATTTCTCTTTTTTATGCTTACCGTATCCGCTTTCGCTCTAATGAACACTTAACCGCGTATGCAACATAATTATCACAAAATAAATAAAGCTCAATCGCCACTTATTTCTCTGGTCGTTTTCAGAGCTGTCACGTTGAATCTAGTGTTGTATTGTTGATCGAAAGCTTGACCAGAAAAAATTTAAAAAAAAAACAAAATAGTTAGGTACCTACCTAAATTTTTTGTGTTCACCTAAATATGCCGCTGAGTGTATAAAGTCTGGTCTCAAAAAGCAAATCAAAATTTGGTATCAGATTCATGTCCTTATCCCTACTTCCCTACTAACATATGTATATTATAAATGCGTGTAACTGTCTGGCTGTGTGTCTATTTGATACCTACGCATACCTACGCACTCTTAAACCACTGAACCAATTTAGATGAAATTTGATATGGAGTTTAATATATTATTGAAGCGAAAGAGGTATGTCAGGATCGTAGCAAGTGGAACAAAGTAGTCTCTCCTTACTCCTGTGGGAAAGAGGCGTGAAGGTATGTATGTATGTATTAATTATATGAGAGTTTTCAATGATTCACGGTTAAGTTCATGTTCATTCAAGTTCATTCGAAATATTATAAACGGGATATATGAACCGCGATTACCGTTTATAATATTTCGAATGGAGATACTATGTATTGTATTTGCAACATAGGAAAGGACTTAAGAAAATTGCTTAGGTAGAGAGACGTCTATACTATGACACTCCCCACAATTGAATAACTTTACTTTGCTATCTCCGCGATATAGTGAAGTTAAGACATGGAGAACAACAAGTCACGAGATAGTGACAAATGAATTCTTTGCAGACGTAGAACCACATCCTTACAGACACGGGAACGACGCCGCATCAATACGAGTATAGCTAACCCTCTCACAGTAAATAATATCATAGTGACGTTACATAGAACGGCAGGCTTATTACGTGACTCGCAATCGCCATCGTGTTCATTTTGACAGTTCTTGTATGAATGTGACAGCTAGCTGATTCCGATACCAATGTCAGCCCATACATGAACTGTCAAAATGAAGACGATGGTGATCGCGAGCGAGTTACGTACGTACCTAATTTTTTATTTTTTTATAATAAGCCTGCTGACAAAGAAACTCAAGTGTCGTTTACTTTGATAACGTTCTGCTGTGGGCCACCAATCAAATGCGCGACTGTATATGCTGTAATATTTTTATTTATCATAAATATTATTAGCAACTTTTCGGAAATATGTACCTTCAACCCTTTTTCACGGAAATTAGATCAGAGAATCATATTGAAAATATAGCAATGACGTCAAAGATTTATGTGCTAGGGAAAGCAATGATTTATTAAATATCCTTGGAGGAATGTTTCGTCCACCGCGGAGGGTTGAGCGTGAATAAATAACGACGGTGGCGAGATACTGTTGTTGGCTAGTGGTTTAAAGTGATCTATACTTTGCTTTCAATATTTTGAAAAATACATACACAAATCACGTATATCCCTTTCGAGGTAGGCAGAGCGTAGGTAACAAGACCTTAAGACCACGTTTAGCATGATAAAAAAAACACCGGGTAGCACTCTGCGAGTGCCGGCAGAAGTGAAAACTACACACGCACACTCGCGCAAAAAGAAAAAAAATACACGAGATTTGAACTACGGAGTGAGAACACACTGTTATTTCACACCTTATAACACTTGGCCAAACGCACATATTATTATGTTAAAGCGACGAAGTCAACGTACACGTCAAAAATCGAATGCGACTCTAGCTTCATTCGTATTTCAAAATAAGGTCTTAGAAGATCCTGATATCCTGGTACCTAAACTCTCCCTCCGCACGCCTCACGCGAGTTTAACATTTTTTACCCATCCCAAAAAGTTCTGAACGCCGCTAAAGAAGTTTACACTTCAAAAATACATTCATGTCTTTGACCTGTGCTTACTTTAACTAAGGATGACTAGGTAAAGAAAACGAAATTTCACTTATGTAGTCCGTCAATGTAATTGTCAAAAAATATTAATAGGACACCTATCTTTAACCCTCGACGCTAAAAGAGGGGTGTTATTAGTTTGACGTCGATATCTCTCTGTGTGTGTGCGTGTGTTGTGTGTGTCTGTTGCGGCATCATAGAGCTCTCATGCCCATGGACCGATTTCGATGTGGTTTCTACATCCGAAAGTCAGTTTCATTACGGTGATTCTCAGCCATGTTCGATCGGTGCAGCTGTTTGAAGAATACCAGCTCTTTTCCAAAATGATGTAAATCATTTTTGGCACAAAATACTCGACAAATGCGTAACTAATTACCTAAGGGTCCAAATTTAAATTTTTAGTTTTAGTTTTTTTTTTAAGCTATTTTTAAATCATTTTTGGCACAAAATACTTGACAAATGCATAACTAGTTACCTCTAAGGGTCCAAATTTTAATTTTTAGTTTTAGTTTTTTTTTAAGCTATTTTTAAATCATTTTTGGCACAAAATACTTGACAAATGCATAACTAGCTACCTAAGGGTCCAAATTTTAATTTTTTTGTTTTAGTTTTTTTTAAGCTATTATTAAATCATTTTTGGCACAAAATACTCGACAAATGCATAACTAGTTACCTAAGGGTCCAAATTTAGATTTTAATTCTTAGTTTTAGTTTTTGTTAAGCTATTTTTAAGTTAGTTTTAGTTAGTCATGTTAATTTTATAGTCTGTTTTTGTACCTACCTTTATTTTGAAATAAAGTTATTTATTTTAGTAACTAGTTGTTAAAATTTTGAATTTAATGTTTGACTTGAGCAAAAAATCTACAAATGCGTCAAAGTTTGTTAGGGAGCGAGCCCCTACTTATTTGCAAAAATTCTGTGTAGCAAATAGCAAGCTTTTGCTAATTTTAACTTGCAACATTTGTATGTATGAATGCTTGGGTTCCATACACTAATTCCCCTTATCGTATTTACGAAACACGAGTTACGCTGAGTCTTGAAAATACGTGCCTCTATTTGAAGCTCGAGCAGTCTTTCGACAAATCTATTCTCATACTTTTGCATTATAGGGTTGTCAAACCAATCCTACTTAAAAAGATTGTAAGTTTGTTTGTTTGGTTCAATCATGCATAAACAGGGTGCTTAAATTAAGTAGATTCTTAAATAAATTTGTGTCATTTTTTTTTAATACAAGCTTTTTTGCTGACTGTGATTGCATTGTCATATTTGTCATCCATCCTACATATTATGTACCGAATTTCAAGTCAATCGGATTATCCGTTGAAGAGTTCCCTCCTGCGCAGACGATCCTGGCTGGGTCACCAGAACTCCAATACCAGATTATTGTATATATGCAAAATTTCAGCTCAATCGGTTGAAGATATCTGCATCAAAATTGAGTCGCAAGATACCACCCGTATAATGGTGCGACCACACCGCCGCTTAAAAAACGGTGACGTTACGGAAACGCAACAAAATGTATGAAGAAACGATGAGAAAACGTGACGTCTACGACACGTCACCGCGCAAACGCGGCGGTTTGGTCGCACCCTAAACATACATAGTAACATACATACATAATTTACCTACATACGTTGCAAGCACGTACAGCATCTCGAAATATGAAAATGTAGTGGTGTGAAACTATTTAATTTTAATGGCAAAAAATGGATAATTTTCAATCTGATTGAGCCGACGAGTAGTAGTATAGAGGCTCTCTATAAATTCTGAAAAAGTTGTTTAAGTATTATAACAATCGGCAGGTAGCCCTGTTTCGTCGAGGTTTTGCAAACAATTTTGTTTGAGCACGTACAGCGCAATATTTTGTTACAATATTAGATTTGTCCCTGTCAAGACTTTGAATGTAAAGCAGAGCGGAAAAAGAAAACTTTGCCGCCATGTTGGATTTAAAGATGGCGCGGCAAAATCGGAACAGGACTTTTACTTGACAGCTGGATAGTGTGAATTTTGCGAGTGTACCTACGTAATAGATCAATGGATATGGATAACACATAGGGTACAATTTATCACGTAAAAAAAAATAACCGCCTCTTTTGAAATCAGTCAATTAGCTACATACCCACTACTATCACTGCATAGTTATCGCGGGATATAATATATGCGAGTGCGCAGTGTCACGCCCAAAGGTGAGTGGATTTGTCAAAAATAAACTTCAACAACTTCTTTGGAACCAAGCCCGTCCATTTTAATAATGTTTTTAGTATTTAAGTTAACACATATTTATTTTATTTGCAATAATTTTATGATAATTTTAATAAATAAACCAGAATAGCAAAGTGAATATAAAATCCAGTATTAGCAGAGCCCTGCTTCCTAAGTAAAACGTAAGCAGTGTGAGGTCATTTTATATTCGATACTTACTCAGACAAAAAAACTGTTTTAGTATTTGTGGTTATAGCGGCAACAGAAATACATCATCTGTTAAAATTTTAACAGTATAGCTAGGTATCATGTTTCCTGAGATACAGCCTCGTGACAGTCAGACAGGCGGACCTGGAGTCTTAGTAATAAGTTCCCGTTTTTTTTCTTAGGGTACGGAACTCTAAAAACGAACTATAGACCAAGTCATGGCAAAACTAAAGAGGAAAACATTCACAAACATGTTCCAAGAATCACTTGACCGTTTTTTAGCCAAATCGACTCGTTAAACTCCAATGTTCGGGCCAAAGTGTTCAGACAGTTCCGGTACAAGTTATAAACTTTCGTCTTTGCACAAAGATAGGTTATTGTCTGGAATATGTTATAACTTTCGGGCGTTTGGGGAAGTTGCGGGGAGTAGCATGTTAAGAGGTATTACAGGCAATGTTTTGTTTTTAAATTGGCAGCTCGCGCTATAAAGTTTTATCCTTTATATATTTTTTTAATATGTTCTTTCAGTAGCACTTAATGGTCCCATTGGAAGACCTGGGGCCTTACCATGACGTCTTAATGCGATTTAGTTTAGGTCCGCTCGCTGTCAGATTCATACTAAAAGTGACAGCTAAAACTTGAACTGAGTCGGAATTAGGACGTCATGGTAAGCCCCCGCTGGCTGCAAGGCCAGCATTATGCTGAGATGGGACCATTTCGTGATGCATGTTCTGTTCTTATGTTTTTTACTTCTTTTTTTTTTCTTTTGTTGTAATCACGAATAAATGTTTTCTTTCTTTCTTTCTTTCTAACGGGAAAGTAAAATATTGTGTTTATTTAATATTTATGTATTCTTTCACGCTGGTCTGGGGTAAAGAAAAAACATAGAATGTACCAGTTGCTTCTCTTCCCGCGCAGATGGTATAAGCCCATCGAGGGAATGGGCGAAAATCTTAGTTGGAAATCATTTTATAGGCGATGCGACTAGCAACCCATCACTATTTTGATTCCCCCTTTTCACCTATACGCCCAGAATCATGCTAAACGTGACCTGGTCTTGTTACCTTAGGCTCTGTCCACCCCGTAAAGGATAAAGACGTGATTTATTTATGTATGTATGTGTTTATTTATGGTGTGTGTGAAGTTTCCAATGCGCTTTGAGCCCGCATGGGAACTATAGCCCAAGCCCTCTCACACTGAGAGGGGTCCTGTGCCTAGCAGTGGTAATAAGCAAGTATTATCGAGAGAGTGAAGTAAGAGCGAGAAAGCACGATCTTCTGTCCCGTTTCCTGAGCTACGTCAAAGCCTACGTCACTCGCCCTGCCACCGGGCCCCAGACCATCGGAGAAGCGCAAGGACAGACTTCACTTCAGCGGCGCGCTTGCTAGCGATAGGTCATCTACCAGGCTCTGTACTACTCTGTATAGTTAGTCTTTTGCTATTGTTTGTACTTAGGTCTCTAGTTAGGTCTTTCTATCGCGAGTGATATATCTATTTAAGCCTATGTCGAGTTTTTCAAATAAAACCGTTGATTTGTGACCGTTTATTTAATTTAGACTACTTATCCATAATACAAGTAACTTGATCGACAAAGGATGTCTTAAAGTCTTTTCTTTCATTTATGTAAATGGCGTCTCTATTGGATCAAATATTCAACCACTAATAATACACATAGCATTCCTAATGGTAGGTACTCTACGTGTCTATTAGCAGTGCAGATGCAGTCTATAATCACTTAACATCACGTGAACCGTATGCCCGTTTGTCAGAGCCTCTAGTGTAAGTTTTCGCATATAAAAACGTCTCGAACGCGTTCATGTAAACGTCTCAATTACTATGGAATATTTGGCAGCGCCACTTGCGGATCGAAACGGTAACAAACTGTTCCCATAGTATTTGACATTTCCCACAGTATTTGATATTTGGCAAACGCGTTCGGGTCGTATTTTGTGACTGAAAATTTACACTAAGCATACAGCTTTAATTATTTTGTTGAAAAATGCACATTATTCTGTGAACGAGTTTCTGGATATGATATTTCAATTTATTTATTTAATTGCCTTATTATTTCAGTATTTTGACATACTTAATAATAAGTTAACCCTTTCTTGATTATTAGGTACTATTATTATTATTATTTTATTGTTTAGAAACAGTGACGATCCCTAGCGGATAATTAATTTAACTGTAGGTAGGTACTTCATTGTTTTATTATTCTTGTTTTTGTTCCTGAATTTTTTTAAAGTTCAATTGATTTTTATTATTTAATTTAATTTAATTTTTTTTACTCGTGACGATTTCAATCAAAATTCTGCTAAGTTGACGATGAACAATTTATGATTCAATTTTTATTGAATGAATAAATAATTCTAATCTAATATAAAAAAAAAAAACTTAAGAGAGACATTTTATGCTCAATACAATCACGCCTGATGGTAAGTAAAGATTTAGGGTTTAGCACGCTCACCTACTAAATGCCCATGATTTGAAGGCAATAAGTTTTCCCGCTGCCACACACACCACACCCTTACTCATAGGTACGCGCTAACGGTGTCACCGGCGCCTGCGCCGCCGAGGCGCCACCAATAGACTGACAGATCGCTATAGTATGGATAAGGCTGAGTTAGAATAATAATATAGCATCGTTTTAACCCAATTGCGACACGCAAAAAAGGATGGCATCAAGGTGTCTTAGATTTGATCTAAATAAGTACACTAAAAAAAAACGTTTATGTCAGACATCATTTTGGTCCATTATTTTTGTTTGTTTGGTTTATGTTTGTATGTACATAATTATATTATGTATTTATTTGATATGTTTATCTTTGGCCTTGTAAGCCGTGATAGCCTAGTGGTTTGACCTGAGGCTTCTCAAGCAGAGGGTCGCGGGTTCGAATCCCGGGCCCGCACCTCTGAGTTTTTCGGAATTTACGTGCGTAATTACATTTGAAATTTACCATGAGCTTTTCGGTGAAGGAAAACATCGTGAGGAACCCAGATCAATACCAATAAGGCTTAGTTACCCTTCTGGGTTGGAAGGTCAGATGGCAGTCGCTTCTGTAAGAACTAGTGCCTACGCCAAATCTTGGGATTAGGTTGTCAAAGCGGACCCCAGGCTCACTGAGCCGTGGCAAATGCAGGGAAAAACGCTAGAAAGATGATGATCTTTGGCCTTGTAAATTTAGATCCATATTAAGATCGTCGTACAACAAATACGTAGTAGAATTCGCGTGGGCGACACCGAATAAGGTCACTCATTGTGACTTTCGATGCTAAACTTGTATTTAATTATGGCTCTAGTGTTTTGAGTATCATTAACACAGACTTAATTGTATATTGTGAGTTAAACGTTAATATTTAGTTGTCAGATTTACTTTTCTAACTAATATTATAAATGCGAAAGTATGGATGGATGGATGAATTTTTGTTTCTTACTCAATCACGCCAGAACGGCCCAACGGATCTGGATGAAATTCGGCACATAGAGAAAAGTCTGGAATAGCACATAGGCTACTTTTTATCCCGGAAAATTGCGTAGTTCCCGCGGGATAGCGATAAACGAATTCTTTGCAGACGAAGTCGCTGGCAACAGCTAGTAATTTTATAAATGCTAAATGGTCATTTTTGTTGGACTTGTTCACGCAGAGTGCGTGTAATTTTGTTATCAACCTCGCAAATAACTTCTTGTGATCTATTTTCGATTTCCTTGCCTTTTGTTCGCTTTTAATTACTTCCCCTCCGGTTATAAAGTAATATAAAATTAATCGCATACAGGGTAACTCTGTTTCTGAACGCTTGGAAAGCTCATGTGCGTTTATCTTTATATATAACACTAGCTTTTGCCTGCGACTTTGTCAGTGCAGAATGAAATATCTAACTAATCTAATCTAAATCTAACTAATATTATAAATGGGAAAGTATGGATGGATGGATAGATGGAGGGATGGATGGATGTTTGTTTGTTACTCAATCACGCCAGAACGGCCCAACGGATCTGGATGAAATTCGGCACACAGATAGAGAAAAGTCGGGAATAGCTCATAGGCTACTTTTCATCCCGGAAAATTGCGTAGTTCCCGCGGGATAGCGATAAACGAATTCTTTGCAGACGAAGTCGCGGGCAACAGCTAGTACATACATAAATTACGTCTTTATCCCTTGCGGGGTAGACATAACCTAAGGTAACAAGACCTAAAGGCCACGTTTAGCATTGTGGGCGTAGTGGGAAAAGGGAATCAAAATAGTGATGGGTTGCTAGCCGCGTCGCCTATAACATGATTCCAAAGATTTTCACCTCCCTCGATGGGCTTTTACCATCTGTGCGGGAAGAGAAGCAACTGGTACATTCTATGTTTTTAGGGTTCCGCACCTCGAAAGGAAAAAGCGGAACCCTTATAGGATCATTTTGTTCTCCGTCCGTCTGTCAAGACACTTTTTCTCAGGAACGCGTGGAGGAATCAAGCTGAAATTTATATCAAATACTCAAGTGTGAAAAAAATCAAACTTCTAAGCCAACGCAATAAAAGATACAGCCGTTTATGCCGCAAATTTCAAAACTCGCAAGGGAATCAAAACCTACAGGGTTAACTTAGAATATTGTATCGCAATAGAACTTAGAATCTTGAAATTTGGTAAGAAGCAACATCTCACAGCCCAGATAAAGGAATAATTGCGAAAACCGTAAATTTTCCACAGGTTTGTACGGAACCCTCGGTGTGCGAGTGCGACTCGCACTTGGCCGGTTTTTTCTTTGCTCCCAGACCTGCTTGGTTGCATTATTTGCCATGTATTGGCATTTTTCTCTGTGTGTACCGAATTTGTGTAATAAAATGTTCTTCTCTCTCTCTCTAATTGCGGGCGGGTGGTAGGGCCTTGTGCAAGGTCCGTCCGGATCGCTACCACCATCTTACTCGCTAATCCTGCCGCGAAGCAGCAGTGCTTGCAATACTGTGTTCCGGTGTGGAGAGTAAGACAGCCGGGGAAATTACGGGCACAAGAGGCATTTCATCTAAGTCCTCTAGGTTGGCAACGCATCTGCAATCCCTCCGGGGTTGCGGGTGTCTATGGGCAGTGGTGATCGCTTACCATCAGGTGACCAACTTGCTCGTTTGCCTTCCTATTCACATAAAAATAAAAAAATTACGATCTTACTTTTATTATGGCATTAAAAGTTTAAAATAACATTTTCCGTCGTGGCTGACCTAAATCAAGAAATCACCTCAAACGGCCTGCATGTAAAGTTTCCTAACGACGCGAGGTCCAACGTATAAATCGTTACTCAGTCTCTTAGGCTAAGAGCTAGCAGTCAAAAAAATACAACTTAAATGAGAACCTTCTTATTTTGGAGTCGGTTAGCAATTATCGCTAGCAGCGTAGCCAGCCATGGGCTTAGGGTGGGGCAGCAGTCTAAAATAATATGTAACTAGCAAACTATACCCGCTGTCTTTCCCCGGCTAATTTTTTCATACAAGAAGGTTACAGAGCCAGGATGGGGCAAGCCCACCGTGGCTACGCCCATTTATCGCTTGATTATTTTAAGTATTGTATCTCAATCGTAACAAAATCACACAGACTTCGCTGGTTCGGCCACCTACTCCGAATGGGAGAGGATCGTGCTGCCAAGAGAGCGTACGTGGGACGACCGACTGGTCGCCGCCCGGTTGGGCGACCCAGGTATCGCTGGGGGGGGCAGTGTCCAGGCGGATCTGCGACGTCTTCAAGTCGACGACTGGCAAGCTGCGCACGATCGGGACAGATGGCGCGCTCTCGTTTCGGAGGCCAAGACCCTATTTGGGTCCCTGAGCCAAGTTAGTTAGTTATTGTATCTCAATCAAGTTACAAAACACCCCACTGTCTTATAAGCTAATCTAACCGCCAAGGATCGTGCTTGCGTCGCTATGTATTGCAAAGTAGAGCGTAAAACAGTCGGTAAAAATAATGGTACCTGCGGAATATTTTCTCAGCCTAGCTTAGCTTAGCTTCTTAGTTTTGTAGACTGGCTAAGCGTCTAAAATATTCTGGTATAGTAGATGTCGATGGATGGTGGTGCCCGCTTACCATTGGGGCATCAGTCCACACACTTTCTGGTTCCTTCATAAAATAAGAAATTCGTATCCATGGTTATTTCCATAAATCCTTTCTACGGTCTCCTATCAGTATATAAATCACAGTAACTACAGTGCATAAATCAGTATGAGAGGTAAAACCTGCCGCCAGCTCTCGACCTATCTAACACGGGTGGGCCAATTCGCAACTTTCCGAGTTTTCGCGAGTTTTCTCGAGTTTTCGCCGCGAGTAGAGTTTTCCCTTTGTCGGTCGACTTACGAACTCGAGTCGTTAATGTGCTCCAGAGAATTATTATTCACAAATGCAGGTAGTAAAAGGTTTACGGCTCCTCGCTTATTTGTACTTGTTGTTTATGTACAAATACGTACAGGACAATAATAAATTTATTTTTCTCTCTTTGGGACTTGGTTTAATTTTTTACTTTATTTTTTAGGGTTCCGTACCCAAAACATAAAAATGAGACCCTATTACTAAGACTTCGCTGTCCGTCCGTCTGTTTGTCTGTCTGTCTGTCTGTCTTTCCATCTGTCTACTAGAGGATTGCAGATACGTTGCCAATGTAGAGGGCTAAGATAAAACACCTCACGTGCCAGTAATTTCACCGTCTGTTACTCCACCCTGGAACACAGCTACACTGCTGCTTGGCGGTAGGATTAGCGAGTACTCAAAACGCTATGTCATAATCCCCTAGCAACTGTTGTTATTTTCTCTCCCGATGAACATCAGTAGCTTTATTAAAACGGTATTAAACGAACAAAGCTTGGTAATACAACATTAATATGCGAAAAGCTCTGAAATAATAAGCACCAATTATAATTAAAATAAAAGCCCGTTCTCATCCCCGTTCGGCCAAAATCCTTTTCGCTGTTATACAATATTGTTGTGATGTTATCTTGTTGCTTTCGCTTATTTGGTTACTCGGTGTCATACAGTTGTGTACCTATATTTCGTACGGGCATATTATTTTAACAACTGCTAATATTATATTATACATACATAATGTATGTACATACCGTCACGCCTTTTTCCCATAAGGGTAGGCAGACACTACTTTGTTCCACTTGCCATGATCCTGGCATACCTCTTTCGCTTCATCTAAATTCATCAATCTCTTCATACCATGCTCGCCGGTTTTTCAAAACGTTTCCTATTTGATCCTGGAACGTCCGTCTAGTCATTCAGACTCCTCATATATCTGTTTAGTTAGTTTACTTTCATCCATCCTCTCTACGTGAGCAAACCATCTAAGCATACCCACACTCTCACTGGTAATATACGTATATACATACATTCATCGGACCGGGAGACGAGCTGTTGGTAGGCCTCCAACAAGATGGAGCGACGACCTGATCAGAATCGCGGGATCGCGGTGGATGCGGAAGGCACAGGACCGGTCCGAGTGGAGAGCCTTGGGGGAGGCCTATGTCCAGCAGTGGACGTCTTTCGGCTGATATGATGATGATGATGATACATTCATACAAAATCACGTCTTTATCCATTACGGGGTAGACAGAGCCTAGAGTAACAAGACCCATAGGCCACGCTTAGCATGATTGTGGGCGCAAAGGTGGAAGTGGAAAGGGGAATCAAATCAAAATAGTGACGGGTTGCTAGCCGCATCGCCTATAACATGATTCCTAAGATTTTCACCCATTCCCTCGATGCCCGAAAAGAGAAGCAACTGGTACATTCTATGTTTTGTCTTCCCAGATCAGCTTGGAAGGAATTATTCAACAAGTTGATGAATAAATATAGCGGAATTGAACGAGAGAAAGAATGCATTCTATGTCTCGCTCATGTCATGACCCTACACACAGCATTTTATAAATTTTATTTAAATAATTGTAACACGACGAATAGAAAAGATTGCATATTGGGAACTGTTGCATACATGAAAATTATTTAGTAGGTAACACAATGAAAACAAATAGGTACTAGGAGACTAAATAAAGCTGATGTGACGACTGTACTACCAATCGGCTTAATACCAAATTCCTCATTGATTTGTTATTATGTTTTATATTCATTGTTATGACAACTTTTCTGCTACTAACATGAAATATGTATAATACGGTATGACAAATATTTTCCAACTAACTGTTTGCCTGAATTTCGTCCGTTTCTCGTAGGAATCTTGCTTTTACTTGCGATAGAAAGGACCTACACAGCAATATAAACAAATATTCCAAAGAATTTTAAAAATCGAATGAGGCATTTCATCTTAGCCCTCTAGGTTGGCAACGCATCTGCGATCCCTACGGGGTTGCGGGTGTCTATGGGCAGTGGTGATCACTTACCATCAGGTGACCCACTTGCTCGTTTCCCTTCCTATTCATACCTATATAAAAAAAGAGTAGTTACGAAGACTAACTAATACCTACTGTTAGTAATCCTATTGGCATAATTATTTTCCGGCACTCCCGGAGTGCAACTCGTTTTTTTTAGGTTATATTTTTTGAGTCACAAAATCACGCAGCTTATGGACACCCCACACGGTTCTCAAATGCGCGTGCGCTGTAACAACCGGACGTCGACAGCAAACCTACCATTTTGAATTGTTAACTCGCTTTTTTGTTGCCCTACTGTTTTTGACCCGCTGTGTACTTATAGTAAAGCTAGATTGATGCGGAGAGGGATCATCATAATAACATCAAATTTAAAAATCTCGTGATATCGTGATTACGTCAGCAGTTATTATTTACTTTTTTACACAAATGGCAACCAACAAATTTATAAAAAAACCGGCCAAGTGCGAGTCGGACTCGCGCACCGAGGGTCCCGTATCATTATCTATAAATATCTATAAAGCAGTGTAAGCAGAGCCCTGCTGTGGGGTCACTTTATATTGGTCACTGATATATACCTACAGAGTTACATACATATTTACGGTTGTCGCAACTATTCCTTAATCTGTGCTATAAGACCTACCTTCATACCCAATTTCAAGATTCTGCGTTCACGGGAAGTACCCTGTAGGTTTTGATTCCCTTGAGAGTTGCGGAAATTTGTGGCATAAACGGCTGTATCTTTTGATTGCGTTGGCTTAAAAGTTTGATTTTTTCACAGCTCTAAGGGGCAATAGACTTGGGTATTTGATATAAATTTCAGCTTGATATTTCCACGCGTTCCTGAGAAAAAGGGTCTTGACGGGACGGACGGACGGACAACAAAGTGATCCTATAAGGGTTCCGTTTTTTCCTTATGAGGTACGGAACCCTAAAAACACAATACATTAAAAGAAAAATAATGCATATTTTAGTTGACAATGATTACGTAAGCATGGGAGAGGGGGTGAAGAGGTTTGCTTACTTTTGCTGACAAGGGAAAGGGGGGGTTAATAATTTTACAAAATCTGCTTACGCCTCTGGGACCCTCAATTGACAATATTTCAATTTTTTAAGAGCTACTTTTTATTGTCTAGCTAGAAAGAGCGCACAAATTTAGGACACCCATATTTTTTATATTCGTGAAAATCTTGTATTTTCGTGGAAAAATCCATTTAAATCGTTGCTCAAGCAGAAAGGACGTAAGTAACAAACGTCAAGTATTAGCGAAATGACGTCACTGCTTTGTTTCGTACACTTAAAAAAACGTTGAAATTATTACATTAATTGACCGCCAAAACCTGTGCTTAAATACTTTGACAGTGAATGCAGTTGTCACTGTCGATGAACGTCAAAACGAGCTGACAAACTCAAACAGAATACTTCACAAATAATATGATTTTAAATGAAAACTTGCAAAAATATTATTATTATTGCCCGGCAAACAGTTATCTAGTGTTCCCGATGGCAACAAAGCCGAGTGGTCTGCGAATTAATTAACCGTCAGCTGTCAGTAGTGTTGTGTTGTGAAAATTGTAAATGTCAAAGGGAAACTCGGAAGACAAGGTTTTTTATAATGGCAGTATTGGACCGGCCGCTGGACGTCATTTCCTGTTTTACATATTTTGCTCATTTTTCCAAAAAATACTATACGAAAAAATCCAAAAATATTTTTATTGTGTTCTACAAGTGTTTCTCTCGAAATGGTTTTTGATTTATGAATATAAAGAAATTTGAAATATTGTCAATTAGGCTAATATAATAGTAATAGCGTAGACGGAGAAATACGAAGCCTATTCCACAGTAAGTAGCCGTATAAGATCTCGGTAACGATCGAGATTCGGCATCCGGCGATTATCCGGGCACGCTATAACGCGTAACTGTTCTACGGCCATACAAATCATACAATGTCGCATGATAATGCCGAACAAACAACCTTCATAATTTCTCGAGAAAGTTATGAGAAACAGATTCTTAGCGACTCTTACCACAGAAGACATGTGGTAAGAATCACTGCTCATTTAAACATGGATTCCGTATAATTACTATCATAAATACAAACTAATACAAACTCTTACCCCCTAATGGGGAATCCTTAAGAGACATATTTAGAACTAATAAAATTTTAACTCTGTTTGTGTATAATATATATACTAGAAATTTGTCTATTTGTAAAGGAACGACATGATATTTTTAATAAACAAATTGACTTCGAAAGTAATTTAAGATCTCAATATAAATAATGATGTGTGTACAATTCGGCCTTCTAGTTATATATTTAGCAAGAGTACCTATGCTATGGGAATCAATATCTTTAATAACTTACCTGAATGTATGACTCGATGTATCACTCGATGCTAATAATTTCAAAAGGGAACTGAAGGAATGGCTTGCAGAAAAATGTTTTTATAATTTAAAATATTTAAATGAATATTTCTTAAGTAGGTCTTCTAATAATTTGTTTAATTTTAAGTTCAATAATATTGTACGCCCGAAATGGGCAAACTGTTGATGCTTTTCAATGTATGTACACAGTTTTTGACAATAGCAAGCGTTTGTCCTTATCTGTCACTTTTTATTTATTTATTTATAAAATATCTTACACAATATTACAGTGTGACACTAAGGCATTGAGTAAGACAGACAATAAAAAAAAGATAAAACTAAAAACACATAAAAATTTACAATAATAACTAATTAATTAAATACATGAGGACACACGTACATCCATCGCCTCACAGAAACGCAGACATTTACCTTTCACAGATAAGGACAAACGATTACTGAGTAAGCAGAAGCCTATAGAGCGTTTATGAGTAAGGGGGTTAGTATGTGGTACGTAAATTGGTCAAAATAGAATGAAAACCTAACCTAAAAAAAACATTTATTAAGATACAAGCTTTTTGCTGACTACTTTTTGTTGACTGTACTTGCATTGTCATCCGTCCTACATGTGAACCAAATGTCAAGTCAATCGGACCAACCGTTGAAGAGCCCCTCGTGCGGAGACGGTCCTGGCTGGACCACCAGAATTTTACTAAGTAACAGATTATTGTGTTGTCATCTAATTTTCGCAAGTATGCAAAATTTCAGCTCAATCGGATGAATCTACATCGGTTTCTAAATTGAGTCGCAAGTTTCCATAACTATAGATAGAACATAATAAAGCTTCTGAAAAAGTTACAGTTTCAGAAAAATTAAGGGTATTGACATTGCCGTCTACAGTGTCTACAGTGTCTCCAACTTATTTCTGTCTGAATGGTTGTTAAGCGATAAGACCGCCTATTGTATACTTTTTCTTTGTTTCTGTTTGTTCAAAACAATAGTTTTGTACTGATTTGTGGTGTTCAATAAAGAGTATTTGTATTGTTGTATTGTATTGTACAGCAAACATTACACTATGGCATATGAAATTAGGGAAACTGTAACGATTCGATTTACTTCCCAAAAACAGCTTGTTCTTTCAGAAGCAAAACAAAAACGCCATACATACATAGATAAATCACGTCTTTCCCTTACGGGGCAAACAGGGCCTACGGTTGCAAGACACAAAGGCCACACTTATCATGATTGTGGGCGTGATGGAAAGGGGAATCAAAATAGTGATGGGTTGCAAGCCGCATCGACTATAACGTGATTCCTATTTTCGCCCATTTCCTCTATGGGCTACCATCTGCGAGGGAAGGGAAGAAACTAGTACATTCTATGTTATTTCCTTACTCCCAAACCAGGGGGGTTATCATGACGTCTTAATGCGATTCAGTTTAGGTTCGCTTGCTGTTAGATCCATACTAAAAGGGACAGCTAAAACCTGCAGGCTTATTACGTAACTCGCTCGCAATCGCCATCGTGTTCAATTTGACAGTTCTTGTATGAATGTGACAGTTAGCCGATTCCGATGCCTATTGTCAGTCCATACATGAACTGTCAAAATGAAGACGATGGCGATCGCGAGCGAGTTACGTAATAAGCCTGAGCCTCTAGTGTAAGTTTTCACGCGAACAAACGTCTCGAACGCGTTCACGTAAACGTCTCAATTACTAAGGAACAATTGGCAGCGCCACGTGCGGATCGAAACGGCAACAAACAGAGTCTCTAGTGTAAGTTTTAGGCACGACAAACTTCTCGAACACGTTCGCGTTAACGTATTAATTTCTATGGGAAAATGAACAGCGCCACAAGCGGAACGAAACGACAACAAAAATTTCTCATAGTAATTGACATTTTAACGCAAACACGGTCGAGACGTATTTTGTAACCGAAAACTTTACACTAAGCATACTGTTCTCATAGCATTTGACATTTTAACGCAAACTCGTTCGAGACGTATTTTGTGACCGAAAACTTACACTAAGCATACTGTTGAACTGAGTCGGAATTAAGACGTCATGGTAAGGCCCCAGTTATAGAACCCAATTATTATATTTAAGTGTAAAACAGACAAACTAAAGTCCACGAATAAAGCAGGTTATTGCCAGTCGGGGCACGGAGCCACACTTCATTGAACATCAAAATTTACGTCGCACCGCCTGCTTTTCAGAACGTTCACACGCAGCTACTGGTCTAATACTGTGAAATTCTATTTTCCAAGTTCATTTGGTTCTGCTCATATTAATATTATTATAGACATTCATTTGAGAGTGAGAGGGCCGGTGTCATATAATAATATGTATACTTGATAGAGCAACCTAGTTACCGTTTGTTGAGGATTTTCACTGTCATTCAAAATACATTATATAATGTTTCCTTGATGAAGATTTGCATTACCTATTTAATTACTAGCTTTTGCCCGCGACTTCGTCCGCGTAGACTTCATTTATTGACAAAAGGCACATATTGCTATGCTTATTTGAACAGGCACTTAGCACCCCTATTCTGATATTTAATTGTTTTTTTTTGTTATAATAAGCGATATTAAATCCCGTGGGAATGTTGAAAATCCCTCCTTAGTGCACCTCTTATGATACTGAAGCAATATTTATATAGGTACGTTGCGACTTTAGGCAGCTGCGATTTTCGACATGTTCATCGCTATCCCGCGGGAACTGTGCAATTTTCCGGGATAAAAAGTAGCCTATAACCTGGCCGGTGATTTTCTCAACAGATTAGTAAAGTTTCCAACAAAATCCGTTTAGCCGTTTTCGCGTGATGCGCGCACAAATATACAGACAAACAGATAAACAGACAAAAATTCTAAAAACTGTTGAAACGTGTTCTGTTATCCATTCTAAGTATCCCCAGCCTATTTTTTTTTTAATATTTTCCATGTACAGACTTTTGACCCTCTTCAGCTTTATTATATGTATAGATTTTACAGACGGTATGACACGAACTTCGAAACTAATCTAACCTAACTGCGACGGAAAAGGTTTATGTTGTTTGGGAGAGTGTGTGGGAGAGAGATAGAGCTTTACTTTATTTAGGCATATTCGATACACAAAGAAGGAAGTTTTTGTTAAACAAATCATTTTAATTACATGCTTCGTGGCCAGAAAAGAAGATTTATAATCATTGCCCCCTCAGTAAGACAATTTAAAAACGACGCGTTTCAAACCCTGAACGAATCCATCCTCAAATCCACGAGTTCACCGTTCTGCGAGCACAAAGGCTGTTCAACATGCGAACTAAAGCAGAAGCTAATCTATGTTTCATTTTTGGAAAATTGTGTGTACGTATGTTCTATTTGTATGTCTTTCAAAAGAGAATAAATGTTCTTTCTTTCTTTAAAACAACTAGAAAAATCATAAAATACCCACATTTTTTTCCTAAACAAACCATCACTGAAAAACTAAGTTGACTACCTTCAATTATTCAACCGACTACGGCAAAAAGGAAAAGGATTAAGTGTTTAATAATTCTTTTTTTAGGGGTTTAATAGGTGTCCTAATAGGAACTCAGACCAAAACTATATATCAAGTACTGCTTGAAGCACAGTTCTGTTAAACGTTTGCCAGGAAATATAGCGTACTAGCTGTTGCCCGCGACTTCGTCTGCAAAGAATTCGTTTATCGCTATCCCGCGGGAACTACGCAATTTTCCGGGATAAAAAGTAGCTTATGTGTTATTCCAAATCATAAACTATGTCTGTTCCAAATTTTATCCAGATCCGTTAAGCCGTACTGGCGTGAAAGAGTAACAAACATCCATACATCCATACATCCATACTTACAAACTTTCACCTTTATAATAGTAGTAGGATGTTCAGGCCATATACAGTGCTATGATTTGTAACTGCACGGAACTGGGAAAATAGTATACATAATCACGTTAAATCCTTTACGGGGTAAACAGAGCCTAAGGTAACAGTCTAAATGCTACGTTTAGCATGATTGTGGGCGTATAGGTGGAAAGCAGAATCGAAATAGTGATGGGTTGCTAGCCGCATCGCCTATAACATGATTCTTAGGATTTTCGCCCATTCCCTCGATGGGCTTACTTTTGAAGTGAAAACTTTAGCGGCGTTGTGCACTTTTTGGGATGGGTAAAAAATGTTAAACTCGCGTCAGGACACGTGAACTGATCGAAAATTCGTAAGATGGAGGGAGAGTAGACCGCCGGCGCGGAGTAGGAGAGAAAGTAATATCCCCCTCTCTTTCAATCGTTCAAGTTTTCACTTCTGCCGGAGCCCCCGTTTTAATTTTGTGTGAGTTACCAAATCTACACTTTGTGCGCGTGGGAACTTCAGCTGAACCCTTAAGCTTCTAAGTCTTAGAGGTCCGTACTCAGCTGTGGGACATTATGGTTTCATAATAAATGCTGGAGATACCTTATCCAGCTCTTCCTAGCCGCTATCGGTTCAATCCCGGCTCAAACATTCCCAGAATCGACTTACGGTTATTCGATAGTTTTATTTGCCTTTCTATTTATCGATAAAAGTACCGTCCCTTATCAATAAATTGAATTGCGACGGGACAAAAGGTTGGGACTGCCGAAAAATGGGGTCAGGGCTGTCCCTAGATTGTGTTCTAGGGTTCGTTACTAACAGACACCGCGTACCTACTGTTAAGTAAGTAAGTAAATGCTTTATTGTACAAATATAAAGAAACTAGCTGTTGCCAGCGACTTCGTCTACAAAGAATTCGTTTATCGCTATCCCGCGGGAACTACGCAAATTTCCGGGATAAAAAGTAGCCTAAGTGCTATTCCAGACTTTTCTCTATCTATGTGCCGAATTTCATCCAAATCCGTTAGGCCGTTCTGGCGTGATTGAGTAACAAACAAACATCCATCCATCCATCCATCCATCAATCCATACTTTCGCATTTATAATATTAGTTAGATAGACACAAACTGTTACTATTGTTGCTGTTGCTGTTGGTGTTGTGTTGTGTTGTGTTGTTTGTGTTTACTATTGTAGGTAATTGAAACATTAACAACTTATAATAGATGTTCTGAGTTTAAGATTGCGCTGCTCATTCAGGGGCTCACGCATAGGACGGAAGTCCAGCCATTTGCCAAACAAACGCTTGATCAAAAACATCGTTGATATTTGGCAAACTGTTAACTTTTCAATAGCTGTTACCTAATCGTGTAGATCAATTTTTTTTAGTGTTGTTTAGTTTAGTTTTATAAATAAACTAAAAAGTTGGTGGTTTCACAAATAAAAGTGTTGTCAAATGAAGTACTTGGCAAACAAATAATTTGTCAGACACTAGTGTACACATAGGGCTGTATTTTATTGAACCATAAATAGGTGAAATTATACATACATACATACCGTCACGCCTCTTTCCCACAGGGGTAGGCAGAGACTACTTTGTTCCACTTGCTATGATCCTGACATTGTATAATTCGCAATACGACGTACCCACTTCAAAAGTTACAACTCGATGACAGACGGACGGACAGCTGAACCCTAATGTTACTGTTAGGTTCTGGTCTCAGAACCCCTTGGCTACAAAACCTTAAAAATAAACGCTAACACTTTAAACTAAAACAATTAATTCAAAGAAACTTATAAATGCTACGATGTGACAACCCCAACGGTCGCCTCGTGCATGATTTAACTCTCGAGAAACTTCTTCGAGGAAACACAGGAAGAAACCCACTTTTCTTCCATGCTCCACTTTTTATACGCGGTATGGTCAGTAAGCGAATTAAAATTTCAGCTTTAAACTTGATAGCCGTGGTGGCCTAATGGTTTGATCTATGGCTGACTCTGACGGTCATGGGTTCGAACCCGAGATCACGCTGTCGCTTTTTTCACAGTTTGTGCAATTGAAATTTTCTGAGTTTTTCGATTAAAAGAAATTTGAGGAACTTGAATGCATAATTATGTATGAAGTTCCTAATCTATAGGTACTTTAGGTCTGCTTGTGGGACCGTTCAAGCCCTCTCATTCTAAGAGAATGCTTGTGCTTCTACAGCTTAAACGCAATTTTTACATGATTCGAATAGAAATTTTGATTAGGCGTCAAGTTTAATTTTGGTGAAAATTGCATGAAAGTATGTTCCGTAGTTTCTGAGTTAAAAAAAAATTAAAAAAAAAAAAAATCATTTGTTTTTTTAGGTTTTTAGGTTTTTTTTAGCTTAGTTTATTGCTAGCAAACAGACAGAGTGGCATTGGTATATAAAATAAAAAGTAAAAAATAAATAAACTTTTTCACATTTAATTAATTAAGAGAAAAAAAATCTTACCGCAATTTTGTGGTCCGAATTTTCATTCCATTCTGTTACCATCATACAAACTTGAGAGAGAGAGAGAGAGAGAGAGAAAAACATTTATTTACACGCACTTGAATGCATGAAGTAACTCAATGAGAAAACCAATTTTGGGACACCTTTTCTCTCTTATTAAAATCGATAGAGCTAGTGATTCTTCGTGATTTTGAATAGAAAAATCGAAAAAAGAAACAGAAATAGTAGAATAATAAAATAAAAAATGGCCCAGCCAGTGTTTTAATTAGAAAAAAGCTTTTTTGCTGCCCTTACTCGGAAGTGTAGGCAAATGCAGCGCGGATTACAATGGTGCGGCAGAATGCATAAAGCGTCTACTACCACTAATTGTTTTTGCATTTTAAAACGGCTGCGACATTTGCTGGTGTCTGGATAAAAATCAGCTTATTATGCTCCCTTATTTTTGTTCCTAACAATGTATAGTAGTAGCATAACACTTTAGTGTTTTGTCGTAGTAAGGTAACCATAGATTGCCGGTTGAATGCGTCCCGGTTGTCACAGCGACAAGGATCTGAAATTATCACCGATTTGTGACGTTGACTGTGCCGAAATTTTGCTCGAATTTTATTTACCCGAAAAACGGTTCACAGATTTTTTTTAAATTTTCGTTCATCCTGGCAACTTGTCGAACATTTCATTTTAGTTACCTGTGCAGTATTGTATCTATACGCATTATTTACTGTTGACTTTTGAACGGTATTATTATGTACAAAATTTGTCTGAAATAAATTATTATTATTATTAAAGTGTTTTTAAAATTAACTACTGCAATTTTGACTTGTGTATGTGACGAGATTTTTTTAACCCCCGGCGCAAAAAGAGGGGTTTTATAAGTTTGACGTCGATATCTGTATGTGTGTGTGTGTGTGTGTGTGTGTGTGTGTGTGTGTCTGTCTGTATGTGGCATCGTAGCTCTGTGGTTCTTAGCTATGTTTGTTAAAAATTGCTCAAGTAATTTGAAGAGTACTTAAGCTCTTTTCCAAAATGAAATAAGAAAAATGAATTCTTTTTTATTTACGTAGGTACTAAATATTTGTTTAAATGTTTTACTTAATTACATAGGTAACTTAAATGGAAACCTTATAAAATGGAACATTTTCCATACCCGGTGTTCCATTTCTCATGTCACTTACAAACTAGTCTTTAATAAATGTACACGTACGCAAAGTGGACATTTTGATTAGCCCCAACAAGGTCGACCGCGATTGGAAGCAGTCGATATAATGTATGTGCACGTCGGCAATCACACGATAAGTAGAGTACAAGACAGCGGTGCTAGCGGGTTTAAGAGGCTGACAACACCTAATTTTGTTGAAATTGATGTTATTTAAACACTTTTTTAAGAAAAACTGCACACAAAAAAAATACAATGTTAATTTTCATCATATTTCAAACACGCTAGACGGGCTCGATACATAATTGAACAAAATCGGCTCGATAGAAAATAATTGCAAAGATTGGTCTTAAAATCATCATTAAACGGTTCTATGTCTTTATTTTTTCGACGTATGGGTCTGCAATTAAAAATATAAAGTCAACATATTCATACCTAAACGGCTAACGAGTCATATTTCACAAATAATCCATACTTTTGTTTATTTCTTATGATTTGTGTCTTATTTGCAAGATTTTTGACGCGCTCCAAGATGCCGGAATAGTTTCTTCTCTTTCACTAACAGGCACGTGAACCGTATGTGTGAAGAGGGGCGCTGCCCCAGGTCATTTGCTGTTGACAGCGCCTTAAAGACAGGTGTCATTCAGTGGCGTAACTACAACGTCAGGGGCCCGCGGCAAATTCATCAGAGGGGGCCATCCTCACTATAAAGAAGTGCATCATCTTTTCTTCTGTGCTCAAGGCCAAGCCAGTTTGGGGCCCCTTAAAGCTGGGAGCTCCAGGCATTTTGCCACCCTTAAGTTACTCCACTGCTATAATTTGACCGACAGACGTTTCACAAATGTATCATTTCACAACCTATTCATTTGACAACCCGCCACAAACTAAAAACTTAGCGCAGCTCACATCAGGTTAGGTAAGGTTTGTTGTAAAACTTTTCCAAAAAGATACCTAATAGGTTAGTAGAAAATAAAGGGTTGTCAAATGAAAGTGTTTGTCAAACGATGCATTCGTTCAAACAGGGCCGTCTTTAAACTATTTGAGGCCCTGGGCACATTAGGATCATGGGGCCCCTATGACCTAAATATCGGTTATCATTTGGTAATCTGGCAGGAACTAGGGGGCCCCATTCGATCGCGGGGCCCTGGGCACGTGCCCATAGTGCCCAGTGGAGAAGAGGGGCCTGCGTTCAAACGTTTGTCGGTGAATGCTATTATACGGTCAACGAGTTTTTAAACGATGAGACTGCAAGATATTATGAATAAATTCAATTAAGACTGAAATTTTTGTATTTAAATCTTGACATTTTATTACTATGAATTATATATTATTATTATTAAATTATTAATGTAATGGTTGACATGCGGATTTTACCTATTTCATTTTACACTTTTTATTTAATTGTCTCTATCTTTTTTATAAAACTCCTTGACATAAATATTAGCTAATTTAAATTTAATTTAATGGATACGATACAATTGCATGATTTAAATTAACATATTAAGTAACTATTGACATTTAAATTTTGTATTCCTAGATTTTAGTTATAAATTGTTATTGTGTGCCCTTGCAGGGCGTCATGGACCGACTAATTTATGCTTAACACCTTTTAATATAAATGTACATGACATTACAATCTAATAAATAAATAAATAAGTAAATAAATAAATAAACATTTAGTGAAACTTGAAAATACCTGCACGGCTAGCACAAGCTTAGTGTGTCGCGCGATGTACGTACACTACCCGTCTATTTCTTACAGTTAGTTCTAGAAAGAGATAGTTAGTCTATCTCCCACGCGACTCGGCTCTCGCACGCTTTTGTAATAACCATGCTGGGTAAATAGCTTGACTCGGTGATGGGACCAACTTAGTATGCTTAGTGTAAGTGTTCGGTCACAAAATTCTAATACCGTTTGTTGCCGTTTCGATAATTTGCACAGGAAAAACAAACTGCCGAATTGAGAAGTTTATCTTTTTTGATGCCAGTTAAAAATGAAACGGTTCTTTGTATGACTTACATGTAAGTATACATTTGTTTTTTCCGTTTTTAATTATGATTATGTATAGAAATTTATAAAAGTAGGTGACGGCGTACGCCCACCGCTCGTGACTTACAGCTTTTTAGTAAATTCTTTCAATAACCCAGTTCAAATCTCATTACCGGTGGCTCATACCGGTCGCCGGTTGATCTGAATGTTAATCAATACCTACCTATTTATTTAGAAAGATAAATAAGAAACATTTTATAATAAACTAGAGTTTTAAGACTAGTATATATATAGTTACGGAGGTATGGTGCGACCAAACCGCCGCGTATACGCAGTGACGTGTCGTATGCGTCACGTTTTCTCACCGTTTCTTCATACATTTTGTTGCGATTCCGTAACGTCACCGTTTATTAAGCGGCGGTGTGGTCGCACCCTGATTCTTATACATTTTTTATTATGGAACAGATCAGTCTTATCCTAAATATTAATTAGCACTGTTTGGTATTCTATTTGTATATTATTTTTATCACAACGTATTTATTTATATTATCTTCTTTATTCCATGAACTCCCGTAAGGAATACGGACACTTGTCTATGACATAGGTTTTAAGTTTATTAACAAATCACGTATACTTTTCTTCCTGCGGTATGCAATTAGGAATTTTGTTAAAAATTGTTACTTAACCTACGGCCTCACAATTTGTTCCCTGTGCTTTACATAATGGACCTCTGGTAACAAGTTAAAGTGAAGAGAGAATTAAACCGCTCGATATTACTGGACAAGTTCCGACTAATTCGGGCTGGCGCGAAATTCCGACTAACTTTATTACACCGAGTTAGTTGTTGACTAAAAGTGGCTCAACATGCTAGGCTTAGTTAGGGACTCAACATTGTGCTAAGCTGGGTGCGACAAAGTTGACATAAGGTCATTCAACACCGATTAGGTATATAGGAAGGTTCAAAAATATTTTTCGTAAAATTTAATGGGTTTAGCAGATGGTCGAATTATAGTTTGGACTAATGTAACGTTTGATCGAATGATCGTTTGGCCTAAACTGAATCTAATTAAATAAAAATGAATCGTCGAAATGTATAACGTTGCGGACATAACTTCCAAACGACGGCACCGAATTCGATTTTTTTTTTAAGTGGTGTTTGTTATTGTTTGGACAAGGTTTGTATAAATAAAATTTTGAAAAAAAAATGCAGCGGGGGCGAAGCTTCGGGCAACAGCTACTTTATTATATAATAAACCATCGACTTTTCGGGATAATTATGAAATAAACTTAACATCCTGAGTTAATATCCTCCGCTAATTAAATAAAGAGGCATGACAATACATTTTGCACAAGTAAATTCACACAACATAAATAAATCACGCCTATCCTATACGGGGTAAGCAGAACCTATTGTAACAAGACCTAAACGCCACGTTTGGCATCATTGTGAGCGTATAGGTGGAAAGGGGAATCAAAAATAGTGATGGGTTGCTAGCCGCATCGCCTATAGCAGGATTCCTAAGATTTTCGCCCATTCCCTTGATGGGGTTTAAGAAGAGAAGAAACTGGTGCATTCTGTTTTTTCTATGCTTCCTATTTTTTGTAAAATCTCGTCATATAACGTCTAAAAGTTCACAGTTAGTTTTGATATAGGTATCGTATGGTTTGTGAGACACTTTCAGTTAATTGCTTTCCCTGAACCGAGAGTTAGGTAACATAATCAGAGTAACATCGTCGTTGTATAAACTTCGCTTGCGGCCACTAAAACTGCGCGTGCGCCGACGACTATGAGAATGAGGATGGCAATGTGGATGACCACAGATAGGATATACCATAAATTTACGCGGAAGCATCAGAGTAACATCGTCGATGTATAAACTTTGCTTGCGTCCTCTAAACCTGCGCGTACACCGATGAGTATGAGAATGAGGATGCGAATGAAGATGATCACAAATCAGATTATACCATAGATTACGCGAACGTATTTACTGTGTGTGACGCCTGACCAAGGTTTGTTTCATTGATTATGATAATACAAAAAAACTCTGAACACGTGTTTCAGCTCTCTCCGAGGCATGTTCAGTGGATGTTGACGCTCCTACGGTCGTTCGAAGTTTTCTTACCTACCTCACTACGAGTATATCGCGGAGTAGCAAAGAAAAGTTGTCCATTTGCAATTGGGTGTATGCTCTTATATTTGTGTGTCTAGCAAAATGAATAAATGTCTTCTTTCTTTCTTTCTTTTCTGAATCATAGTAGGGTTCCGTGCCAAAAAGGGTAAAAACGAGACCCTATTACTAAGACTCCACTGTCTGTCTGTCTATCACCAGGTCTGTCTATCTCATGAACCGTGATAGACACTGTTGAAACTTTCACAAAGGATGAATTTCTGTTGCCGCTATTACACAACATATACTAAAAAATGAATAAATTATGTCTGTCTGTCTATGTAAGTAACCAATATAAAATGACATCACACTGCCTATATTTTACTTAGGAGGCAACACAGCATTTAATATTCACTTGCCGAATTTGTTTGAATTCCTCGAAGCTCGAGTCCAACTTGCACAAGGCGGTTTTATTTTATTACTTCAGTCGCTTATCCACTAGAGGCTTGCTCCCAAGGCTGCGCAAGTGGAGACGCTGCCTAAGACGTTGAGGCCGCGAGGCAGAGGCTCCACTTGCCCGGTCTAGGTTCGGGGCAGCCGCTATACTTCATTTAATTTAGGATGAGAAACCGCAACAACATTATATTGCGCCTCGTGAACTGTAATCTCTTTACTATTTGTACTAGAGTAACAATTAACACGCCAATAAAGTGACATTAAAACAATTTTTATTTTGCGGCTCCCAGACTATCGTACTGTACTATTTGCTAGGTAAGAAATAGTTGGTCAGACGCAATATAATGTTATTGTGGTTTCTCATTCTAAATTAAATGAAGTATAGTGGATAACCTATACTCGCATGTTTCGTGGCCCCCGCGCAACTCTGTAAGCTGAGAACTGCTTAAACGTGTGTAACTCATGAACGACGCGGCGGAGGCGGACACTGGTTCACATGGTGTCCCTACTTCCTGAAATATTGCCGCAAATTAAAAATAACTAGCCCTTACCCGCGACTTCGTCCACGCAGAATTGTAATTAAATTACATTAAAAAAAAACCCCTCACGTATTTATCGAGTCTTCTTGTTTTCAGGCTTTTTTCTATGCACTGCTGGATGTGACTCTCTTTTAATCTCCTACGTCCTATTCTCCAGCTTAGATTAGATTTTAATGTTGTAACCTCCGTGACGCTCAAGACGCGTACCGTACTGGCCGTTTACAAAAAAACGTACGTATTATCTATATTGACAGACCTCTAACAATGTGCTGATGCCCTAGTACTTTTGCTCCACGACTCAACAAAAAAACACTTCAAAAATCGAACGCGATTCATTCGTATTTCAAAATAAGCTCCTAGAGGATCTGATATCGTGGTACTTGAACTCTCCCTCCGTGTGACGCCTGACGCGAGACCCATCCTAAAAAGTGCTCAACGAGGCTAAAGAAGTTTCCACTTGATAGCAACGATACCTCAGAAAGATACACACACACACGCATCGCGTATAACATAAGGGTGCGACCAATCCGCCGCGTATACGCAGTGACGTGTCGTATGCGCACGTTTTCTCACCGTTTCTTCATACATTTTGTTGCGATTCCGTAACGTCACCGTTTTTTAAGCGGTGGTGGTCGCACCCTAATTCCTAAGTTTTCACCCAATCCCTCGATGGGCTATTTCTTATTGCGCGGGAAGACAACTGGTATTCTATGGTTTTTCTTTGTTCCCAGACCATCATCGAAGGTAAATAGGTACTTCCATGACAAAAACGCAAAGTGCCTAAAAATTTTATTATAAGTAAAAAAGTGGTATGTAGATAGAGGTTTTTTAAGAGTTGTTATTGAAAAAGTTACATTAACGATGTAAGTATCATTGAAATATCCAAAAAAAAACGTTCTGTAATAAATACGGTCACGTAGTAAAAGCCTTTTAAAGTTTCAATAAGTATGTCAAAATGGTTATTGTAACATAAGTAGATACTTCATTGTACTAAAACCATGTCTAAATCAACAAAAAATGCAAAAGTTATTAACGAAAGCGAAATTAGTAAAAATGAATCAATTTCGTTATCCAAATATAGTTTTTTGCGTAAAGCATGGCAAGCGTGAAAAGTTGTTCAACCAGCTTTAAAACTTAACGTCAAGTCATAAGATACATTTTGGATCAATTCACGTACAGTTGATGCAAAACAATTGGTTACTGAATTTTCATACGCAAACTTAACTTTGCGGTTGCTACGTGACGATATTGTATTTGTTGGCTTTTATCTCAATGGAATAAGATCGTCTGTTGAATATGTTTTGTCGTTTTTGTGAGCAAGCTTTATTTTGTAAACTTGTTAAGTAAATTGATCGGTCAGTGGTTTCCAATCTTTTTCGTTTTTCTTTAGCTATTTTTAACAAGTTGTAATTGAGATGCGGCAATAGCCGTATAATGTTTGTATTTGTCATACCAATCAACTTTTTTTATGCAGCAAAAAAGGCTAATGATTAAGTGGGTCATCTGATGGTAAGTGAGCACCACCACCCATGGATACCCGCAACAGTAGAGGATTGCTGATACGTTGCCAACTTAAATGACTGAGATAGAAAGAGGGGTAAGATAGAATACCTCATGCGCCAGTAATTTCACTGTAAATGTAAAGCCCTTCGATCAAAGATAAAACCCGATTGCAAAATAGAAAGTAAAAACTCACTATAATTAAATTAAAAAAAATAAAAACGAAACAACACTAATCTTAAGAGGCCCCCGTGGCATAGTTACCAGTTAGTGTCAAAGGAAGCTGCCAGCTCTGCGTTCGCCCGTAGCGTCTATTAGCCTCTTCGAAATATTAACTTTGAAGAAACTAATAGCGCTCGGACCCCACGGACTGAGGGTTTCAATTCAAGACCAACCTAATTTAAATAATATTCAGCGGTAAATTTGGCCCACTCTCCTTCTTTACCCATGTTTCATATAAATGAGGGTCACAGTTTTTGTTGAGAAATCTGTAAACAGAAACTCATTAAGTTGATCATGTGGAAGGAAAGAGGAGTGGTGCGGTCGATGGACTGATGCGGTGACAAAGTCTGCAAATGCAACTTGCAGACTTCCCTCCGGATTGGCCGAGAACCGTGCTGCCTGGAGAGAGCTGGTGCGCCACGCAACAACCTCACGTGGTCACGAGGTCACGCCCCTCAGTCATGAGGAAAAGACAGAGAAGAAGAATATTAAGAAAATAACTTCGACCAAATAAAGTGTAACTTAATAACAAACGTGAAAGAGCGAAGTGAGTTTAAACAAATACCTTACATTATGCACGTGTGCGTAGGTAACTCAAGAAGTTAGCTTCGTGAAGTTTGGTTGCATTTATGCACACGGCGAAGCGTAGTTTAAATTATTGCATTGCCAGAACTTCATCTTTAACTTTTATTTGGTCTGACTAACATTTTCTACCTCGTATACGTAGGTAAATAAGGTTTCGCAAAATTATTCCATAATATTTTATCAGGCAGTTCGATAAGTTTGACTGAATAACAAAACAATATATATATTTTTTTATGTGAATAGGAAGGCAAACGAGCAAGTGGGTCACCTGATGGTAAGCGATCACCACTGCCCATAGACACCCGCAACCCCGGAGGGATTTCAGATGCGTTGCCAACCTAGAGGACTTAGATGAAATGCCTCTTGTGCCCGTAATTTCCCCGGCTATCTTACTCTCCACACCGGAACACAGCAGTGCAAGCACTGCTGCTTAGCGGCAGGATTAGCGAGTAAGATGGTGGTAGCGATCCGGACGGACCTTGCACTAGGCCCTACCACCCGCAAAACAGTTTTGATTACAGTTTTGATTTAAAATTTTGTATCGCCTTTCACGTGGTTCACTTTAAGATCGATCAGTGTGTGGAAGTATTTTGTCGACAATGCTGAAAAAATCTTCAAAAACATTTACAGGCTGCTATAAAGTCAAACTATCCCATTGTCGCAAATGTGTGTTCGCTTTATGTTGCTTGGCGACGGTTGTTAGAAAAAATATGAAAAAGAATTTGATGGAATGGAGAAAAGCTAAATACCTACAGTTTTCTAAAACTCTATCCGTTTTGTCATTTTTCACACCCATCAACTTACTTAAATGTTCTGATGAGATGACTTTTATGGGAGAACTCCTTTTTCACTCACACTAACAGTTATTACTAGGCGAGTGAGGGATACGGCTGTCACTAACTTCGAATTTGGGGGTAGCAATAGCTACATTTTTCAACTCGATACAAAAAGTATGGCCGCCACAATTATGTGCGACGCCAAATCCCAGTCCAGTGGTAAAGCAAAAAGTTTGGCCCGGAAACTCCTAAACAACCGTTAAAAAGAGGGTAATTATGCCCCTTGCGCGAATTAAACTGTCCGTTAGCCGAAAGTTAATGCCCTATAAAATTTTGGCAAATATTAACGCTGTAACACGGGCCATGTTTATTTTATTGGATGCCGGAAAGTTTGAGAAACTCTTTTTTTTTGTTATGTACAGTTGACTTTTTTTTTTTGTTTATTATAGTTTTCTACTTGGACTTTTTTTTTTTAAGTGGGATCCGAAACGATACGGGGCCCGATTTTTGAAAGCACAAGTTTGAAAATACCACTTGAAAGTGGTGAAAAATTGTGCTGAATTTGAAACACGAGTAGCTTAGAAGATACTTACGGCTCTCATTAATCATGTGGACTAGTAAAAAATTTGATTAGAACCGTAGTTTTAAAGATACAAACAGCTTTATACCACTTTCGAGTGGTACTTTCAAGTGATGTGCTTTCAAAAATCGGGGCCACAGTATGAAAGTCTTTGAGCATACAACTAATTTAATGGAAATGACATAGCATTATTATTTGCTTGAAAAAAAAACTCTGCACTCTGAATGGTCGGCTCAAAATCAATCATGTTACTAGAGTGAGGCAAGCATTATTACCGATATCAATAGTCAATATATAAGTAGACTGGCTGTTGCCTGCGACTTCGTCTGCAAAGAATTCGTTTATCGCTATCCCGCGGGAACTAGGTACGCAATTTTCCGGGATAAAAAGTAGCCTACGTGTTATTCCAGACCATAATCTATATTTGTTCCAAATTTCATCCAAATCCGTTCAGCCGTCCTGGCGTGTAAGAGTAACAAACGTCCATCCATACACACAAACTTTCACATTTTATAATATTAAGTAGGATGTTTTTATGAAAAAAAAAGTTTAAAGTCATTACATGGAAACGTGCATTGCATACTATTATTAATGAACTCCACTGTACCTATTAAATTATTATTCATTAAACCATATTTTCATTTTTATGAACATTTAACACCTCTGAGGGTCCAGTGAGGCGATTTTTTAGAGATCCCGCACAGATTTTATAGGGCTATTAAAACCTCAGTGAAGGTGATAGTTTTGTTCTGTTAAGCTGACTTCACACTGTCATACCATGTCGGACGACCAAATTTTTCAACTTTTCTATTTCAAATATTCGTTATACCTCTGACACATTTCCTTAACTTTCAAGCCCGTAACCGTAGCTTCAGATCTCAAATGTGAGCGAACAGAGCTACAGTCTGCAGTCTGCACTAACTACACTGTTGGTCGGACAATGTAGAGCGGGCATAATGAGCGTCGCAACAAGTCGCGTGATTACATTCCGAGGGTGCGCTCCCATTGGCTCTGCTCATTACGCTTTAGTGTTATAGTTTTTTTTTGGGTATAGAAGCAAGCCGTCGTCGAACAGTGAACCACCCTTTATTCTTAGTTATATAAGTTGTTAGAAAATAAAGTTAAGAATTTCGTTTTGGTGCCATCGATCAGGTAATTTCATATAGTTTCTCAGTTTTATGTTACAGAAAACCAGAGGAAGAAACAAATTTATTTTTTTACAAGAGTTCATTTTAGGTTGCCTTGTTCTATGTCTTAAAATTTGCGTGTAGTTTATGTAAATTATTGATTAATTTTTTTTCCGGGAAGCAGACGAAATTGCGAACAACAGCTAGGTAAGGTCAATGAGGGCTATTCCGTCATATTTTTTCGTAGATTGACTTTGGTTGATCGTAACAACGTTAATTATACACTTTTAAATAAACTTACACCTGTATAAGATTTTAAAATTGACAACATTTCAAAAAAAAAGCATTTAAGTTTTTTTCGCGTTTATAATAGCTGGTTAAAAATTAGACTACCCGTGTTTCTCGGTTTTCCTTTGGTTTACTTAAATTCGTCGTTAATAATTTATTAAAGAAATGGTCATTAAAAAGACCGTATATACAAAGATAGGGATACTGATGTCGTGAACTTAGCATGATATAAAATTAAAAAAGTAACTTTCAAACAGAACTGTCATGTCATGTCACTTGCTTTGTTTATCAACCATTAATTGTCGTTCGTTCGCGAATTTGTTATTTTGCGTTTGCTGCTTTGCAATACTGTGCATGCTTTGAGTTTATTTCTATATAATGACGACCGGAAGAAAGTATCACCAAGATCCTTTAATAATTTGTATCGTCCCAAGTTGCGGAAACACGGCGTTAATGGAAAAAAATAAGCACTATTAGCACATGAACACAAGATACACAACACAAGATAAATTCGTCGACTTTGGGCAGATTGCGGCTATCCGCTATCACTAATCAGTCAACCACTTTCATGTTATTAAAGCGTCTATCAAACCAATAATTAAATATTACGACATTTACGAGAATTGAAAACGTGTCGTTAGAATCAAGTACCTAATCCGTCGGACTGATAAAAAATGAACATGACATTGACACCATGACAGTTCTATATTTTTTTAAATTCCTACGGTAATAAATGGACTAACGGCACTATGAGTATATCCCTAACATTCACAATCCAACTTTTTTTACTGTTTTTCCTGAATATAAAAAAAACGACTGCATAAAAAAATCCAAAAATATTTTTACTGTAATGAGCAGTGTAAAATCTACAAACGGTATTTTCATTTTACTACCTTAGCAAATTTGAATTGTTGTCAATTATGTATATAAGCTGGTGAGTGCTTCAGATTATTTAAATATGATTTTTTATTTAAAAGCATGGCACTAGACGGATTTTCCCTAGGATATCGGTCAAATCCGTCTAACAGCAATTTCTCTTGTATCCGATAGTATTACAAGCTTATACGTTAAGTGAGCAAACATCAGTGTATTTTTATTCCAAAGTAAACCATAGAGCATTCAATTTAGGGATGATTTTCACTTTTATGGCCAAAAATCAATTTTCGGGGCAAATCCGGCTTATTTTTTAAATCTGGTGTAGTAAACCTTTTGTCGAAGTATAAAAATATTGTTTTTTTTTATTTTAATAACGATGTATATTATGTAATGAACTTATTTTGATAAATTGGAACCTTTTTTAAAATCCTAGAATAAAAACACAGAGTAACAGTCAACGTAATATTTATTTTTTAAACTTCTTTTTATTAATATTAAATTAAAATAATAGACAAATAATAAAATAAATAATTGAAATTAAAGAAAAAAATTGTTGAAAACGTAACACAAACATTTTGTGTTCTCAGATCTTGATCAGCTCCCTTCGCAGCAAAATGTACACCAAACATAAAAACCATACCAATAGCAAAATGTACAATTTGCACAATGTACACAACACATATTGTGAAGCACGCGAAACGTACAAAAAGCAAAAAATATATTCACAAAATACTAGGTAAATACACACTTTTCAAATTCAGTGTTCAAGTGAACAAACATCTTTATTCTTAATTTAAAGTCAGTCGAATCCAAAAGGTTGACAATCTATGAAAAAGGGAAATTCCGGCATATGACGCTTTTGACCATTTTACATTGGACGGATTTTCCCACTTGAAAGCTTTGGAAATACAAATCTTTAATCGCTAATAGTTTCTCAGCAATAGATTTTAATGAAAGATGGATTAAACTATCAATAAACAAGCATCTCGGATAATATAAAAAGCATACTTACATATTCGTAACTTGCATACTCCGATCGCACCGTCCAAAAATTGACAAGACCCGACACTCGCATTACGAGTTCGGAGCGCAACTAAACTTTAAAAGTGAAATATCCGTAACCGCTGACTACGTAGCGCCACCTGTTATTGACAGTTGGATTTAAATACCCTCACTGCTTTATCCATCGAGACAGCAACCGCGTACTGTCGTTAGATTGGACGCAAAAACCCGTGTACGGAAATACCCCGCAGACGGAATTAGCCACACTGACCTTATACTATTGTCCTTATTCATAAGGACGCAGTCAGTTGCACAGGTTTTGAGAAATGAGCGATTTTTAGTTTTCCATTTACCGCACGTCCTAAAATTTTATTAAAATTTACTTACATACTTTTGTAATTATATAAAACATTCAAATTAAAAACATTGTACATACCTATATTTCAACATTTAAATTGTTAAAAAGTAGAAATAGAATTTTGGAAATCCGTCCGTTTGAAGGACTGTACAGTCGTGACATTAAAAAGTGGCAATACTGTAGTGTCGTCCCTTCCTAATCTATAGGTATAAGAAAACGGGACGACACTACAGTATTGCCACTTTTTAATTTCACGACATTATAGACAAATTGTAGTACTTATAGCAACATGAATAAATACTACGATGGCAGTTTTGACCATCCCCATTATATTTTTGTAAACATTGGTTACCCACGGCAATAGCTCTCTATGACAATTAAATCATCAACGTTATCGTCATCTTCAGCCTATTAAATCTCAATGCTGGGCACAGTCCTACCGGGGCTTGGGCCATGTAGTTCCTACGCAGGCCCATTGCAAGTTAAGAACTTAACAAAGACGCTAAGTAAATAAGCAATAAGACCGTCTATTGTATACCTTGTTCTTTGTTTCTGTATTGCTTTGTACTGATTTGTGGTGTTCAAAAAAGATGGCTCGGCTTCGACGACGGTGCCGCCCTGCTCCACATAGACTGATCGTCTTTATGTGTGTGTTATACTATTTTCTTAGGCTTAGTTCCTGTAAAAAATCTGTTGTTTCTGTGTGATGATTTAGATTTAGATTTATTTATTCGTCAACAAAAATTACATTATATAAAAACATGCATGTCACAAATATAAGTATTTCTGTTGAGATCGTCAAAAATTATTAATAATAAGAGTATAATAAATTATAAACACTAACCCCCTTATTCACAAACGCTCTATAGGCCTCTGCTAACTTAGTAATCGTTTGTCCTTATCTGTCACTTTGACATTTACATTTCACAGATAAGGACAAACGATTACAAACTTAGCAAAGGCATATAGTGCGTTTATGAATACAACAAACAATAAAATAAAATACAATGTCAAAAATAATAAGTTGTGTAAAAAATTATGTCAATTTTATAATTCTAATAACATTTGAATAAAAATAAAATGAAATGTATCTCCAATAGGGATCGTCAAAGCATATTCAATTACATCAAACAAATCATAATTATATCTAGTCAAATATTATCCATGTCAAAAAATTACATTAAAAATTCTTTAACTGAATAAAAAGGGTTATCCAACAAAATTATCTGATGATAATGTATTTGTATTGTATTGTATTGTATTGTAAATAAAGTGCCAAGTGGAACGTCACGTTTCCCGGTTTGCGGGGCTTGCAATTTTTCCATCTCCCGCGTCTTTGTGGACGCATGATGAGCACTTACACGAATTGGAGCAGGTAACCCGTTGCTTGCCGATGCAATTATTCCATTGTGCTTGTAGCGTTGAGTCTGCTGATTAAATAACCATAGAATCAGTTATACAGGATACTTAAAAATTATTCCCTCTTTTGCCTATTGTATACTTTGTTACTGTATTGTTTTGTACTGATTGTGATGTTCTATAAAGAAAGAAAGAAAGAAGACATTTATTCATTTTGCAAGACACACAAATATAAGAGCAATGACAAACAATTTTATAGAAAAGAAACAACAAAAAAAACCAGACATGAAAATTAGCGTTGTTAATCAGCGTTGTGTGTGTCTTCGCACTGTTTTTTTTTTTTAATGTGAATAGGAAGGCAAACGAGCAAGCGGGTCACCTGATGGTAAGCGATCACCACTGCCCATAGACACCCGCAACCCCGGAGGGATTGCAGATGCGTTGCCAACCTAGAGGACTTAGATGAAATGCCTCTTGTGCCCGTAATTTCCCCGGCTGTCTTACTCTCCACACCGGAACACAGCAGCCAGAACCGTCTGTGACTAGAAACGATACACAGTGTAGATGAAATAAATTAATATACTACATAAACCATAAACTTTTACGGAAGTAAAGTAATAAATAGATAGAACCCTACTTATGTGTAACTAGAAAATACATCATCATATCAGCCGAAAGACGTCCACTGCTGGACATAGGCCTCCCCCGCGGCTCTCCACTCGGACCGGTCCTGTGCCTTCCGCATCCACCGCGATCCCGCGATCCTGATCAGGTCGTCGCTCCATCTTGTTGAAAGAAAATACATACATTCATTAAATAGTATTTATTATAATAAAGAGTATTTGTATAGTATTGTATTGTATTCCGAAATATTTCGACGGGTGGTTTAGGTTAATTGAACACTCCTGTAATGTTGAAAGAAGCTTAACTAAACAGGTGAATGGGTGCGTTAGGAGGTGAAGGCATAGACGGACGTTCCGAGACCAAATTGGGGAGGTTTTGGAAAACGTTCAGGGGCCTTACCATGACGTCTTAATGCGTTTCAGTTTAAGTTCGCAAGCTGTCAGATTCGTACTAAAAGTGACAGCTAAAACTTGAACTGCGTCGGAATTAGAACGTCATGGTAAGGCCCCAGGTCAAGGGTAGGTACCCGAAACCGATGAGCGTGTATGAAGAGATTGATGAATGTGGATGAAGCGAAAGAGTATGTCAGGATCGTAGCAAGTTGGACAAAGTAGTCTCTGCCTACACCTGTGGGGAAGAGGCGTGACGGTATGTATGTATTTTTTATACTCTGTCTTAAAGTGGATCACTTCCCTTCTATGTTTGTCTGGGAGCAAAGAAAAACAGAACGTACCAGTTGCTTCTCTTCCCGCGCAGATGGTAAAAACCCATCGAGGGAATGAGTAAAAATCCCCATCATTTTGATCCCCCTTTCCACCTATACGCCCACAATTACGCTAATCGTGGGTTTTTTTTTTAATTATTTTATTTAAGTTCTTTATTCGGGATAACAACAGCCATACACATAATACGGGGAAACATAATCGGTTACATTATATAAAGGCAATAACAGTCTTGTTACATTAGGCTTTGTCTACCCCGTGAGAGATTAACCCCCTTATACATAAACGCTCTATAGGCTTCTGCTAAGTTAACAATCGTTTGTCCTTATCTGTGAAAGGTAAATGTCAAAGTGACAGACAAGGACCAACGATTGCTAAGTTAACAGAAGCCTAGCATTTATGAATAATGGGGATATACTATACGTGATTTGTGTATGTACGTATGTACATATATCAACCAGACACTTAAGTACATTTATTTGACTCACGCTATCATAATTTCTAAACGACACTGAAAATTAGAACACATAGAAAAATCCGAAAAGTAAAGCTATGGCCGGGAATCGAACCCGGGTCCTCGTCATTCCGTGATGCGTGCTACACCCCTACACGACCCATAGCAGGTGAGTAAGCCTCCGAATTTTTCTATCTGTTTCCAACTGTCACGTGACCACACGGCGGCCACGACGTACAAAATCCGCGTTCTGAAATGAATACAGGCACGACGTCGTCTGTACACGCGTCATTGTGTGCGTAAGATACACAGGGCTGTCTATCGCAAAAACCTAGTACTATAAGTACTACCAATGACATAAATATACTAAAGATATGGCTTAGATGTGTGCAAATAAATGTACTTAATCGTTATCTATTTATTTAAACTTACTTAAAATGTGTCTGTCTCTGTATTTAAGCATAATTATTTTCAATTACAATAGATGTACGACAACAAACTTAAGCGAATGATTCTGTAGTTATTTCATGTATTAATCGCGATAATTTCAGAAAGCATTTAATTTTCTAATGTTTTGTAAAATGAAGTAGGTAGGATAGGTTCCCGAACTTGTGACGTGCGGCCGCCATACATCGCGTCGCGAGCCCTACTAGTTGCCAGCAGCTTTCCGGCAGACTGCGCTTGAGGGGTGGGGTAACTCGAATAGGTGCGGGGCGGAGCGTGGCCATTCTGTACGTTAGTACTATTATATATTCTGTGACGTGACCTTGTTACTATGCGAATATTGGTCGCTAAGCGCACAAACGCCACGCCACTATCACGCCACGCTATCATGTCTAACTCGCAACAAATATCATGACTGTTCAATGTAACATCGCCAACTTAACATACAATAGTTAAAATGATGTCAATTAGTTACAGTGCAGTGCCAATAAACTGTGCAGTGATTGATGATTGACGTGTTGTATTACGGGAATACAGCGACGGCCCAGATGCTTTGTTCTGTAGTACACTGGCGGACACGAAAAAATGGCCGCCTACGCCGCTGATTTTTTTTAAGAGGGGGTAAACGAGCAGACGGGTCACTCGATGGAAAGTGATCACCATCGCCCAGGGACACCTGCAAGACTTGGGGAATCACAGGTGCGTTGCCGGCTTTTTAAAGAACAGGAAGGCTCGCGATCAGGCAATCCCTATTAATATTATAAATGCGAAAGTAACTCTGTCTGTGCGTCTGTCTGTCTGTTACGCTTTCACGCCTAAACTACTGAACCGATTTTAATGAAATTTGGTGCTGAGATAGTTTTAGTCTCAGAAAGGACATAGGATAGTTT
Organism: Pandemis heparana; assembly: GCA_963854515.1. NCBI lineage: Eukaryota > Metazoa > Arthropoda > Insecta > Lepidoptera > Tortricidae > Pandemis > Pandemis heparana. The sequence continues at coordinate 5,072,932 of OY978031.1, forward strand.
TAATTCCAGAAAATTGCATGGTTCCCGCGATAAACGAATTCTGCGCAGACGGAGTCGCGGGCAACAGCTAGTAGGGAAAATGCAATAAAAAATCTAATTTCTTAATAAAATATGAAAAAATCGTATGAGATGACAAAAAGTGAAATTAAAAGTAAATCGGTTAAAAACACAGAAAAAAAAAAATTGGTTGCCTGTAAAGTCGGTATACGGGCGAAAGTTTTACGTGACAACGACTTTGAGTGGTAAAATAATTTTAATGTGAATATTCATTCGTATAGTAGGAAGAAGGACGTGTAAACTTGTATGCAGGCGCCTAAGCGAAATAGAAGCGCAAGACATGAACCGGTGTGTATGCCTATCTCTCTCACTCTCTCTCTCTCTCGCTCTGTCTCTCTCGCTCTTAGGCGGGCTAACTGTGCTCGAGTGGAAGGGACGCGTGCCTTTCACTTTTTATGTCTGTCTCTCTCGCTCTTAGGCGGGCTAACCATGCCCGCGTGCCTCTCACTCGCTCTCATTGTGAGCGCATAACGTGAGCGGAGCGTAACGCAGTTTCTTGAAGTGTCACCCGGCAAACCAATTTATAAGACGTTGTCACGTCAAAATGAGTTTTAAACTACTAATTAGTCAGCGATTAGAAAGAGATCCGATATGACATGCCACCTCATATGTCACAACGCCCATATAAACTCCATATTAAAATTCTGATTTTCTAGAAAGAGATAGAGAATAATCTTTCATATAGCTTTTATCTTTGCCCCGTCCGAGGATCGATTCTGGGACATCAATTTTATAATTTAATTCACTTTACTCTTTAAATTGTCCGCCATTACACTTAGTGCACTCAATTTGTCGAGATTAGTGCCATCTGCCTGTCAATATGCGGCAGTACCTGCAGTTACGGAGTTATGCAGTGACGTACAGACATACAGACATGTAAGGTTGATGAACACATCGTTTCGTAATTGATGCAAATGAGACAGTTATATTATATGATTTATATGTTAGAGAGTTGTTTGTTTGGTGGTAGGATCTTGAGCAAGGTCCGTCATCACTACCACCATCGTGATGTTGAAACGTCTTTATCCGTTACGGGGTAGACAGATTCTAAGGTAACAAGACCGACAGGCCATGTTTAGCAACACTATGGGCGTATAGGTGGAAAGTAGAAACAAAATAGATGGGGTATAGTTATAGATAGGCTTTTACCATCTGCGCGGGAAGAGAAGCAACTGGTACATTCTATGTTTTTTCTTTGCTCCCAGATAGTGGAGGTACGACTTTGATATGTAGGTAAATATTTAAAGAATATTAAATAAATAATTTTCCTGTGACTAAATTGTTACTTTTAGGGGCCGTCCATTAATCACGTGATCTTTTTTTAAGCATTTTTTAACCCCCCTCCCCCTTGGTGATACGTGGTGAGGTTTAAGACAACACGTGTATTTTTCGTATCTACAAAAAATCTTAAATTTTTTAGAACTAGAATTCATATATTAATTTGGTACAATATATGTCATGATATACTTTTGTGTCATTTTACTATAATACATGTAACTGTCAGCCAATCACAAGGTCAATCAAGGTCACACTACACGCCGCTTTTCGATTTAAAAATCGCGCGTTTGGAAAAATAATGAAAAAATAAATACACGTGATATCTTACTACACCCCCTCCCCCCTTGTGACATTTCGTGATTTTGTCAAACCCCCCCCCTTTCAAGCCTCACGTGATTAATGGACGGCCCCTTAGTAATTTAGTCTCACAAATGTGAGCTTAATATTATACTTATTGGTCCCACTGCCAAAGTGCTAACGATGAGCAAGAAGGGAGTATAGAGAGTAATCTCTGGCTCTTTCAGAAAGAAGGAACTAGTACCGTAAACCGGGTTAACTTTAATTTACTGGGTGACTTTAAAAAGTAGTTATAATGAAGAAATCATTAATTTTTATTTGCGTTTATTGCTTCCAATCGATGTCTTCATCGATCACCTTTGCGTCTACATGCCAAACATTCGCCGCATATGTACAAAATGTTGATTTTAAAACGATCAAAGTAACCCCAAAATTATCAAAGTCAGTGGTTAACGCTATACATATAATAAAGCTGAAGAGGGTCGAACGTCTGTACATGGAAGATATAAAAAAAATAGGCTGGGGACACTTAGAATCGATAACAGAACACGTTGCAACAGTTTTTAGAATTTTTGTCTATTTATCTGTTTGTCTGTTTATCTGTTTGTCTGTATATTTGTGCGCGCATCACGTGAAAACGGCTTAATGGATTTTGTTGAAAACTTTACTGATCTGTTGAAAAAATCACTGACCAGGTTATAGGCTACTTTAAATCCCGGAAAACTGCACAGTTCCCGCGGGATCGCCGTTCGTCGCTACGAACATGTCGAAAATCGCAGCTGCCTAGAGTCGCAACGTATATAAATATTGCTTCAGTATCATAGAGGTGCACTAAGGAGGGATTTTCAAAATTCCCACGGGATTTAATATCGCTTATTATAAAAAAAAAAACAATTAAAAAATGTCATAATAGGGGTGTTAAGTGGCTGTTCAAATATGCATAGCAATATGTGACTTTTGTCAATAAATATAGTCTACGCGGACAAAGTCGCGGGCAAAAGCTAGTAAACAATAGATACCTTTTTAGGCAATATCTGAAACTTATTACAACTTTCTGACCTTTCCTAAGCTTTTAAACAACAAAAAGCTCAGCACATCAATCGAACCTCAACTTTTGGAGCTTGTAGTTGAACAAAGAGTTCGCTGACCTCGTATTTTGCAACACGTAACAAATTTTTCATAAGCCGACCGGGGAAATTTTGCAATTTTAATAATAAGGCCGACCTTACACTGGTATTCTCTTATTAAATGTTTGGCAAGGCCATGTATGTACGCTGTATGACGGACGAGTTATGGTTCAAGACATTATGACGACGCGGTTGGCCTAGTTGGTAGTGACCCTGCCTGCGAAGCAAGCGTCCCGGGTTCTAATCCTGGTAAGGGCAAATATTTGTGTGATGAGCACGAATACTTGCTCCTGAGTCATGGATGGTTCTATCTATTTAAGTATGTATTTCTCTATATAAGTATGTATATCGTTGTCTAGTACACAAGGCTTATTAGCGTTTACTTTGGGACTAGGTCAATTTGTGAGAATTATTCCCTGATATTTATTATTATTATTTATTAACGAGGCACGTGTGGCGCACAGAGCGTGGTTGTTTCATGGTTCTCCCACTTTTGGCCCTTTATATGAAAATATGAATTCAAAAAGGAAATTGTTTAAAAATAAACTTAAATGGTGTCAGCGTAATCAGGAAAAAATAAGTATGGATATAATTGCTACATATAGAGCAGAAGGCGATTTCAGTAAATTCTGGAAAAAGACCAATAAATTAAAGCATAAACAAAACAGGCCGATCACAGTAGGTGGCCTTCAGAACAGGAAGGATATCGCAGACCTGTTTGTAAGCCAGTTCAGAGTTGAGGATTCATTGAAGAGCCCTTCGATATCTGAGACTGGTTCTACTACTAGCTGTCGTGATCACGTGACTGAAACGAAACTGCTTTTTACTCCGGAACAAATCTGGAAGTGCGTATGTAAAATGAAACGTGGTAAGTCACCAGGTCACGACGGTATCAGTATCGAACACATACTTTATGGTGGACCATTGTTGCATAGGTACTTAGCTGTGCTCTTTAATCATTGTCTGTCACATAGCTTCTTGCCTGTAGAGCTTATGCGAACAAATGTGATACCCATAGTGAAAAACAGGACCGGTGATCTTAGCGATCCCTCTAATTACAGACCTATCTCGCTCGCAACAGTGTTCTCAAAAATACTAGAACGTCTGATAAATCCATCGATTACCAGGTCAGTAAAATTAAATAATGCTCAGTTTGGGTTTCGCCCCGGTCTCTCAACGGACATGGCCATTTTCTGTTTGAAGAATACTATTAGGCAATATTTAAAAAGAAAAACTACCGTGTATGGTTGCTTCTTAGATCTGAGTCGGGCTTTTGATACCATTCATTACAAACTTCTATGGTCAAAGATGATTAAAGCTGGAGTACCGTCTGAGGTGATTTGCCTGTTGAGATTTTGGTATGAGAACCAAACGAATATGGTGCGCTGGGACGATACTTGCTCTGAAGCATACAAGTTGGAATGTGGGGTTAGACAGGGAGGGCTAACATCACCGGTCTTGTTTAATCTCTATGTCAATGATCTTCTGGAGGGACTCAGCAATACTTCTGTCGGCTGCCACATCGCGGGCGTTTGTGCCAACAACTACAGTTACGCTGACGACATGGCACTTCTGTGCCCCTCCATTAGCGCAATAAGAAAATTGATCGGTATCTGTGAAGGATATGCTGCCTCACACGGTCTTAAGTACAATGTCAAGAAATCTGAACTGATGGTTTTTAAATATGATAAGGGGCCAGACATCGTCGCGCCAGTATATTTGCTCGGATCAGAATTAAAAGTCGTTTCCTCCTTCAAATACCTGGGTCATATCCTAACGGACCGTTTGACTGATGATCAGGACATGGAGAGGCAACGCCGTGCCATTTCTGTGAAAAGCAATATGCTGGCGCGAAGGTTTGCTAAATGCTCAGATCAAGCTAAGATCACTCTGTTCGGGGCATACTGTCAGGCGTTTTATACGAGTCAGTTATGGTACAATTACACTAAACGGTCGTTTAACTCGCTACGAGTGCAATACAATAACGCGTTTCGTGCCATGCTAAAACTACCCTGGCGCTGCAGTGCGTCTGGCATGTTTGCTTCGAATAGAGTGGATGACTTTTTTGCTGTCATGAGGAAACGTCACTGGTCTTTTATAGAAAGAGTGAACAGATCCAGTAATGTACTAGTCAGGAACGTCTACGATTCATGTCACCTTGCCATGATGTATTTAATTTAATTTAATTTAATTTAATTTAACTTTGATAATTGTGATCATAATTAAATAATTAAATATTGTAATGGGATTAATGCCTAAATAAATAAATATTATTATTATTATTATTATTATTAAGACCACCACCAAGTGGAGTGCCACTTGCAAATCGAAACAGCAGTTCGAGACGTTTGTTCTTGTGAAAACTTACACTAGAGGCTCTGTATGCTTAGTGTAAGTTTTCGGTAAACGCGGCGGTTTGGTCGCACCCTCATATGACCTAAAGTTGGTGATGTTATGTAATGGTTTTGAGTGACATCAGGATTGTTAATGATTTGTGAAGAAAATACTGTGGCTGTGTTAGAAAAGGATAATATTTTATTAGGTAACAAAATAAACAGTAGCTCTGTACAAGTTGTCCCTTGCCTAGCCACGGCTTCCACATTCCAGTGGCCACTACTACAAAGGATACTGAGAAGCAGTATAACAACGCACCAAATTTCATAATTATTTAGAATTTTGATAAAGCGTGGCATAAAATTTTACTTCGCAAACTTAGGTACACGGCGTAGTAACATATTTAGAAGGTTTCTTAAAATTAACCCGGAATATTTCACCAGGTTGGGTCAGCTTTACATGCACACCCTGTACATGTTGTTGAAGTGAAAACATCTTTAGCGGCGTTGAGCGCTTTTTGGGATGGGTAAAAAATGTTACTCGCGTCAGGCGTAAGACGGAGGGAGAGTTTATGTACCAGGATATCAGGATCCTCTAAGAGTTCTATTTTTGAAGTGTTTTTTTGTTGAGTCGTGGAGCAAAAGTACTAGGGCGTCAGCACATTGTTAGAGGTCTGTCAATATAGATAAATACGTACGGTTTTTTTTGTAAGCGGCCAGTACGGCACGCGTCTTGAGCGATACAATACAATATAACTCTTTATTGAACACCACATATATAACAATCAAAACAGAAAAAAGGTATACAGAGCGGCCATAGGTATCCTTTATTTTATTAAATATTTCATTTCTTATACACAAGAAGTTACAATTGGTCACAATAATTAATATCTCGATACCATTATGCGGCGAGTCGGATAAAAATAGCAATCAGCCGGTCTAATAGCGGCATCTATTTCACCTGGAATCACGACCGGGGGCGGAAACACACGAAGTGCTTTTACGGTGGAACCCGTCGCGTTTAAACTAAGTTCGAAGTTTAAAACATACATTGGAGAAATCATCGCATTAAGCGATGGGGCCATATTGAAAAAAGAACAACTTCCACAGTTTTTATTCATAGCTATTATCACATTCTGGGTTTAATCCATACCTACCAAACTAATACATAGTTTAAAATAAAGCAAAGTCGCTTTCCGCTGTCTGTTTGTCCCAACTATGCTTACTTTTAAAACTACGGAACGGATTTTGATGTGGCTTTTTTAATAGGTAGAGTGATTCAAGAGGAAGGTTTATTATGTGTAATTCTACGCAGACGAAGTCGCGGGCAAAAGCTAATATGTTATATTATAAATGCAAAAGTCACTCTATCTCACAGCTAAAAAAATCCAAAATATGTTTGGGTATTCATATTCAAACAAACTAATCTAACCACATGCTGAATAGTATTCTGGATTAATTTTGAAATTTACCGTGTCTGCCTGTTTGTTACCGTTTAAAGGTAGCAAAGCTACTTTGACATCCTTAATTTTCACTCTAAGCGGATGCCTACGTTATAATAAATAACTACAAAAAAACACCGGGTAGAACTCTGGGAGCGCCGGCAGAAGTGAAAACTACACACACGCACAATCGCGCATAAAGAAAAAAAAATACACGAGATTTGAGCTGCCGTCACCTAAAAGAATACACTGTTGTTCCACACCTTATACCACTAGGCCAAACGCACATATTATAAAGCGACGAAATCAACGCACACTGAACTTCTAAAATCAAACGAGACTCTAGCTTCATTCGTATTTCAAAATAAGCTCTTAGAGGATCCTGATATCCTGGTACTTAAAGTCTCCATCTGTCTTACACTTGACGCGAGTTTAAAATTTTGTACCCATCCCAAAAAGCGCTCAACGACACTAAAGAAGTTTTCACTTCAAAATAATCAAAAAGTTTATTTTGCAAATAGGCCGCCAAGGGCTTCTAATCTTTACATGTCTTTTATTGAAACTAACTAACTTTCAGCCCAATCCTTTCAGTGTGGTTAGAGCTGTGCGTTGATCGATCAGTCAGTCATAGTTACTTTTCATATACGCAGACATACATAAATCACGTCTTTATCCCTTAAGGGGTAGACAAAGCCTAAGTTAACAAGACCTTGGTGACATTGAGCATGTTTGTGGGCATATAGGTGGAAACGGAAAACAAAATAGTTTTATATATACAGTAGGCTTATTGTCTAACTCGCTCGCAATCGCCATCGTGTTCATTTTGACAGTTCATGTGTTCAGGCATCGGATTAAGCTAACTGTCACATTCATACAAGAACTGTCAAAATGAACACGATGGCGATTGCGAGCGAGTTAGACAATAATCTTACTGTTTATCTAATAAGTTTAACCGTAGCGTGCCCGCACAAACTATAATCCCGTGTGTTCCCTCCTAAGAGAGCTTTTGAACACTCAGGATTCACCATCAATTTGGGTAAACGCGAGGATTTAAATTTCAAATTTGTCCTTATTCAAATCTACGGGAATAAATGGGACCACGAAGCCCGGGAACGTTTCTCGATGTTTTTCACTAAAATATACGTTTGTCGACGACACGTTAGGGGAATTGGTATTTTGAAAACATGCATAAAGTACTCGCAGTAAGTAACGGCACCTATTACCGGGGTATCATAACCAGCTAGCTTATTACGTGACTCGCTCGCAATCGTAATCGTGTTCATTTTGACAGTTCATGTATGGGCTGACAAGTAGCATCGGAATCAGCTAGCTGTCACATTCATACAAGAACTGTCAAAATGAACACGATGGCGATTGCGAGCGAGTTACGTAATAAGCTAGCGGTGCCCATTACCGTGGCATTTAAAAAAAACGCATGTCTTTAAACCATTTAATTATATGGTAAAATTTATGCTAAACGTGGCGTGGTTTTGTTACCATAGCCTATGTCTACGCTGTAAGGGATAATGACCTAGGTTTATTGTCTAACTCGCTCGCAATCGCCATAGTGTTCATTTTGACAGTTCTTGTATGAATGTGACGGCTAGCTGATTCCGATGCCAATTTTCAGCCCATACATGAACTGTCAAAATGAACACGATGGCGATTGCGAGCGAGTTAGATAATAAGCCTACTGATTTATGTTGGTATGTACTAGCTGTTGCCTGCGACTTCGTCTGCAAAGAATTCGTTTATCGCTATCCCGCGAGAATTTTCCGGGATAAAAAGTAGCCTATGTGCTATTCCAGACTTTTCTCTATCTATGTGCAGAATTTCATCCAGATCCGTTGGGCCGTTCTGGCGTGATTGAGTAACAAACAAACATCCATCCATCCATCCATCCATCCATACTTTCGCATTTATAATATTAGTTAGATTAGTTAGATGTATGAAAAACCTTTAGAGGAGTGTACTACAGTCAATATTTGAGAGCGATCGCAAGACATCTTGTAATGTATTTACTTACTTTTTCGTCGTCAAGTCGTTAATATTCCTTCTACTGATCCTCCACGATTGTAATAATAATCCCGTCTTAGTCGGTAAAGAGATAACAGATATCCTGTTATTAATTCTTTGAAGATAGGTATCGGGTAGCTTAATTGCTCGTAATTTAAGCCCTAGTTTTCTTGAAAGGTTTTTAAGCCGGGAATAAACCTTACTCTATTGTGGGGCTTCACAGGAATAAGGAAAAATAGTGGAATTTATTTAACTCTAACCAGTAGGCTTATTGTCAAACTCGCTCGCAATCGCCATCGTGTTCATTTTGAGAGTTCATGTATGGGCTGACAATTGGCATCGGAATCAGCTAGCTGTCACATTCATACAAGAACTGTCAAAATGAACACGATGGCGATTGCGAGCGAGTTAGACAATAAGCCTACAGCTTTACTTCCACAATCATGCTAGCGTGGCCTTCGTCTTTACCTGGTACCTATATAGGCTCTGTCTAACCCGTAAGGGATAAAACCGGCCAAGTGCGAGTCGGACTCGCGCACGAAGGGTTCCGTACCAGAAAAAACGGTAAAAAAATACTTTAGTTGTATGGAAGCCCCCCTTAAATATTATTTTTATTTTATTTTTAGTATTTGTTATTATTGTGGCAATAAGAATACAACAGCTGTGAAAATTTTAACCTCCTTGCTATTACGGTTCATGAGATACAGAAAAAAACGCCAACAACTACTCTGTTGTATGGGAGCCCCCTTAATTATTATTATTATTTTGATTTTAGTATTTTTGGCTATTATGGGGGGTTATTTTTATTGTGGCTACAAAGCCACAATAAAAATACATAGGTAATCTGTGCAAATTTCAACTGTCTAGCTATTACGGTTCTTGAGATCTAGCTCGGCGAGTGGTAGACATGAAAAAGGGCTAAAATATCACGTTTTTTATGGGAGCCCAACTTAATTATTATTATTATTTTGTTTTTAGTATTTTTGTTGTTATAGCGGCAACAGAAATACACAATCTGTGAAAATTTCAACTGTCTAGCTATTACGGTTCTTGAGATACAGCCTGGTGACAGACGGACGGCGGAGTCTTAGTAATAGGGTCCCGTTTTTACCCTTTGGGTACGGAACCCTAAAAACGTGATTTGTGTGGTCGTGCACTATATTGTAGACAATATTTTTATAAAATTTTGTTCCATTGTTTCCCATATTCTGTTTTCATTTATTTTCAGGACCAATGTTTTTTTTTTAAATACTTACGTAGTAGAATGACAATAAACACCCTCCCTAGATCATCAGCTGAGACGCCCTTGACTCTAAGTTATAGTTAGTTTCCAGCATCGAATTAATGAAATTACAACTTAATGCAAGCACATTAAAAACGCAATTCCAACTTTGCAACTCTAGTGAAGTCTAAAATGAAATCTCGGGGGCATTAAGACTGAAGTTGAGACTCGAGACTGTTAACAAAACTGTCTTGAACTCTGGCAACAAAATAAAGTACATGGTGTAGACTAGACAGCCGCAGACAGTAAATAAAACAATTAATATGACTTTCAGATCAAAACTCCCCGACGGGGAGAAAAAAAAGCGACGGGTAGCACTTCGGGAGTGCCGGCAGAAGTGAAAACAGCAGCTTAGATTAGATTTTAATGTTGTAATGACGCTCAAGACGCGTACCGAGCTGGCCGCTACAAAGAAAAACGTACGTATTATCTATATTGACAGACCTCTAACAATGTGCTGATGCCCTAGTACTTTTGCTCCACGACTCAACAAAAAACACTTCAAAAATCGAACGCGGTTCATTCGTATTTCAAAATAAGCTCTTAGAGGATCTAAAATCCTAGTACTTAAACTCTCCCTCCGTCTTACGTCTAACGCGAGTTTAACATTTTTTACCCATCCCAAAAAATGCGTAACGCCGCTAAAGAAGTATTCACTTCAAAAAGATAGAATTGTACCAGTTGCTTCTCTTAAAAGACCATCAAGGTAAATTTAATGGGAGAACATCTTAGGGGCCATGTTATAGATGATGTGGCTATGGCTAGGATCCCATCACTATTTTGATTCCCCTTTCCGCCTATACGCTTGCAATTATGCTAAACGTGGCCTTTACTTGTTACCTTTGGCTCTGTATACCTCGTAAGGGATATAGACGTAATGTACGTGTGTGTGTGTGTGTGTGTGTGTGTGATTGTGTGTGAGCGTGTGTCTGATCAAAATGAAAATGAAAATCGATATACGTTATATGGTTTGTTATGGTTGCGTAATGTACGTATTTATTAGTTTAGTTTAGGTTAGATTTATTTTATATCCTGTCGACTTACCATTTTCTGAGAAAATTGCACAATTCAATTGCATAATCCCTTTTAGGGATAAGTTCGCCTTTGTGCATTTGTTTTCCTGTATTCATCTTTTTCATGCGTTTTATGTACAATAAAGAGTTTTACATACATACATAGGGTAGACCGGGGGCAATAGTAACACTTTGCAAATAACGGCGCGTAGCACAGAAACTGAACATTTCTAAGAAAAACTACATCAATGTATTACATGCCAGGTTCATTGTTTATACGTTTTTGATATCATTTTTTACTAGAACAACAGTTTAGCATATAATCGAGTTTTTGTTCAGTGATTCCCACTGCTACTATTGACCCCTACTACGGGTCATTTGTACCACAATTTCCGAAGTGAATAAAACATACATTTATATCAAAATCTTAACAATTTCAATATTTATTTCTTGAATTTAATCAGTCTGAACAGTTGTACTAGTATCAGCAATGAGGATCTACATTTTCAGTAAAAATATAATTACTCAAGTCTAAGAAATTTATATTCAAGTTATCTCAGTTTCTACAATTAAATTAATCGTTTTTATGAAATAAAATGGCTTCTAAATTTACTAGGCATAATTTTCTGGCCTGTAAAACTACGTAAACCAATACAATTCCATACAAAACTAGTATCGCAAAATTGCATACAGTTACAATTGACCCCTGGTACAATGGACCCCATTTCTCGAATTTAACAATACTCTACAGTGTAAAATCACAATACTATAGCAACTTCAAAAGCAGCTCATAATATACGTTAAAAATATAGAAAATGGAAGTAACTAATCAATGGCTCAACCAATTTTAGTTAGTTAGGTATACAACATTAGATTCACCTTAAAACGTCAGCTAACTTTGATAATATAAAAATATTATTTGGGGTCATTTGTACCACGGGGTCAAATGTAACGTTACAATTGACCCCGACTGTGCTGGTACTATTGCCCTCAAATCATTTCAAATTACTTACATTCAAATATCTCAGCCGTTCTTATTACCTGATAACCAAACCATTACTTGATTCAAGCATTGATAACCGTAGCATCATAATTGACTAAAAATATTAGACTAACAGCTATATTGGGAAAACTATAAGCCAAAACAATCAACGGAATTATTTACTTTGGTTGTGCGAAAACAAAAATAGTTATCTAGCATGTTTATTCTGCACGGCGCAGCGCCGCCGACTGGTGAGCAGGTCGGGACACACTCAACGCACGTACGCACGCACACAGTTATGCTTAGAATGTTATAGGGTTAGAAATATCGACGATGTTACTATTGACCCGTGGTACTATTGCCCCCGGTCTACCCTACATACACACATAATTTTGAACCAATATTTATTTCGAACTTTGTGTACGACAAAGAACGCAAACGAGCAAGTGGGCCACCTGATGGTAAGTGAGCACCACCAAGCAACATTATAGGATAGATGATGCGTTGCTTAGAGGGCTAAGATAAAATACTTCATGTGCCAGTAATTTCGCCGGCTGTCTTATTCTCCACGCCAGAACACAGCAGCGCAAGCACTACTGCTTGGCGGCAGGATTAGCGACTGAGACAGTGGTAGAGATCCGGACGGACCTTACACTAGGTCCTACCAGTCTTAGTTCAGCAAAAATACGATTCTACATTCTTTATACAACTTACTACCAGTAAAGTTAAGTGCCCACTCTGATAGATATTAATCTCCCAAGATAAAAGCCAAAAGAAGTTCCCCTGTGTTTCACACGTCGCGCCCAGAGCGACAGAGTTCCAAACACACATTTACAACTGAACACGAGTACTTTGTCGCACTAACTACTTAAGCAAACTCCGTGCAAAGTTTTCACGTGCATTATTCTTTTACTTAAAGCTTAGAAATGAAACGTTTTAGAGATGGTATGATAAGAAATGAGTGTATATACGAACACTCAGAAATAGTACATTACTGCAGAGGCCGGGAAAGAAAGGCTTGCAGGCTGAGTAACGTATCTAGACGGCCGAGCTTTACGAGGCCGGATAGGATTACGAAGCCTACAAGTTCTTTCACGCCGAGGCTTGTATAGTGCTTTTCTCAAACATGCAATGAAATAAATAAAAAAACTGCGAAAAACCCTTAGAATGTTGCCGCTAGCGCGTGCATTAGGCAGCGGACAGCAGCAGCAGGCGCATATCCTCCACGCGCGTGTCCTCCAGCAGCGCGCCCCGCGCCCGCGCAGCGCACGACGACGACCACCACAAAACAAAACACGATCGCTTTGCAGGCCAAGGCCTGCCATTTTGTATGAAAATCCATTACATACCACTTGTCCAACCGCGCCCGCAACGTGATACGTCCCGGCCTGTTATTTGGAACGTAAGGGTAACATTTCATTGGATCTTTGAGAAAAATATTTTTTATTGTGACCCTTCTAAATGTGACAAATACAACACGTAAGGCATAATGATAATATTTGGCAAATGATATATCGATTTAAAAAATATACTGTAGACAAATAATATTCAGAATAATACTTAATCCTACTAATATTATAACCCCCTTATTCATAAACGCTCTATAGGCTTCTGCTAACTTAGCAATCGTTTGTCCTTATCTGTCACTTTGACATTTACCTTTCACAGATAAGGACAAACGATTGCTAAGTTAGCAGAGGCCTATAGAGCGTTTATGAATAAGGGGGTAAATGCCTAAAGTTTGTGACGATGTAAAGATGTGAGTGAGTGTGTATGTTTGTTCTTTCTTCACGCCGTAACGATTGGACAGATTTGGATCAAATTTGGAACGTAGACAGCTGGTACCCCAGATTAAAACATAGGCTACTTTTTATCTCGGAAAGTTGCACAGTTCCCGTCGGATAGCGATAAACATGTCAAAGGTCGTAGCTGCCTAGGGTCGCAACGTAGAAAAATATTGCAGAACTAGCTTCTGCCCGCGACTTCGTCTGCGTAGAATTAGCAATTGACATATTTATCGCTATCCCTCGGGAACTGTGCAATTTTCCGGGATAAAAAGTAGCCTTTGTTTCAATCTAGGATACCAGCTATCTTCGCTCCAAATTTAATTCAAATCCGTCCAGTCGTTTTAGCGTGAAGAAGGAACAAACATACACACTCACTCACACATCGTCACATCGTCACAAACTTTCGCATTTATAATAATACATTATATCAGTTGAGATGTCGGAATTTTTCAGCAGGTTGGAAACTAACACTGTAGACTGTTTTAAAAATGCATAGCCGGAACCCTTTTACCTTTGCTGAAAGCATACAGCCCGTGTGCTCTTAATGCCTTTCGGTATGTCTCGCTGTCTCACTCACTCTTATGGGTTTGCTACTTGACTCAGCCGAGTAAGGGAGACGGCAAAATAAACTGTAAGAAGTAGCTGGATTGTACCTAGTTATCAGTGAAGCGGAAGAATATGCATGCTAAAGAAAAAAATAATTTTAAGTGGTTAGAATGACGATAAATCTTTTGTCGGAGCTAATTGGAGTAAAAACGTAACTTTTTATCGTGATCAAACGGGGATCATCTTATTGATTTTCGAAGGCGAGGTAAGGTCGGAAAGGAAGGGAAAACAATTTATTTACGTTTTGTTCACGATTGCTGATTGTGCTGTTGTCGAAGTCATGTCTATTTATGTTTCTCTAGGTGAGTTCTCTAGGTACGAAATGTACTAGGCACTTATTTATGTATGTATGTAAACTCTATTTGCAAAATAAATAAATAAATATCATGGAACAAATTACACCAATGGGGGCACCAATCGAGGTGAATTTGCCACTAGAGGCGCTAGTGTCGCGTGAGGTACCGTCCAATAACATTTAGTTTTCACTGGTTTTGGCGGGTTTTGTGACATAAATTCATAATTTCTTTCATTTACCCTGTTGAAAAGTGATCTCCTTCGTGAAATTATCTCAAATGGATTATTTGGCAATGAATGTGAACGCTTTGAAAGTATTTTTACGGACAAACTGGAACTGCTCAAAATTGCGGCATAGCTACTCGATATGATGATGTTATTTATAATTAACTAGCTGTTGCCAGCGACTTCGCCTGCAAAGAATTCGTTTATCGCTATCCCACGGAAACTACGCAATTTACTGGGATAAAAAGTAGCCTATGTGCTATTCCAGACTTTTCTCTATCTATGTGCCGAATTTCATTCAGATCCGTTGGGCCGTTCTGGCGTGATTGAGTAACAAACAAACATCCATCCATCCATCCATACTTTCGCATTTATAATATTAGTTAGATAAACTTGATGAGATTCAAGATTTAAAACTTTGTATAGAGTCTTTGTAGAGAGTTGTATGGAGTCGCCTTTGACAGCTATACCTCTGGACCTTAGTCAAAAGTGGCGCCAACAGTTTTCTTTTATAGTCCATTCTTTGAAACCTTCCCTAACACACGCAGACTATGCCCCTTGAGCAAAGCACAACAGAACTGAGTAAATTGCTTTAGCATTAAATATTAAAACTTTATTCTTGGATGCTCTTGCTATCCGTACACGGGCTAAGAGCCGTTTTAATATGCTAATGGGCCAAAATAAATTCGCCGTTCCCGTATTATGGAAAATGAAGAATAAATTCAATTTTGTACGATGTACCTAGTTTTATATTGAGCGAAGTGTGGGCGTGGTGAAATGAAAATAATGTCATGTTTATTTATCACCGAGAGAAAGAAAAAACAATATATTCGTATTTTTTAAAGTAAACCAAAAAAACCGGCCAAGTACGAGTCGGACTCGCGCATTGAGGGTTTCATACAGGCGAGTGAAAAAAATCCAGCGTAAGCAGAGCCCTATTAATAAACCAAGAAAGTATCACTTTTGGAACGAATATTGCAAAATTTTGTACGGCTGAGACAAAACATGTTTTTTCGCTCTCCTGTAAAATTTGCTTCATGTCCCTTACTATGTTTTGAAATGGTGCAGCCGCTGCTTTTAAGCAAAATGTAGACAGTGTCTAAAAAAAAGGATTAATTTTCACGAAATCCCGACTCAATATTATGGTGTCCTAACCGCCTGCGCTGGTCTTCCGTCGGGATCATCGGGTGTTGAAAAAGCATTAAAAAAACCGGTTGTCTATAAATTCGGTTTACGGACGATAGTTTTACGTGATAACGATAAATGATCGCTTTTGGGGGTAGGCTGAGTTACGCCATCTGTCGGCACTTGGTTAAATCGCTTAGTATCTATCACATCAATCTATCGACCCTTAAAGTGAGGCACGCAAAGTGGTTGCGACAACAAGCAACAGATGTCGCTATTTGCGACACACACTGACGTCAGTAACATTACGCAATGAGGCATGATTTTTCGTGAGTGCGACCGGCGTTCATCGATTTATAAGACGTTAAAAAAAGGAAGTTTTGCTATTTTCAACAAGAAACTACCGCGAGACTCAATCTACACACGCGGCAGCGTGTCAAGCCAAGTTCAAGCAAAGTAACTGGCTAGCCAGCGCCGAGTGTAATATTATACGAACTACTTGGTGCCACTTTTAACCCTTTCATAGTTATGTACACAAACGGATTACCTACTCACAAATAATAAAAACAATTAGGTAACAATTAATTTGACAATAACAAAAATGACGATGAAAAAGAGGGTAGTTGTACGCCGCTGTCAGTTGAGCTCTAGGAGGAAGGACTACGAATTAGTCCGAAACATGTCGAGCATTATAAGTACTCGAGTTTTAAGAAAATGAAAGTTTATTTTAGTCCTTTTAGGAATGTTTAAATAACATTATCAGATTCAGTATCGATTTTAGACGAAGGTCGGTGTTTTAGACCGTGACTCGTAAACGGAGTTAAACTAAATGTTGTGCCATTAACGGAACAGTTAACATTTTAACTGCCCTTTACAAAACAACCGATATTTCTTAAGCTAAGGATTCGGTACGAATAAACATTCATAATAATTCGTCATCTACTATAGCTTGCCCATCTATATCTATATCTATCTATATCTATATCTATATCTATATCTATATCTATATCTATATCTATTCTATATATAATATATAAAACAAAGACGGGTTTGTTACAACACTTATAACTCGAGATCGGCTGGATCAATTTTCATGGTTTTTGTTTCGTTGGATTTGTCTCCGCCCTGAATAGCAGAATACATATTAAAAACAATGAAAACTTGACGAATACATAATTATGAAAATGAATCATTTTCCATTTAATTATGTTCCTTTGTTTTGTACCTGTCAAACATTTGTTTTCCTCCTGTCATCCTGTCAAATACTGTGATTGACATTTATGCATGCGTTCAGAAATGTATTTTGTGTAAACTATTTAAAAAGGGTGAATAAACTTTTGTCTGTATTTTTTTTAATAAATTAAAAAGGTTGAAAAGTGTATTAAGCAGATTTGAATAGAAGTTCCTCAAATGTTTGTATTTTTATTTTGTACTAGCTGTTGCCCGCGACTTCGTCTGCAAAGAATTCGTTTATCGCTATCCCGCGGGAACTACGCAATTTTCCGGGATAAAAAGTAGCTTATGTGTTATTCCAAATCATAAACTATGTCTGTTCCAAATTTTATCCAGATCCGTTAAGCCGTACTGGCGTGAAAGAGTAACAAACATCCATACATCCATACATCCATACTTACAAACTTTCGCCTTTATAATAGTATATATAAGTAGGATCATTGTATTACGTTCATCAAAGCCTAAATTAGTTCAGCTAAAAGGTAACACGACATTCATTGACTGTTAGGCGGTACGAAGTTCGCCGGGACAGCTAGTAAAGAATAGAAATTAAAAAGTGGCATTCCCGTTCCCGCGCAGTCCCGTTTTCTACCTATAGATTAGAAAGGGACGTCACTACAGTATTGCCACTTTTTAATTTGTACTCTTTTTGGGCAAGCTGTAAGCATGTCAATATAATCCTACTAATATTATAAATGAGAAAGTTTGTGACGATGTGACGATGTGAGTGAGTGTTGAGTTTGTTCCTTCTTCACGCTAAAACTCCTGGACGGATTTGGATAAAATTTGGAACGAAGATAGCTGGTACCCTAGATTAAAACAGGCTACTTTTTATCC
The DNA here is from genome assembly GCA_963854515.1 of Pandemis heparana. Classification (NCBI taxonomy): domain Eukaryota; kingdom Metazoa; phylum Arthropoda; class Insecta; order Lepidoptera; family Tortricidae; genus Pandemis; species Pandemis heparana. Next base: position 5,090,866 of record OY978031.1, read on the forward strand.
CGGAAAATTTCATAGTTCCCGCGGGATAGCGATAAATATATCAAGTCCTAATTCTACGCGGACGAAGTCGCGGGCAGAAGCTAGCAGTGGCGTGGCGTCAAAGTATATCAGAAGGCAAGCCGAAGGGAACTTAACTAGCCTTTTCCTCTAATTCTTCACAATAAATTGCCCAAATGCCTTAAAATAGGCAAGCCACTGGGAGTCGAGTTTTATGGACGCTACGCCACTGGAAGCTAGTTCATAATAATTCGTCATCTACTAAGCATGTCAATATAATGTGACATGACATTACTCCTAAACACAATCATGATAAACGTGGCATTTAGCTTTTCCTATCTTTTTTTTTTTTTTATGGCTTTCACCCTTGCTTTAATTTAGCAAGGCGTATTTCGCCAATGTCGACGTTGTGACATTACACACGTGAGGAGATTGTTCGGTTTATAATAATTTTGATTTTGGGGGTCTAGGTAATCTATTCTGTCCACCCCACAATGTCAAAATCTTAACCATTTCACCGTCATGTCAAATACGAGAGACGTCACCCATACGCCAGACTTCTTTATTGCGGTGCCTTATTGAACCTAAACTCAATTGTACTAAAGTTGCTTTTGAATTGAAGTAATGAAAGAAAGAAAGAAAGAAAAAAAATCTATTTATGACAATCACACTGAAAATGACAGCCAAGCAGAGTAACTTTAGGTAAGTGGACGTATATACCTAGGTCTAGTGATGCAACGAATACTAGTTTTACGAATACGAATACGAATAAGGATTTTACTATTCTGCGAATACGAATGTAATGTAAAAAACACCTTAATATGAATATAAATATAACCAATATATAGGTATTTTAATTATAATTATTTTCAATAGGTAGTTAAAATTAACTACCTACAGATATTTTTTTAATATAAAATTATATGTAGTAGGTACATATTTTCAATAATTTATTTTCTAGATGACAGCGCTCGTACAATGTAACTGCGTTTAGTTACGCAAAAATTAACTTTTAAATGCGAGGTACAAAAAATACGACAACTGCTTAATTTTGTTCCTTGATGCTATACATATTCATCTCAGACAAATTGAGTCCAAGTATCCAGTATTTTTTTGTACGATAAATAATAAACGTTTCAATAAAGTTACATTCTATAAAGTTGGGTTGAGTTAAAGTTGGGTATGGCAAAAGAAGTATGAAAGTAGAATAAATGCAGTAGAAATGAGAGCGTTAAGAAGTTTAGTATCTGGAAGGTGTATCATTAAAAGATAGAATAAGGAATAGTGTGATAAGTGAACGTGCTGGTGTATATTCGTATTCGTTGTATCACTACCTAGGTCGTTAGAGTTGAACCTACGGTGCTGATATATGTGTCGTTGGCTTCGAAAAGGTTAAGGAATCTCAATTGTATTCCATATTTTATGCAGCTAAGCCTTAGTTGTAAACTACTAATATAACTATCTACTTAAACACAAGTGTATTAGATCTGCCGCAGACGGTTACGGTACCTATTTAAAGCGGGCGCACACTAGCGAACGTCTTAAATTTAATAAAAACACCGGGTAGCACTCCGGGAGTGCCGGCAGAAGTGAAAACTACACACGCACACTCGCGCAAAAAGAAAAACTTAGGTCACTTGAGAGAACGCGCTGTTATTCCACACCTTATACCACTAGGCCAAACGCACATACGTTAAAGCGACGAAATCAACGTACACTTCAAAAATCGAACTCGACTCTAGCTTCACTCGTATTTCAAAATAAGCTCTCAGAGGATCCTGATATCCTGGTACTTAAACTCTCCCTCCGTCTTACGCCTGACGCGAGTTTAATATTTTTTACCCATCCCAAAAAGTGCCCAACGCCGCTATCAACAACTCAAGAGGCCACATCGCGACGGTGTCCAATCTTTTGACCGACAAACTTTTCATTACCCATTTGAGAACCCTTTAATATCTGCTAAAACAAAAAGTTAAAAAAAAAGCAAACCGTTTTGCGTAGCTCACATCAGGTTAGGTAAGGTTTGTTGTAAAACTTTTCCGAAAAGTTAATCATCTTAATCTCCAGCCTACATACGTCCCACTGCTGGGTACAGGCCTCCTTTCACAATAAGAGGGCTTGGGCTATAGTTCCGACGCGGGCGCAGTTGAGTGCGAATTGGGAACTTGACACACACCTTTGATTTGCTTCACAGTTGTGTTCAGTGTGTACAGTTCCACACGACGTTTTCATTTACCGAAAATGTAGGTAGTGGTAAATTACCTAGATTCAATTAATAAATTTAACCATCTTTGACCATCGTAATTTTTTAGCAAAACAAACAATTAAAGTATTCCGATGAGTGGTCACCCTGCATTCAATAACAAACTGTCATACATGTCGCTAGGTGCATCTCATTCCAACTCAGTCAGCCAGAAAAGGACGCACTTAAAGCGAAAACCCGACCACCACAGTTTCATGGACCCGTTTCTACCTACAAAAGCACCCTCTAATACCTTTAGCCGCAGTATAAAGCAAATTACCACTCAATCATAAGGTTAGTGTGCACTCGCCCCAAAGCAACACCTAGCTGAATCACGCGAGCACAATTTCCTGCCGGCGATAGCGGAAGCCGTGTGGAACAGCCTTTATAGACATCATAATGTGTGGCACCGCCCTTATCTGGAAGGTGGTGTGTCGCGGGCTTATAATGTTAATCTTTATGGTTCGAATGAAAAGGCACAGGGTGATTTTTTACGGCCTCTTTAGATTTAAGTGGTGGCGGGTGGTAGGGCCTTGTGCAAGGTCCGTCCGGATCGCTACCACCATCTTACTCGCTAATCCTGCCGCAAAGCAGCAGTGCTTGCACTGCTGTGTTCCGGTGTGGAGAGTAAGACAGCCGGGGAAATTACGGGCACAAGAGGCATTTCATCTAAGTCCTCTAGGTTGGCAACGCATCTGCAATCCCTCCGGGGTTGTGGGTGTCTATGGGCAGTGGTGATCGCTTACCATCAGGTGACCCACTTGCTCGTTTGCCTTCCTATTCACATAAAAAAAAAAAAAAAAAAAGTAAAAATACAAACAAAAGTAAAATGTAAGTTTAACTGTGTTAAAAACGTGATGTATAATACATACATAACTTAATTATTATCCCCCTTATTCATAAACGCTCTATAGGCTTCTGCTAACTTAGCAATCGCTTGTCCTTATCTGTGAAAGGTAAATGTCAAAGTGACAGATAAGGACAAACGATTGCTAAGTTAGCAGAAGCCTACAGTACAGAGCGTTTATGAATAACCCCTTATACCTACTTATTGTCTTCGTTGATTTGTTCTCAGGAATTCAATTCCTAACCCAACATGGAACCCTTTTATTTTATAGTAAGCGTCGTAACGATTTTCCTTGTTAAGAAACACGATGTCACTACGCCGTTTTATGTGAAGAGGTTCCATTACTTCCATTACATTGCAGTGCAGTGCTTGCACTGCTGTGTTCTGGTGTGGAGAGTAAGACAGCCGGGGAAATTACGGGCACAAGAGGCATTTCATCTAACTAAGTCCTCTAGGTTGGCAACGCATTTGCAATCCCTCCGGGGTTGCGGGTGTCTATGGGCAGTGGTGATCGCTTACCATCAGGTGACCCACTTGCTCGTTTGCCTTCCTATTCACATAAAAAAAAAAAAAAAACATTCCTTGACTGTACATATTTATAGGGTAAGTATTCACTTATCATCAAGTTTAATCATACCCATTATCGTAAGAAACCACATAAGTTCATTGCATTCATTAATATTTTCATCATCCCTATAAATATCCGGCTTGTTTCAACACAAAAACGAGTCATCATCAGAAATAAGAGCACAACCGTGTGTTATGCTAAATGAGTGTGATATATGTTATAATTTACATGGAAGCCAAGTTTTAGGAAACACATCCGTGTAAATATCACTCAAAAGTGATTTGAATTGCTAAATAACTATTGCTTTAAAAAACTGCTTCTATTTTCGACCGAGTTACACCATATTTTAAAGCCATTGTTACTTCTAAACTCGTATTTCAAATCCACTACAGTTTTTTCTCCACCTTATTCGCTGAAGTGATTTCAAAAATCTGCCTCCTTTAAAAACCTTAACCATTTCCCTCAAATACGATGTATTTCAAATACGAAATATACAAAACTACTGCACGCGGCAGTAAATTACGATAAGGCTAGCATAAATCTACGGAGATGAGGATGAGCCTTGGATCAGCAGAAACAGGGTTAAGGGCATGCTAGGCCTTCCTTACTTATGTTTATGTAAGAAATAAACTATTTTCCGGCTGTCTAGTTTTTACGGTGATTTAAAAACAGCACATTTTATAGTGGCAAGATATTTGAGCTACCTACTCAAGTTTTTAATAACAACAACAGTGTTTATTTTGTTGGATAACCAATTTTTATTCTGTTAATGAAGATATAATGTTTATCCACATTTTTATATTATTTTTTGTTTCGTTTAAATGTTAGTTTCCATTCAATGTCATTTTTCATTTGTATTTTAATTGTATTTTATTTATGACGACCCTTAATTGAGAAAATATTTTTATTTTTTTGATCTTATCTTACTATTATTATAAAGGCGAAGGTTTGGATGTCTGTTGCTCTTTCATTGCAAAACGGCTAAACTGATTTTATTGAAATTTTGTACAGAGACAGTTATAGTCCCGGGGAAGGACATAGGATAGTTTTTACCCCGGAGTATTGCATAGTGGTGTTTGTCAATTGTATTTGTCTTGTTTATTTTGCACAATAAAGAGTTTACATACATACATACATAGTTTCCACCGGACTCAACTCATCGCAGACGGAGTCGCGGGCAACTACTAGTATAATTATATTTTTACAAGTATGTCATATTTACACGCCAACTCTTCAGTAACTAGAAAAAGAAAAATAAATACTTACAGTAAATTTGGAACATCCTCTGTTTTACCGGATTTAAAAAGAAAGCGAATTACCTACTGCCTTTAACCGAATCGGTTTGGTTTGAATTGGGAACCCGGGAACGTTCGAACTGCGATTCTATTCTATATTCAAATTGCAATCTGGAAATCGTTAGTGGTGCTTTACGATTTCTAACTGGCTGGGCAAGTGATTCCAAATTTGAAATAATCGTTAGGTTTTAACGTTACCGGGAAACGGAAATGAGAAATGTTTTTCATGAGTTTTGTTTGATGATTTTCTTAGATGACTTTCCGTATGGTGCTCATAGATCGTTGTATCGTACTACAATTGTATGTTTTCTGTTTTGATTGTTATATGTGGTGTTCAATAAAGAGTTATTGTATTGTATTGTACCTATTGTATGAGGTAATTTTTATCTCATGCGGCGTCAACTTCGGTGGTGTGGACATGTCTCACGGATGGCGGAGGATCGAGTGGCTAAGCGCATCTTTTACTCGGAACTTAAGGAGGGCAAGCGTAGGCATGGCGTTCAACTCCTTAGGTACAAAGATGTGCTGAAACGTCACATGAAAAAGTGTGACGTGGAGCCATCTCAGTGGGAAAAACGTGCAGCACATCGTGGCGAGTGGAGGTCGCTCGTGAGGCGCAAAGTTGAGGGTTTTGAAACGCGGCGTCGAGTTGAGCTCGATACCAAGCGTGACGAATTAAAAGCCCGACCATCTGCGGCAATTACATACAATTACCAAAACGGAGTCCTTACGTGCCCGCTGTGCCCGCGTGCCTTCTCGAAGAAGATTGGCTGCGTGAAGGTGTAAACACATTGTTAACACGCGACGCGACCCGATGCAACGCGACGCGTGTTAAGTCGAATCAAATTGTATTATTTTCTATGACCAGAACCACACTATGAACATCCGACGCGACGCCACGCGCATACATTCGTTGCATCGGGTCGCGTCGCGTGTTAATAATGTGTTTCCACCTTGAGCCACACGAGGGCGCACGAGCGGAGGTGAAGTAGTCGCCGTAGCCGGATTCGGCCAGGAGGACTATATATGAGGTAATTTTTACCATGGGCTTTTCGATGAAGGAAAACATCGTGAGGAAACCTTGCGAAGCAATTAAACGGTATGTGTGTGTATTTCTTGCATTCTGGTCTGGGAGCAAAGAAAAAACTTAGAATGTACCAGTTGCTTCTCTTCCTACGCCGATGGTAAAAGTTCATAGAGGGAATGGGTGGAAATCTTAGATCTTAGGAATAATTTTATAGGCGATGCGGCTAGCAAACCCAGCACTATTTTGATTCCCCTTTCCACCTATACGCCCACAATTATGCTAAATTGCGTTGGGAGTTAAAAAAGGATCACAATTCCTTTGTTAACGCGAAAGTAACCCCGTCTAACAGTCCTTATAAACACACCTCGTTATGACAAATTGATTATTCTATAACCGGCTTTTCTTCGAACGCATTAAGGTCGAAGCGATGAAGTTCTTACGACGGGAGTTGTCTAATATACATACACATCGAGCCCGGGCTCGCACTCCTGAGTTTTTCGGAATTTATGTGCAATATTACATTGGAACTAGCTAAGTATGTGTACTAATTAGAATTTAAACTAAGACCATTGTAATCCACACTTATTGCAAATAAATGAATCTGAATCTGAATCTGGAAATTTACCATGAGCTTTTCGGCGAAGGAAAACATAGTGAGGAAAGCTGCACAACATCTGCGAAGCAATTCCTGTAGGCTCATTGTTTAATAACTCGCTCGTAATCGCCATCGTGTTCATTTTGACAGTTCTTGTATAAATGTGACAGTTAGCTGATTCCGATGCCAATTGTCAGCCCATACATAACCTGTCAAAATGAAGTTCCCAATCCATAATGTACCCGCGTGGAAACTAAAGCCCAAGCCTTATCATCCTGAGAGGAGGCCTGTGCCCAGCAGTGGGACGTATATAGGCTGGAGATTAAATAAGTGATTAGTGAAAATAAATCGTGAAACTTCAAGAGTATTTTCATTATTTAAGACCCATCAGAAAAATCAGACTTCAAACACACCAAGTTGGTTAATACTTCGCCGATTCGAACCCGCCCACTTTAGCCAACAGTACCTCATTCGATTAAAACGGAACCGGTTTCCGTACGGAATGACGTCAATTCGTAACCCTATCCCGTTCCGTTATATAGCGATGTCCCGTTCGCTGACGTCATTCCGTACGGAAACCGGATGAAAATTCTGTTTGTATGTTTATTTATTTATTATTGCAACCATGGTAAATACAGATGGTATGTGGCTGGCCGTTGGAGCAAACGTGTCCTAGAGTGGAGACCACGTTTGGGAAAGCGTAGTGTGGGACGCCCTGCGACGTGTTGGACGGGTGACCTTAGGAGGACAGCTGGCAGTGGCTGAATGGGGGAAGCCCAGGATCGCGAAAGTTGGTGCAATATGAAGGAGGCCTACGTCCAGCAGTCGACGGACAATGGCTGTGGATAGATAGATGTGGCTGGCTTAATAGAATCACGCTGTTATCTGTCCGTCAATCAAGAGTCAAGGTCCTTTTTCTGAAGAACGCGTGAAACTTATCATCTGCAATTTGCACTGTTCCCAATCCCGCGTGGGACCTAGCTTTAGCCCTCTCATTGTGAGAGGAAGCCTCTGCCCAGCAGTGAGATATAAGCTGGAGATGATAATGATGATGATGATGATACCTGGGTCCGGGTAGTGTGACCACCTCCGGTCGTAGTTTCTTCTTAACTGAAAGCGACTTAAAATAGACATTTTTAGGGTTTCCTACCCTAAGGGTAATTTCGGTATCACCAAGACTTCACTGTCCACCTGTCTGTCCGTCTATTTGTCTGTATGTCTGTCTGTCACCAGGCTGTATCTCAAGAAACGTGATATTTCTATTACTGCTATAACAACAAAAACTAAGAACAGAATTTTGCCTACATTTTTTTTAGCAGGCAGAGCTTTGATAACACTGGATTTTATATTCACTTGCCGAATTTGTACGGCACTCTCGGTGCGCGACTCCGATTCGCACTTGACCGGTTGTTTATTTCAGTAGGTACACAATTACCTTAGCGTCGCCAAACATCAACCTACGCGTATAATAAATCATTCCCAACGAGGCACTTTCCTTCTAAAGTGATATTTGTAGAAGTTTTAAGACTTTTTTTATATAAAAGGTTATAATATTTGTTAATGAAATGAAATAATTTATTTTCCAGACCAGGTCCATAATCAAATAAAAATACAAATTAACTAGAAAATAAAATCAAAATTATAAATTAAATTCGAAAATAAAAATCAAATTTCAATGAAATCAAAAATAAACAATACTAAATTAAATTAAAATACAATAAATAGAAAATTAAAATAAAATAAAATTTAAAATTAAAGATAATATTTATATATTTTTTTATTTAATATGAAATCAAAATAATCAATACCTACCTATTACATTTAATTAAAATTTAATTAAAAGTGTTAAAAACTCTATTTTAAGTGCAAGCTATTTTGCTGACTGTACTTGCATTGTCATCCGTCTTACTTATGTGTACCAAATTTCAAGTCAATCGGACCAACCGTTGAAGAGTTCCCTCCTGCGGAGACGGTCCTGGCAGGGTCGCCAGAATTCTACTGCCAGTTTAATGTATGCCATCCGAATTTCACAATTATGCAAAATTTCAGCTCAATCGGTTGAAGATATCTGAATCAAAAATGCGTAGCAAGATTCAACCCGGACGAACTATTTTCTAGAAAGGGATAGGGACCAATCTTTGACAGCTTATAACTTGGTTATTTTTGTAGTTATTTGAAAATATTTTGTTAATATTGTTAAATTTGTTACATCGGTTTTAAGAGAGCAATAAAAAAATTAATATATATATATATATATATATATTTTTTTTTATGTGAATAGGAAGGCAAATAAACCCATTTCGAGCTCTCAACTATCTAAAATACTCTATACATAATTTTAACGTGAGCGAAGCCGCCTGCGCAAGCTAGTTTGTTCATATGCCTTGCCACAGTGCATATATATAGTTCGCTGGCTTATGTATGTATATACAAGCAGGTGGTGAGCGTACGAGAACATCTCCCACATTCCGACTAGTATTTTTTTTTAACTCGATCACGAATCAAGTTTATTTTAAAACTTCAGTGAAACTGTGGTAAGCTATAGCGGGAACGTCTTGAGCCTTATGACTGTTTCCATACAAATTCTAAACGGAAAACAGTAAATTGTATGACGATGACATCTGTCAGAGAGAAACAAAATTTAAGATTCGCCAATCGCGCCGTGGATTTTTTAATAACCATAATTGTTTTTAATTAAGTTACAACCACCTAAACAGCCTCTTTTTCACGAACTGTACATTTTATGTAATAATAAACCTTTGGTTAATTCATAACATAAATAAATCTATAGGTTGATTTCTTTGTGGCTTAATCCTAGTATTTATAGATAGTACATAGATTCAAAGCAAAGTAAGATTAATTTAGGTCTTATAGCATAAAGATTTTCTTACTGACTATTCTTACTTAGTTTGATTAAAACAAAATCACTACGTGTTTCTTAGTATAGGTATTACATGCACTTAAACAGAGGTGCCGATCATGAATATACTCGCGTTTATAAAGCAAATTTTTAAATTTTATTATTAATACTTGAATTTATTTATAATTTGCCATCGCATTTTCAAGTCAAGAAAATTGCATTTTAAAATATTTAAAATATCTGCACTCACTCGCACCTGCATAATAAACGCGCCAACTGTTGTCGATCCCTGCACGACGACGATTCGCTAACAATTTATATCGATTGCGAAGTTACGTGAGCAGAGATTGCCAACCTTTGGCGCCTGGGTAACTATAGTGTTACCCAGGCGACATAGGTCTACATGTGATATGAAACGTTGCTTTTTTTACTTTTATTACCGTGGCTAATATAAAGAATACACATATTTAATCACGCCTTTAGACAGAGCTGAGCCTAGGGTAACAAGATCTGAGCACTTTTCCGAGATAAATAGTATCCAACATATTTATGCAGACTTATAAACATCTAGATGGCCTAAATTTCAATCAAATCCATACTAAAAATGACAGCTAAAACCTGAACTGAGTCGGAATTAAGACGGCATGGTAAAGCCCCAGTAGTTAATGCATGAAAAAATAGCAAACACCTATCCTAAACATACACATACATACATACACAAATCAAGTATATCCCGTACGGGGTAGACGGAAGCTAAGGTAACAAGAAGACCTAAAGGTCACAGTCATAATAATATAAGTCACATTTATTTGTTTTTCGCATTTCTAATTTTAGTAAATTTATGTTTCTAACCTTCTATTTACATTTACACTAACACTTTTACTACACAAACTTGTCTTATTTGTGCTGATTCCTGTCCAACGCGCTTGATGCAAGGATGTGAAGGGTTTGACTGAAAATCAGAGCGTACCTGCTGCAGCAATGCTGAGTCGAATTCCTTTTCGATATCATCAACTCAGTATGTTTTTGTATTAGTTTAAGTTTGCATTTTTTGGTGTCGAATAAAGTTATATCTATGTCTATTACTTGCCATAGATTTAATTTATTATTAAAATGTCGCTAAATTACACAGAAACAACAGAATTTTTACAGGAATTAAGCCTAAGACAATAGTGTAACATACACATAAAAATGATCAGTGTATATGGGGCAGGACGGCACCGTCGTCTATTACTTATTAGTATAGAATATAGAAGTACACAGAGCATGCTATAAACTGGTAGTGCAATGTGACGATAATACCGCCTAACCCCGCTTGGGGCGCCACCGTATTTACACTGTTTGGAGCGCCGCGTTAGGACGCTGTCACATTAACGAGTCTCTACTCTCGTCGGTTGTAAAGGAGTTGCAAGAACCGCTGATGGGTTCATAGCGGATGGTCGAATAATTTGATTAATGTAAAGAAATACATACGTACATATCGTCACGCCTCTTTCCCACAGGGGTAGGCAGAGACTACTTTGTTCCACTTGCTACGATCCTGGCATACCTCTTCCGCTTCACCCACATTCATCAATCTCTTCATACATGCTCGACGGTTTCGGGTTACTCTTGACCTGGCCTTTTTCCGAAACGTCCCCAAAAAATGTTTGTAAAAAAAAATGTTTGGCCTAAAAGCAATTTATACAGAAATCATCGACTTTTCAGGAGAATTACAAAACAAACCCAAACTAACCTGTTTGACGAAGCCTATGTAAAACATTTCTGGAGAAATTTAAGACCAAACGATCATTTTGCCAAACAATACGTTAGACGAAATAATTATTCGATCATGCGAAAGGCTTCCGTCGCTCGAGTCTAATACTAATATCACACATCCCCGGCCTAGAGAGCTAAGATAAAGCAAACCAGATCACAGCAGTACAAGCTCTTCTGCTTAGCGGCAGTATTAGGAAGATGATAGTAGCTATCATGGAACTTACACTAGGTCCTAATAAATACTAGCGGCAATGCCGTCCGGATCGCTACCATCACTAATCCCACAGCCAAGCAGCAGTGCTTGCACTGTTGTGTTCCGGTGTGGAGAGTAAGACAGCCGGGGAAATTACAGGCACAAGAGGCATTTCATCTTAGCCCTCTAGGTTATTAACTCATCTGCAATTCTTCGGTGTTGCGGGTATCTATGGGCAGTGGTGATCACTTACGATCAGGACAGGTGACTCAGTTGCTCATATTTTATCCTTCCTTTTGGTATAAAAAAATACTATCCACAAGGTTGTAACCAGACGCTGTAGCGGGTCGATAATGAGCTCATACCCTAACCATATTTACAGTAAAGTTTGAACCTCCTTTAATGGATAGCGGGCGCCTTTATTGTCATAGTTCGTGAAGTGTTCCCTTCACGACGACGACTAACGCTCCTAACGACACCCAACAATGCGCCGTTTGTCTTCGAATTTCGGTTTTGGAGCTGTGATATAATAGTAGATTGTTGCGACGGTAGCTGGTACTTACTTATAATGTGCAGTGAGGGAAATCGCTTACCATTGTAGAACCCTGTCGCAATTTACTGACCGCCGTCTCAAATTCGAGTGATATGTCAGCTTATTGAGAGAGAGAGAGAGAGAGAAACATTTATTTACACACATTCGATACACGTAGATTTAAAAATATAAGAAATACAATATACTTAAGAATAGTACCGATATGGTGTAAAATGGGCCCCACTCAGCATAATGTTGCGGCAGCCCGCAACGCTGTTTTTCAGTGGGACCCAGATAAATTTAAAGACTAAACACAAAAACAAAAAACACATACACTGTGGCGACACGAACGCCAGTGGCAAGCACTTCACTAACAAGCTGCCAAATATACGGAAGTATGTATGGCAACACTCGATCAGTTTAATCGCATTAAACCAATCAAACCGAAACAAGTCACGCCAGATGTTGATTTGGCTATTGCAGTGAATTAATTATCAATTTCAATAGTTTTGATATTGTAATGTATCACATAACCCTCGATAAACCATGAAACAAACTAAAAAGCAACAAAACATTCCTATGACTAGTAGTCGGGTGGGAACACAGCCCGGCCCAGAGGTACCGCCATTCGTTATAAAAAAAAAATGCGATAAGGATGTATTGCGATATTTGCGATAAGGTTTAGGGTACGTGAATACATTTCCCTTACTGTACCTACTTACTTGATCATTAAGAAGAAAGAAAGAAGACATTTATTCATTTTGCAAGACACACAAATATAAGAGCATGTACACACAATTTTATAGAAAAAAAAACAACAATAAAAAAACCAGACATGAAAATTTGATCATCAGCGTTGTGTGTGTCTTCGCAAAAGTGAAACGGTCGCTGGCTCAGCATTACGCTGTGTTAGACACCTGCAGCACTGATTTTCAGCCAGAACCGTCTGTGACTCAAGAAACGATACACAGTGTAGATTAAATAAATTAATATACTACATAAACCATAAACTTTTAAGTAAGAAGTAAAGTAATAAATAGATAGAACCCGACTTATGTGTAACTAGAAAATACATAATTTTTTAAATAATTTTCAATAAACAAAAAACGAAGTGTTAACAAAATTGTTCAAAAACAACAAGCTGGCATACCAATGTGCAAAGTGCTGGAAGACTATTTTAAGGATTTTTGGAGCGTCAATAAGTGAACCTTCAGCTTGCGCTTGAAGGTGTAACTACTTGACGCTTCCTTACGACGCGCATTAGGGTTCCGTACCTAAAAAAGCATAGAATGTACCAGTTGCTTCTCGTCCCGCGCAGGTACAAGCCCATCGAGGGAATGGGCTAAAATCTTATAAATCATGTTATAGGCGATGCGGCTAGCAACCCATCACTATTTTAATCACCATTTCCACCTATAAGCCGACAATCATGCTAAACGTGGCCTTTATGTGTTGATACCTTAGGCTCTATCTGATATGGATGTGATTTGTGTAGGTATGTATGTATATTATGCGTGTATGTACAGTCAAGGGCATAAATGTATATACGTTGCCAAGACGTCAAAAATATCTGTATACCTTTATGCTGTAAATAATAGAATACATAATATATTTGACATATTATAAATGCGAAAGTTTGTGAGTGACGATGTGAGTGTGTATGTTTGTTCCTTCTTCACGCTGAAACGACTTAACTGATTTGGATAAAATTTGGAAAGGAGATAGCTGGTACCCTAGATTAAAACATAGGCTATTTTTTATCCCGGAAAATTGCATAGTTCCCGCGAAATAGCGCTAAACATGTCAATTGCTAATTTTACGCGGATGAAGTCGCGGGCAGAAGCTAGTACATAATATATTTGACATGATGTCAGCAACGATACCTGTGTTTCTGTAGTAGGTACGGTCGCCCAAATAAGTGGTCTACCACTTTTCATCCAACTTTCTATCAAATGAAAATGTCGCTAAAGTCGAACTTTCAAGTTGACAGCCTGTCTTATCGACGTTATATATTGTGACGTGCAAAAGAATTTTAGCCTTAGGGTGGTAAACCACATATTTGGCTGATGGTACAAAACGTCCTTTCTAAAGAACTTAACGTGTGCCCTACAAAGCACATCGACCAACTCCGTACTGTAAAAAGGACTGAGAGTAAACCAGGTAAAATAACGCGAGCCAAAACCCGCCGCGAAAGTTTTTACAAGCAAATTAATTACCTCGTGAGTGGGCTTCGATAAAACCGGTAATTAGGGCCTCACGACTAATTGGCTCCAAAGTTTGAGATTAAGTGCTTCTAATAAAATTGTGACATATTTTGAGCACCTTAATGGACGTAAGGAGTTATAAATCGTGAAAGTGACTTACGATTTTATATAGAGGGGAGGCTTTGTTAAATAGCCTTTTGTTTCTATCCTACTTCCTATCCTAATAATATTATAAACTAGCTTCTACCCGCGACTTTGTCCGCGTAGAATTAGCAATTGATACGTTTATCGCTATCCCGCGGGTACATTGCAATTTTCCGGGATAAAAAGTAGCCTATGTTTTAATCTAGGGTACCGGCTATCTTTGTTCCAAATTTTATCCAAATCCGTTCAGTCGTTTTCATAGTAGGATGCGAAAGTTTGTGACGATGTGACGATGTAATTGATTGCGTATGTTTGTTTCTTCTTCACGCTAAAACGACTGGACGGATTTGGATAAAATTTGGAACGTAGGTAGCTGCTACTCTAGATTAACACATAGGCTACTTTTTATCCTGGAAAATTGCATAGTTCCTGCGCGATAGCGATAAACAAATTCTTTGCAGACGAAGTCGCGGGCAGCAACTAGTTGCAAATAAAGATTACTTACTTACTTATAATTACTTTAATGAAATGACCCAGCCACGTCTGCATTTGCACCCATTTATTTGTTAAGCAGTGTAAAAAAATCAGGACAACTTTTAGGGTCCCATAGACAATTCTTATCAAGATTCCATCTCGCCAGTGTAATCTTGGCTAAACATTCACAGGTCCCTTTTTCTATTAACATTTCATCTAACCCCAAAGCCTTTGGAAATCTAGATCTAGTCCGAGATCCGACCGCCTGTTGCGCACTTACCTTATAAATAAATTTTCTTTCTATTTCATCTGTCTCTTTTATTAGCTATCTACGAATGTTTAACCCTCTTAAAAAAAGATTAAAAAGCTGTTACCCGCGACTTTGTTCGCGTACAGAATTAAATGTGTAGTTAACTGTAACTACTATATTTTATGTGTATATGACATACTATATTTTATGACGCTGACTGCAGCGTCATAAAATATAGTAGGTATGTCACATCCAAAGTGACCAAAAAGTTCGACACACCATACTAGTTATTTCTATGGTGTACAGAACTATTTGGCCGACTTGGATGCTTCAAGTTATATGACGCTGACTGTACCACGGGCAGCTTGTTACCCCAATACTTTCAACAATACATAAATCACGTCTTTATCCCTTATGGGGTAGACAGAGCCTTAGGCATCAAGACCTAAAGGCCACGTTTACGATGATTGTGGGCGTAAAGGTGGAAAGAGGGATCAAAATAGGGATGGGTTGCTGGCCGCATCGCCTATAACAATGATTCCTAATATTTTAGGCCATTCCCTCGATGATTTTTTTTTTTTTTTTTTATGCGAGTAGGAAGGCAAACGAGCAAGTGGGTCACCGATGGTAAGCGATCACCACTGCCCATAGACACCAGTGGCGTGGCGTCAAGTATATCAGAAGGCAAGCCGAAGGGAACTTAACTAGCCTTTTCTTCTAATTATGCACAATAAATTGCCCAACTGCCTTAAAATAGGCAAGCCAGTGGGAATCGAGTTCTATGGACGCCACGCCACTGATAGACACCCGCAACCCCGGAGGGATTGCAGATGCGTTGCCAACCTAGAGGACTTAGATGAAATGCCTCTTGTGCCCGTAATTTCCCCGGCTGTCTTACTCTCCACACCGGAACACAGCAGTGCAAGCACTGCTGCTTAGCGGCAGGATTAGCGAGTAAGATGGTCGTAGCGATCCGGAGGGACCTTGCACAAGACCCTACCACCCGCTTTTATCATATGCGCGGAAGTTACTCTTACTGGGTTGATTTTTGACGTTGTAATTTGTGTGCAATACGTTTAGCATGGCACACAAATTACAACGCCAAAAAATCCACCCTACTATAACTTTAATCAGACATTTTGACATAAAATTTCATAAATTTTCTGTCAACCGTACCTATGTCAAAATCATGGATAATAGGTTGTTCCTAGTAGCGATTCACCCAATCGCGTTTCATCTCGCACAACGCGATAATTAAACGTACGATACATTTAATTATTTCATTTCATTTATTCATTCATTGCAAAGTCAAGTACATATTAAAAGGTGTTATTATGAGATTAGTAGGCAAGTACATGACGCCCTGCAAGGGCACACAATAGTAATTTATCACTAAAGTCAAAAATTATTAATTAACAATGTCAAAAATACAATAAAATTAGATGTCATGCCTTATAAAATATTGATTAAATCTGTGAATTATAAAAATAAAGTTAAAGAGTAAAATTTTGATTATTGACAGAGATACAGGGAAAAGGGTAATGTACAGTAAAGATAATAAGAACAAACGCATGTCAAGTTACCCACACCATTAATATTTTAGTTTATAAATTAGTTATTTAAATCAGGATGTCAAAGAGTATTTTCATTTGGAATTTAAGTTTAATTTCATTTGACTAGCTCTGTAGTATTATCATTTAAAAACTCATTTACTGTATAGTAGCACTTCTCAATTAAAAAGGTCTTCAATTTGTTTTTGAAAATGCTCATTTTCAATTCGTTTCTTAAGGATTCTGGGATTTTATTTGCTATTTGGACACATTTATATTGAGGACCCTTTTTGAACATGGCTAGGTTAGCTTTTGGTAGTACCAATTTGTTCCTGTATTGCGTTCTAGTTGTGTCAATTTCTCTGCTTGCCCTGAATAGTTCAGGATGCTGACGAACAAAAAGGGATGATTCAAGTATATAAATTGAGGGTAGGGTTAATATTTTATGTTTAATAAAGTGCTGACGGCAACTATCTGGTATATGGATGTTTGCTATAATACGAATGCACTTTTTCTGCATTACAAACAGTTTTTCGGCATCCGAGCTACCACCCCACAGTACCACGCCATACCGGAGCCAGGCGAACGCGTACGCGTAGTAGGCAGACAAAGCACACTCAGTATCCGTGTTCACTTTTAGGTCGCTTAGGGCATAGATAAATTTAGATAATTTAGTTTTTATATTTTGAATTTGAGCTCGCCAGTTTATACTCGAATCGATAGTAATACCTAACAGTTTGAATTCTGATACTTCTTCAATTGTAATGTCTTTAAGTTTTAATT
Organism: Pandemis heparana; assembly: GCA_963854515.1. NCBI lineage: Eukaryota > Metazoa > Arthropoda > Insecta > Lepidoptera > Tortricidae > Pandemis > Pandemis heparana. The sequence continues at coordinate 5,108,185 of OY978031.1, forward strand.
CTAATTCTAAACGTGTTTTCTGTATTGGCTTAAATTGCATAATTTTAGTTTTTTTTATATTTAGCTCCAAATTGTTGTCTCCCAGCCATTCGTCTATTTCATTTAAAGTAAGTGCAAGTTTTGAGTTGCATTCAGTGCTATTTGTGCCACTGACTAACAGTGAAACGTCATCAGCAAACATGACACATGTCGTTTCCGAGTCTAACACCATAGAAAGGTCATTAACATAAACCAAAAACAGGAGACATGCACATACGCTTCCCTGTGGAATGGAGCAAGTAGTGATACGCATTTTGGAGGAGATCGCCATTATTTCTTTCGTGTCCTGATCATAGTGATCAATCTGCACGAATTGTTTACGGTTTTTAAGGTAAGATCTGAACCAATTGTATGTTGTACCACGTATCCCTAAATTATACAATTTCGCCAATAGGACATCGTGGGAGACTCTGTCATATGCTTTTGTCATATCAAGGAGCAGGCCAACGCCATATTTTTTGGCATTGATATGACCCAAAACCTCACATACATACCCATAAACCGCGAGGGATGTTGAGCATTTTTTTCTGAAGCCGTATTGGTTTTTGTTAAATAGTTTGTATTTCTCTAAAAAACTGTAAACTCGGTTTGACATACATTTTTCAAAGATTTTAGAGATTGATGGAAGAAGCGCTATAGGGCGATGTTGGCTAGGGTTTGTTGCATCACCACCTGACTTTAATAACGGTTTAATTTTTGATATTTTTAATTGTTCAGGGAAAGTTCCTTCGGCAAAAGATTGATTTATCAAATAGGCCAGAGGTTTTGCCAGCTCATTTTCACACAGTTTTATGAGCGTCGATGGTATTTCGTCATACCCGTAACTTTTTTTATTTTTTAGTCGTCTAATAATTTTTGTTACTTCTAGGTCTGTAACTGGGCGTATGTATATCGAGTTTACTGCTGGGGTCGGCATTTCGCGGGAGCGACCGCGCCGCGGGTTCGTGCCCGGGACTGACGACTCGCCCACCGAGGCAAAATAATCATTTAAAACGTTTGCTATCTCTTTAGGTGATTTTATAGGCATAGAAGTGTCAGCGGTTTTTATAATCATGTTTTTGAAGTTTCTATCTTTCTTTTTATTAAATGTACTGTTTATAATTCCCCACATTGTTTTAGTTTTATTTTTTGAGGATTTGAATTTCCGCGAGTAGTTTATTCTTTTTGAGTTTTTTATGCATTTCTTTAAAATATGTTCGTAATGTTTGTAGTAGTTTTTAATTAATTCATTTTTACTCTTGTTGACTAGTATTTTCAATTCTCTTTTGTGTTTACATGATTTTTTCAAACCTTTCGTAAGCCAAGTATTTGTGCCATTTGTTGTATTCAATTTTATATATTTTTGTGGTAAGTGTTTATTTAGTGCTGCTAGTAATTTACTGTTAAATAGATTGTAGTTTGTGTTTACATCGTTTTTATCTGAAATTATTGTGTCCCAATCAATGCTCGATAATGTTTGCCTAAAAAGTAACATATTTTTTTCGCTAAAAATTCTAGTTTTGGTGTACCACGGATCCCGTCGTGCCTGTGAGATTTGACTTTGCATTTGAAAAATAACACTTTTGTGGTCCGATATGCCATGGTCCGCTACCTCAACACTGTAATTGTTTGGGTTGCCATTTGTGAATATCAGGTCAATGCATGAGCTAAAGTTTCCAATTTCCCTCGTAGGTTTATTAACAATTTGTCTTAAATTATAGCTTAACATTAAATCCTTTAGTCTTTTAGAAATATTACAATTTGAGAGAATTTAATTATCGCATTTAATTTACGATACATTTAATTATCTCGTTGTGTCCCAATCGTGATTTTTTTAGTCGCTATAAGTTTTAGTGGCATTTCACCTAGATCGTGTATTTAACTATAGTTTCATGTCTCAATCGTGGTTTTTTAGTCGCTATTCGCTTTTGTCGCATCGCATTACACATCGATCGTGTATTACAGAATTTTAGTAGAGACGTCAATTAAGGGTGCGACCAAACCGCCGCGTATACGCAGTGACGTGTCGTACGCGTCACGTTTTCTCACCATTTCTTCATACATTTTGTTGCGATTCCGTAACGTCACCGTTTTTTAAGCGGCGGTGTGGTCGCACCCTAACGCGTCAAATTTAGACTTTCAAATAATTTCGATCGCAAAAAATTTAATGCTGCAATGCAATACCTAATTAAAGTAACGTAAAAAGCTACGCACAAAATTGAAAAGTACATGATTTTATTGAAATGTTGTTAGTTCGTGATGAAAAATGCTATTATTACTTGAATCGCCACAAGATATTTACGCTTTTGAGGTAAAAGACTAATTTTTTTTAACGTAAATCTAAAACGTACTCCCGTTTAAAAACAAAACACACCATAAACGCAGCACAAGATTCTGGATAACCACAATTGCCACCATCTGGCACCGCATTTTAAAAAAAAAACAACCGGCCAAGGCATTCTCTGGTCAGCCGAGATGACTTGTTTTTGCACCTGTGGACCTGTTCGAGCGGACGTTGCGTGCGTTCACCCAGAGCGAAAGAGAGGGGGGAATAAGCGTGCCGCTAAAGAGAGAGGGGAATACTAGTTGTAGTGCCCCAGAGTGGGACGGAGCAGGGTCGCGTGGCGGCAGAGAGAGATGGTGAATGCTTGTTTTATTCAGTAATCCAGTTATGTTGAAGCCTTTGAGTTAAGGGTTATCTTGGGTGTTTTTGATTTCGCGGCTTATTTTGATGCGTTGATGCTGTTATAGTCGGGAGCAGTGAAAATGGGAGATGTGTATGATTAGAGCTGTTTTCATTGGTCTAGAGTGTAAGTAGGTAGTATAATTGAGTTGGTTGATGGATGTTGGAAATTGAATAGTGGCTGCGAGTGGTAGAAAAAAAAATACGTTTAAAAAATCTGTTCGCACGGAATGGTTTTTTTAATTTATAAATTTTATTAACAGTTGTCAAATTAATCGAAAACGATTTATTAGGGTTTTACCTAAAGAGTGCCAATTAAGACCATATTTTTGGGTTCTGCTGTCCGTGTTTTGTTCTATATTATTAATTGCCGAAAATAAAATAAGATGCTTTTTTTTAAGCTTAAGTGAGTCACTTGATGGTAAGTGATCATACCATCACCCATGGCCACCCGCAACATAAGAATTGCAGAAGCGTTCCCAGCCTAGTGGGCTAAGACTGAATTACTCGTCTGATTCTGTCAGTACTTAATTTTACCGGCTGTCCAACTAGTAATTCATAATGCCGGAACACAGCATCGCGAGCACTGCTGCTTAGCGGCAGGATTAGTGCGTTAGTTGATTTGTGACGGTAAATTAAAATACTGTAGCGGAAATGTCATGCAATGTATTATTTAAAAATGAATAAATAAGAATTACAATTTAAAAATGACTCTACAACGCTTTATTATTGGCTGTTACGAGTACATGTTCTTAATTATTAAAAAAAACTGTACAGACGTTAAAAAAATAGGGAAAAAATCACACAAATTGACAAAGTCCCTAAGTAAGCGTTAGTAAGGCTTGTATTATGGGTACCTACTCACTAGACAACGTTAAACATAGGTACTTATTATAGAGAAATACATTCTTAAATGGGTGGATTTTTGACGTTGTAATTTGTGTGCAATACGTAAAGCATGGCACACAAATTACAACGTCAAAAATCCACCCAAATAGTAGAAACGTCCATGACTCAGGAACAAAATATTCATGCTCATCACACAAACATACCCTTACCAGGATTCGATCCCGGGACGCTTGCTTCACAGGCACGGTCACTACCAACCAACTAAGCCAACCACGTCGTTAAAACTGCTTGCTTAATTAACTCTTTTCTAAAAAAATAAACCTATTCCTTTCCAACCCTCCTCCCTGGTTAAACACTTCGGCTTTGACAGACGAAAACGGTGGCCATTTTGTAAAATTTGAAATGGCAGTCGGTTCGGGTACTCGGCCGCGTCGAGTGCGTAATCGCGGGCGCATTGGGGTCAACATGATTCAAGTGCGGCTTTTTGGGACGCTGACTTGGGGCACAGTCTCAACTGTAAAGTTTTAACACAAGACGTCTCCGTCAATATCCGTATACGGTCAATATTACCGTGATACTGGTATGTCAATATAGGATTGTGGATAAAAAAACAACCAGATTCAGTGCGACACGCATCAATATTTCACTTTGTTCCTCACTGACAACCAAGTAAGCTAACCAACAGCCAAGAAGGAAGAAATTTTCTTCCTAGATAACTGGTTTTTTAACAGGAAAGATTTGTTCCCCGTACAAAAGTCAAAAGTTTATTTTGCAAATAGACCGCCAAGGGCTCTTTTACGTGTATTTTTTTGAATCTACCAGCGCATTCGGAAAGACCATCATTGCCAAGAAGAATGCGCCGCAAGAAACTTGTTGTACATAACTATAAGTTAAAATAAAGACTATTTCTAAATTAAAACAAACATGCTCGCGGCTAAGGGGCCACCCCCGCTGCACCTAAACCTAAATTAATCCAAATTAATTGGTTATCTTGCAGGAAAAAATCTTTCCCGTTAAAAAACCACCTTAACCTTCTTCCTTCTTGGCTGCTGGTTAGTTGACTTGGTTATCTGCGAGGATGATAAGAACATTTCGTGATTTGGATCGCAAGATCACACGATAATATTGAATGCTTAACCCATGAATCTGTACCAGCAATGTACCAGTTTGCTTCTCTTCCCCGCGCAGTTGGTAAAAGCCCATCGAGGGAATGGTCGAAAATCTAAAGAATCATGTTATAGGCGATGCGGCTAGCAACCCATCACTATTTTGATTCCCCTTTCCACCTATATGCCCACAATTGAGTCTTTGAATTTAAAAAAAATATCGATTTTTTTTATGTTTTTTAAAACTTTATAGCATATTATATAATATCTAATTCAAAGAAATCTTAAAATATTTTTTTTTAATTAATTATAAGCAATTCAAAATTGATGAAATTTGAAATATGACCACTTGACCGGGAACGGGCCATGATTGGTCGCCATGGCTGTGACGTCACAATGTTAAAGCAATTTCACGACAGTACTGGGTTAACGGCTGATTTCACTAAAAATATCCGAAATTTAATACAAAAAATATCTGCTGAAGTTTTTTTTATGAAATAAGGTGGCAAACGAGCACGATTATCACCTTATAGTGAGTAAATTTTTGTTTTAGTCATGTGTAGGTAGGTAATAAAAGCTTAATCCTGATAATGTTTCTGATTTATGTGAACTGGATTGATTTTACTGGACCTGAGATTTCACAATAAAGTACCTAAGTACAGTGAAAGATAATACTGAATCGCTTACCTACCACTGTGGAATTTTAACATACACCCTGCCAGAGATATTATTGCTAAATTGTACCTATTAGGTAGGTTACGTGATTCAGTTTCTTCGACCGTAGGTACGTAAATTTTAATGGCTAGATTTTGTGGTTGATAGGTATTTCTAGTTTTTTTTATAATCCCGTGGGATTGTATTGTATATTCAATGGGAATTTTTGCGGGTGTAAGAGCCTAACCTTGTTCTAGGTAGGTACGTTCGGATCGCTAGGTACGGTTAACGTCAAAGATATCTTTACACTTTAGTACCTTGTCGTTGTAACTATTATGTTTGAAGTTTCATATGAAGTTGTCAAAGTGCTTGGAGCGACAAGGCACTAAAGTGTAAAGATGTCTTTGACGTCGACTGTACCAGCATCTTAGTAATCCTGCCGCCAAGCAGCAATGCTTGCGCTGGTGTGTTCCGCTTCCGGGTGAGGAGAGTAAAACAGCCCGATTTTGGCATAATTTTTTAAATCCAAGATGGCGGATGACATTTTGACACTATTGACACTGACACTAAAATATTGATGGTGGTCGTTTTTGAGTAATTTGGTGCTTCTGAGCCTGATTTTGACATACTTTTTTGGATTCAAGATGGCGGATGACATTTTGACACTTTGACACTAAAAATGTTTATGGGTGTCGTTTTCGAGTAATTTGGTGGCTCTGAGCCCGGTGTTGGCATAATTGTTTTGATACAAGATGGCGGATGACATTTTGACACCTTATGCCACTAAAAATGTTTATGGGTGTCGTTTTCGAGTAATTTTGTGGCTCTGAGCCAGATTTTGACATACTCCAAGATGGCGGATGACATTTTGACACTAAAAATGTTTATGGGTGTCGTTTTCGAGTAATTTGGTGGCTCTGAGCCCGGTGTTGGCATAATTTTTTTGATACAAGATGGCGGATGACATTTTGACACCTTATGCCACTAAAAATGTTTATGGGTGTCGTTTTCGAGTAATTTTGTGGCTCTGAGCCAGATTTTGACATACTTTTTTTGATCCAAGATGGCGGATGACATTTTGACACTAAAAATGTTTATGGGTGTCGTTTTCGAGTAATTTGGTGCTTCTGAGCCTGATTTTGACATACTTTTTTGGATTCAAGATGGCGGATGACATTTTGACACTAAAAATGTTTATGGGTGTCGTTTTCGAGTAATTTTGTGGCTCTGAGCCAGATTTTGACATACTCCAAGATGGCGGATGACATTTTGACACTAAAAATGTTTATGGGTGTCGTTTTCGAGTAATTTGGTGCTTCTGAGCCTGATTTTGACATACTTTTTTGGATTCAAGATGGCGGATGACATTTTGACACTAAAAATGTTTATGGGTGTCGTTTTCGAGTAATTTTGTGGCTCTGAGCCCGATTTTGGCATAATTTTTTGGATCCAAGATGGCGGATGACATTTTGACACTATGACACTAAAAATGTTTATGGGGGTCGTTTTCGAGTAACATTTTACACTTTTTTGTGTTTTTTGTGTCAGTAATGTCAAAATGTCATCCGCCATCTTGGATCCAAAAAGGTATGCCAAAATCGGGCTCAGAGCCATCAAATTACTCAAAAACGACACCCATAAACATTTTTAGTGTCATAGTGTCAAAATGTCATCCGCCATCTTTGTGCTCGAAATTCCGGGTTTTCTTATGAAATTCCCCTGGGATAAAATCAACGGGATTTTGAACTGAAATCCCACGACTTATTTACTTATTCATATAAATAGTTACTACCAAAGTGTACTCATTACTATTCTCATCTAATTTTATTGTTTTAAATCCCGGTACCGTGGAAAGTTGGGATAGAAGCATGATAGAAGTATAGATAGTGCCATCCACAAAGACTCGTAGATGTATTAAAATTAACCTTTAACTACAAATTAATAAGAACCACGGTGGATGCCATCCATTGTGAATGACACCTACTATAGCCGGTACGTAAATCCAGATTATAAATTATAAACTTCGTGTAATGCCAAATTTTATCGAAATCTGTTTAGCCGTTTTAGCGTGAAAGAGTCACAAACCAATACGCTCTCACAAACAATAGCATTTTACAATAATAGTAGGATAATAACAGAATAGAGTAGATTAAAGTCAAAAAACGGTATCACCTGTATACTAACTACGAGTGGAAACTAACATTGTGACGTCACACGCGGCTCGGCCTTGTTCGGGAACTGTCGGTGTGTTTTCGGTGCGGTACTCGACGATCAATTTTCAAATCGGTATAACTCGTTAATTATAGCGAATAAAAAAAAACTAAAAATACTTTTCTAACAAAACTTATATATGATCTTTCCATTTATGACAAAAAAAAATTTGATTCAAAAACTCAATTATGCTAAGCATGGCCTTCAAGTCTTGTTACCATAGGCTCTGTATACCCAGGGACACAGACGTGATTATGCGAATGTGTGTGTTGATGATGATGATAATGATGTCCTCCATTGCTCGGAAATAAAAAACAGCCTAGTGCATACTTATTGTTGTCGCTAATGTTTATTATAGTAGTTAAACTTGCGTTAAACTCATCGTTCAAATGACAGTATGTAATACTTTTACATGCAAGTAACAGTGCTCAGGAATTTAACCACGGCTTAATGCTTCGTCTCACTTTCTTTACGTTTTAACATTAATCGTGTTTCTAGTGAATGCTTTGAATTAATGTTTCTCATTAACGGCTGTACACACAAGTGGTAACTGTTATGTCAGTATTCGTTCTAGATTGTTTGTGACCCTCATTAGCTTTACTGTTTGACCCCCTTATCCATAAAAGCTCTGTAGTCTTCTGCTAACTTAGCAATCGTTGGTCCTTGTCTGTCACTTTGACATTTACTTTTCACAGATAAGGACAAGCGATTGCTAAGTTAGCAGAAGCCTGTATAGCATTTATGAATAAGGGGGTTAACGTTTATTTAAGTTTATGGTTAAAAATAAAAATGTTGTTTTAATGTAAGTTTTTTTGCTGACGGTGATTGATTGTTACATTGTTATTCTGTACTTGTGTCAAATTTTAAGTCAGTCCGACGTTTCAGTGAAGGAAAACATCGTGAGGAAACCGGACCATCCCAAAAATCTGACCTTCAGATTCTTTTATTATTTATTTTTTATTTATTCAAATCAATTACCAAAAATAACAAATTTTGTGTGAACAGCGAGCGAAAACCTCATACGGTTCATCTGCTGCTGTGGAATGGCAGTCGCTTCTGTAAAAACTAGTGCCTACGCCAAATCTTGGGATTAGTTGAGCGGACCCCAGCCTCACTGAGTCGTGGCAAATGCTGGGAAAAACGCTATGAAGATGATGACTGGACTCGCGTGGGAAATATAGCCCAAGCTCTCTCATTCTGTGAGGAGACATGTGCCCAGCATTGGTACGTACATTATGTAGGAGATGATGTTTGAAATTAAAAAATTGTGCGGCAGCCGGCGTCGCATCACCCTTTTAAATCTATATGACGGAAAAAAATAGAGTCAGCACAGTTTTTAATAACCCGGGTTTACGTCCATTTGATTGTCATGCCGTTTCAGTTTGTGCGGGAAAAGGATAGAAAACACTATAATACATCGACTTGGTTAACAGAAATATCATAAAACCGTCTTCATCGTTCTTTGAAAATGAACCTTGAGTTGTTCTCGGTAGAGTTTGAAACAGAATGGGATAAATTTCGAGTTGTTCCCTTTTAGAATTACTGTGTCTATGTGAGAGTGAAAGAGTAAGGCTGCGTTACAGTAGTCAGATGATGAGAAAAAGTCATAAGTCTTTTGTGTAACGAAACAATGGAATTGTGTGAACTGTGCTTTATTAAGTGGGTGGAATGGGTTCGAGGCCTAACAAGGTCATTTTTTTTAAACAAATATTTAGTACCGTTGGTTTGTATGTTTGTTTAGTGTTGCTTGCTACTGTGTGAAACGTTTTTTTAATTAGCAAGTAATATTTCTAGTACTCTCAATATTTTCAATTTCCATTAGTTTCCATGCTGGTCTGAGAGTAAAGAAAAACATAAAAATATACGTCCACAATCATGCTAAACGTGGCTTTTAGGTCTTGTTACTTTAGGCTGTGTCTACCCCGTAAGGGACAAAGGCGTGATTTATGTAAGTATCGAATCTTTGACCAGCAGAGACTTTATAAATCTCTACTATAGACCAATGTAATTTAAGGTACGGACTTAACTTAGGGACCTTTTACATCCCTTTTATAAAATGTATTAATTATATTATAGGTAAGTTACGTAGAATTTAAGTACTATTGTAAATCTATTTTATTTTGATAAAATGACTTTCTGCCAAGTTTCTTGTGGCGCATTCTTCTTGGCAATGATGGTCTTTCCGAATGCGCTGGTAGATTAAAAAAAGACATGTAAAAGAGCCCTTGGCGGCGTATTTGCGAAATAAACTTTTGACTTTGAATTAGTAAGTCTGTAACAACACAAGCAGTGTGAACCTCAATTTTTTAGACGCTGGTTAATTAAGTTTCATGCTATTTTTAATCAAATTTGAATCTTGGATAGAACTAGATTAATTAATTAATTTAATAATTTTAATTATTAATATAATATTTATTTAATTATTTTAATACTCATTAATAAATTTTCATGATATTAAAAAATGAAATCTTAGATAATTCTAGAAAAGACAAGCCGTTTTTCTAAAACAACTCAAAAGCGGTGTCGTGTTTAATTCCAAGTTTGATTCGAAACTTTTTTCTCGGCTCATGAAAGAAGCCAGTACTTTTTTATTTTTCAGCCTAACACAATTATATCTGGCCAGTGTTATACATAAAGACTAAAGAGGCTATAGAGAGCGCCCAAACAGCCAGCTAATCACTAATGCAGCTGCAGCAAAGGTCGCACGCATTTGACAGTGCGCTCCCAAACGTCGCTCGAAACGCACGTCAGTCGTCACGTCACGTGCGCCGTACGAGCGTTTTGTTTTTCGAACGCGGTTTTGAATTTCGAAGTGATTTGCCGTAGTTCAAGTCTAGGATTTGGTTCGCACTTTTTTGTTTTTTTAAGAACTAATCGGGTATTTTTGGAGTGTTTTTTGTTGTACTTAGTAAGTGTTGTGACAGTGACTTTGGTGTTGTGTTTAGTTGGATTTTCGTGCTGGATTGCGGCGTTGTGAGGTAAGTTTTTTTTAGTTTAATTACACTAAATTTACAAAAGTTTTTGCTTTCGTAGTTGATCGCTGTTCAACGTTTTAATAGTCTTCGCGTGACTAAAGTTTAACTGGCGAATTAAGGAACGAAAGCTAACGAGGGGTTTTTGTGATTTAAAAAAACCTGTGTAATTTTTGTTCGAGGTTTTTTTTGTCGATGACTAGGAGGAATTGGACAGTTAAAAACTTCGTGGAAATGCCAATAGATGGCGCTAGTGGTTGCAAATATAGGTAAGAACTTGTGGTTGCATGAAGTATGTACAAGTTGCAATCTTGCAATACAAATACTATTTATTGAACACCACAAATCAGTACAAAACAATACAGAACAAAGAATAAGGTAGATAATAGGCGGTCTTATCGCTTAATAGCGATCTCTACCAGACAACCAATAACAGAAAGTAATAAGTTTATTAGTATTTAATACAAGCTTTTGTTTCTGTGAGTTTAAGTACCTACTACCTGCCTATACCTAGGTAAATATTGTAATAGGTACGTAGGTATCATAAAAAAAATTCATAATCATAAAGGAGATAAAACATGACCTGTGACCTGTTCTTTTTTTTTTGGTGCGTAAAACGATAACGTTTTTCTAAATAAATTCCTAACATGGTTATATAATACATATCAGAAATGTTTTACTTACATATAGTTTATAATTTCAAAGTACCTACTTATTATACCGCTTATTTAGTATACATACTTTTAATTCAAACAAATCCAATAGTTATTCCAAATAATCACTTAAAACGCCTTAACGCAAATAAAACAAGTCCAAAAACGAAATCGCAACTTCATTAAAAGATAAACGTTAAAAAATAATTGCAACAAGCACACTAATTAATCCAAACAACGTAACAACGCTACCAGCGCTAACGAAACGCAAAATAAACAAAACCAAACGCATTTCTAATAAAAAAGACATTACCAGGTAGTCGGTGTCCAAAAAAAAGTATCGAGTCGATGCTTTCAAGTCGAGATGAGTATCGAAATACAAACTTGAATTTGCAGCTGCTACGAACGTTACAATCTATTATCAACCCTGTGTAGTAGTGATAGAGTTGGGGGGTTTTAAATGCCATGGTAAAGATAGCTTGGGAATTGGGTATTTTTTGTGGACCAACTGGTTTTGATACATGCAGCATAATTAGGGCAGGTGTGCGATAGGGCGGTGTTTTTGTTATTAAAAGTACATACTAGATTTATATTTTCTATGAATTCGTGCTGGACGCGTTTGATTCGCTGTCCATTTTTATCCGACTACGGTCAGAAACAGTAATAATTATGTACTTACCTATAAAACACCTTTTATACATAAACGTAATGTATAGTGAAATAGTAAAGAGAAAAGTTTGTAAATTTGTAATTTGTGAAATTTTAAGAAAAACTATTTTTGAATTCACGTTCACAGTAATAATTTTTAATAGAATAAAAATAATTGATTGAGTATTAACTAAATATCTAACGGATCAATTAAAAAAACCATCCTGTAAAAAAGCTTGCTAGTGTGCCTACTAACAATATAGTAGGTACCTACTTACGGTAACTAAAAAATAAACATTTAAAAAAAAAAAGTAAACAATGTAGGTACTACTTAAAAAAAAACCTTATTCACAATTTATGCAAATCGATTATCTAAAGTCAATTATGGTATAGTAAATTTCCATACAAAATTGCACGTACTTCGGTCACGCAAGAACCTGATAATTTTTTGTGCTATAAGTTGCGACGTGTTCCTTTTTTGCATCAAATTATTTCTAATAAAAGCTGTCATCGGAAATATTTTTTACAGCAAAAGTTAAAAAAGTAGTAGTACTTCCATAATTATAACTTTCAGAACGCCTATTTGCTTTTTCAAGGATTTAAAACGTTCGAATTTACTCAATAACATTTTAATGTCATACTTACATACGTACTTACATAAATTACATCTCCCTTACTTAGACAGAGCCTAAAGTCAACCTAAAGGCCACCTTACCCTGATTATGGGCGTACAGATGAAAATGTCACACTTAAAACAAATTAATAAACAGCAACTATGTACTTTGCAAACATAAACTTTCCTTATTCGATATACCCTGACCCACTGCACGAAAACAACAATACAAAACATATTTTATTACGCATAAAAGCAAAACACTTATCTCATACACAAATACATTCGAAAATCAACTTAAACTTTTAAACATAAGACGGTCGCAGCGCGCATTCAATTTATTCTTTTAAAAAGCCGTTAGATTCGTTCAAATTGTTTATGGTTATTCCATGTTGCCAGTTCACCTACGCGAATTCCTCCTCTTGTCATACTAGTTTGGTAATAAACACGGATTGTAACTGGCCAGTTTGAATCGAGAACTTAAAATGAACACTGATTTGTGCGAAACGCTAGCGAGTTCAGAGTTCATTAGACCTTATAATTTTGTTACACCCTATTAAAAATACGCCTAGAAGTAATACTTATTGTTAAACATTAAAATATCATAGTTTTTTACTGACTCATCTTCGAGAAACAACAGAAAAGCAATCAAATAACAAAATACACAAATTTACTAAAACATTCAAAATAACTAATATATAATTGCTGAATTTTTTAGTGTTGGCCACTCTATTTTGCTATTCTGGTGTTCTTGATTCGATATTTGAATTAGTACCAATCTATTACACACCTGAAAGAGGTATTAAACACGTGAAGACCTTTGTAATATACCGATAACAAATAACCCAGCTTTATAGAGACGAAAATACCCGTTACTTAATCCCCCGAATACTATTCATGCCAAAACTATCCAGAACTTAGCTAAGCTTTCATAATAGACAAGTTTACACGTGATAAGCTCTGTTGTTTATGAAAACACTAGCTTTAGTAAGACTTCAGGTTTCAGTGAAATTATGGAAATTTACGCGAAAGGAACTCCCTATTGAAACCCTCCCTATTGAATTTATGAGGAGTGTATTTCGTATGTAAAAGTTCTGCGTCATAGAAGGGTCACTCCTCGCCCCCCGATGGTGTAAGCTTCCCCCCGCAGGCGACGAATGAGTTAATTTTAAACCGTAACTCGAGTACCTACTATCATACACAAATAATGACGATTGCAAAAAGGCTTATTGTCTAACTCACTCGCAATCGCCATCGTGATCATTTTGACAGTTCATGTATGGGCTGACAATTGGCATCGGAATCAGCTAGCTGTCACATTCATACAAGAGCTAAACAATACGCCTACAGGGCTGGAATATTCAAAATGGATTACTTACGTATTTAGGTTAACTCAACATTTCGGTTCTTTCTTTTTTTGCGTATTTTTTAATGAGTTCTAACCTAAAACACTAGCACCTATGTATTATTAACGAACAAAAATATTTATCTTGCTACTCCGCTATTACACGCTTCATGTGGTAAAGTTAACGCCTGAATCATCATCATCATCATCATCATCATCATCATCATCATCATCATCATCCAGCCTTTATACGTCCACTGCCGGCACAGGCCTCTCAGAATTAGTTTAAGCAATAAAAATGATCACAGGCAAATTCATATCCAAATCAAAACATTAGTGAGGGACAGACACCGCGCAACAATTCACTCGTTAATTGTCGCAATTAAAAAGCAGACGACAATTAAATGCCACAACTAGCCTTTCCGTTGGCATTGCTGGACGATGAGTTGCCGGAAGTTGCCAAATATTTGGATAGTTTTTTTTAAACGAGGCTTGACTATGCCTTGTTTGAACACAGCCGCCCCATACCATAAATAAAATGGATAAAGTATGCAATGACGTTATTTGCTATCGTAACGTATGTACACCCCCTTGCAAAGAATCGGGCACTTCTGGTTTTTCAGATTTTTAGGCATTAAAGCTTAGAAAGTAAGCTTTTATGCACATAAAATTCAAAAACAATGGGTGCCCGTTTTTTTTGCAAGGGGGTGTCTAAGCTCATTGATGCATACAGCCATAAACACACCCTTGCAAAAAAATCGGGCACACATGGTTTTTCGGATTTTTAGCCAAGCTTAGAAAGTAAGCTTTTATGCATAATAAAATATAAAAACCATGGGTGCCCGTTTTTTTTGGAAGGGGGTATATTTACTTTTACTCGTATCTTATGAATTATGAACTTTTAACTGAACACAAAATTTAAAAAAAATTGTTAAATTAAAACTCCAAAGCCGTTTTCGAGATTCAGATTAACGTACACTCATCAAAAATGCCTAGGGATAATTTTTATTCCGAGCCCTAGACAGTTTTAAACATTTCAATATAGGCATATCACTACCGAGTCAAAAGATCAAATTACACGTAATTATGACATGTAAAAGAATTACTCGTTTAAAAGTGTTAGATACATTATCTGTTTTAGAACATAGGTAGGTACTATTTAAGGGTGCGACCACAATATCGTCGGAATCGCAACAAAATGACTGTATGAAGAAACTGTGAGAAAACGTGACGCCTACGACACGTCACTGCGTATACGCGGCGGTGTGGTCGCACCTTAATTTCTGTACTTGTTAACATATTGCCAGAGTTCAAAAGTAGTTACCAACGGCCATGTCAAAAAGCACCAAATGAAATTGCGTCCGGTTATCGCCGTATTCCAAAATTTGTTAAAATTGACAACCAGGCAGTTAACAAACAAACGACGAACGTTTCCAAAATGGCGGGCGACGTATGTTACGACTACGCATATGAATGGTCAACGTAAAGGGTGATCGTAATATTTTTAATTAAGCGTAATTGCCACCGCCCGCGGGGCACTCAATTTGACGAATTCTAATATCCAGAAATTTTTGTGACGGTTGTCGCTCTGACGAATGCGTATGCGGCTTAATTGAGGCTAAAACTGACAAAAGTCATGGGGGATTTGTTAAGCAATATTTTTTGTCTGGTACTGGAAGAAAACTATTCTCTTCGTACATACATCTAATCTAATCTAATCTAACTAATATTATAAATGCGAAAGTATGGATGGATGGATGTTTGTTTGTTACTCAATCACGCCAGAACGGTCCAACGAATCTGGATGAAATTCAGCACATAGATTGAGAAAGGTCTGGAATAGCACATAGGCTACTTTTTATCCCGGAAAATGGCGTAGTTCCCGCGGGATAACGATAAACGAATTATTTGCAGACGAAGTCGCTGGCAACAGCTAGTAATATATATTTTCGAGCTTCGATGCTGGTCTGGACCTTAAGGTCTTGTCGCCTTATAGGCTTTGTTAACCCCGCAAGGGATAAACGTAATTTGTGTATGTGTAGGTATATGTAAATTTTATAGCACCCCTGGTTTCAATAGATACGAGGCAGATGTAGCATTTCGTCATGACCAACAATAGACCAACCTTGTCCACGATTTGGACTAATCGGTGATGTACCATAAAATAAAACAATACCACGCTATCTGCCTTTCGTAACACGCCCACTTCTGTTAAACAAATTATCTAAAACGACCTTGTTATATAAAAATACAAAAGATATAGCAGATGATAAATTGTTACTTTTTGTGTTCGTTACGAGCTTTTAAAATTGCTTTAGAGTATGTATGGTAGATATGTATTTAGAGCTGTATCTACTCTTAAGGTGGTTGCTATGTGTTAGAGTAAATATAGTTAGTTTCTTAATGCTCGGCGTGAAAAGGTGTATGAGCCACTCGGGAACAAAATTATTTTCATCTTGGGCGTTAGCACTTAATTAATAATAAATAATAATTAATTATTTATTTTTCATGTCTGGTTTTTTTATTGTTGTTTTTTTTTTCTATAAAATTGTGTGTACATGCTCTTATATTTGTGTGTCTTACAAAATGAATAAATGTCTTCTTTCTTTCTTTCACTTGTATCCCTCATTACGCTCTGGCTTCTAATTTCACCGGCTGTCTCACTCTCCACGCCGGAACACAGCAGTGTTAGCGCTGCTGCCTGGCGGCAAGATGAGCGAGTAAGACGGTTTCTTACCACCCGCAAAACTACTGAGTTTACTGAAAAGCTAATTAAAAAATACTTCCATACTGGTGTGGGAGCAAAAAATAACATAAAACGTACCTGTTGCTTCTCTGCTCGCGCAGATGGTAAACGCCCATCGCATCGAGGGAATTGGGCGAAAATCTTAGGAATCATTGTTACCTATAGGCGATGCGGCTAGCAACCCATCACTATTATGATTCCCCTTTCCACCTATACACCCACAACCATGCTAAACGTGGCCTTTAGGTCTTGTTGCCATAGGCCCTGTCTACGTCTACCCCTGTTTCTCTGTCTTGTATGTGTCTGTTTAATTAAAAAATCTTATTCGACTTCAATGATTAATTGGCTATGCTTAATTACTATTTGTCGAGATATCGAGCAACATTCTTTATCCACAAATGTATGGCCTCATTATATTGTATACGTTGTTAATTAGAGATTTCACTTCACTATATTATCATACGTTGTAAGGTACCAATCAATTAAACCATGTTTGGTGTGTGGCGTAGTGATTAAAGTTACTGCAGTAGGTCCAATTCATGGGAAGTAGGTATTAAAGCAAATAACAAGGCTTGGTTCCATGAAAAAAAGTGATAAAATACAGTAAGTTAATGTGAGTTTTCGGCCTCAAATCAAACACTATGAAAATAGTTCCCGTTTCTATTTGCAAGTGCACTGCTAATTTTGCCATAGTAATTGAGACGTTAACCTGAACGCGTTTGAAGCGTTTTCTTATGTGAAAACTTAGGGTGCGACCACACCACCGCTTAAAAAACGGTGACGTTACGGAATCGCAACAAAATGTATGAAGAAACGGTGAGAAAACGTGACGCATACGACACGTCACTGCGTTCGAGCGCTTCGTATAAGTTTTTTGACGCAACACACGCCTCTCATGAGATATTTTTTCCTTTGCGAAGTTACTTTGTGACCGGTATGTGTCGCTAGTGGCGCTGCCAATTTGTCCATTATTACGAGTTTGATACTTTTGATGTAAAAAAAATTACATTAGCGACTCTGCCCTTGTATAAAAAATAATCGTATGTAGGTTTTTGACACAAAAAACGTCTCGAATAACATGAAAATATCGGCAGCATCTAGTAATTCACTAATGTTCACGTAACGACAACAAAGTAGTCACAAAGTTGACATTTGAATTTGTGTCAAAAATTACACATAACACTGACGTAGAAACAAGAACCTAAAGCACTTATGTTGCACTACAACTCGCTACCAATAGAACAATCAATTTATTTTTAAACCCAGCCTACTGTGCCTGTGGCAAGCCAGCGGGAGTCGACTCGTCGTCAAACAAGTCCGCACACCGGTCCGACAACATCGGCGCTTGACAAAAAATCCATGCCATTGTCGAGCGTTGACGGTAAAGAATTATGTTGTTCTATTTCTTTGAAGCTATGGATAATAATACTACATACAGTCTATCTTAGAAGCCATTCGGGTGTCTTGCTATCTCCCTCACTCGGCCGATTCAAGTAACAAACCCATAAGAGTGAGTGAGACGGCAATACAAACACAAGTAGCATTCTAAGAGCTCACGGGCTGTACAAGAAATTAATCGTTTTACATGTCTATTTTTACAAAACGGCAGGCTTCAATCAATCAATCAAAACATTTATTTGCTAGAAAAGGGTGTGAGGTTAAGGTTTTACATTAATTACGTAAATCGCTCGCGATCACCATCGTCTTCATTTTGACAGTTCATGTGTGGGCGGTGGTGAAAACGATATAAAAACCATTTATCTCGAAATGGTTTTCGATTTACCATGCATTGTAAAAAAATAGACTATCCCAATTGGCATCGGAATCAGCTAGCTACATTCATACAAGAACTGACAAAATGAACACGATGGCGATAGCGAGCGAGTTACGTAATTAGCTGAGTACGTATTAAAAATAAATAAAGTTCGAAATGCATGGGTTAAAATACTCAAAATATAATGGTTCCAAATATTATTTTGTCTTTTTTTTGAGAATGGTACCTACTTATCAGGATTTCAGGATACAATGAACTAACCGAAACCAATCTGTAACTCTCTCTAGCTTCACATCTAGTTTCACCGAAAATTGCATTATGTAATGTAAGTAAACTTCTTATTTAAAAAAAAAACTTTCTGCCGAGTATCTTGCGGCGCATTCTACTTGGCAATGATGGTCTTTCCGAATGCGCTGGTAGTTTCAAAAATCGACACGTAAAAGATCCCTTGGCGACCTATTTGGAAAATATAATTTGAGTTTTGATTTTTTTTTAAATACAAAAACTCTACATGAATAAAAACCCACAGAATTCCAGTTATTTTATCACGTACCGATTGTTTTAGTGATGTACCGACACAATCGATTAAGCTTAGTCGATTCTTCCCACGGCCGTGGAATCGATTCGGCCTGCCTCCTCGCTTCGCCGACCAAAGACAAGGGAGAGGGTTCGACAAACGATTATTCAGCTAATTCAACATTACAGTTAATCTGGTAATGGTTGAGGAGTTATTAAAACGCATAATACCCTAAAGTTGGCATTTTTCTAAACCGGGCAAGTGCGAGTCGGACTCGCGCACCGAGGGTTTCGTACAAATTCGGCGAGTAAAAATAAAATTTTGTGTTAGCAGAGCTCTGCTCTAAATCGAAATGTAGGTAGTGTGAGGACATTTTATATTGGTCACTTACATTGGCACAAAATATTCTGTTTTTAGTATTTTGTTGTTATAGCAGCAATAGAAATATCACGGTTCATGAGATACAGCCTGTGGGAACAGACAAAATGACAGTGAATTCTCGGTAATACCGTTTTTACCCTAAGAGTGTATAGGAAGTAATAGATAGACAGACATAAAAATATTCTGTTTTTAGTATTTGTTGTTATACAGCAACAGAAATATGTATTAATAATACTATGTATTACGTAAAAATTTAAAGAGGTCGTCTGTGTGATCTGTGTCATTCTTTGTAGTTACTACTATACGAGTAAATATAATATATTAAAAAAATATATGGTGTCACCAAGCTCCAGTAGGCGGTGGATGCGGAAGGCACAGGACCGGTCCGAGTGGAGAGCCTTGGGGGCCTATGTCCAGCAGTGGACGTCTTTCGGCTGATATGATGATGATGATGAAGCTCCAGTAGGGCACAGTGATAACCAACCACTTGTAGGGGTTCATCACAGTGTACCACTTACAAACAATAAGATAAGTTAAGTATTTTTGAAGTGACAACTTCTTAAGCGGCGCTTGGCGCTTTTTGGGATGGGTAAAAAATGTTAAACTCGCGTCAAGCGTAAGACGGAGGGAGAGTTTAAATACCAGGATATCAGGATCCTCTAAGAGCTTATTTTGAAATACGAATGAAGCAGTCGCGTTCGATTTTTGAAGTGTACCTTGATCTCGTCGCTTTAACGTATGTGCGTTTGGCCTAGTGGTATAAGGTGTGGAACAACAGTGTGTTCTCTCAGGTTACCGCAGTTCGAATCTCGTGTATTTTTCATTTTTTTTCTTTTTGCGCGAGTGTGCGTGTGTGTTGTTTTCACTTCTGCCTGTACTCCCGGAGTGGTGTTTTTTTTTATTAATAAAGCTGTTGTCCACGACTCCGCCTGCGGAGACTTCGCTTATCGCTATCTCACGTGTTACTATGCGATTTTCCGGAATAGAAATAACGATGTGCCACTTATAAATAATGTGGCTTTCCATTGGTAAAAGATTTTTTTTTATGTGAATAGGAAGGCAAACGAGCAAGTGGGTCACCTGATGGTAAGCGATCACCACTGCCCATAGACACCCACAACCCCGGAGGGATTGCAGATGCGTTGCCAACCTAGAGGACTTAGATGAAATGCCTCTTGTGCCCGTAATTTCCCCGGCTGTCTTACTCTCCACACCGGAACACAGCAGTGCAAGCACTACCGCTTAGCGGCAGGATTAGCGAGTAAGATGGTGGTAACGATCCGGACGGACCTTGCACAAGGTCCTACCACCCGCAATTTTCTGTACCTATTGGTTCAGCGGATATTTTTTCTGTTCATCTGATGAAACCTGAGCTATAATTTGGATTGTAGTGTATTACTTTTTGTTCTATTCCACTAAAACGATTTCCGGCTAGTAACTAGCCGCTAGTTAAAGTCCTTTGACTGCCATTTAAGTTTGTATGGCTGATTGGCTATCTCACTGACTCTTATGGGTTTGCTACTTGAATCAACCGAGTGAGAGAGACAGCACGACAAACCGGAATGGCATTCCATAAACACAGACTGTAGTAGTGTTTAAGATGACGTAAAACACCAAAATCGACAATGCTTGCTAAGGCGTAGCCTACTTACTTAGCCGTTTTCTATTTACATAACTTACATCTCACTCGAATTAACTTCATGTATAAAACTGCAGAGTCACCCAAGATTTTTATACATATACATCAATCCGACATACATTACAGTATTCCACTTTTATAGGTTCCCACCTACTACGTACTTACGTATGTTGTATGCAGTAGGCTTATTGTCTAACTCGCTCGCAATCGACGTCGCGTTCATTTTGACAGTTCTTGTATGAATGTGACAGCTAGCTAATTCCGATGCCAATTGTCAGCCCATATTATGAACTGTCAAAATGAAGACGATGGCGATTGCGAGCGAGTTAGACAATAAGCCTACAGGTGCACACAGTGAACCCGACGTGACGTTCCACTGCCGGGCACAGGCCTCTTCTCACAACGAGAAGGCTTGCGGGCTAAAGTTCCCGCGCGGGCCCGACATATTGCACTACTGCTTGCGTTTACTGTGGCCTCAGTGTTTCTTAGTTAATAAGATTTCGATATTGCCGTGCGTTCTACAGGTTTCCCCATAATATTACAGGAGTTGATCAAACTTGGAGCAAACACAAGGCCTTTGAAGACTTAGAAAGTCGAAATTGAATTCAATACTTATCATTGCTGTTTGGTTTTAGTTAGCCAATCTGTTTGACCGAATTGATACAGTCAGATGTTAATATTTGTCTATTCAACGATTTGAAAATTCAACTTCGTCCGCGTAGTACACTTAGAAACTGATGTTGATAGTACCTACCTATATTCTGCAATAATTATTAACGTCGCGACTCTAGGCATATCGCTATCCCGCGGTAACTATGCAACTTTCCTGGATAAAAATTAGCCTGTGTGCTTCATGTTGTATCTAGGGTACCAGCTATCTCCATTCCAAATTTTATCCAAATCCATCCAGTCGTTTCAGCGTGAAGAAGGAACAAACACATACACTCAAATCGTCACATCTATCCATCCATCCATGCTCTAAACTTTCGCGTTTATAATATTGGTAGGATTACGCCAACAGTATTTTTCAAATTTTGCTCCATTTCTTAAGGAGTTAACTGTACCATGATCAAATTAATACTTAAGAGAGTCAATAATACGCAACCAATACAAACTCTGTCATAAGTCGTTTTGGTAATACTAATATTTGTGACATACACAGTTTGGATAACCTTACGTAAGAATATCTGCGCCATTACCGTTGTACCTAATTCCAGATAACATTAGACTATTAGACAATCACACTAGTGTAAAAATTATTAAGTACTAGCTGTTGCCAGCGACTTCGTCTGCAAAGAATTCGTTTATAGCTATCCCACGAGAATTTTCCGGGATAAAAAGTAGCCTATGTGCTATTCTAAATTTTTCTCTATCTATGTGCCGAATTTCATCCAGATTCGTTGGGCCGTTTTGGCGTGATTGAGTAACAAACATCCATCCATCCATCCATCCATACTTTCGCATTTATAATATTAGTTAGACTAGCTGCTGCCAGCGACTTCGTCTGCAAAGAATTCGTTTATCGCTATCCCGCGGGAACTACGCAATTTTCAGGGATAAAAAGTAGCCTATATGATATTCCAGACTTTTCTCTATCTATGTGCCAAATTTCATCCAGATCCGTTGGGCCGTTCTGGTGTGATTGAGTAACAAACAAACATCCATCCATCCATCCATCCATACTTTCGCATCTATAATATTAGTTAGATTAGTTAGATAAGGTAGATTAGATGGTTGTTTTACTTTACTTATTAATCACGTCTTGATCTCTTACGGGGACAAAGAGACGAAATATGAGAAATATGGTCACGGAACGTCTGTTAGCAAGTTTTGTATGAAATAAAATTAGACGAGCAAACTTTTTTATTTGAAAAAGCTTTAAAACATGCAGTGCGCGTGTTCGATTTGCAAGTTTAAAAAAAAAACGCAAAACACAACGAACGAAACGCAGAGGCGCGGTAATCAAGGCAAATTGCTTATTTCACTGCCTGTTAGTTTATATTGGCGTTGCAAAAACAGAACGCGGCCTAACCTGTCCGTAATTTGCATAGATGCGCAGTGCCACCCTGCCTGCAAGAAAAACATAACGCGACGACACACGGCAGAAGGGGATGGCAAGTTTTATAGCAATTTGCTACTCTAGCGGGTTGTTGACATAGCAAAACGTAGACTTCTCAAATGGCCGATATAGCAAAACGTCGACATCTCAAATGGCCGATATAGCAAAACGTCGACTTCTCAAATGACCCAGCAAAATGGCGATGTAGCGAAACGTCGACATCTCAAATCGTCCTGGTAGCAGAACATGCTGATATCATACATACATACATACATACCATCACGCCTCTTTCCCACAGGGGTAGGCAAAGACTATTTTGTTTGTTCCACTTGCTACGATCCTGACACACCTCTTTCGCTTCATCCACATTCATCAATCCTTTGCAATCTTTTTGCAATTTATGTGCGAAACTAGCTTCTGTCCGCGACTTCGGCCACGTAGAATTAGACTTATGTCTATCCCGCGGAACTATGCTTTTTACCCGGATTAAAAGTAGCCTATGTGTTAATCGAGGGTACCAGCTATATCCGTTCCAAGTTCTATCCAAATCCGGCCAGTTATTACAGCGTGAAGAAGGAACAAACATACACACTCACATCGTCGCATCTACCCATCCATCCTCACAAACTTTCGAATTTATAATATTAGTAGCATTAGGTAGAAAAAAGTATGCTTAGTTGGTTTGGTCACGTAGAGAGGATGGATGAAATGAAAATGAAATGAAATTATTTAATTCGCAAGAACATACACAGGTGTTATTTTATAAAATTTTAGACATGTCAGAGGAAGGTAATACATGTCATGTATGCTCTGCCAAAATTTGATGAAAGAAGATTAACTAAACAGATTTATATGGTGTAACGGTACAAGCGTATTTTACCGTTTAATTCACAAATATATGTTGGGGCGTAGCCCTTAGTTAATTAATAAATATTATTTTTTATTTAATTACGATATTATTTGGGGCCTTTCCTATGATAGATTAAATTAAATTTAATTTAAATGTCCATACAAGAGGTAGTAGGGGCATCGACAGGTAGTCGACGCAGGATTGATTTAAAAGTTCTATATGAAGGCCGCGAAAACTACACGAATAATAATATAGAACATCCTGTGATAAATTAAATAATTATTCAGCACCACCCTGTACGTTCTTAGAATGGCGGAGACTTGACCTACTTTTCATTGATTGCGCTGTCTCACGATTTCCATGTCTTAGGGTACATTCTATCTCTTTCACGCTCCACCCTGACCACAAAACAAGCGCAGTCGTATCTGAATGTATGTATTACGGGACTCGTGGGGAGTATGGAGATTCGAACTTATTGAGTTGAGCGTAAGGACCACATTGGCTTAACTTTGTGTCGTTGAAGCCAATGACGTCGATGACGGCATTGACGATGATGACGGCAATGACGGTGATGACGCCAATGACGTCGATGATGGCAATGACGGCGATGACGCCGATGACGGCGATGACGCCAATGACGGCAAAGACGACAATGATGCTGGCGAGGTTATAAATAGAACGGTCGTTCAAGGAAAGGGATTAGTACGTTTCGAAATTTTCTTCAAGCGAGGTCTTGCTGTTGTAAGCGATTTCGGTTCGCAAATATTTTCTTTGTTTAAATTAATTTAAGTTTAAGTTTAAATTAATAATTGGTTTATTGTTGTGCATACGCCATCAGTGTTCGTGAACCAACTACCATTCCAACCTCACCATCTTCCTAGTTCCTCCCCTATTCCGATCTCTCTGTGGCCAGGACACCTTTAGCCGTCATAGTACCCGATCGAAACCCAGAGTCCGGGGTTTTGGCAGAGAGATTACCACCATCATCGTCGTTGTCATGACGTATGATTGTTGGCCACGAATTCTGATTGTGTGTTTAAAGTTTTGACACGCTTGAAGTAGGGACTTTACGGGACGAGGTTCCCGGCCCCAAGGAAACCGAACGGTGATAACGCAATTTTGGTTTAACGTCCTTCGGGACGGAGTCAGGTGCTTGGGGATAGCCTGACGCTCGATTCGCTGAGTAGCGATCGGGATTCTTCCCCCCAGCGTTGCGGGCTCTGTGTGTCTGCTAGGCAGGGCATAGGACTGCAGCGTTGGTCTCATTATCTATATATTTATTTATTCGCACAACTATCTCTCCGCCCTACTCCATTCGCAACCTGGTCTCGGCCAGCGGATGGGGTTATACACATGGCGTAGGTGTTAGGGCTAGGTACACACCCGAGGATGCCACCTCAACCCCCTAGTTAGTGCAGCTTAGTTACATTACACACCACACGATTAAAGTAAATGTGAGGTAGCCATTACCTCTAGCTGTGAAATATACAAATTTAGCATAGGATTCTTTTAGACATGGTTAGGAATCTTAGGTTATTAGGGTGTTTATTTTCAGAGTTCCTGAATCCCGCAGCTGTCACGGAAGAAATACTGAGTGAGTGATTTTCTTTATCTTTGTGTTACTGTGTTTCATTGTATGTGATGTGTGCATAGTGATTTTATAGTGTTTAAAAGATCATTCGTTATGTCCTATTCAACAGTGGTAAAAATCATTCACTGTCGAATCCATTACTTACACTATTGGTACGATTTGCCTTAGCTGGAATGTTTTAAGGGTAAATCAATCAACATCTCATTTGGAAACTTTCATACATCGTCGAGACTCGCGTGTAGTATTTCTAAGGGGCGAAATACTATGCTTGCATTAAGAGTCGAAATCTAAATTTTGATCATCTAATAGCGGAAATGGAATCTGCTATCGCCGAACACACAATTGATTTACCTTGAAGAACTATCTTCGCTCTCGCAAATTTACTACAAATAACAGTGTATATGTTATTTATTAGACTTGTGAATTGAAGTCTTTACAAAGTGAGTAATTTTTATATCACTGTTGAAATAGTGACGGGGAGACCATACCCCATCCAGTAGTGCATTGGCTTGGTTAGTTGCCTACAACAACTTATAGGTTGAACTTACACACAAGTAGTGAAAGAATACTACTCAAAATTAAGCTCAGACTTACTGTTCTCAATTGTAAGGAACCCAAACCAGTGTCTATGAAGGTCTACTGTGTTGGTAGGGGATAAGGGGGGGAAATTATGACTATATCTCATAACTTTTATAACTGTGTTTTGTAATTTGCAGCCTATTTTACTATTGACACTTGATTTTTTGTACATGTTTACTTTCTAGCAGCGGCTTCCCTTAAGTTGATCATAAGTTGTTGATCATTATCTAGCATAGTGTGTAATTGACTAACTTTCAGGATAACCACATTCTATTGAATTAACACATTTTATAGCTGTGTTGTGTTGCGTAACGTGCGCGTCTATTTCCTATTGTTATTTGATTTGGTGTACATGTTTATATCCTAGCAGCGGATTCCTGCAAATTGATCATGAGTTGATCAATATATCTAACATAATGTTTAATTGTCTAATTTTCAGGTTGAACACCTTCTATTGAGTTAGAACGCACGAAAGCACGTTTTGATTATAGTATAAACACTGTAAATGCAAGGGCGTGCGTAGTAAAGTATTTTGTATTTTCATTCCTTAGATCTCCATAAAACTTAAAGCAAAACGTATTTCCTTGCTACGCTAATAGTCATCGATTTACTTACTTTACCGTGGTCTTACTTTTATGCTCGTTATTACGAACCTCATGATTTATTGAATATGTTTGACTCGCTACCATACTTGCCCAAATAATCACTTAACCTTATACTTGATTCTCCATTGTCTCTACATTAAATATCTTCGTTCTAATAAGTTAATCTTTATCTTTTTAGTTGTCGTAGTTAAGATCTCTTAGGTAATGTGTTGCTAGCCGTAGCGTATGTATGAATTAACATAGGTAGATTTAATTAATAGGTAGATCAATCTTCACTCGTCACTAAACGATTCCAGGGTTACGTAGGATGCGGACACAACGAAGGGTCTATTTAATTTCATTACTAGACGATTCACACACTAGACGATCACAATGGCCATATCTTCAATTTATCACGTATCACGACCAGTATAGTTTTATTAGGTTTCACGACATATTATATATTTTATTAATAGGCGGTATTATTAGTTCCTATATTAAATACGCGTTTAAATTAACTGAATGAGCTATGTACGTAGGCGCGTTAATTAAATTTAATATATATATTAAAATCGGTAAAATTAGTATATAAAATAGAGTATATATTTATATATATATATATATATATATATATAATAAGTAAATAATTAGGTATATTATAGATTTATTTAGAAATAATAGGGGGGGTTTCGTTACAATGGGGAGTGTGAATGGGTGCGTTGGGAGGGGAAGGCCTAGGCGGACGTTCCAAGATCAAATTGGGGACGTTTTGGAAAAAGGCCAGGTCAAGAGTACCCGAAACTGACGAGCATGTATGAAGAGATTGATGAATGTGGATGAAGCGAAAGAGGTATGTCAGGATCGTAGCAAGTGGAACAAAGTAGTCTCTGCCTACCCCTGTGGGAAAGAGGCGTGACGATATGTATGTATGTATGTATGTGTATTAGGTACAATTGAAAATTTAATTACACGTCAGCTTGACGAAATACTTGTAAATATGTCCCACTCTCTGCCGTCGTGCAAACAGCCACGTGTGTCCTAAAACACATGTTTTACATATTAACACGATTCCTGCTGGAATTATTGACCGTATCGTACTGTTGTCTACTTGGGTACTTTACTAGAGGATAACAACATTGTTATCATATTTTTGTAAACATTTTTAGTGTGTTTAAAATAATTGGAAGCGTTAAAAATCATAACCCCCTTTAGTTTTTCCGTAGACGAGTAAAAATAGTCTATACTAATAAATGAAAAAAAAAATGAAAAAAGTTTATTATATAAAAATATAACAATCAGTGTATCTTCGACTCTGGATCCCGAGCTAGGAGTCCCTGTGTGACAGGATCCAGTTGAGAAACTAGACTGAGCAATATTACTAACTAAACTACACAGAGTTAATCAAAACAATATAATATACAGCTTATCCTAACTTATATTCTAGCATTCTCTTACTATTCCAATGCAACGTGCATAATATTATTATAAAGAGGTAAAGTTTGTTCAGGCTCTGTGAGGGAGTAATCTCTTTTTGAAAATTCTTTTACCAATAGAAAACCACATTATTTGTGAGTATATATAGGCTATCCCCCCTATTCATAAACGCTCTACTTTTTTTATGTGAATAGGAAGGCAAACGAGCAAGTGGGTCACCTGATGGTAAACGATCACCACTGCCCATAGACCAACCCCGGAGGGATAGCAGATGCGTTGCCAACCTAGAGGACTTAGATGAAATGCCTCTTGTGCCCGTAATTTCCCCGGCTGTCTTACTCTCCACACCGGAACACAGCAGTGTAAGCACTGCTGCTTTAGAATTAGCGAGTAAGATGGTGGTAGCGATCCGGACGGACCTTGCACAAGGCCCTACCACCCGCAAAAGCTTCCGCTAACTTACCAATCGTTTGTCCTTATCTGTCACTTTGACATTAACCTTTTACAGAAAAGGACAAACGATTGCTAAATTAGCAGAAGCCGATAGAGCGTTTGTGAATAAGGGGGGATATAATTTATTTTTGCGCGGACGAAGTTGCGGGTAACCTCTAGTTATTAATAAAACTACCGTCCGCCGAGACGTCAATATTTGCAAGCCTCTTGCGATTAAAATTATTACATTAATAACAGCGACAATTTGCGGTTATGTGTGGTGATGCAAACTGAACTGTTAGGTACTCTAACTTCAGCGCTACCGTGGGTTCTCGAATGGTTATCACTTTACATTGGTTATCATTTCACTCTGTTATCACTCAATTTTTAATTTGGCAACACGTGCGTTATACCTGTTCGTGCTTATGGATAGCTGTGATCAGTTATTGAAGTGAATACTTCTTTAGCTGCGTTGTAGTTTTTGGGATGGGTAAAAAATTTTAAACTGGCGTGAAGCGTAAGACGGAAAGAGAGTTTAACTACCAGGATATCAGATCCTCTAAGAGCTTATTTTGAAATGCGGATGAATCGCGTTCGATTTTTGAAGCGTTTTTTGCTGAGTCGTGGAGCAAAAGTACTAGGGCATCAGCACATTGTTAGAGGTCTGTCAATATAGATAATACGTACGTTTTTCTTTGTAGCGGCCAGTACGGTACGCGTCTTGAGCGTCATTACAACATTAAAATCTAATCTAAGCTGCTGTTTTCACTTCTGCCGGCACTCCCGGAGTGCTACCCGTCGCTTTATTTTTTAAAGAACAAGTAGTAACGCAATCTTACTTAATGTACTTAATGCCCATTTTGTAACAAGTAAGACCAGTAGACGCAGAAATCGTCTTATTAGTAGGTAACAGTAATGCAATTAATGTTCAACTCAGAGTTATAGTTAAGCATCCATTTTCAACGGTTTGCAACTTAATTGGCGAGAATTGCGGATGGGATTCAAGTTCTGTCGATCTGATTATCTGATTGAAGACTTATTAAGTCTTAACTAGATATAGAAATAAACGCTGTATCCAGAGAACTGGGGCCTTACCATGACGTCTTAATGCGATTCAGTTTAGGTTCGCTCGCTGTCAGATTCATACTAAAAGTGACAGCTCAAACTTGAACTAAGTCGGAATTAGGACGTCATGGTAAGGCCCCTTTATTAATTGTAGGTAGGTACTGAATCATATTAGTTTCTTATTTTTCATTTCTAGTAAAGTTCAAATATTTAGTGATCATATAAAAATACTTTTTTATAGAGACCCCTTTAGTAAAAGCACAGTTTTTTTATAGCAATAAAATAATACTTACATCCTACTAATATTATAAATGCGAAAGTTTGTGAGAATGGATGGCTGGATGGATGGATGGATGTGACGATGTGAGTGTGTATGTTTGTTCCTTCTTCACGCTGAAACTACTGGATGGATTTGGATGAAATTTGGAAAGGAGGTAGGTGGTACCTTAGATTAACACATAGGCTACTTTTTATCCCGGAAAATTGCATAGTTCCCGCGGGATAGCGATAAACATGCGAAAGATTAGAGCTGTTTGATGTAAGTCTATTTCTACACGGACGAAGTCGCGGGCAGAAGCTAGTAATAAATAAATAAATATCATGGCACGAGTGGACAAAATCGACATAGTTCAAAATTAAAGTTAAACAAAGTTCGTATCTCTGTAGGTATAAAGCAACGGATTAACATAGTTATAAGTATAGGTACATAGAAAAATACATATTAAGCATACAAGACCAGAGATCAAAATAATCTCTGTAACGACCGAAAATCGAACCCGGGACTGACAGCTTCGTAGTCATATTCTATAAACGACTAGGTTGTCCATGTGTCACACAATACATTCTGAACATTTCAACTGTGTTATGTTTCAAGAGATACGGCACTATGACAAACAGACGGACAAGGATTCAATTATACAGAACCCTTAAAATATGAATCGATTCACGCTTAAAAACCGTTACGTTTCATTATACTGACTGGTTAGCTGGTTACCACAGTGTACATAATTACATAGTAAGGTAGCTCAGGTTACTGAATAGTGCTTCGTAACTGCTGTAACGGTAGTTAGTCTTGCTACTATGTAGCTATGTTGTTAATTTGCATTTTCAAAAAATTTTGGGAATCGTGTTATAGGCGATGCCCATCACTATTTTGATTCCCCTTTCCACCTATACGCCCACAATCATGCTAAACGTGGCCTTTAGATCTTGTTACCTTAGACTCTATCTACCCCGTAAGGGATATACGCGATTTATTTATGTATGTTGCAATGTTAGTAGGTATATTTTATATTCAATAGTCATGAACTAATGAAAAATTATTCATCATCTCCAGGCTATACACGTCCCACCGCTAGGCTCAGGCCTCCTCTCAGAATAAGAGGGTTTGGTCTATAGTTGTCTCGCGTTCCCAGTGCGGATTGGAAACTTAACGCGCACCATTGAAATGCTTCGCAGAGACTTAATTTTTACTTACTAGGTTTTTAAATTTGTACGGAACCCACAGAGATCCGACTCGCACTTGACCGTTTTGCTACATAACGTTTTTTCGATTTAAAGGTGGTTGATGTCCTAAATTTCCAATCCTGGGTCAAGAAACAAAATATTACATATATTTTTTAATTTAAATGCACAATTTACTATATCATTAATAATAATTGGTACTTTACAACTGAAAACGAAAAATATCTGTATTTGACTCTTAAATATCACAAAATATTTTTAAAACTTTAATGATGCATTACAGCCATACAAAATTCAACTTCAGCTCCATAATAACAGAATACAATTTTGTGTAACAGTTCTCTACTTTAGTGTGCAATTATGTTCGAGCACTAATAACTTGTCACTGGCCGGTTGGAAAAATATTTCCTTACAAATAATTTTGCGGCTTTCACTGGTTATAATGAGCCTTAAATCGTTTCAATAAAGGTCACGCGATGTGCCTAAAATAGTCTGTTGCAAATTATAATAAAGGCAGTCACAGTGCTTATTATTATTTACTGTACGTA
Source organism: Pandemis heparana (assembly GCA_963854515.1). Taxonomy (NCBI): domain Eukaryota; kingdom Metazoa; phylum Arthropoda; class Insecta; order Lepidoptera; family Tortricidae; genus Pandemis; species Pandemis heparana. The sequence goes on from OY978031.1 coordinate 5,139,600, forward strand.
CAGGATGATTAGAAATTTGCCATCGAAACAAAAAAAATATTTTTTCGGAAAATTAATATCTTTGGCCGAAAAATCTTGCGTAATCGAAAAAAAAACATAATTTTATTATTATAACCATTTTCAAGTAATACATTTTGTTATAATTATTAGTAAATTTTGTAACGTCTTTCTTTGACGGGCACCGAGATGATCATCATTAAGAAATTTGCTGTGAAATGCAAAAAAAAAACTAGTGTATTTGTACTTTCATGTGGCTATCATTAACATTAACATTAATGTGACAGCCACATGAAAGTAGTACTAGACACAATTTGTGTCTACTAACATGTAGACTCTGTACTAAATCCTACCACCAGTTACATAGTATGTACATTTAAACAGTAGCACATCTTCAAACTGTCTATTTCTCGGTAATGCGTCCGACAACTCGCTTGGAGCATCCGCCTAATTGCTTCAGATTTGTCCAAGGTGCGCCAGCAAGGCTTTAAGGACTGTTTGACATGGCAAGTAACTTGCCACTCAAGTAGGCGAGCTACTCTACCTAACTGAAAACCAGCGTTGTTGAGTGAGATACGCAATAATTAATGTACTGCTTTTTTATGTGTAGATATTGATTATTTGTTAAAAAAAAGCTCTGTCTCTCTCTTCCTTGAAACCAGAAAGACAAATAATCAGCTGGTTATAAATTATCACCGATATTCAATAAACTTCAGTATTTTACTGTTTCCTTATCTTCAACCCCTGAATAAAAAAATAAAAAAAGAAGACAGAAAGAAACAAAACGTAGTAACAAATAGAACAAGAAAGCAATAGTACAAACAATTAAAATATAAGAGCTAGTTGTTAGTTGTTACAAAAGAGTTCCAATTCAGTATTATGCGTGCCTTACAGTCTGCGCTAGTCTTTTTGGGACTAAGGTGATAAGTATTACAAAAGAATCATTTGCCGGATGAGCTGAAAACGTCAGGAAAAATGTTCAAACGTAATTTGACGAGATGGTTATTGGAGAAATGTTTCTACAGTGTACTTACTACTTAAATTATAGACAAAATTGTCATTATTCATTACATTAATTATATTAAGTTGACATACCTATTATCATTATCATTATTATCTAATATAAATACAATAAATACTTTGACTTTTTTTTTGTCTAATTTTTATTATTTTATTATTATTAATATTGTTAACCATTTTAGTTACATACCTACCCATGCTAGTTTAAAATATGTTAAAATATTTGTACGCTTGCTTGCATGCTGAATACAAGGACTACTTTTATCAATTAAGAAAGCACTAGGTACTCATTGGTAAGACCTGATCAAAGTTCAAGGATCAAGTATTGGGTGAGTCCATTTGTCGATAATGCATCCGACAACACGCTCGGAGCGGTCGCCTAATTACTGGAGATTTGTCTAAGGTGTGGCTCTGCTTTAAGGAGCGTTTGGAGTGGTTAGTTACTTGAAAGGCAAGCTTGATCCCACTAAAAAGAATAACAGAGTAGGTAAGTGACACTTTATGGTTTTTCAAGCAATCGAAAACTTTAGGGATTGTTTTCATCATCATCAAGGGAATGATTCCAAGTTTCATTCGTTTATTTAAGTATTTTTATTTGAATTTAGCTTCATTTACAAAACTTTGTGTAGTGAATCAGAAGAGAAATGAGTTCATAAAGGTAGGTAACTAGCTTACATCCTCTTGCGTAAAAATTACAAAAAAAATCGTTCGTATTTCTTGTTTTCCGTGTAAAAAAAACCTCAATGTAAAATTTCAGCCTTAAGCTAAGCGCGTGTCAATCCACCATTTAAGACTTTTTTTATTTCATGACAATTGTTTGTTATCAATAAAGACCAAATAAAACACTAGAGCATCGCGCTAGTATTATTAATCTGCTGCTCAACCAAACGCTTAGTGCTTTGCAGTTTCATAATCAAGTTCTGTTAACTTTGTACATAATTTTCTACAGGATGCAGACCGCTATTACATTTAACGACCTTCCTTGGCTTGAACTTGGCTTAGATTTACTTCAGCTTGGATTAGAACCTCGTAAAAATATGTTTTATGTAATTGTTGACACTCGCTTTCGATATGAATCATACAAAATGCTCATACAAAACTATTTATGCTTATATACCTGATTCAAGAATGTTCAGGGCATGATATACAGCGATGCTTACAGTGAGAATAAACTAAATCAAAACAAACCACCATCATATAATCTTAATACCTAGCTGTTGCCCGCGACTTCGTCCGCGTAGAATTAAACATAATCTATGACACTCACACATAGTGTAGGTTTCCATCAATAAAAGAATTTTCAAAATCAATTCAGTAGATACAGAGATTACCCACTCCAAACTCACAAATTCACAAACCTTACCTCTTATTACTCTCATAGCTAGCTAGCTACTAGCTTTTGCCCGCGACTTCGTTTGCATAGAATTATACATACAAATCTTTCTCTTGAATCACTCTTATCTATTAAAAAAAAAACACATCAAAATCCGTTGCGTAGTTTTTAAGATCTAAGAATACATAGGGACGGATAGACAGCGGAAAGCGAGTTTGTTTTATACTATGTAGTGATAGATGTAATAGATATAGATTAACCGCAAATAATTTAAAACTATCAAGTTAAGTAACTTGCCCCGCTACTTGCCTCAGTCTAAACCCTCTCCAACATACATACACGTGTATTATTTATATTCCACACGTTTAACGTCGGAACGCAATCACCCGGTTACGGTATGCAACAATTTGCTGACTACAGAGCACGCTGTATATACGCAAGTATGGATTATACAGGGTGTTGAGTAATTTACACTCGTAGAATTATGGTGCGCGCTCTATGAGTGTTGGGAGTGTTGTTTTTGTTTATGTGTTACATTGTCTTCCACTTGCGCGAGGGGGGGTACATTATACACAGACCGCACACATCCTAAAGAAAGAAAGAAGTAAATACGGGTGGTAGGGCCTTGTGGTCCGTCCGGATCGCTACCACCATCTTACTCGCTAATCCTGCCGCTAAGCAGCAGTGCTTGCACTGCTGTGTTCCGGTGAGGAGAGTAAGATGGCCGGGGAAATTACGAGCACAAGAGGCATTTCATCTTAGCCCTCTAGGCTGGCAACGCATCTGCGATCCCTCCGGGGTTGCGGGTGTCTATGGGCAGTGGTGATCACTTACCATCAGGTGACCCACTTGCTCGTTTTCCTTCCTATTTATATATAAAAAAAAACATTTATTCTCTTTTAAAAGAACAAATAGAGTAGGTAATTATACCTACACACAATTTTTACAAAAATGAAAAATTATTTTATTCGAATTTTACTATCCTTCCTTGCTGGTTTGGGAGAAAAAAATTACCAGGTTGCTTCTCTCCCCGCGCCATGGTAAAAGCCCATAAAAAAATAATCCCTAAGGATAAAAATTTCCCTAGACATTTTTGACGAATGTAATTTAATACTTAGGATCTGTTTCACCACTCTGTGTTAAGTTTCAATCATATTAAGTGTCAGTTATCTATAATTCCGTCTCTATTTATTACTACGAAACAGACAGAGACGCCATCATAGATAACTGACAGTTATGATAACTTGTAACTTAGTAGTTTTAACAGAGAGTGTTGAAACAGACCCTTAGCCAACTTTTAATCGGATAATAGGCTATGACTTACCAGTTTTGACCGAGTTAATTAGTTAACCGTTGCTACCCAAGGTGCACCAGTAAACCAGCGCTGCGAAAATCAAACTTCGAAGTTCGTATCATATTGCCCGTTTCACACTTACATTGATAACTATACTCACGGGCAAAAATAAGGAGTCGCTTTTCATAGAACTTTGTATGGAAAGTGATCTGTTATTATTGCTCGTCAGTGTATAGTGTGAGTGAGAAGCCACGATACGGATTAGTGATGGTCGTTATTACAACAGCAGATAACGTAATGCATTATTTGCACGCAACGAACAACACATTATCGAATCGTCAACTATCCTGTTATCATTATTCGTTGTCTGATGTCAACGTTGTTCATACGCGCACTGTTGCCGCACTTGGCATAGAAGCGCAAGCGAGTGCGCAACAAATCAAGTAGGTGTGTACGAGAGATAGCGCTATACGCGCGAGCTCGCATCGCAATCGCAATTCAAATAACTGACTTTTGGTATCATTATTAGCTGTTGCTGTTTGTTGTCAGTCAGTACAATAACTAATAAGGTAACAGAGCGTTGTTTTGCTTTTGTTCCCGTACGTTTTTATTACGCTGCGATCGCGACGAAATAAGTATAACAATTATTTAATAATAAGTTCATTATCGTTTTGTAAAACAGCAATATAACAGGATAATAGACAACAGTTTACAATAACAGCTATTTAAGAATAACACAACACTGTTATTCATTATTGCAAATAGCCGTTATTGCCACCACTGATACGGATACACTTCCAAATACGACGGTAAATTTTATATTGATACTAAGGCATTTGAAACAAAATAAATCTCTCCCCGGAAAACTATCGCCATAAACATCAATAAATTTCAATTTACCAACAAAATACCTAATTAGAATTTTTTGAACATTAATCAGAAAATTGTGGGGCCAAAATAAATCGATTTGCATCCAAATAGCTTCTATACAGCGTTTCTTAAGGCCAGGAAGCGTACCGGTTCGATATCTTAGCGATCTGGGAATACCTCTGTTTTCTTAAACCAATCTCATAAATATTGTTAAAGAATTTGATGTTTAAAACAGGTGTATAGTAATAGAATCTTCCTAGGTGAATTTTTTGTTTCGAGCCCTAATTTTTCAAAGGACATTGTCTTAACTATCACAAAACCGCAAGCTACTGAGACGCACGTTCCACTACAACATTCATATTGAAAAACAAACGGTATCGTTATAGTATTAAGATTCAAATTTAATGTCACTGATATTCTAGATATTATTTTTAATTTGAACCTTAATACTATGACGATACCGTTTGTTTTTCAATATGAATGTTGTAGTGGCACATGCGTCTCGGTAGCTTGGGGTTTTGCGATAATAGGGACAATGGCCTTTGTTTAAAAGATTAGGGCTTGAAGCGAAAAATTCACCTGGGAAGATTCATACTATAAACGTTTCAGAATAGAACCTCGGTAACTTTATGAGACAAAGGCAAACGAGCAAGTGGGTCGTCTGATAGTAAGTGAACACCACTGACCATGGACATTCGCAAAAAAAAGGCTGCAGTTTCGTTGCCAGTTTCACTGGCTATCTTACTCGAGCTTCGGTTTTCGGTTTTTTCTATTTCCAATGTGTTCTTGTTTTTAATGCCGTTTAGAAATTTGATTTCATAAAACAACCTTATTTTCGTCAGTGCTCGAGCAGTGTTAACCGCATCATAAAATAAACTATATCTTAACATTATTCCGGAATACTTCAGGATAAGTGCATTATATATTGAATTTTGAATTTTTGTATAATCACTAGCTTCTGCCCACGACTACGTCCGCGTAGAAATTAGCAATTGACATGTTTATCTCTATACCACCGGAACTATGCAATTTTCCGGTTTAAAAAATTAGCCTATGTTTTAATCTAGGGTACCAGATATATCCGTTCCAAATTTGAAGCAAATCCATTCAGTCATTTCTGCGTGAAGAAGGAACAAACATACTCACTCACATCATCACAAACTTTCGCGTTTATAATATTAAGTAGAATAAGATTAGTAGGATTAATTATGTCTTTAATAAGTGCTATCTAATTATTGTTTGCCAAAACTGGCAGATTGTGTTGGATCTTCTATAAAATACACGTATGTAAATTAACAACTAGGTATCTATTGATGTACCATCAGCCAAATATGTGGTCTACCACCCTAAGGTTCAAATTCCTTTGCACGTCACAATATATAATGTCGATAAGACAGGCTGTCAACTTGAAAGTTCGACTTTAGCGACATTTTCATTTGATAGAAAGTTGGATGAAAAGTGGTAGACCACTTATTTGGGCGACCGTACCAATGATCTACAATAAATAAAATTGACTTGTAAAATGTTTCAGGTAAAATGTGGCAGGGATTGGAGGAGGAGAGCTGAAGATCGAGCCCAATGGCGTGCTATGGGAGAGGCCTATGTCCAGCAGTGGACTGACACGGGCTGATGATGATGATGATGATGAAAATGTTTAGTTTCGCATGTGAAATACGTACGGTCGCCCAAATAAGTAGTCTACCACTTTTCATCCAACTTTCTATCAAATGAAAATGTCTCTAAAGTCGAACTTTCAAGTTGACAGCCTGTCTTATCGACGTTATGTATTGTGACGTGCAAAGGAATTTTAACCTTAGGGTGGTAGACCATATATTTGGCTGATGGTACCTAAATCATTAGTGGCTACGTAAGGTCAATAGCCTCTTATGCGGAGTATAATAATAAATATAATTTGTAAGAAAGTTAAACTTACGCAATACAGATTCCGATTTAATTTACTTGTCTCTCGAAAAAATATGGGTTTCGGATATTTGGGCACAATTAAATTGGGTTGTAAAAGTAAAACTAATTAAAAACACGATGATTCCAAGTCCGTTTTATCGCGATGTCTCATTTAACAGTTAATGCGGCTAGCATAATGTTGATTTTGAGGTCCACTAATCAGTGGACTAAGGGACAAGGCTGGTTGATAGGCGACGCGGGAGCGGAAAGTTAAAAAGTAAAAACGAATCTGAGGCTGCATTTTAGTTGTAATTAATGCATAATGATAATAATTGATAACAATTATAATCTAACTAATATTATAAATGCGAAAGTATGGATGGATGGATGTTTGTTTGTTACTCAATCACGCCAGAACGGCCCAACGAATCTGGATGAAATTCGGCACACAGATAGAGAAAAGTCTGGAATAGCACATAGGCTACTTTTTCCCGGAAAATTCCCGCGGGATAGCGAAAACGAATTATTTACAGACGAAGTCACAATCAACAGCTAATAATAAATAATAATAGCCATACCTATTTCATCGTTTTTTGTTGAAAGAAAAAATATATCTAACTAATATTATAAATGCGAAAGTATGGATGGATGGATGTTTGTTTGTTACTCAATCACGCTAGAACGGCCCAACAGATCTGGATGAAATTCGGCACATAGATAGAGAAAAGTCTGGAATAGCACATAGGCTACTTTTTATCCCGGAAATTTGCGTAGTTTCTGCGGGATAGCGATAAACGAATTCTTTGCAGACGAAGTCGCTGGCAACAGCTAGTTATTTAATAAAGCACGCAGTTGACACGAATGCTGCATTTATGCTTTAAAAAAAAAACTGAACACAAATATCGCATATTTAAAGATATTCTTCTTTCGAACAACGTAGTAGCCACATATTTTTAAGGTATAATGCAAGTTTAATAAAGAACAAAAGACCTGTTTTGAATTAAGTATAGGTTATATTAACGATGCTAAACTGCTTGCCGCTGTGACAAACAAATCCTACTAATATTATAAATGCGAAAGTTTGTGACGAATAAACGAATACCAAAAAAGGAAAAAAATACACACTCACTCACAAGTGAGTGTGTATTTTTTTCCTTCTTCACGCTAAAACGGCCGGACGGTTTTGTATAAAATTTGGAACGGAGATTGCTGGTACCCTAGATTAAAACAAAGGCTACTTTATATCCCGGAAAATTGCATAGTTCCCGCGGTATAGCGATAAACATGTCAATTGTTAATTCTACGCGGACGCGGTCGCGGGCAGAAGCTAGTGTTATATAAAATTGTTAAAAACGCTACTAACTTTTTAATTGCTCTCAAGTCAAATATAGACTAACAAATAACAAGAGCTTAAAATAGTATTCTCAAACCGGAATTAGTATGTAGAAACGCTCACAAAACCGCTATTTTCTAACCAACAAAACCAAACCTTTACTAGGCGAACTCGTAAAATCTTGCATATATTATCACCAGCTTTCCTATTGCTTTTAATTAGTAGGACCATTTTTATTGACCCCTAAACGGAGGAACATCAGTAGGTCAGAATTAACAAAAAGAGAGTTCAATATGTTATTAGTATTTGCATATTTATAAATAAATTTCGCTCTTTCATTATCATTTTGAGCGGCAGAGCCGACGTCAAACAAGAATTCAAGAATATAATTATTGAAAAAACGGTCAAGTGCGAGACAATTCTAAGATTTTCTCATTATTAAACTTCAACTTCCCTGAGCGGTACAACTTAGGAATCTTTAAAAAGCGAGCCTTCCTGTTCTTGAAAGGGCCGGCAACGCACCTGTGATTCCCCAAGTCTTGCAGGTGTCCCTGGGCGATGGTGATCACTTTCTATCAGGCGACCCGTCTGCTCGTTTTCCCCCTCATATATTTATAAAAAAAAACTTTTGACCTAGCTTTATTTTGCAGGCTAGACTACAAAATGAAGATATTAATTAGTTGTTGATGCTATCAGATGATGAATGATGATTGCGATCTGTTGAATACTTAATGACACATCTATTATTTATTAATCTATGCATATTAGAATATGGCGGCACCACAGGCGCTCATAGGTACATTATATTATATATGTTTTTTGAAGTCAAAACTTCTTTAGCGGCGTTGGGCACTTTTGGGATGGATAAAAAATGTTAAGCTCGCGTCAGACGTAAGACGGAGGGAGAGTTTAAGTACCAGGATACCAGGATCCTCTAAAAGCTTATTTTGAAATACGAATGAAGCTAGAGTCGCGTTCGATTTTTGAAGTGTACGTTAATTTCGTCGCTTTAACGTATGTGTGTTTGACCTAGTGGTTTAAGGTGTGGAATAACAGTGCGTTCTCTCAAGCGACCGCAGTTCGAATCTCGTGTAGAAAAAGTTTTTTTTTTTCCTTTTTTTTTCTTTTTGCGCGAGTGTGTGTGTGTGTAGTTTTCACTTCTGCCGGCACTCCCGGAGTGCTACCCGGTGTTTTTTTTACAAACCTAATAATGTGTAGGGATAAATCTTGCTAGTCTGAATTTAGGTAATCCATATGATTTGAAATTTGAATGGCTAATTTCGTATAGAGAAGATTGAATGACAATGCGAGTATAGCTTACGAATGGAGATTTTAGAAACACAAAAAATATATTTTCATCTCTCATACTCTGAAAGTAGGTCATTGATTATTTGGATATAGGGTTGAAAGTGACTCAGCGCGACCCTTAGGTTGAAAGTATTTTTTTTTCTAGCTAATCTAAATGAGGTACATAGCAATGGAAATACGTATACAGCCATGTAATCTATGTTTAAAATAATAATCTATACTAATAGCTCCTTTTTAATTGTAAAAGGCAAAATAATCTTAAAATAACATTCCCGCTATATATAAGCTTATGCAAGCGTATACAACGAGAATTAGTAGAAATTATTACGTTCGGTAATTTTTTTAGCTTGAAATATTTAAGTCGACAATTAATTGATAGCAACCTCCGTGTCTGCAAGTTTAAAAAAAAACTAACCGGCCGCCATTGGTGCGCAGAAGAAATGCGCAATGCGCGCAAATCGCGCAATAGAAAAAAGAGCGGGAAGAGAATGACAAACGTAACAAATATTAAATGCGACCATGCGACGTTAGTGAAATTTTAATTTCCTCATATTCGAAATGAAAAGTAGTGTTCAACTCGGATGAAATTACCCATTTCACCCTCGAACTATTGGCACCCTCACTTCGTTCGGGTGCCAGAAATATCTCAGGTGAAATGGGTATATTTCAACCCTAGTTTATCAATCTACTATTAAAAACTAGCTTCTGCCCGCGACTTCTTCCGCGTAGAATCAGACTTAAGAACTGATGATAGTATATTGTGTAATAATTATTTACGTCGCGACTCTAGGCGGCTACGACCTTTGACATGTTTATCGCTATCCCGCAGGAACTATGCAATGTTCAGAGATAAAACGTAGCCTATGTTTCAATCTAGGGTGCTAGCTATCTACATTCCAAATTTTATCCAAATCCGTCCAGTCGTTTCAGCGTGAAGAAGGAACAAACATACACACTCACTTACAATCGTCACAAAATTTCGCATTTATAATATTAGTAGGATAGGATTATTATGTCGTTGCAGTAGTCATAGTATGTTTACACGCTCTAGATACAGCTCTGTGATAGATGGACGAACAGTGGATCTTTCGTAAATAGGTTTCCTTTGACACCAAATGTGTACGAAACCTTCAAAAATATTATTTTTAATTTTTGACACAGCTCAGAAACGTACCTTGAAAAAATGGGTGCAAACGTCTGGTAGTTTTTGCTCGCTTTTCTGTCACAGAGTATAATTGCAGTTTTGTACAGAGGATTCACTCCTAACAATGTTACATTGCTTCATGCATTCGTAGGCAGGTAACAAATATCATGAGTTTAGAATATTGATGCTTCGAAAAAAAATAAAAGAGACAAGTAGCACGAAGTTAGCCTAACAAACACCGGGTAGCACTCCGGGAGTGCCGGCAGAAGTAAAAACTACATCATGCACACTCGCGCAAAAGGAAAAAGAAAAAGAAAATGTTCGCCATATTGGATTTCAAAATGGATCTCATTTTCATAATCAACACCCCCTTAAACCTAGAAAATGACCCCCATATCGATATTTAAGTAAAAACTACTCGCGCAAAAAAAAATACCAAAAAGTGCACCATGCACTTCAAAAATAAAAAGAAAAAACTTTTTTAACACCAGATTTGAATCGGCGGTCACCGTAGCGAACGCACTGTTATTCCACACCTTAAACCACTAGGCCAACGTTGCTTACTTGTGAGTGACGAAATAAACGTACGTATTATTACGCCCCTGTAGCAACACAAATAGAGAGCGGATGTGTATGTGCTAGGATCTTGTACAATGTCTGTCCGGATCGATACCACAATCTTATTCGCTAATCTTGCCACGTGCTTCTCTTTTTCGTACATTATATCTTATTTACTCTATTACAAATGGGTCAAATTTGCAAGAACTTCGTTCGCGCTGGATAAAAATATACCCTATTATATTATGTTAATCAGGGTTAACGTAGGATTAAGATGGTGAAATAATTTTTCAAATCGGTCCATTAATTTTGGAGCCTATCCAATGCAAACTTACAAACAGTCATCTTTCCTCTCCGTAATATTAATGTAAATTTTATAGCCACGTAGATAAAAACGTTAAAAATAGAGGAAAAAGGTTACTCTCGCCCTAAACGCTTTATGCTTTCAGCATTCTTAAGCGTGGTCTTTCTTTTTTTTTCGTAGTCTGTGCTCGCTAAATTCAGCCGCACTGCATCCTTTTTTTTCAGTCTGCGCTGAAACCGCGCCAGACAAAGGAAAGCGTGCCATAAAACCAAGACAATTGGATCCAGAGTTCTTTCGTCCTCTGCCCGCGTTATTTAGCGAAGTATTAAGTTAAATTCCTTTTGATACTTTAAATGTAAGGATAAGTAAAATGCAACGTGTTTTTAAAATACGCCCTTTGCTGGGTTTACTTTGTGTTTATGGGTTACTAGTTTGTGCAGCGTTTGCTATCATTTTAAATCCTTCTAAAATGTTGAACGTTCCGAGTTTTTATACCGCTGTCTGTTTCTTTAATGTGGCTCAAAAATAACCTTCTATTTACAAGAATAAATTTTATGCAACTCATGTTTGATATTTTGAAAACAGCTGTATTTTAATGATTAATTAGAGTAACTATGAGAGAGATGGTACGAAACGTATGTTGCAATTCGAATATCAGTGTTGCCTCTGCTAGCGACTAAATCGAGATTAAAAAATATGCTGGCCGCCTTAGCAAGTTTTTTTGTCATTTGTGCCTTAATGTTGTTACTAAAAATTCTTTAGCAAATTCAATGGTAGAACTAGGGTAGAACTATAAGCTACAATGTAGAGATATTCTCCGGTTTCGCATCTATTAAAATCGTAATTTAGGTTTAATTGTTTCGCGGTGAAGCCGCCGTAATCTGAATCTGATATCAATTAACCTTTGACTAAATATGATATTTTGATTTTAATTGTAGCTTGTGTCTATTAAAGTGAGGTTAAAAAGTTATCTTGTGGAATTAATACAAAAAGGTTTTTGGTTTCTAAGAATGAGGTATGAATCTAACTAATATTATAAATGCGAAAGCATGGATAGACGGGTGGATGGATGGATGTTTGTTTGTTACTCACGTCACGTGTCACGTGTCACGCCAGAACGGCCCAACGGATCTGGATGAAATTCGGCACATAGATAGAGAAAAGTCAGGAATAGCACATAGGCTACTTTTTATCCCGGAAAATTGCGTAGTTCCCGCGGGATAGCGATAAACGAATTCTTTGCAGACGAAGTCGCTGGCAACAGCTAGTAATCTATATTTTCAAAAAAAGGGACAGTGTGTAAACAAAGTTATTTTATCGAAAAATTTACTTCTTTATATCGTTTTTTAGGATAAAAGCAAAATCATTGGCTTATCAATTGCCTCGCAAAAGCAATCGCTTATTAACATGGGAAACATAAGATTTTCAGAGATCGCTCTGTAGCGATAAGGCCGCCTATTGTTACCTTATTCTTCTTCTTCTTCATCAGGCTAAATTAACCCATTGTTGGGCGTAGGCCTCCTCATCAACCGGTTCGGTCCCGGGCTTTGTGCAACCAGTTCTTCCCGCACACTTTGGCTATATCGTCCGCCCATCTGGCTGGTTGGCGACCAACACTGCTTCCCATCCTCGGTGTCCACTCCAACACTTTCCGGCTCCATCTCCCGTCCGTTCGGCGACTCACGTGACCTGCCCATCGCCACTTTCTCTTCGCAATGACCCGGGCTATGTCTGTCAATCCTGTACGCCTGCGGATTTCTGTGTTTCTAATTTTATCACGCAGAGTAATACCAACTTACCAAGCATAACCCGTTGCATTTTCCTCTGTTCTACTTGGAGTCTGTTGATTAAGTCTTTGGTTACCTTACTACTTTTGTGTATACGTTTTTTCTGTTTTGATTGTTATATGTGGTGTTCAATAAAGTTATTGTATTGTATTGTATTGTATTTTCGCCCATTCCCTCGATTTGCTTTTACCATCCGCAACGGAAAAGAAGCAACTGGTACCATGGTTTTTCTTTGCTCCCATAACAGCATGGGAGGCACCAGCATGAATGAATATAAAATACAAACATTTACACACATAGGAATTCCGTGTCATACAATCCGTGCGACAGTCACATTATTGTCATTTACTAACGATAACACGACGAGTGAACGATCGTGGTTCTCTTGCCTGTTTTTAGATGATTGTGCGCTAAGTAAACCATGTGCGCATGAGTCAGTGCTTTGAGAATGGGATTGGACTTATTTACACATGCTACAATAATGGACAAGTACCGCCATATTGGTGGTTCGAGGTTCATTCAAGTGTTAATCACTAATCTAACTAATGTAACTAATATTATTAATACGAAAGTATGGATGGATGTTTGTTTGTTACTCAATCACGCCAGAACGGCCCAACGGATCTGGATGAAATTCGGCACATAAATAGAGAAAAGTCTGGAATAGCACATAGGCTACTTTTTATCTCGGAAAATTGCGTAGTTTCCGCTGGATAGCGATAAACGAATTCTTTGCAGACGAAGTCGTTGACAACAGCTAGTATTATAAATGCGAAAGTAGTTGCCTTGTCTGTCTGTTACATTTTCACGCATAAACCACTGAACCGTTTAGCTGGAATTTGGTGTATACATAGTTCCAGTCCCGGGGAAGGATATAGGATATTTTTTATCCCGTAAATTCGCATAGTCATCATCATCATCATTTTCTGCCTATATGTCTTACTGCAGGGCACAGGTCTGCTCTCAGAACGGGAGCGCTTGGGCTTTCCGAAACTGTAGTAGATTCAAAGTGTAGTGTAGAAAATATTCAAACTCAATGCACCTAGATTATTTTCTGCTTTCCTGGGAATTCGATGAATTTGTTATAGTTTTGATGTGTTTGTTGTAGTTTCAACTATACAAAACGATCGTTGGACCAAATATTACATTATGACTAAAAACATTCGTCCATCCAATATAAACCCTATTTAGACAATCTAAATAGTAACATAACAGAGATATACCCTCGACGTAGAAACCAGAGGCGGAAAGGACAGGCCAATTCAATGGACTAAAAAAGTTGCTATAATCAAAGTCTTCTATAATCAAAATCTGATATAAGTAGTTACTATCAAAAACTATACCTTTCTACACGGCTGCACCAAAGTCCAAATCACCGATTTTAAATATTTATGTAACGCTGCTTACCCTCCATGTTTATCCCGTGGAGTAAACGATTTCTTAAAACAATATAACGACAATCGGATCTCCGGACCGGAATTACCCCGAACACATCCGGCGTCTCACTCTTGACCGTTTTTTCTACCGAGCGGAAACCACGTGGTCCATACCCTCAGACATTAAGGGGGCGTATTCTAAAAATACAACAGTATTCTAAACTAAACGCAGGGCTTAGTCACGTCTCGCGTCTCCCGGCGGTGGGCGATTCGGATTCGAATTCGATTTTTGAAAATCGTGACGGACTTTTGTCCGACAATGGACAGTGTTTAAGTTTGGAAGTGTGCGAGCGGTTTCCATGCGAGGTAAGGCAATTGGCGGTTGTTCGATTTTCAAATTGTTTCTTGTTTTTTTTTTATTCCGGACGGTTTAGCGCATGAATTTAATTTTTTTTTAGAGGCTGTTTTGGAACTAATTTTTAGCATTAAATAAAATAATTTTTAGGAGTTATGTGTGACAGAGGATTAGACAGAGGATTTTTCAGGAACATGTGTGCATATTATACATAACGAATGAATGAAGACCATGTTAGAATGCTATTCACATCGCTCTCCCTTTACGTTTTATTGAAAAGAATAAAATAACAAAGCTTTAGTTTTTCTTTTATTCTAACCAAACAAAGTGTTATTCGGATTTTGTATCGCGTAAAAGCTGTTACCATAAAGCCTCATAATAAAAACTTTGTCCAAAATAAAAACATCAGTATAGATGTCACACTTACATACTCTCTGCGACTTGTGGCTTAGGAACCGCAACTTTGTACCCATCGAGTTGAACCTCAGTACATAAGTGTTAAACATTTCCGCAAAGACAGTGGCGCCGCTGACTTTCATTTTTCATTAACCCTAGCTGCTTGCTGTTGAGAAAATTGTAAACCTGTTCACTCAGCAATGTACTCAAGGTATGCGTGGAAATAGTAGTCTATTAAAAATATGAAAGCAAATAAATGCTCTGGTAACTAATTAAATAGTCTCATTATGATGTTGATATCCATTTGGACCCTCAGCAGCAACATTACCAAGTAAGACGGTAGCTATTTAGACAGACCTTATACGAGGTCCTACCACTCACCATAGGAGACCAGGGGCCTTACCATGACGTCTTAGTGCGATTCAATACCGATTCAGTTTAGGTTCGCTCGCTGTCAGATCCATACTAAAAATGACAGCAAAAACCTGAACTGAGTTGCCCGTATATCTAAACAAGCGCTGAAATGGCAAGCTACTAGTAGGAAGCTGGGACCTCTAAACACATGGACACGGTCTTGTTATGATGTTTGATAATGAATTTTGTGACTCTATTAAACGACTTTAATTTAGTTTCACCACATGTTGTTTTCAATCAACTGAATGTGTTAGCAACACGTTGAAACTAGTTTTAGTCATGACTAACTAATACTGAAAATTGCGCAATAATATACTAATATTTTAAACACGAAAGCTTCTGATGCTATTGTTTCACGCCAATAGGTCTGAGACAAATTTTATACGGAGATAGATAATGGTCCGAAATAACACATACATACATACATACATATCGTCACGCCTCTTTCCCACAGGGGTAGGCAGAGACTACTTTGTTCCACTTGCTACGATCCTGACATACCTCTTTCGCTTCATCCACATTCATCAATCTCTTCAAATAACACACAGGCTTTATATCAGAAAAGCCGTGTAAGCTTATTGATTTGACCTCTAGCCTCTCAAGCAGAGGGTCGTGGGTTCGATTTCGGGCTCACACCTCTGAATTTTTCAAAATTTCTGCGCGAAAAACACAAACAAAGTCACCCCGATTTACAACACTGGGGCCCAGCAGTGTGACGTATATTATCTGGAGATGATTTTAATATACACTACTATGTGAAGGTCAATGATCGACATTCTATTTTTGTCACCACCCCATATCTCATCCCACACTTACGTAAAACCATTCACCCTTTACTGTCTGTCTAAGTTCACTATTCCAAGTAGAATTTCTCATCAAAAGCTCAAAACTAAACTTTTGCAAGACGCTCAGTCTATTTCTGAGTTCGTCCGACTGTCTGCATTCTCAGAATCTTAGCTTAACCTTTAGAGATGACGCCATCTCTGTACTTGGTTTATAAGTTTAGTAAGTTTAACTGACTGAGCGTTTAGTAAGTTTTCGTCTCATTAAACGCCCCGAAAATATGCCGAGTCCATTCTCAAAGTAAGAATAATATGGACCCGTAGGCTTATTGTCTAACTCGCACGCAATCGCCATCGTATTAATTTTGACAATTCTTGTATGAATGTGACAGCTAGCTGATTCCGATGCCAATTGTCAGCCCATACATGAACTGTCAAAATGAACACTATGGCGATTGCAAGCGAGTTAGACAATAAGCCTACAGGCCCGAAATCTGCCAAGTTTCTTGCGGCACATTCTTCTTGGCAATGATGGACCTTCCGAATGCGGTGGTAGTGTCAAAAAAAAACGTGTAAAAGAGCCCTTGGCGGCCTTTTTGCAAAATAAACATTGAATTTTGAATTTTGAAACGCGAGTCAGGGTTTTGTTGTGGTGTTGGGATAGTTAGGTTTGTGGGATTTATGTATGTTTTATGTGGCAGCAGAAGTGGGTGGGCTTGCATGTAATAACATAAATTCGCACAAGCTTAGCTGTCTTGGACGTGAGTGGCGGAGTAGCAAGGTAAATGTTTTATGCTTACACATATTTACAAATGTACTATTAGTCTATTTAATTGGAAAATTTGCGCACCTCTCTCGGCCCCCTTTGTCGCCTACCCCGCGCCCCTGTGCCGCGCGGGCGAGGACTCTGTTAAGCGGTCGGGTCTATAGTAAGGCGTGTATTATGGGTACTAGACAAAGATATACATACTTAAGTATATAGAGAAATACATACTTAACCCTTTACCTACGGGTGTCAACCAGAGTTGCCAGTCAGGCAGTACCGCTCCAGTACGGGTGACATCTATACTTGTCCGGTTTTTCTGACAAAAATAGACCATATGTCTATGTAATAGGAAGTATAGTACGTAAGTAAGCCAAAACATGCCCGTATTGAGGAGTGACTTGGCTTACAGGTCCCCGTAGGTAAAGGGTTAAATGGATAATAGGTAATTGCTTAATTTTAAATTCATCTCCAGCCTATGTACTGTACGTGCCACTAGCGCAAGCCTCCTCTCAGAATTAGAGAACTTGGGCTCTATAGTTTCCAAGTTCATTAATATCGATACAAAAACACGTGATTCTCAATTCATCGAGCAGCTTCAAATCGATGCTCTATTTACGGGCGTTGATTTAAATGTAGCAGAGCTTCGGAGCTTTCATAGCTTTCAGAGCTTTTTATACGTGTGATGACATTTTTATCTCTATTTCACAATAACGCACTTCCACCTGCCATTTTTAATAAAATGTTCCATTTAGCAATGAACAGTAACAGAACGAAATCGTTCAGACTTTTGTTTTCGTTTGAAGCGAATATTTTGTACATAAATTCGTAGTGGACAAGGGATACATAAATCACGTCTCCATACCTTACGGGGTAGACAGAGCCTAGGATGACACTACCTCGCCACGCTCAGCATTATTGTGGGCGTAGGTATAGTTGGAAAGGGGAATCAAAATAGTGATGGGTCGCTAGCCGCATCGCCTATAACATGATTCCTAAGATTTCCACCTCCCTTGATGGGCTCTTACTATCTGCGCAAGAAGAGAGGCAACTGGTACATTCTATATTTGTTTTTTATGTGAATAGGAAGGCAAACGAGCAAGTGGGTCACCTGATGGTAAGCGATCACCACTGCCCATAGATACCCGCAACCTCGGAGAGATTGCAGATGCGTTGCCAACCTAGAGGACTTAGATGAAATGCCTCTTGTGCCCGTAATTTCCCCGGTTGTCTTACTCTCCACACCGGAACACAGCAGTGCAAGCACTGCTGCTTAGCGGCAGGATTAGCGAGTAAGATGGTGGTAGCGATCCGGAAGGACCTTGCACAAGGCCCTACCACCCGCAAACACCATATTCTATGTTTTTACAAGCTATTATTTAACTTGAAATGTATATTATGTATGTATGTATGTTTGTCCGGGTGGAATCTTGCGCCTCAATTTTGATGCAGATACCAAATGATAGAGCTGAAATTTTGCATTTGAGTAAGGTTGGACTGCGAAGCAATTCAATGGTGTGTGTGAAGTTCCCAATCTGCACTGGGCCCGCGTGGGAACTATAGCCCAAGCCCTCTCATTCTGAGAGGCCTGTGCCCAGCAGTGGGACGTATATAGGCTGGAGATGATGATGATGAAGGTTG
This sequence comes from Pandemis heparana, assembly GCA_963854515.1. Classification (NCBI taxonomy): domain Eukaryota; kingdom Metazoa; phylum Arthropoda; class Insecta; order Lepidoptera; family Tortricidae; genus Pandemis; species Pandemis heparana. The sequence goes on from OY978031.1 coordinate 5,158,177, forward strand.
GATGACAATACAATAATCTGGTAGTGGAGTTCCGGTCCCAGCCAGGATCGACTCCGCAGTAGGGAACTCTTCACTCTAGTTGATCTGATTGACTTGAAATTTGGTAAACGTAATGTAGGACGGATGACAGTGCAATACAGTCAGCAAAAAACGCTTGTGTGATATTAAGATGTAGTTTTTGTCAGAAACTTTTTTTTTCTTTGCTCCCAGACCAGTATGGAAGCACTTAATTCTCCTTAATAAATCATCATCATCATCATCATCAGCCAGTATCAGTCCACTGCTGGACATAGGCCTTTCCCATAGCACGCCATTGGGCTCGATCTTCAGCTCTCCTCCAATCCCTGCCCGCTGTCCTGCGAACATCATCGCCCCATCTAGCAGCAGGACGCCCTGCACTGCGTTCGCCTACACGCGGTCTCCACTCCAGAACCAGTTTGCCCCAACGGCCATCAGTTCTACGGCATATGTGACCTGCCCACTGCCACTTCAGCGTGCTAATTCGCTGAGCTATGTCGGTAACCTTGGTTCTCTGACGAATTACTTCGTTCCGGATTCGGTCCCTAAGAGAAACTCCGAGCATAGCTCTCTCCATAGCTCGCCTTAATAAATACTTAACCATAATTGTAAAACTAATATTATTAAAACTTACTTCGGTTGAGTAGAGATAGCGTGGGTGCAACGTTATTTTAAAACTAGGTAAACGGAACGCCTCAATAGTTTAATAGTATTTAGAGTTCCCTTTGCTGTGTACAATTGTTCTAAAACATACCTTTTTGGCAACTCTAAGGCCTTAATGCATTTGAAATTCGTGAGTCTTTTCTTTTCTTTAGAAATATACATGATTGTAATCTGAAGGAAATTCTGTGACTTTATTGGCACATGTGTTATATCTTAGCTCTCTAGGCTGCCAACGCATCTGCAATCCTAGTGTTGCGGGTGTATTGGTGGTGTTCACTTACTATCAGGTGACACACTTGCTCGTTTACCTTTCTATCATCATCATCATCATCAGCCTGAACACGTCCACTGTTGAACAAAGGTCCTTAGCACACCATAATGAATGACAACTCTCCTGCATCAACTTTTGCTGTTTCCCGCAACTTTTACGATCTCCCTTCGATGTACCTTTCTATATTAAGTATATTATTATATGTGACACCGGCGGCATCAGCACGTCCCCGGCTGATTGTGGTGCGGCTGGCGCGCCGCGTTCTGCGCGATCAGCTGTTGAAGGAGGCACGAGTACGGCGCGGGGTTACCACGGAAGGTATCGGCTTGCCTGGCCCGCCAAGACGGTTCTATATAAACGAGCGACTGACCCGGGTGAACCGCATGTTGTTTCAGAAGGCACGCAAATGCAAGGAAAGCTGCGGCTGGCGTTATGCGTGGACCCGTGATGGCAGAATCTATGTACGGCAACGGTCAGGTGTAGATGAGCCTAAACATCGTATACGTAATGAGACCGATTTAATGCGTGTTTTTGGTGCGACTGCCATTCGTTTTTAATGTTAAGCGCAGTGTTATTATTTTGCAATGCAATGTTTTTATGTTTTATGTAACACTTCTTCTATTTAAAAATGTCTGCATGCTTGCTTTTATACTGCATACTTGCTGTACGTATTTTTGTGCTAGTCTTGTTTTGTCTATTTTATACATATCGAGTAGCAGTTATCACAGTAAAAGTAAAAACTTGTACTACTCATTGTGTAATGTAATATTAGTGTTATTATTATTAAGTATAGTAAAGGTTTCGTTGAGATGGTTTAACTTATTGCTGTTTACTGTTGCCATCATATGTTTTGTTGTGTGCCTTGCAATGGTCGAAAGAATTAAGTACATGAGCCTCCTAATAAATTTCCGACGATGTGCGTTGGCTGCATCAAGCATTGAGTTTCACGTTTATGCACATTATTACATAAAACACACACACTATAATCCCATGAATTTGCATCGTTGTATCTGTTTGTATAGTGCAACGGTGGTAAACACAAGCAAGGTACCTATCACATGTTGTTGTCTTTTCACCGTTTGTTTTGATTTTAAGCTGCCATGGCCAATTCTAAGACCAGTTTTGTAAAATTAGCGTTGTACAATGCCGGATCGCTTTGTACTGGGCACGACGATTTTCTTGTGGCGATGAACCGCTTCGATGCCGATGTGGTTGCGATAAACGAATCATGGTTACGTGAGGGACAAGAGCAGCTCGCGCCCGCCGTCCCCGGCTACCGGCTACGGAATACGCCGCGGCCGGCCAGCATGCGCCGGGGCAGGGGGGGAGGGGTGGCTTTTTATGTTAAGCGAAATATTCGCGCGCGTCTTGTTGCACACCCAGCCGCACAGATAGAACAAATGTGGTTGTCTATGACGATTAACGGCCGTAGTTTAATGATAGGTACTGCATATCGTCCGAATTGGATTAATGTTGACATCTTCCTTGACGCTCTGACGGAGTCTATCTCACATTTCTCGAATTGCGATTACATGGTTTTGCTTGGTGATTTTAACATTAACGTTATGGATACTCGTAACGAAAAAACGGGCAAGCTGTTTAATTTCTTGAGCTGCATGGGTTTGGACCAAGTAGTGACTGAACCCACTCACTACTCAGTTGATAGCGAAACGCTTATTGATGTAGTGTGTACCAATGCCCCCGTCCGTGATGTATTAGTTACTAATATTACTGGTTCTCTTGGCCATGCCATGATAAACTTAACTTTGCCCATAAAGCGTCTCAAGGTTCCTACCAAGACTATCGTGTATAGACCGATAAAGGACATTGACATGGATAGTTTCAACGAACATCTGGAATCCATTGATTGGGAATCAGTATTGAAACATGGTTCCGTTGATTGCATGTTGAATGCTTTTAATGACTTTGTGCTGAAGCTTTTTGATAGTCACGCTCCTCTGAAAACTGTTAGGATTAAGCCCAATAAGTCTTTGCCTTGGATTACTGCAACAATAAAGCTCATGATTGACGCGAGAAATAAGGCTCATCGTGAATACCGCAAGTCTAGGACAGAGTGTAAGAAGAGATATTATTTGGAACTCAAGAGGCTCGTTAGCTCTAGTATATTTCGGGAAAAGCAAGCGTACTATAATTACTATATTAACTCTAATTTTAAAGATTCAAGTACTCTCTGGAAAAATATTAAGAAAACTATAGATTTTAAAAAACGCGACACCCTTCCTGACCAATTTAATGATGCCAATATAATCAATGACAATTTCCTTAGTGTTCCCGGAAGTGGGACGGTTCCATTGTCGGAGTTAACGTTTTTTGAATATCATGATTTTGGTAATGCTCGTCTTACTTTAAAGCCGGTTGGTGAGAATGAGATTGCCAAGATTATTGCATCAATTACGACAAATTCTATCGGAGTCGATGGTATTGGGAGAGATATGGTGCTTCTCACGCTGCCGCGTACTTTGTCTGTTATCACGGAGATTGTGAACAAGTCTATTCTTACGGGCGAGGTGCCTAGTCAATGGAAATCGGCGCTAGTTTCTCCTTTACCTAAAGTTGACAATCCAGCTGAGTTGAAAGATTTAAGACCCATAAGCATTCTGCCCTTTTTATCAAAGGTACTGGAAAAGGTAGTTTACAGACAACTGTCTGCATTTGTCGAGGCTAACAGTATTTTGCCACTTTTCCAGTCTGGTTTTCGCAAAGGTATGGGCACTGTGACTGCTTTGCTGGATGTAGTGGATAATGTACTGTCGGCACAGGATTCGGGAAATGGCACTGGACTCGCGCTTTTGGATTTCTCTCGTGCCTTTGATAGTATTAATATCCCATTGCTACTTTCCAAATTGTCATTTTACGGTGTTGATTGTAAATCCTTGACATGGTTCGATAGTTACCTTAAGAACCGCTATCAAGCCGTTAAAATTATCAGGGAGGATGGCTCGATTCTGTTGTCTGATCCGAAACCCTTGACACGTGGAGTCCCACAAGGATCTATACTGGGACCATTACTTTTTATCATTTATAGCGCCGATATAACCAAGGCTATCAAACATTGCAGATATCACTTTTATGCGGATGATGTCCAATTATATTTATCTTCCCATCCTCAAAGTTTTGATGATGTAGTGCGTAAGATGAATGAGGACCTTAATAGTGTATCAGCATGGGCGAACAGAAACGGGCTCATCTTAAACCCTCATAAATCCAAGTTTATGATTCTCGGCTCAAAGCATCAGATCCGTAAGATTTCAAATATTGATCCAGTGGTTACTATTGATGGTCAAATTATTGAACGCGTAGACGAGGCTAGAAATTTAGGGATTGTATTTGACAGCAAACTGCGCTTTGAGAATCACATAATCGGTTTAGTAAAATCATGCTTTTACCGTCTAAAAGTATTATATCAGATCCGTAACCTCCTTTGTGAACGAATGCGTATCACACTATGTGAATCATTGATCCTTTCTAGATTAAACTATGGAGATTTGGTATATGGGCCGAGGTTGCAGTCAAGGACTCGTCGTTTGGTTCAGCGTGTCCAGAATGCTTGCTGTCGTTTTTGCTTTGTTATTCCACCGAGAAGTCATATAACACCTTATCTTAACAGAGCTTCTATGTTGAACATGTCCTCGCGGAGGCATTTACACCTAGCATGTCTTCTATTCGATATATTTAATTTCAAAAGGCCTAATTATCTTTTTACTAAGACAAACGTTTCCTCCTTTCATAATAGATATGGGACCAGATCTACCCGATGTTGTCTGTTGGAGTGTCATCCCCACAAAACTGTAGCATTTACCGGTAGTTTCCGTTACCTAGCGACCAGGTGCTGGAATAACATTCCCCCACCGATAAGATGCCTAACTTCTAAGAGTTCTTTTAAAAAACACTTTAGATTAATACTTTTGCAGAAGCAGTCTGGTTGCTTGGTACTCGACTTTGAGTTTGAGTGTAATTTTAAAGTGTAGAGTGGGAAGTGGGGTAGTTACATGCTGTTGTTTCGAACTCAAATAGTATAGTGTTGTTGTAGGTTAGATGCTTCGAAGTGTCACGAATCACCGTACCTATGCAATTTGCACATGCACGATCAGCGATCAGACACACACACAGCTATAATTTCATTTACTTAACTAAACTCTTATGATGATTTTTGCACTGTTTGTTTTATTTTAGAATTTACCGTATTTTTTTTTAGATTAATTAATTCGTTTTCGGTCCTTGGGTTGTGGCAGAATATCAGTGTTTTGCTCCTACGAGCAATGTTGACCACTGAGCCATGGCCCTTTTGCACTGCTGCAACGCACACAACAAAATACTTAAGTTAAGTCTAATGTGTAATTTTTTGTTTTTCCTTTCTATTGTTTTTAAACTTGATTGTGTGTATTGTAGCATTCAAATAAACGATATATCTATCTATCTATCTATCTATCTATATGTAAAATATTATAGCGGGAATGGACATGATTATATTCTTAGTCTCTAGTGTAATTCTTCACACGAAATTCTCAAACGCATTCACGTAGACATCTTAATGACTATGAAAATATTCGCAGCGTCACTTTCTTACGCGTTCTTTAAACTTTGACAATTAATATACCTAAACCTTCTTCGTGAATCTCTTTACCTATTGGAGAAAACCGCATGAAAATCCGTTAGGTAGTTCTTGAGGTTAACGCGAAGAGACAGGCGCGTAGTATTATAATTATGTATTGAAGTCTCCTAAATGCAACAAATCGAAGTCACGAATATCGGCTCCTATTTAAAGAACAAAAGACATTTACGCGCCGGGAGCTTATTTTGAAAAACAATGGTATTCAACTTAGGTTCAATGTTCGATACGAAATTAGATCAGAACACAACTAAAACATATGCGGGAGCCGCTCTATTCTTAACTCATCCGATAAATAGTTTGTGCTCATAGTCTGCTCTTGCTTACGGCTAAAATGTTGAACAGGTAAGGCTTGCAAATATTCGAATAATAAGATATTCGAATATTCGGAAAATATACAGAGGTATTTCAAGTATTATTTTATAATAATAATTATTATTAGAATGATAAAAATTAGGTCAAACATTCGTAGTAGGTATTCGAATATTTCAATTGCTCGCCCTATAAAGTGGGCGTTAAAAATATATTTTTGATTTTCTGCCTTCGGATATCTTGAATAAATATTAAACAATTATCCTTCGGATACCCTAAATGTCTAATTTCTATTTTAAAATTTTGCGGATGACATAAGCATAGGCAAGATCAGGCCAGCTACCACCATCTTACCACTACACTTATATATCTTGCCGCTAAGCAGCAGTGCCTGTGCATCAGGTGATTTTCTCATTTGCCATCTTATTATAGAGATTAGACAAGTAATGTAAAGATTCTCAGCATAGTTCTTTAATTCAATTTTTTGTTGTTTTCAAGTCAAGTTATTAAAATAATTACTGCGCGTGAAAATTCATTTACACGGTCATGTGGAGCTCTCTCCTGACCTCTTTCAACGCGTCTTTATACCTACCAAAACGGCAACACGTGACAATCGTAAAGTCTCAACTCTATAAAAACTTTCTAAGTCAGCAACGATATGATCATTTCGAAAGATCTTTAAATAGTTCTAAGCCTCATTCTTACTGTAAATTCATTTAATTGTGTTTAAAGCGTGACAAAATCACTGAAACAGTGTCAATTGATTACTATAAACTTAAAATTGAACAGAAAGTTGTTTCTAAAGTACTCAACTTGTCAACCACATGACCGACTTCGTTCGACATTCGATATTTTTCCGTTACCAGACCACACGCATCGGCAATCGAGTCAACGACATTACGATAATGATTGTCGAGTAATTAGGAGTCATTAATAACCCCCCTTTTCTATTGATTCCGAATTGTTGCTTTACCGTTTCGTACCGTGCGTTATGGTTATTGGACTCAATTTTGATTGTGCGTTTTCAGGGAAATTAATTAGTGTGAAGTTACGATTGAAAAAGTATTTTATGAAAAGCATAAAAGTTGTTTTTATTGAAATAAATTATAGATCGAACGCTTAGCTGAGTCCTAGCCCGTGCTGCACAGGGGCGCGGGGTGGGACGACAAAGAGGACCGAGAGATTCACGGAGTCGCGGACAGTAGCTAGTTTTAAAAGATATACAATACAATTACTTACAAGGTGAAGAGGGTTGAAAGTCTGTACATGGAAGATATTTAAAAAAAAATAGGCTGGGAAAACTTAGAATCGATAACAGAACACGTTCCAACAGTTTTTAGAAGTTGTAATATTTGTGCGCGCATCACGTGAAAACGGCTGAACGGATTTTGTTGAAAACTTTACTAATCTGTTGAGAAAATCACCGGCCAGGTTATAGGCTAATTTTTACCCCGGAAAATTGCATAGTTCCCACGGGATTGCGATGAACATGTCGAGAATCGCGGCTGCCAAGATTCGCAACGTATATGTATAAATATTGCTTCAGTATCATAGAGGTGCTCTAAGGAGGGATTTTCAAAATTCTCACGGGATTCAATATCGCTTATTATAAAAAAAAATATTTTTTACCTATTAAATGTCAGAATAGGGGTGCTAAGTGCCTGTTCAAATAAGCATAGCAATATGTGACTTTTGTCAATAAATGAAGTCTATGCGGACGAAGTCGTCGGCAAAAGCTAGTATGATAATAATAATAAAATAGAGAAAAATGCGAGCACTCTCTAGTATTGCTATTAATAACTACAGCAGTAAAGAATGGCTTATCATTCCGCCAATCAATTTGAAAAACATTTAATTCAAACTTCATTGAGTAATTTAGCAACATTTCAACATTGCGTGTTAATGCGTGGCCATTTTTTTGTATTCGCTCTTAATTAAAAAGATATAAAACAGCCATTTCCTTTGGAGCAAGTGTAAAAAGTCATGGGAAGCAGACATCTTGTACAAACGGTAATTAAGCAAAGTGGGCATGATTATAATTATAAAAAGGAGGCGATGAAATAATGTTTGTCGACCATGTGGTTTGTGTGGCCGAGCTAGAGACTATGGAAGAGCTCTGGGACCTTACTATGACGTCTTAATTCCGACTCCGTTCTGGTTTTAGCTGTCACTTTTAGTATGGATCTGACAGCGAGCGAACCTAAACTGAATCGCATTAAGACGTCTTGGTAACCTCCCTGAGCAGATAGACAAGTGACAAGTTTCGATTTCTAAAACGTCATAATCATCATCATAATTAAACTAAGCTGTTTCCTATTTTCTCTATCTTATTGGTTGTCTGGTAGAGATCGCTATTAAGCGATAAGACCGCCTATTGTATACAATACAATACAATGCAGAATACTCTTTATTGAACACCACAAATCAGTACAAAACAATACAGAAACAGAACAAAGTATACAGTAGGGTAGTAAGTAGTAGTAGTGTAGTGTAGAGTATAGTTGTATACTCTGTTCTTTGCTTCTGTATTGTTTTGTACTGATTTGTGGTGTTCAATCAAGAGTATTGTATAGTATAATTATCAGCCGGGAGACATCCACCGCTGGACATAGACCCTTGGGAAAGGGTCACCACGATGATTGGTTTTGTGTTTTAAGATCTTCCGCATTCGTTGGTAAAATGTAGGTGTGACATAATTTTATATTGGTTACTTACACAGACAGACAGACATTAAAATATTCTGTTTTTAGTATTTGTTGTTATAGCAGCAACAGAAATACATCATCTGAAAGCCTGGTGACGGACGGACAGATAGATAGACAGACGGACGGCTTTATAGTAATAGGGTCCAGTTTTTACCCTTTGGGTATGGAACTCTAAAAAAGCGATTGCAACATTTTGACACAATTATTCCATAAGCCATATCCAGTGTGGCATAACGTCGTAGATAACGGAACACATGGCCCAACATGTGGTATTGTGTTTTACCTAGAACTGTTTCGTATAACTTTTTGTGCAATAAAAAAAAATACAAACACGTTTTTTTGGCTAGAATAAGCTCTAATGTGACTATTTATACAGCCTGTGGCAGCGTAAACATCCTTAATGCAGGCCTTATGCAGCTTGTGTGGTATTTTGGCGAAGACAACTACTTTAGATTTTTTTTTTAAGTTTTAAGGTTTGTTTTACTTGTTCCTCTACGTTAAATATACGTAAAATATTGTTCGGGTTTGTCTTGCTCGCTCACTCTAAGAGTGAGTGAGACAGCAAGACCAACCCAAATGGCATTCTAAGAGCTCACGGACGATACATATATTTGATACTAGCTGTTGCCAGCGACTTCGTCTGCAAAGAATTTGTTTATCGCTATCCCGCAGGAACTACGCAACGTTCCGGGATAAAAAGTAGCCTATGTGCTATTCCAGACTTTTCTCTATCTATGTGCCGAATTTCATCCAGATTCGTTGGGCCGTTCTGGCGTGATTGAGTAACAAACAAACAAACATCCATCCATCCATCCATCCATCCATACTTTCGCATTTATAATATTATTAGATATTAGAATTAGATTAGATTAGATTAGATTAGATTAGATTAGATTAGATTATTATTATTATTATTATTATTATTGTTGGTACGGGTTTCCGATCACGGGCCCATGGGGACCCGGTCATTTGAAAGGCATTCATGGGGCCGAGGCCAACATGAAGAGGCCTTTGGTACCATATTATTATTATTATTATTATTATTATATTATTATTATTATTATAGTCCATCCATACTTTCGCATTTATAATATTAGTTAGATGATGGCTGTATAGATATTAATGCCCTCGACTGTATAACTTAATAAAATAATAATAATAATAATAATGTTTTGACTCATTGCGAGTTCCCTTACCTCTTTAACTTTCAACTACCTAAATATTAAGATACTTTAAACCGTTTAAAACGTCACGTTAAACTTAATAGACCAAAATAAGCTTTAAATAAAACATTTAAATCCATTTTAACGATACTTTCGAGTCGGATTAAAACTACCTTAAATTTAAGATAAAATTAAATTATATTTACGTTCGACCATTAAGAGGAAAATACCATAAATTTAAACTGGTCTAGTTACCTCGAAACAGCGGGTGTTACCTCTTAAACCACAATTTAACCGCTCTAACTGAGGATTATGCTAAACACATTGTAAAGTTATTGTAATCCGTTTACAATAATTTACATACTAATTTGTTGTTGACAAAATATCAGCAGGCACGCTAGCTATAGTCCGTCACAATCCATTTTGATACTTTTGTAAACAAACAAATCTTGTAGTTTACATAAAACTAGCTTCTGCTTCTGCGACTTCGTCTGCGTAGACATATACATTTAAACCTTCCTCTTGAACCTTCTTCTATCTATTGAAAAAACCACATCAACATCCGTTGCGTAGTTTTAAAGATCCAAGTATACATAAGGATAAACATACATACAGATAGCGGAAAGCATTTTGTTTAATTCGATGTGCAGTGATCAAATATAATAATCATAATTGAGCATGCGGGTCACCTCGTGCAAAGCAATCAGCGCGCTCATAGTTTTGGCAACAATGCCAACATAGAGTAATTTTATCTTTTCTTTAATGTTTTGTCTATGGTCGTGGTGGCCGCTCCCCCCCCCCCCCTCTGTCTTCTTCCAAAAATGACCACGAATATTGTGTAGTAGTTAGCCGATTCTCTTTGCAATAAAAAACTAGATAAAATACAGTCCATTAATTTAACTAACAAGCAACAGAAACCTGTTCAATAGAACCATAATAAAGGGCGCTAAGAGTGTATTGCCGGCCCTTTAAGAAAAGAATAGGCTCATTTCGTAATTGTTATAAATATGTGATGCTAATATACAGTTAGTGATTGTGCGGGAATTTAATTGAAATAGGTTTGTTTACAAATCCTTCAAACTGGACTGGGATGGAGAATACATGTTTACGTGGCTAAATCAATTCGAAATTGCGAAAATTACTAATGCAATTAATAATTTTTGTGCGCGATGAAAAGTGTACCTAATTGATATTATATGATGATTCTTATTACATTAGCGCACGCTAGTTGACAATTAGCTTTGTTTCATTGGGGTTAAATTTGAGCTCATAACATGAATAATTTGCAGGTAAAAACTGCAGTTTGCCTCTGAACTGGAAGAGCGGAACTTTAAAATCGTTATAAATTCAAATAATTGATTGATTAGTGAAGTTTGATAGGACTATGTGAAGGGTCCCTCCGGATTGCTACCACCATCTTACTCTCTAATCCTGCCACCTAGCAGCAGTGTTTGTGCTTCTATGTTCCGGCGTGGAGAGTAATAGCCGGTGAATTACTGGCGAGGCGATGTAAATATTTCATCTTAGCCCTGTCTGGCAACGCATCTGCAATACTTAAGTGTTGTGGGTGTCCACTTACAATTAAGTGAAACACTCGTTTGTCATCCGATTGAATAAAAAAAGGGTATAAATATGAGAGTCCTTCATAGTTCTGTGAAAGTGTCACCCTTGACATTTTTTATGGAGTATTTTGGGGGCCAACGGGGCGGCGTATTCGCAATCTTTTTTTCACATCAGGGTTCCATAAAAACCGGTCCGCCTTAAGTCTTGTAGTTTTTTAACGGTTTTAAACTCGAAATGAGTAAGAATCTGCGAAAACTATAAATCATAACTGTGTGTGGGCCGTCAACTTGATAAATGTTTTAGTACTACAGCGCAAATACGAAAGATTTAATATGTCACGCAATTAATTATTCTCATAATTCATAACTAATTGGAGGAAATTCAAAAGCGTTCTTCTCAGATTCCGCGTAGTCATTGATTAGGAAGGAAGGCAACAAGCAACCAAGCAAGGTAAGTATTACAAACTAGCTTCTGCCCGCGACTCTGTTCGCGTAGAATTAACTACGACCTTACACATGTTTATCGCTATCCCGCGGGAAGTATGCAATTTTCCGGGATGCTTCATTCGTATTTCAAAATAATTAAGCTCTTAGAGGATCCTGATATCCTGGTACTTAAACGCTCCCTCTGTCTTACGTCTGACGCGAGTTTATCATTTTTTACCCATCCCAAAAGTGTTCAACGCCGCTAAAGAAGTTATCACTTCAATAAATGATTTAACATCACGAAGTCGTGTTCAAACAGTTCGATCTTTCGTAGTCCATTTACTACGGATATGGCCGCCATTTGCAATTCTATCGTTTCTCGCCTACTGTTTTTTCTTAACTGTGTTTTAAAGGACATTAAGGAAATAGTAAAATTGCTAAATATACGAGCTTTTGAATGTAACTGCGGGTGGTCGTGGGATCCTTTTAGGGGTCGTTTATTGTTACTGGTTATCGTTACACCGCGAAGTTTAAGTTCAAAATACGATATCTACTCTTTACATTTGAACAAAGTTTTTTACAACGAGAAAACAAAAGAAAAAAATCAAAAAAGTATTTTTTTAGCCTGCGACTTCCCCCCTTATTCATAAACGCGCTATAGGCTTCTGCTAACTTAGTAATCGTTTGTCCTTATCTGTCACTTTGACATTTACCTTTCACAGATAAGGACAAACGATAACTAAGTTAGTTGAAGCCTATAGAGCGTTTATGAATAAGGGGGTAAGTCTGCGTGGAATTAGTATTTTGGGTAGGTAGCTTATATTTAGTGGTATCGTATCTTCGTAGTTAATTTTCATCCTCCTTTTCACATTCTTAAGACTCAGACAGATGGGCGAGTAAGTTCGCGTACTTGCTAGCCGCAAAAAACATGCTTTTAAATTTTTTTTTTCATTGTTCCAGAAATGCCACCTCCCATCTAGCCATGTCAAAACCATGTCAGTGACATGGCTTCCTCGCTGCGCGTGCGACGCTTTGGCCCGGCCGGGGCGTGGTCGGCAGCCATTTGCATTTTGCTTGCATGCCAAGGATACGCGGAGCAAAGATTTGCGATGGAGCCACAGGATCAGGTATAGTTATTTATCACGTCTTTATCCCGGGGTAGACAGAGCCTAGGGTAGTAAAAGGCTTTGTTTGGCTTGATTGTGGGCGCAAAGGGAATCAAAATAGTGATCGGTTGCTAGCATCGCCTATAACATGATTCCTAAGATTTTTGCCCATTCCCTCGATGGGCTTTTACTACATATTTGCGCAGGAAGAGACACAACTGAAACATTCTATGTTTTTCTTTGCTCCCATAGTAGCATGGAAGGAAATACCAATATTAAAGTACCTACATGAAATTTTAAGACAATTCAGTGCTTATAAAACCTGTAGTGTCTGTAAAGTCGGTTTCCGGACGATAGTTTTACGTGATAACGTCATAATAGTACATTACAGACCTAGGGCGGTGAATTCGTAATTGTCCCAGATCGCAGGTGTTTGTGGCCCGAACCGAAGGTGAGGGGCATAAATATGCGATCTGGGGCTTTACGAACTACCGCCCGTGGTTTGTATAAAGTTTTACGTCTTGCCTCGGCCAGGAAGTGAGATTTTCTGTCCGCGAAGCGGGCGTAAAATCCCAATTACGGCCAAGGGTGACGTAAAGAAACATTGATGAAAACTGCTAGCTCTGACGTCACGCGGAACGTGACACTTTTTCGTGCATGCAGCCGGCGTTCATCGATTTATAAGACGTGATCAAGTCAAAACTTGCACAACTACAGAGAATATTAATTTCTGAACGATTTCACTCGATTTTCCTTTCATTTTTCTTTCACCAACTAAACTTTGTACTATCGATTTAAAAACAATCTTAGACACTTAAACGCGACAATCAAACTAATTAGCCCGAAAGCGGTTTTCCTTCAATCACTGCTAATTAACTATTACCCGATTAATTGTGCTAACGACCCGATCATTTCGTATTAATTTAGCTTTTTATGTCGTTTTTTTATTTCGCCTCTATCAATTTTACGACAACGACGTTCCTTAACCTCTAATCTAGTTTTACTTGTTTATTTTAGGGTTCCCTTTCGGAAATAACCATTGTCACTACTAATATTATAAATGCGAAAGTTTGTGACGATGTGACGATGTGAGTGAGTGAGTGTGTATGTTTGTTCCTTCTTCGCGCTAAAACGACTGGACGGATTTAGATAAAATTTGGTACGAAGATAGCTGGTACCCTAGATTAAAACATAGGCTACTTTTTATCGCGGGATAGCGATAAACATTATCTATTGCTAATTCTACGCGGACGAAGTCGCGGGCAGAAGCTAGTTAATAATATTTTAACCGACATTAAAGAACTCTTGATAACTGGCCGTAGACGAACCGTTTAGTTCAAAAATCAAATTCGAAATTCAAAACTTTTTTTTGCAAATAGGCCGCCAAGAGCTTTTTTACAGACTTTTTTGAAACTACCAGCGCATTTGTAAAGACCATCGTGGATGTGTGAGTCGTGTGGGTGTGAGTGTGAGTGGAACCTAGTTTAACAATAACTATACACATAACCCATGATTTTTTACACTCCACGAACTACCAATTTCAACGACAATATAAAAAATTATTTGTACTATCAATACGCGAGTATCTGTTACTTCAAACCCTCATGCTTAAATAACGACACGCACTTAATTTTAATGCACTACTTTACGTCACATCGGGGCGTAAATAGCATTTAACACGCCGCGCTGTTAAATCCCATTTCCTGCCCTAGGGAAGAAAATATTAAGCTAGACAAAGAACCCTCGCGTTATAAGAAGCTTACACTTACCAGTTCACGCTTTATAACATATTTTACGATCATCCTCTATAAGCCTTCTGTAAAAGTGCAGTAATAACTTGTTTATACTTTTACGCTTCTCTATGGATTAGCAATTATTATTTTTATAACAGAATTATTGCGATGATAAAGACTAAAATGGAAGTAGATTGAGCAACTACATAGTATTGTTGTTAGTTGATAATAAAGTGTTATTGTTGCCAATTAATGTTATGAGGGGAAATAACCAATAACCAATTATGATAAAGTTTTGTTGCGCTATAATTATATAGAGCAGACAACCTAATAGAGAGGAATTGTATCTGCAACCCTCTAGTGCTGCGAGTGTCCAAGGATGGTGGTGCTAGCTTACCATCAGGCTTATTTCTTTTCCTTTTCATATAAAAATAAATTCTATGAGATAAAATTAAGCCAAGCCGAAATTGGCGACGGTCGAACAGGTCACTATGGATAGTTAATGTTTAGACATTGTGTAGTGATATTGTATTGCATAGTGAGTGAAACTCGATTAATATTGGTTAAAAATCAGAAAGTAAAATTATTATGTGATCCAAATTCTAATTAATTAAATGATTTTGTGCCGTGTAAAAAATAAAAGAAAAACAACCGCAAAAAATAAGTGTTAGTATATGTCGAAAAAGTCATATGTGTTGCCAGCATTTTATAGCTCCTATTACAACTCTAATTAGTTATTTCCTCTACGGCTATAATGTACTATTTTAGTCTCCATCCGTTGACCAGTAATGGGTTATTGACAATCAATTTTGAATGGCATTTTCCGTTCAATACTTTTTTGTTTTGCAAATGCAAATTATGACATGAAAGCTGTCGATTATTTGTACGTTACTGCTGTAGCAAAAAGTACTATTACATGATCGTTAAGTGCTAATTACTAGACATGGTCAGGAACTGATTTGTCAATGTCAGATTTCAAGGAAAAAGCACATTGGAGTGATGTCTGTCGCGAATAACTTAAAAATTTTGACTTTTTGACATGGGTGCGAGTCGGGTTACCTGCGTGTGGTTAAGAGCTGTGGTTCGTTTTTGGATCCGTCCGTTGGAAGAGCAGTGCTTGCTCCGGTGCACCCTGGGCATCGGTTAATGATCTCCTATAGTCTATTTATTCATACTAGATACTTAATTGACAATTGAAAATGTGAAATTATGAAATAATGATACCAGCTTTTATTGTTTAGTTGTGTACTCGAAACCATCGACAATGTTTGTGGCCTGGATACAAGTGGTTTGGTCATGTTATATTTTTAAGAAAAAAATACGATCATAATCAAGCAAATTTAAAGGTTTATTAGTTTGTTACACTAATACATACAAAAATCTATACTTTTAATTTATCGTTAACTTTCGATAGTGGTGGCATATCACTATTTTTGAATTGAAAAGGTTTGTCAGTTTAGTATCTAGTATGAATTAAATTATAGACTTTAGCAGATTCTGAGAGATATCATTATCCGTTGCCTAAGAGCCCGACAGGGGAGGGGGTCTTTTGACCGTGTTCTACCGTACAACGTTGCCGACATTTTTGTCACAAGATTTTTGACTAGGTACTCTACGCATTTGCACTATTTTGAATCCAATTGCACGAAATTAGTAGTTTTTTTAGCCTATGTCTTTGACTCGCGATGATCACGAATTGCCTCGGCGCATAAAGAGTGAGTTTTTATCTAGAGAAATAAAAATGAACAGCTAAATAGGTTGTTAAGCAAAACTCGAATGCGGTTGGACTTTTGTCCGAGGAAGGTTCTTACGAAAAGAAAAATTGGAAAAGTTGATCGGGAAAAAGTAAAGGAAGAATCTTGGGCTTGCAAAATAGTAATACAAAACGCAACTGACATGGAATAACAAAACGCAACTCACAGCTAAACGTAATGTTCATGTGTGTCCTTTTTCATGTGTTTTATGTACAATAAAGAGTTATACATACATACATACATACATACATGTTGTCTGTGGTGTATGGTTGAAAATTTGACGAATCAGGGCGAGCAGTCGAACAAGGTGCGCTTAATTTTTAAATTCTCTGCTATAAAAAAATAATATTTCTGTGTAAATAATTGTCAATATTATTTGTAAATATACTGTTTGCGTAAAGGGTATAATATAATATATGTAGTACTAGCTGTTGCCAGTGACTTCGTCTGCTAAGAATTCGTTTATCACTATCCCGCGGGAACTACGCAATTTTATACGGGATAAAAAGTAGCCTATGTGCTATTCCAGACTTTTCTTTATCTATGTGCCGAATTTCATTCAGATCCGTTGGGCCGTTCTGGCGTGATTGAGTAACAAACAAACAAACATCCATCCATCCATCCATCCATCCATCCATACTTTCGCATTTATAATATTAGTTAGATAGTTTATAAATGGGTGAAATATTTATAAACTAAAATAAGTACTATGAAAACTAGACACTGGTCACTCACGTATATGTAGTCGTTATGCATTCGCGTAGACATCCGTAAGCCACAACGATGGTGTGATCGAAATGGTAAAACAATAAAAAAGCAGCCAAGTTCGACTCGGACCTGCATTCAGGGTTTTTTACGAGGACTCGAATTCCTTGAACATGTACACATTGCTTAGATTGTTTCTTGTTATTTGGGCAGTGGTGTTTTAATTACTAGAATAGACTAGAATGGACAGAATATTTATTTATTTTACATTATTGTGTAAAATAAATAATAATAATAATAATTATTATTATTAATAATAATTATTAATAAATAATAATAATAATAATTATTATTATTATTATTACAGTAATTGTCACATGTAACAAACTTACAGGCTAAACATAGCAAAAGAGAAAAATATTGTAAATACCTGAACTAGGATACTTAATGTTCCTGTGTCTCAGGTGTATCAGGACTTAAAAACTAATTTAACCCCTGATTCAATAAAATATAATCACATGAAAAACATATTAGATTTGATTCGGTACCTATATAAATAATTACACAATTAGGGATAAAAAAACTTAAAAATTGACGTAAATAATTATTATAGTACCAACAGATCTACTTAGCATTGAAACAGTCATACAATTACTAATAACATTATACATAATATTAGTCTGGTTGCTATTAGGAATAAATTATTATGCACAATAATTCAATTCCACTTAGTTTTGTGTTAGGTACTCTTTTTAGGATAAATACTAAAAACGTTTTTTTCCATGTAAAACATGTTAGTAATTTACATTTTTATGATTATTATTGTGACTCATTCCCAGAAAATTATCTTTATAACCCAGAGATTCTTACAGGTACAGAACTATGAATGAAGAGGCCTTTAAATTACTCTTACTGTTAACTTGTAAATTAAACCAAGGTTATTGAACTTTAAATTTATTTGAGATGTTAACATAAAAATGCTGAGAAATTATTGATTCTCTCATAATCATCTAAACTCCAAAGACACAACAACCAGTGTTGCTAGACACAAATATAATTCTACTGAAAAGGTTAGCCAACCACATTTATGTTTCCTGAACACTTACTCTTTACTTTAAGTGGGGGGATATGTGTGGAGTAGACAGATATAGCGGACAAAATCAGACAGACGTAGCGGCCGTACGGATCCCTAATTATGCACAAAGATACGATCAAATTAAATATTCAGCATTTTGTACGACACGTCAAAGAAATGGTTAACAATTATGTGTTTTGAATATTCATGTAGATTACCGTGATATACATACATGTCTAATTCTTGGTATACATTCGCCGCCATAAATTTAACGAGTTAAGGATCTTTCGTATCAACACGCTTTTTTAAGGCAAATTTTGACACGGTCGTGTTTTATAAACGATGAGAAATAAGCGATTTTAGGTTTTTAATATCTATACTGTAAATAGAGCCCAGAAAATGATTTAAAAAAATTTAGTAAGTAGAACTTTTTTATTACTTAATTGCGATTTTAGATGCGGTCAACTTACATGCATTGCCTTAATAAACATAAATTTACTACAGCCTAGTTTAATGCCAATCGACTAATAAATGGGACAAACATAATGTATAATCGACCAAGAAAGTGTTTTACTATTTTTTATAACATTTCTTCCATCAGAAAAAAAATCAATAAAGCTGATTGTCACATTTACTTGTGAGTGAAAACAGGGTTTGATATTTTAAGCCGTACAAATGACAAATATTTAGGGTGATAAAGGAATTTCTTGGGCAACTACATACACACACTTTCGTAAAACCCATTAGATTCCGAAACATATGATATTGCAAGTTAAATGAAAACTTGTAAAATATCAGACAAGTAGGTAAAGCTACCCCAGCAACGCTCAAAGTAGCTCAACGTAACTCTGAGTAGCTAAACAAAACAAAAAAATACAACCTAATTGAGAATCTTTTTTTTTTAAGTTAGTTAAAAATGTTCAATGTTCTACCACAAGTGAATATTCAAGTTTATCACAACATATACACTGACAATTTATCATCCGCTCCGCGCTTATCTCTCGCGATCCCTCCTTAAAACAGTTTTAATTTGAATTTATAATTACTTTTCACATTTGCATAGGTATTTGTTACATCGTAATGCGCCATTTTGCTATAAGCGGGAGCGAAGCTTAAATGAGTCTTATCAAAAATTGTAGCGTTTAATTTTAGCTCAAAATTATGCTAAACAGAGCGTTTTTATGTGTAGCGCATTGAGTTCATCTACAGAGGTGTTTTAAAATGATTCTGGTATATTTCAACAGGTGAATTGGTTACTTTGTTACGTTAAATATAAATAGGTTTTGAATAGTAAAGGGGTCAAAAGTAGCTCGAAATGGTTTGTGTAAATTTACACACGGCTGCGTTGCCAGTTCATTTAGTTTGAACTTGGCTGGGCACGCTACCGCGCGTCTATATTGAACACTTCTGTTAGACCAGTTAACCAATTTAGAACAACTAAAAATTAGTTAAATCCACTGACGACAAAAATAACGGGTCACTTCCAATAGAAAGGTGTATGAAAAGTGATCATATATTTTTGCTCGTGAGTATAGTTTCGAACTTAGTAGCTTCTATTATAAACTAAATTGAGAAATAAGAAATAAATAAAGAAAGAAGACATTTATTCTCTTTTGCAAGACACAGAAATAGAGCATACACACAATTGTACAAAAATGAAACATAAAACACAGAACATGCAATCAGGGGACTTACAATGACGTCTTCCAGTTTAGGTTCGCTCGCTGTCAGATTCATGCTAAAAGTGACAGCTAAAACTTGAACTGAGTCGTAATTAGGACGTCATGGTAAGAGCCCAGTACCTGAATATGTTAATAATAATGATCTCGTTCCACAGAGTGCCATCATCGGCTCAAGAGTAACGCTTCCATGCCGCGTGGAGAACAAAGCTGGTGCACTGCAGTGGACGAGGGATGACTTCGGACTTGGAACACACAGGAACCTGAGTGGTTACGACCGGTACTCCATGATTGGGAGTGACGAAGAAGGTAAGATAAGACAGATGAAAGTTCAAAAAATTAGATTAGATACTGATAGTCTGAGGAGGAAAATAAGAACCAATGGCAATATAGGATGAGATCAAGTAAAGGGCTACAATCCATCTTAAGCAACATAAATTGTTGATGTAGGGCGTAATCTCTGACCGATTCTACGAATAATCTAATCTAACTAATATTATAAATGCGAAAGTATGGATGGATGTTTGTTTGTTACTCAATCACGGCAGAACGGCCCAACGAATCTGGATGAAATTCGGCACATAGATAGAGAAAAGTCTGGAATAGCATATAGGCTACTTTTTATCCCGGAAAATTCCCGCGGGATAGCGATAAACGAATTCTTTGCAGACGAAGTCGCTGGCAACAGCTAGTTCAGTAATAAAGACAATAAACTTAAAACTAGGTATGAAGTGAAATTGACCCAGGCAGCTGCCCGGTAAAGCTAAGCTTTGCTATGCTGTGCTAAGAAAAAGCTCTCTTATACTGTGTCTTATTGTTCTTTTAAAACCAAATAATTTCTAGCACTGTCTCGTGATTATCGTCGTCTGTCTGATGCCAAATTTACACAATAGCTGTACAAATCGTGTGTTCTTAGAATGCCATTCGGGTTTATCTTGCGGTCTCACTCACTTGGCCTATTCAAATACCTATCAAATCCATAAGAGTGAGTGAGATAGCAAGATAAACCCGATTTTCATTCTTTACAGGTTACGGGTAGACGTAACACTATTTTAGAAATGATATTGGTTGCAAATAAAAAGTATTTAGGGATCGTTGAGTGTTTACAAAAAAAAAAAATTGTTGCTAGTTTACTTATCACCAGAATTGAAACAGCACGGCTAGCACAAGAGCGCATGAGCGCTGTGTTGAGTGCGAGATAGATTAACTTTCTCTTTCTAGAAAGAACAGGGGCCTTACCGATTCAATTCCGATTCTAGCTACGTTTTAGCTGTCATTTTTGACACTTCTAGTATGCACCTGACAGCGATCGAACCAACTTTGGTTCGGAATTGAATTGCATTAAGACGTCCTGGTAAGGCTCCTGTAAGAAACAGACGGTGGTCTATCTCGCGCGTGATACAGTTCTCGCGCGTGATACAGTCCTCGTGAGCTAGCCTTGCAGAGAACAAATATGGAGAACTTCTTCTTCTTTCTCCTGGCTTTATTCTACACTTGGGCCTTCCTTGTATGCTTTCTCCACAAGTCTGCTTTGCGTCGTCAATGCGTCCACCTCCCATGGCTTTGATATCTCTCTCCATGGTGCTCCTCCAGGTGGCGGCTGGTTCAGGGGTGACGCTCTTCTTCCCTCCTCCTTCACCATTACCACCCTCGTCATGTGGTCCTCACTATATGAGAAATAAAATAAATAGATTTAAATGATAAGAAGAACCATTTGAAAAAAGAAACTAATTACAGTCTTGACCGCTTTTGTTGATTTGGCACGAGCTGAATCGTTACGTATATAAATATTTGGGTAAATTACCAACGTTTACATTTATTTTTACATCAGACGTACTAGATGCACGTTTCTATCAGAATTAAAAACTTACAAATTTGAGAAAGTTTATGATAGTCTCTCAAGCCTAACACCACTGCTGGGCACAAGCGTCGCGTTGGACTCTTGTATCCTTAAGAGTGTGGAAGGTAGAGGCAAGAAAATAATGCTGTTGATTGTATTGAGCTTGGTTTAATAATTAATGACATTAGACGCCATCTTACTTACATGCCGTCCCGAAAAATAACGCCATCTATTGGCTCTTGGCTAAATTACTTACTCTATTTATCGACCCTCAGTGAGGTACACAGTATTATTGCCATAAATGTCGTTATTTGCGACACTCAGAATTAAAGGACACTCAGAAATGACCAAAAAGTTTATAACACTGACAATAGTTTCATTATGGACATCTACATTTTAGTGTAATTGTCATACTTTGGCTTAAAAAATAGTACCGTAGCAAAAGAACAGAACACATTTTTAGTATGGATCTGACAGCGAGCGAACATAAACTGAGTCGCATTAAGACGTCATGGTAAGGCCCCAGGTCAAGTTGCGAGATAATTATGCATTCATTTGAAGAGTATAATGAATTAACTTGCTACATTGCAAGCAATAACGCCTGATTCAATCAATTCAGAAGAGTATATTGATACTGTACATAAATCATCGTATACTACACTAATTGTAGCTATTACATCATCCACATAAACTACGAAACTTCTAACATGGAATGAATGTCATTCGCTTAAAAAACGAGCCGCATATTTGTCTAAAAGGACATCTAATTTCCAACCACTAGGCTACCTTTTTTACCTTCTCTTATACCTTCACTTGCCAGCAGTTTATTTATGTATTACAGCTTCCGCAATTGTTCCCAAGCTGCCAAATAAAACATTCATCCAACCTTGAACGCACGTTTCGCATTTTCAATGACGAATACCTACCCGTGAGGCCGTTGACCTGAGGTTAATAATATGTGATGTATGAAATTTTTAAGATGATTTGCAATGCATGGAAATAACATACGTAGAGTGTGGCGCCACGAGGGAAATGTGGGATGCTATTGCTATAGTTGGTCAGTCCAGAGTTATAAAGTTTACTAGCTACGCGCGTAAACATTAATAAACTTTTTATCTTCTGTTTCACTTGTTTGTGCACTGTGGAATTCATATTAAACTACTAGGCCCGTAGTTTTTTCTTTTTGTTTTGTGACGTCTTCAAAAGTTATTTTTTCCCGTCTCTTATTTGATATATCTTCGCATCGATTAACGTCTTGCACATAATCATCTTTATCTAGTTCTTCCGTTTCAACTTCATTATGAATCTCTTCTTCTAGTTTCTTTTGTTTCTTTGAGCAAAATTTTACTTTAAATGGATATCGACGTGCGAACTGGTATTCCAGAAAAAATATGAAAAGAGGAGGTGTTCTTATAATGTGTAGAGAAGGTATTAGTTTTAAACCCCTCCTTTTCTTAAAAGAACTACAGATGGACTATAATTTTGAATGCTGTGGTATAGAAATTGTGGAACATAACTGTATAATCATCTGTATATATAGAATACCAAACTCTGCCGCTGACATTTTTCTTAACCAATTAGAAATTTTACTTTATAAACTAAGAGTGAAAACAAAAAAACAAATTATTATTACAGGCGACTTTAATATTAATATACTTAAAGAATCGAATACAGCATTAGAGTACCACAGAATCGTGCAAAATAATAATTACATAGTTCATATAAATGAGCCGACTAGACAGAATGCTTGCCTTGATCAAATAATAAGTAACGTACCAGAAGCAACAGGGGAATTACATTCCTTGGGTTTGTCAGATCATAACACGGGTCAAATTCTCAAAATTCCTATTAAAAACAAAGTAACACATAATCCATACAAATTAGTCAAAAAACGTGATTACAGCAAAGAAAATATAATGAAATTTCAAGATTGTATGTTAAATGTATCCTGGAACGATGTGTACAATGAAACAGATCTAAATGCAGCTTTTAACTGTTTTCATGATGCGCTGACCCTTTTTTATGATCTGTGCTTCCCATTTAAAATCATAAAAATAAAAAATAAACTTATACAGCCCACATGGTTAACTAAAGGTATTAAAAAATCTTCGCACACAAAACGGAAATTAAGATTTAAATATTATACATCTCGTGATAAAATTGATAAAAAGAACTATCGTAAATATACGAAAATATTCAAAAAATGTATTCATGCAGCTCAAAAATTTTCAAATATTAAATATATTAGTTCATCAAAAAACGTATGTAGGGCAACGTGGGATATAATTAAAGATCACACAGGAAATAAACCTGAAGAGCAAAAATATATAAATAAAATTGTTGAAAACAATAACATAATTAGCGATCCAAATGAAATTGCAGAAAAATTTAATGAATACTTTATAAACCTGACAAATGATAATAATATTTCTAATAAAATAACTGACATCAAATATACGCAAATAATTGAGAAACAACATGATAGTATGTATTTATTTCCTACGAATGAATCAGAAGTATCAAAAATAATTAAATCGCTTAATAATACGTCAGCTGTAGGTTTTGATGGTATTTGTACAAGCGTCCTAAAACAAACAGCGGATGCACTAGCACCTATTCTAACATACCTAATAAATCTGTCTTTTTCCGAAGGGATTTTTCCGGATCGGTTAAAACTTTCTGTAGTGAAACCAGTTCACAAAAAAGGAGACAGAGATAAAATGGACAATCATAGACCCATTTCATTAATACCAATTTTATCGAAAGTAATTGAGAAACTAATGCATAATAGAATTATCGGATTTTTAAATAAATACAATATATTAGCAACACAACAGAATGGTTTCCAAAAGGGAAAATCTACAACATTAGCAGCCTTTAATCTAGTCAAAGAAATAACCAACAACATAGATAATAAACTACCAACTACAGCAGTTTTCTTTGACATGAGCAAGGCTTTTGATTTTGTTCCCCATAATCTTCTCCTGCAGAAGTGTGAAATCTATGGCATCCGTGGGATTGCGAAAACTTGGGTACATAGTTATCTTAGTGAGAGACACCAACAAGTGGAAATTAAAAGTATAAACACAAATGGAGAAGAAACTACTCATTTGTCTAATATTAAACCAACTAGATTAGGTGTCCCACAAGGCAGTATCTTAGGCCCTTTATTATTTTTGATTTTTATTAATGATCTGCCTCTTGTTACGCACCATCATTGTACACTATTTGCTGATGACGTCTCAGTCATTATAACTGGTAAAAATAGGGACACTTACAATAATGATATTAATGAAACTGTTAATAAGATAATTATGTGGCTAAAAGACAACAATTTAAAAGTAAATTTAAACAAAACTACATATGTTCAATTTCGGAACAGAAGTGCAAATGTCGAAAACATTGTAGTGTCATACGAAAACCAGGTTATAACGGAATCAAATGAGACAAAAATTTTAGGTTTAATCATAGATAATCAGTGTTCCTGGAAACATCATATCAAGAGTATGGTAGGCAGGGTAAATCGCTTTGCTTATGCACTATGGAGACTAACGAAGATTGCGGACGAACAAACAGCACTAAAAGCCTATCATGGTTATGTTGGTTCTATACTAAGATATTGTATACTGTTGTGGGGAAATTCAGTAGATGTAAACAGAATATTTATTGGGCAAAAGCAATGTATACGTGGCATATGTGATGCCCCCCCTCTAGCATCTTGCAAACCACTTTTTAAAAGACTAAATTTATTGACAGTCCCTTGTTTATATATATTTGAAATATGTAGCTTTGTAAAATCTCATCCAGAATATTTTAAAAGGAAGGACCAGGTGTGTCATTTCAATACCAGATACCCAAATAAGCTAATTTATCCTAAAACGAACACGCTTTTGTATCGCAGAAACTGTTTTCCAATGGCAATACGGATATTTAACAAGCTGCCTAAGAACATAGCTGAGTTGCCCCTAAGTAAATTCAGATTTAAATTATTTCAATGGCTTAAAGACAAAACATTTTATTCAATCAAAGAATACTTAAAATGAATAATTGTAATTGTAATGTAAATAATTGTAATTGTAATGTAAATAATTGTGATTTTAATGTAAATAATTGTAATTGTAATGTAAATAATTGTGATTGTAATGTAAATAATTGTAATTGTAATGTAAATAATTGTAATGGTAGTGTAATAATTTATAGTAACATTCATATTTTAATTTATTTCAATTTATTGTTTAATAATAATGAAAACTGTAAAATGTGCTAAGTATTTCAAATTTCAAACTACATACAAAAACCACTTTAGAAAATAAGATAATGTTTGCATGCCAATTTATTTGGTTAGACGTGTCACTGGACATTAATACTAATTACTTACTAGACCACTTTTTTACCATGTCTAAAGCAAAATAAATTATTTCATTTCATTTCATTTCATTTCATTGAATTGTTCAATTCCCCGACTAGTTATTAATAGGTACCTAGTAAACTCATTAGTTGAAGTACTAAGAACTACCATACGGAGCCAAACACTTTATTGTCTTTTGTTTTAAGAAACTTAAAATAAGCCACGAAAAAACGTGACGAAAAATAATGCGTACGCGCTTTCTAGATTGATGATTGATGCTTTTTAGTAGGTTTTGGAAACGGTTGTGTTTATAAAATTTGGCACATTTCACGATTTGGTATTTTTAAAGAAATATGTTGTAATAGTAGTTAGAAGCTTGGTTGAAAGCCCATACAATCTAGTCATCATTAAGCTGATTAGTGCTTTCTAAGCTGATATTTGCATTAAAATGAGTTGAACAACTCGAATTTGATTTCAATTCCAGATCACCTTTTTTATGATCTGTCACGAAATAATACTAAATACTAAAAGTTTATTCATTAATAGCAATTGTACATAATACAATGCAAAATGACTATAGGGATGGACGCACGGCAGTGCCCCCGCCAAGTCGACCACAGCCAGTACCATCGTTTTCTCGAATCGAATCACAACACGTTTTGTCACCCCTTTAACAATTTTAATAATTTAACGTGTTCCATTCCTAGACATAGCTATTTGGGCGGCTACGCAATAGGCCGTTTTACTTTTAGGCGTAGGTGTTTCAAAAACATTAAAAGCACTCGTTATGGGAACTAAAATAGAAATGTGGAATGTTTTAGGACGAAACGTTTAAATTAGATAGGTATCTAAGTGTATGAAATACCTATTTCATAAAGCTAGAGTTTCGAGCAAAGCGGCTCTGGCGTCACTGACGCGGCGATACTGTCGCTGCGATACTGTCGCTGCGACAGTGCGATAGGTAGTATTATGCAGTATGAAAATGTATGAAGGAACTTCCGAGCGCAGCGTCACTTACTGCTGCGACAGTGACGTTGCGCTTGGAAGTTCCTTCATACACATTAATACTATCGCACTGTCGCAGCGACAATGTCGCCGCGTCAGTGATGCCAGAGCCGGCTTTGCTCGGAAGTCTAGCTATAAAGATGTTACACATCCATTATAAGGGTTTCATAGTCAAAATGTATTTCCAACCTTCTGGATATAATTTCGTCGCGCTTAATGTTTGTATTATAGTACTCTCGTAGTCACTTAACAATTAGTTATTTGCATCTGTTTTTTTCTAAATAAACTAAAACCAAGTCCTTAGACCAGAAATAAAGATGATCTCATGATGCGACGTCAGATCACAGGAATGATAACTAAGAAACGTATGATAGTGATAACAGTTGATCACGACCCCACTATAAAGAGTGTAACGACTAAAAAGAAGAAGAACAAGAAGATGGTGCCAAGAGGCAGTTAGATAACTCTGTTTAACTTGCGGTCGCGGAATTAAGAGGTTCGTCTTTATTTCAAGTTCAAGTTTCCTTCTTCTTGTTACAGGAGACTACTCCTTGGACATACGAGACGTGACTCTAGAGGACGACGCCAAATACCAGTGCCAAGTCAGCTCGGGACTAAATGGTAAGTCTTTATAATCTTCATCACAGTATATAACATCTAAGAATAGATGTTGAACTCTGGGACTGCTAGCTTGCGATGGATGGCAGGGTGGAAGAGTTGATGTCCATGATTTGACTTTTTGACAGGATTTACTTCCAAAAACAATCAAAATCCTACTAATATTATAAATGCGAAAGTTTGTGATGATGTGACGATGTGACGATGTGAGTGAAGTAGTGTGTATGTTTGTTCCTTCTTCACGCTAAAACGACTGGATGGATTTGAATAAAATTTGGAATGTAGATAGCTGTTACCCTAGATTGAAACATAGGCTACTTTTTATCCCGAATAATTGCATAAATCCCGCGGGATAGCGATAAACATGTTTAAAAATTGCTAATTCTACGCGGACGAAGTCACGGGCAGAAGCTAGTTAAGAATAAAAAAAATTAGACAGAACAAATGGTCGGTTGAGGCCGACAGGTTCTCGTGTGGAGACCGCGGTACGGCAAACCAACGAGGTGGACCAATGACTTAGTCTTGGTTAAAGACGCGGGTGCCTGGTGGATGAGCCGCTTCCAACCGAGGCAATTGGAGATCTATGGGGGAGGCCTATGTCCAACAGTGGACGTCCTATGACTGATGTGATAATGATAGAATAGAATAGAATAGAATATATTTATTTGCAAAGAATAAGTAGATATAACAATGTCATTGGGTGGCACAGAGACAAGACGAAGAAGAAGACGAAGGAGGAGAAGAGTTGGGTGGAAGAGAGAGTGATGATGATGACGTGAGTTTTTGAAGGTATCCATCATCCTATTTGTTTCAGGGGAACCGCCCATACGCTCTCGCTATGCGCAGCTGAGCGTGCTAGTAGCGCCGAACCCGCCGCGCATTATACAGGGTGCGTTCATAGACGCCACAGAGGAGCAGCCTGTAGATATCGAGTGTGTTTCGCTCGGTGGGAAGCCTGCTGCTGAGGTAATCATAGACAAATGAATAATAGAATACGTACGTAGACACATAAATCACGTAGACAGACGCTACGTTTTGCCTGATTATAGATGGGTATAGGTGGAAAAACATCAACTATTTACACACACACGAATCACGTCTTTTTACCGTACGGGGTAGACAGAGCCAATGGTATTAATACCTACATGCCACGATTAGCAAGATTGTGGGCGTATAGGTGAAAAGTGGAATCAAAATAGCTAGGGTTGCCAGCCGCATCGCCTTAAAAGCCTTAATAGCTTAAATGAATATTCTAATACATACATAAATACATAAAACACATCTTATCACTTACGGAGTAGACAGAGTCTAAGATAACAAGACCTAAAGGCTACGTTTAAGCATGATTGTGGTCGTATAGTTTACCCGCTGACAGCTATTGACTTGTTATACCTTTAACCCTTTAATTAGTTACTTCGTGTCTTTTCTATTCTAAATCGTTCTTTTATTTTTAGATCACGTGGGTTGATCGCAACCAAGCAGTCATCAAGAAACACGTGGAAAATTCAGTGGAACTGTTACCAGATGGCCAAAGATTTAAAACAAGGTAAGTAATGTAAGAATAACATTAGGTAAAAAAAACCCCACGCATAAATCAAGTAGGTAATACCTAAATGAAAAAATGTTTCAATTTTATGCCGAATACTCTTCATACTCTACTGAACCGATTTTTATCCTGAGTCGTAATAATGCAACGGTAGCGGAGTTTAGTAGCAAGTAGCCCTCATAATTAATGTAATACAGGTAATTTTGTATGGATTCTGGGCCGAGTTGAGTGCCGCTAGCCGTTAGAAGTACCGATGGTTACGCGTATCGATACCATTGGTAAACTAAAATAGATCGTTAGTATTGATCCTTGACGAATAAAGTATCTACAGTACAGTCACCAGCATAAATAAGTGATCATTTTTGTACCTTGTCGCTTTCAGTCGTTACATGATTTCGTATGGTTTTTCAAACATGACTTTAAAGTGACAAGGTTCAAAAGTGATCACTTATTTATGCTGGTGACTGTACAGTGGCGTGGCGTCAAATATATCAGAAGGCAAGCCAAAGGGAACTTATCTAGCCTTTTCCTCTAATTCTGCATAATAAATTGCCCAACTGCCTTAAAATAGGCAAGCCAGTGGGAATCGAGTTCTATGGACGCCACGCCACTGCTACAGTATAAGCATTATTAGATACGACACTATCGATAAAATTTCATCACAGTCTTCGCCTTACACTATACATACATACATACATACATATCGTCACGCCTCTTTCCCACACACTATACATACATACATACATATCGTCACGCCTCTTTCCCACAGGGGTAGGCAGAGACTACTTTACTTTGTTCCACTTGCTACGACCCTGACATACTTCATACATGCTCGTCGGTTTCGGGTACTCTTGACCTGGCCTTTTTCCAAAACGTCCCCAATTTGATCATGGAACGTCCGCCTAGGCCTTCCCCTCCCAACGCACCCATTCACACTCTCCGTATAAATCTGTACACACCTCATCCATCCTTACACTATATTATGGCATATTCCGATAAAAATGATTTTGCGACGACTAGTCTACTTAGTCCCACCAGACCCTACACCAACCCGACGGGAGCGGATCAGAATACATAAAGTTTAAAATGTATAATGGTTTAAAATACATAATGGTTCAAAATCTATAATGCTATTTTCTGTAAAACTGTTAGCTAAATAAAATTTTTTGATATCGTAATTCTATAGAATGGTTTAGGTTAGGTTAGGTTTGTTTTATAACAATCCTGTTAATTTGTCACTTTCTGAGAAAATCGCATTTTTTTTAATTTTTTTTACATATAATAGGCTTACGTTTGACCTCAATCCCGCTTGGTGGAAGGCGAAGATGAGGCCTAAGATGGTACACGTTTGCCTAGAAGGTGTCTGTTCACTTTGGCCTTAAAGATGTCCAGATTAAAGCGTTCCGGAAAAACTGACTTCGGCAGAGAGTTCCACTCCTTAGCTGTCCGCATAATGAAAGAGGAGACAAACCGCTTTGTATATTTTGAACCATTATGTATTTTAACCCATTATACATTTTGAACTTTATGTATTTTAATACGTACCCCAACCCGACAGTTGCCACCCGTCACTCGTCGAGTTTGTAATGTGAATAGAATTGTCGCGTCTCCGACAATTGTCGCGTTAGTGTAGGGGCCAGAGTCATAATCAACATTATAACTGTCACAGATCCGTACTGCGGTTAACTCCGAGCAAGGATCACCACAGGCAGACCATCACGTGCCAGGCTCAGAACACCGCCGACCGCGCCGCCAGGATGGCCACTGTCCACATAGAGGTACTATACATAGTTATAGAGGTATAGGCATTTAGATAATAGTGTCGTAGTGGCCAGTATTGCCACCTTGTTTTCATTCATCTATATCTATAAGAGCCACTTGCACGGACCAGGGTTTACGACTTAACCCCGTGTTAGATACCCGGGGCTAAGTAGTGTCAAAATGTATGGAACTGTCAAACCTAGCCCCGATTTAGCGTTTTAATTTTTTAACTTTGGTAAGTATTCGTAGTTGGTGACGTGGCTATAGTATTCCAGTAGATTGGGTGCCTTAACCTCTACAAAGAAAGAAGAAGCTTGGATCAGTCTGGAAGCAATAACATCCTATCCATAACATAAAACAATAAAATAGATTCAGATCATTAGCTTGCGTCATGGATAATAAAGACCCTATTTAAAGAATACAAATACAACCAAATATTGTACAGTCACTTATAAGATACCTAAAAGTCACATTACTACAATTTCTAGATCCTTTGGTCGCCATGGAGACTAAACCAGCTACATATCCTATACAAAAACGTTGCCAAACTGTCGCCAAGTGTGTGTAGCTATCGACGTCGACGTGACGTCCCAGTGAGACGAGTCCTTAAATTAGCTTAAAACACCCTTAGATATGCGTATTTAGGGTGCAACCACACCGCCGCTTAAAAAACGGTGACGTTACGGAATCGCAACAAAATGTATGAAGAAACTGTGAGAAAACGTGACGCATACGGCACGTCACTGCGTATGCGCGGCGGTTTGGGCGCACCCATTTTGCGCATATTTGACTTAAAGAAAACGTAGTCTTCAATATACCATTAAAGTATTAAAACTTCTTCCAGCCTATATATGCGTCCTGCTGGACACAGGCTTCCTCACATTCTGAAAGGGCTTGGATTATTCTTAACACATGGGTTCAGTGCGAATTGGGAACTTGACATATTTCATTGAATTGCTATACTGCGTGCAGGTTTCTCACGATGTTGTTTCTTTACCTTTAGCTATAATATAGTTTTTTTAAATACTTAAACTAGATCATATAGATCTTGTATGTTATCAAAAATAATCTTATCACTTATTTTTCCATTCAGGTTCGATACGCACCCAAAGTGAAAGTGTCCATCAAGTCTGGGGACGCTAACGGGAGGTTTCCCGAGGGTTCTGACGCCCGCGTCAAGTGCGAAGTTGACGCCAACCCCAAGGCACAGGTGTACCGGTGGTACATCAACAACAACCCTGTTGTTGGGGACTATACTGACGAAATGGTGAGTACCGTAATAGTGAATAGCCACGCGACAGGTAAAGCGCCAAGTGTGAGTTTGATGCCAACTAGAAGGCCGTGTACCGGTGATACATCAACAACAACCCTGTTGTTGGGGACTGTACTTACGAAAGGGTAAGTACCGTAAAAGTGAATAACCATGCGTCAGGTGAAGCTTCATGTGTGAGGTTGACGCCAACCTCAAGGCACAGGTGTACCGGTGGTACATCAACAACAATCCTGTTGTTGAGGATTATACTAACGAATTGGTAGGTAAGTACCCTAACAATAATGGATGA
Organism: Pandemis heparana; assembly: GCA_963854515.1. Lineage (NCBI taxonomy): Eukaryota > Metazoa > Arthropoda > Insecta > Lepidoptera > Tortricidae > Pandemis > Pandemis heparana. The sequence goes on from OY978031.1 coordinate 5,190,659, forward strand.
CGGATGCAGTGCTGTGAAATAAATGAACCATTCACGTTTTAAGTCGAGTATTAAATAGGTACTCAACATGTTACGTACTAATTCGAAAAGAATGCTTCGCGTCAATCTTCATTGGAGTGATCGTTTTTAGTTTTGAACATAGTCAGAGTCCGGGTTGTAGGACCTCGTGCTAAGTTCGTTCAGACCGCTACCACCATCTTACTCACTAATCCTGCCGGTAAGCAGGTACTTGCGCTGCTGTGTTCCGGCGTGGAGAGTAAAGCCTTGAAAATCTTGAAATTACTGGCACTCGAGTTATTCCATGTTAGCCCTAGAAGGACTACCCTTGTTGTTGCGGGTGTCTATTGGTTATAGTGAGCATTTACCATCAGGGGACGCGCTTGCTCGTTTGCCTACCATTTTATGAAAATAACATTGGGTAGCAATCCGGGAGTGCCGGCAGAAGTGAAAATTAAACCTCTTCCTGCTGGCTGCTGTCCTAGTACTCGCGTAAGCGCCCTGCGCCGCCCTACGTAAAATGTCAGACGGTCCGGTGACCCTGACGCGAGTTTAACATTTTTTACCCATCCCAAAAAGTGCTCAGCGACGCTAAAGAAGTTTTGACTTCAAAAAAATACCGCGAAGGTAATGATTTTCAATTATATATGAAGCTTTTTGAACATTTATCAATAACAATTATTTCACCTTCTGAAATTGAAACTACCGAGCTTTACAGCTCGCACTCTGCTCTGCGTCATTAATAATTTTAATGATTTACGGCGCGAGCGTCGTTAATTCAAGCATTATTTTATCTTTCTGGTACACTCACTATTCACGAGTTTATCCACCTGATGTTTATAAAATTGAAATATGACGTGCTTTTTTATGAGTCATACAAAATTTCAACGAGCTTTGCAATAAGCTTTGTGAAAGTTTTCGATCATAACATACGTCTCGAACGCGTTCGCGTGAACGTCGCAATTGCTATAGAAAAATTGGCAGCGCCACTTGCGGATCGGAACGTCAACAAACAGGGGCCTTACCATGACCATGATGTCGTAATGAGATTCAGTTTAGGTTCGCTCGCTATCAGACTAAAAATGACAGCTAAAACCTGAACTGAATCGCAACTGAATCGCATTAAGACGTCATGGTAAGGCCTCAGTTCACATATTATTTGTTTTTTATCCTACTTTTAGAGTAATGTAATCCTACTAATATTATAAAATGTGAAAGTTTGTGAGTAGGTATGGAATGTATGCGTGTATATTTGTTACTCTTTCATGATAAATCGGCTGAACAGATCTGGATGAAATTCTGATATGGCACGCCTGATTAAGGCATGGGCCGGTTTTGGCTTCCCAAAACTTTTTTTTTCTTTTTTTTCTATTATTCTTGTTAGCGGAGACCACTACATTCATACATACATAAATCATGTCTTTATCCCTTAAGGGATAGACATAGCCGAAGGTAACAAGACCTAAAGGTCACGTTAAGCATACCTAATTGTGTGTGGAATGGAAAGGCTAATCCAAATAGCAACTTCCATGCTGGGGCCTTACCATAACGTCCTAATTCCGACTCAGTTCAAGTTTTAGCTGTCACTGTTAGTATGAATCTGACAGCGAGCGAACCTGAACTGAAACACATTAAGACGTCATGGTACGGCCCCTGGTCTGGGAACAAAGAAAAAGCAGAATGTACCAGTTGCTTCTCTTCCCGCGTGGATGGTAAAACCCCGTCGAGGGAATGACCGAAAATCTCAGAAATCATAATAGGCGACGTAGGTATAATAAAAATAAACTGTAATAATCATACTGTAACTTTAAAAACTCATAAACAACAAACAACACAACAACAAATATATAAAAAACAACAATAAATACACAAAACAACAACAACAACAATAAATACTTTGACTTTTGTCTTTGATAGGAAATCATTCGCGGACCATATTTTGGCTGGCTTCTGCCAACTACTACTACTGCTACTGGTTAAAGAAAGAAGAAAGAAAGAATACTTATTTATTCGTTTTTGCAAGACACGCAAATATAAAAGCATACACACAATTTTATAGAAAAAAAAAAACAAAAGACAGACGCGAACACGTTGAAGACGTATTTTATGATGCAAAACTTTACTAAGCTAAAAGAACGCTCTAGAAGTAAACTGCAGTAGATTACACGCTTAACTGTACGTTATGAGCAGTACATGTTCATTTTTCAGTGGAACGCCTTTTAGTTTATGCATGATAGCTCCCATGAATAGTGAAATTGCGATATTGCAAATTTTGCAAACTTAATGCTGTGCGGGGGATGAATTAAAGTAGTTTTTACACGAAATTACCTCTGCAATATTTTTACAGAGATTATGAGTTTGCGCGAAGTTGGAAGAGGTTCGAAGTTTTTTAATGGATTATCTTTTTACTTGTTCGAATTTTCAATATCCGGTACGACTGGTCTGTACATTGTACAAAGTGAAAATAAAGTATTTGATTTATCATCGTAATTCAATTATACTCTCTTGAAGGTAAATTAAGTAAATCTGAATAAAAGTGCGACCACACCGACGCTTAAAAAACAGTGACGTTACGGAATCGCAACAAACTGTATGAAGAAACGGTGAGAAAACGTGACGCATACGATACGTCACTGCGTATACGCGGCGGTTTGGTCGCACCCTAACTCATAGATATCACTTTTAATGTAAAACTATCGTGAGATTCAAGCAGTGAAATAAACGGACCACACACATTAAAATCGATTTTTTGACGATAGTAATAATGACGATAAAAACGAGGGTAGTTTCAAGTTGGCACCTTAGCAGATGCTTCGTAAAGACACTACAATTAGTCCGAAACATGTCGGGATTAGTTGTAGAGAGACAAACTGAACTGATTGTAAGTTTTGTGTCTGAGTGTGTTACATTTACATTAATTACACAATATTTATGAAAGTTTTTGGTCCGTAGATAATCTTCAATGTGTCCCGGAAGTACCACAATGCCGTGGTAAAGTGCGAAGTCAGCAACACCGTGGGTAAAAGCGAAGAAACTGTCACATTGGATGTCACGTGTAAGTAACACTACTCACCGCTAACTCCAACCCTGTCACTCCACTTGGCGTTACGTGTTCGCGTTGCGCTATTGGCATCTTCGTCGGATACGCCAGAAACAATTATAGTGCATTCCCTTCACTCACGCAAATATTTGGATAAATACGCCAAGTGGAGTGCCAGTATAACGCTAACTTGCTGAAATATATTCCGAAAAAAATCTAAGAGACCAGTTAATACAGTTGTTTGTTTGCTATATAAATTATCACGTTTTTATGTCTCCTTCAGATCCCCCAATCTTCCGAACGAAGCCAATCGACGTGGAGGCGGAACTCGGCTCCAGTGTGACCCTGAGCTGTGATGTGGACGGCCAGCCTCGGCCTGAGATACGCTGGCTGCTTCATGAGCCTGGTCGCATCGGGGTAAGTGGCTACCATGCTTACGAAACCAAAAATGCGTATGTACTATGAAGAGATTTATGAATGTGGATGCAGCGAAAGAGGTATGTCAGGATCGTAGCAAGTGGAAGTCTCTGCCCATCACTATGGGAAAGATTCGTGATGGTTATGTCTGCACCCAAAAAGGAAGCGATGGGGATATTTTAAGGCCTAATTGATTAAGAAATGGAGAATGCAGCACCATATTTCTCGCTGATGAAGTTCTGATAAAGAGGATAATATTGATGCTTCTTTAAATAAATTGAAGAAATAATGTTTTCTTTTCTTTCAATAGCCTATTATAGTGTCCCACTGCTGGGCAAAGGCCTCCCCTTCTTTCTGCCACTCATCCCTGTCAAATCCGCACTGGACTCACAATGGGAACTCATAGCCCAAACTTTCTCATTCTGATCTTAGGAGGCCTTTGCCCGTTTGCCCGGCAATAGAATGTTTAGTGACTGAAAACAAGAAGAGTTGAAGTGTATGACTTGTGTTCTGATTTTGTTTCTACCATTTCTAGGGCCTTACCCTTACCATGAAGTCCTAATTCCGACTCAGTTCAAGTTTTAGCTGTCACTTTTAACGAGTCTGACAGCGAGTGAACCTAAACTGAATCGCATTAAGACGTCATGGAAAGGCCCCTGTACATTTCTCAGTTTAAACTTATTATTTTTTAAATTTCGAGTTCTAATTTAAAATTGATTGACGAGTATCAATAATTATCAATTTTATGTGAACGTGTAATACTTTCCAGCAGGTTAAGGGGAAGGCTCCAAACTTGAAGATTCAAGTGAAAAACGAAACGGCAGGGAGGTATATCTGCAAAGCTACTGTCGAAGGCTACCCTGAAATTGAAAGTGAAGCGACAGTCTTTATAAAAGGTACAGATTCTTCATTTGTTAAATTTATGGATGACAATACAGAAAAGCTTTAAGTTTTTATAGTAGAATCAACTGTAACTATTAATTTGTCAACAGGAACTCCAATAATTATGTCAAATAGGACACAGTTTGGCTCCGAAGGGGATATAGTAAGGATAGAGTGTGCATCTCTTTCCGTTCCCAAGCCTGATGATATTCGATGGTTCTTTGAAGGTCGAGAAATTAATTCCATACAAAATCCGGTAAGTTTGAATTGTGAAGATGACGCTAAAATGTTAAGCTGCTCTCGTGGTCTGTGGCAATAAAATTGGTGGCTTTGTGGTTTTCATATGTTTACAAAATATTAGGAGGCCCTTGTACAAGAACGTCACTCACACAGTGACAAGTGACATTACTTCGTTCAATCCATTCGTGACAGCTCTTTTGAATCGACCTGTAGTTATTTTACTTTTTCTTGCTATCGCATTGACACGTTTAGCTTTATCTATGAACAGTTGTAGACCATTATGTTCATGACGAATATCTATATATATATATTTTTGTTTTAGGATTACGCGACCTTAGAAGAAACTATGCCTGATGGTATAATCAAGTCGACTTTGGTAATCAGAGCGAGTCAGTCCAAGCATTACGGATTGTACAACTGCAGTGTTACCAACGAGTATGGAAATGCCAATGCTGCCATCACTCTTAAGCCTCTAAGTAAGTCGAGGGCCTTTCTTACGTTCTTTTACTATAAGAACTTGGCCTCCCTTTGAATTCTTCTTGGTTTCTAGTAAATAGTAGTAGTTCAAATTAAACCACATATCAACTTTCCAGAAACTCTACCTCTCTTCATAATCTTGATCGGAGTTACTTCTGGAATCATCATATTCTCTGCCTTCATCATCCTCCTAGTCATCTGCAACAGGAGAAGAAGGCAGAAGAGCCAGCAAATGAGCGAGAAGCCTGATGTTACTGTGACAACTTGCGATATGTATAACAAGGAGAGCGATAGGAGCTCGAACATCAGCGATCTGAAGTTACAGTTGCCTCATGGTGATGGGAGTTATGAGTTGGTGAGTATTTGTTTATAGAACAGTATTTTCAATTTCATCTCGATTCAATGATCCACTGTATTACCTAGCGGCGGGGCATAGCAATAAACTAGTATATTATTTTGAAACAATTGCTTTTACTATTTCGTGACTTGAAGTTAGTTATATTTCCACGACATTTGTTTGTGTTCGGTGCAGTGTTAGTGTTAGTTAAACCTGTTTAAAACTTACACATGTGCCACACGGATATACTATAGCTGTCTTGTACGAAATATCGCAAAGCACAATTGGATCTAGTTCTGGATCATTACCAAATCAAGGTCTAATTTTACTGGTCTTCTTCACCTTCGGTATCGGTACCATAAAGAATATGTAAGAGCGTACCCGTATTGACCAGCAATTATTTTTCAGGACTACACAAGTTCAGACCGTTCGGACTCCAAGCTGCAGTCAGGTCTGCCCTTAGCTGGTCCTGTGACGCTTCCCAGCATACGACACGACGACCCTCTGATGCAATTCAGATATAGCAACGATTATTCTGATCCAGCGTACCACGATTCTTATTATAAGGTTTGCTATGTCTCCATCCTCGTCTTATCTTCTTCTATTCGTCTTCCTAGTATATTCTTTCACTGTTGAATTGCCTCTTGCCTTTGCCTTGGCCTTTCGAGTTTTGCTGTTGTGCCTCTAGCAGCTTAAATTTACATTATTTAAGTAGAATATAAACTGGCTTCCATGCAAATAGGGTTCATGTGAACCTTATTTATACTTGTGAATAAACACTGAATTAAAAAAAGCAAACCGAATTTTTTAAAAAATATGGATTTGTCAACTTAGCTATGTGTATTAGTCTAATAAAAGTCTAACCCTTTTATTCATAAACGCTCTATAGGCTTCTACTAACTTTGTATTAAATTTGATCGACAGTCATTTGACAAACGTATCTTTGGACAAACAATTCATTTGACAACCCCTTAACATTTGCCAAACCGTATTTGCTTATAAAAATCGTGAAACCTTCAGGCGTACCTCACATTAGTTTAGGTTTGTTTTGTAAGTAAATTAAGTTTGTCGAACGATGCATTCGATCAAACGTTTGTCGGTGAAACATTAGTGAAACTGTTCGAGCGCGTTCTAATTGACGTTATTGTGTACAGAATCCCAGTGGTTACGTGTACGACTACCCTCACGGCTATACACCGCCGAACAATTTGAGGGTACAATCGCCGACACAGCTCGATGTTCCAGCCGCTAACAGGTTGGTGCATGAGTGTACTGATGTAGGCAAATATAGTAGTAGACTGGATTGATTATAGAAGATAGTGAGAGAAATTGCCCTGTAGTTAGTTAATGGTGAGATATGATTAAGTATAATTAGAATTGCATTTTCTGTTACAGTCATTTTAACTTTTGTCCATGGGCCTTACCATGACGTCTTAATGCGATTCAGTTTAGGTTCGCTCGCTGTCAGATTCATACTTAAAGTGACAGCTAAAACTTGAACTGAGTCGGAATTAGGACGTCATGGTAAGGCCCCGTCTTAATTGTAATTAATGTAACAAATAATTTAGTCAAATTGTTTGACTGTATCCAAAAAATATTTTAGGTACACAATAAATAGATTACAGTAAAACAACGAAAGATAAATGACGTTCCTACAATATGCATCCAAAATTGGATCAATAGGCTTATTGTCTAACTCGCTCGCAATCGCCATCGTGTTCACTTTGACAGTTCTTGTATGAATGTGACAGCTAGCTGATTCCGATGCCAATTGTCAGCCCATACATTAACTGTCAAAATGAACACGATGGCGATTGCGAGCGAGTTAGACAATAAGCCTACTGGTTCGAGAAGGCTACCAAGTACCTATAATATATAAAAAAAAAAACAGGACATCTTCTAATAAAATTTTGCTAATTTTTAGCCAAATTTCAGCGTAACTTTCAAAAGCGTAGTAGCCAAATAAATGCACGCTTACCTAAAGCATTTATTTCGTTGCTTGACCCATCTTACTATTTTTTACGTCTTCACGAAGCCCTAATATCCTACTTATTGTGTCTGCCCCCAATAAACTCGGTATAATGCTGCGCGGGCGAGCTACATTCCGGCAAGAAGTTGCCTAGTAAATTTCTGCAATGTTTTTGTGTACTTCTACTGCATTAACTAGCGATATTTTCCCATCCAGGTCACTACAAGGTTCATTGACGCGTAGCATCGACACAGCATCTACGTTGCCCTTGTCAGCCGGCAATGGATCGCAGAACAACTCTCTGCAACGAACGACGAAGCCCCAAGACGAGACAGATGCAATCAATAATTTAGGCTTGCCGGTTGGTGGCGACAGTAAGTGGGAACGTTATTGTTTTGATTAAAGACAGAATTTTGTTAAACAAATTAGTTGTGAGGAAATTGATAATGTGCCAGTTTATTTTGAGACTTGGTAGTTGATCTTCGTTAATTATTGCTGAGAGCCGTTAATTAGCCGAACTTTAGCGAGGCGGTAGTAAATTTCATATTACAGTATTTTAAGTGCATAGAAGTTTTAATATGGGCGAATGTATTTATTAAATTACCTATTGAAAATTAGTTTTAGCGTAAAACAAAATTATATGTTTTTCATATTTATTATATAGTGCAGTCTGATGAAATAAGAATCGTTGTTTGAAAATTGTAGTTAAATCTTTATTTTAGTTGGTACTAAAAAACTTGGAGTAACAAAAATTGCGTAACGCACGTTACCTAAAACCAAAACTTTGTAAGATTTTTTTAACTTATTCGAAAACAATGTAAAGCCATAAACAACCTTCACGAAATATGCAAAGAGCGAAGTAAAAACCTCATAAACTTCTATTTTTAAAAATCTAACTTTAACGCAAAGCGAGACCAAAAACTTGTTCTAAACCGCGAACTCGTGTTTTACGACTTATTCGTTTTGCTGCGGCTTCTGTTATTCCATGAGTTTCTTTTCTAGCTTATTTTTGTTATATAACACCCATTATAGGGAATTATGTAGAAATAACTTGGGGCAATATTTTGCTGGGCACTCTAGGGCGTGCAATGGAAGGTATGTATGTATGTAAACTCTTTATTGCAAAATTAAACATACAGAAGTACACAGAAAATATTACAAGGGCGAACTTATCCCCAAGAAGGGATCTCTTCCAGCTAACCTAGTACAGAAAAAAACGGTTTACAATAAAGCAAGCAGTCATATTATATTAAAGTATTAATTATAAATTTACAACTAAAATATAAGTATAGGGAAGGTCGCTGGATTAGGCAGCGTGTACAATTTGTTTTGCGTCACCTTCCCGCTGGTTACCACTGCACGCTACTGATTACACTGTACGGTTTTTTTATCGTCATTTTAATGCTTATTTTTTTCACAGCACCCCCGGTGTATGCGCAGAAAGGTGCGCCAGTAGATCTTCGGTACGTTGCTACTTACGGCAACCCATATCTTAGGAACAGTTCACTTGGTAAGTTTAAAAACAATATTTTTGATTATTTTAAAGTACACAGTGTTTAATAGATCACGTCAACCTAAAGCGCCACGTTTAGCGTGATTGTCGGCGTATAGGTGGAAAGGGGAATCAAAATACAGGTGGGTTGCTAGCCGCGTCGCCTATAACTACTGATTCCTAAGTTTTTTCCCATTCCCTAGACTTTTACGATCTGCGTGGGAAGAGAAGCCAGCTGGTACATTCTATGTTATTTCTTTATTCCAAGACCAGCATGGAAAAACGAGTTTTAATGTAATATTGAGGCTATTTTATTGAATCAGGCGTTACTTTGCGGAGGTCCATTTCAATGAACACAAAATATTTACTTATTTCCTTTTTTTTATATTATATGTAAAATATATATATTTTTATATTTATTTATTTTTTATATATATTTTTTTTAATATTTTGTGTTCATTGAGGCTATTACTTTTATCAGACAGCTGTAAAACCATTGCCACAAAATAAATTTTAAGAAAAGACCAACTTTAAAAAGAAAGATATCCTCTTCAGAAACAATGCTTGCCTGAGACCTTCGAATATTGAGCACAGGATTTAAATTTATTTTTTCTAAGCCCCCAATCCGATGTTGGCTTAGCGACTTTGGCTAAGAAATTTGATCAAGCGGTGGTCACTAAGCCCCTTGTGATAAGATTGATTTTAGATATAATAGGCTTCGGTCTCGCATATATTTGGGATTTTTTCCTACTTTTCTTTTTAAGAGATCAAGCAAGTAATACCTGTATTAAGCCTGGGTATTATCTTTGTAATAGAATTATGTGATATTTTATTTTCTCATCAATGTTACAATGCTTCGACGTCTTTTCGATAAAAACCTACGCAAATACTGTTGTTAGACTTTTTTAAAAATAATAAGATGACTGTATCTGCACTTCATAATGAGAGGGTGATATATTTAACTAAATTAGATTACATACAAAAATGTTTGTAACTTTAGTTTACCAAGGGTCCCGGGTTAGTTTTGTTATTTCAAGCATTATGCATTATATGGATGTATTAATTTGCGAAAAGTGACTGGATGCGACAAGCTAAAGACAGGCGCCGCGTTTGAGTAGAAGACTATGTCTATACTTGTCTTCATTTAATTTAGGATGAGAAACCACAGCAACACTATATTGCGGTTCGTGAACTGTAATCTCTTTACAATTTGTACTAGAGTAACAATTGACGACACGCAAATAAAGTGACATTAAAACAATTTTATTTTGCGGCCGCCAAACTATTGCGCTGTACTATTTGCTAGGTAGGTAATAAATAGTTGACCAGACGCAATATAATGCTATTGTGGTTTCTCATTCTCAATTAAATGAAGTACCTATAGCAGTGGACTACCAGGTGGATGATGATGTTTATGATATGGAAGTGCAGAGAGGAAAATTCGCTTATAGTTTTCAAAATTGACTTTTACAACAAACTTCACATAAAGTCTTACAGGCTTGTTTTTGTCTGCAATCTCGACTGAAACATACTTCTGACATGACTACTACCGTCTATTCTAATCTATTATAACGGTTTTGTGAAAAAAATAATCATAATAATTGTTATAAAATGTCGTTAGATATCAGATATGATCCTTTAACTTTTAATTCCCCTTCCCACCTATATATGCTCTCAATTATGATAAACGTGGTCTTTGGGTTTTGTTACTTTAGGCTCTGCCGCCGTAAGGGATAAAGATGTGATATATGTACTTACTAGCTGTTGCCAGCGACTTCGTCTGCTAAGAATTCGTTTATCGCTATCCCGCAGGAACTACGCAATTTTCCGGGATAAAAAGTAGTTTATGTGCTATTCTAGACTTTTCTCTATCTATGTGCCGAATTTCATCCAGATCCGTTGGGCCGTTCTGGCGTGATTGAGTAACAAACAAACATACATCCATCCATACTTTCGCATTTATAATATTAGTTAGATTAGATGTATGCATTGTGTGTATCCTTTAACATTCCGGCGGTGTGATGATGATAAAACTGCCATACATTGAGTGATTCTGTGGGAATTGAAATGAAATTGCTTTCAAAATTCAATCCAAATTTCTAAATTTATTTTTGCAAATTGGCCGCCAAAGGCTCTTTTACGTGTCTTCTTGAAACTACCAGCGTTTGCAAAGACGTTCAAATGAATTGGAATGGAGTGTATAAACCTGAATGTGTTTTTATCTAGTTGTACTCGTACTTGTACTATTTTCATTGATGGTCGCTTGTTTTTACAAATTGATCATTTTTATCTTTGATTCCCACAGGCTACCCAAATCAGGTGCACACGGCAAAGCCGGCATCGACTCCCGCGCCGCCGCCGTACTCTGCGGTCCGTAGTTCAGTGGTTATGCCTACAGGTCAGTAAGGTATAGTGTCATCATCATCATTATTATTCTTTGTTGCTTTACTCTTGTCTTTAATAAGCAAAGTTTTGTTGTGTTTTAACTAATTAGGCGGCAGCTTCACTTGATTCCTTCAGTGTGATCCTTGTTTTGCGTTTTTCTTTTAACTGTTTTTCTTAGAGCTTTATTACATGCACTTTTTTTCTTCATCTAACCTCTTTAACTTAATCTGAAATTAGTTTCTTTCACTAAATTTACGACTTGAAAAAAATTCAATCTTCATTGATTTTTGATGTCAAAATATCAGTAGTTCAGCGTTTTTCAAAAAAAGTGCTCAACATGTTTTTTTTCCAAAATTTTATTGCTTTTCCTACTCAGAATTTATTGTTTATCCTATCAACCTTCATACAAGAATTTATAATTATTTATTAAAAAGATCGATAGGGTAAACGATTCTGAGTAAAAAATACACAAAATAGTCAAATTCTGGAAAAAAAATCATGTGCACTTTTTTTTTAAAGTTACGTACGGCGTAATAATTTTTTCCATAAGTCATGGTTTTTGATAGAGCTCTATGTATACTTATCTTCGCAACATATTTCCATTTTATTAAACAACATTATTTCGTCTAGTCATGATGACTATTGAAAATTTAAACAATCATGTTAATTGATTACAATTCAGTTAATTGGCTTTTATCATATTATGACTTGTGTTAGTACCTACCTACGAAATTGCCATAATTATTAGTCTAAGGACCCATTACTTAATTAAAGCTGTGAAGAGTTCGTTTTTCGCTCTAAAATTAGTAGTCCATTTTTATTGTACCCTTTTCATTTAATATTGCTTCAAAATTTATTAAAACACTAGCTTCTGCCCGCGACTTCGTCTGCGTAGAATTATACATAATAATAAACCTTCCTCTTGAATCACTCTGTGTATTAAAAAAAACCTATCAAAATCCGTTGCGTAGTTTTAAAGATATAAGCATACATAGGGACAGACAGACAGACAGACAGCGGAAAGCGACTTTGTTTTATACTATGTAGTGAAGTAACGCATTTAATTACATGTATATACTTTCCTCTTGAATCATCTTATCTATTGATAAATACCGCATTAAACTCTGTTGCGGAATTAAATATCTAAGCGCATACATACTCACAAGAAGATGGCGGGAAGTGACTTTGTTATATACTTCATACTATGTAATATTTTATTTCATTACATTTTTTTTGCAGGTATCAACAATCAACCGGCACAAGGCACGCATGTATAGCAAATGCAGGAAACGCGTTTTGTGTAAAGACTTTGAACTGTTAACCTAAAAGTGCGACCAATGTGACCACCCCCCGCCAAAATATACTCGGGAGCAAAAAAAACCGGGTCACTTTTCATACAACTTCCTACGAGAAATGACCAGATTTTTTGCTCCCGAAGAAGGCTTCAGAGGGATGAAGGGACTATGTGCAGAAACTTTTGTAAATGTGTTCCTAAAAATAGTTTTAAAACGTATGACTGAATGTAAATAATGATAGCGTAAGTTTGTGTAATGAAGCAAAAATAACGAATCACTGAACAATGGTCATACAATTTTGTATAAGACTTTGTTGTTTTGCTAGTAAGTGTACCATCGAACAGATTTATTCCTTACCCACTGTGGAACCCTCTCACAGTTAATGTCATAGCGACGTTACCTAGAACTGACCAGGAAAATCATGTGTTGTTTACTGTGAGAACGCTATACGGTGGCTCAGGAATCAAATAGCTTCGAAATAAGTGGGATTTATAATTGAACTTTCAAAACGTTTGGAAATCTTTTGAATCCTGCTTTGCCAGTGTCAATTGTAATATCTTTGTGCCGTATTGTAGATAGATATAACTATTTCCAAGTGAAACATTGCACTTAATTATTTATCAGTATGTAAATAGTTAAACTAATGATGGAACTGCCCAGTTATTTGTAAATAATAGATTTTTAAAATGTAACATTTTTACAATTGAAAAAATAAATGATAAGGAAAAAAGCAGTGGCCCCATTTGAAAAATATTTATAATATTTGTATTAATAAAGAACGCTGTTGCTCAAATAATGTGGATCGATTTAAGATCCCAATTTTATTCCATTATTATTATATTTTATAAAATTCATACGATGCTAGAAATAAATTGGACTCTTGAAGATATCAAGCTATTTGACTATTAATGTTCTTGATTTTTCAAAAATCAGAATTTTAAATTACCATAAATCAGCAGGCCGAAAATATTATTAAACATAAGTAGATAAATCAAATTTGTAGAAAAAAAAAAGGGTGAAAATAAGTAGAAGAAAATCATATTTTCTGTGATATAGTGATGAGAAATAGGAATGCATTTTTTAAATAGTACTCTATTATTAAAAACAGCAGTGTTTTTGTTAATAAGTTTTGCTAGGTGATTTTCTTATAGACAGGAATATACTGGTCCATTATTGACATTTCAAAAGCCATCTTTTTGTTCTACAGTTAAAGTATTTTGTCAATGGCTATGATTGATTGTCTGTAATTGGTTGGTTGAACCTGTTAAAATTAAAAGTTCGTAAATTTTACGAAAATGTAATATTTACCTACCTACTTGATTTGTTAAAAAATAATTAAAATGTATAAAAATATTGCATGCCACGGTGTTTTGTTATAATTGCATGCTAATTTGCCATTATTTCCGTATATTGAGAATAAATCTCTAACTAAAATAATATTTGTTTCATTCTTATCATTTCTAGGTACCTACCCATATGTTTAAAAACCCATATATGTATAATGATGATTATGTATACCTGTCCAGACCTGTCCAGAGAGAAACTTCAAAAACTCTCGCTTTTAGGTCTAGTTATGAAAAAATACAAAAGATAAAAAAGTAGATCTTGATAAATCTTATTCATTACTTTATGAAAATGACTCACAAATCGAAAAATCAGAATGTGAATAATTCAGAAAAACAAAAAAACACTTTTTTAATATACAGTACTTACCCAGATTTTTATTTGGAAAAATAGGTATGTTCAAAGTTTTTTACCAGCCTGTATTACAAAACCATTACGTCAATACACAAAATGGCTCGATCGCATCTAACTTTCATCACCAACTTAACTTTGCGGACGGCTGAAACCAGAACATAAATTTCTTCACACAGTTATTTGCTAACCGTTAGGCTGTAGCGACATCGTTAACTACTACGATAAGTTTGTACTGCCATTACAAGTAGTTTGTGCAAGAAACCGAGTAAAAACAAGGAAATGTGTTTTTGATGGCCGCTAACGATTGCAATAATTATAGTGCTGCGAAGTCTGCACTCCGAAATGATCTGCGAAGAAAATTGTTTTTCAAAATGTCATCTGAGGATTATACAGATGGAATCAGAGATTAAGCCGCGTTAGAACAAAGATAGCATAAAGAAAGAAATACATTGACCCCCTTATTCATAAACGCTCTACAGGCTTCTGCTAACTTAGTAATCGTTTGTCCTTATCGGTGAGAAGAAAATATCAAAGTGACAGATAAGGACAAACGATTGCTAAGTTAGCAGAAGCCTATAGAGCCTTTATGAATAAGGGGGTTAGTGACAAAAATTTGACACAGATAGTAATGACATAACCTAGTGTCTTTTCGTTTTTCTTGTCATCTTTAAAAAAATATTGGTAGAAAAAGATTCCCTTAATAAATCACTGGCTTAAAATTAAAAGGTTCCACATACCACTTTTCAGACAGTTGCCATTCAAACTTTATACCAATTACAATAAAGTTCATATCCCTTCTACTCCGTTACTCTTATTATAACCTTTTATGACCACAATACTGTGATACCCATATGGAAAACCACAAAAGCATCTTGCGGTTACAAAGAGTTCAAAGCAACGTAACTTGAGAACTAGCATTCCTATTGGTTACTGTACTGATTTAAATGGACTTGTGGAATGTATCAATTGGTTGGACACAATAATGCAAATTAATCTATGTTATATGTACTTTTAACGGATACAATACGTACAATTTGCGGGTGGTAGGGCCTTGTGCAAGGTCCGTCCGGATCGCTACCACCATCTTACCCGCTAATACTGCCGCTAAGCAGCAGTGCCTGCACTGCTGTATTCCGGTGTGGAGAGTAAGACAGCCGGGGAAATTACGAGCACAAGAGGCATTTCATCTTAGCCCTCTAGGTTGGCAACGCATCTGCAATCCCTCCGGGGTTGCGGGTGTCTATGGGCAGTGGTGATCACTTACCATCAGGTGACCCACTTGCTCGTTTGCCTTCCTATTCATATAAAAAAAATACACAATATCACGTATTTAAGGCTTACGGGGTAGACGGAGCCTAAGGTGAAAAGACCTAAAGGGCACGTTTAGCATGATTGTGAGCGTATAGGAAAGAGGAATCAAAATAGCGATGGGTTACCAGCGGCATTGCCTATAATATGTTCCTAAGATTTTGCCATCCATGAGCCACAATAGAGCGTACATCTCAAAATATAACAAAAAAATCATAAATTAACTAATACTAAATATCATTACACACATGCTTATATACACACTACATACAATATGAGTACACACATACAATATTTAAGGAGATGGTGTGAGCCACATCCTCCTCAAGACCTCCTTGAACGACGCCACGGAGGCAGACTGCCTGATGGAGGTCGGTAACCGATTCCACAGCCTAGCAGAGTGGACTGTGAAGGATTTGGAGTAAGTTTTGGAAGATGAAAAAGGACAGGCCAAAAGAAGATTAGTAGGTATTCGACCGTAGCCGATGCTGGCTACCGGAAGCCAAGTAGCTGAATCGCTCGAAAAGATACAATGGAGCAGAAGGATTGAAAAGAATATTGAAAAGCAATGACAGAATGTGAATGTTCCTACGATCTCTGACAGGTAGTAGCCACTTAAGTTTACCGTAGCGGGCGGTAAATCGCTACTTACGGCTACGTTAATTAAAAATAAGTTTGCCAATAATCAAACTAAGAACCCCTAAGGCGACGTCTCAATGGCAGCCACAATAATGGCCGACAGTTGGCGTAACCCACGTTATTTGCGAGTCCTCGCAGACTCATTTCTGTGTTACTCTGAGAAACAACTTAAAAATGTAACGCCAGTAATTACTAAACGCATCAAAATGAATTTTAAATTGTGTATTTCTTCGCACTGAGCCTCTAGTGTAAGTTTTAGGCACGACAAACGGCTCGAACACGTTCGCGTTAACGTTTCAATTGCTATAGGACATTGAACAGCGCCACAAACGGAACGAAACGACAATTAAAATTACGCAAACGCGGTCGAGGCGTATTTTGTGACCGAAAACTTACACTTAAGCATACTGCGCTTACTATCCTTGTCCTGGTAAATACAAAATGCCTACAACAAAAAATACAACCAAATCAGTGAATCCGTTATCAGAGCCTCTAGTGTAAGTTTTCGCATATAAAACGTCTCGAACGCGTTCTTGTAAACGTCTCAGTTACTATGGAAAAATTGGTAGCGCCACTTGCGGATCGAAACGGCAACAAACTGTTCCCATAGTATTTGACATTTTAACGCTAACGCGTTCGAGACGTGTTCTGTGACCGAAAACTTACACTAAGCATACAGATGCATGCTCCTATTGAATTTGCATTGTATTCAAAGTATACATAAAGTACATAAAAAAAAACAAACTTAAAATTATAATCAACCATCACCATGATCGTTTATTTTGTAAATCTGACAGGTGACAACTGACATTTCGGTATACATGTCGTCATCGTCACGAAAATTTTCAAGCCGGCGATGTATTACGAATCGACAACAGGCACTTGTCGCCAGTCATGTTTATGGCTCAGGCTTTATTGTCTAATGCGCGAACGCTCGCGATCGCATTTGCCATCTCTTTCTACCTTATTATTTATCGTTTGACAGAAAGGAATAGCGAAATGCCATTGGGATACCAAGTGCTAAACCTGATCGTAGTGGAACGTCTTGGCAAAGTCCTTTGTCCACGAACTACTGATAACGATCGTGGCACAAATTCTTGTCCGCTGATGCCTAAATTGCGTCAGCGTTTTTTAATTCAAAACGAACCATCTGTCAACAGTTCTGTTTGTTCTACGCCACAGAGTGCAACGCTCGCTTAAGACCCGCGTCGTGTATCCGCGACTTTATTGTCAATGTGTTGCCGGCTTATTGGCGGTGTGCAACCGCCTTTATTAGGAGCAAACGAAACGTCTCCTGAGTTTTAAACGAATGAATAAAAATATCGTGGTTATGAATATACTGTCATCTGTGGCCTCTCAGGCAGAGGGTCGTGGGTTCGAGCCCGGGCGCGCACCTCTGAATTTATGTGCGGTTTTTCGGTAAAGGACATCGTGAGGAAAACTGCACACATCTGCGAAGCAATTCAATGGTGTGTGTGAAGTTCCCAATCCGCACTGGGCCCGCGTGGGAACTATAGCCCAAGCCCTCTTATTCTGAGAGGCCTGTGCCCAGCAGTGGGACGTTTATAGGCTGATGCTGATGATGATGATGTATCTACAATCCTCTAGTGCTACTAGCGTTCATGGGTGGCGGTGCTTACTTACGATCAGATGGCCCATGCTCGTTGCCCTCTCTAATATTAAAAAAAAAAACAAAAAATGGCTGACATTATGTCCGAAAGAATAAGTAAGTAATCAAATAAACACCCTGAGTACAATTATACAGCGTCCACATGGTTGGTTTATGTCCACTCGGGTTCGGGTTTTATAGACGACAAGTATGTTCCTCTTGGGCCCGGCGAAGTACACTCATCATCGTCAGCCTATGTTCGTCCACTGCTGGACATAGGCCTCTACCATGGCACGCCACTGAGCACAATCCTCGGCCACTCTCATCCAGCTCTTGCCAGCCGCCTTGCGAAGATCCTCGCTCCACCCGAGTCTGAGGACGTCCTACGCTACATTTGCCGATCTGTGGTCTCCACTCAAGAACTCGTCAAGATCGAATTCGTAACGGAGTGATCCGACAGACAACTAAAGTTATCGACATAGCCCACCGTATTAGCACGCTGAAGTGGCAATGGGCCGGTCATATAACCCGAAGCTACTAACCAAAATGTTTTACTGCACACTTGACATTTTGAACAATAAGGGTAAATTGTAATGTGTCGATATTTTCAAGTAGATTAGTATTCATAGTGTGACTTGAATTATATAGGTTAAGTCTTAGGTTAAGTATTGACATTTTTGTTTTTATATTTTCTATCAACATAATTTATTTATAATGATTTGAATATTGATAATTTTAATTTCTTTTTTTTTGGACTAATTTATTTTAATCTAATTTTTCGAACATTACCATTTTATTATGATGTTATTTATTGTATTGTACACCATAAGTTTGGTAGGTAGACTATAGATGGATCAAAATTTTATTGTATCACCTTATATTTTATACCTATTGTCGGACAATAAAGATGTTGTATTTTTGTATCTGTATTTTGTATTTGAAGAACCGATAACCGTTGGGAAAGTACATTCGAGTACTTTAACCTTCCGTATGTGAAAAATAAAACTTACGTTCTAGTCGCGTTTGTCTCAAATATGTAATACCAATTTTACCTACTGATTATAAAAAAATACAAAAAGATATCCTTAAAATTTATACTGATCCTTATTATAAGCATACCAGAGGTTAAATTGTTGAGCAGCATGGAACGCTGTCATAGTGAAGTAACGCGTAACAAACAATTTCAGAAAATATTTTGACAGGTGTGCGTGTCGGGTTACCTCCACGTGTGGCCAAAAGCTGCGGTTCGTTTCTGGATCCGTCCGGGGGGAAGAGCAGTGCTTGGTCCGGTGCACCCTGGGCAACGGCTAATGATTTCTTGGCAGTATCTGAGGGATATTATTGACCGTTGGCTAAGAGCCCGACAGGGGGGGAGGGGGGTCTTAGACCTTGTTACCGTACAACATTGCCGACATTTTTGTCACAAGATTTTATCATTAAATTTTTTACCTTGACATTGGCGAAGTTGTCGTCGCTATAACGACTTGTAACGCCACAATTAAAAAAGAAGAAGAAGATGAAGAATATTTTGACATTGATATTTGCCGACAAGGTTCTACCTATCATGGGTCAACAATAAAAGTACGCGAATGTACGTGTGGGAAAGCCGCGAACAGATCGGACTGGAGAGATTTACTTGATCAGGCTAAGGCCAACACACGGCTGTAATGCCTCAGATGATGATGCATGTACGTGTGGATCCCTCACGTAAATTGTATACACTGATTTAATACATTATTATAGGTGTTTCCCTAGTATCTAACCTTCGGAAATTATTGAAAATTGATCTAATTTAGGAGATATAAGAACATTTCCGAAGTGGCGCTAAGCCTTAAGTATCTGTTGGTAACAGTTTTCGATTTACCATTAATACTAAAGACACTGAGAACACAGTGGAACACAGCATAAGATGTACCAAAGTATGGCACGAACAAATATTTTGTTTGGAGCGCTTTTACGAGCTGTAATATGGTATTACAGCGACGGCCATGTTGTTATGACTGTATGGCTTATATTCGGGGTTCGAGACTCGCTCAGTTCTTTTCCGATATGTCATTTTTATACGTTTTAGTTTGGTTTTAGTGCATAGTAAAATTCAATGCGCTCTGCGTTCGAATATTCAGAATCGTGCTTGATGGCTGCTTATGTTTTAATTTTGTAATAACTACTAGGTTTTGTTTCTTCTACTTCTACATACATACATATAAAATAACCCATCGCTATTTTGATTCGCTTTTTCACATATACGCCTACAATCATGCTAAACGTGGCCTTTAGTCTTGTTACCTTAGGTTCTGGTTCTTCTAGATTTTGTTTTTGTATAAAGTGATTTGATTTAGAAAGTTTTTGTCTACGTAATTTAAAAAAAATAGTCCTAGACTATACCTTACGGAATATTTTGGTAGACTAAACTTCTCTCTACATAGTATAAAACAAAGTTGCTTCCGCTGTCTATCTGTCCCTATGTATGCTTAAATCTTTCAATCTGCGCAACGGATTTTGATGCGATTTTATTAATAGATAGAGCTATTCAAGAGGAAGGTTTATTATGTTTAATGCATGCATAATTATAGTAGAGATAAACTGATTGCACCCGTTCGAAGCCGGGGCAGGTCGCTAATAGACTGTAACTCATAGTTAGCATACCTAGAATACCTTGAGGTACACTGCACTACTATTTGTCGTAACTATGACATTTTTGTCTAAGGACTTTAAATAGTAGTAACACATCATGATCTTGCTGAAGTGTCATTTTAAATAATATTCATGAGCAAATTTAATTTATTAATGTTTCATGCCGAAACGGTTATATGACCAAAGGGGACTATGACATCAAACAGGCCGGGTAATGGTGCAGTAAGAGAGCCGTATTATTTTTTATACGACTATTGGCGCTATAAAAGACGTATAGGGGCACCGAGTGTATTAAAATGGTATAAGGTATTTAAGATGCTTTATGACTTAAGCTATAATACTGAGCAAATTTAATACTAGTTAAATAAAAATAAAAAGGTTAGTAGCACGTAACAATTTATAGCCTTGCAAAACGAGATAAATAAAATATGCCATCGGCTTCTAAGAATTTAATGTTTGAAAATTATTATTCATAAAAATTTGAGACAGTAAACATGAACAAATATTATTTTCTAAGTCCTTAAATTAAAAATAAAACAGTTAAATATTCCTCTCTAATGCGTATTTTATCCCCTATTGAATTAACACAAAATATTTACCTTGCTACTACGCTACTTACGTGCAAGATAACCAAGCTTGTGCGAAATATATACATTTTGCATGCAAGCCCTTCCACCACTACTGCCACACAAAACGCACACAAATCCCACAAACTTAATTAATCCTATCCTAATTTTGTGTTCATTGAAATGGACCTCCGCAAAGTAACGCCTGATTCAATAAAATACCCTATTGAATCATTGATTTTAAAATATTTTTCTCTTTTCAAAATTATAAAAATAATAGAACTTTGTTTTGAACCACAGTTACGCGTATCAAGGTCGTGACAGCGGCTCTAATAAAACCATTGGTCATTTTATAGTTCTCTTTACTACCAGCAGCATTCTTTAACCATTCTAACACACCGTAAAATTACAGCAAAAATTCACTTTGAATATAATAACTTTTTTCCTATATAAATCAACATACTCGTAAGAGACTTCACAATACAGTCTTCTAAATCTACCTACATCGCATCCATAGACATATTAGATACATTATATTTCCGACACTGGGCCTTACCATGACGTCCTAATTCCGACTCGGTTCAAGTTATAGCTGTCACTTTTAGTATAAATCTGACGGCGAGCGAACCTAAACTGAATCGCATTAAGACATCATAAGGCCCATTATCTTCTTTCTTAATTAAGATCCTTTCAACATTAAATTTCTAGGATGCAAATGCGACCACATTGCTGCGTAGTTAGCGATCCTTATATTGTCTAGACTGAGAGTGGCCCCTCTGAACTTCTGCGGTTTTGTGAAGAAACAATGCTGGCGCACGGCCAAAGGGTGACGTATTACCTCCCCCGTATAAAATGTGCTCTGAGATCGCAGATATGCTGTAATTGAATTTAAGCATAGAGCATGAGAGCTTTGAGCTACATTTCTAGAGCTACAGGGAAATAGCACCTATGACAATACTGGGTGTATTTTCAGCAACTTCCATAGGGTTATCAAAGACATACATTTATTTCAAAAAATAAAATTACACATTAGATTAGTGATGAATTAGCAGGTCAAATCGTTAGCGAATTTGTAAACATAATCATAAAAGTAAAAATCTAACGGTAGCGTAAGCAACTCCATGGTCTTGAATTTGATCCATAGGGTTATTGTATTCATGATTCGGAGTTCAAAAAAATCTTACGAATATTATAAATGTTAATGTGTGTGAGTACGGATGTATGTATGACAGGACGGCTGAACAGATCTGGATGAAATTTGGAATATAAATAGATTATAGTCTGGAATAACGCATAGTTCCCGCGGGATAGTGATAAACTAATTCTTTGCAGACGAGGTAAAATACCATACCTACATTGATCTATGTTCAAAGTGAACCGCGTCAAGGGCGGGACAAAACCAACAAATAATCTAACAAACAAACAACACAACAAACAACAAACAAATTACCAACAAATTATGGACCAAAATGATGTCTGAAATAGACGATTTCAATTTTTTTAATTTTTATTTTGAGTCAATTTTTTTTAAAAAAACTGTAGGTGTAGGTACTGTGTTCAGTTAAACTAAATAAATGCCATTAGTCTTAGGTAAGAAAAACACGGAGTGACCACATTAAATAGTGAATAGAAAAAAAAACGCTATTTCTCTGACCACCTAAGATATTTTAGTTTTAATTTTTAAATTTGATATTCACTGATGTTTTAAAAGTTGTCGACCAAGTAAACACCCTGTATTACGGAATAGGCGGGTTACTCTCGTGTTTGTCGTCATGGTATGCTCGGGTACCAGGTAAATACGATGAAAATGAATAAAATGCTGGCGAATTTTTTCGCACACCGTTTTCCCTAGAACATCAGCTCTGGTGGTTATATTTATAACAGTTCCACTGAAAAACAGCTTTGTCCTAGAAAATCAGCTCTGTTTGATATGTTGCAGTTCCACTGAAAAACGGCTTTGTTCTGGGGATTTTTTATGAAACAAATATATACACATGACAAGACGCCGCTTAATACCTTTCAAAACTATACAAATGATGAAACAATAGAAACTCTTATACAGCGTTTAAATTCAATACGGGCGTAAATTTTGATAGCGGTTACAGCACTAGGCTTATTGTCTAACTCGCTCGCAATCGCCATCGTGTTCATTTTGACAGTTCTTGTATGAATGTGACAGCTAGCTGATTCTGATGCCAAATGTCAGCTCACACAGGAACTGTCAAAATGAAGACGATGGTGATCGCGAGCGAGTTACGTAATAAGCTTGCAGGTACAAAAACACGTTGTTTTCATTAACTTGTTAACCCTAGGGGTCCGCGGACCACAGGTTGGGAAACACTGCACTAGGCTACCACGGCTTTTTACTTTACCTACTTTTACTTTATTAATTAAGCTATTTAATGAAATACCTACCTCGTATAGTTTGTACAGTTGGAGACTATGTCTGGGTAAAATATAAACCCTATAACTGTTGTTATTAGTTAGTTGTTAGTTTCTCTCAAAGGATGAAGGTTTTCATTTGTTTCAATGGAACGCAAATTATTTCACGTTGTCATGCCAAGAGTGTATTATTTAATGCACTATGTGAAATTGTTCTGATTTTAATGTTGGCCGAACGAAGCTGATTTATTCAGAAAAAAATATTAACTAGTTACCTTCAAGGACAAAAAACATTTAATTTTTTTCAGAACTAACTATTTAAAATCCTTATGATCCATTTATTATAACGAAAATTTTCTCATTAGTGTTACAATACTTAAATAACGCAAAATTTTATTATAATAAATACAAACTATTTGGGTTTTTCTTACTCAGGATCGTTTACTCTATCGATTCTCATACGAGAAATAATGTTTCCCAGCTTTTTTATGGATTTTTTTTCTTTTCGTCACGCCCCATACCATAAAATTACGACGAACAAGAAACGTGACAAACTGGTGTGGAGGTTATTACACATTATTTCCTGTATAAGGATCGATAGGCAACAATTCTGAATAAGAAGAACGAAAATATTAAAATTCTGGAAAAAAAATCGTGAAATATGCTCACCAGCTAAAAAAGTATCATTCTAACTTCATTGGAAACAGGAAAATATAAAAGTAACAATTTAAGAGCACTCCAGCGCTGCGTAGGACTTCAAATTTATTGGTTTCCCTTCGATACTAGATATTATTCCGTTCACGTTTTTCTATTTTCGGAACGTCCCGCGCAGATTATTTGTGATAATAGAACTACAGATAATGATTCAAGTTTCCAACTGTATTGCCAGCTTGTATTACTCTACATACAACCGTTGCTCCTAATGTCACTATATTAATAGTACATTACTGCAGAGGCCGGGAAAGAAAGGCTTGCAGGCTGAGTAATGTATATAGACGGCCGAGCTTCGCGAGGCCTGATAGGAGTACGAAGCCTGCAAGTTCTTTCACGCCGAGGCTTGTATAGTGCTTTTCTCAAACATGCAATGAAATAAATAAAAAAAATCCAAAAAAACCCTTAGAATGTAGCCGCTAGCGCGTGCATTAGGCAGCGGCCGAGCAGCAGCAGGTGCATATCCTCCACGTGCGTGTCCTCCAGCAGCGCGCCCGCGCCCGCGCAGCGCACGACGACGACCACCACAAAACAAAACACGATCGCTTTGCAGGCCAAGGCCAGCCATTTTGTATGAAAATCCATTACATACCACTTGCCCAACCGCGCCCGCAACGTGATACGTCCCGGCCTATTATTTGGAACGTAAGGTTGACATTTCATTGCATCTTTGAGAAAAATATTTTGCAACCACGCGAAACGCCGCTAAAAGAGATCTTATACCACCATATCCTGTGTGTTACAAATACGTCTACCAATACCAATAAATTAGATCCACGAGCTCGTGTATAATCCATTACAATCTAATTAAAAAGGCATTAAAATGGATTGAAATGGAGACTATAGTTATTGTGAGGATGCGTGTAGTGTGGTCGTGAGTAGCAAGGTAAATTAGTCTTAGTTACTACCATATTCGTTTATTTTTCGTTACACACAGGATGTAGTGGTTGAGGGATAGCTATCGTTTGACATTAATTCATATTATGCCATAAATGGTTTTTTTGCCATAATGATAATTTGCTAAAACTCTTTTTTCTCTCTCAGGCTTTATTAAAACTAACCTAAACTAACTTATATACTTCTACAGAATAGCCGTTTCAAATGTCCTGAAAAAATACGGCTCCATAGAAAAAAAGGTTATACTCGTAAACTAATAATCATTATAATTTATCAATACACTATGGCATAAATATTTGATTATGATTCACGGTCTTACCCTACCATCTCCTGTTCTATGTGCTGTGTGTAAACAGAAAAAGTAAACATATTTTTTCGATACTGTCATCTCTCATTCGGCTCAGGTGTGACGTCACACATCGAGATGTCAACTGTCACACGTCACCCGTGTTCCACGATAATATTATGTATTGGAGTACGGTATTGAAAATTATAATATGGTAATGGAATTATTTTATGCGTGGTTAGATACGAGAGGGTTGGAGTGGAATATGGAACGAAGATAACAGCGTGTGAGATAATTGGTGGCAATATAGGACGTTGAAGAGTTATTTGATTTAAATTTAAATACTTCTTATTTAAAAGTTATTCCTAATGCCTTGATTGAACTTTATAAAAAAAGCGTTGCGTTATCAAAGTTGTAGACCACTTTCTAATTACAATTATAATTATGTTTACTAACAATTTCTTTATAAAAACATCTTTTACCCGCGACTTCGTACGCGTTAAGATGTAAAACGAAAAATCCCGTTTCTTTCCTATCCCGTGGGAATTTCAAAAAATCCTTTCTTAGTGCTTTTCTGGGATACTCAAGATATACGTCTGCCAAATTTCAAGTTCCTAGGTCCAGTGGTTTAGGCTGTGCGTTGTCTGTCAGTCAGTCACGGTACTGTTTTATAGGTACCTATAAACAAGAGTATTTCATTCACTCAATAACTAAATATCATAACTATATCATCTGGCGTGATTTTGATCAAACACATGCCCACTAAGCATAAATCATTATTATTCATTGCTGTTCCAACTCTTAAGTATCCTTTTTGACGTTGGACCGGCCAATGAGAATACAGAAAATTACTGCTGGCTGTGGTCTGTTGCCAGCGACTTCGTCTGTAAAAAATTCGTTTATCGCTCTCCCGCGGGAACTACGCAATTTTCCAGGATAAAAAGCAGCCTATGTGCTATTCCAGACTTTTCTCTATCGATGTGCCGAATTTCATCCAGATCCGTTGGGCCGTTCTGGCGTGATTGAGTAACAAACAAACATCCATGCATCCATCTATCCATCCATCCATACTTTCGCATTTATAATATTAGTTACATGAATTCTCCGGCATTATCGTGTGATCACGAAATATTCATGCGGATCACAGCGAATATGGTTGTTTTGAAATCCACGATCCTACATTGACATACCAGTATCACGATAATATTGACCATCTAATCCATGCCGCGCTGGTTAATTCCTCTGTGTAACACTATGCTATGCGTACGAGCTAACGCCATAAATCCGCAGAATTTACCATAACACGGGCATAACAGTAAATCTTTGTAATTAATCTAACACGATGACTGCTCTTGGATGTGTTCCAGGTTCGAGTCCGGGATTACCTGGGAACTAAGCTTTATGGCCGGATATGGCAAGTTTCATATAGGATTTCCGGATATCGTAACTTAATGTGTGGGATAATTGGAGAGTGGCCTGAAATAAGAGTATGGTTAATACACAAAAAAGCCGTGGTAGCCTGGTTTGACTTATGAACGATATTACATTTGTAATTTACCATGAGCTTTCAGTGAAGGAAGACATCGTGAGAAAACCTGTACACCTGCGAAGCAATTTAATGGTGTATGTGAAGTTTCCAATCCGCACTGGGCCCGCATGGAAAGAGACCTGTGAGAAGAGACCCGTGCCCAGCACGACAATGATGATGCTGATGTGACGATGGAAAGTGACATGTTATTTTATGCTCTAGTATAAAAAAGCTATTGCTGCGCATAGTCTTTGCCGGGCCATAATAGCTAAGTAAATCCATTTAAGCATTGATAGAATACGATATGAGGAGGTTCTTGTTACAGCTTAATAATTAAATGGCTCTCTAGTGCGGTCAGCTCGTACCAAGACCTTTTAATGAACAGTGTCTAAATTCCTTTACCTTTCGTAGCCGTCAGAAATTTCGTAAAAAAAATATTGTTTATAGCAAACGCTTTCGTGCAAATTCTGTTGGAAAAGTTTACTCATATATCCGGCTGCCAAGCAGCTGAGCGAGAATAAGATACATACCTCTTTACACGCATACACGCCTCTTTCCTACATGGGGTAGGCAGAGACTACTTTGTTCCACTTGCTACGATCCTAATAAGAATAAGATATATGTGGTATTCTATTGAAGTCTTCTAGTCTGGCAACGAATCCACAAAACTAGGATAGTGGTGTTTACTTACTATCAGGATGATCTGCTTGCTCATTTGTCACCTCATTTCATAATAAAAAATTAGAGACGAAAATATATAGCGGGCAAATGTGGAATGACACTACTACTTCTAGACCACGCTTGGTTTGTGTGGTCACGAATAGGAAACTAAATTGGTCTCAGTTCGTGACTTATAGGATTTTCGTAACACACAGGACATTGCATCTGAGACGCCTCGTGGCTTTGCCTGAAACACATTACTCACAGCGCCACGCAGTCGAGTAAAAGAAGCACCAAGAACGCTATTAATATCCAACCTCCAACACTTATATTTCAAGGTCGCAGCGACCTAAAACGCAGCCTTGAGGCAAACCTTTGTATGGAATCCCTGACTCATACATCAACAGAATATGTTACATTGAAGTACAATAGCAGACAAACAAGCCTAGTGAAGGGCTGCGTGAAAAATTACGGGAACTCGAGGCATTTTTCACCTTGGCAAGTTCGCGGGTTGCTATGGAATAAAGTTACTGGAAACGCTATACATTTTTATTTTTAAATAGGTGCAAAATCTATCTATTCAAATAAAAAATAATATTGCTAAGCGCAAAGCTCAAAAACGGCTTATTATTTTTTTATATGAAAAAAAAACATAAAAATGAATAAAAAAATGGGGCTAAAGCCGCGAGGACCAGCTTGTATTAATAAATAGCTTATAATAAATTACTAAAATTGTTTATAAGTACTGTAGTATAGTAATAAAGTCCATGTTATGCATCATTATTTTTTCTTTAAAGCCGTATTTTATGTAACTAACAAAGTGTTTAAGTTGTATTACTAACCCGATATGGATCTTGATGCCCTAAATAAATGTTTTTTTTTTTCGTATGATATCCTTTTGTATTTAAAAAAAACAGCAAACAGTGCAGTGTTTGCAGGTTAACTTAAAATGGTTTTTCTTCATTGAAAAGCTTAGGTGAGTAAATTCTAAATGCTATTTCACATTTAAAATTACATAACTATAACTGGCTATAAAATAACTGTGGTAAAATAAATTACTATCCCTTCGTTTCTTTTAAACAAGAGTTATTGTGCATTATTGGGTCCTTGCCAATTACTGGTGCCGGGTGCCGTCCCTTATGTTATTGGTTTTGGTGCGTATCGTAACACACTGGACACGGAGGTTGCTATGCCTCACTCAACTACGCCTAACTTCTGATGCGTAGACTAATCGTAATACACGGGAAATGGAGGTTGTGCCTTAGTCGCACTCGACTACGCCTAACTTCTACACAGAACCACGCTCTGAACCCTTTTATTTATTCAACATCCATGACAGTACCATGATTTATGAAGCAGTATGCCAACATTTCAATTAGAGTTCGACAAGTCATTCAGCATTGTATAGATTTATTTGTAAGTTATAGAACAATATAATTTCAATAGAATTGAAGTTTGTGATATTTTTAGATTTTCCTATCCTGCGAGGATTTCGCAAAATTCGTCCTGTTTCCTTTTGTATTATTATAAAGAGAATGTACTTAAAAGGTTTTAGTTTGAGTTCAATTTATTTTCTAGGAAATTTTCACTTGTAGTTCTTCTTCTTCTTATTTATTATTTATTATTTGTGGCATATCATCGTCATTACGTCGTCATTACGACAACTTCGCCAGTGTCAAAGTAATAAAAATATATTCAAACATCTTGTGACAAATGGTTGGGAACGTTGTACGGTAATACGGTCAAAAGACTCCCTTCCCGGGGTGCGAGTCGGGTTACCTTCGCGTGTGGTCAAGAGCTGCGGTTCGTTTTTGGATCCGTCCGAGGGGAAGAGCAGTGCTTGGTCCGGTGCACCCTGGGCTTCGGTTAATGATTTCCTGGCGGTCTCCGTGGGATATCATTGTCCGTTGGCTAAGAGCCCGCTAGGGGGGAGGGGGTCGTTTGACCGTGTTCTACTGTACAACGTTGCCGACATTTTTATGTCACAAGATTTTTGAATACTGTATTTTTTACTTTGACATTGGCGAAATCATCGCATCGATCGATGGGGCCATATTATTAAAAGAAGAAGAAGAAGACTCCCTTCCCTGTCGGGTTCTTAGCCAACAGCCAATGATATCCCTCAGAAACTGCCAAGAAATCATAAACCGACGCCCAGGGTGCAGCGGACCAAGCACTGCTCTGCCCCCCGGACGGATCCAAAAACGAACACTCTTGATCACATGCGGACGTAACCCGACTCGCACCCCACACTTAATTCATTACTGTCTCAGTCATATTGACAGAAGTTTTCTTATGTAAGAAAAGCATTTTTTTGCTTTTGTATCTGTCTTCTAGTTTCTATGTCTGCTATGGTGATTTCAATATTGTTTATGAAGAAAAGGAAGATTATAAATTTATTATTATTATTACTTTGTATTTGTAAAAGAACAAACAAAGCTGATTATTAGTACTAACAATATTGTTAAATTCACATTATTATCGGCGTTCGTACATTTTTTCTGCAGCATATTTCTTTTCGCGATGTTCAGAAAAGCGGAAAATAAATTACCTACGTGTATTGTGATTTACTGAGCTCCAACGGATATGAGAATAACCATATATGTACTTCAATAACATCTCTACTTCTTTACATAGTACCTAGAGCGTTTTCAAAAAAAAAAGTCTACATATTTTTTTCCAGAATTTAACAATTTGGGTTTTAATCAGAATTGTTTAGCCTATCGCGTTCGTTTGCGTGAGTTTGCGAACGTGAATAATTATTTAGCTATTCATCTCCAGCCTATATACGTCCCACTGCTGGCCACAGGCCTCCTTACAGAACGAAAGGGTTTGGGCTATAGTTCCCATGCGGGCCCAGAACTCAGAGGTGGGAGCCCGGGATTCGAACCCACTACCCTCTGCTTGAGAGGCCACAGGTCAAACCACTAGGCTACCAATTTAGCTATATTTGTTTGTTAATGGGTCTCTATCGTTTGCCCGAATTTCATAAGCCATAAATGTATTGTTTGTCATAATGATCATTTGCCATAACCCTATTTTCTCTTTATTTGTTAATTATTCAGGATTCTTATGAAACAAACCTAACCTAACCTATAGAGTTCTACAGGATTGCCATTACAATGCTCCTGAAAAAATTACAGTTTCAGAGAAAAAAAGGGTTATGGCAAATGATCATTATGGCAAACATTACATTATGGCATATGAAATTCGGGCAAAAGAGGGTCTCCGATTATGTAGGTATGTTACATGTATACATAAATCACACCTTTATACCTAACAAGGTAGATAGAGCCCAAGGTAACAAGACCTAAAGGCCACGTTGTGTATTAGTTAGGCAAAAACGAAATATAAAAGAGGCAAAGGAAGAGGAGAAAAGGAAGGAGGAGGAAGGGAGGACGGGGAAATGCGAAAGAGGTATGTCAGGATCGTAGCAAGTGGAACAAAGTAGTCTCTGCCTACCCCTGTGAGATAGAGGCGTGACGGTATGTATGTATGTGTGAAATGTAAAACAAAAATAATGACGTCGAGCATTATTGCTTATATACAGGCTGTTCTGTTTATAGCGCTGTAACCGCCATATTTGGGCGAACGATAACGAACAATGGCGGACATCGACAACGGTGACAAACGAAATAATATTGCGACGTCGGTTCGTTCTGCCGCGAGTTTGCCCGCGAACTACCGGACTGGTAGCACAGGGCCGGACTGATGGTTTAATTTAACAATACCTATTTAATTTTTCTTTTTACATTTCGAATTTGTCATGGGCTTTTCGGTGAAGGAAAAACATCGTGAGGAAACCTGCACACATCTGCGAAACAATTCAATGGTGAGTATGTGAAGTTCCCAATCCGCACTGGGCAAAAAATGGAGGAGGCTTATGCCACGAGGCACGCCAAATCACGCGATAATTTATAAAAAAAGAAAAAAGACTACTTGTAGGTACTGAAATTGTAGCGAATTTGGAATAAAAGAGCTATATTATTATTATTATTTAAAATGTAACATTCTGCATTTCAAGGAAGTTCAGCAGTGGACAGGGGATGTGTGATGGCAGATGAATATTATCGAATAATAATTTAAGTCAGATTTGTTTGGCGTACAATTTACTGGCATGTTTTATAATTGTTTCGCCTGATAATGGCGAAATTGCTCTAAAGGGCAGAAGCCACATTAAACAAAAAAGAACTATTTGTATGCCAAGTTTCATCAAAATCAATTCCATCGTAATTGCTTATTCTTTTTATAAAATGTACTTAAACTTCTGACACACCTGTTCACACATACAAATACATAGACAAACCACGTCTTGTCATACATATACATACATATCGTCACGCCTCTTTCCCACAGGGGTAGGCAGAGACTACTTTGTTCCACTTGCTACGATCCTGACATACCTCTTTCGCTTCATTCACATTCATCAATCTCTTCATACATGCTCGTCGGTTTCGGGTACTCTTGACCTGGCCTTTTTCCAAAACGTCCCCAATTTGATCATGGAACGTCCGCCTAGGCCTTCCCCTCCCAACGCACCCATTCACACTCGCCGTATAAATCTGTTTAGTTAATCTTCTTTCATCCATCCTCTCTACGCGACCAAACCAACTAAGCATACTTTTTTCTATCCTAGTCACTATATCTTCTTTCACACCAGCACGTTCCCTTATCACACTATTCCTTATTCTATCTTTCAGTGATACACCTTCCATACTTCTTAACGCTCTCATTTCTACTGCATTTATTCTACTTTCATGCTTCTTTTGCCATATCCAACTTTCGCTACCGTACATTAGTGTTGGAACGAGCACCCCTCTGTGAACAGCCAGACGCGCCTTCTTTGACACCTTCTCACTGCTCACAAAGGCGCGCAGCGCTCCATTGACCATGTTTCCTGCATTCACTCTCCTTTCAATATCTCTTTCACACTTTCCATCTGTCGTAAAAGCCGAGCCCAGATACACAAACTCTTTTACCTGTTCTACTTTCTCACCCGCAACCATAATCTCACATTCTGTCATGCTATCGTCTTTTTCGAATACCATAACTTTCGTCTTGCTTACATTAACTTTCATGCCTTTCCTTTCCAATGCCCCACACAAAATGTTAGCCATTCTTTGCAACTCCTCCTCCGACGATGCTAACAACACTTGGTCGTCGGCGTATAGGAGGCATTTGATGGTTAACTCGTTCATCCTTAGTCCACAGTCATTCTCTTTCAAATCATTCAGGCGTCATTCAGACGTCTTGTCAGTAGGCAACAAAACGCAAATGCCACGCGTAGCATGAGCAAAGGTATTGTTGCTTAGTAAAGAATTACACGTTTACTTACCAAAGTTATAATAATAAATTTAATTAAGTAATGTAGACATTTTACATACAGGATACATGACACAACCAACAGACACATACAATAAAACAAAAACACACTTTTTAATAGAAAAACGTAAAAACATATAAAAAGGTTGTCTGTCGCGAATAAAAGAGGAATCATAAAACAGTTTCGCCTATAACTTGATTCCTATGACTTTCGATCGACTTATCGATGGTCTTTTACCATCTGCGCCAAAAGAGAAGCAAACTGGCACATTTTTTGATTTTTATTTGCTACCAGACCAGTGGAGTTCACATTTGTGATAATAAAAGTACTTTATAG
Source organism: Pandemis heparana (assembly GCA_963854515.1). NCBI lineage: Eukaryota > Metazoa > Arthropoda > Insecta > Lepidoptera > Tortricidae > Pandemis > Pandemis heparana. The sequence goes on from OY978031.1 coordinate 5,223,767, forward strand.
CCCTAAATCCCTCCCTGTGTTGCGGACACATCCACGGCCAGCGCTGTAACCGTAACACCTCGCATTGTAACTTCACTTTCCGAGCTGTTCGCACCGCTACCGCACACTCGTGTAGTTTGTTGTAAATTGGATGGATACGGTGGAAAGTTGGGACACCCTGTATCTACGTATATGATTGACATATACTTAGTTAATTATGGCAGTGTTTGAATTGAATTGCTTAGCAAACGCGGGATTTTCCATAAAATGAGTACCGTCTGTGAAGCTATAGCATTGTAGCCGAACAACGCTATAATTATTTATATACTTGTCGGATAATGAACATTGGTTACTAATACAGGAGCTTCGTTGTGAATCCATCCAGATTGGCAATAGTACACGTGAAACGCCAGTGTTGCCATATGCGGCGCGCTAGACAGGGTCTGAGGTTGTTGCGCGGGAAAACGATTGTCATTTGTTAGTATAAATAAAAGTTAGTATAAAAGAAATGGACGCGCAGACAGTGACCTCGGGAACTGTCCCGCGTTTCTTAATTGAAAACTAGGCTTTTCTTTTTATACTAACAAATGACAATCGTTTTCCCGCGCAACAACCTCAGGCCCTGTCTAGCGCGCCGCATATGGCAACACTGGCGTTTCACGTGTACTATTGCCAATCTGGATGGATTCACAACGAAGCTCCTGTATTAGTAACCAATGTTCATTATCCGACATACTTATGTTATTTTTAAACAGGTTTTTATATAAAAAAAAAACTTTCTTTACTTATTGTGCTAGATCATTGCATTGTTATTGTTTAGTTGAATTTAGTTTATTTCATAGTTCAATATCAAAAATTAAATCACAGTTAACATAGAATTACGTAAATGTTATAAGTATTTATATTGATATCGCCAAAGTTTAAATTAAAAAACTAAATGTTACGAAAGAAAAATAAAAGAGAATAACAATTATTGAATTAGTATCTATATACCAAGTTTCAATTCAGTCGGACGAATAACAAACAATAAAAATATATCGAATAAAATATTTAAACATACTACAAAGAATGGTTCCCTTATAAGGCTCGTATTTGGGCATTTTGCCTTTTATAATGGCAATTGTACAGTACGACCCTTTGCATACAAGAAATCCGTCATAAAAGTGTAAAAAAACCATAAAACCGCATAATTTTTTAGCATGTTACGTATCCTATTAGCCAGTTCAAAGTACATTTGAAAAAGCAATTTATCAAACGTCTTTTTTACAATCTAAAAACGCTTCCAAATTCAACTTTGAAACTCGCTTCCATTGAGTTCATGTTTTATATATCGCTGAGTTTAAATTACGCCTTTTTAAGGATTAATAGATCATTTTGTACGTTCCCTCGTGAAATTAATACTGACTCATAAAAAGTCAGGAATCGTGTTTAGCGAGGGCCCGGGATTATTAAGCTTTGGACATTAATTTCTGTATGAAGGGGTTGTATGGATATGACTCCCTTACCCCAAATTAATGTTTCAGCACACAAATATTTGGCGGGCTTTTTATGCAGTACCTATGCTATGCATAAAAAAACCTTCCAAGTTGGTCTGGGACCAAAGTAAAAATATTATAATTATGTAGAACTAGCTTCTGCCCGCGACTTCGTCCGCGTAGAAATAGCAATGATTTAACATGTTTATCGTTATCCCGCGGGAACTATGCAATTTTCCGGGATAAAAAGTAGCCTATGTTTTAATCTAGGGTACCAGCTATCTTCGTCCCAAATTTTATCCAAATCCGTCCAGTCGTTTTAGCGTGAAGAAGGAACAAACATACACACTCACTCACTCACATCGTCACATCGTCACATCCTCACATCGTCACAAATTTTCGCATTTATAATATTACTTAGTAGGATAGGATATGTACCAGTTGCATCTCTTCCCGCGCAGATGGTAAAAGCCCGTTGAGGGAGTGGGAAATCTTAGAAATCGTGTCATATGCGATGCGGCTAGCAACCCATCACTATTTTGATTTCCCTTTTAGGCCTACAAATATATAAACGTGACTTTTTTGTCTTGTTACCCCTTAAGCTCGGTCTACCCCGTAAGGGACAAAGACGTGATTTATTTAAATACTAGCTTCTACCCGCGCCTTCGTCCGCGTAGTATTAGACCTTACAAACTGATGTTAATAGTATATATTATTGTGCAATAATTATTTACGTTGCGACTCTAGGCAGCTACGACCTTTAACATGTTTATCGCTATGCTATATCGCCTATGTTTTAATCTAGGGTACCAGCTATCTTCTTTCCAAATTTTATCCAAATAGAAGAAGAAATAAAAGAAGGAACAAACATTCACACTCACTCACTCACATCGTCACATCGTCACAAACTTTAGCACTTATAATATTAGTAGGATGTAATAGTACATTTCAGACCTAGGGCGTTGAATTCGTAATTGTCCCAGATCGCAGGTGTTTGTGGCCCGAACCGAAGGTGAGGGGCATAAATATGCGATCTGGGGCTTTACGAATTACCGCCCGTGGTTTGTATAAAGTTTTACGTCTTGCCTCGGCCAGGAAGTGAGATTTTCTGTCCGCGAAGCGGGCGTAAAATCCCAATTACGGCCAAGGGTGACGTAAAAAATATAGATAAATCTTGCTCGATATCTCCGTAACACACGCACACATTGACACGTATGCAGACACGTCTTTGCCACAAATGAAGGGTACTTGTCTTCGTGAAATGCAAGAGCTAGTCGACACCGAAATGCTAACAGTTTCACAAGAAACAGAGTAAAAGCTTCAAGTGGCATAAGGAGATGATTCAGCTTGCGTTCGCGACAGTGTTTGCCCATTAGTCCACCTTTCCGTATTTACAGCAATTGAATAGTTATTTAGTGTTTAGTCTTGTTCATTTTAACCCCCAACGCAAAATAGTGGTATTATAACTACATAACTCTCGACGCAATTATCATTACACTAGCTTCTGCCCGCGACTTCGTCTGCGTAGAATAATGCATCCCGCCATTTTTCTCATCGCCCGTCATGGCAACAAGTTATCTTGAATCACTCGATCTATTAAAAAAAACCGCATTAAAATCCGTTGCGAAGTTTTAAAGGTCTAAGCATACATAGGAACAGACAGACAGCGGAAAGCGACTTTGTTTTATACTATGTAGTGATGATATACAATTATCATATTTATGCAGTCACTACAATATCTTGAAAGCGAGATAGCGGGCAACAATACTGCACGGTAATTCCCACATCAAAGAAAATATTTTGCTCGCTCTACGAAAGTGTGGAGAATGCTTTATTATTTTTAACCGACTCCAAAGGCAAGTTATTTACAAGCTTTTATTTAACTTGTAATGTATATTCAGTCAAGGAATTTATTTTCTAACCCATCATAGAACCTTTTTACAGTAAGCGTAATGCGGTTTACCTGACGCTCATAGACACAAATAACGCGCGACGTGGCCAGCGCGCGAAGTGAGCGGTGACCTACTGCCATTATCCTGCCCGGCAGGAGCGCCGGTTGATCGTACCTAAACTGCGGAGTGTACACCCCCTGACGCGGATGCATAAATACAACTTCCAACTCTCTTCCTTCGGTCTTCGGTTCCCAGACATCTGCCTGGCGACAAATCTCTATTGTGGCCCCTCCCTACAAAACTATAGAGTGTTTTTTTTTATTTTCATTATAAGTTATAGGCACTTGACAATAAGAGGGTTATAAAATTCAAGATGCCTACTCCAAGCGTTGTTTTCTTTTGTGAAATGACTGTGACTGTGACTCTTAATAAGTCGTTAATAAACAAGTATATTGTGAAGGCACAAAGAACAAACTTCACGTGTTTTACGCGGAAATATACAATTACAGAGAGGAAAATGTGCTTAAAACAGGTATTAGCTGGAAAATATAATTACGCGAATAGCAACTGCTGCTGTTTTTAATTATACTTTTGCCGTTAAAGGATCCAGTAATCAGGGAACAAATTCAAGGAAACATAATTATTTTCTACTAGCTCAATGGTTGTTAGGTATCCTTTTGCGCATGACCATTTGACAAAATTTCTGTCTTGCCATGAGCCACCTAATAACTACATACACAATTATTACCTACTAGCTTCTGCCCGCGACTTCGTCTGCAATTCTACGATACATGTAAACCTTCCTCTTGTATCACTTTATCTATAAAAAAACTGCATAAAAATCCGTTGTGTAGTTTTAAAGATCTAAGCATGCATATGGACAGACAGACAGACAGCCAGACAGATAGACAGCGGAAAGCGACTTCTGTCTCGCTTACAATAGCACTTAATATCACGAGAAAGGGACCGTAGATACGAACTCCTATTCGATTTACGAGTAGTGGTTGTAGCATTTGAGACAGGCCCTGCTCAAGGTCATGCAACCCACACTTATTTTCTTCCCACGCTCCAACGGTATCGAATCGAATTCAAATATATACCAGCACAAAAGTCCAACAAAAACCTCATAAGAATAAATTTTCCGGAGTAACACGGGGCTCAATGTGCCGTTGAAATGCTTAAAAAACTATCGGATCGGAAAAAAGGTCGTTACCAAAATGTCCGGGCCCATATTGAGGGTATTTTCACTACAATAGTCAGGAGTGAAGCGATGGGCGTTTTGCTCAGCCAACCGTGCGATATGACGCTCTGTGACTTTCATGGCAGACATTTTAATGGAAGCAAGTTCATGGAAAGAACGGTCTATGTTTGGCACAAAGAGGCATCGTAAAGTCCTACGGTACGCATAATGAAATGACACAAAACACATACGCATAATGACACATACACATTAAAGTGTATTTACATACGTTAATTATCCAATACGCACAATTTCGCACAATAACAATGCACTGGCATTGCGTAAAGCGCTGCGGGTGTCTATGGACAGTGGTGATCATTTAACATCAGTTGACCCATCAGTTGATAGTTCGTTTGTCTAGCCTCTCTAACATAAAAAAACCGCTTTAGGACTATTGAGGTGTTAATGTACAAACTTTCAATTTATACGTATTTTATTCGTATCTCTAAGATTAGTTTCTGTATAGTTTACGCAATAACATAACTTGTTTAAAAACGGGTAATCCTTCCTGATGCACTCAGACTCCTTGGCGTTGGCATACCTGTTGGCAAAACAAATTTATCAACAAAACCTTTCAATTCTTTCAAGATAATTTCATCTGTAGCGACACTAGCGCCACCTAGTTGGCCGCTAAATAACTACTACGACGCACGAGTAGCTAGCGCCAGCTCTAGTGACAGCTGTAACATTGTTTTACATCGCGCTAACGAAGTTTCTCAACACGGACGCATTGTGTGCGTTTATGTACAATAAAGAGTTATACATACATACATACAAATACAACTTCCAACTCTCTTCCTTCGGACTTGCCTGGAGAGAGATCTCTATCTTGTGGCCTACCCCACACATCTATAGTCTTGTGAAATTAGTACTCACACTGTGTATGTACTACGACTGGGTCTGGCCAACCTGGTCGCACATCACCAATAACATAAGACCCTCGACTCAATATCATGACTGCTACAGAAGAGGTGAAGTTACAGCATGACGTTATGAACGAATGCAATGATGCTTACGGGTCTATTCTGGTGAGTTCGGCGTCAGCAAATATATAAGTATTCGTGTTCATGATGTGTCTTATTGATCCCTCGAAAACAGCTCGGCCTGGACCTACAATAATCTGAAAAAGAACAATGATAATAATAATAATAATTTGTTCAGATAATAATAAATAATAAATTACCTATTCTTATTCTTAATATCTATGATACTATATTGATATATAGAGTTGGACTTTACAAACTCATAAATTATCTGTACATAGTATAAAAGAAAGTCGCTACATGCCGTCGGTATGTACATACACTTTGTACTACTAATTTGTAGAAGAAGAAGAAGAAAAAAAAAGTTTATTCATGACAATCAACACATCAAATAAAAAAAACACATAAAACAGCAGATAAATAAATAAATTGTCACAAAATGGTCCCAATTCAGCATTTGCTGGCCTTGCAGCCAGCGCTGGTCTTCCGTTAAGGGATTTATATATGTGTTTTATGTGGCAGTGGTGGAGGAAGGGATTGCATGAAAAACATTTACATAATTATTTTATTTCGCACAGACTTACTCTTGCACGTGTAGCGAGGTAAATACTCTTTGTTCATTAATATTAGTCAGATAAGATTTAAATAGATGGTAGCTGTGCGCGGGAAAGGGCACCTATACAATAATGATTTGACGCAATAAAGAAGACGGTGGCTGGTAGCCTGCACCGTGAAGTCCACTCAGCAAATGACCGCAAAGAATGGAAGCTGGGGCCTTACCATGACGTCTTAATGCGATTCCGTTTAGGTTCGCTCGCGGTCAGATTCATAATAAAAGTGACAGCTAAAACTTGAACTGAGTCGGAATTAGGACGTCATGGTAAAGCCCCCTGATCGTATGTTGTTGCGATCCTCAACAGTAATGGAACGAGGAAGGTAAGATTTATAACGTACCTTGGCTTGGAAATAATTGCTATAGGTTCGATGATCATTTTTCATTTTCTCTGCATACTCCCACAACCTCTCCTTCGAGAACTGACTCGCTACGTACTCTATGTGGACCAGAGTACGGGTCTTGCAAAAATTTCTATAAAATATTTAAACATAACAACAAAATAGCAGGGGATTCTTGAAAACCCATAACTCAAAGATATACGAAAGTAAAAATAGATCTACTCATATTAGATGGTCCAATTATTGTTTGCTCGAATGATCGTTTGGTCTAAACTTAATTAATAATGAAACCGTCGACTTATCAAAAAAAAATATAAAACAACCCGACCTTTTCTTCATGGCTTATAATATGTTAAATAATTTCCAAAATAATTTCAGCTACGGCTAAATTTTAATTTTATTTTTTTTTGTATTTATTAGGATTAGGTACTAACATAGATATAGGTCAAAATTTGTAACTAACAAAATATAGACTATGTCTGAAATAAACTCATTTTATTTCAGACATAGTCTATATTTTAGACAAAAAGAACATTCGATCAAAAAATACGTTAGACCAAAAAAATATTTGACTACGATGGGCTCTCGATAAAAATATAAGCATTGTCTTTTTCCAGCAAATAAAAATGTCTAGAGTAACAGATAAAGATAAAAATAAAGACAAATTATAGGGTCGTAAAAAAATTACTAAACAATTTTATTATTTGTACCCCCACTCCTTGAGAAGTTTATTGATATAGTCCAACAGCATCAACGCAATTTCCTTGTACATGGGATCCGTGAGGGGGATGGGATGCCAGCTTGCGCAGACGCACCACAGAGGCTGCACGCCCGCCTCGGCGCACGACCGAGACGCGGGGATCCAGAAATAAATATATTTTGTTAAAAATCAAATAATTAGAAGCAAATCTCTGGTTTCTGTAAATTTTTCTTAACTTTGGGTTCGTTCATTAAGTTGAAAAACAAAACCAAATTGAGAACCTCCTCCTTTTATTGAAGTAGATTAAAAATGATGATGATGAAATAAAGATTCGCTACGAAATTTTAATTTCCAGAATTGTCAGTACTTTCGGGTCCCTTTTTGTCCCATAATTTTCGTTGGTCATTATAATCGTTAGTCGTGATTTTTTTGGTCATAACACACGAAATCCTGCATTTTTCATAAATTTTGGAATAGCCATCAGAATGTAGGAGGTTAGGTTAGTTTACTATCAATTCTGAAAAAAAAATACTGTTTCAGAAATAAAACGCCTAATGACTACCTAACGAAAATTATGACAAACCGTACATTTTCTCTGTTTTGATTGTTATATGTGGTGTTCAATAAAGAGTTATTGTATTGTATTGTATTGTACATTCGGAACTTAATTTTTTATGGGACAAAATATAGACCCCAGTACTTCTGTTAACTAATAAGACTTACAGGTTTCAACAGCGTTAATCCTCTTTCAAAATCGGCACCGGGAACTTTGTATCGGTTCCTGTGATCCCCGATGCCCAGGATATCCGTCAATGTAGTGTGGACATCGAAGGGAGTTATCAACAGGTCCACGTTGGCTTTCAAGGCTTCTGCGGCACGGGGTCTCATCTGTTCCAGACGTTCTGGTATCACCATGGCCATCAAAGGCAGACGCTGTTCGAACTTGCCTTGGATAGTTTCGCGTAATGGTGAGGAACTGTCGTAAAAAAGCACTGATGCAAATTTTTGCAGCTTTACAGTAAAAGTTAGCTTGTTTTTGGTACATAACCAAATTACATTACCAGCACTCGTAGAACCAAAGCTGGATGATTAATTGACAACATTTCATTTTATAACACCTGAAAATGTATATAATATGGTTCGAAAGATTTTGCCTCCTGATCACTGCAATTATGTTTATATAATTTTAATATAGCTAATCATACAAAATAAAAATTAATTAAAAATATGTCCTAATTTTTCCAATACTACCACACCATAAGTGAAACGCCTTTGCTTTTTTCACGAGAAAAAATAAGCGATCATAATTTTGTATTTTTGACAACTTCAAAGTACAAGGGGGGCAACTCTGAAATTCTATTTTCGAAGTTCGTTGCATACCTTCTCTCTCACTCTCAAGATAATGACTATTAGTATGAGCGGAACAGCACGAAGCGAACCTCGAAAATCGAATATTGGAGAAGAGGACCTGACATTGACAATTTGAAAATAACGTCAGTTTTTTTTTCAATAGAGAAAAGACAAAGGGATAAGTGTGTATTCTGTGATAGTATCGGAGTTACGCCCTTTTAGGATAAGCACAAATTAATAAATTAATTTTAAATTAAATACACGCCCTAGCGAAAAAAATAAACTGTTAGCAGGTTCATCTTTTCTAACAAAATACAGATAACCATTAAAATTATAGGCTCAGAAATATGAAATGTTGTCAATTTGGATTAAGTTAGGTTTAGGTGCAGCGGGGTGGCCCAAGGGTCAAGCCGCAAACATGTTACTTTTACTTTAAAAATAGTCTTAGTCCCGGCTCGCACGTCTGAGTATTTCAGAATTCACGTGTGCATTTGCAATGCATTTTTGCATGCGTTTTAAAATTTACTATGAGCTATTCGGCGAAGGAAAACATTGTGAGGAAAGCAACATTCACGAAGCAATTCAATGGTGTGTGTGAAGTTTCTATCCCGCATCGGGTCCGCGCGGGAACTATAGCGCATACCCTCTCATTCTGCGAGGAGTTATGTGCCCTGCAGTGGAATGTTTATAAGCTGGAGATGATGAACGTGTAGCGACTCAGGCGCCACCTAGTAATTCACTACATTAACTGCTACGACGAACCAGCTATCGCTTAGGTTTTTCTTCTATGTTTTACATTCTACCAATTGTACCTTGGCCCATGGTCTGACACGACAAAAAGTACGGTTTCCTTCATCTTTCTATCTTTCTGAATGTAGTTTAAAAACGAAGCCAAGTCCTCGTCTGCTCCTGAGCTCATGGTGAAGTTATCACGGGTGATGTCACCGAGGAAAGTGAAGGAGAAATGGTTCCCGTTCAACTGTAAAAACTGGGAGGAGAAATTAATACTGTTACCCCCTTATTCATAAACGCTCTGTAGGCTTCTGCTAACTTAACAATCGTTTGTCCTTATCTGTCACTTTAACATTTACCTTTCACAGATAAGGACAAACGATTGCTAAAGCAGAAGCCTATAAAACGTTTATGAATAAGAGTGTTAATGTGGAGTGAAGTTACGTGGAATATTCTGCGCCAGGCTGGAGAGATCTTGCAAAGGTAGAGACAGATGCAAAAAGAAAGACGATGCATTTGATTGATAGTGGGACACCAGAATAGGCTACACAAAATATGAAATTCTTTAAACCTGATTCGATGACGCTGATATGATGAGGATGATAATGTGATGATAATGATGCTGGCATACCATCGTGAGTAACCTGTGTATTCAAAGATCGAGGTGCCCTTTGCTTACCTGATGCGTTAGATTCAATAGCATCCTATACATCGGCGTGTCTCCCATACAGAAACTCTTATTCCCCTCAGCACTACCACCGAAAACCTCTTCAATGAAAGGCATCACGTAGTGATCTGTCACCTGGCCTCTAAAGAGGTCATATTTCTGTTGGAAGACTTCAAGGAACGGAGAGTCCTCAAAGTGGGCTGTGCGATAACTGTTAAGGAATAATTAGATGTATGGAATAGAATATTTTCACAGTAAAAGTTACACGATATTCCTTGTCAAATCAATGTTACGTCACTTATAATATTTACTGTGGCAAGGTACTAAAGTGGGCCAGGAATCACTTTGTTCAATAGAGCAGTCGCCGCATTGAAATGTTTTAAGAGGGTGCATCCAAACTGAGCTGGCAACGTCGCGTTTGTGGTGATTTTTTGCGATTATTTCACAGAAATTGAATGAAATTTTCAAATGTGCGTCTGTAGTGCACTTTGTTTTTAGTGTATCAATGTGTCCAATGCAATGATTAATCGTGATGGACCTTTATTTTCGTATTAAAGGGATAAAATACTATATCTCGTTTCATAAGAAAATAAAAGTCCATCACGATCAATATTAGACACATTAATACACTAAAAACGAAGCGCACTACAGACCGATATTTGAAACTCATTCAATTTCTGTGAAATAATCGCAAAAAATCCCCAAAAATGCGATATTGCCAGCTCAGTTTGGATGCACCCTCTTAAGGCCTTTTAGGTGAGCCAGGACAGATTCTTAATACCTAAATCAGTCGAGTTTTAGGCCAAAATCTGGGTAAGTACGACCTTTTGGTGGCAAGTTTCTATTTAATTCGGATTCTGAGTAAGTTCGTGTATGAATAGGGCATTTTACCCATTAAAACCCATCTCAACCCATTTACATCTATCCTTTACTTGTGCGAGGAGGCCACAAAAATTTAACCACCATTTTAAAATGTTCTTTTAATAAATCACAAATCTCACCCCGTTTTTGATAGTTGACGGAACAGCATGCTCTTTGTGTCAAAATCCATCCGGGATTCAAAATATTCTACTACAGTTTTTCCTACAAGGATAGGAAAAAACGCCTCCAAGCTCCCGTCTCCTATGACGTTGTATCTGAGGGATAGGAAACGTTTTACTAAACATAGGACTTCTTCAAGTTCGAACACAGACACAAAATACTAGGTCTGCCGGTTTTTATGCGTTATGAGAGGAACATAGAGGAAACTAATAGAGTGCAAATGACATTAATAATTCACAAGACATAAAATACTAAACCACCAGATGAACCACTAACTCTAATTTTAAGAAAGACTAAACCAATCCAAAAGATCCCCCTTCTAGTGGAAAAATACCATCTACCGGCAAAATGCAGAACGGATAGTGGTGCTATTTTTTTCGCCCATGTCGGCAAAATGGCAGGGCTTCCTAGGGTGGTTAATTTTAAACTTAGAAATATTAAATTTTGGATTTCCCTATCCGCACTGAACCCGCGTAGGACCAAAAGCCCAAGCCCTTTTCCTCCAGACTTGATTAGCAGTGAGACGTACATAGGCTGGAGGTGACGATTATGATGAATTTGGAGGTAAAATAAGACAGCGCGTTTTGCCAGGAGCTGGTTTCTTGCTACTCAACGACATTCTGACAAGACGCCGGTTGTCTTCTAGACTTTTTAGTAGACGGCTTCTTGTTGCACCAACGGGTCTTCAGAGCAGCCAGGTCTTCAGGTCTGAGTGGACGCTTGAAGCAAAGCGTTTGGGAGTGGTGAGGCAAACAGCGTGGCAGGCGGCGGCAAAAGGCTCTGCGCAGCACGCACTATGGATACCCAGGGGCCTTACCATGACGTCCTAATTCCGACTCAAGTTTCAGCTGTCACTTTTAGTATGAATCTGACAGCGAGCGAACCTAAACTGAATCGCATTAAGACGTCATGGTAAGGCCCCTGTACGAGTTTCATTTGTTTAACATGCACGCTGCCCAACTCATGCCTAACTGGAGCGTCTATTCAGACCTTACCTTAGACGACAATACAAAAAATATATACCCATTAAACACAAAAGCTCCCATCTGCTTTAGTGCTTCATAAGTCTTAGGCATCTTCCTGATAAAGCCGTTCTTGGACAAGGATTTGAAAGCCAGGATCATGATGCTGAGACGTCGACTGCGTAAGACTTTGTTCGGAATAGGAACCTGTCTAAGTCCTGTCTTGTGTCCCGACCAGAACGGAGACGATCCTGGGCTGAAGATGATGATGATGATTGTTATTTATTCATACTCAGTGGCAAAAAATTTGGCCCAGTATCCACACAAAATTAGGTAATTGCGTACATAATAATATTATAAGGACCACATTTTTGCCGCTGGGTATATTTAAGGAATCACTACAAGGTAAGAAGCCGCTTCCAACCGAGACAAATGAAGGTCTGTGGGGGAGGGCTATGTCCAAATAGTGGATGTACTATCATTAATATATATCCATACATGGACATGGATATATGGACAAGTGTCTAGTCTAGTCCTTTTGACATGACGTCTCTTGCTGACTCAAATTTTCTTCATATAACCTTCTGTGTTGTTATAAATTTCATTAATTCAAATTTAATCCGTCCTTTAGACGCCATATACTTTGAAAATCGACCGATGCATGAAAACACTAGTCAACAAAATGAATAATGCACAAGCTAAAAAATATAGCGTAAATAATTACTTTTGGAAATAAGGAAACTTTTACATAACAATGCACGTAACTACACACATACAGACGGCGTAAAGCGACTTTATTTTATAGCATGTAAATATACAAAATACCTAAAAATAAAAACTATTTAATTCAGACCACATAAAACAACATTGAGCTTTTCGGTGAAGGAAAACATCGTGAGGAAACCTGCACACAACTGCGAAGCAATTCAATGCTGTGTGTGAAGTTCCCAATCCGCACTGGGCCCGCGTGGGAACTATAGCCTAAGCCCTCTCATTCTGAGAGGAGGCCTGTGCCCAGCAGTGGGACGTATATAGGCTGGAGAGAGAGAGAGAGAAAACAACATTGTCCATAATTATTGTTAGTAATGTTAGTAACGCAAGAATCTTATATAAGTAACTACGTTACTGTTTAAACTTAAATGAAGAGAGGACCAATGCCTGGCAAGGCCACTGTCCGTCCTTTCGGCCACGGCGGCCAGGAGGCTGTGGTGCCTGTCAAGTACCCTACGGCGCGTCGCGGCACAGCGCTTGCGCAGCGTTGTAAAGAGGATGGTGACATTACGTACGTTAAAGGTGTAGCTCCAAAGCACGAGACCTCAACAAGGTCGCTCTTCACCAATTTATACTTCTGATGAACGCCCAGCTTACTCTGTGGTCCCAAACGTTGCTGGCCGTATACATCGCGATATATACACGACCAGTCTTTAAGCTTATCTCGGTATTGTTCTGATACGAAGCACTCGTCAAACTGTACGGAAAAGCATATTAAAGAAAATTTCTAAATGACACTGAACTTTAGAATACAGAAAAATCCGAAAAGTAAAGCTATGGCTGGGAATCGAACCGGGAATTTTTCTATCTGTTACTAGCTGTCACGTGACCTTGTTACTATGCGAATATTTGTCCCTAAGCGTCATCTGTTTGAATGATGTGTCTGTAACGACACAATTCCAAACTCCCATGGAACATCTACTGCTCTCGAGGGACGAGAGAAGGCGCTGTTTTTAAAATGATAGGTACTATCAAATGAATCAAAAAAATGTATAGTAAAGAACCAAAATTATCATCAAAGGCGCTAAAAATTTATCGAAAATAGTAATTTTATAAACTGACTGAACCTGTAACATACAAACAGACCATTTACCTTCGGCATTCTGTTTCAAACACTTCCTAGAATGCTATAGATTCAGGTACCATCGGCTGATTCAAGTAATAAACCCATAAGAGTGAGCGAGACAGCAAGACAAACCCGAAAAGCATTCTAAGAGCTCACGGCCTATGGACGTCTACCAGCTAAAGATAGTAATAATTAATTTCATGGGACAAATTACAACAATTGACCCAGTCCCAAACTAAGCAAAGCTTGTACAGTCGCCATCAGATATATCGTAGCGGGCGAGGTCCTCAAATATTTCGGAGCAGCATTAAATTTCAATAAATTCGTTACACTAGATATGGTTAATAACATCGGAACACGCAATCCGTCATAAATATAAGAGCAGTGACTTTTCAATAAATTCGGGACGTTCAATGAGCTAAAAATATCAGGAAGCACATATCGTCAAAGGTATCGACGCAGTCAGGCTGATCATAAATATCGGAACATATGTAGAAAATAAACCTTACGTATATAATAATAGATTCCAATTTCAAACAAAATACAAATAAGGCTCAAACGTCATGCCAAAATGAAAGATATGTCACATATAGTGTCCGCGTCTGCATGCGTGCTAGTAACATAAAACCTATTTTGTTGTATAAAGTGTAAATTGTTACTGGCCACTAAATTGCCAAATATACTTTTTTTACGAATAAATTTTTTCTTCTTCTGCTGTTATAAGTCAAAGCATGTAGTTCTATTTTATAAAACTAATTTTATTATTATACACACTGTAATTTAAACTGTTTGTCACAAAGTTAAGGTATATTTTCCAAAAATGTTCCGATCTTTATGGTCGGCCTGTCTGCATCGATACCTTTGACGATCTGTGACGTCCCGATTTTATTGAAAAGTCGCTGCTATTATATTTTTGACTAATTGCGTGTTCTGATGTTATTAACCTTATCAGTGTAAAGAATTTATTGAAATTTAAGACTGCTCCGAATTATTTGAGGACCTCGCCCGCTACGATATATCTGATGGCAACTGTACTATGGGTACCAGGCAACCGATAAACATACTTATATTTATAATGTAGTAAATACACAACATCCATGACTCGGGCACAAACATTCGTCTTCATCACACAGATGTCTGCCCCTACTGGAATTCGAACCCGAAACCTCTAGCTTCATAGTCAGGGTCACTAACCACTAGGCTATCCGGTCATCTGATGAAAGATGATGAGTATGTCAATGGTTCTTACGTAGCACTCCACCAGATCCTGACCCTCACAAATGGCTGAGACTGTAGGGGATACCTTTTCAAATTTCATAGCTTCCCTATCGAATGGGTCCAGTACAGGTAATTCGCAACCTTTATTCTTATCCTCTATGAATCCTTTTTGGAGATCTTCATATAATTCCCTGTGAAAATAATACACTACAGCTATGCAGGAAATAACTAATTACCCCCTTATTCATAAACACTCTATAGGCTTCTGCTAACTTAGCAATCGTTTGTCCTTATCTATGAAACGTAACAGATAAGGACAAACGATTGCTAAGTTAGCAGAAGCCTATAGAGTGTTTATGAATAAGGGGGTTAGAGTGGTAAAAAGGGTATAAAATATGACAACACATCAGTCTTTTTCAATTTACACCATACTAAAAGTGAAATTTTAAGTAAATGACAAATGTTGTATGTAGTGTACAGAACTGATATGGGATTTAAGTCATTTTTCTAATTTGGATCGTCAATTTGTCTATTCGCACACATTACTCACACAAACAAGTCATTTACTTAAGGCGAAGGGATAGGCAAATGACCTTGCCCGTTTGTGACGTGGCAAGCAGTCCGATCAACGCGACATCTGTTAAATAATCGACGCGTGAACTCGATGCGAATGGGCGCGTGCTGATGGATTGAAATATTGCACTGCGATGTTAGTAGATGGCGCTTGCTTTAGTTTTCCGATTGCCTACACAGACACAGCATAATGTTCAAATCAGATTTTGCAAAAAAAATAAAAAAAATTAACATTTCGGCATTCGTAACGTGGCCTTTAAGGTCTTGTTACCTTGGGCTCTGTCTGCTCCGCAAAGGATAGAGACGTTATTTATGTATGTATGTGATATAATACATGAGAAAGTTTGTGACGATGTGAGTGAGTGCGTATGTATGTTTGTTTCTTCTTCAAGCTACAACAACTGGACGGATTTGGATGAAATTTGGAACGAAGACAGTTGGTACCCTAAATTAAAACAGGCTACTTTTTATCCCAGAAAATTGCAGTTTCCGCGGGATAGTGATGAACGTGACGTCAAAGGTGTCCAGAGTCTGTCTAGAGTCGCAACGTAAATTATTATTGCAGAATAAAGTAAAACTTGAAAGTGTGCGGGAAAGGTACAGAATAAGGTATGGTTTTTCCAATGATTATTTTCAAAACCGATATCTGAGGGTCCGAGAGGTCCCCAAACATAAATCCGTTATCAAAAATGAAAAAGGTGGCCACCATTTTGAATTCTTTGAGTTTTGGACCGATTATTTTCAAAATCGATATCTGACGATCCGAGTGATTCCCAAACACGTATCCGTTATATAAAATGGAAAAAGTGACCGCCATTTTGAAATCTCTAGTTTTTGAACCGATTGTTTTCAAAATCGATATCTGAGGGTCCGAGTGGTCCCCTAACATGAATCCGTTATCAAAAATGAAAAAAGTGCCCGCCATTTTGAAATCTTTAGTTTTTGGACCGATTGTTTTCAAAATCGATATCTGACGATCTGAGTGGTTCCCAAACACGAATCCGTTATATAAAATGGAAAAAGTGACCGCCATTTTGAAATCTTTACTTTTTGAACCGATTGTTTTAAAATTCGATATCTGAGGATCCGAGTGGTCCCCAAACATGAATCCGTTTTTAAAAATGAAAAAAGTGGCCGCCATTTTGAAATTTTTTATATTTGTACCGATTGTTTTCAAAATCGATATCTGACGATCCGAGTGATTCCCAAACACGTATCCGTTATATAAAATAAAAAAAGTGACCGCCATTTTGAAATCTCTAGTTTTTGAACCGATTGTTTTCAAAATCGATATCTGAGGGTCCGAGTGGTCCCCAAACATGAATCCGTTATCAAAAATGAAAAAAGTGCCCGCCATTTTGAAATCTTTAGTTTTTGGACCGATTATTTTCAAAATCGATATCTGACGATCCGAGTGGTTCCCAAACACGTATCCGTCATATAAAATGGAAAAAGTGACCGCCATTTTGAAATCTTTACTTTTTGAACCGATTGTTTTAAAATTCATTATCTGAGGGTCCGAGTGGTCCCCAAACATGAATCCGTTATCAATGATGGAATTTAGGACGCAACCAGCTCCTACTTAAATTACAATAGCAATGTCTACGGTGCTACGAACTACGTGGCACATAGCAAGGCGCTCTTCTCCCTTTCCATTAAGTCAGACTAGCTGAATCATTGTGAATTGTTTTTATAGTTTTAATTAAATATTTCCTTTAGTATCTCAAATCCTCGTATTATTTCATCAATCAAAAATGAAAAAAGTGCCCGCCATTTTGAAATCTTTAGTTTTTAGATGGATAGCTTTCAAAATCGATATCTGAGGATCCGAGTGGTCCCCAAATATAAACCCGTTATCAAAAATGGAAAAAGTGGCCGCCATTTTGAAATCTTTAGTTTTTGGACCGATTATTTTCAAAATCGATATCTGACGATCCGAGTGGTTCCCAAACACGTATCCGTCATATAAAATAAAAAAAGTGACCGCCATTTTGAAATCTCTAGTTTTTGAACCGATTGTTTTCAAAATCGATATCTGAGGGTCCGAGTGGTCCCCAAACATGAATCCGTTATCAAAAATGAAAAAAGTGCCCGCCATTTTGAAATCTTTAGTTTTTGGACCGATTATTTTCAAAATCGATATCTGACGATCCGAGTGGTTCCCAAACACGTATCCGTCATATAAAATGGAAAAAGTGACCGCCATTTTGAAATCTTTACTTTTTGAACCGATTGTTTTAAAATTCATTATCTGAGGGTCCGAGTGGTCCCCAAACATGAATCCGTTATCAATGATGGAATTTAGGACGCAACCAGCTCCTACTTAAATTACAATAGCAATGTCTACGGTGCTACGAACTACGTGGCACATAGCAAGGCGCTCTTCTCCCTTTCCATTAAGTCAGACTAGCTGAATCATTGTGAATTGTTTTTATAGTTTTAATTAAATATTTCCTTTAGTATCTCAAATCCTCGTATTATTTCATCAATCAAAAATGAAAAAAGTGCCCGCCATTTTGAAATCTTTAGTTTTTAGATGGATAGCTTTCAAAATCGATATCTGAGGATCCGAGTGGTCCCCAAATATAAACCCGTTATCAAAAATGGAAAAAGTGGCCGCCAGCTCAGATATCGATTTTGAAAACAATCTGTTCAAAAACTAAACATTTCAAAATGGTGATGACTTTTCTATTTTGTATAACGGATACGTGTTTGGGAACCACTCAGATCGTAAGATATCGATTTTGAAAACAATCGGTACAAAAACTAGTTTTTAAAATGGTGGACACTTTTTTTCATTTTTAAAAACGGATTCTTGTTTGGGGACCACTCGGATCAGATATCGATTTTGAAAACATTTGGTCCAAAAAGTACAGAATTCAAAATGGCGGCCTGTTTTTTTTAATTTTCGATAGCAGATTTGTGTTTGATGACCACTCGGACCCTCAGATATCGATTTTAAAAATAATCGGTCCAAAACTTAAAGATTTCAAAATGGCGGCCACTTTTTTCATTTTTGATAACGGATTTATGTTTGGGGACCTCTCGGACCCTCAGATATCGGTTTTGAAAATAATCGGCCCAAAACTTAAAGATTTCAAAATGGCGGCCACTTTTTTCATTTTTGATAACGGATTTATGTTTGGGGACCTCTCGGACCCTCAGATATCGGTTTTGAAAATAATCGGTCCAAAAACGAAAGATTTCAAAATGGCGGCCACTTTTGTCATTTTTGATAACGGATACGTGTTTGGAGAAAACTCGGATTCTCAGATATTGATTTTGAAATCAATCGGTCGATAAACTAAAGATTTCAAAATGGCGGCCAGTTTTTTCATTTTTGATAGCAGATTTGTGTTTCACGACCACTCGGACCCTTAGATATCGATTTTGAAAATATTCGGTCCAAAACTTAAAGATTTCAAAATGGCGGCCACTTTTTTCATTTTTAAAAACGGATTCATGTTTGGGGACCACTCGGACCCTCAGATATCAGTTTCGAAAATAATCGGCCCAAAACTTAAAGATTTCAAAATGGCGGCCATTTTTTTCATTTTTGATAACGAATTTATGTTTGGGGAGCTCTCGGACCCTCAGATATCGGTTTTGAAAATAATCGGTCCAAAAACTAAAGATTTCAAAATGGCGGCCACTTTTGTCATTTTTGATAACGGATACGTGTTTGGAGACAACTCGGATTCTCAGATATCGATTTTGAAATCAATCGGTCGGTAAACTAAAGATTTCAAAATGGCGGCCAGTTTTTTCATTTTTGATAGCAGATTTGTGTTTCACGACCACTCGGACCCTTAGATATCGATTTTGAAAATATTCGGTCCAAAACTTAAAGATTTCAAAATGGCGCCCACTTTTTTCATTTTTAAAAACGGATTCATGTTTGGGGATCACTCGGATCCTCAGATATCGATTTTGAAAACAATTGGTCCAAAAAGTAAAGAATTCAAAATGGCGGCCAGTTTTTTCATTTTCGGTAGCAGATTTGTGTTTGACGACCACTCGGACCCTCAGATATCGATTTTGAAAATAATCGGCCCAAAACTTAAAGATTTCAAAATGGCGGCCACTTGTCATTTTTGATAACGGATACGTGTTTGGAGACAACTCGGATCCTCAGATATCGATTTTGAAATAAATCGGTCGAAAAACTAAAGATTTCAATATGGCGGTCTTTTTTATTTTGATAACGGATCCATGTTTGGGGACCACTTCGACCTTCAGATATCTTTTTTTTCTTCTTTCTAATGATAGACTATACATTAGAGACATTAGAGTACTACTAGCTTAAATATCAAAATTTTTCATGCAGTAATTCCTACCAAAATCCTATTTCCCATGCTTGTTCGCTAAACAGCAAGTAAGTATAAACCAACCTGCCACTAAGTTCCAAAAAAAACGGATTGAAAATAATCACTTTTAAGTTTAATCACTGTTAAGGTATTATACGTGCGACGCGAACGAGTACGTTTTGAAGCACTGTTTCGCGCCTATTCTGTGACTCAAACAACATGCTTAGCCAAACCAATATGAAAAAACGCGAAGCGAATTTGGCAACGTCGCGTCGCTTACGCACTGCCGCCACCGAGCGAACATGCAACGTTGCTTTTTTCTTATTATTTTCATACATCTTATCCAAATTATTTATTTATTTATTTATCTATTATTTTTTTATTTTTTTATTAACATTTTTGGTTTTATCTTAATAATTTATTTCATTGTATTATCTTTTTAACATTTTTTTGGTTTACGAATTTTTTTGTACATTGAAAAGCGCCTGATTGAATGTGCGGGCAAATATTGCGTTCGCCCTTTTCATAGGCTCAGGGCAGTACTACTCTCTAAAGCCTTATTTGTTGGCTAATTGAAGCAAACGCACCGTGGAATTTTAATTATGACTTACTAGAGTAACCTCGTCGAGATTGGTAGCAAACAGATTTGTTTCACCCGAGCAAAACTTGTACAAAATATGTTCGAGACTCTTAGGGCAAACGAATTTTTGTACGAACTACGACATAAAGGAATATGTTTTCGCCGGTGAATTCTAAGTCAAGGCATGTTTTATAGAATGTGCAGTTTTCAAAACCCCAAATTGTGTATTATCGCCATAAAACATGCACAAAAACAACCAATTTATGAGCTTTTGCCTATCCCTTCGCCTTAAGTTTTTCACCTATAACACTTATGTTTCGCGATTGATTTCCTTTACCTTCTCCACGGAACAAGTCATAGAAATTTGATAACATAATTAAATACTTTATGGTTTTATCAAAATTAATCGAGTTCCATTCATTATGCCACACAACTGAAAATTAACTATCCAAATCGATCTTAATAGCTGCTTGCTCAACTCTTGTTAGTGACCTGGGTCCTTACCATGACGTTTTAAGGGTGCGACCACACCGCCGCTTAAAAAACGGTGACGTTACGGAATCTCAACAAAATGTATGAAGAAACGGTGAGAAAACGTGACGCATACGACACGTCACTGCATACGCGGCGGTTTGGTCGCACCCTAATTCCGTCTCAGTTCAAGTTATAGCTGTTATTTTTAGTAATGGATCTGACAGCGAGCGAACCTAACCTGAATCGCGTTGCATCGCATTAAGACGTTACGGTAACCCCCCCTGCTCAGCCTTCGGCCGGCCAATCAGAATGCTTGAATGAAAATTTCGGCTTTTTCATATGAATCATATATGGTATTTCTTCTCTATTATTGATTGCTCTAATCTACAGCAGTGACCGAAAAGATCGTCCATGAACATAAGGAGATTTTGGTGACATTTCTACCCCTTTGGTGAGATTCCTCTCCTAAATCCTTATTTTAGTGTATAATAATTGACTTACTCATAATTAGTGTAACCAAAATCCACACTTCTTTCCTTGTTTTTTGTCTCTCTCGTATACCAAGAGAATACGGTGAGAACAATTATTATTAACAACAGATAAACGTAGATTTTCTTAGAACGATATATACGCTTTAACGCTGTCGAACGCTGTGAAGAAGGAAAAAGTAGAAAAAAGATACTTTAGTAGCAGTAGTAGTGGTTTTTTCAGCCTATTTTATGACCCACTACCTATGGATGGATGGATGTGACGATGTGAGTGTGTATGTTTCTTTCTTCTTCACACTGAAACGACTGGACTGAGCTGGTACTCTTGATAAACTCATAGGTACTCACTCAACTTTTATCCTGGAAAATTTTAAAGTTCCCGCGGGATAGCGATAAACATGTCAATTGCTAATTTTACGCGGACGAAGTCGCGGGCAGAAGCTAATATTTTATTTATAATACAAAATTGGGTAGCAAAATACTCAGAAAAAGGAGCTCCGCCCTTAAACGGGGCTCCGTCGAAAACCAGGTGAACGAAAGGGGGACCAGAAATAAGGACCGGATTTTCTCACGAGATGAAAATAATACTCATTATTTCATTATAGCCTTTAAGTCATTATGCACGTGAGCGAAGCCACGGGCAAAAGCTAGTTCTCTATAAACCGTTGGACAAATGCGGTTCTCACATGCGTACATATATAATACATTTCATACCTTTCTTATATGATAAAATAATATTTTCAAGGAACGCGTTACATTCATTGTCGCTGGACAGTTGAAAACTTCAAAGTCAAAGATTTATGACATGTATATAACGACAAATATATAGACTTTGTGATAAAAGTAATATTCATACTTTTTATATAAAAAAGGGCAAATTTACGAAAACCTCATGACTGCATCCCTAATATTAGTAACTCTGTCTGTATGTCTGTTACGCCTTCACGCTTAAACCACAGAACCGATTTTAATTAAATTTGGTACCAAGATAGTTTCAGCCCCGGACATTAGGATAGTTTTTATCCCGGAAAATTGATTAGGTATTTCCGCAGGACAGCGATATGCGTATTCTGCGCACACGGAGTCGCGGGTAACCGCTAGTAATAATATTATGTGGGAGTGAGCGGATTGACAGAATGAATGACTGAGATAGAAGAATGAGATAGTGAATGGATTAGAAAATCGTGACCATCGTCTAAGTCCCACAGCTGGGCACAGGCCTCCTCTAAACCGACGTGAGCTTGACTATAAAACTCACGGAACCTCCTGAACATACGCTGCCTGATGGCCGGCGAATCGATACAAATTAGCATTTAAAACGAACGTCTATGTTTTCAGGGGTTTCAGGGGTTCCAAAACGGAAACTGGGGCTTTTCACCCGACTGTGATCAAAGAGGTTATTTTCACCTGTAAGCAGTGCTTTTTCTTCGCGCTTTCGGAAATTAACGTTGCCGGGTCGATTTCAACAAGACGCATTTTTTGTATCATTTCGGTGTGATTCCTTATATCTGTTTTTTTCTTAGATTTTTAAATTCCAAAAGATACTTTAGACTATTTTGTAAGAAATATCTAAAAGGGACCCTGAAATCTTAAATAGTTTTCGAGATATTAGAGGTCAAATTTCTAAACACACAACGGAATGATAAATGTACACCGGCATGAAAAATAAGTTCCAACGGAATGATAAATGTACACCGGGATGATAATACCAGCCCACTGGAATGAAATTTAGACCACTGGAATGAAAGTAAAAAATAGGGTTCCATAATCAAAACTATTATTTTGTATTATTTGATTTCCCAACTAACTCCCGATAATCTGCTGCTGTAGGAATCAGTCACATATTTGCCATTACTATCGAGTACTTATTAAGTGTGAGTTGCACAAAGTTAAATGTATTTTTTTAAAAACCCTTTTTGCAGCGTTCCCTGGTGGCCTAAAAGCCTAAACATTATTTAAGAACATGCGCTGGTACAATACTAATACTATACCAAAAACCACATCGCAATTGGGTTAGTATTTCATTTTAGAAAATATGCTACGGACCCTTTCATAATACTAAAGCGAAGCTACATTTGATTTTACTACACCGGAAACAACGGAATAAAAATGGTGGAATGAGAAACTCGACATAAAAATAAATATTAAAGGAAGGGTAAGAGTCATGTTGTTAAACTAATTGAACTCTTGAAATTAGGACTATATTTTACGTGACATATATAAATTACAAACAAAAGCGATACAAAATACAAAAACTATGGCTAACTCCGGAATGATTTTTATTTTGTCCCCACAACATGGCGATGATAAAAAAAAAATTACTCGAAAACGTTCCACCGTAACACACGTCTAATCTCGCTGAGCGCTGCAGTTTGACTATTGCTCGGAGTGCGCGAGAGACGGAGGGGCTTAGGGATCAAACTCGGGAAATAAATCGTTCCCAAAATTTGCCCGCGGAATGAGAGCGTGTCTCCGGACAAATATATATGCACATATTCTGAGGTTTACAAATGAGGTAAAAATCAGGTAATGTGATTTTTTGGTTACCTGTTTATATGGTAATAAAACAAAGGTAAAAGAAAAATATTGTCACGCATGGTATCCGAATTATCCGTGATTTTGTAACTAAAACCGGCTCCGGGACAGGCGTGACGGTATGTATGTACCTATGTATAAATTACGTTTTTATCCCTTGCGGGGTATAGTCCTCCTCATCGGTTTCGACGACGGCGACCCTGACTACCAGAAAAATAAATATAAATTAAAA
This sequence comes from Pandemis heparana, assembly GCA_963854515.1. Classification (NCBI taxonomy): domain Eukaryota; kingdom Metazoa; phylum Arthropoda; class Insecta; order Lepidoptera; family Tortricidae; genus Pandemis; species Pandemis heparana. The sequence continues at coordinate 5,247,986 of OY978031.1, forward strand.
TACAATAAAATATCAATTACACATATATACAACAATTATTTACAATTTTCTATTATGAGCCCTAATGTGGCTCGCTAGACCGAACTTAGTTTTAAATACCCTATTACAGGAAATGCAATGGAAGACAGAGCCTAGCAACAAGATCTAAAGGCCACGTTTAGCATGATTGTGGGCGTACAGGTGGAAAGGGGGGAATCAAATAGTGATGGGTTGCTAGCCGCATCGCCTATACATCCATCTGGTCTGATCTGGTAGAAGGTACAAGCATGCATTAAGAGGCTGACAACTTAATTTAAGCACTTTTTTAAGAAAAACTACACACAAAAAAAATACAAAAAAAATATAATGTTAATTTTCATCATATTTCAAACACGCTAGACGGACTCGATACACAATTGAACAAAATCGGCTTGATAGAAAATAATTGCAAAGTTTGGTCTTAAAATCATCATTAAACGGTTCTATGTCTTTATTTTTTCGACGTATGGGTCTGCAATTAAAAACATGAAGTCAACATATTCATACCTACACGGCTAACGAGTCATATTTCACAAATAATCCATACTTTTTATTCTAATTTGCAAGATTTTAGACGCGCGCCAAGCTGCCGGAATAGTTTCTTCTCTTTCACTCACAGGCACGCGAACCGTATGTGTGAAGAGTGGCGCTGCTCAAGGTCATTTGCTGTTGACAGCGCCTTAAAAACAAAATACGAAAATAAAACGCAACGCCCCAATAAAGTGACCACACTCGCGTAAACTCGAAAAAAGGTCAAGTGTGTAACAGGATGTTGAAACTACAAGATGTTAAAAGGAGAACAAAAATTTTGCTTTCAAATGAAGGTTCCAACCTTGTTACGTTGGGTCGGACCGCCTTCTGAATTAGGTCATAAGATACGATACCGAAGTCATATAGAGCTGGTAATACCACCAGCGATTTTGTTCCGTACTTATTTGTCATTTAATTGAAGAGTCGGGATTTAAATTTACTGTGCGTAGGTATTGTTTACCGTGTAGCCGTGGTAGCCTAGTGGTTTGACCTGTGACCTCTCAAGCAGAGGGTCGTGGATTCAAATGCTGTATGCTTATTGTCTAACTCGCTCGCAATCGCCATCGTGTTCATTTTGACAGTTCTTGTATGAATGTGACAGCTAGCTGATTCCGATGCCAATTGTCAGCCCATACATGAACTGTCAAAATGAACACGATGGCGATTGCGAGCGAGTTAGACAATAAGCCTACTGGGCTTGCAACTCGGAGTTTTCCGCAATTTATGTGCGACATCACATTTGAAATTTTGCCATGAGCTTTTCGGTGAAGGAAATCATCGTATGATAGGTACCTACTCAATCACATTAGAACGGCTATCTATATTTCTACATGTATCGAATGTTTGGGACGGAGGTAGTTTGTAGGTAGGCCAAGTTAAGTTTATGAGTAGGAGATGTCACTTATGAACGGGTTGTGCGACTGGGTCCTCAACTCCCCAAGTGACTTGCTAACGGGGTAGAAAATAAGAGATCGGTACATTTCCTTTAAAGTGGCTCTATCACTAGAAGTCTTCGTCGCGAAATCGAGAAATTATAGCTAATGACTTTCTTATATTATTAAGATACATTTACTATACTCTCCAGCCTATATACGTCCCACTGCTGGGCACAGGCCTCCTCTCAGAATGAGAGGGCTTGGGCTATAGTTCCCACGCGGGCCTAGTGGGGATTGGGAACTTCACACACACCATTGAATTGCTTCGCAGTTGTGTGCAGGTTTCCTCACGATGTTTTCCTTCACCGAAAAGCTCATGGTAAATTTCAAATGAGATATCGCACATAAATTCCGAAAAACTCAGAGGTGTGAGCCCGGGATTCGAACCCGCGAACCTTTGCTTGAGAGGCCACAGGTCAAACCACTAGGCTACCACGGCTTTACACCCATACATACACACATACATATACATACATACACACACACACACATACATTTATACTCGGAAATTGCTTAGTTAATTGAAGATAAATTAAGTCTACTTGGACGAATTCGCGGGTAAAAGCTAGTTATAAATAATTTAAGAAACACCACCAGCTCTATATAGTTAATTCAGTTGAAGAATTTGCCTCTCAATTACGAATTTTAGGAAGAGCACGCAGATGGCCGAAGGAATAGAATAATTTAATTCTTCCCGGCTTTTGACCTCGACTCGACTCGACTATATTTCAACGTTAATTGATCACTGTTTGATATAGAATACCCACCCTTTACAACTTGTTAGACGAGTACTCAGGTGCCTTCGAACTTATAATTTAGGGGCCATCGTAAAATATCTGATGGTATTGCGTTATAGAGTACTAGCTGTTGCCAGCGATTTCGTCTGCAAAGAATTCGTTTATCGCTATCCCGCGGGAACTACGCAATTTTCCGGGATAAAAAGTAGCCTATGTGCTATTCCAGACTTTTTTCTATCTATGCGCCAAATTTCATCCAGATCCGTTGGGCCGTTCTGGCGTGATTGAGTAACAAACAAACATCCATCCATCCATCCATCCATCCATCTATCCATCCATACTTTCGCATTTATAATATTAGTTAGATTATATACAAGATAAAGATTCTTCCACCCTGCAGGCTTATCATCTAACTCGCTTGCATCGCCATCGTGTTCATTTTGACAGTTCATATGTGGGCTGACAATTGGCATCGGAATCAGCTAGCTCTCACATTCATACAAGAACTGTCAAAATGAACACGATGGCGATTGCGAGCGAGTTAGACAATAAGCCTACTGGTCTAGGAGTAAAGAAAAAACATACAATGTCGGTTGCTTCTCTTCCCGCGCAGATGAATCGGCGAAAATATTATGATATATATAATAGTCAAATATTTTGATTCCTCTTTTCACCTATACACCCGCAATCATGCTAAACGTGGCCTATAGGTCTTGTTACTTGCTCTGTCTACCCCGAAAGGAATAAAGACGCGATTTATGTATGTGTGTGTACAATATAATACAATACAAATACTCTTTATTGAACACCACAAATCAGTACAAAACAATACAGAAACAAAGAACAAAGTTAACAATAGGCGGTCTTATCGCTTAATAGCGATCTCTACCAGACAACCTTTAAGACAAAGAAATAAGTTGGAGACAGTTTAAGTAGGTGGCGGAAACAAATAGACAGGAGAGACGCAGGGATAATAAAACAATGCTTACACTAACTGTAATTGTATGTAACTAAGCTTCCAACAATAAAACTATTTCAAACGGTTTCGAACGATAAAAAAGGTGTTCCGCAAAAATAACAAATAGCAATTTTATTCATACTTCCGTTTCATGGCAACATTTTTAGCAATAAATCAAAACGGACGAGACGACGTTTCAGTAAAAAAAAAAAAAAAACAAAGCCAGTTTCACAAAAAGCGGCGTGCATTATTTTTTGATCCTAAAATATCGTTCAAATTTAAAATCTAATTTATGAACTGCCTTACTGATTAAGTCGTCAAATTAAAAAGGGAGGTTTTCTGTTGAAATTACGCACGTACCTGAGAGTTACTCCGGTTTGGGTTCCGTAATCAATTTAGCATAATTCCAACTTTTCTATTTAATTAGAGCTAACTGACCTACTCGTAGTTTTCGATGACTCGTTATACTGACGAGATATTTTATTCGTTGTCGCAAAATGGCGGCTTACATTTTATTGTTTAATTGACAATTTATTTAAATTATTTAATTTATTCCATGTTGGTCTGGGAGCAAAGAAAAAACATAGAATGTATTTTGCTACTCTTTCGGCGTGGATGGTAAAAGTCCATCGAGGGAATTGGTGAAAATCGTAGGAAGGCGATGCGACTATTTTGATTCCCCTTTCCACCTATACGCCCACAATCATGCTAAACGTGGCCTTTAGGTCTTGTTCCCTTAGACTCTGTCTACCTTGTAAAGAATATAGACGTGATTTGTAATTCGTTTTTTAATTTAGTTACAGTTCAGCTAAAATAATACAAAATAAAAATATAAATCTAACTAATATTATAAATGCGAAAGTATTGTTGGATGGATGGATGGATGTTTGTTTGTTACTCAATGACACCAGAACGGCCCAACGAATCTGGATGAAATTCGGCACATAGATAGAGAAAAGTCTGAAATGGCACATAGGCTACTTTTTATCCCGGAAAATTTTCGCGGGATAGCGATAAACGAATTCTTTGCAGACGAGGTCGCTGGCAACAGCTAGTTAAAATATAAATACCTTATCGTGCCAGCGTAACTGTAAGTTATACCAAGTTAGTTTAACAATAATCGACGATATTGACATAGGTATTTCATAGATTTTCTGCCAAAAATCGTCTGTTTATATTTTATATTTATATTTCATTAATTTTGGCACACAAAACAAATTGTAAACATGACATGCGATACAGTGTAGTGTAAATATTTCAGTTTAAATATTGTTATGGTAAAAGTAGCTTGGCACAATGTCATGTTTATTGTTTTCGATACAATAAAAATCAATTAGCAAAATTGTCTACAGAATCCTTTGACTGTTGTCGTCTCCCTCCCTCATCACCGTCTAGTTTACTAATGGCCGCTTTTCGTTCTTTGTCCTTATTTTTTTAAGCTCACCTCATAAATTTGGTCCTGAGTCATTTTTCATAATTGTCCCTTAATGATAGTAATTTCACTGTGGTTTCGTGAAATGGAGAATTAAAACACCGTTTGCTAGTTGCATTTAGTGGAAAGTCATGTAGATTCTGCCGATACAGGAAAAGCATAAAACTTACAATAAGTACATAACATAGTATATGGGGTTAACAGGGTGACAAGACTAACCCCCTTATTCATAAACGCTCTGTAGGCTTCTGCTAACTTAGCAATCGTTTGTCCTTATCTGTCACTTTGATATTTACCTTTCACAGATAAGGACAAACGATGGCTAAGTTAGCAGACGCCTATAGAGCGTTTTTGAATTTATAAGGAGGTTAGAACATGTTTGGCGTGATTGTGAGAGTATTCCGTACCAATACAGGGTCTCTGAGAACTGATCCGGAATATGTATATGTTTGTGTGTAATAAACATAAAACAAATATGTACAATTGACAAACCCTGAAATACATGCACAATTGCGGTCATATGCCTTTAAGGGATCTCTGTCAGTCCACCTTTGAGTGGATGATAGGAGTATTTTATTGGGGATGGACGAGTGAGTTTAAAAATTTAAAATACTGAGAGAAAATATTGAACTATACCGAATATATACTACTTATAATATATCAATAAAATATAATATACATAAAATAAATAAAGAGCACAATAAAAAGGAATATTTACACTCACACACACGCACACACTAATTTCTTACTACCTATTTCTTTTCTTCTCTTTTATTTTGTATTATTCTTGTATTATTTTATTGAGTACTTCCTTGGCACTCGCGATACAGACCCAGAGTCTAGTGCGAGGGCCGCCGTTTCACTTACCACATTAAGGTGCAACCACACCGGCGCTTAAAAAACGGTGACGTTACGGAATCGCAACAAAATGTATGAAGAAACGGTGAGAAGACGTGACGCATACCACACGTCACTGCGTATACGCGGCGGTTTGGTCGCACCCTTAATGTCATCTACCCATCTCCATGTAAAAATGTGTGTTTTGTAAAATGATATGCACCTTGTAACTTCTGTGGTGAAATTCAGTTATTCTTATTCTTGCATGCAAAACGTATAATATTTCGTACAAGCTTGGTTATATTGCACGTAAGTAGCGGAGTAGCAAGGTAAATATTTTGTGTTCACTAAAAGTGACAGCTAAAACTTGAACTGAGTGTGAGTAGGAATTAGGACGTCATGGTAAGGCCCCAGGTGGTAATAGTTTGACTAAATAGGCTTGTAAAAGTTTTTCAGAATATTCGATAAATAAATTAATGTTACCATACATTGATCAATGTTCAAAGTGAATCAAAAATTTAAATGAAAAATCTCGAACTAAACCATCTGCTGAAATATTTGGGAAAAATCTGAGAGATTGTGCAACTTACAATTCGCCAACGTCTATTGATAGAGTAAACGCTCATCGAGGCACCAATTAGTATTCGAAACATACATAAAACAGGCACGTGCCTGGTCTGTTTGTATGTCTAAATCGCCGCAGAGCGGAGCTGCGCAACTTTTAATTTCCTGTTGCTAGCGACTGTTTCAATTCAGATCCTGTTTCACATACGCTAAAAGTTGCTAAATACAGTGGATGTATTTTCTTAATGTCTTTTTTTTTTTTTTTTTTTTTTATGTGTATAGGAAGGCAAACGAGCAAGTGGGTCACCTGATGGTAAGCGATCACCACTGCCCATAGACACCCGCAACCCCGGAGGGATTACAGATGCGTTGCCAACCTAGAGGACTTAGATGAAATGCCTCTTGTGCACGAAATTTCCCCGGCTGTCTTACTCTCCACACCGGAACACAGCAGCGCATGCACTACTGCTTGGCGGCAGGATTAGCGAGTAAGATGGTGGTAGCGATCCGGACGGACCTTGCACAAGGCCCTACCACCCGCAAATGTCTCTGCATTCTTCGTCTTTCAATCCGAAGTGAAAAAACACGAAGTTTTCCGAACGATATTAAGAGTACAGTCAACTGGGGTGACTTTGATTTCACCCCTTAAATCAAAGTCACCCCAGTTGACTTTAAAAAGTAGTTTTAATGACAAAACCATTATTTTTTATTTGCGTTTACTGCTTCCAATCAATGTCTTCGTCAATCGCCTTTGCGTCTACATGCCAAACATTCACCGGATATGGATAATATCGATTTTATAGCAATTTTAAAACGATCAAAGTAGCCCTAAATATTACCAAAGTTACCCCAGTTGACGGTATAAGCATTGGGGAGTTACCATGACGTCTTAATACGTTTCAGTTTAGGTTCGCTCGCTATCAGGTCGATACTTAATATGACAGCTAGAACCTAAACAGAGTCGGAATTAAATTGAATTAAGACGCCAGGTTAAGGCCCCAGGTCGACCTAATAAAGGCGTGTTTATGAAAAATTGCTGACCTTGACTTGATTTGACTTGATTTGGACGCGTATACCGAGGAATGGCCTGATATTGCGTCGGACCGAGATTTGTGCAGGTCAAGAGAAGCCTTTGCCCAGCAGTGGGACACCGCAATAGGCTAATAAAAAAAAAGAAAAAACTACTTAAACTACATAACTATGGTATGGTATGGTATGGTTATGTTTATCCGTTGCCTGGTACCCATAGTACAAGCTTGGCTTAGTTTGGGACTGGGTTAATTGGTGTAATTTGTCCCATGATATTTATTTACTTATTAATTTACTAGCTATTGCTTACGATTTCGTCTGCAAAGAATTCGTTTAACGCTATCCCGAGGGAATTTTCCGGGATAAAAAGTAGCCTATGTGCTATTCCAGACTTTTCTCTATCTACGTGCCGAATTTCATCCAGATCCGTTGGACCGTTCTGTCGTGATTGAGTAACAAACATCCATCCATCCATCCATCCATCCATCCATCCATCTATCCATCCATCCATACTTTCGCATTTATAATATTAGTTAGATAACAACCATGATTTCCATAGAATTACGAGTAGGTTATGGCTTAAGAGTTACATCCTACTTTTACCACGTATAAAGATAGTTCCCGCATAACGACCAAATTTGTTCGAGACAGGTGAATTTTATTAGATGTCCGTGTTTTATTTCGCCAGAAAGGGCCACAATTAGCGGCGCTAGCAAAAAGCGACAAATATAGCAGTTAATTCGGCAACGTCAAAGTAACGTACTGTTATAGCGTCAATAACAATAAAAAAAACAGCCCGCCCGTATTTATGTACAGTGAAATACGTTGCTCACCAACTAGCTACGATAAGGGAGCGAGCGAAGAGACGCGAGCGAAACGAAAAATATTTTTATATGTTCATACATTAATCACGTCTTTATCCCTCACGGGGTAGATAGAGCCTAAGGCAATAAGAGCTAAAGGCCACGTTTCGCATGATTGTAAGAGTATAGATAGAAAGGGGAATCAAAATGGTGACGGGTTGCTAGCCGCATCGCCTATAACATGATTCCTAAGATTTTTTAATGTTGTAACCTCCATGACGCTCAAGACGCGTACCGTACTGGCCGCTTACAAAAAAAAACGTACGTATTATCTATCTGACAGACCTCTAACAATTTTCTGATGCCCTAGTACTTTTGCTCCACGACTCAACAAAAAAACACTTCAAAAATCGAACCCGATAGAGGATCCTGATAACCTGGTACTTAAACTCTCCCTCCGTCTTACGCCTGACGCGAGTTTAACATTTTTTACCTACCTTAAAAAGCGCTCAACGCCGCTAAAGAGTTTTCACTTCAATAATATTAGCATGTTATGTCTTGTCATTTGCACCAAGCCCCGTAGTTTTCCCTGTTGGCTATAATGGTGATACTCCAGGAAATTAGCTCTGGTTAATGTATCGAGCAAAGGTTTCTAAAAAAGCCTTTGCCAATTCCATGTTCAATCGGACGCTTTACCAGCTTAATTATGTTCAAGAAAAAGACGATAAAAGACGTCGTAAAGTCATATAAGTTGTTTAAGTAGAGTATTTTTTAATACACACATCAAAAAAGCCTTGAGATAAGCATTATTCCTAGACCAATTTGATGTTTGGACTCAGTAGTAATATGCCTATATTAAAATGTTCAAAACTTTCTAAGGATACGAGTATAATATCCCATTATTATTAAGAGAACGGGACTTAATCACGTAAACAAAAAGTTATTTTTGTAAATACCTTGACGTTTCACTCTTTGTCGGTCCCTCGTTTAATGCTCCTCTCATCTACTCAAAGGTTGACTGGTAGAGATCCCTTATAGGGATAAGTTCGCCTTTGTGCATATATTATTGTTATTTGTATTATTTTGTGAATTGTATCTGTTTCTTTATATTTGTACAATAAAGCATTACTTACTTACTTACTTATTTACGTTTCGGACGCGACTTAGCATCCATGGTCTCGAGAGGACTGAAGTGGTGGGTATCAACATCTTCTAGCTGCACGGGTTTTCCTAACTACCCGCACTTGGTCTTTATTATTAATTTCTTCACTAGGGTTACCACTATACCGACACAACACAACATCGGGCGATTTATAAGATGATATTTGATGACACATACACATACTAAACGTGACGTATTATCCCGGTAAAACTGTTTAGGGATATACATGCGGTATAGCGATAAACATGTCAATTGCTAATTGACAACATTTCATATTTCTGAGCCTGTAATTTTAATGGTTCTCTGTATTTTGTTTGAAAAGATGTACATGCTGACAATTTATTTTTTCCCTAGGGTTTGTATTTAATTTATAATTAATTTATTAATTTTTGCTTATACTAAAAGGGCGTAACTCCGATACTATCACAGAATAGACACTTATCCTTTTGTCTTTTCTGTATAGAAAAAAAACTGACGTCAATTTCAAATTGTCAATATCAGGCCTTATTCTCCGATATTCGATTTTCGAGGTTAGCTTCGAGCTGTTCAGCTCATACTAATATAGTCATTAACTTGAGAGTGAGAGAGAAGGTATGCAACGAACTTCAAAAATAGAATTTCAGAGTTGCCCCCCGTGTACTTTGAAGTTGTCAAATACAAAATTATGGTCGTTTATTTTTTCTTGTGAAAAAGGCAAAGGCATTTCACCTATCCTGTGGTAGAATTGGTAAAATTAAGACATGTTTTTAATTATCTTTTATTTTCTATAATAAGCAATATTAAAATTATATAATTGTATAATTATATTGCAGTGATCAAGAGGCAAAATGCTTTCGAACCACTAAATACATTTTCAGGTGTTATAAAAATGAAATGTTGTCAATTCTACACGAACGCAGTCGCGGGCAGAAGCTAGTAAAAACATAAGGGCATAACTCGTCTTATTCCCATTTTCACTGGAGCCACTATTACGCACCCAATATCGCAGTGTTACCATAAACACAACATAATCATCCCAAACTCATTTTCATCTCGGCGTTGTTTCACTGCTCTCAGTCAGAATTCAATTTGTGAGCCATCATTGTGATACGCTGCGTTTCGTCTCAATTCACTCGCATTTGCATATTAAAATGAGATTGTACCGACTAGGAGACTGGAAATTTTAATTCTGGTTGAAATTGCATTAACTTAGTTGTTGTTGAGTTTTGGGCGATTCTGTATCGATTTATCGAGAAAGTTGCAAACCGGTGGTTTTTTTTTTAAATATATGAATCTAACTAATATTATAAATGCGAAAGTATGGATGGATGGATGTTTGTTTGTTACTCAATCACGCCAGAACGGCCCAACGGATCTGGATAGAATTCGGCGCATAGGTAGAGAAAAGTCTGGAATAGCACATAGACTACTTTTTATCCCGGAAAATTGCGTAGTTCCCGCGGGATAGCGATAAACAAATTCTTTGCAGACGAAGTCGCTGGCAACAGCTAGAATAATATATATATTTTTTTATATTAAAACCGACAAACGGGCATGTGGTTTACCTGATGGTAAGTGATCACCGCCGCCCATGGACAACTACAGCACCATTGGAACTGCTAGCGCGTTGCCGGCCATGCAAGAAGTGGTACACTCGCCTCTTAAAGGCATTACGACAGGCAGACGATTATGAAGGCAAACGAGCAAGTGGATGACCTGATGGTAAGCGATCACCACTGCCCATAGACACCTTCAACCCCGGAGGGTTTGCAGATGCGTTGCCAACCTAGAGGGCTAAGATGAAATGCCTCCTGTGCCTGTGATTACCCCGGCTATCTTACTCTACACACCGGAACACAGCAGTGCAAGCACTGCTGTTTGGCGGCAGGATTAGCGAGTAAGAAGGTCCTACCACCCGCAAAAAATGCAGGCGAGTCGTCGTATAGGATCCGAGGTCGATTCCCGGCCATCTTTACTTTACCTGCTGGGTGTAGCGGTATAGCAGGCATCACGGAATAACGATCCGGGTTCGATTCTCGGCCATAGCTTTATTTTCGTTTTTTTTTTTTTATATAAGAGGGGGAAAACGAGCAGACGGGTCACCTGATGGAAAGTAATCACCATCGCCCATGGACACCTGCAAGACTTGGGGAATCACAGGTGCGTTGCCGACCCTTTCAAGAACAGGAAGGCTCGCTTTTTAAAGATCCCTAAATTGTACCGCTCAGGGAATGTTGCAGCAGGAAGTTGGTTCCAGATCTTCGTCGTACGAGGAAGGAAATTGCGTTTAAAACGCACGGTACTTGACTGCCAACCATCAAGATGTTGAGGATGAGTAGTTAGATATTGGGAGTTCTGCCCCACTCCCTTGGGCTACGTCTCGCTCCGCTCGCCTTCGCGTCGTGGGGCAGAACTCCCAATATCTAAATGGGACAGAACTCCCAATGGCATAATTCTATAGCAGTGGGACAGAACTCCCAATGGCATAATTCTATAGCAGTGGGGCAGAACTCCCAATAGCATAATTCTATAGCAGTGGGACAGAACTCCCAATGGCATAATTCTATAGCAGTGGGACAGAACTCCCAATGGCATAATTCTATAGCAGTGGGGCAGAACTCCCAATGGCATAATTCAGTAGCGTTGAATCCGGGTTGTATAGGCTTAGTTTACGACAGATCCTTAACGATACACGTTCTGAACTTGTGATTTATCAAACTTGATGAGTTAGTTCTGTTGTCAATGTTAATGCAAACTCAGTTATTGAACTTAATTATTTTATTGTGTAAAAAAACAAAAGGCTTAACACAACATGTCACAGGAGTGATCAGTTCCCATAACACGCCAGAACCCCAGATCGTCAGGCTTTTTCCTAGATGCTTATCCAGGGTTCTCTGTGGTGTTTGTCACATTCAGACATCGCAAAGTTGGCTAGGCTCTTTGATGTGATGAACATGTGGGGGTTCACCTAGTACTACCGACCGCATATAGCATAGGATCACCCAGAGGTTTGTGTCATAGCGCACCCTTAGAGAGCCCTGCCCAAGGTAGGGTTATTAAAACCAAGCTCAAGGTACACTAATACGCCACCGCGTGAGGTTTGTGTCATACCGCACCAAGTGCCCTGCCCAAGGTAGGGTTATTAAAACCAAGCCCAAGGTACGGTAATACGCCACCGCGTATACCAAAGCCATCATCGCAGAGTTAGCCAGACCCTTTGACATGTCGATGGTATAGAATCACCATTACTACCGGTCGTAATAGCAACGGATCATCCAACAGCTAAAACAAGGAACTTTTATTTATATGAACGAATGTTAAAAACTCCGTAAGCGCGATGTAGAACAGCTCACTAACGAATGAAACTGTTAATTGCAAAACAAACCTAGTTAGAAGGTGACAACGTTAATAATAGAACATAAAAAATATGATCACATAACGGATTTTACTTCTAAAGTAATAAAGTTTGCGCGCATGACGTTTAACCCATTCTAATGTCTGTTAATACAAATACAAAGAAAATTAATTTGTTCTAATTAGAACCTAACATTACGTATGCTTAAGTCTCAATTTGTAATTCAGTATCTGCATTACATATCTTTTTTCTCGGTTAACACATTACTCATAAAAGTAGTGCAATTTATTATCATTCTAATGCTAATCTCATTTAAGTTCAAAGTAAGATCCATGTATGATTCACTTATTATATTTATAAAGAACCCGATCTTAGTAAGCTCATTGTATTTTATCACACATGAAACATGATCAATTATGTTGTTGGCAATTTAATTTAAAGCTATGTCTCCAGTGAATACTAAAATACGCTCGTGTCTAATTAAAAGAGTCAAGTGCATTATTAAATATAGTTTATTTTCACATTAGTCATTTTATGTACATTATTTTGAAATATTTCTAAGTAAAAACTAACTTAAATATTAGGTACATGAACATTCTAATAGCTAAAAAAATCTAATAGTTAACATTTCCTAACTTTTTTGCAATCTTATTCACTAATCCTTCCGCGGCACTTAATATTTCGTCAAAATCATCTTCTACAATATACTGTACTGCAACCTCTTGAGACTCGTTATCCTGTTCAAGATTTGATATATTTATTTGAATGGCTCGTCTGCCTTTCTTATTTTTTTTAATAATGTAGGAGTTCAATGTGTTGTTGATGGTTTTGTTTTTTCTATTCTCTGCCTTCTTAGAGTTTTCCTTCGCTCGCTTGGAATTTTCCGGCAAAGAAACATCTCGACCTCCATTTAAAACTTTATTTTGGTACGCGAAGTAAGCATCCACATCTTGCGAACATTTAAGAAATGGATCATCAAATGTGGGTTGAGAATAAAACGTTGTTGGCGTTAGTTCATCTGCATTTGTTGTGATATTCATCGGTTGCGAACTGGATATTCTCTGTAAATTATAAAAAATATATTTTTAAAATAATTTACTTACTCAATCTAAATTGGTAACAAGTAGTTAAGTATGTAAGGGAAAGCAAAGATCAATAATTTCATTGTATACTTACCATTTTAGTAAAGAAAGAATGTCAGCGAGGGCGGTCTCGAACGACGTGTGTTGCTCTAAACGTTTACGATGAGAATGGTTAGCGCGTGGATGCAATAAACGTATCATGATTGTATTGAACACGTGTATGTATGATACATTCATACAGGTTTTGACTTGTTTTTAATAAACTAAAAATAATAAAATAAATTTGTTCACGCAAATCATAGCATTCAGTGTAGACAATCTTAAATCATAAACAAGGTTATTCCGTACCTACACGTTCAACAAATACAAAATCGAAAACTCTCTATACTACTCTAGCTCGAACGTAATTTAATACGTCTGAGCGAGACGGAAGTTGATATTCACTTCACATTTAACGATACGTTGATGCAGCGGCGTATGCCTTTGTAAAACGAAATGATACCTAATACATAATTATTTATACGTGTTGCAATGTTTGCAATTTTGCAATCGGCAGCTTTATTTGATAATTCGATGCCTACTTTGTCGGTGCTTTGTGGTAAACAAGTAACAACATAATATTTTGAATACTATTTATGTACTTATAGTTGAGAAAGCGATATTTCTATATAACATTATAATATTTAGGTCTAAAGTCGAATGCTCGAACTTGGTTCTTGAACCATATAATATTCTTGTTTTGGATTAATACCAAATCATCAAATATTTTGCTATAAAACATAGTGTTTTATGTATCGATTTCCTTTCCATTTCGTATTGTGACTTCAAGCTCATCGTTATTTTTGTTAAGTGAAGTAACTGCAACTACCAACTTCATTTAAAATGTAAGTAAGTACTATATTTATTGAATGCCCATAAAAATTGTTAAAAGTATTTTTAGTTTATTCTTATAATTTTTTGAAGATCTAACTCAGTAGATATTTTTATTGAATCCCTATAAAATATTGTTAAAAGTATTTTTGGTTTATTCTTATAATTTTTTTGAAGGTCTGACTCACTAGATATATTTATTGAATCCTCATAAAATATTGTTAAAAGTATTTTTGGTTTATTCTTATAATTTTTTGAAGGTCTGACTCCGAATATTCAAAATACACGCGCACGCCCTCACCGGAGCAGAAAATTATTTCTACAAAGAATATTAAGAAAAGGAAATCGTGCACAGCATCAAGGTATTTCATATACTTAGTTTATATTTAAATAAAATAATCTTCATAGTTATATTTTACGGTCTCCGTATCCTCTAGTCGTTAGTAGGTCTGTGTTAATCCCGGTAACGACATAAATATTTGTGTGTAAGATAATTTATTTTTCCGTTATAGATGTTCTCTCATGTATTTATATCGTCATCTGACCTCGCAAGCTGTGAACTTTGCTAAGTTTACTGTTAGGTAAATCTCTGTAACATGTCCCTCGATACATAAATTAACATAATATTAAAAAATATATATATTTTATTTTTAGGTCTGAATTTGAAACAGCAAATCAGCGATCACGTTCACCATCGCCTTGCGCGCAAAAGAAAAAAGCAACCAACAAAGTTCGTGCATCAACCAGTAAAAACAAGAATTCTGGCTTCAGGTAGGTACTTATTTATTTTCTTGTTGTTTTTGAAATTAAAATAGTTTATTGTGATTATGCAACTATAACAATGCATTCGCTAAAAATATTATAAGTGTTTTTTTCTTTTTTCTAGTTCTTCAAAAAAAACACTCGAAACCGACATCTTCAAAATTATAAGTGAAGAAGAGAAGATCACCGGCGAGAAAAAATTGAAAACCGATAAGACAATATCATCGTTTACCAGCCGCGTATCTACGGGTTCTTCTCGGCGTACTACGATAACGGACGGTAACTTTTTAATTGATTTAAAAGTGTATAATATCGATGATTTTCAAAAATCTATACCTGAAGAACGTTATAAAAAAGCATTAGCGTCGGTTAAATTACAATGTAAGGAGGATTCCTCTGAGTGGAATCAAATCCAAAAGTTTTTAGGCGAAGCCTTTAGTATTTTTGAAGATTGTGAGCCCGTTTATTTTGGTAATTATAAAAATAATAAGTAGTTTAATATAATTCCAGTTATTCAATCAAGATTGTGGGTCTGTTAACTTTTTAATTGATTTAAAAGTGTATAATATCGATGATTTTCAAAAATCTATACCTGAAGAACGTTATAAAAAAGCATTAGCGTCGGTTAAATTACAATGTAAGGAGGATTCCTCTGAGTGGAATCAAATCCAAAAGTTTTTAGGCAAAGCCTTTAGTATTTTTGAAGATTGTGAGCCCGTTTATTTTGGTAATTATAAAAATAATAAGTAGTTTAATATAATTCCAGTTATTCAATCAAGATTGTGGGTCTGTTATTTTATTAATTATAAAAAGAATAGTTAAATGTTTATTTTAATAATTATAAAAATAATTTAAAACAGAATTATTTTCAAACCAAATTTGATATTTTTAATTCAAAAGTTGTTGTTATTACTGTTTCAAAATAGTCTAGTACTTTTAGCTACATTAATAATTTCAGTATGCCTTTTTGTGTTCCGTGTAGTACGTCTGTAGAAAAAAATAAATGGATAGGTCATCTTCGAAGCACTGCGCATAAAACAATTCTATCCTCTAACAAAGTACTTAATGATGGCGTTGAAGTAGTAGAGTCAGCATTTCGGATGCGCATTGCCACATATCGCATATCAGCAAGCAACGATCAAAGTCTGGCATCTGTCGATGCATTTATGAACTCTATTAGAAACAAAATAAAGCGACTTTTAGATGATTCACTTATGAAACATACGTGCGTAAAAGTAAATTTCGAACTTTTTGGAATGTTCCTAATGTTTAAAGATAATAGTCAATCAATAAAATCATTTGGAACTAAAAATAAAATTTTATATTTGAGTTATGATTTTGATGCACTATTTTGCGAGATCGTTAACTGTCTAAAGAAAAAATTCGAGGAGTTTCAAGACCGTGATAGTGGATGGGCTTTTGTTAGTAACTCACATTTGGAAATTAACATAAACAAGTATCAACCATTACGAGGTTCAAGCTATGTTGACCTGCCAAAGTTCATAAAAAACAAGAAAGCATGTCTAAATATACAAAACAACGACCAATGCTGTTTTTTATGGTGTGTAACAGCGGCTTTATATCCTTGTATCAAACATCCTGAAAGAGTATCATCTTATCCTAATTTTCGTGACGTTTTGAATATTTCTCAAATTTCTTTTCCAGTCACACTTGATGACATTAGAATATTTGAAAAAAACAACCCCATGATTTCATTAACGATTTTTGGATTGAAAAATAATAAAATTGTTGCGGGTCCCCTTTACAAGTCTGAAGTATCCAGTAATCAGAAGAGTAAAAAATATATAAACCTACTTTTAATAGACGATGGCAGCCACCCACCGCATTATGTTCTAATTAAAGACTTAAGTCGTCTGGTGCGTAGACAAGTAACGAAGCATAATAGTAAGATATACTTTTGCGAAACCTGTCTTTTATTTTTTCTTACACAGGAAGAACTTGCAAATCACTTGTGTACTGGAGTAGTTACTGTCTTACCAAAAATGGGGTCTGTGATTAAATTCAAACATTTCGATCGTAAACAGAATGTTCCATTCGTTATATACGCAGATTTTGAATCGTTACTACAACCAACTGAATCTACTGACTCCGACACTGATACTACTGTTACAAGTGATAGTCATACCCCTAATACTACAACTTTGCATCATCATATACCAGCTGCCTTTGGATATTATATTGTTTGTAATGCAGATCCAAGTCATAATCGCTATTTCTCTTATCGTGGTACTGATTGTGTTGATAGATTTATTGAAGCAATCTATAAAGATGTTGCTAAAATTTATAGAGTTTTGAACAAAAATACCTCTATAATATTTAACGAGAATGACGAGCTAAACTTTTTGAACGCTAAACGATGCCATATATGTAATCATTTCCTATTTTCTGATCGGGTTCGGGATCACTGTCACATTACAGGAAGCTATCGGGGAGCAGCACACAGTCTGTGCAACCTACAATATAAACGTCCTTGTTTCGTACCTATATTTTTTCACAATCTATCTGGTTATGATTGTCATCTATTTATTAAAAAGCTAGGTGAGGCACCTGGAAACGTGACAGTTATACCTAAAACTAAGGAAAACTATATTTCTTTTACTAAATTTATTCCCATCGAGAATGAGTATTTTCAACTTCGTTTCGTTGATTCTTTCAAATTTTTAGATACAAGTTTAGAGAAACTAACTACAACTATGCAGAAATCTGACTTTGTTCATTTACGTAAATATTTTTGTAATGATGATGAGTTTAAATTACTTACACGAAAAGGCGTGTTTCCCTATGAGTATATGAATAAATGGCAATGTTTTGAAGAAAAATACTTACCATGTATTGACTATTTTTATAATTCGATTACTAATGAGAAAGTTTCTATAAAAGATTATAACCATGCGCAATCAGTATGGCACCAGTTTAAAATTCGTAATTTAGGCGAATATACAGACCTTTATTTGCAAACCGATGTTCTTCTGCTAGCCGATATTTTTGAAAAGTTTCGCGCTACTTGCAAACAACACTATGACTTGGATCCTGCTTTTTATTTAACTACACCTAGCTTATCATTTGATGCCATGCTTCTAAAAACTGGTATTGAATTAGAGCTTATAGATGACTTTAACATGCTCAGAATGATCCAATCTGGAATTAGAGGTGGAGTCTGTATGACCTCTCTACGACATGCTAAGGCTAATAATATATACTTACCTCACTATGACCCATCCCAGATAGACTCATACCTGATTTATATCGACTGTAATAATTTATATGGTTACAGTATGTGCCAGTATATGCCTTTATCAGACTTTAGATTTCTAGAAAATCACGAAATAAGTGTTTTAAATATCACTCAAATCCCAGATGATTCGGATTATGGTTTTATTCTAGAAGTTGATATTATTTACCCAAAGGATTTACATGTTAAACATAATGATCTACCATTTTGTCCTGAAAAAAGTATTCCACCAGGTGGAACGCATTACAAACTTATACCTAATCTATATGACAAATACTCGTATGTGATTCATTATATACATTTGAAAACGTGTCTTAAACATGGTTTAAAATTAAAAAAGATACATAGAGTAATTACATTCAAACAGTCTCCTTATTTAAAACAATATATTGATATGAATACAAGGTTACGTCAAGAGGCAACGTCTGTTTTCGAACAAGACTTTTGTAAATTGATGAATAATAGTATATTTGGCAAAACTTTAGAAAATACCGAGAAAAGGGTCGAAGTACGCTTAGTTAATCAGTGGGCTGACAATGATAACAAAACCAAAAAGAAAATCACAGCCGATAGATTGATTGCAAGACCCAATTTTCACAGTGCATCAGTTTTTACTGAAAATTTGGTTGCAGTTCAATTGAAACCTGATCTGATAACTTTGGATAAACCGGTTTACATTGGTTTCGCTGTACTAGAGTTATCTAAAAGTCATATGTATGATTTTCATTATTCGGTATTCAAACGTTTTTATGATAGTCGTCTACAAATGTGCTACACGGACACAGATAGTTTTGTTTATTTTATACAGACAAAAGACTATTTTAAAGATTTAAGAATGCATTTTTTGTCTTATTTCGATACTAGTTGTTACGATGTTGACAATAAATTTTTGTTACCAGTTCAAAATAAAAAAGTACCAGGACTTTTTAAAGATGAAATGAAAGGTGACATGGTTAAAGAGTTTGTGGGACTGCGTTCAAAAGTTTATTGTATTAAAACCACTGGTGATATTAAACCACATGTTATTAAAAAAGCTAAGGGGGTGAAAGAGCCTGTTATACGAAATTTAAAGTTTACTAATTACGAGAAATCATTATTTCAAGGTGATGTAATAAAAAGAAAAAACATATTATTTAAGTCGATTAAACATGAAATATTTACCCAAAGTGTAAATAAAGTTGCTCTATCAGCTAAAGATGACAAGCGGTTGATATCTGATAATCAAATATGCACTAAAGCTTGGGGTCATACATCAATACTTAATGTTTAATTGATCATTCATGTCATAAATATATGTAAAGATAAAAAAACCATAAATGTAAGTTAAAGAGAATTAATGTACCAAATGCACTATCAGTCCTGAAGTTAAATCTTTCTTCCATCTTACTCCCTTTTTTTCATTATGATATGTAAGTGTTTTTATTTTATTAACAAATTATGTCTTATGGTAAATAAATGTATTTATAATCTTATTATTTTGTTGTTTTTCTTATAATTACCCTAAACCATTTTATAGATAGTTTATTGTTAAAGTTAAACGTGTTCTTATTACACTACATGATGTGATGAATCAAGAACAAGTTGAGACTTGTTTTAGGTATACCACGTGTAGCGTTAAAGTTATCACATAACACGATTGCGCATTTACATTTGCTGAACAAACAGTAGCTCTCCTTTATAAGCGCAAAGTAATTTTAATTCCTTACATTTTAATAATACCAAGCGCGCCTTCATTATCTACTCGCAACCATAGACCTGGTAAGTTGCTTTTTGACTAACTATTTAAAATCAAATTTTATTTTTATTTTTAACCATTATTTATTATTTATTTATTATTATTATTTTATTAATTAATTATTATTTATTTATATTTTATTATTTTAATTTAGGTCTTGTTACTTTAGGCTCTGTCTACCCAGTAAGGGATAAATTCGTGATTTATTTATTTGTATGTATGTATATGTATTTAAATTTACTAGTCACCTATGTGGAATAAAAGATCTTTTGCAATCAAATAAACATTATGATTAAACATTTTTGATAATATTTTATCAACTCTGTAACTACTACATATTAACCATGTATCTTTATCAAAGTAATTTCTTTCCGTTATGTTTTAGGTTTTCAAAAAATGGGAGATACCGAAGATATTCAGATTGATTTGTCGCAATACACACAAGATCCGTTCCAACTACCGCAAGAATTTGATGATAGTGATTTATATAAAAAAGTCAAGAATGCTATCGGCAATCCAAAAGCCAAAAAACGTACACCAAAAGTGAATAATAAGATAATTAAACGAAACCTTGGATATCCGTCATGTTTTGTCATAAACAATGAAGTCGGTGAAGGTAGCAAGCTTATAAGAATCCAAATAATAGACATCAAAGATGGCGTTCCGGATCAAAACGATCAAGATGAAAAGGTTCTGTTGAGTGCGCAGTATGTAGCAAATGATACCTACGATGAAATAATTGACAGCACTGAAGGTGTTATAAATAAGATTTCGAAGAAATTGTGTGGTTACAGTGTTAGTTTTTAGAATTGTTGTTTAGAAGTTAAATAGTGTTAGTTTATAATTTTTGTTTTATTACGGCATAATAAATTTTATTAAAGCCATTTGGTGTTTTATTAATTTCCTTATATTCACACTGGATGATTAATCAATCCTTTTTTGAAAATAAAAAATCAATTAAAATTATTGGAAAATCATTTATTTCAAAAATAAAGTTACAAGTTAACATTAGATTAGTGATTGTCTAAATACCATTTTTTAATACATAAAACATTTTTTAATGCACAAGACTTTTTATGATACACACAATTAAAAATAATTTCAGCAGAACAATATTTTTTATACAGCTCTTGAAAATTAGGCATATACTCGTATTTTTCACCCAAATCTATAACAGTACAGTTTGGATATAATTCGTTTATCCATTTAATTTTTTCCCTACCCTTCACGTATATCGTCTTACCTTTAATGTGGGTGGCAATAACTCTTTTAAATTCCCTAAAGTCAACATAACCCTCATGCCATGTTATACCAAAATGTATTTCTAACCATCTTGCCTGTCTTTTTTCACTTTTTGTTAATTTAGAAAATGGAAAGGGAGGCTTAATTAAAAACAATTGAGTGTACTCTAAAGTGTCGTATGCAAATTCTTTAACGATAAACTCGTTTTTGTCTGTTTTAAATCCTTGAAGATCAACGAACATGTAGTCTCGCATCATGATATTTTTTTTGTAATATTACTTAGAGGGTTATATTGAACAATACTATCATTCAAAATCAAACAGTAAGCTGATGTTTGCTTGGGTATGGCTGTTTCACACTCTAACTCTACTCGCACATCCACCGAACCGGTTTTTAAAGTTTCGTTTTGACGTGAACAGTCGATAACAAATAAAGGTGACTTATTTTTAAAATCCTGCGGGCTCAGCAAGGGTGCCTGAACACGGTTATAATAAGACTGTTGAAATTTTGCATACTGTTCATATAATATAGCAAACTTTTCAGAAGAAAAACTGACATCAAAACTTTCGTATGGAAAGTAGTTTGAATTTAAAAACACCTTAACATCTCTTAAGTTACAGTGATCAAAGTGTGTTATGTCTTTATCAGCCACATTTTTTCGATTTGTTTTTAATCCAATTATAATGTAACGCGGCTTTTCTGTTTGAGATGAAGTTTTAATAGCCCAAGAATGTTTACTCGTTTCTGGCAAGAGTGGATATTCATACAAATCCCAGTTTCTAAATGCTACAAGAATACCGCGATCTCTTTCCAAGCATTTGAGTAAGGCCAATCTTTCTCGATCAGACACCTTAATATGTGGCATACGCCACACTATTTTAGATATAGTTATATTGTCTATGTATTCATTCGCATTTAATTTAACGCTATTTAAATTGGTGTTTGATCTTAAAAGTATAAGCTCATGCTTGCAATTAACTACTATTTTGTTATAATCCTCGGCAAACCCAAGAATTTTGTTTAAAGGTATGGACACAGAAAATGTTCCATGCGAGTTTTTTGTACCGTTGACATCCCAACCCCATAACTTAGACATCGATGCTTCGACTTCATTCATGGATACCAAAGATTTCATAGTTGTTGTCACCCCTGCATTTTTAATTCTATCTATTTCGATACCATTTAGTTCGTATCGAATATCTTGAAATAGATGGAGTATGGGGTTATTGGTAAAAAGAACACTCTTTACCTCTTGTTTCGTTTCTCTATTGATTGCAGTTATAGTACCTTCTATGTATAAAGTACTCGCTGAAGGTAGTACGTAGAGATCTTGCTGGTTTATAGGTATACGTATTTCATCATTAAAATTAAAGCTTGTCACGTACGGCTTATACGAATGATATTCAAAGCTCTCGATCGAGTTGTCTGTTGTAAAAGATTCTGTTAAATTTAATATACTCATTTTAATAGACCTAGGCTTTGGAGGAATTGTTTGTTTTGTTTTGTAAGTCGCACTTTAGGTCTTCTTTTCTTGATTGCTTGATGAGTACTAGTACTGTTTTTGATTGTGACTGAAGTTTTATTGAAGTCTATCATTTTTTCTGAGATGTAAATATATCTGAATCTCTTCACCTCGTAAATTAACCAAATTATTGTTAACGTCTAATATTCTTATTGTAATTGAACTTAAACTGTTTTGAGTAACAGGAAAATAAATTACGTTTTTTGGTGTTTCTATAATCCGATAACCAGGCGGTACATTAGGCACAAACTCGTGAATTATATGACTAGGTTTTCCATTAACAAATGAACCGCTCACTATGTCACATTCAATGCGTACTATAGTTGTAGACAGAATGGAAACAGGGTAAGGAGATTCTGTTAATATATTAGCTGGAATAGAGTCTGACCCGAAACCAAGTAATCTTCCAACAGATCTCTCTTTATCAAAATGAATACTTTGAGAACACAAAATAGAAGTTTTTAAGGTATTATTATTGCAAGTTAGTGTAAATGAGCAGCCTTGAAGGTGTTCCTTCAAGTAATCATCAATATCTTGAAGTTCGTAAGATCCTTCAGGAATTTCAATTACTTTGTTTTTATCATAGTAGAACTTATTATTTCTATGATCTATATTGGGTATTGAATTAAAAGTTGATATATACAACAAACCGCACTCGTATTCCTCATCCAGTTGTAAAGTTGGTGAAAGGTTTGTTATCAAAGTTGAAGAGGATCCAGTTATAGACAAAGTGAAAGACATTGTGAGAATGATAAGGTGTTTATTGAACGAAGGTATTTAAGCAATTATACCAATATTGTTTTAAGTATTTAAGACATAAATGCCCACAATTTACAGTGTTAAACTTTTGGTACGTGTTATAATTATAGTAAATATCATAATTCTTTAAATACTTTTTTAATTCCAGCGGAGGTGGTAGATCACCGTAACTATTAAAATATTCACAATAGCTGTTATTTTTGACATAGGCCACCCAGTGAGTTCCATTATTCTTAGAACTATCCAAGTTAACAATTCCACATTCTACTCTTTTAGGACGCTTTGGTAAACTGTCTCTCATATAAACTCCACGAAAATACGGAATGTCTGATGAGTGATTTAAAATGTCTATATTTGAAAGAGCACGTCTGGGTAACCTCTTATTTAGTTTTTTGATGTTTTGATACATAATCCTTTACCATTTTTATATGGTCTAATATGTAATCCTTTGCCTAATGCAATAGATTCCATCATTTTGTTGTGTCGTTCTGATTCAGCAAAGTTCTTTTTTGCAGCTTTGTAATCACCTACAGCTTTAGCTATTCCGGCAGCTCCACCAGCTAATGAGCCAAGCGCAGAAAGACCAGCAAAAATAGGTATCAGCGGTAAAATCCCTCCGGTTTTTGGAATCGGTATTACACGCGGCATTCGTACCTTTGTGTTATTACCAAAAACTTTTTTTGCAGCTGTAAGTGCTCGATCAATTATATGACTTTTTTGTTTAGGTTTCTTTTTTATTTCAGCCCGTATCTTAGATACAAAATGTTTAAATGGTTTTATTCCCGCACCAGCCTTTAATTTAGATTTCATAACTTTACTCACTAACCAACTAGCAATTTTTTCACCTGTTCCAACATTTTTCGTCTTTCTCCTTTGTTTCGCCATTTTGTAAAGTTCTAAATCAGCACGATGTCTATCAGCTATATCAGAATATCTATCATAAGCTATATCGTGCTTCATACACGCATTATCTAGTGGGTTTATGCCTTTATCACCTCTTTCTAACCTTTTGTGTAACTTTGTGCCCGGCCCACAATAATTATAACCAGGTAAGTGTAGTTCGAAAGGTAAACTATTAATAGCACTGTTTAAAAGACCTCTTCCTTTCATACCCCGTTTGATAATGAGAAATTATATTCAGGAGAAGTATATTTAATACAAATTATACAACATCATTTCTATCAATCCAACTGTTTTCGTTTTCACTAAGTCCAAGCCATTTAACATACAGCTTTGTACCCTTCTTTTTAATCACTTTTTCAATAAGATAAACATCTGGATACTTTGTTTTTTGAAGTTCTTCTTCATAAAATGTGCCGAGTATAGTGTTTTTTCGTTGGTCTTCAATGTGATACGTTACAGGTTGAGTATGATTTACATGTTTAATTGTGAATAGTTCTGTAGACCAATTAGGTGTATAACCTTTACGAAATACACTTTTATACTTACTTATACGTACTCGATCTCCAACATTGAGTTTATTCAATTTACAATGCGTCTTGAATTGTGATTTTATAATGTTTCTTTTTACTTTGATTTCATTATCAAAATTTACATCAACAGGTTTAAATTTTATTGTATGATGTACAGTTTCATTATATGATTTAACTATTTCGTCTAATGGTTTACCAACCCATTTATAGTTGCCTATGAAACTAAAATATTTGTATATTTTGAACTTAAGTGTCTTTATCAATCTTTCTACAATGGAGGCCTTTTTAATTGAATACGTTGAGTAATGATTTATGTTCAATGATTTTAAATAGCTATCAAATTCATTATTATAGAACTCTTTTCCAAGATCTGTTTGTAAGTTTTTCGGTTTTCTTTTACTTGATGTTATAATTAGAGCAAATGCATTTTTCACTTCCATTCTACTCTTGGATTTTATAGGTATACACCAGGCATACTTTGAAAATGTATCAATAACAGTTAATATATATTTATTTCCTTTGTTAATCGTGTGTAGCCTCTGTAAATCAATCAAATCAGCTTGCCATAAATCGTCAATTCCTTTTAATATAACAGATCGTCGCTTAAAATTTTTTCGCGCTGAACGATGGATCTCGTTCACTATTTGTTGTTTTGCCATTATTCAAATTTTGAAGATACTTATTATCTATCTCCTTCTTTGTATAAAAGTTTAGTTTTAACTGAGTTACAAGCTGATGAATTTGATTATTTATAGTATCAAACAGAGAATCTATATACGTCTTATCGTATATATTTTGCATATATTGATCAACGTACTGCTTGTTTACTGCATCATCAGGTGATAAGGGTTTCGCAACTCCCTTTAATTGCAAAGATTTTAAATCAAAATATCCTTCGTCAGTCTTAAGCAATGCCTTGTACTTGAGATCGGGAATCTCACTAGAACGCAAGCGTTTATGAACATGGTGACCAAATTTGTCAATGTTCATTTTTGTTGTATATTGTATTGAAGTCAAACTACAACTGTTAATAATAAAACATATTTTTATTTATATATTATTTACTAAGCCTGCTTCGCGTAATTCTTCAATGATAGATATGATTTCGTTATCTAATCCTGTATTTCCAGCGTCACGCGATGCTATAAGCAGTTTTAATCGTTCTACTAATTCGTTTGGGTCATCCCAATACACATAAGAGACGTCTGCTTTTACTTTTTTCATTGATGGCAAACCTTCACCGGATACATGTATTTCTTCACTTAATGAGCGTTGTTTAGTTAATTTGAAAAGTGGTCTTATGATGTATAAATATTTCATGCCCTTGTTACTTTTTATAGGTTTATTAGGATCAAAATCACGTCTATGAGCATTTGTGGTTAGTAACAATGTTTTATACAATCGTTTATCGTCTTCGGTAACCACATTTAAATCGGGTGTTTTCTTAAACAACAAATCGTTTAAGCCTTCTGTTAGGTAATGAGTTTCTCCGCTTATTATTAGCTCTTTATCATTAACAGAAATAGGATAAGATCCTAACATTAGCTTACCACGCTCCATTCGTACACCAAAAGGAATGTTCATGTTTGAATATTGCTTTTGCCATGCAGGATCTTCGCGAGGAGAAGCATACGAATGTGATGTTCTGAATGAGACATTATTTGATGTATCAGAATCATTTCCGTTAATACTATCGTGTGGTATACTAACTCGAGTAGTATTGTCGGCAGTTGTTTCATCTTCACTTTCAGATTCAGATGAATTTCTCAGTAATGTTTTATTAGCTAAACTTCGTCTCTTTTCTTCATCAAAAGAACTATATTTTAATGGTTTCATAGATTGATCCCACTTGAAACCTTCATTATCAAAATCTGTATCACTTATGATATTAGGGTTTTTATCATTATTATTTTTGGCCATTACATTTAGAGGATCTGTGATTGGTTTCAACATTGTTTCCAACATTATATTATTACTGGTTTTGGCATCACGAATAAGCTTAACTTTTTTTCTGACTGCTTCAGCAGATTGAAGCACTTTTTGTTTAAATAGTTTCTCGTCGCTTATTTTACGATTCATGTCTGGTCTAGGCGGTTTCATTTTAAGTAATAAATGTCACATATAGATACTTCGCTTTATGTATAAACTTAATCTGGCACGATAAACGTATCAAAACCTTTCCTATAACATCCAGAATTTCTATTACAATCTTTACTTATAACTAAGTAATTAAATTGTGTGTTCCATACTTGGGAACACATTTCGCGAAACTGAGACCATGACATATCGCTTCCTACGTGCTCATCATAAACATGACGTAAATTCACATCATCTTGTTTAAAAAGAATTATTAAATTTGCATTGTCTCTTATCAGTTGTTTAGGTATTTTACTATACGTTTGGTTTAAGTAAAAGCTATCTATATTCTTATGTCTCCCCATTGCAAAATAATCGCGTATATTATTTTGATTTTCACACGCAACGTCGTCAAATATAATGATTGAATTAATGTTTGCATTATGAGGACTTAGCACTTCATCATTTTCAGTATATTTTTGAAATGATATTGACGGCACCAACTTTAAAACTTGCTCTAAAAATTTATACATGGGTTGGAATAGAGTTTTAGAGTATACATATACATTTTGAAAGCGTAGACCTTGTTCATGTAGCAGCAAACCAACAATTAAATTGGTTTTTCCACAGTTAGACGGGCCGCATATTAAACACCGAATATTGCTAGGTAAAAGTGAGCCATGTCGAAAATCTCGCTTATTGTGAGAAGCACAAACGACATCCAACTGCAATCTTTGAGGTTGTTTTATGAATTTCATGTTACCAATGAGCACGTGCAACAAACTTGAAAGACAAAATGTAAATAATATGTTTAGTAGTGTGTTTGTGGGGGTTCTGGCTCATCGAGTGCGGTTGACCAATCAGAGCGCACTTAGATCATTAAGTCTCGCATTGTAATAAGGGAAGACAAATTATTATGAAGACAATCATGTATCGTTAAGGATCTGTCGTAAACTAAGCCTATACAACCCGGATTCAACGCTACTGAATTATGTCATTGGGAGTTCTGCCCCACTGCTATAGAATTATGCCATTGGGAGTTCTGTCCCACTGCTATAGAATTATGCCATTGGGAGTTCTGTCCCACTGCTATAGAATTATGCTATTGGGAGTTCTGCCCCACTGCTATAGAATTATGCCATTGGGAGTTCTGTCCCACTGCTATAGAATTATGCCATTGGGAGTTCTGTCCCATTTAGATATTGGGAGTTCTGCCCCACGACGCGAAGGCGAGCGGAGCGAGACGTAGCCCAAGGGAGTGGGGCAGAACTCCCAATATCTAACTACTAGGATGGAAGGACAGACGATTCCGCGAAGTGCGGTAGTGAAATTTAGCCGCAGGCAACAATCCGAAAAGTTCATTGGAGCACTCCCCATGATATATTCGGTATAATATGCAGAGGGATGCTACATCCCTCCGCACAGCCAGAGAATCGAGCAGACTAGAAAGTGCCTGGTTATCGACAAGGATTTTTCTATGCGTTCTAATTTTCAGTGTAGTTTAGAAAAGAAAACAAACAGTCAATGATTTTATAATAAGAGATATAGACGTCATTTGTGTATGTATTGTTTTATTATTTACGTAAACGGAGCTCCAAAAATTCAACCAATCGCTTAACAATGTGCTAACCATACCTTATCTCGACATCAAAAATGGCAAATTAAAATTCAATTCCGCTGGTCATACTTCCACTATAATACCTATTCATTAAACTATAAAATATATGCTTTAGGTAAGCTTAATCTTATCGCCGTAATGTACTAAGCCTATACGAAATTGGCTGTAAGCACGCGAACTGATCTATACAGTGTTATACGGAGTGGGTTGAAGAGATTGAGTTTAGGTTACATTGCTTTTTAAGAATATATATCACGTCTAAAGGCCACGTGGGCGTATAGGTGGAAAGGGGAATCAAAATAGTGATGGGTTGCTAGCCGCATCGCCCATAACATGATTCCCAAGATTGTGGCCCATTCCCTCGATGTGCTTTTACCGCGCGGGTACATAAGCAACTGGTACTTACATTCTATGTTTTTTTCTTTAACTACTCACAGACTAGGATGGAAGCATATTTTTAAGAAAGAGTTTAATTTTAACTAATACTCAAGCTTTTTTGCTAGCTGTACTTTCTATGGCCATCCGTAGGTACCGATCAGGGAGGGAGAGCAAAGTAAAAACAAACAATGTAAACTATGCACCTGAATTTCATACAACTAGGCGAGCCCAACTTCAAAACCATAGAATATAATAGAATAGAATATAAACACTTTATTATATAACATAATGCTTTGCTTGAGACGCTATTTACCCCTAATCAAAAAGCGCATCGTAATTTTAATATGTCGCCCAAACGCAGCTGTTTCTTACGTTTGCTCGCGGATTAGCAACGAAATTGACTCTACTTCATGACCTCTGCAAGCACCTGATTAAATTAGTCATTAGTCTTGCAATAAAAAAAACGTTAGTTTCGTTGTTTAATTCGTTTGTTTGTTTCTTTTCGTTTGTTTTAGTGAAGCAATGCAAGCAATGTATATGAAACAGGGCGGCAAAATCCATTACCCACTAACAATTGCCCTGTAGGATACAGAGCACAGTACGCTAGGGGATATTATTAACATATTTATGCTCCTGAAACTATTATGTTCTGCTTTCATAGCTTATTTATGACAGCCATTCGGGCGACGGCTATAAGACATTGTTTTTGTAAAAGTTAAGCTAGTCTGGTTAATTTACATGTAGGTTCATAATTACACAAACGGATAACTCACGTATAAAAGTCTTTTTCACCTCACTTGCTCGAAAGGGCTGTCTTTCTCCTTAAAAAATCTGCGTGGAAAAGGTTTTTGAAATTCGAACGCCGCGCTGAACACCATTCCACCACGACACGACCACCACCACCTCACCATCTACTCATATACTCAAATAATTTGAAATTTGAAATTCTTCCATCCACTATTTTTCTCGCTGTAGTGAGGTGAAAAATTGTGTGTTTCGCTCGGCAGCAAAGTTTGTTTAGTGTCTCGTGCCTTGAAACCCTCGCGACGCTCAGGATTCTTCTTTTGAACCACTCGCTTCGCTCGTGGTTCAATCATAGAATCCTTCGCTTGCTCGGGTTTCAATACAGGCACTCGCGCCAAACAAAAACTTTGCAGCCTTGCATAACAAATAACTATTATACTTATCTGCACGTCTAGCACGACAGCGCACAAGAGTCGCGTCGCGCGCGAGATAGATTGCCCGTCTTTTTCTTACTGTTCGTTCTAGAAAGGGACGGCTAATCTGACTCGCGCGCGAAGCGGCTCTTGTGCGCTGTCGTGCTAGCCGGGCTGACTCTAGAAAAAAAGCACTCCAGGAGAGCCAGTAGAACTGAAAACTACACACACACACACTCGCGCAAAAAGAAAAAAAAAGAAAAAACTTTTCTACACGAGATTGGAACTGCGGTCACTTGAGAGAACGCACTGTTATTCCACACCTGTACTTACACCACTAGGCCAAACGCACATGCGTTAAGTGACGAAATTAAAGTACAACGTATCGAACGCGACTCTAGAGCTTCATTCGTGTTTCAAAATAATGCTCTTCGAAGATTCTGATGTCCTGGTACTTAAACTCTCCCTCCGTCTTATGCCTGACGCGAGTTTATCAATTTTTACCCATCCAAAAAGTGCTCAGCGCCGCTAACGTTTTCACTTCAAAAAACAACCCAATTAAGAAACTTCTCCTTTTTTGAAGTCGGTTAAAAAAGTGTTAATTCTCGTACAAGCCTGCCCCCACTGGAATTCGAACCCCCCTCTAGTTATAGTCATAGTCACTAACCACGAGGCTTTACGGTCGAATATTCCTTATATAAAGTGTTACTGAAACAATAACAGTTCAATTTCAGTTTTAAACTAAGTTTAAAATATAAATTGAATTTCATACAATATGGCTAAAAGCGAGTCCTTTAAATAAAGAGATGATCTCAATAGTATGAAGTTTATTGTTTGTTAACCCGAACAAAGCCAGGGCTAAGAGGCGTGCGCTAGAGTTGATTATACAATGGTCATAACCCGGGAAGCAGGAACTGAACACGACTGCTTCCGAGCCGTAGGTTACACCGTAACGAATATACAAGCTCTTTTAAAATTGTTCAGGGATATTTCAGCAGGGAAGTACGTAAGTAAGTAAGTAAGTAAGTAAGTAAGTAAGTAAGTAAGTAAGTAAGTAAGTAAGTAAGTAAATAAGTAAGTAAGTAAAGAAATAAATGCTTTATTGTACTAATATAAAGGAACAGACACAAAAATCACATAAAAAAACGTTAAATAAATAATAAAAAAAAAACTACACGACCGGAAATTTCTACTTCGTGGCCAGGAAAAGACGCAAATGTGTGTACACACACAAACACACACACACACGACCATGTCGACCATACGACGACTAGACTTCACTATATCGCGGAGATAGCATAACAGTTAGGTATTCAATTGTACACCCTAGATTGTCATAATAATAATTAGCTTCTGTAGGTAATGGTGTGATAGTCAGCTATCATGTAGCAAATGAAACTACTTGTCTAGATTAGAAACTTGTTCGACGTCTACTTCGTTCAACGATACATTGAAAGTTTAGAATAATATTAAACTTCCATTATTGTGCTTCAGAAACTCGCAGAAGCTCCAAATAGCTTTTAGTTTTGAGATATTGGATGAAGCTAGGCGTTTTCTCAGTTTTTGGGATGGGTAAAAAATATTAAACTCACGTCAGGCGTAAGACGGAGGGAGAGTTTAACCCCCTTATTCATAAACGCACTATAGGCCTCTGCTAAGTTAGTAATCGTTCGTCCTTATCTGTGAAAGGTAAATGTCAAAGTGACAGATAAGGACAAACGATTACTAAGTTAACAGAGGCCTATAGTGCGTTTATGAATAAGGGGGTAAGTACCTACCAGGATATCAGATCCTCTAAGAGCTTATTTTGAAATACGAATGAATCGCGTTCGATTTTTGAATTGTTTTTTGGTTGAGTCGTGGAGAAAAAGTACTAGGGCATCAGCACATTGTTAGAGGTCTGTCAATGTAACCCGTGCATCTAGACTAGAAGATGTTGATACCCGCCGCCTCAGTCCTCTCGAGACCGAATGCAAAGTCGCGTCCGAAACGTCGAGGTATTTACAAAAATACACTTTATTTACGTGATTAAATCCCGTTTTTCTTATAATAAAGTATTAAGTAAGCAAGACTGCTGTGTTCCGATGTGGAGAGTAAGACAGCCGGGGAAATTACGGGCACAAGAGGCATTTCATCTTAGCCCTCTAGGTTGGCAACGCATCTGCAATCCCTCCGGGGTTGCGGGTGTCTATGGGCAGTAGTGATCGCTTACCATCAGGTGACCCACTTGCTCGTTTGTCTTCCTATTCGCGTAAAAAAAAAAAAAGACACAAGCTCAAAGAGCGAGAAAAATCAAAGCGAAAATTTTTCAAACACGTTAAAAACCGAAGACACTGCAACTAAAATCATTTAACATTTTCATAAACAACCTAGCGCAGTCTGTGGCTTACAACCGTCCAAATTATCAGACACCCTCGTGCTAGGAAACCCCATATAAATAACAGCTCTTTCTCAACTGAACAAGCTGTAAGACCATAATTTTAGTCACCTGAGAGCAAGAGCAACTTATCTCTAGCACGTCAGAACCCTTTTCAAAGTAACAGAAGGGCCCGACTTGCGGATTAATTACGTACTGATAGGAATAGTGTAAAATGAAACGTTGTGATGGGAAATTCAAGATGGAAGGTAAAATTTTAATTATCGTGACCTTTGGTAGACAAGGGTTTTGTAACGTGAACGCGGAAGGCCGTTTTTAGTTTTAGGAATGGAAATGATGGAATAGTTGCGTGGAAAAGGTGGAAGGTGGGCTTTTGAACAGACGGAGTAGAGAAAAACCGTATGAGCCGTTATTTGTGTTAATCAGCACCTTTAGTTAGCTGTTGCCCGCAACTTCGTCTGCGTGGAATCAAATAATACAGCCTATGTTCATCAGGGATAATTAAGGATTCTAACGGTGAAAGAATTTTTCAAATCAGTCCAGTAGTTTCGGAGCCTATTCAATGCAAACAAACAATCGAAGGGATAGATATGGTGTGTGCAAAGTTCCCAATCCGCACAGGACCCGCGTGGGAACAGCCGAAGCCCTCTCATTCTGAGAGGAGGCCTGTGCTCAACAGTGAGAAGTAATGAGGGTGGAGATGTTGATGATGATATTCAGTTGACTATTTCGTGTAACCAGCAATCATCGTACTTTACGCTGAATGTGGTGAAATAAATAATGTCTCAGATTGCAGGAAATTGCACGAGCCAATGGCGAGGGCGATAAACATGCGACTTCAGACTTTATTTTTTTATCGCTTCACTTCTTACAAATCAACAAACTAACCCCTATGTCACTAAAGTACCCCTCCACCATTATCATTTAACACCGTCCAAGCATTGAATTACAAAAATACCGCTCAGCTAATAATAAAAACGGTTTACGTACTAAAAAGTTTTCCGTTTATTACCCACTAAATTTAACACCTTCACGGTATGTAATAAAGGAAATCGAACCTATTTCCTCCTAAACAGCTTTTATTTAGGAAGCAGACATATTTTATTACATCAGGAGGCCGTTTTATTAGCCTAATGTATGTATTTGGCTACCGGATTGGAGTGAGGAAATCAGAAATAGCACATGCAAATAAATCGCTTTATTCCCTACGTGGTAGACAGAGCCTAGGATAACAAGAAATAAAAAGGCTAAAAAGCCGGCTACTCACACATCAGCCGCAGGGGCAATATTGGAAGCAGGGCCAGAATTGCCTCCTTAATCGTGATGTGTATAGGCAAGCAGGGGCAATTTTTAGAACAGCCGAAATTGCCCCGACCGCCGTACGACCGGTATTGCCCCTGCGGCAGGTGTGTGCGTAGCCGGCTTAAACTGCATTGAAAACGGTCCATCCGCTTGAGAGCTATGATTGCACATACACACACACATGTACCTCTCTTTTGCGTCGAACGTTAAAAAATCACAGCCCCTTGAAGCCATTGTGATCGTGATCATATAGCAAACAATGAAATGACTAAAACAGATCACGACAGACAATAAACATCCGAATCAATCAATACAACCGTTCCTCGCGCGTATCCATTAAGGTTTGACCATGGAGCTACTATAAACAGAATATATTTTTATGTCTGTCTATGTCTGTATGTAACCAATACAAAATGATCTGACACAGCCTAAATTTTGTTTAGGAGGTAAGGCTCTGCTAACACTGTATTTCATATTCACTTGCCGAATTTGTAAAAAATTAACAATTCAGAGTAGGCTTGAACCTAACCTCACTTTAGAGCATTTTTTCACTCTTGAGTCTTGTCTCACTTTTGGCCATTGATACATTCTAGCTTAAGCCTAGGCTCACTTATGGCCGTTGATACATTCTAGCTTGGGCCTAGTCTCACTTTTGACCATTGATACATTCTAGCTTGAGCCTAGTCTCACTTATGGCCATTGATACATTCTAGCTTGAGCCTAGTCTCACTTATGGCCATTGATACATTCTAGCTTAAGCCTAGGCTCACTTATGGCCGTTGATACATTCTAGCTTGGGCCTAGTCTCACTTTTGACCATTGATACATTCTAGCTTGGGCCTAGTCTCACTTTTGACCATTAATACATTCTAGCTTGGGCCTAGTCTCACTTTTGACCATTGATACATTCTAGCTTGGGCCTAGTCTTTCATTTGGCCATTAATACATTCTAGCTTGAGCCTAGTCTTTCATTTGACCATTGATACATTCTAGCTGGAGCCTAGTCTCACTAATGACCATTGATACATTCTAGTTTGAGCCTAGACTCACTTATGGCCGTTGATACATTCTAGTTTGGGCCTAGTCTTTCATTTGGCCATTAATACATTCTAGCTTGAGCCTAGTCTTTCATTTGACCATTGATACATTCTAGCTTGAGCCTAGTCTCACTAATGACCATTGATACATTCTAGTTTGGGCCTAGTCTCACTTATGGCCGTTGTTACATTCTAGCTTGGGCCTAGTCTCACTTATGGCCATTGATACATTCTAGCTTGAGCTTAGTCTCACTTATGGCCGTTGATACATTCTAGCTTGGGCCTAGTCTCACTTATGGCCATTGATACATTCTAGCTTGAGCCTAGTCTCACTTATAGCCATTGATACATTCTAGTTTGGGCCTAGTCTCACTGATGGCCGTTGCTACATTCTAGTTTGGGCCTAGTCTTTCATTTGGCCATTAATACATTCTAGCTTGAGCCTAGTCTTTCATTTGACCATTGATACATTCTAGCTTGAGCCTAGTCTCACTTATGGCCGTTGATACATTCTAGCTTGGGCCTAGTCTCACTTATGGCCATTGATACATTCTAGCTTGAGCTTAGTCTCACTTATGGCCGTTGATACATTCTAGCTTGGGCCTAGTCTCACTTTTGACCATTGATACATTCTAGCTTGGGCCTAGTCTCACTTATGGCCATTGATACATTCTAGCTTGAGCCTAGTCTCACTTATAGCCATGGATACATTCTAGTTTGGGCCTAGTCTCACTTTTGACCATTAATACATTCTAGCTTGGGCCTAGTTTCACTTTTGACCATTGATACATTCTAGCTTGGGCCTAGTCTCACTTTTGACCATTGATACATTCTAGCTTGGGCCTAGTCTTTCATTTGGCCATTAATACATTCTAGCTTGGGCCTAGTCTTTCATTTGGCCATTAATATATTCTAGCTTGAGCCTAGTCTTTCATTTGACCATTGATACATTCTAGCTTGAGCCTAGTCTCACTAATAACCATTGATACATTCTAGTTTGGGCCTAGTCTCACTTATGGCCGTTGATACATTCTAGTTTGGGCCTAGTCTTTCATTTGGCCATTAATACATTCTAGCTTGAGCCTAGTCTTTCATTTGACCATTGATACATTCTAGCTTGAGCTTAGTCTCACTAATGACCATTGATACATTCTAGTTTGGGCCTAGTCTCACTTATGGCCGTTGATACATTCTAGCTTGGGCCTAGTCTTCAATTTGGCCATTGATACAATCTAGCTTGGGCCTAGTCTCACTTATGGCCATTGATACATTCTAGCTTAAGCCTAGGCTCACTTATGGCCGTTGATACATTCTAGCTTGGGCCTAGTCTCACTTTTGACCATTGATACATTCTAGCTTGGGCCTAGTCTCACTTATGGCCATTGATACATGCTAGTTCGGGCCTAGTCTTACTTTTGGCCTTTGATACACTTTTATTTGAACCTAGTCTCACTTTAGCCCATTGATACATTCTAGCTTGACTCTAATCTCATTTGTTGGTTTGTTGTTCATTTTGTATCTGATACATAAAAAAATGTTGGCTAACAGGTAGAACGTCTTACAAAAATATTGAATATGATTGAAATTGTGCATAATTCTGTTACGTTCTCCAAATTTTCCTAGTTCCGTGCCTCCAATATCGTCTCATTAATTATTGCTATACGCTGAGTGCCGAATACAAAATAATGCTTTATTAACTGGCGTATAAAACAAACATTTGCCTTTTCATTATTGTTAATGTACATTTGATAGGTATTTTAAAATATTTTCCATTCAAATCCAAGTACCTTGGTCTGTACTTAGCTTAACATACATACATAAATCACGTCTTTATCCCTTACGAGGTAGACAGAGCCTGAGCTAACAAGACCTACCCCCTTATTCATAAACGCACTATAGGCCTCTATTAACTTAGTAATCGTTTGTCCTTATCTGTCACTTTGACATTTACCTTTCACAGATAAGGACAAACGATTACTAACTTAGCTGAGGCCTATAGTGCGTTTATGAATAAGGGGGTTAAAGGCCACGTTTAGCATGATTGTGGGCCTAGGGTGATTGTGGGGGATAGGTGGAAAGAGGAGTAAAAATAGTGATGGGTTGCGAGCCGCATCGCCTATAAGGGTGCGACCACACCGCCGCGTATACGCAGTGACGTGTCGTATGCGTCACGTTTTCTCACCGTGTCTCCATACATTTTGTTGCGATTCCGTAACGTCACCGTTTTTTAAGTGGCGGTGTGGTCGCACCCTAAAAAACGGTGACGTTACGGAATCGCAACAAAATGTATGAAGAAACGGTGAGAAAACGTGACGCTTACGACACGTCACTGCGTATACGCGGCGGTGTGGTCGCACCCTTTCTTAACTTAGCTTTAGGAGTCTTTAAAATATTTTTTGATACGCGAAATGGTGTATTAGGAATAAAATTGAGAATTATCTTATCTTATAAAGCCAAGGCAATTCTTTTTGGCAGATTGCCAAAACCATAAATGTCCTAAGCAGGACAGGCGACGCTTCGAGAACAAAGATATTTCTCCTAGATAGGTTTTTGATGAGTCCGCTTTTATAGCTTCCGAAAAAGCTTTTATAATGCTAAAGAGCTTAGTAATGTTTAACCTGGCGTGACCCGATGCTTACGATAATGTGGAGGGAATGTGTGAAAATCATAGGCCTCATGTTATAGGCAATGCAGCTAGTAACCCATTACTATTTTGATTCCCCATTCCACCTACACGCCCACAATCATGCTAAACGTGGCCTTCAGTAGGCTTATTGTCTAACTCGCTCGCAATCGCCATCGTGTTCATTTTGACAGTTCGTGTATGGGCTGACAATTGGCATCGGCATCAGCTAGCTGTCACATTCATACAAGAACTGTCAAAATTAACACGATGGCGATTGCGAGCGAGTTAGACAATAAGCCTACAGGTCTTGTTACTTTAGGCTGTCTGCCCCGTAAGGTATAAAGACGTGATTTTTTGTAGGTATATTATTATGTGTACGTATGTTCATAATTATGTTGATACATACGTCACGTCATATTTAGGCGCACGGGTTACCTTTACAAATTAACCCGAACCTTTGGGGCTAAGGGGCATTTTAAGAATAAATAATGAAGTGCTCCAACCCAGCCCTCAATTAACGAAGATGAAATTAATTAATTCTAACCAGGGGATCTGTGGGAAGAGGCGCCTCTCGAAAACGAGGTTTGTCTAAAATCCGTAGGTTTCTTCGTAATTTTCGTCTAAAATCCATTTCTAGTTTTTTTCAGTTCATCCATTGACTTACAATAAACAACTAGACTTCCAATCGCAAACAAAAGTGCCTCAAGAAACGTCCGAGCGTCGTTGTCTATGTGTTGTGTGTGTCAACACATCAACTTACACAGATAACATTAACATATTCGTTCAAATTAACACCTTATTCCGTGGCAGTAATGTTTAATCTCAATTGCATACGATCGTGCGAAGTAATAACACGACGACACGCGCTGGAAACCTGTCTGTCTCTTGTTCTCATGCGTTTGAGATTACGGTGCGAAAGAGACATGTACATTGTTATAGACGCGTCGTGCAGATTTTTGGTTCCGACAGTTTTTGAGCGTGATTGTGAGTCTAGTTGTTTATCGTAAGTCAATGAGTTCATCTCAAAAAGAAGACATTTCTATCAAGACTTTTTCTCTGGAACGCGTAGTTATTTATTTATATTAGCCTAATTGAGTGTCCCACTGCCAGGCAAAGGCTTCCATTTTCCGCCACTTCGTCCCGGTCGAGGGCATGCTCCTGCAACTCTACTTGATATGCGTCCAAGTCGTCCCGCCATCTTCTTCTGGGTCTGCCAACGCTTCGGTGGCCATCTACATGGCGTAGAGTATTCTGTTAGAGTATTCGTACAGTATGGTGGTCATTGCTGTGCTATTAATTTTGTCTCCGTCACATTTTTAAGCTGCGCGCAATGTTTATGTTTTTTCTTTGTCTGTTTAACTGTAGTGAAACATTCATCTTTTTGTATTGTAAATTAATTAATTTCATTTTAATTTCGTCTATAATATTTTAACCTAAAGTTACTCTGCTTGGCTGTCATTTCAATTCACTTCATCCTCTTCTTCAAATTGGTCTGTGATGTGGTTGTCTATGCTTATTTTTGTTTTCAAAGACAAAGGGTTTTGTGCTCAGGCAACCACATCCAATTATGTTTTATAATGTACTGTAGCGACACTAGCGCCACCTAGTTGACAGCTACATAATTACTGCGACGCACGGGTAGCTAGCGCCAACTCTAGTGACAGCTGTCACATTGTTCTACATCGCGCTAACGAAGTTTCTCAACACGGATGCATATAAACAACTTCCAACTCTCTTCCTTCGGACTTCGGTCCCCAGGCATAACATCTGCCTGGAGAGAGATCTCTCTTGTGGCTCTCCCCCCAAACTGGTGACCCCGACGTGATCGTCAGCGCAGCTTTCACATCTACATCATCGTGACGTCATCATCACTTCCTCAAGCATTCGAGCAGCGAGTCATACAGCCAGCCAGCATCCACGGCTGCAACGGGTATCCTGACCACCAGCATGCAGCGGACGCGCATTCCTGGTCAACACCCACAGCCTTCTCAGCGACCTTGGCACAGCACACTGCACTTCGGCCGGTCAGTAAGCAGAGACGCACTTCTCTCCTGGTCGACGCAGCAGCCAGCCACGACGCACACTGCATCACTCCGACTCACTGGGGCATCACCGCAGACAGTTCCGACTCACCGTGAACTATGCGGCATCAGGTTCCGACTCACTGGAACATTCCACTGGCCCGGCAAGCATCAAAAGATGTATGGACGACTCAATCTACTATCGACCTCCGGTCTCGGAGGGGAGTGATGTAGCGACACTAGCGCCACCTAGTTGACAGCTACATAATTACTGCGACGCACGGGTAGCTAGCGCCAACTCTAGTGACAGCTGTCACATTGTTCTACATCGCGCTAACGAAGTTTCTCAACACGGATGCGTATATACAACTTCCAACTCTCTTCCTTCGGACTTTGGTCCCCAGGCATAACATCTGCCTGGAGAGAGATCTCTCTTGTGGCTCTCCCCCCCCCCCCCCCCCCCAAAGTACTTTAGTGTTTATTTTAACTGTTGTATTATATGTAACAAATCATTCTTTTCATTGTATCATTGTATGTATCACCCTATGGTCCCAACGGAAGACCAGCGCTGCCTGCTGAGGCCATTTTGTGACAAACTATTTTATCACCTGTTTAATGAATTTATTTATTTATTTGATGTGTTGTGATTATCATATATATTTTTTTCCTTTCTTTCTTTCTATTCTTGGTGCGCGAGTTCGACTCGCACTTGGCCTGTTTTTAACAGCGGGTCCAATAGGTAGACTTAAGCGCTCGCGCTGTATGGACATACCGTAAAGTCAAAAGTCATATGCACGTCTATACAACGAAGTCTGCACTTAAACTCTGTGCCATATGGACCCGCTATAAAGGATTTGAACGTAATAAAAGACGTTCTACACTGTTTAGCAATAAAAACGGGTCACTTCCGACAGAAAGTCGTATGAAAAGCGACCATTTATTTTTGCTCGTCAGCATAGACGGATATTTGATACTTTCATTCAATTTCTGTGAAATAAACGCAAAAAATCACCAAAAATGCGACGTTGCGAGCTCAGCACGGATGCACCCTCTTAAACCATTTTAATAAAATTCGTTAATAAAATCGTGTGTTTTTTTTTTAATAAAAATAATAGCATACATCCAAAAGTATTGTATCAGCGTACGTTCTTTAGTTTAGGTACGCTTGTAGGCCGTCTGAGGGCGCTACATTACCTAGGCATTATTCTAGTTTTATTATTATTAAAATGCATAATTTTTTTTTTGACACATTGCTAAAAACGTACTATGCTTATAACTATTCGTTTTTATCCGACGACGTTCTAAGGGGCAGGCCTTTGTTCAACAGTGGACCTCTTCTGGATGATGATGATGACTCCGGAAAATTGTAGTTACCAAGCGATAGTGGTAAACGAATTATTCATAAACGGAGTCGCGGGCAACAGCTACTGATATATAATTCTTTACATTGCCCACTACTATTTACTCAACAAAATCCTTTTGAGAGTCGGTTCATAAATTTCTCGATGGTCATATTTTTTACTTCCTGTTTTTGTCCGGGCACTGGATTCTAGCGTTCCAGACTTGCTAAAAGTTAAATTCTACAGTAGGCTTTTATAGATGAAAGTGACTAATTTTAACTACAACTTAACACAATAATAATACAACATAATTACAAAGTATGTACCGTCAACTGGGGTGACTTTGATAATTTTGGGGCTACTTTGATCGTTTCAAAACTGCTATA
The DNA here is from genome assembly GCA_963854515.1 of Pandemis heparana. Taxonomy (NCBI): domain Eukaryota; kingdom Metazoa; phylum Arthropoda; class Insecta; order Lepidoptera; family Tortricidae; genus Pandemis; species Pandemis heparana. The sequence goes on from OY978031.1 coordinate 5,289,302, forward strand.
AAATCGATAGTATCCATATCCGGTGAATGTTTGGCATGTAGACGCAAAGGCGATTGACGAAGACATTGATTGGAAGCAGTAAACGCAAATAAAAAATAATGGTTTTGTCATTTAAACTACTTTTTAAAGTCACCCCGTAAATCAATGTCACCCCAGTTGACTGTACCTACAGGGACCTTACCATGACGTCCTAATTCCGACTCAGTTCAAGTTTTAGCTGACACTTTTAGTATGAATCTGACAGCGAGCGAACCTAAACTGAATCGCATTAAGACGTCATGGTAAGGCCTCTGTACCTGTAGTATTTACATTTGTCTTTAGTCCCTTTTCCAAGTTTGGTTTCAAAGTACTTACATTAAAGCAAAATTGACTGATAAAACAGCTAACTTATTTTTTTTATTTAGATTGAAAAAAAAAACAGTATTTTTCCAAGCTGGCTTGCTGTAGCTTGTATGTCTTACAGGTCAAGTCGTATGATATGAATTATTTAATCGGTCCTCTGTATTGTTCGAGATATATTACCATATCATTGTTTTTCCGTCTATGAATTGTTTTTCGACCAGACCGTATTTTGTTTAGCTTTGTATGATTTATGTTTTTCTTGTTTTTATGGCTCCCGAAACAGAAAACAGCTCACATAATATGCTCATATAATAATATTATATTGCTAGCTTCTTCCCACGACTCCGTCTGCAATGAATTCGCTCATCGCTATCCCGCGGGAAATATGCAATATTCCGAGATAAAAACTACCCTATGTCCTTCCCCGGGATAAAACTATATGTGTACCAAATTTAAGCTAAATCGGTCCAGCGGTTTAGGCGTGAAAAGACAACAAACAGACAGAGTTAATTTCACAATTATAATTTTAACTCTACAAATTGAGCTCCAGTACAATTCCGGTGGTTTTAGTGGTTTGACCTATAGCTTCTCGAGCAGCGGGTCGTGGGTTCGAACCCAGGCTTGCATGGCACCCCTAGTATTAAGAATTTAGGCGCGAAATAAAAAAAAAAACCAGTGAAGAAAAACTTAGAACACCTGGATGTTTTTATTCCTTTATTATTTACGGGGAAGACAGAGCCTAAGGCAACAAGACTTTTAGGCCACGTTTAGCATGATTGTGGGCGTATAGGGGAAAGGGGGGAATCAAAATGATGGGTTGCTAGCATCACCTATGAGTCACCATGATTCCTTAGATTTTCGCTCGATAGGCATTTACCATTTGCGCGGTATACAGGGTGTATCAGATAGCCCCTAACAATAATCAACTGGGGTATATAACCATAGCTATAAAAGCTAAAAAAAATATAAAAAAAAATTGAAGTAATTTTTTTTATGTTTTCTATAGGAATGATTGATTACAGTTAATACTACCAATCCTATAGAAAATATAAAAATTTATTACTCCATTTTTTTTTTAATATTTTTTTTAGCTTCTGTAGCTATGGTTATATACCCCAGTTGATTATTGTTAGGGGGTATCTGATACACCCTCTCTTTCTTATCATTATCGCATATTTTGTTTCGCTTTGACCAGTAGAGACTTTATACATCTCTACTATAGACCAATGTAATTTAAGGTACGAACTTAACTTAGGGACCTTTTACATCCCTTTTATAAAATGTATTAATTGTATTATAGGTAAGTTAAGTAGAATTTAAGTACTATTGTAAATCTATTTTATTTTGAAAAAATTACTTTCTGCCAAGTTTCTTGCGGCGCATTCTTCTTGGCAATGATGGTCTTTCCGAATGCGCTGGTAGATTCAAAAAAAGACATATAAAAGAGCCCTCGGCGGCCTATTTGCAAAATAAACTTTTGACTTTGATTTTGACCCTGTATAAGAGAAGCAACTGGTACATTCCATGTTTTTTCTTTACCCAGACCAGCATGGATATTATCTTCACTATCTTTATAACTAAATGATTTAATGCCATTTAAAACGTAAAGCAGGAACAAACAAGTCGCATATATCTGAAACTTGTGGACCGAGTCCAAAGGCGAGCGCAATAAAAACTGCTAACTTAGTTACGGGGTATTACGACGGCGTTTTAGCCGGGTTTGATTCCCAGGTTGGCATAAAATGGGTTAATAATTTTTTGACCAAACCGCGAGTCCGATTAAATTAGCATTTGAATATCTTGCATGTTATGTTAGCAAGGATTTGTTATGGAAGAAAAATAAAGTAAATTTCTAAACGACGCTGAAAGTTACAACGCAGAAAAGGCCGAACAGTAAAGCTATGGTCGGGAGTCGAACCCGGATCCTCATCATATCAGGTTAATAAAACGTTAATGAGTTAATAACAAGTAAAATAAATAATAAAATGGAACTATCAAATATAACAATAATAGGGTAAGTAGTACGAGATATAACAACTTATTATCTAATGTTCATAATATATACGCTCACTATATATAAACTCGTTTAGTATAATGTTTACTGGATATAATGAACGAAAATTATAATCTTAAAATATCTAATTTTATAAGGTATAACGTTGTTTATATATAATATCAATTGAAATAACGATCAAAGCATTATAATGTTCATAACAGCTAACATCAAAAAGCATAATGCACAGTTGTTTATTGAATTTGCTATGTGGTTAGGGGGTTTTCTAGGTGGTTATAAAAAAAAAACTAACACCATTATATCTTGTGAACGTTATTATTATGAAATTAGATATTTTGTAGTTATATCTCGTGGGACGCACCCACAATAATATCAAGAATTTGTCTTGTGTTTTGTGCAATCATAGAAGAAATAACCAATTAGTGCTAATAAGAGCTGTCCAGTTGTGGCATTACATCAGTCTTTTTCGACTTATACTATACTAACACGAATTTTTACTGATTTTTTCCCTTTGTCATCTATTTACATAAGTCAAGCCCTAAGTTTAAGTATTTAGGATTTTGTTTTAGTACCTACTTATTACATAATTGATTATTTAAATTGATGATGACTAAGCGTTAACTGTCCAATATCGATCATTATACCTGCTTCATCATCACCAGCCTATACACGTCCCACTGCTGGGCACAGGCCTCCTCTCAGAATGAGAGGACTTGGGCTATAGTTCCCACGCGGGCCCACTGCGGATTGGGAACTTCACACACGCCATTGAATTGCTTCGCAGTTGTGTGCAGGTTTCCTCACGATGTTTTCCTTCACCGAAAAGCTCATGGTAAATTTCAAATAAGATATCGCACATAAATTCCGAAAAACTCAGAGGTGCGAGCCCGGGATTCGAACCCACGACCCTCTGCTTGAGAGGCCACAGGTCTGCTTGTTCAACTTTATTTACCTTAACATTTACCCCTTACCCTTTTACATTTTTGTCCTTCGGCTGGCCAATCAGATGCACTAATCACCAATTACGGCTTGGCGTAATTTTATTTCATAATTAATTGTATGACGTTTCCACTCTATTAGGTGGTTTGCTCTATGCCCACAATATACAAACAGAATAAACCAAATTATCAACATCGACGACGCGGTTGGCCTAGTTGGTAGTGACCCTGCCTACGAAGCAAGCGTCCCGGGTTCAAATCCAGGTAAGGGCAAATATTTATTGTGTGATGAGCACGAATATTTTGTTCCTGAGTCATGGGTGTTTCTATCTATTTAAGTACCTATGTATTTCTCTATATAAGTATGTATATCCTTGTCTAGTACCTACCCATAACACAAGCCTTACTAGCGCTTACTTTGGGACTAGGTCAATTTGTGTGAATTGTTCCCTGATATTTACTATTTTAATATTATTTTAATAAGTAACTGTTACTGTCAACGATAACCTGTTAAGCGGAAAATAACGTTAACAAATTTGTGTGACGTTTAATCAAGCCCTGTTTTATAACTCAGCAACAGACGTCATTTTATTTCAATGAAAAACAGTTTTTATAAAGTGTGCCAACGCCTGTTGCCAGCTCAGTGCTTCCGTTTCGACCTACTTAAAGCCTCTGTCGGATAAGATCGGATTAACCGATTACAGCCATTCAAGAAAAGCGTTGGCAATCAACTGTTTTCTATTTCACCTCTTTTAGTTTTAGCGAGAGAAAAAAACGGTTAAATGCGTAGTGTAGGGGTTGAATAGATGATAATGATAATGATAATGATAATGATAATGATAATGATATGATAATGATAATATATTTATAGGATAGGTGGCAATTGTGGCAAGTTAATTGGGTTAGAATACCTAAAGTTTGGAAGGCATCACAATTCTTCCAATCTCGTCTGAGAACAAAGAAAAAACATACCCCCTTATTCATAAACGCTCTTTAGGCTTCTGCTAATTTAGTAATCGTTTGTCCTTATCTATGAAAGGTAAATGTCAAAGTGACAGATAAGGACAAACGATTGCTAAGTTAGTAGAAGCCTATAGTGTGTTTATGAATAAGGGGGATAGAATCTACGTAATTGCGGGTGGTAGGGACCTTATGCAAAGTCCGTCTAGATCGCTACCTACCATCTTACTCACTAATGCCACTGCCAAGCAGCAGTTGCACTGTTGTGTTCCGGTGTGAGTAAGCCGGGAAAATTACAGGCACAAGAGGCATTTCATCTTAGTCCTCTAGGTTGGTAACTCATCTGCAATTCTTCAGGCAGTGATCACTTACGATCAGGTGACCCACTTGCTCGTTTACCTTCATTTTGGTATAAAAACAAACCAGTTGCTTCTCTTCCCACGCAGATGGTAAAAGTCCATCTAGGGAAGGGGCCAAAATCTTAGGAATAATGTTATAGGCGATGCGGCAAGCAACCCATCACTATTTTGATTCCCCTTTCGTATACGCCCACAATCATAAACGTGGCCCTTAAGTCTTGTTACCTTAGCTCTGTCTACCCTGTAAGGGATAAAGACGTGATTTATGAGTACATATTTATTTATAACTAGCTTCTACCCGCGACTTCGTCTGTGTAGAATTACACTTACATTAGGCAGCTACGGCCTTTTATATGTTTATCGCTATCCCGCGGGAACTATGCAATTTTACGGGATAAAAAATAGCCTATGTTTTAATCTAGGGTACCAGCTATCATCGTTCCAAATTTTTTCCAGAGAGGTATGTCAGGATCGTAGCAAGTGGAACAAAATAGTCTCTGCCTACCCCTGTGGGAAAGAGGCGTTACGGTTTGTATTATGTATGCATTTTTTTCCAAATCCGTCCAGTAGTTTCAGCGTGAAGAAGGAAAAACATACAAACTCACTCACATCGTCACATATCATCACAAACTTTCGCAATTATAATATTGGTAGGATTAGCAGGATAAATATATTATTATGTATGCATGCAAGCTAGTTTATTATTATTGTTTAAATATTTAAAATTTTAAAATCCAACGGTAATTATTGTAATTACTTTCATCCTCACAACGTCCGATTGGCACAATTAAAAATTCAACAGTGCATTCGCCATTGTCCATTATTATGACGAATAACTGCGGATTATGGAATTGTTTATTCATTTCATACCTACATTAAATTATGACATTGTTTATACTTCGTGAATCGCAAAGAATTAACGAATTTATAAAGAACTACACTGAAAAAATATTTAAACTACTTCGGCTGTTTCATCAATAACCATAATTCGGTAAGGCGTTATTAAAGTTAATTTCATTAACAAACAGGGTTACCTGTAAAGAACAAAACATAACCAAACATTTTGGTAAGATATTGCCTTAGTTAGTTATGTAGTCGCTTTTTTAAGTTACAGGCTGACGAAAGTTCGGTTTCATTTAGCAAATTAATAGCTTTCATAACACAATCGGATACTTAATTTACGTAAAAAAGTCGAGAGGTGCACGTCGCATTTTTGGTAATTTTTTACGATTATTTCACAGAAATTGAATGAAAGTTTCAAATGTGTGTCTGTAGTGCACATCGTTTTTAGTGTATCGATGTGTCCAATGCAATGATTAATCGTGATGGACTTTTATTTTCGTATTAAAGGGATGAAATAATATATCTCGGTTGATAAGGAAATAAAAGTCCATCACGATCAGTTATTGCATTAACATTAAACACATTAATATGCGACGTTGCCAGCTCAGTAGGAATGCCCCCTCTTAATGTGCTTCGAAACTAGTCTACCGGTTCCAAGAATTCTTTATCCATTAGAATCCTATATTATATAGCCCGAAGAACCGATAACCGTTGGGGTAGACGAGTTCTTGAGTGGAGACCACGGATCGGCAAACGTAGCGTAGGACGTCCTCAGACTCGGTGGAGCGAGGATCTTCGCAAGGCGTCTGGCAAGAGCTGGATGAGAGTGGCCGAGGATCGTGCTCAGTGGCGTGCCATGGGAGCTATATCCAGCAGTGGACGAACATAGGCTGACGATGATGATGATGAGAATCCTATATTATCCCAGATGAACATATTTCATTTATTTATAAGCCTTTTTATTCCGAATTCACTACAATTTCAGTAAGTACAGTCATGTTGTTGTTGTTGTTGTTATTGTCGTTTTTTTTTTATTTACTTATTAAATTGTCGAGTACTTCGGCGTGCCTCATGGAATAGGCCTCCTCCGTGCAGTGGAGGGTTTGGGCTATAGTTCCCACGCGCGCCCAGTGCGGATTGGGAACTTAACACACACCATTGAATTTCTTCGCAGATGTGTGCAGGTTTCCTCACGATGTTTTTCCTTCACCGAAAAGCTCATGGCAAATTACAAATGTAATTTTCGCACACAAATTCCGAAAAACTCAGAGATGAACATAGGCAATGTTTAATTCTGGGCGGGCGAAGTCGCGGGTAACAGCTAGTACATATTAACATTTAACAATATTTGAATATTCACAGGATTATCTTATAAATCGGCCCCCGGTGTAGTTTTATCGATAAAGTAGTGACGCACTTGAGATACCGGTCATCACTCAAGAGCGACCCTATTCGTTCTTGATTTATCGATGTTTGCTTTGCCGATTTGCTTACCTACGCTTTTTTGGTGTACAAATAACCTTGCGAATTTACTTATAAATAAATTTTCTTTAGCATACTCAAGTATCTATAATCGTGATAGTAAACTAACTATATTTGCAGTAACAGAATACCTATTTAATAATAAACAAAGTCACTTCACGCCGTCTGCTATATAAGATTCAGCTTAGATTTTTAAACTAAGCAATGAAAATTAAATTTGGAAAACACAGAAAAATCCGAAAAGTAAAGCTATGGCCGGGAATCGAACCCGGATCCTAATCGTTCCGTGATGCGTGCTATACCGCTATACCAGGTGAGTGTAAGCCTTCGCTATTTAACCGACTTCAAAAAAAAAGGAGGAGGTTCTCAGTTCGGTTGTATTTTTTTTTATGTTTGTTACTTCAGAACTCCGACACTGTTGTAGACCGATTTGGAAAATTCTTTTTTTGTTGGAAAGGGAATACTCACAGTTTGGTCCCATTACCACCAAATCAAGATCTGATAATGGGATCCTGGAGAAATCGAGGGCATCCCTCAAATTTTATAAGCACACCTATAGCGATTTTAGCATTTTTGACACCAAATAAAGTATTTACATTCAGAAAGCATAATTTAGTGGACTGGACCTGATGAAGAACACTGCTGATGGCCAACAGAACTCGTCAAAGCTAAGTAATGCTCGCGCGAACATAACATAATAGATAAGCGACTAAGAAGAAGATGCTTTAAGCTGATGATTCTTTCGAACTGATCTGATGCTCAAGCCAGAAGGTAGGCAACGGAACTTTGTTATAAAACAATGTAACTAAGCCGTGTTCGGGCTTAATGGAATCGTTGTGAGATGCACTTTGTCTACAACCACTAAAAAGTGAAAAATAAAGTGTGCACGTATACCGTATTTTACATATTTTTTAGAAGCTTCTAACGGTTAGGAATATTTAGAGGATACTTTTGAGTTGCCGATATAGGAGATTGTAATAAGTATTATGCATTTGCCTTGGGAAAGCACTATTTGATGTATTGGAACCGATTATGAAGACCAAATGGTCATCGGATTCAATAATTAATAGTAAGTAATAGTAAATTACTGTAATATGCTTGGTAAACACATCATACTCGTAAAATATATACATTTTCCACATTACCATTATATGAAGCTGATGAAGGAAGTACTTACAAAGAGAATCCTTCCGTACCTAAGTGACTAAAGTTCTTTCGTTCGGAAATAGTAGATTGATAAACAAGGGTTGAAATATACCCATTTCACCTGAGATATTTCTGGCGCACGAACGAAGTGAGGGCGCCAAAAGTTCGAGGGTGAAATGGGTAATTTCATCCGAGTTGAACACTCTACTTTTCATTTCGAATATGAGGAAATTCAAAGAAGGTATTATGACAAATTTCACTAACGTCGCACGGTCGCACTTAATATTTGTTACGTTTGTCATTCTCTTCCCGCTCTTTTTTCTATTACGCGATTTACGCGCATTGCGCATTTCTTCTGCGCACCAATGGCTGCCGGCTAGTTTTTTTTTAAACTTGCAGACACGGAGCTCGCTATCAATTAATTGTCGACTTAAATATTTAAAGCTAAAAAAATTACCGAACGTAATAATTTCTAGTAATTCTCGTTGTATACGCTTGCATAAGCTTATATATAGCGGGAATGTTATTTTAAGATTATTTTGCCTTTTACAATTAAAAAGGAACTATTAGTATAGATTATTATTTTAAACATAGATTACATGGCTGTATACGTATTTTTATTGCTACGTACCTCATTTGGATTAGCTAGAAAAAAAAATTACTTTCAACCCAAGGGTCGCGATGAGTCACTTTCAACCCTATATCCAGATAATCAATGACCTATTTTCAGAGTATGAGAGATGAAAAGTAATATTTAGTAAATAGTGATGAACAGATTGCATTAGAGCTTAGAGCGTATTACTCGTGGTCCCACTGTTTTAAAAATAGGTACTCACTAGAAATAATAAAATTAGGTTAGGTTCGTTAGGTATCTTCAAATGACCGAAGGGCAAACAAACTACATAGAAATAGTTCCGTCGACCTTATGGTGGAGTGTAATTCGACATTTTTATAACAGTGGGTCCACAAGTCCGTAGCGGGTATTAGGCGTTATAAATTGTATAAATTACAAAACGATTCACTAAAAAGCGTGAAAAAAAAAATCATATATAAAAAATAGAACCGCCTTCAATTCGCCACTTTAGAAATGTCAAATTAAAATTATTTTTCGGTGAGTGCTAGGTACCTAATTATTTATATGTGTAAAGTCGGTGCCTCAGCTCAAATAGTACCAAGCCGAATAGGTATTTACTATATAAGCAGATCTACTAGGTCCACTTCTGCCGCGCATATCACACATAAATATAACGGTTGCGCGGGCTGAGGCACCGACTTCAACATATAAATAAGTAGGTAGCAGTCACCGAAAAATAATTTTAATTTGACATTTCTAAAGTAGCGAATTGAAGGCGGTTCTATTTTTTTATTTTAAATTTTTTTTGAAGTGAAAACTTCTTTAGCGGCGTTGAACACTTTTTGGGATGTGTAAAAAGTGTGTTATTCTAGACAATAAACTATCTCTGTTCTAAATTTCATCCAAATCCGTTAAGCCGCACTGGCGTGAAAGAGTAACAAACCTCCATCCTCACAAACTTTCGCATTTATAATAGTAGAATGAATTTTGCGACGTTTCTGCTCTATTAGGTTATTTCTATGTACCCAAATCATGGCTTACCTTATCAGACCTTTAATGGTTGATAATCTGTGGGTTATGCAGGTTTGACAGCTTCTATCTACGTATCTCATCTACACAGAGCTATTTCTGCTAATTTGGGGATACAGGGTGTCCCGTTAACAAAGGAACAATAGGTCGTCAACCAATGTCTATACTTCATTTAATTTAGAATGAGAAACCACAATAGCATTATATTGCGTCTGGTCAACTATTTCTTACCTAGCAAACAGTACAGTGCAATAGTTTGGCAGCCGCAAAATAAAATTGTTTTAATGTCACTTTATTTGCGTGTCGTCAATTGTTACTCTAGTACAAATTGTTAAGAGATTACAGTTCACGAACCGCAATATGATGTCGTTGTGGTTCCTCATCCTAAATTAAATGAAGTATAGTTTCATCACTTTTATGACAGTTGGAAAGAGTTATCCGTTCTGTCAAAAATAAACACCGGGTAGCACTCCGGGAGTGCCGGCAGAAGTGAAAACTACAAAAAAAAAATACTTTCGACATCAGTTCTTCAGTCTTATGCAACGTGGACGAACTTGCGGGCGGAAGCTAGCAAAAAATAAATAAATTACAATACAATACAATACAATAACTCTGTATTGAACACCACATACAAATACTAATACTACTACTAATACTACTTACAATTATAATGTGTATTTTTTAGCTTTTATATATAGGTATATGTTTTTAAATCTTGTAAATATGTATATTGATTGAATAAATAAGTATGTCGAAGACAAAGGCTGGATAAACTGTCAGGTTGGTCGGTTAGAATTCAAACGAGCTTTATGCATAGCCGAGCTTAGGTCACCGTCTTGTCCATACAAAGGACTGTGGACTATTACACACTCTAATAATGAAACGCGGAGAGTTCAGTGCTTGCGCCCACGAACTACCCTATCAATGTTCTCAATACCGCTTAGCACCGAAATAAGGCTCGATACTTAGTGCAATCGCACTTAACAATCCGAATCACTAACAATTCACCATTAAACATAAAACGGTACGTCGAAGCAAACGGATCACTTTCGACGTCTGAACTCAGTCAAGTCACGATCAAGGAATGCCTCTCGCTTCTCACTCTCACCAGATGTCATTCTGTCATTCCAACTAACATTGCAGGTAGTTGCAACTGAGCCAAGCACAGACCACCCCCAAGCGATATCGCAATACCACTTGACGTTTCATAAAAGCAATAACTTATGAGGGTACATTCAACAAAGTACAATTAACGAATGTTCGTAACTTTCTACAAGGCACATCTCCTTAGCTATCAAAAGTCTAGTCATTGTGACGACGCTCCGACAAGTATGTATGTTACTGTTAAAATTTGATATTTTTTAACTGTAATAGGTGATTTGAAGGTTCTTACCTCGGGAATCTATCAAAGAAAAGTTTGAATATTAGTTACTCGTATATAAGTTGTTTCAAAATTATTTTGTAATATTTGAGCAGATGCTTAGATTACTTTAACACTGTTTTGTGAAGGTTTTACATCTACGTGTATTTTTTGATATACGATAACTTCGGCATATTACTAGGTGCATACATAGAAACTAAGTGGTAATTTAGATTTTTAAATATGTATTGCAAAAGACGCACCTATACTTCATTTAATTTAGAATGAGAAATCACAATAACATTATATTGCGCCCGGTCAACTATTTCTTACCTAGCAAACAGTACAGTGTAGTAGTTTGGCAGCCGCCAATGATATTACATATGAACTGGGAGTAGATATGTCACTACCGCGCCCGAGTTGAAGATTCATAAATGACCCAATTGTCTCATTTACCTCAAACAAGCCACAGTATGAGTAGTCCGTGACAGTCAATGTGACAGTTGACAGAGGGAACGTTTTTCAAACGAAATTTACTAGGAACGTAACATATCTATACTATTAAATATCATTGGCAGCCGCAAAATAAAATTGTTTTGATATCACTTTATTTGCGTGTTACTCTAGTACAAATTGTAAAAAGATTACAGTTCACAAGCCGCAATATAATGTTGTTGTGGTTTCTCATTCTAAATTAAACGAAGTATAGTAATATACCGAAGTTATCATAAATAAAAAAAAACACGTGGTCTAAATATTAAATACTTACATATGTAAATAATAAAATATACTTAAAATTACAATTGTAATACATAGGTACTTATTTACTTGGATGAAACATCTAATATTCTACAGAATTTTCAGCACATTTTAATATTCATTCGGCTTTTATCTATTGTTTTTCCTCATAACAATCCTGATGTTCTTTGTAAGATACACCGTTAACAAGGACTTTGCCATCTGATTATATAATATTCCAACGTAGCGTGTAAAATCAACAATTACGCCATTTATTGTACCAAAAGCCAGTAGACATCTTTTAACCCACAAAGCAAGAATTTATAAATTTGACCGCTCTCTATGCAATTTTCCACGACTCAACAAAAAACACTTCAAAAATCGAACGCGAATCATTCGTATTTCAAAATAAGCTCTTAGAGGACCTGATGTCCTAGTACTTAAACTCTCCCTCTGTCTTACGCCTGACGCGAGTTTAAATTTTTTTACCCATCCCAAAAAGTGCTCAACGTCGCTAAAGAAGTTTTCACGTCAAAAATTCATAATGTCTTGTATTAGAAAATAGGATCAGTTACACCCTATTACAGTTATGTATTGTGGCTCTCAGTGTTTGCAATTTTAAACTCACTCGTCCATCCCTAATGTAATACTCCTTTCATCCGCTCAAAGGTTGACTGGAAGAGATCACTTAAAGGGATAAGTCCGCCTTTGTGCATGTATCTCAGTGTTTGCCAATTGTATTTGTCTTGTTTATTTTGCACAATAAAGAGTTTACATACATACATACCTTTAAGCCAGATTCATCTGTATGTATGTAGATTAGATTCTATAAAGTATTGTTCAGGTTATTACGTAATTTAAAATACCTACTCTAAAAGTCCACCAGCTCTTGAACTATACATTTTCAGGCCCTTCAAATAAAGCTCAAGGTTATTCATAATTTATTTCACACAATTTATTTTCTCATAAACCTGCTTTTCATTTTGTTCTTGGAAATAAATTTGGCGATCAATTCGTTCGTAAGGAAACGCGCGGCCATTTTAATCTATACTTCGTTTCAGATAACAATTCATAAGTTTGACGCGAACCAGATTAATTTTATTAGTGTTAGATTATGGATAAATGACATACGATGTCAAACAAGCCTCGATATTTGATCAATTAGTTTGGCCATTGTTTGTAAGACTAAAGTTTTACTAACATTTCAAAGTTTCAATACCAATTTCAATAGTGTTTCGACAGACAGTGTTACCAGCTTAAAGGGCTTGTATAGAACACTTTTTGTGGAATTAAGGTTGTCTTTTTTTATTATTGCTCAACCAAAACTAAGTTTCTAAATGAACGAAAAAGTTATCAAAAACGAAGATATTTTTCTACTAAGTAGGTAGTTTGTCTTACACTACACCAAAACTCAGCGGTTCTATAATTTTGTAACGTGTAAATCTTAACATCTTACCGATAATCAGCAGATTACCATGGTTGCAATAATTGATTTTACGATTTCGGAAGTTATTTTAGCATATTTACAGACAAATTTATTTGTTAAACCATATTTACTTCGCATATTACATTCGCCAGTTGTTTTTACTTGCGAGGTTGTGTCAAGTTCATTTAATGCTATCTGGAATGACGTATAGGAACGTAACAGTAACGACGATTGTTACTAAATCGATGAAATTATTGTACACGCGATAATAACGTTTAGTAAATAGTTATTTGTACGTTAACGTCTTACTTTTGACCGTTTGTTAATAACAGAATATTTGTAGGTACGCGCCAGGAAAATGAATAACTTTCATTTTAACGTGTAGGGTAGCAAAAAAGCAAGAGGTCAACTGATAGGTAAGTAAGCGCTACCACTCGCGTACACATAGAACACTAAAAAATGCGTAGCCAGTCTACCCCATATACTAGAATAATTTCACCGTCTGGATAATATGTATGTTAACTATTTATTGTGAAAAATAAACATAAAACCAATACATTTTGACAAAAACTGAGATACGTCTATCCTCTGTCTTACTTCTCTAAAAAAATATATTAAACCAAAGTATTTCGGTTATTTCATCAACAACCATAATACATTTAATTCAGTAAATCGTTATTAAAGTTAAATAAATAAATATCTTGGGACAATTAACACCAATTGACCTAGCCCCAAACTAAGCAAAGCTTGTAATATGGGCACTAGACAACGGATAAACAAACGTATATAGATAAATACATACTTAAATACATAGTAAACATCCAAGACTCGAGAACAAATATTCGTATTTTCATACAAATATCTGCCCCGACCGGGGACCGAACCCGGGACCTAAAGCTTCATAGTCAGGTTCTCTAACCACTAGGCCATTCGGTCGTCAAGTTAATTTGATTTAACCAACAGGGTTACCTATAAAGAACAAAACATAACCAAACATTTTGGTAAGATATTGCCTTAGTTAGTTATGTAGTCGCTTTTTTAGGTTACAGGCTGATGAAAGTTATTTCTTTCAGTGTTTCCACGCCGGAACACAGCAGCGCAAGCACTGCTGCTTGTAAGAAGGTGGTAGCGATCCGGACGAACCTTGCAGAAGCTTACCACCCAAATCTGTGCGTAAGCCATAATTATTTTCCTTCCTCGTCTCGTGTTCATACTTAACACCACACGTTAACCAAATAAAACAATAAATATGGTAAATTGTTGCCTTAAATTCAGCCTCGGCTCTCCCTCCGCCTTTATTCCTATGCAAATTAGTTTTATCATGCAATTCCGCTGTACGAGCGTGGTGTGATGTTCCATTAATTTATAGGATTGCCCTTTTTACAGGCAACAGGTACGTAATGGGTTCTGATAACGTACGCGTTGTATAATAGGTGAAAAATAAGTATAATGTTTCGTGAAACGACCTATAATTTTTTGTAAACTAATACTAGAATGGAAATTTTGGAAAAGCCGTGGGTTGAAAATTAGAGGCCATAGGCGTTGTCAAGAGGGGTTAAAAGAAGGGCAGTACCTATCAAGAATCAAGCTGAATTTTATTTAGTTTAAAAAATACATGTAAAAGAGCCCTTGGCGTCCTATTTCCAAAGAAAGAAAGAAGAAAGAAAGAAAGAATATATTTATTTGCAAGAAAAGAATACGGTTTGTTAATAAAGTAAAGTTTAGAATTTTGAATTTTTAAGGGTATAAATTTAATAATATTAATTTATTAGCTTTAGTTTATTTTTGTTTATACTTTTGCAATTATTTACAAAATATAATTTTCTACAAAACCAGTGTCTTAATCTCTATCCCTCTAAGTATGTAATAGTTATATATCTCTAAATCATTTTGATAGTATTATCAGGCGCTTTCAATGTAATCGAACTAAGTCACTGACAACGTATGGCTTGCCTAATTGCCAATTTGGATCATCCTTTGTAGTGACAGATTAACTTATACAGCACTATAATTAAAATCAATTAGCTTACATCTGACACGAGGAATCAGGATGTTTCGTGTTAAGGGAACATAGAAAAATTAACCAACAAAACGAAAATGATGACTGATTGATTACCTAGTTGTTGGTGGACCTGACTATAAATAAATAAATAATAAATAAATAAATATCATGGGACAAATTACACCAATTGACTCAGTCCCAAACTAAGCAAAGCTTGTACTATGGGTACCAGGCAACGGATAAACATACATATATAATGTAGATAAAAATACATACTTAAATACAATACAACATCCTTGACTCGGGCACAAACATTCGTATTCATCATACAAATGTCTGCCCCTACCGGGATTCGAACCCGGGACCTCTAGCTTCATAGTCAGGGTCACTAACCACTAGGCTATCCGGTCGTCACTATGAAGCTTCATACCGGTTTTCCAAAGGTCCCGGGTTCGAATCCCGGCAGGGGTAGGCTTTTGTATGATAAATGTGTATGTTTGTTTTTACCTGATGGATATTGCATAATAATTTAAATGGTATATTTACTAGCTGTTGCCTGCGACTTCGTCTGCAATGAATTCTAATATCGCTAACCCGCGGGAATTTTCCGGGACAAAAAGAAGCCTATGTGCTATACCAGACTTTGTGCCGAATTTCATCCAGATTCGTTGGGTCGTTCTAGCGTGATTGAGTAACAAACAAACATCCATCCTTCTATCCATACCTACTTTCGCATTTATAATATTAATATTAGTTAGATATATCCGTCGTCTAGTACCCATAATACAAGCTTTGCTTAGTTTGGGACTAGATTGGTGTAAATATTGTCCGTGATTTTGTGAAAATTTCATTTAATGTATGCTGGATAGATCGATAGATAGATAGTACGGAATAATTGACTATTATACATATATTATACAAGTCACAGTATAAGTTGCAGGATTAGAAGACTCGTATCACTCTATTGGTAAATTCTTCTGTAGAGATTAACCACTATACTACGCTGTGTATGTTTATACATCGGATTCAAAGGTGTCAAAGGTCACAGAATATGAAGGCTATAATGAAAGCTCGTCCTTCTATTCAATTTCATAATCTCATGGATACCTAGAAACTCATCATGGCAACTCCGACAGGCCTAGACGACAATGGCTGGGATTACACAGAACTCTATAATCCGGCTCAAAGGACCGTAACATACGCGAGTATAGCCGCGTATCCACTTGTGACAGCCTCGGGCTGAGCGGCTGCCTCGCTCCGAGGCTGCGCAATTGGAGACATTGCCTCAACATGCGGCGCGCCGCGACACGAGGCAAATTCGGCGCCTCGAGCCGAGCCATATTTTGTCGGTCTTTTAGGCGTGCTCAAAAGCGCCTCAGTTCAGGCGTTGAATGGAGACGGGCGTGCTGTTGGCTCGCGGCGCGGATCAAGCTGAGGCGTGTCGCCTCTGAATGATCCAAAACGTGCATCGGTCCTTTGCCTCAGGCCGAGCAGCCTGGACTCGAGGCAATTTGCCTCAAGTCGAGGCTGCTTGGCCTGAGGCTGCTCAAATGGATACGCGGCTTAAGGTCATGGTAGCGATCCGAATAGACCATGTCGTTATCATCTCCAACGCGTCCCACTGCTGGGCATATCCTCTCAGATTTGTTGCACTTGGACTATAGTTCCCATGCGGGCCCAGTGCAGATTGGGAACCTTGACACTATTGAGTTGCTCCGCAGAAGTGAGCAGCTTTTCTCAAGATGTTTTCCTTCTCCGAAAAGTTCATGGTTAACTTCAAATAAGAAAATGAACACACGTACAAGTCCTCATTTAAAACGAAGTAACTCTGATACCATAAACTAATAAGTATTTTTTATGGATGAGACAAAAACACCTTTTTTTAAAGTCTTCACTTAATCCTTCCCTAATTCCAATGACATTGTCATCGTATAATTATAAAAACCCTTTAGCCCAAGAAACGAGGTTTCGCTAACTTTTTTTTATAATTTTCCTGTTCATTTTCCCCTCGTTATTCCGTCCTCGTCTTGACCCTTTCAAGTCCTAAGAATTAATTAATCGTTAGGGAACATGATATTTTTAAGTGGCCATGGATAATAAATATTAATTTAGATTAAATTCAGATTAGAGAGCCGAGGAAGCGCTATTCTTGTCCCACAGTGAGCTGGAAGGTTTACAAACCGTTGAGAGGCAGTAACTACAACCATCGGCTGACTATTTCACTGTTTGTCGCCTTTATTACATGATGTTTAAGAATTATTCCGGAATTTCACCAAATTGACATGATATGTCGGCGACATGTTGTGACGATTCGACAACCGAATGGCCTAGCGGTTAGAGAACCTGACTATGAAGCTTGAGGTCCCGGGTTCGATCCCCGGTCGGGGCAGATATTTGTATGAAAAATACGAATGTTTGTTCTCGAGTCTTGGATGTTTTATATGTATTTAAGTATGTAATAATATAATAATATATGTAATAATATATAATAGTAAATATCTATAATTATAAGTATGATTATCCGTTGTCTAGTGCCCATATTACAAGCTTTGCTTAGTTTGGGACTAGGTCAATTGGTGTCAATTGTCTCAAGATATTTATTATTTATTATAATTCGAAATGCAAGGCGTACCCAACAGGCGTAGATTCTGGTAGAGTTTGCAATGTATACAGAACTGTCAGTTATCACCAACAATTCAATCAATCCAATCAATCAATCAATGTCCAGTTGATGAAATAGGAGCCAGGTAGTACAAGGATTTATTAAATTGATATAGTTTAGTCAAAATATACAATCACACGCATAATGACGTATACGCATAATGACACATCCACGCCGACGCAAATTGCCCTATAGGCATGTATACGAGAATCGCAAAGGATAGCTATTAAAAATAGTTATTTGTTATGCAACAGACACTAAACAACCTTTGCTGCCGAGCGAAACACACAATTTTTCACCTCACTACAGCGAGATAAATGGTGGATGGAAGATAATAACACCTAATTAGGTACTAATCGTGTAAGCGGGTCGTCAACATACGATAAGTTCAAATTTCTAATTACTTGAGTATATGAGTAGGTGGTGAGGTGGTGGTGGTGGTATGGTGGTCAGCGCGACGTTCGAATTTCAAAAACCTTGTCCACCGAAGAGGGGAGAAAACACTTTTCCACGCAGATTTTTAAGGAGAAAGACAGCCCTTACGAGCAAGTGAGGTAAAAAAACAATTATGTTCGCGCCGCCCCCGCCGCACCCTAACCTAAATAGTCCTAAAGCGTATTGAATAATTAACGTATGTAAATACACTTTTGGTTGTGTCGTTATGCGTACGTCTTATGTGCATGCGTGTCTACCAAAATTTAGTGCGTCCTTGACGCTGTTCAGTTTGAAATTCGTTCAATGTATGAAAACGTTTTAAAATAGCCTCTTCAAAGATATTTCGAAGAGGCTAATAGACGCTAAGGGTGACCGCAGAGCTGGCAGCTACCTTGGACAGCGTATTAGTATCTGTCTGTCTGTCTGTCTGTCCGTCCGTATGTCACAGCCACTTTTCTCCGAAACTATAACAGCTATACTGTTGAAACTTGGTAAGTAGATGTATTCTGTGAACCGCATTAAGATTTTCACACAAAAAAAAAACAATTAATTTTGGGGGTTCCGCATATTTAGAACTGAAACTGAAAAAAATTTTTTTTCATCAAACCCATACGTGTGGGGTATCTATGGATAGGTCTTCAAAAATGATATTGAGGTTTCTAATATCACTTTTTTTCTAAACTGAATAGTTTGCGCGAGAGACACTTCCAAAGTGATAAAATGTGTGCCCCCCCCCCTGTAACTTCTAAAATAAGAGAATGATAAAACTAAAAAAAATATATGATGTACATTACCATACAAACTTCCACCCAAAATTGGTTTGAACGAGATCTAGTAAGTAGTTTTTTGACGTGACAACGTCTTATAAATTGGTTTGCCGGGTGACACTTCAAGAAACTGCGTTACGCTCCGCTCACGTTATGCGCTCACAATGAGAGCGAGTGAGAGGCACGCGTCCCTTCCACTCGGGCATGGTTAGCCCGCCTAAGAGCGAGAGAGACAGACATAAAAAGTGAAAGGCACGCGTCCCTTCCACTCGAGCACAGTTAGCCCGCCTAAGAGCGAGAGAGACAGAGCGAGAGAGAGAGAGTGAGAGAGATAGGCATACACACCGGTTCATGTCTTGCGCTTCTATTTCGCTTAGGCGCCTGCATACAAGTTTACACGTTGCCAGTTAATTGTAAAACGATTGTGTAGTGATAATGTGAAGGTAGGTAATAAATGTTTTAAATTGTTACTATTATTTCATCCTTCTTCCTACTATACGAATGAATATTCACATTAAAATTATTTTACCACTCAAAGTCGTTGTCACGTAAAACTTTCGCCCGTATACCGACTTTACAGGCAACCAATTTTTTTTTATTTAATTATTGTTTTACTTCTACAAATTATTTATTTCATGCAAGTATGAAAAAATAGATACTTAAAATGTAAATACAAAACTAAAACCAACTATTCTAAATCTAAATTATTTAAAAATAAAACTAGCCTAAACTTAAAATACCTATTATAAAAAAAAATACCACCAATAATACAAACACTTAATAATAATAATAATGAAAACTAAGGATACAAATTCAAACCAGACCCCTTAGGCAAGGTTCCGAAGATGCTAGCAGCGTTCCCTCTTTGAATTGCAATGCTAATTCTTTGTCCGAGAAAGCTGCCAGCTCTTCGGTCCCCTGTGACGTCGACCAACCTCTTCGAAATTTCTTTGTGGAGTTTCAGAGCGCTAGGACCCCACGGACCAAGGGTCTCGACACCGAATGGGACAAAATCGTATTCGGCGCCTAGACCCCTATATTTGATATATTTAGCCTTTTCAGCCGCTTCTGATGCTGCACCGGCTCTGCTACATGTACCATGGAGATGGGAAGCCGCTAGCGTGTCAGAACAAGTGGCATCCCACACAAGCACGCGACCCATCTTCCATGGAATCAGACTCATACCATCGTCCCTCGCAATACCCGTGGGCTCCAGTAAGGATGGCACGTTGACAGTGGTAAGAGACCGGCGTATGATGTCATTGAGTGCAGCATGTCTTGAAAAGCGGCCAGCACTTTTTTGGCAAGCAAGTCCGTGATGTCCTAGCTGGTCGACGTCACTGCCGCAGGGGCACTTGTGTGGAGCGCAGACCGTGACCCCGAGCCGCAGACAGGTTGCAATTCGGAGTGTGTCAGGCTCGAGAAATGTGCCCGTGTTTGACGACGGGTAGGCGTGCAGCCAGTAGCCGGCCTCGTGAGAACCCACAGCCAAAAGCCTAGCACGTTCCGAACCTGTACTGCAGCTCAAAAGAGAGTCGTAAGTCAATTTGCAGAATATGTCATCCCAGCTCCTCTGTGAATTTAGAGAAATTGGAAAATTTTGACCTGGGCATGCAATTAAAAAAGCGTTTCTAGCTTCTTCCATACCAGCAATCTCAAAGTTTGAGGGAAATGCCCTTAAAATTTTCCTTATAAGATGCTGAACTATGGACAGAAGATAGAAAAGCTGGTAAAGCAACACTAGAAATTTTACGAATCCCTAAACCACCATAACGAATGGGGAGGGATGCTTGGGTCCAAGATTGCTCCTTCAGTTGCAAATTAAGAATTGAATCTAAACTAGTTCTAATTAAGTCGTCCACTGGTGTTAAAACGTTTTGGTGATTCCAAAAGGGACAGCAACGGAGCACATACGTAAATTTTGGTACGAAAACACAGAATTTTAAGATGCAAATTGCATAATGCGGACTAATTTCAAGGAGACGGTCAGTATAATTTTGAAATTTAGTAATGCAATTATTAATGTGATCAGGAATAGATTCTTCAAATATTGGAGCACCTAAGAGGCAAAGGGAATTGCTGTTAACTATTTTTATATTTGGAGCCAGAACATTGAATTTATTTCTTATATCATTTATATTTAGGTTGCAATTGTTTACGAAGAGTTTAATATTGTTTTTCAATATAAGTAACTAATATAAAACGACCTCACACTGCCTACATTTTGCTTAAAAGCAGGGCTCTGCTAACACTGGATTTTATAATAACTTAGCGAATTTGTACGGAACCCTCAGTGCGCGAGTCCGACTCGCACTTGGCTGGTTTGTAATTGTTGTATTTTAAGAATAGGTACTTTTAGTTTAGTTTTTGTTTTTAATAAAATACTAAAGCAACTAGGTATTTCTGTTTCCTATTTCCCAGAAATTTTGCAGTTGCTGATCCGTATTTAATCCAATTGTATTCGTCGATAATTCATTATGTTCAAAGAAAAATAATCTATTCGACGTAAAGCTTTCTCTGCACAATGGGGCGTTCGTTTTTTATTGTAAGCTTTTAATGGAAAGCATCACTTATTCAATAAATGCAGATTTCTCGTAAGCAACTCGAAAAGGAGAAAAGAGCATTGCAAAGGATTAGGTAAACACATTGTTTTCACGCACGTGATTTTTAGGATTAAAGGCCTAAGGAAAAACATAAAAGAAAGAAAGAAAACATTTATTCGCGATATTATACTTAGCATAAATTACAAAAAAAAGTTAAAACATGAGATGCGATTCACTTCAAGTCTTAGCTGTCACTTTTAGTATGAATCTGACAGCGAGCGAACCTAAACTGAATCGCATTAAGACGCCATGAGGTAAGGCCTCAGTATGATAGATTTATGTCTTATCTGTCTAATAATGTAAAAACTCTAAATCTGTTTTTTGGACATTGAACTGTTCGGGTGTTGCCACACATACTTCCGTATATTTGTCAGCTTGTTTGTGAAGTTCTCTCCACTAGCGTTCGTGTCGCCACAGTGTGTGTGCGTGTTTGTTTATGTGTTTAGTTTTTAATTTTATCTGGGTCCCACTGAAAAACAGCGTTGCGGCTTGCCGCAACATTATGCTGAGTGGGGCCCATTTTACACCATATCGGTACTAACCTTGAGTATATTGTATTTCTTTATATTTTAAATCTAAGTGTATCGAATGTGTGTAAATAAATGTTTCTCTCCCTCTCTCTCTCTCTCTCTCTCTCTTTCTCTCACACACACACACACATGCGTCCTTTTAAATTAGGACAGCAGTATAATGGAGTAGCCATCATTATTGTAGGGAAAAAACTTTTACTTAATTAAAAATTGGAAAAATACAGGATGTTTCACTTAGAGGGCACCTGCTCATGCCTCCGAAATCATCCTGTTGATAAAAGATGTAGCGTAACACAAAATGGTTTCAAATTGTGCACAAGTCGAGCTAGACAGACAAACAGACGTGAACGTTTCAAAGCGTATGCCGTATTGTGGGGCTAAGACCGTTTGAAGAGTAAACAGGGAGAGCTACAGTCGCGGAGAGAAGTGTTTCGAATTTTAATTCGGGGCTGAACGATACATTCATCATCATTCCCGTATCAAATGTGTGTATATATATATATATATATATATATACCTCTCTCCCTCTATATCTCTCTTTTTCTCTCTCTCTCTCTTTCTCTCTCTATATATATATCTTTCTTTCATTCCCAGCCTATGCAAAGTCTCTTATAATTATTCCGGAATATTTCAACAGGTGGTTGTTTTAGTTCCAAATACCGTTACAAAGAGTTTTCATTTAAATTATATACACAAATTACGTCAGGTTAGCTGGAAGAGATCCCTTCTTAGGGATAAGTTCGCCTTTGTACTAACTCAAAAAGAGGAATATGAACTCCTTGTAGCGGAAAGGAAAGTCTTGCGTAAGATTCTGGGACCTGTCAAGAGAGACGACGGCACGTGGAGGATCCGGAAAAACATAAAGATCCAGGAGCTGGTGGCTGAACCCAACATCATCGGCGTAACAAAATCACACAGACTTCGCTGGTTCGGCTACCTACTCCGAATGGGCGAAGATCGTGCTGCCAAGAGGGCGTACGTGGGACGACCGACTGGTCACCGCCCGGTTGGGCGTCCCAGGTATCGCTGGGGGGACAGTGTCCAGGCGGATTTGCGACGTCTTCAAGTCGACGACTGGCAAGAAGCTGCGCACGATCGGGACAGATGGCGCGCTCAGGTTTCGGAGGCCAAGACCCTATTTGGGTCCCCGAGCCAAGTTAGTTAGTTGTACTATTTTCTGTGTAATTCTGTATTTTTAAATTTTTATGTGCAATAAAGAGTTTACATGCATACATACATACGTCTTTATCGCTTACGGGGTAGACGAGGCTAAGGTAACAAGACCTGAAGGCCACGTTAAGCATGATCGTGGGCGGAGGTGGATAGGGGAATCAAAATAGTGATGGGTTGCTAGCCGCATCGCCTATAACATGATTTCTAAGATTTTCGCTCGTTACCTCGATGGGCTTTTACGCGCGGAAAGAGAAGCAACTGGTATATTCTACGTTTTTTATAGTCATAGGCATCATGTTCTAGGCGATGCGGCTAGCAACCCATCACTATTTTGATTCTATTTTCCATCTATTAGCCCACTAAATTGGTATACGTGGCCTATAGTTCTTTTCAACTTAGGCTCTGTCTACACCGTAGCTAGTAAGATATTGGTGGCGATCCATATGGAACTCAGTAGCAAAAAAATGTGGCAATTTTGTATGGTGACTGGGAAAAATGGTGCTGCTGATTATATTTTTCTCTTTAAGGTACAGAACTTAAAAAAAATATGAATTAATTAGCGCTTGTGTACGCGACTGTTCCACGTACCATCACGCATTGTACGTGCATGTTTACTTCAGCAGTACCGTCGCGCACACCGTGCACTAGCGTGTTTAGTATCTTCGTTGCATTAGACAAAGGGATTTGCATGCCTTTCAACCGGTAAGTATATGAAATGAAGAATTGGCAGAAGTTTGTCCAAAATATTTTATTGAAGTGAACTTCTTAGCGGCGCGGAGCACTTTTTGGGATGGGTAAAAAATGTTAAACTCGCGTCAGGCGTGAGACGGAGGGAGAGTTTAAGTAGGTACCTACCAGGATATCAGATCTTCTAAGAGCTTATTTTGAAGAATTCATTTATCGCTAGCCCGCGGAAATAATCTGTCTATGTTTCAATTTTCGTCCAGATCTCTTTAGCCGTTCTGACGTGAAAGTTTTACAAATATCTATACTCACAAACTTTCGCATTTATAATAGTACTAGAGCCCACGACCAAAACCATGTCTCATAGCAATACGGCAAAAACCCTATAAAATCGTTAGATTGTATGATTCTGAACCCGACTAGGTGTGTAGTAACGGTCGAAAGTGTAGCAACTGTGTGGGAGGCCATTTCTGCTGTGTCAAAAAAAAAGGCAGTCGGTACTATAGCAATACGTCTGATAGTGAAAATGTACATAGATTTTATTATTGTATTACGAAAAAGTTTGTTTTCAGACACTTTGCGCGTAGCAAAATAAATAAATAAATCTGCAAATCAGACATATTGCTATGATGCAGTTCGGTAAAAATCTTTGACAATATTGAAAATTCGGTCAGATCAAACGCTGCGCGGAAAATGTCTGATATTGGTATTTTCGAGTTCAGGATAATCGTATCTATCGATTTGATGCGGTTTTGGCCGTATTGCTATGAGACAAAAATTTTGGTCGTGGGCTCTCGTACCATAATATAGTAGGATCTAAACTTACATTAAAAAAGTTACCTGTTGCAAGTAATATTTTAAATATTAAATACTGTTAGATGGCAACCCAGAAGATGGCGGCAAACGGATATGATAGGCGCGTTCCAGTGGGGCGGAAGATATTTAAGAGGCAGAGCAGCTGTCATTCGCCCATCATTTGACATTTCATTTGGATTTTTGTCATTTGACATACATTCGCCCTCTTTTCATCGGAGTGCTCGGAAGGGATAGTTAGGTCTTATTAGGTCGTACTGTGCCTTAGAATAATATAATTAAGTTCTCAATTTGTAATTAATTGATAAATAAATTCTGATTTTTATTTGGTTTTAAAATTGTTTCAATTCTAGTTAAAAATACAATTACAACAGTAGGTACTTAATATTCAGTATTTATTTATTTATTTATAAGCCTTTTTATTCCGAATTCGCTACAATTTCGGTAAGTACATGTTGTTGTTGTTATTGTCTTTTTTTTTTTTTTTATTAAATTGTCGCGAAATTCGGCGTGCCTCATGGCATAGGCCTCCTCCGTGTATTGGAGGGTTTGGGCTATAGTTCCCACGCGCGCCCAGTGCGGATTGGGAACTTAACACACACCATTGAATTTCTTCGCAGATGTGTGCAGGTTTCCTCACGATGTTTTCCTTCACCGAAAAGCTCATGGCAAATTACAAATGTAATTTTCGCACATAAATTCCGAAAAATTCAGAGGTGCGAGCCCGGGATTTGAACCCACGACGCTCTGCTTGAGAGGCCACAGGTCAAACCACTAGGCTACCACGGCTTTTTAGTATTCAGTATACTAACTATTAAAACATTCTTCAAGGACACTACTGGTGTTATTACAAAAAAGTTAAACAGACGTTGAACGCGTGTCTAAAATTAATCCATTGACTTAAGGTTGATTTTGCAAAAGATAATTTTTAGACAGTTGCTAATTTTTAGGGTTCCGTACTCAAAGGGTAAAAACGGGACCCTATTACTAAGACTTCGCTGTCCGTCCGTCCGTCCGTCCGTCTGTCACCAGGCTGTATATCAATAACCGTAATAGCTAGACAGTTGAAATTTTCACAGATTGTGTATTTCTGTTATCGCTATAACAATAAATACTAAAAACAAAATAATAATAATAATGAAGGGGGCTCCCATACAAAAAACGTGATATTTTAGCCCTTTTTCATGGCTACCACCCACCTTTCTCACTTCACTTTTTGCTGTATCTCATGAACCGTAATAAGCAAGCAAAGCAAGCAAGCAGTAGCAAGGAGGTGATCTGGTACGGAACCCTTCGTGCGCGAGTCCAACTCGCACTTGGCCGGTTTTTTTGTAATAACTCAGTAGGTACCTATAAGTCTGGTACATTCTAACAGAGCATCAAGCTCATTCGCATCTGCTTGTAAATTCCATCTCGCGCTCCTTTGTAGACGCTCCAGACTACGATTGTGCGATATAGCCACGGTTACGAGGTAAAAGGTGGTAACTGAAAAAATAAAACTTAATTGTCACCTACTTTGAAAAATAAAAACCGTTTTAATTCCCAACGCAGAAAGAGGGGTGTTGTAAGTTTGACGTCGATGTGTGTGTGTGTGTGTGTGTGCGTGTGCGTGCGTGTGTGTGTGTGTGTGTGTAGCTCTTAAAAAGATGGATCGATTTCGATGCGGTTGATTTCGTTCGAAAGCCAGTTTGCTTGCGGTGGTCTTTAGTTATGTTTGGTAAGTAGTATGTTTATGTTCCTTCTGGACCAAATTCTGAGGTGTTTGGGTGACGTCATCATTTCCATAGTATGTAGTACGCGAGTTTTACGGTCGCCCGAGGATGTGGTAAAATTCTGAGGTGTTTGGGTGACGTCATCATGCGATAAGGATGTAGTACGCGAGTTTTACGCTAGATGGGGGAGGGTTGCTCGATAGCAACATCATCCGATAAGGAAGTAGTACGTGAGTTTTACGGTAGATGGCGGTTGGAGGACGTGTGCGCAATGTCGATAAGGATGTTGTAGTACGTGAGTTTTACGGTAGATGGCGGTTGGAGGACGTGTGCGCAACGTCGATAAGGATGTAGTACGTGAGTTTTACGGTAGATGGTGGTTGGAGGACGTGTGTGCAGCGTCGATAAGGACATAGCAGGCCTCCTCTCGGAACGAGAGGGCTTGGGCTATAGTTCCCACGCAGGTCAAAATGAACTTAGTTAAATAAAATTATGTCCCTTGGGCGGGTGCTTATCGAGGTACAATAGCGACATGACCTCATCACTGTTTTCGTTTCCCCCGCGACGTCACCCTCACCGCTCCTCCCCCCCGCTTACTACCGTTCGCTTAGAAATTCGCAAAGATTACCGGGGGGTCTAAGGGGGAGGTTATGAGGTCTCTGTGTGCTCACATCATAACTACCTATAACCTTAAGAACAAATGACTACGTCTACACCGTTGAGTTTAACAGTTGGCGGGCGAGGGCGGGCCAGGTGGGCCGCCAGCGGGCCGGGGCCGGGGGCGGGCCGGGGTCGGGGCCGGTAGGCGATGGCCGCTGCTGTGACTGTAGATAATTAGGTGATTAGCGCGCTAGCAGAGTAGAGAACATTCGAGAAAAATAGTAGGGGTATCGCAATCTCTTATCTCCAGCCAATAGGAGCACGTACGTCATCAGATGAGACTGTATATAAGCTTATCACCAAACCGCTACCTAACACAGTTTTAGAAAAGACTTCCTGCGGTGATAACGTATCATATATTACGTTAGCGCTAACACACTGCAATGTTTCATTGCGAATATTGCGATAAGATATTCTCGAGGGGGGGTAGCTTGAGGCGTCATCTAGGCTATTGTAAGAAGCGAGTAGACTGCTCAAAGCAGCTAAAGTGTTTGAGCTGTAACAAGGTATTTTCGAGGGAGGATGTACTGAAACGTCATACAGCGATGGGTTGTCGGAAGCGAGGTAGCAACAGCAGTAGTAGCAGTAGCGGAGAGCCTTCTAAGAAGGTTATGAGATGCGACTTATGCGATAAAGACGTACACTCGATGCGAGCGCACCTTCGAAGTATCACGCATAAAAATAAGATGTGTTGCGACTACGGTGATGGAAATGTACAGATAATAAATAGCGCGTACAAATCTCGTATCATCACCTACCGGATACGTAGTAGTAGCGGGGAGGCTATACTAACCCCAGCAGATTTTATGATGGATGTACGTGAGCGGAGCATTAAAGTCATCGAGAAGAAAATTCTAGAAGTGGAGTGCGCTGTAAAGGTGAACCTAGAGCTTTTCGCTGAATACGTAAAATGGGTGAAGATAGACGGTGGTGATGGGAGTCAAGTGGTGGAGATTAAGTCATTCAACACTCGCAACAAGGTGATCCGTGGTGATCGTGATACGGAGGAGATTTATAATTCATTCACCGAAGAGATTAACGCTAAGGCTGATGAGTTTCAAGAACGTGATAGTGGGTGGGCTCTAACGCAGATACTTTATTTAGAGGTTAACATAAATAAGTACGCACCACTCAAAGGATCATCATATTTACCCTTACCAAAGTGGGTACAGGCAAAGAAGGCGTGTGTTAACGTGAAAAACACTGATGACGCATGTTTAGCGTGGGCTGTGACTAGTGCGCTATATCCTGCGGACAAACACGTTGATCGAGTAACATCATACCCCCACTACGGTAAAGTGCTCAACACCAAAGGTGTAGACTTTCCCATTTCATTTGCGGGTGTGAAGCGATTCGAGGATCTAAATAATATTAGCATCAACGTCTTCGAGATTTTACCCGGGGGGAAGACGATTGCGGGGCCGATATATCACACTCTGCAGAAGCGGAGCAAGCACATCAACCTACTACTCATCGAGGAGGGGGATCGAATGCACTACTGTTGGATTAAGAATATGAGTCGGTTAGTGAGATCACAGTTGACATCTCACCACTGTAATTCGTTTATGTGTGATGGCTGCTTGCTAACATTCGATGGTGAGGATAAGCTTTCGGAGCACTGCAAGCGGGGCTGCGCTCAAATCAAAACCATACTACCATCATCCGAGAACAATATATTAAAATTTAAAAACCATGGAAACCGCATGCGGGCTCCAATTATCGTATACGCAGACTTTGAAGCGCTACTCAAACCGATAAGCGGTTGCGACCCAGATAATTTGTCCTCGTATACAGAGGACTATCAAGTTCATGAACCCTATAGCTATGGCTTCTACATTAAATGCGCCTACGATGACTCGCAATCTAAGTATGTAACATACTGCGGTGAGGATTGCGTAAAAGATTTTCTCAAATCTCTAGAGATGGAGCTAGCCCCCTACGTGAGGAAAATGTCTCAAGTCCTACCCATGATTGCATTAACACCGGCTCAGGTGAAGACGTTTTACACTGCCGTGAATTGTCACATTTGCGAGGAGCGATTAGGTGATGATAGAGTTCGCGATCACGATCATCTAACGGGTGAATTTAGGGGGGCAGCGCATAATAAATGCAATTTAAATTTTAAAATAAAACCTACCATCCCAATAGTCATACATAACTTCAGCGGTTACGATTCGCATTTTATAATTAAAAACTTGCAAGATCGCGACGTCAACATTCTGCCGAAGAATAAGGAGAATTTCATCTCTATAACATCGCGAAAACATGGTGGAGCCGACTTCGATTTGAGATTCATCGATTCCTATAGATTTCTCGCGTCCAGCCTCGATAAACTAGCTGCCAACCTCGAGCCGCATCAGTTTAGAGAGATGAAAGCTCATTGCGTAAACGAGGAAAATTTTAATCTATTAACTAGAAAGGGCGTGTTTCCCTATGATTATATAGACTCTTTTAGTAGATTAGAGGAAACATCACTCCCACCCCAAAGCTGTTTTTATAATAAGCTAAACAGTACTAGTATATCGGATGAGCAATATCAGCACGCTCAGGAGGTGTGGCGCGCTTTTAATGTTAAGAACTTGGGCGAGTACAGTGATTTGTACTTGAAGACAGACGTCTTACTCTTGGCGGATGTCTTTGAGAATTTCCGTGATGTATGTCTTAATACCTATCAACTGGATCCGGCTCATTATTACACCGCGCCAGGGCTTAGCTGGGATGCTATGCTGTGCTCGACTAAGGTTGGGTTGGAGCTGCTAACCGACTATGATATGGTGAAAATGATATCGAGCGGGATTAGAGGCGGTTTGAGTCAGTGCTGCGGAAAATATGCAAGAGCTAATAATAAATACATGGAAGATTATGACCCCGAAAAACCCTCCGACTACATCATATATTTAGACGCTAACAATCAGTATGGTTGGGCGATGAGTCAACCCATGCCCCTAAAAGATTTCCGTTGGCTATCGATGGAGGAGGTTAATCATTTCAATGTTATGGAGATCTCAACCGACTCCGCTACCGGCTATATACTCGAAGTAGATCTGGATTACCCTACACACCTACACGAGCTGCATAACGATCTTTGTTTCTGTCCTGAGAATCGGGTGCCGGAACTGAGCGGGGCGATAACGTCGAAGCTGCTATCAACTCTACACAACAAACGGAACTATATAATACACTACGTAAATTTACAACAAGCGATTAAAGCAGGCCTTGAGTTAACGAAAATCCATCGAATCATAGCCTTCACCCAAAGTCCATGGTTGAAAAAGTACATTGATCTAAACACCGAACGACGAATGATAGCTAAAAATAATTTCGAGAAGGATTTCTACAAGCTAATGAATAACTCGGTATTCGGTAAAACTATGGAGAATGTTGAAAAAAGGGTTGATGTACGTCTGATCAATAGGTGGGAGAGCGAAGGTAAGAGATTAGGCGCGCGCGCTCTAATCAGCCGCCTAAATTTTCATAGTATAACGGTAATCGATGATGATCTTAGCATTATACAGATGAAGCGTAATAGTGTAAAATATGATAAGCCCATCTACGTTGGATTCACTGTGCTGGAGTTGAGTAAAACTCTAATGTTCGACTTTCACTACAATTATATGCGACCTAAATACGGTAGAGATGTTAAATTATTATATACCGATACCGATTCTTTCATCTACCGAATTTCGACTGAAAAAACAAGGACATCCAATCTGATCTAGCTTCAAGATTTGATACATCCGACTTTGCATCCGACAACATCCATGGACTGCCTCTTGTAAATAAAAAGGTGGTGGGGATGTTTAAGGATGAGTGTTCGGGGCGAATGATAAGAGAGTTTATTGGAATAAGATCAAAATGCTATTATATAGATAGGGAGGTCGGGGGTGAGATTAAGAAGATAAAGGGTATAAAACGGGGGGTAGTGAGTAATGAGGTATTTAGAGATGACTTTTTCAATTGTGTAAACGTGAGGGGATCGCAACAGCACCGTACCATGCGAGTTATTCGTAGCAAACGACACGATTTATACTCACAATGTCTCAATAAGATTGCGCTTAACAATTATGATGATAAGAGATTCGCTGTACCAAATAAACTATATGAAACGCTCGCATGGGGCCATAATTCGATAGATAAATATTTTTTTATATAGATTTTTATATAAAATTGTAAATAAAAAATGATGTTGTTAACATAAACATTTTTTTAATTTCCACCCTCCCCACCCTATTTAACGTAGACTTCATTAAACGCATAACCTACTCGTTCAACGTAGGCTAAAAATAGTAGATAAAAGCGGTAGGCAGCGGTAGTGGTGATAAGGATAGGGGTATCGAGCGGGTAATTTATTTAGATTATTTTAATACGCATATATTCAATATGTATCGAGTTTTATATGTAAAGACTCAATCTTTAAATAGAATCCCCCACCACCTTTGTTAAGACTTAAAACTTAAGAAATTAAATAACTTAAACATAAAACAGTATATTTTATTTAAACTTCAAGATACAGCATACACCTTTTTCCTCACTTAGTTTTCAGGAGAACCCCCTACATAGCATTCGATTTTGCTAGATAAATTGGGTAAATGTAGATTGAACAAGTCTATAGTCTATGTTTTGTACCATGATGTGTATGTGTGTGTGAAATAAAAAGTCTTAGTATTAAACTTGCTTTTATTTTAAAAGGTATTGTACAATGTTCCCATCTTGAGTAAATATATTGCGCTTATCACTAAATAAGTGGTTATACATGATACTTATTACTACTGCTACATTTACACCTTGATTTTTAACGCAATACGCTTATCACTAAATAAGGGGTTATACATGATACTAATCAAAATTAAGTTTTCTTACTACTGCTACATTTACACCTTTATTTTTTTGTTCTCATCTTTCATCATCCCACAACTTTTTTATTTACTAACGGAAGAAACATTATCTTGTAGGAAATCTGAAGTATCAAAGTTGGTTTCTAAGTCGAGCTTAAAAAGTCCTATTATAAATTATAGAATCTGTATCTGTATACAATAGCCTTACATTCTCACCATATTTAGGAGCATATAATCATAACATTTATGTGCAATACCTCTGTTGCTAAACCATTTTCACACACGCACACACACACACACACCATGGTACTATTCTAGGGAGAACGCCATGAAAACATAGACTCTTCGTCCTCTCTTAGGATTTTCTAGTTCACAGAACCAAAGAGCTCCATCTTGGTATATAAGACTTTTCTGCTTGACTGGTACTGCTAGAAAAGTCTGTATTTTGCAGTCTTCTAACACTTCTCGCAACACACCTTCCGCTTCATATGCTGAGTGCAGTGAAATGCATCCATCACTCTTCAGTTTTTCATATATTCTCTGAGTCAATTTCTTTCTTGCCATCTCCCACTTGTTATGATGTACATCAGGAGCCAGTGCCGCAATACATGTTATAAACTTTAGATTTTCCTCCGATGGTGCTCCGCACCCAAAGTTATATGCTATACCTCTGTTGCTAAACCATTTTCTCACACATAATTCAACAATTTTTTCCATTGTTTTAAATGTACGTATGCTCTCGGCTACGTTGTTACAGCGAATAATTTCAAATTTAAAATTATTTTTCCCTCCAGAGCTGATAAAAACACATTGACCTATAATGCTGTTTCCTACAATTATTGATAAAACAAAATAAAGTATGATATTTGTCATTCCATCACCATAAGCATCATAAAATCCTTGCGCTTTACAAATTTCAATATATATATCTAGCAGAGCTTAAATGTACTCGAAGTCTTAAAAGATATAAAAGCTATTTTCTAAATCTATAATAAATTACGGTCGATCTGCAGCGGTAGAGGGGCTCCCAGCACTCGCTGCAGAGCCACATCCGAGGGTCGGGTAAACACCACAGCTCAACCTCCAGCTGATCACCATCTATGTTTATAAACGAGTATGAAAATCTCGTTAAGCTCCCTGAGTAATTACGGTAGAGCGCATAGATAGTTTCATTATATAGTGAAAATTGAACGTTAGATGGTGATAGTTTAGGATAGAGAGGTTAAAGGAGCGCTCCTTAACAAGCTGAATCGATTTACAACGAGATTTGCAATGAAAAAAAGTTGGAAAAGAGTTACCTGACCGATTGCAGTTCAGATGCTTAAGCGGAGTTAGCGTGCACTCCTCGATGCTGAAGCTCTGTCCGCTTACCAGGACTTCTTCCATACACTCAACAACCGCTTCTAGCAGTTTTACCCGCAGCGCACGCGGGAAGTTACTGCATACATATTCACATATCTTTGTAAATGCTCGCAGCAAACATGTAGTATGAGTATGCTGCTGTAGCAGCTTCGACGCAACACCCTTTGCGGATAAAACTTCTAAAGACGGAGAGGTTGACATTTTCATAACATACCCACACACAACCTACGTTGCGATAATAATTTTTCACTGTTGCTCAACGTTCGCACCAAAACGTGGGTGTGATTTAGGGTTCGCACATAACTCGATCGCAATCAGTAGTAGCTAGGTGAAGGACATTCGAGGAAGAAGTCTTTAATTTCGAGTTATATTGACAACCCTCGCTAGTCTACCCTTAACAACCGCTGCTAGTTATAATAGACTGGTTTAAACAGCTGCTGCCCCAACAGCTCCACTTTAACAGCTCCACTTTAACGGTTTAAACAGCTGCTGTCCCAACAGCCCCACTTTAACAGCTCCACTTTAACGGTTTAAACAGCTGCTGTCCCAACAGCCCCACTTTAACAGCTCCACTTTAACGGTTTAAACAGCTGCTATCCCAACAGCCCCACTTTAACAGCTCCACTTTAACGGTTTAAACAGCTGCTGTCCCAACAGCCCCACTTTAACAGCTCCACTTTAACGGTTTAAACAGCTGCTGTCCCAACAGCCCCACTTTAACAGCTCCACTTTAACGGTTTAAACAGCTGCTGTCCCAACAGCCCCACTTTAACAGGTCCACTTTAACGGTTTAAACAGCTGCTGTCCCAACAGCCCCACTTTAACAGCTCCACTTTAACGGTTTAACAGCTACCGTCTCTAACAGCTCCACTTTAACGGTCTATCTTTAACAGCTACTGTCTCCAACAGCCCCACTTTAACAGCTCCACTTTAACACAGCTACCGTCTCTAACAGCTCCACTTTAACGCTTAACAGTCTATCTTTAAACAGCTACCGTCTCTAACAGCTCCACTTTAACGCTTTAACGGTCTATCTTTAACAGCTACTGTCTCCAACAGCTCCGCTTTAACGGTTGCTACTTACAGCTACTACCATAGGGTTTTAACAGCTGCTCTGCTATCTCTCTTGGAGGGTGATGATCACTCGCAGTTGGTTGATGACACTCACTCTCCCCCCACCACAAATATCTATATTTAACACGGAATATGCGAGCTCGCGGGTCAGGATCACCTCTATACACTTCATTCATACAATACTCCATCATCTCTGAGAGCTTATCTAACTCATAGCTTTGCTGTTGCGGTTGGGTAATCAAGTCTAGTAGATGCTCCCTCCATCGACTGTGTTCGAGATCCATGGATAGATCAAACCGCTCGACGTACTCATCCCGCATCTTCAGCTCCACCCATGCCAGGGTACTTTGAGAGATATCATCATACCCCCGACCCACGAGATGGTAGGCTTCACATGTTAATTTATGTAGACGATAATGTTCATCGCAATATTTGAACTTCGATTGCGTATAGTGAGGGCAGGGTCGACCATAAGTGCTAGCTGAGCACTTTTTCAAGTCTTTAAACTTTAATTTATCTAAACACTTATTGATTGAGGACTTTACTCGAAATGCCATTGTTACCGATTCTATCATTTATAACAGGACTTTTTTAAGCTCGCCTTAGAAACCAACTTTGATACTTCAGATCTCCTACAAGATAATGTTTCTTCCGTTAGTAAATAAAAAAAGTTGTGGGATGATGAAAGATGAGAACAATGGAAGAATTATGAGGGAATTTGTAGCTCTACGATCTAAAATACAAGCTTGCAGGTGATGATAATATTTGCGTTAAAAATAAAGGTATGCAGTAGTAATAAGTATCATGTATAACCCTTATTTAGTGATAAGCGCAATATATTTACTCAAGATGGGAATTTAAAATAAAAGCAAGTTTAATACTAATACTTTTTATTTCACACACATACATACCATGGTACAAAACATCGGCCTATTTCCCCTTCAACTCGACTGCTATATTATCTACAGTCACAGTAGCGGCCATCACCTACCGGCCCCGACCCCGGCCCGCCTAGCCCGCCAACTGTTAAACTCGACAACAACAACAACAATACACCATCGGCGTAGCTGGAACTCTCAATAATATACTACTACAGTATGCGTTGCTGATACTGCAAACAAGGATAGATTTTACAGTTAATAAAATCGCATCTCCATACATCATTGGGTGTGAGAGGTATTTTCATAGCTGCACTGCGATGCGATCGCATCACACACATACACACACACACGCCGACGTCATAAATAGCATCCGATTATGTGTTATCAACCGTGCGGCTTCCGGAAATGATGCTCTAATCGCAGCAGCAGCAGCAGGCGGAAACTACTATATGACCTTGCGCACGCGTCACTATGACTTCGACCAATCACGGCGCTTGTCGAGTGTGACGTTACACTCGCGTTCAACCAATCACCAAACCTCCTGACACCTTATCAGCCCCCGACCACTCTCACCACATCTATGCTTTAGACAGCTATCCGCGTGCCATCTAGCAAAAAATATTAGAAACCGCGAGTGCAGCTAAGCTAACTAGCTGCCGCTACGCCATCTATGTCAAAATTGATGAACTATGACTTCGACCAATCACAGCGCTTGTTGAGTGCGAACGATAATGTTCATCGCAATATTTGCACTTCGATCGCGTATAGTGATGGCAGGGTCGACCATAAGTGCTAGCTGAGCACTTTTTCAAGTCTTTAAACTTTAATTTATCTAAACACTTATTGATTGAGGACTTTACTCGAAATGCCATTGTTACAGCGCTCGATGCATTTGAAACTTAAATAGGCCTCTGCCTATAGAGATTAAACGGGATGTTGCAACCGCGTCACCATGCTATCGTTATCCGACCAAACGAATGAATCACACCAAGTGTTACCAACCCTACTGTTTTAACAGTAGATTTGCTGTTTTCACATTGATGACCATGTTTTCTTCGCGTTCAGCGCCACCTAATACACTACATTTTTGATAACCACTACGCAATAGAATATCGACTACAACTATTAAAGGAGTATTACACACTAAATCCGAAATAACTGATTGCTATTCATTCGAAGCCACAGAAAAGCGCAGTATGATTTTAAAAATAAAAATAAAAAATTGGTTGCCTGTAAAGTCGGTATACGGGCGAAAGTTTTACGTGACAACGACTTTGAGTGGTAAAATAATTTTAATGTGAATATTCATTCGTATAGTAGGAAGAAGGATGAAATAATAGTAACAATTTAAAACATTTATTTATACAAAGAATTATATTTAACACTAACTGTGCTCGAGTGGAAGGGACGCGTGCCTTTCACTTTTTATGTCTGTCTCTCTCGCTCTTAGGCGGGCTAACCATGCCCGAGTGGAAGGGACGCGTGCCTCTCACTCGCTCTCATTGTGAGCGCATAACGTGAGCGGAGCGTAACGCAGTTTCTTGAAGTGTCACCCGGCAAACCAATTTATAAGACGTTGTCACGTCAAAATGAGTGTGAAAATATTGAAGATGAGGCAATTGAAAATGAAACTGAAAAATAATTTGTTTATGTTGCTGTGATTATATGTGAGTTCTAGGTTGTTTATTATTTAATTATATGAGCAAAATTATGAAATCTGCCTTTTTATCTTTACCTAACGCTTTCTACTGTTTTTTAGGCGAGTTGGGGTTTTTCAGTTTTTTGAGGTTGACAACACTGATCACACCCCAGTTTGCATCGGAACAGAGAACCGCCTACATGTGGGTTAAAAACGAGGGAATATCACATAATTTTAACGGCAGTCAGGAGAACAAACGTTTCGTGAAGCGGTTAGAGTTATCCACGTCAGTACTCAACTCGATGGGGGACTGCTTGAGATATGCTGAGACGCAGGCTGAGGCAGGAGCTGACGGATACCAGTAGCGTTGCACTACACTCCCACTATGAAGCTGAGGGGTTGCTACGCGAGGTGCTGGAGGAGTGCGATTTACCGACTTTCCTAACTGATAAACAGAAAACTATTGCGTACAGAGATGGCGTTGTGGGGTTTTGCGAAGTGGA
The DNA here is from genome assembly GCA_963854515.1 of Pandemis heparana. NCBI lineage: Eukaryota > Metazoa > Arthropoda > Insecta > Lepidoptera > Tortricidae > Pandemis > Pandemis heparana. Next base: position 5,326,848 of record OY978031.1, read on the forward strand.
GTCATCAGTTAAAAAACGTGAAAAGTATATGTGTTTTGTGGAGATGAAATAGAAATCTAGTATCAATAGCGATTAACGTGAGGAGTGAAACTATTATGTGGGAAATGTGGAAAAATGGGGGAAAACGAGGGAAATTCATGGGTGTGAAGTGATGAGTGTATAATATTAGTTTAGTGCTCTACTAATTGAGGGGATGTATACCCCCCCTTTTTACTTATATCGCACCTTTTTCATTGTCTTCGCTATTTAAAAATTCAAATGTAACCTCCTTTTGATATACCTTGCCAGTATACTTAGTTTTAAACAAAACAAAATAAAAAAATACATAACCATAAGACAATTGTATTAGCACACTTTCTTTTATGATGGTGGTGATAATATAATGTTATCACCCACAACACACAGTATGCATTCTAATAAATAATTAAATGCTATGCTATCAAATACAACACGTGCGAATAATTCAGCATCTACTACACCTATCAATAACTCTATCCATTCTTGATAGTTGATGTTAACATCCCCCACTAACTCCTCGATTTCCCTGTTTAAATCATCCCACATTATAATCAATCTAGGGTCATCACCTCTCCGGGTTTGACTCGGAGTGTACAGGCTTGCATGGTTCATGTCCGGGCTACGGGTTTAACATGATATCCCCGGGTCGGACCAGGCGGTGACGGTCCCAAGGCATTGTCTGATGATTTACGATGGGTTCAGTTACTTAGTCACCTCAACCTTCACCGAACTGCTAAACATAATTGGATTTTTATCTCCTATAAGCAATGCTTTGTAGAACGCGTATTTTCTTTAATGGGAAATTTGTGAGATAGACGAGCAAATCTGCTTGTCAGAGGAATGGTAAAGGTAGAGTTAATTGTAAAATTAATTACAATATGAATTGCCGATAATTTTGAAGTTACCTGAGCAAGAAGAGATGCTTGCTGAACAATCCCTTCAGAATTAAAAATATAGTTTTTACAATAAATAAATTAAATAATCTAAAATCTCTGGGTAGGTGGCAACCCTACTAACATCCCTTCTAGATTTCAAGTTAAAGTACTTGGTAGCGACCTATTTCCCCTTCAACTCAGGCTGCTATATTATCTACAGTCACAGCAGCGGCCATCGCCTACCGGCCCCGACCCCGGCCCGCCCCCGGCCCCGGCCCGCTGGCGGCCCACCTGGCCCGCCCTCGCCCGCCAACTGTTAAACTCAACGGTGTAGACGTAGTCATTTGTTCTTAAGGTTATAGGTAGTTATGATGTGAGCACACAGAGACCTCATAACCTCCCCCTTAGACCCCCCGGTAATCTTTGCGAATTTCTAAGCGAACGGTAGTAAGCGGGGGGGAGGAGCAGTGAGGGTGACGTCGCGGGGGAAACGAAAACAGTGATGAGGTCATGTCGCTATTGTACCTCGATAAGCACCCGCCCAAGGGACATAATTTTATTTAACTAAGTTCATTTTGACCTGCGTGGGAACTATAGCCCAAGCCCTCTCGTTCCGAGAGGAGGCCTGCTATGTCCTTATCGACGCTGCGCACACGTCCTCCAACCACCATCTACCGTAAAACTCACGTACTACATCCTTATCGACGTTGCGCACACGTCCTCCAACCGCCATCTACCGTAAAACTCACGTACTACAACATCCTTATCGACATTGCGCACACGTCCTCCAACCGCCATCTACCGTAAAACTCACGTACTACTTCCTTATCGGATGATGTTGCTATCGAGCAACCCTCCCCCATCTAGCGTAAAACTCGCGTACTACATCCTTATCGCATGATGACGTCACCCAAACACCTCAGAATTTTACCACATCCTCGGGCGACCGTAAAACTCGCGTACTACATACTATGGAAATGATGACGTCACCCAAACACCTCAGAATTTGGTCCAGAAGGAACATAAACATACTACTTTGGTAAAAATAGATCCAGCAGTTTCAAGGGTATCAGCTCTTTTCAAAATCGATATAATGCATTTTTGGCTTTTTTTTTTTAATTACTCTATAAATTCGTAGGGGTTTTTTTAATTTATTTAATTTAATGTTATGAAAACCTTTTAAACCTTTTAAACTTGAATTGTTTAATTTTGATTTAGTAATAATTTTATAGCAATTTTAAAACTAGTTTACACGTTACTATCAAATTTACCATCACTTGTGGTAACTATTAGGACCAATGCATGTCAATAAAATTATTAGCCCCGTAGCAATGTCGTAGCTGCGTAGCACGTAGAGCTACGAAAATGCTACACCCCCTGTTTACATTAAATCCGTTGTTTACCCTGTACCTCAAACCAAAATAAAAAACAAAATTTCGCATCATGCTGTCCTGCTTACTCAAAATTGCTTAATGCGGAAGGACCAGAGATTAAAAAAGAATTAAATCTTACGTGCCATTAAAATCTTTAGTCATCTCACTCTCCACGCCGTAACGCAGCAGCAAAAGCATTGCTGCTTATCAGCAGATACAAGTGAGATGCCAACTAAAGTTCCTATCCGCATTTCATTTGCTTATTTTAAACACTAAAGTTGTCACACAAAACTTTTAAAGGAACATAACACACATACATACATAGCTTTCCTTCTGTCCCAAAAGCAGTCTAAATAATTAAGATATGCCCTAGTAACAATAAAGGCACACGAGACCCACAAACGATATAACAACAATACTAACATTATATTGTTACGGTTTTGTTCTCGCCGCAAACATTAATGCTACAGTAGACAGAGGAGAAACAGTAAGCCGAGTATTATGTGAAATACGTCATAACACAAGACACTCCAGTCCTGTCCTATTAACATTGCATCTTCGGACAGTTTCGGGTCTATTCGAAATTGTTAATTACGGAATGTATCACGAGTTCCTGTTTCGCATTAAGACTGCAGACATGTTTGCATTAAAAAGTATGTAGTAGAATGACGAGGACCCGGGTTCGATTCCCAGCCATAGCTTTACTTTTCGGATTTTTCTATGTGTTCAATTTTCAGTGTCGTTTAGAAATTAAGTATGTAGTTCTTATGACTTAAATTAACGTAGATACATAAGCACATGAAAAAAAAAAACTCTGTTGCATTTCGTTTATTACTTCTCTGCCAATGCTTATAGCTAAAGATAATAGTCGCAGCGATTTCTAGACTTACCCCCTTATTCATAAACGCTCTGTAGGCTTCTGCTAACAACTTAGCAATCTTTTGTCTTTATCTGTCACTTTGACATTTACCTACCTTTCACAGATAAGGATAAACGATTGATAAGTTAGCAGAAGCCTATAGAGCGATTATGAATAAGGGGGTTAGTAATTAATCTGAAAAGAAAGGTATATTAAAAAGAAATTCAGTAAAAGTTAGGCTTACTTAATTAAGGTTGTCGGGCAACACACCCATAACACTATGACCAAAGATCTCAGATGAATCCAAAATTGACAAACAATTTTAGTATGGGTTGTACTATAAAATAAGAAATTCCAATATTGTTTTGTTTTGGAGAGTGAAAGAGATGGTAGAATACAAGCCTCGCCTAAAACTTAGTAATCTTAAATGCGTTAATTCGTTTTACTGTTTCAAAACGATCCGCTGTGCGCTAAAACAAACCGCGACAAATATTTAAACATGACAATAACGCAAGACATTGTTCAAGAAATTAGGATAGCCTTTAATTTAAATGACAAGAGAATGCAGAACCCTTGTGTTGTGTAATGTAAAGTGGGGTGTTAAGCGGTTTATTGTGGCCCGGGTATATTGAAGAAACAGACGTGTATACGGGACCCCATTTTTGAAATCACATTATGTGAAAATACCAATCGAAATAAATAAATAAATATAAGAGAACAATTCACACAAGTGATAAGGGAACGTGCTGGTGTGAAAGAAGATATAGTGACTAGGATAGAAAAAAGTATGCTTAGTTGGTTTGGTCACGTAGAGAGGATGGATGAAAGAAGATTTACTAAACAGATTTATATGGGAAGTGTGAATGGGTGCGTTAGGAGGGGAAGGCCTAGACGGACGTTCCGTGATCAAATTGAGGACGTTTTGGAAAAAAGCCAGGTCAAGAGTACCCGAAACCGACGAGCACGTATGAAGAGATTGATGAATGTGGATGAAGCGAAAGAGGTATCTCAGGCTCGTAGCAAGTGGAACAAAGTAGTCTCTGCCTACCCCTGTGAGAAAGAGGCGTGACGGTATGTATGTATGTAATTCACACAAATTGACCTAGTCCCAAAGTAAGCGCTAGTAAGGCTTGTGTTATGGATACTAGACAACGATATACATACTTATATAGAGAAATACGGTTCCGGATGCCTACACCTGAGCTGCCCTGTCCTGCTGCTGCTGAATTTTCAATGTCGTTTAGAAATTAAATCAAAGAAAGATAAAGATTATGATGGATGAAGAACACATAACATAGACTATAGTATACAACAGTGGACGGAAAGCAAGTCTTTTTTTATGTGAATAGGAAGGCAAACGAGCAAGTGGGTCACCTGATGGTAAGCGATCACCACTGCCCATAGACACCCACAACCCCGGAGGGATTGCAGATGCGTTGCCAACCTAGAGGGCTAAGAGGAAATGCCTCTTGTGCCCGTAATTTCCCCGGCGGTCTTACTCTCCACACCGGAACACAGCAGTGCAAGCACTGCTGTTTAGCGGCAGGATTAGCGAGTAAGATGGTGGTAGCTATCCGGACGGATCTTGCACAAGGCCCTACCACCCACAAAGTGCAAGCGAAGCGAGAAACCTCCGAGTTTGCGCGGTAACGCACCTCCCCTGCTGATAATTTAATTTTAGAATTATTACTCCACGCAAGATAACGGGCACAGAGTAATGGTTGAGAGGGAATTAGAGCAATATGCGTTTGCTTACTTTTATTACTCTGCGAGTTCAGAGGCGTGGATGTCGGAATAGGGCTCGAGTGGACTGGCCAGTGTTAAGGTGCCTTTAAAAATAAATTAAAATACATACATACATACACACATACATACACAAATCACGTCTTTATCCCTTACGGGGTAGACAGAGCCTAAGGTGACAAGAACTACAGGTCACGTTTAGCAAGATTGTGGGCGTATAGATGGAAAGTGGAATCAAAATAGTGATGGTTTGCTAGCCGCATCGCCTATAACATGATGATTTGAAATTAAAATTAAATTAAATTTACTGAAGTAAAATTATATAAAATGAAAGACAATGAAATAAAAAGGAAGGAAAGATAATGAAAGAAATTAAATTAAAGGAAATTAAATGAAAAGGAAGATAAGAAACATTCAATTAAAGAAAAAGAAAAAAAATCTTTTAAGCTAAAAAAAATCGTATAATTCATGGTTATGAGGGAGGAAAGGAAATGAAAATAAATTAAATAAAACAAAAAAAATTGGTTGCCTGTAAAGTCGGTATACGGGCGAAAGTTTTACGTGACAACGACTTTGAGTGGTAAAATAATTTTAATGTGAATATTCATTCGTATAGTAGGAAGAAGGACGTGTAAACTTGTATGCAGGCGCCTAAGCGAAATAGAAGCGCAAGACATGAACCGGTGTGTATGCCTATCTCTCTCACTCTCTCTCTCTCGCTCTGTCTCTCTCGCTCTTAGGCGGGCTAACTGTGCTCGAGTGGAAGGGACGCGTGCCTTTCACTTTTTATGTCTGTCTCTCTCGCTCTTAGGCAGGCTAACCATGCCCGCGTGCCTCTCACTCGCTCTCATTGTGAGCGCATAACGTGAGCGGAGCGTAACGCAGTTTCTTGAAGTGTCACCCGGCAAACCAATTTATAAGACGTTGTCACGTCAAAAAAATAACAAAATTAACAATAAATTCCGATGTGCCAATAAATAATACTATTAAAAAAGCTCCACGCTTTCGTAAATCCGTACTTTCATGTTTACTAAACACCGCCTCTCGTCAGTGTTCGTCAACTCTCGGCCATCTCCGGATAATTGCTTCGCCCTACTGTGTGTATGTATGTAACGCCCGCGATACGCTGCCTGCAGACCTTTGTTTGTTTTAATTTTTACGTGAACATACTTCTGGTGCTCAGTAGCGTGGATCACCCAGGGTAGGCAGCGCAAAGATAACACAATTTCTGCGCGCTGCCTAGCTTACTGGCGTTCCGGTGGTTACTTACCATTAGATGACTCTCTTGCACGTTTACCTCTTTTGATGTTTTTTTTTTATGTGAATAGGAAGGCAAACGAGCAAGTGGGTCACCTGATGGTAAGCGATCACCACTGCCCATAGACACCCGCAATCCCGGAGGGATTGCAAATGCGTTGCCAACCTAGAGGACTTAGATGAAATGCCTCTTGTGCCCGTAATTTCCCCGGCTGTCTTACTCTCCACACCGGAACACAGCAGTGCAAGAAAAGCAAGTGCTTAGCGGCAGGATTAGCGAGTAAGATGGTGGTAGCGATCCGGACGGACCTTGCACAAGGCCCTACCACCCGCAAAATCTGTGTCTTACTTTTATTTGCACGTCATATTTAGTACACGATTAGGGAATTACAATTAGTCATTTTTTGATTTATTCACTGATTAAGTCATAAACTACCCACAGAATATTTAAAGATTTTATACAGTGTATTCAGTGGTCTTTATTTAACACCACAAAATAATGCAATGAGTTGATAATCTAATAAATCCTAATCAACAGGCAGTTTTGTCACTTGAAATCGCTTAAAGTAATATTATTTACACCAAGAGCAAAATAGCACAAAAGAATACTGCATTACTCATGGGAGTGTTTTTGGGAACAACAATTTGGGAAAGGAACAACAAACAAAAATACTTGCGTCAACCTTGAGATTGAAATGTCTATGAATATGCGGAATTTATGTAGCGATTTGTATATAGACAGATCAGTTTGGAGTGAATGGAATCTAATTCGATTAATTAGATTTCAAGCAACTCTATAGCTAGCGACAAACAGGAGCTTGTGCCGGATTTACACGTGCTTAGTGTTTTATAGTTTAAAAAAAGCGACGGGTAGCACTCCGGGAGTGCCGGCAGAAGTGAAAACAGACAGTTTAGATTTTGATAATAATAATAATAATACTAATATTTACTTTCAGATTAATATCCATAGATTGATAGTTATTACAGTCATAAACTTAAGAACTAGTGTTAGTAGGACAGATTTTAACATTGAAACAGCGGTTGGCGTACATGTAGCTGTGTCCACGGACGCATCAGCGCAGTGTCCCAGTGTGTTAATGTTGTAACCTCCGTGACGCTCAAGACGCGTACCGTACTGGCCGCTTACAAAAAAACCGTACGTATTATCTATACTGACAATGTGCTGATGCCCTAGTACTTTTGCTCCACGACTCAACAAAAAACACTTTCACTTCAAAAATCTAGAAATACAATACAGGGCTATATAGTCAAACTAACATAACCACCTGATAAATTCCGGAACAATTTTTAACCCTGTAGATATTTCATTTCATGATTCATACTAATTTTATTTTCTTCTATTGTAGATCCTACTAATATTATAAATGCAAAAGTTTGTGACGATGTGACGTATGAGTGAGTGTGTGTATATTTGTTCCTTCTTCACGCTAAAACGACTGGACGGATTTAGATAAAATTTGGAACGAAGATAGGTGGTGCCCCATATTAAAACATAAGCTACTTTTTATTTCGGAAAATTGAATATTTCCCGCGGGCTAGCGATAAACATATCAAAGGCCGTAGCTGCCTAATGTAAGTCTAATTGTACGCAGACGAAGTCGCGGGCAGAACCTGGTTTTTTATAATTTTTTCTTCCAAACAAAACCTACAATTCGCAATCATGAAAGAAATAAAAAAACAAATTACAATGTAGAATACAAACTAATAACATTTGTAATACAATGTAGCTATTTGGAGGTCCGGGGTTGCTGATAAGGGGTCTCATTTGGTAGATAGCAAAAATCTGCGTCGGGGTTGCTACAAAGTGGGGTTCTGTGTTCCAAATTAGGAGCGAAGGACTTTTATACAACATGGAAGGCAAAGTGTATAATGGTAAGTAATTACAAGCGTTTATTCAACTTGCTGTATACATATTATATTGGTACAGTTTGGGTCCTGTAACACAAACAAAAAAGCAACGGGCAGCACTCCAGGAGTGCCGGCAGAAGCGAAAACAGATTTAATGTAGTAACCTCCATGACGCTCAAGACTTAGGCCGTAAAGCCGCTTAGGCCGTAGGCTCAGGATGAATACCGGAAGCTGAGGTTTAATTTTTGGAGTGAAAACTTCTTTAACGGCGTTGGGCACTTTTTTGATGGGTAATAAATGTTAAACTCGCGTCAGGCGTAAGACGGAGGGAGAGTTTAGTGCCAGGATATCAGGATCCTCTTAGAGCTTATTTGAAATACGAATGAATCGCGTTCGATTTTTGAAGTGTTTTTTTGCTGAGTCGTGGAGCAAAAGTACTAGGGCATCAGCACATTGTTAGAGGTTTGTCAATATAGATAATACGCACGTTTTTTTTGTAAGCGGCCAGTACGGTACGCGTCTTGAGCGTCATGGAGGTTACAACATTAAAATCTAATCTAAGCAGCTGTTTTCACTTCTGCCGGCACTCCCGGAGTGCTACCTGTCGCTTTTTTTTTAACAGAAACTATATTAGCGCGAGTTTAACATTAAGGCGCTGTCAATAGCAAATGACCTGGAGCAGCGCCAGTCTTCACACATACGGTTCACACGTGCCTGTTAGTGAAAGAGAAGAAACTGTTCCGGCAGCTTGGCGCGCGTCTAAAATCTTGCAAATAAGACACAAATCATAAGAAATAAACAAAAGTATGGATTATTTGTGAAATATGACTCGTTAGCCGTTTAGGTATGAATATGATGACTTTATGTTTTTAATTGCAGACCCATACGTCGAAAAAATAAAGACATAGAACCGTTTAATGGTGATTTTAAGACCAATCTTTGCAATTATTTTCTATCGAGCCGATTTTGTTCAATTATGTATCGAGCCCATCTAGCGTGTTTGAAATATGATGAAAATTAACATTATATTTTTTTTTGTATTTTTTTTTGTGTGCAGTTTTTCTTAAAAAAGTGTTTAAATAACATCAATTTCAACAAAATTAGGCGTTGTCAGCCTCTTAAAGCGTCTATCTTGCACCACAGAATAAGCAACAATGTGCATCAGTTTACTATTGTCATAACAATTAAAGTCCTTGTAAACATTCCTGCCGACATTGCATTTAACAGCGTTGTTAACCTTATTGCTTTATATACTGCTTCATTTACCGACTTTATAGTGTGTTGTTTTAATCCCACTTTGGAAGTAATCGGACGAGCGTGTGACATTGTTGGCGTTACAAACAAGCGGCGCGCATCAAACATTATTGTGTCAAACAAGCGGCGCGCATCAAACATTATTGTGTCGAACAAGTGGCGCGCATCAAACATTATTGTGTCAAACAAGCGGCGCGCATCAAACATTATTGTGTCAAACAAGCGGCGCGCATCAAACATTATTGTGTCAAACAAGCGGCGCGCATCAAACATTATTGTGTCAAACAAGCGGCGCGCATCAAGCATTATTGTGTCAAACAAGTGGCGCGCATCAAACATTATTGTGTCAAAATGTCACCCGCCAAATTTAAATACCAACTAAACAAGAAATGAATTTGTTTTTAAGTAAGTGCATTCCTACTGAGCTGGCAACGTCGCATTTTTGGCGATTTTTTACGTTTATTTCACAGAAATTGAATGAAAGTTTCAAATGTGCGTCTGTAGTGCACTTCGTTTTTAGTGTATTTATATGTCCAACGCAATGATTAATCGTGATGGACTTTTATTTTCGTATTAAAGGGATAAAGTAATATATTATCTCGTTTAATAAGAAAATAAAATTCCTTCACGATCAATTATTGCATTAGACACGTTAAGACACTAAAAACGAAGTGCACTACAGACGCACATTTAAAACTTTCATTCAATTTTGGTGCAATAATCGTAAAAAAAACACCAAAAATACGACGCTGCAAGGGATAAACGCTTTAAATTTATAAAGCAGTCAAGCATTTTTTATATTATCGTTTATTACACAAAAAGAGCTTTTAATGAAAGCCATGCAAAAAAAATATGGGTGCTCTCTATTTGATTGCAAACTTTGACCCAAACCCTTTTACTTTGACCCTTTTGCGGGTGGTAGGGCCTTGTGCAAGGTTCGTCCACCATCTTACTCGCTAATCCTGCCGCTACTGCTGTGTTCCGGTGTGGAGAGTAAGACAGCCGGGGAAATTACGGGCACAAGAAGCATTTCATCTAAGTCCTCTAGGTTGGCAATGCATCCGCAATCCCTCCGGGGTTGCGGGTGTCTATGGACAGTGGTGATCGCTTACCATCAGGTGAACCACTTGCTCGTTTGCCTTCCTATTCACATAAAAAAAAGTGGCCTTTAAGTCTTGTTACTTTAACTCTGTCTACCCTGTAAAGTATAAAAGAGAGTTGATGTAGTTACGTTTAAAAAATACATGTAGTTTACTGTCTTGTGGTAATATTTTGTACATGCATGGAGTTTAGCTACAAGCTCGGGGATGGTCCGTGTCGAACAAATGTATGCGCATATATTATTGTGTGTACTAGGCAGGGTGGTAGAATGGCGCTTAACCTATTAAATAATAACATTTAATAAAAATACGCGAGTCCTTGAATACCCAGAGCGGATACTCGAGGGCGCGGTAGACCACCCCAGCGGTGGATGGACGACATTCGACGGCACGGAGGTCGAGACTGGATGAGACGGGCACAAGATCGCCAAGAGTGGAAGAAGAGAGAAGAGGGCTTCATCCAAGATTGGATCACCAAAAGGCCATGATGATGAATAAAAATAAAAAATGACCCCACGCATTTATCAAGAGATCATACGTAAATAAAAATTGATTCATTTTTTTTGCCAAAAATGCCTTAAGTATATCATTTTGAAAAAGAGCTGATGCTCCTTAAACTGGACAGATTATTACCAAACTTGGCTAAAAACCACCGCAAGGAAACTGGCCTTCGAATGAAAAAAATCGCAGCGAAATCGGTCCATCCTTTTGAGAGCTACGATGCCACAGACAGACACACAGACATCGACGTCGAACTTATAACACCCGTCTTTTGCGTCGGGGTTTGTAAACTGGTAAATGCACAGAAGGCACTCAAATTGAAAATTCAAGTTCGTATCAAGCCGTCCCTGACACTATTATTGAACACTATTAGAGTGAATGGGACGGCACGACATGTACTTCAAATTTCGAATGTGGTAGGCCCGGTTAGGCATTGCAATTTGAGATTCGAGGTTCCTATCGTGTTTTTTCGCTGACATTATTAGTCATGAATAAGTGAAAAAGAGGGTGCCGTTCAATCGTCATACAAACTTTTAGCATAATTTCATTTCACTACGCTCAAAAATCATAATAATCTTTTAGCATAACAACGGATTTCAGATTTTTACCGAGCATAAGCTTTAAATAATATAACATTCATTAGTCATAACAACAATAGCAATAATGCTTATATTTAATAATTTCATTTTAATATTCGGTTATTCAATATAATGATTAAAATCCATAACAACATTTAGAATAATGATAAAGAGGATACAACATCATGCAACATAATTATATTTAATGAGTAAGCGTACTATTTTTTGTCGCATATTTATACTTGGCTGGTGCCAAATGCAAAAAACATTTGATTTGTGCGAGCGAGCGAAGCGAGCGAGCAAGACGGTTCGGAGCAGAAGCGAGTCGGATAGGTTAGGTTCAGAAGGCTAAGGCGGGAGCGAAGCGAAGCGTAGCTTCCGCCTTAGCCGTCGATGTTAGGTATTTTTTTTATAGCAGCCCGGATAATATTGCTGTTGCAGTTTTGCCAACAAAAACGAACTGATAGCCAATAATTATATTAGTATTGCTATTGGATTTTTGCCAGGCGTTTATACTTTTCGATCATTTGATTATCCTCGATGTTTGTATAAACATTGTTTATTATGAACTTTAATTATTATGCTGCATGATTATTATGCAGTACCTTAATTATGCATAAGACAATTATGCAAATTGATATTATGATTTGAGAAATTCGGCATTTTGTTTGTCTGCATATTGTTTTTATATGATCTCAATACTACTTCGACAAATTGAAATTATGATATTCGTGTTATGAGAAATGAAAATTCGCTAATCGTTGTTATGACGAACATTACACACCCGAAAAAGATGGTGTGATTCGGTTATTCGGTCGAATTTAGAATTTTGAGATAATGCTCCGTAGTATATAAATTTATAAGTTGACTAGACTCCTTAACCTACGAAATTACTTAGCTTTGATTTGCTGCTTTCGTTCATGTAAACCTTTGGATGTGTTAATTGTAATTTTGGAAATTTACTGATTAATAAAAATCCGTAGACATTAGCAGAAACTACATCATGGTCTTTATTTACGTAGGTACGTGACACATTTATTAGGCTTTTGTAATAACACCCGGTTATTGTTTTTTAATGCGATTCAAATTAAGCAGCATTTTACTCCCTTCTTGTCAATAGCGTGTGATCATGAATACGTCAAGCAAATCCGGGTGTTTTAACACTTATGATAGTTTTTGTAAGCTGTTAATCTGGCCAATTGGTACAAGGTTTGGTTACAATACATTTTCCCTACAGTAAATACAGCAGAAACCTTAATACGAATGCAGCTGTGATGTTTCTAATTTGCAATTTAAAAACATTTTTACAAACTGACACATATGCCATGCAAACGGGATATTTTGGAAATCGCCAAGACTGTTTAAAAGTCCGATAGAAATAGAGAGAAATCCAGAAACATCAACTACACTAATACTTCTATACACACGAGAGAAGCGAGTTCAATGCCAGTTAAACAATAAATCACTTAACTTAATCAACTCAGTTGTAACGACCTCATTGTCAAAAATTAACTTGCTCATTCGCGGTAGTGCCCGGGACGCTGAATTCTATAGCAAAATAGCTCTCCATGGAGCCAAGGGCACCTTTGTTCATAGAGCTAATACTGTCCTAAACATACAAGGCTGGCAAACAATGCCATTTGCACTTGGCATTATGGAGTACGACGACCCTTTCTTCGTACCATTTGGGCCTATTTACTCTAGTTGTGTGACGTAGCATTTCACGTTGTCCGGTGTAATTATTATCTAAGCCTCTAGTGTAAGTTTTCGCATATAAAAACGTCTCGAACGCGTTCACCTAAACGTCTCAATTACTATAGAATAATTGGCAGCGCCACTTGCGGATCGAGACGGCAACAAAGATCTCATAGTATTTTTGACATTTTAACGCAAACGCGTTCGAGACGTATTTTGTGACCGAAAACCTACAATAAGCATACTGCGCAAAAAAAGTGTTTTATCTACGCACATATTAATTAATTTAGTGCTCTGAAATTCTTTCAGGAAACGTAGCAAATGACCAGCTAACTACAATGCGCCAGTAAATTTAAGGCTACCTACCGCATCTTCCTGAAAATATCTTCCCCTAATGAACATGAAAGCTACTTATCCAAAGAAAATGCTAAATTCCCGTGGGACAAAAAGGAAATTTATATAATAACTAGCTGCTGCCCGCGACTTCGTCTGCAAAGTCGTTCGCTATCCCGCGGGAACTACGCAATTTTCCAGGATAAAAAGTAGCATATATGTTATTCCAGACTATAATCTATTTCTGTTCCAAATTTCGTTCAAATCTGTTCAGCTGTTCAGGCGTGATAAACATCCATACATCCTAACAAACTTTCGCAATTATAATATTAGTAGGAATAACTAGCTGCTGCAAGCGAATTCGTTAGCGCAGAATTAAGTATAGCTTAATATAACACTCACAAATAATTTTATTTTCTATTGGTACCTAAAAGAGTTTTTAAAATCGGTTCAATAGATCCAGAGATACCTTCTACAACCTCACAAACTGACCTATATCTTTATAATATTAGTATAAATAGATAGGCAATAAACAATGTTGAGCGTTTGGTCAAAATCGATAATCTAACTAATATTATAATTGCGAATGTATGGATGGATGGATGTTTGTTTGTTACTCAATCACGCCAGAACGGCCCAACGGATCTGGATGAAATTCGGCACATAGATAGGGAAAAGTCTGGAATAGCACATAGGCTACTTTTTATCCCGGAAAATTGCGTAGCTCCCGCGGGATAGCGATAAACGAATTATTTGCAGACGAAGTCGCTGGCAACAGCTAGTACTTTATACGCTGACAAAACCTGCATACGACGTATCAAACAATTAGCGAGAATGGGGATTGCGAATGATTTCATATCGATAAAAAATACATATGGACATTATTTTCACGAGATATGTTATATTTTGCTGCGAAATATGACATTGTTCATAATTCGCAGCAAAATAACTTTATTGTACCTATTTATAGAGAAGTCAAGTCATGTGTCATGTTTAGATGTTGCTACATGAGGCTCTGTCTACCTCGTCCCGTACCAAAGGGATGAATGTATCTTTTATAGATTAAAATTTATCTGCACACATCCGCGAAGCAAATTCAATGGTGTGTGTGAAGTTCCCAATCCGCACAGGGCCCGCGTGGGAACTATAATAGCTCAAGCCCTTTCGTTCTGAGAGGCCTGTGCCCAGCAGTGGGACGTATATAGGCTGGTGATGATGATGGTGATATAAAATTTAAATTGTGCATCTTATCTTCTTTATCTGTTCTAAACAGTATTTTCTGGATGCCTCGGAAAATTTAGTCTACCCCGCTGATTCAGCACATTAAAGTATTATAAATAGTCAGAGTCCTGCAAAGTTGCAAAGCCACTAATTCACCAAAAGTAGTGTGCCAGCAGCTTTAAGTATTTAACCAACCGGAGGCGTCGTACGAACAAATTTTTGTACAATCAACGTTTGATAGAAGTTAGTGAGTCACGCGAACAAATTATCTAGAACTACGAAATGGTCAGGTCAGGAGTACCGACGAGCATGTATGAAGAGATTGATGAATGTAGATGAAGCCAAAAAGGTATGCCAGAAGTAGCAAGAAGAACAAATTAGTTACTTGGCGTTAATACTAAACCATGATGAGAAAGAGATGATCGATTTTTCAACCCCTTTCTCATCCCGGTTTAGTAATACTTGGCGTGACTTTTCTAAGTTACATATTAAATAACAAATAATGTTTACATTTCTACTATGCTACAACAAGTGCAAGACAGCTATGAATGTGTGAAATTTACATATTGTAATCCTATCTTCCTCTACTTCTACATAAATAACATAAATTTTATGTCACACGAGCTAAACTAGACCACCACACAAAAAGTCCAACCTTCTTGTTCATAAATGCTCTATATGCTTCTACTAACTTAAAGTCGTCGCAAAATAAAAGGCCCGTTTTGACATTTGTCTTTCCGACGTAACTAGTGATGTCACCGCACGACTCGGTACTCGATACTCACGATAAATCGATTCAAGTTTGCATCAGTATTTGATCGATTTGAATATGTATTGTAACTTAACTTAAATTGATATTGTAGGTGTTTTGAAATGATACAATGTTAGGAAAGGTCAATTTTCTTTCATTTAATATTTTTGTTACAAAAACATTCACTCATACACAAAAAAAATCGAGAAAAAGTGAATCTTCAGTCAATCATTTTCTTATTTATTTATTATTGATGAAGACGAGCCATTAAATTGAAATCAGTGTTGCCATTGTTTACAGCTTTGAGCTCCAAGGTCATAATTTTCAGTAAAGATCACTACACAGCTGGTGAAATTCAGTAATTAATTGGTCTAAATAAACTAAATGTAACCGGCCAAGTGCGAGTCGGCCTTTAAAAAAATATCTAGATCGATTTATTTTTTCCTTAACCGATTATTAATAGTCTGTGGACAATACGAAAAAATCGTTATGCACAGCACTGAGGTGAGTGAGCGATACCCATCAATGAAAAATGCAATTACCTTCAGAACATTTCGATCGGTAAAAAATAGAGAACTTCATGGGCTTGAACTGTCAAAACGGGCCTTTTAAATTGTGACGACTTAACAATCGTTTGTCCTTATCAGTCACATTGACATTTAGCTTTCACAGATAAGGACAAATGATTGTTGAGTTAGCAGAGCCTAAAGAGCGTTTATGAATAAGAGGGAAAACTCTGAAGGTATACATTAAGTTACGCATGGCCAGTCTTATACACCGATAATTTCTGTGTGGAAGAAGCGCTTCATAAGTAAACAAATCCCTATGACCTTTTGTCTGATACTTATTTATAGAAGCCACAAAAGGGCTTGCTGTTGACGTCTCCAGTTGGTTTAGCGCTCTAAGCCGCCAGCGGGCTTGGCAGAACTTGCCAGAATTAAGTGCTTGGGGTTTGCTTTTGGAAATGTTTAGGATAATGGGAATTAAATCATGGTTTCAACACGAATTATCGTATATCCGAAGGTTGACTGCTTGAGAGTTAATTGATGTCATTATCACGTGAATAAATATCGCGTGGAAGCTATTAGATATAAATATAGAACCACGTAAAAAACGGCCAAGTGCGAATCGAAATTGCGCACCGAGGGTTCCGTACAAATTTAGTAGGTAAATATAAAATCCAATGTTAGCAGTGCTTCTACGTAAGTACAATGTAGGTCTGTAGTGTTTGTTGTAAGGAGTTACACTGGACATTCGCATGCCGAATTTGTGCGGAAACCTCGGTGCGCGAGTCCGACTTTTACTTGACCAGTTTATCTTCTAACCCCCGACGGGTGTTAAAAATTTGACGTCAATGCCTGTGTGTGTGTCTATCTGTGGCGTTGTTGCTCTCAAACTGGTGGACAAATTTGTATGCGGTTTTTTTCATCTGAAAGCTAATTTTCTTGCGATGGTTTTTAGCCTGGCTTAATAAAAATCGGTCCAGAAGTTTGAGGAGTATCAGTTCTTTTTCAAAATGACGTAGGGCATTTATGGCATAAATTTTTTTTTTTTTATAAACGAATTTTGTTTACTCCATTAATGCGTAGGGGGTATTTTTAATTTTTAATTTAATACACACACACACACACATACACAAATCAAGTCTTTATCCTTTACAAGACCTAACGGCCACGTTTAGCAAGATTGTGGGCGTATAGATGGAAAATGGAATCAAAAGGAATGAAATTTAATGTAAATCTAAGTTCAACTTCAGCCGATTATATATCGCTTTTACCTAAGAGCTATATTTCCTTAGCAAAAGCCTGACAATTCACTGAAACTACAGTATGTTGTACACTTGTATATCCAGTTTCAAACTTCTGTATGTTGGCAGCCGGCAGTGTTTGCGGCCGGCTTGACGAAGTGATCTAACACTACGTATTTTGCTAAGTTAAGTTGCATGGAAGGTTTAATTTAACCTTTGAATATAGCTTACTCAATTCGGTTTTGACGACACAGAAAAGTTAAAGTCTACTCCAATCCATTTCAACGCTCTTGTAAATAAACAAGTTCATATTGACTTAACAGATGTTGATTTGATACTATATTCTGCAAAAATGTATACGTTGCGACGCTAGGCAGCTACGATCTTTCACATGTTTATCGCTATCCCGCGGTAACCATGCAATTTTTCGGGATAAAAAGTAGCCTATGTTTTAATTTAGGGTACCAGCTATTGTTCCAAATTTTATCTAAATTCGTAATATAAAAAAGCATGCATAAAAAAACTAAAAATATCACGACACATAACCATCGGCAATTAAAAAACGTTTACAATTTGCGACACGAATTTAATATCGACGAAAACCAATGCTAATCACGTTTACACTTTACACCTGTGGTGTTTTTACACTAAATCTTCAGGCACTTACTTCACTCCATCTAGAGGCTCAGACAAATTCCACAGACAACATTAGCTCATTAATTAAAAAAAAACATAAACATTTTATTCTAAATGAAACTTCCTATCCTCATTCTCATCAAGAAACGGATCCATAGCGTCAGTTCGTTGGCTAATAATGTGCTTATACAACTGCAATATACCCAGCTTAAACTCTATCTTCTGTCTCCTGTTCAACGCCTTCATGTCTGGCACTAGACTCTTCAAGAAGAGGAAGTCGCTATCATCTTCCACTTCTTTTTCTTCTTCAGACTTGAAATATGATGACGTTCCTTCAACACTGGCAGTCTTTTGTTTTTTGGCCAGGGGCACGGATTCGTCGTCAGATTGGTCCGTATCTGAATTGAATTTAACTTCGTAATATTCTTCGGTTTCTTGTTCCTCGTCAGATTGTACCTCGTTTGGGCTAGAAAAAGATATAAGTTTTTGTTAAAAAAGATCTGCGCGGGAAGACAAACAGCTGGTATGTTCTGTTTTTAGGGTTCCGTACCTCAAAAGGAAAACACGGAACCCTTATAGGATCATTTTGTTGTCCGTCCGTCCGTCTGTCAAGACCCTTTTTCTCAAGAACGCGTAAAGGTATTAAGCTGAAAATCAAATACTCAAGTCTACTGCCCCTTGGAGCTGTGAAAAAATCAAACTTCTAAGCCAACGCAATCAAAAGATACAGCCGTTTATGCCGCAAATTTCCGCAACTCTCAAGGGAATCTAAACCTACAGGGTGCTTCCCGTGAACGCAGAATCTTGAAATTTGGTATGAAGGTAGGTCTTATAGCACAGATTAAGGAATAATTGCGAAAACCGTAAATATGTATGTATGTGTTTGTGGTGTTCAATAAAGAGTATTTGTATTGTATTGTATTGTATTGTATTGTATGTCTGTATATATCAGTGATCAATATAAAGTGACCCCACACTGCGTACATTTTTGCTTTGGAGCAGGGCTCTGCTTACACTGGTTTATAGATATTTATAGATAATGATACGGAACCCTCGGTGCGCGAGTCCGACTCGCACTTGGCCGGTTTTTTTTAACTCCCATACCCCATACTAGCATGGACGAATTAGGTACAGTAGGTACCCAAATAAATTTAACTTGTTAACTTGGTCGACTTTCAGACGTGGGCGAATCAAACGTAGTTTAAGTATAAGCGATATTTATCTTCTATCCTAATGGAGTTTTGATGTAAGTTGAGAGTTGGAAGTCTATGATTTATTTACCTTTAATTGATGTTGTTATTGAGAACTAAATACATAGACATTAAGACAAGGGAAATAGGCGAAAAACTTGGGAATCATGTTATAGGCGATGCGGCTAGCAACCCATCACTATTTTGATTCCCCTTTCCACCTATACCCACAAACACGCTAAAAGTGGCCTTAAGGTCACCTCAGGATATGTGTCTACCCCGTATATAAAGACGTGATATTTATGTATGCAGGTATACTTATATATACTTGGTATAACAACCGCATTCGCCTTTCTTCTCTGTTAAACATTAAAGGATGAGGATAGAAGGAGATGGTGAACATGATGATATTAAGTGCTATACAAACCTGATTTTTCCATAAAAAGGCCTCAAAAATTCCAGTTTTTTGGAAAAAACGTATTTCTTTCTCTTCGTTGATGACTGGCCGGGGCTTTGTTGGAGAGTCAAGTCTTTCTTGTAATAATCTCGAATGTTGTTCCAACGTTTTTTTAATTCTACCACTAAAACAAATTTTAGTTATTATTGTTTATTACTGCTGACCAAAACAAATATAAAAATTAACTAACTTAAGCTTATTTATTTATTTATTTAATGCAATTCACATGTCATTGCATTGCATTGTGTACTTTTTGGTGACTGTACTAAACTTGCTCCCAAACCAGGGGCCTTACTATGACGTCTTAATGCGATTCAGTTCAGACTCAGTTCAGGATTAGCAGGGCCCTTACCATGACGTCCTAATTCCGACTCAGTTCAAGTTTTAGCTGTCACTTTTAGTATGAATCTGACAGCGAGCGAACCTAAACTGAATCGCATTAAGACGGCATGGTAAGGCCCCAGTAATTTTAGTATGGATCTGACAGTGAGCGAACCTAAACTGAATTTGAATACTTTTGCATTAAGACGTCATGGTAAGGCCCCAGCATGGAAAGATTCGATAATTTAACCTATGTACTTACATTAAGAGTTTTCAAATTTTCACGGTAAAGTTCATTCGAAATATTATAAACGGGATGTGATGTATGTGTGCGGGATGTGTGTGACGGGATGCCCTCCTAATTAAAAAGGACGTATATGTGTGTCATATGAAACGCATATACGTCCTTTTTAATTAGGACGGCAGAATGTCTTCAGTCTACCCGTGATCATGATGCATGCAACTGCGTCGAAATATCGGGTACTCAATAAAGGTAATCGCGGTTCACATCCCGTTTATAATATTTCGTTTGTACTTACATTTCAGAATTTTATTCTCTTCCGCCAACTCGTCCCAGTCAGGTACTATTTCTCTACACACGTGGTTCCAAGCTGCTTCCCGTTTGGTCATTTTATGATATTCCTTGGTGTTCTTATTCCAAATACTGTCATATTTCCTTATCGTTGTTATAAGCAACTCGGAATCTACTTGAGAATGTGTATATTTTTCCATTGTGTTCTGAAAACAATGAATCTCAAATTACCTTTTAATCTATTACCACCATCTTAAAATCGCTACCTTGTTACACATTAATGTATGACACAAAAACAAATTACTTAGATACACACAAATAATTAAAATAAAATTACAAATAAACTAATCCTACAAACTTATAATGTCTATACTAAAACTAACCATAAAAAACCTATAGTTACTTATTTACAAAAAAGAAATTACAAAAAAAAGTTATAAAATAACCATAATAGGTATACCTAGGTATTAATGTGGTTTATGTACAATAAAGAGTTATACATAGGTACATACATACAAAATAAAATTATCAATAGTTTCAAGTCTAGAGGATTATTTAAAAGGTCTTCTCTTCAAGATCAATCATGAAAAATGTGGAAAATTTTGCAAAATTGCCAGCAAAGAGCAGAAGCAAACCAAACTAAAGGTAAAAAAATTTAAAGTCAAGTTAATTGTCACACAAACACACACACTGCATTATTTGTCATTTCCTTATTAATTTAATAAAAAATTGTAAATAGTTGTATGGGTTCTATACCCAATAATTGCGGGCATCTGAGGGTCGGAGACCTGGTGACTGACACACAGGGCTTTCCTATACCCACTTGGTTTGTTTTGGTAGTTAACTAAATGTAAACAATCTTGGCATTTATCTTTTTATTGAAATATACACTTTAAAAATCTAAATGTACTACTACTTCAAATTAATTATGTATTTGTAAAGTGTAAAGATTTAGATTTTTAAAGTGTATAATTCAATAAAAAGACATGCCAAGATTTGTTTACATTTAGTTAACTACTTACCTAAACAAATCAAGTATACTTCGGGCACCAGTCTCCTCCGTACAGGTCTAATAGTTTGGTTATACTTTTAAACTGTTGTACCTACTTAGTGATGGAGAAAGTTAATGAATAAATGAAAGAACAAATGAATACATGTATACAAATACAAAGTGTCTTACCCCCTTATTCATAAACGCACTATAGGCCTCTGTTAACTTAGTAATCGTTTGTCCTTATCTGTCACTTTGACATTTACCTTTCACAGATAAGGACAAACGATTACTAACTTAGCAGAGGCCTATAGTGCGTTTATGAATAAGGGGGTTAGATACTACCTACTAATAAGAGTTCAATGATCCACGGTTAAGTTCATTCGAAATATCTAACCAACAATAACATCCACCCGCAATTCCTTCAGTCTACCCGTGATCATGATGCATGCAATGGCGTCGAAATATTGCGAGCTCAATAAAAGTAATCGCGGTTCATATCCCGTTTATAATATTTCGAATCTTACCTACGTACTAATTTAAAGGCTACCACGGATTTTTTAAATATCAATATCAAATGCAGACATAACAACATGATGCTACACGTGACTCAGATGTCATTGCCCCGCTCACGCGCATACCAATTCAAGAGCGCGCGAAAGAGAGCGAGCATTGGTTACGCATGGTAGCATTTACAATTCACACGTTAACAGAATGACGAAGTATTTATTACGAGAACCGATAATAGGTAAGATCGAACAAATTATTCTATTCTATTCAATTATTCGTATTATGAATTTATTTTCGTTTACTTTTTGCGCCAGGAAAGTATTTTATTTTACATTCACTTTAAGTTAGTATTTGAAGGTAGTGAAAAAAATAAATGCACCTTTAATTTACATTTGAACCGTATAAACCTACTATATCAAATACGTACAGAACCCGGCCATGTAGATTGCACAACGGTCTCCTCGGCTAATTTCGGCTTTGTAGAGCGTTGTCCCGCTCTAACTTACGTTGCATGCAAGTTGTCTCTTTCCAAAGAAAAAAAGGGAATATTTATGGCCGGGTACAACTGTACCGCCAGACGCAATTAATTGTCGATAGTGATTGAAATCCTCACACGAACGCATTCAAGACATATTACACACACATAGACACAATTTCACTCTCCAAGAAATAGCAAAAAAGTGCGTAAATAGGTAATAGTAATCCTGGCGTGATTGCTACATGCCGTAATACTGTCGTGGTATTTTCTCTCCAAGTTATAACCTCTTACTCTTCAAAAACGTTATAAATATTCCGACAATAACGTCATTTCTTATCTATAGTAATAACACACTACATTGTGACGTTCCATAGTGACTTACACGTATCGACCTTGATAGTTCCGGATTTAAATCACAAATACACACAAAACCACGATAACAAATCTGCAGATACGTTTTTAAAAGTCTTAAAAACAATAAAACTCACCTGTGTTAGCCACTGACGCGAAAAAAAGACAATAATGTTATTTAATCGGCGTAGAAACATACGTCAGTTTGACGCGGCGGTGACGCCGTACTGAATAACGGTCCGGATCGGACGCTCGGCGCTCCGGAAGTCTGCGAGTGAACAAAATGGCGGAATCCCGGTGGGGGATTCCGGGCGGAGGGGGACGGACGGGGCATTCCGGATGCGGCGGGGTGGGAGTTTTTGTATTGAGATTTTAAGCGTAGCTTTGATGTTTAATTATGTTACGGTTTTGATATTCTTGAGTGTTGACATCCACGTGTATATTTTTTTGTTGTTTACTGGAGTGAAGACACACTTAGTAGGTAAATAATAAACACTTCGCCTCGCTTTTCTTGTAAATGTACAGACATTAGCAGAATTAGATACTGTTATGTTAGCAAGGTTCAAAATTAACTAATTTGTCATTCAAATGAGTGAATTAAAATTGTGCTAGTTACAAAATATTTAATGAAGTTTTATTGAGTCACATTTAAAATGATGAAATTAAACATAATTGATATTTAAGTAGTCAGAAATTCCTGTTTAAAACGCGGCATAGGAAACTGTTCCAAATCAGATGAACGGTTATCAAAGAGGCTAATAGACGCTACGGGTGACCGCAGAGCTGGCAGCTTCCTTGGACAGCGTATTAGTATCGCTGTCCAAAGGGAGAATGCTGGCAGCGTCTGCGTTACTATGCCACGGGGGCCCCTCCTTTTTTAATGTTTTATTTTAAGATTAGTTTTAGTTTAGTTTCAATTTTTTTTTTAACTCATAATCTTATGTTTATTCCAATAAAGTATTCTTACACCGTAGATAATAAATATATTACTTGCTTAAATTAAAGGTATGATAATATTTGCCTATAAATTTACAACTTTTATATTGTGACATTGTTTCTTGGCCCAGTCTCGTTTTGCTGCCTTTTCCTTCATTTGTTTCCGAAGCCCTCGCAGCCTTCGCCGGTCGTTCCCCTTAACAAATAAGCATATTGTGTTTTCTCTTAAAGGGCGACCCCGTAACAGCCTATCAATGACAAAAACCCATATTCCTACTCAGCTAAAAGCTTTACAAAGTAAGACACGCAAAACATCAATTTCTGAAACATTACCTTTGGGTTTTGGCGAAAAAAGGGACCGTTAAAGTGCTTCCATGATTTTTCATGAGGAAATATGGCAACCTTCCCGTATTTATTTACATAGGATAATACTCCGCTTTTTAAATAATTTACTGTGTGGAAAGTGGGAAGTTAGTTGTTTTGAAGATATAATATGCTGTTCTTGTTACTCTCTTTAACCGACTTCAAAAAACATACATGTTTGAAGTCGTTGCCTCAGCCAGCGCCACCACCCACATTCCCATCATTATGTTTATGTGTGTCATGCGTGGCAGAAGTGGGCCTACTCTATCTGCCTATTATATTACCTATTCGACTTCGAACTATTTGAGCTGAGGCCGAGGCACCAACTTCACACATGTAAGTAAATAGGTAGCACCAGGGTAGCACTCACCGAAATATAATTTTAATTTGATAAATACAGCGTAGGTATCCAATATGGACAAAGAATTAAACCAAACATAGGGTTTAGTGGCGTACCTAATCATTAATTAACGGCATATTTTAAGTACACTTAATTAAAGGTCTGTAATTAATTTTTGAAAAATTACCGTGCAGCAATGTAAATCCTAGGTAATTACCATGGACTTAAATAAACAACTAGACTCCCAATCGCAAACAAAAGTGCCTCAAGAAACGTCCGAGCGGCGTTGTCCATGTGTTGTGTGTGTCAACACATCAACTTACACAGATAACATTAACATATTCATTCAAATTAACACCTTATTTCGTGGCAGTAATGTTTAATGTCAATTGCATACGATCGTGCGAAGTAATAACACGACGCCACGCGCTGGAAACCTGTCTGTCTCTTGTTCTCATGCGTTTGAGATTACGGTGCGAAAGAGACATGTACATTGTTATCGAAGCGCGGTCGAAACACGACTGAACCAAAACTCTGAACAATAGACGCGTTGTGCAGACTTTTGCTTCCGACAGTTTTTGAGCGTGATTGTGAGTCTAGTTGTTTATCGTAAGTCAATGGTAATTACTTAAATGGATTTTGTTCCATGTAGAAGATAAAGGAAACAATCGGGAAAAAATTGTGTTAGGTACTTAGATAAGTAAATAGAAAAAGACAGATGTGTTGCCAAATCACGTCTTTATTCCTTACGGGGTAGACAGAGCCTAAGGTAACAAGACCTACAGACCACAATTAGTAAGAATGTGAGCACCCTATTCATTAAAATTACGATTTTTATAAATTTAACTATAAAAAACCGGCCAAGTGCGAGTCGGACTCGCACACTGAGGGTTCCGTACAAATTCGCCAAGTTATTATAATATCCAGTCTTAGCAGAGCCCTGCTCTTAAGCAAAATGTAGGCAGTGTGAGGTCATTTTATAATGGTTATTATATAGACAAACAAATATTAAATAAAAAAAAAACTACTTACTAGATCTCGTTCAAACCAATTTTGGGTGGAAGTTTGCATGGTAATGTACATTATATATATTTTTTAGTTTTATTATTCTCTTATTTTAGAAGGTACGGGGGGGGGGGACACATTTTACCACTTTGGAAGTGTCTCTCGCGCAAACTATTTAGTTTAGAAAAAAATGATGTTAGAAATCTCAATAACAATTTTGAAGACCTATCCGATATTGTATGAAAATCTTAATGCGGTTCACAGAATACATCTACTTACCAAGTTTTAACACTATAGCTTTTATAGTTTCGGAAAAAAGTGGCTGTGACATACGGACGGACAGACAGACAGACATGACGAATCTACAAGGGTTCCGTTTCTGCCATTTGGCTACGGAACCCTAAAAATATAAATCGGAAAACCGCAAACCAATCTCCGAGTAAAACACCCACTAACCGGCCATAAATCTTTTGACGATGTTGCGATCTCAAAACAGAGTTATCTGTTATCTCAGAGATCTCCTCGGATCGGGCAAGACAAATGGCGAGGCTACCCGCACTCGTCCAACTGCGATCCGGTGACTTGATTTGTGTTGTTCTGTTTATTACTACTGGTACGCTTAGGTACCCTACGTGATGTGGGTACTTGCTGTTCATTTTAGAACTAGCGTTAAAGATTTTCTTTTCTGAGTCTCTGGTGTAATGCGATGCGGCTAGCAACCCATAAATATTTTGATTCCACTTTCCACCTTTACGTCTACAATTATGCCATACGTAACCTTTAGGTCTGTTACCTTAGGCTCTGGCTATTCTATATGTGAATTGTGTGTGTGTATGTATCCGTATGTATGCTGACGCGATCGGCTGTCACCCGTACGTACCCTTTACGGTTAAATACGACGCGTTTATTGGAAACTAACAACCCGCCCCGGCTTTGCACGGATGCAATCAGTGTTTTTCTACTATAATACCTATGCATGTATTATACATATAAACCTTTCTCTTGAATCACTATATTTGTTGAAAAAAACTGAATCAACATCCGTTGCGTACTTTTAAAGATCTAAGCATACATGGACAGACACACAGGCAGCGAAAAGTTGTTTTATACTATGTATTGATAATGCTTAGTTACAAGTAAGTTACAAAACTACCAAAAACGTTCCCATTTACACGGTACACATTAAAAGCATTTCGTTTCATTTAGCCGTCGACTAAAATATACAAAATCAAATTAACAACTCCGACCGAAAACTGTTTCGGAGCGTCGAAATCGTAATCAAATAAAAAACTTGAGTTCGGTAAACACAAATAGAATTTGCACTGTGGCTACAGCGATAATAATTAATGGCGGGATAAAAATAATAATTGTTTATTGAACTAGAGGCTTTGTGAGTAGTAAACCTTTAGAGCAAGATCTATACATATCACTACTTCACTATCATCATCAAGTATAAAACAAAGTCGCTTTCTCTGTCCCTATGTCCCTATGTATGCTTAAATCTTTAAAACTGCGAAACGGATTTTGATGCGGTTTGTTTTAATAGATAGAGTGAATCAAGAGGAAGGTTTATATGTATAATACATGCATAATATACCGTGCGAAGCCGGGGCGGGTCGCTTGTAATTCATATTTTGCAAAGAGAGAAATTCATCCCAAATTTCTTTTTGGTACATTTTTTTGTGTCGGTTTGTGACTACGACTCGTACAAATTGAATGAAGGAAACGTCGCAAAATTACAAACAAATAATCAGAGACTTTTTATTTACTAAAGTGAACACTTCATGGTAAATAATTTTGATTCAGAAAAACTCCATTTTTTTTTTTTTTTTTGAAAAAGCTCATACCTAATACATTGTCAGGCAAGTACTATAATTTCGTTTCAATAATAAATCATCCTTTTGTCGTATGTAAATCAAAACACCGTACATCCCCAATAATGTATTGTAAACAAACAGAGCTATTATTCTATATACTGCAAGTGATACAGTAGCTAAACATAATAATATCACGTCTTTATTCCTTACGAGGTAAAGCCTAGGATTACAAGACCTAAAAGCCACGTTTAGCATGATTGTGGGCGTATAGGTGGATAGGGGAATTGAAATAGTAATGGGTTGCTAGCCGCGTCTTTAACGTGATTCCTAAGATTTTTACCCATTCCTCAATGGGGTTTTACCATTCTGCGCGGAAAGAGAAGTGACTGATACATTCATTACAGAAAGTTTATTATAAAATACTAATTAGGATTACAAGGTGTATTTCGCTCTCCCATTGCTTTGTATATATATGCTGGTGTTCTTTCTTTTATTGTTATTATTTTCTTTTTCTCTAGATTAAATTTAAATTTTTGTACCGATGTTACATAGGAACTCCGTCCTTATCTCTTGTTAAGTCTCTAAATGTCGGAGTAACTCTCTACCTAGTCCCTAAGATACAGGTATCTTTTACCTAGTTTAGGGGTCAGAATCTTGGCAATCATCCGCGACTTAGTTGTACCAAACTAGCTTATATTCTTATGTATAAGTACCTTTTTAACTTTGTACAATAAAATCATTATTATTATTATTATTATTCTATGTTTTTTTTTTGCTCCCAGAGCAGGTATGGAAGGGAAACTTGAATACACTTTAGACAGGTACGTGTAATACTGTTTACTTGAACTTATATCTAAATGCTTTAGTACGAGATTTGTCTTCATGCTCATGAGTTGGGCTCATTATGTCTCAATTTCATTTAACCCTACTCTTAGATGCAACACTCCTAGATCTCAAAAGAACTTAGTGTCAAGATTCCTCAATCCCAGAACGCCTATTTTTTTCATAACACCATGTTTTTAATATGGCCGAATTTTAAAATGTCTTAGGGCCTGTTTCACCACGCCTTAACTGTCAGTTATCTATGATTCCGTCTCTATTTATTACTACGAAACAGACAGAGACGTCATAATAGATTCCAGTCCACCACTCAATACACCCACCCACTCAATATACTGCTCCCCCCCACTCAGTGCAGCAAATAACTCCTCAATTCGTGGCAGTGGATACGGCTCTTGAACTAGTTTAGGGTTAATGGTGACTTTATAGTCACCACAGATCCGTAGATTACCTGATTTTTTAATGACTGGTACAATAGGTGTTCCATATTTCGAATACTCCACCTTGTAGATGGTACCCTCTGCCACGAGTCGTTCGAGTTCCCGCTCGACAGGCTTACGTAATGCTACAGTAACCAGTCCAGGAATACTACCAGACCACTGGGTTACTGGTCTGGTTGACAGTTAAGGAGTGGTGAAACAGGCCCTTAGTCTCATAATGGACAAACTTCACAATACATACTTGTCGCAGAACACCGTGTCACACGGCGGCCACGACGTACAAAATCCGCGTTCTGAAATGAACACAGGTACGACGTCGTCTGTACACGCGTCAATGTGTGCGTAAGATACACAGGGCTGTTTATCGCAAAAACCTAGTACTATAAGTACTACCAATGACATAAATATACTAAAGATATGGCTTAGATGTGTGCAAATAAATGTACTTAATCGTTATTTATTTATTTAAACTTACTTAAAATGTGTCTGTCTGTATGTATTTAAGCATTATTATTTTCAATTACAATAGATGTACGACCATAGAATAGATAATAACAGGGTAGAAGGGAATCTCTTTTGACCGCGTCTAAAACGCCGCCATTTATATACCTACTTCCCCCTTCACGTCGTTAGCCCCTCTGTCATCCAGGCGTATTGCTAGGGTTGCTTACCGTTAAATATTATACTTACGTCTAAAGATAATATAAAGGAAAGAAAGAAAGAAAGGAAAAGGTTTATTTGGTGCAATATATATCGCTAAAATATAAGTTTTTATTTACTTTGAAATCATTATTTTATTCTAGTTTTACAAAATATCAAATGGGCAAACTAAAATAACTTAAGTGCATCGTTTTTGCATTATTCATACACTCAAATACACCACAATAACTTGACACCATTGTAATTATTGTTTCCAAGATGAGTAGTTACCTACGGGACGGAACGCGCAAAAATGCCAAACGCGCGTGTGGCGACGCCGGCCGTGGCAGCCTGACTGAGCCGCTCGTTTAACAAGTACTGTAAATCGTCACCTTGAGTCCGGCCGGAGCGGGAGATTCCGTTCTACTATGTTCTTACTTATTCTATGGTACGACAACAATCTTAAGCGAATGATTCTGTAGTTATTTCATGTATTAATCGCGATAATTTTAGAAAGCATTAATTTTCTAATGTTTTATAAAATGAAGTAGGTAGGATAGGTTCCCGAACTTGTGACGTGCGGCCGACGTACATCGCGTCGCGAGCCCTACTAGTTGCCAGAAGCTTTCCGGCAGACTGCGCTTGAGGGGTGGGTAACTCGAATAGGTGCGGGGCGGAGCGTGGCCATTCTGTACGTCAGTACCATTATATATTCTGTGACCGTGTGTTCAGAATAACCAGGTGTCAGTATGCTTAGGGCCTGTTTGTTTTGGTATACTTTGGGAACTCCTTAACTGTTAGTTATCTATGATGACGTCTCTGTCTGTTTCGTAGTAATAAAAAGAGACGGAATCATAGATAAACTGACAGTTAAGGATTGGTGAGACAGACCCATAGTGTAAGTTTGCGGTCACAAAATACGTTTCGAACGCGTCTTGCGTTAAAATGTCAAATACTATGAGAAATTTTGTTGCCGTTACGATCCGCAAGTGGCGCTGCCAATTATTCCATAGTAATTGAACGTTTACGTGAAAGCGTTCGAGACGTTTTTATATGCGAATTCTTTCATGTTGGCCACTTAAATTGAAGTACTTGCTTGACTCAGAAGGCGATCCCGCCAATACATTGCAGCTGTATCACTTACCCGTTCCAGAATAGGGGTTCTGAGTAATCCTATCTCCAATATTCGTATCGCTGCCTTCCTCACAATACCCGACAGGAAATTAAACGACAAATAATATAAAAACAAACGCATGAGTTATATAAATCACAGGGGAATTCAAAAAGAACACACACAATCACGTCTTTATTCCTTACGGGGTAGACGAGCCAGAGTTGACAAGACCTAAAGGCCACTTTAGCAAGATAGTGGGCGTATAAGTGGAATCAAAATAGTGATGGGTTGCTAGCATCGGTTATAACATGATTTTTATGATTTTCGCCCATGCCCTCGATAAGCTTTTACCATCTGCGCGGTAAGAGAAGAAACTGGTACATTCTATGTTTTTTCTTTGCTCCGAGGCTAGCATGGAAGTATAGATGCGGTTCACTATGAATATTAATCGATTTATGGAGATACTAGCTGTTGCCAGCGACTTCGTCTGCAAAGAATTCGTTTATCGCTATCCCGCAGGAACTACGCAATTTTCCGGAATAAAAAGTAGCCTATGTGCTATTCCAGACTTTTTTCTATCTATGTGCCGAATTTCATCCAGATCCGTTGGGCCGTTCTTGCGTGATTGAGTAACAAAAAAACATCCATCCATCCCTCCATCCATCCATCCATCCATCCATACTTTTGCATTTATAATATTAGTTAGATAGTTAGATTTGTCGACTATGATCTACTAAAAACTACTAGAAGAGATCTATATGGGGAGTGTAAATGGTAGCTTTGGGAGGGGAAGGCCTAGAGACGTTCCGTGGTCAAATTGGGGAGGTTTTGGAAAAAGGGTCAGGTCAAGAGTACCCGAAACCGACGAGCATGCATGAAGAGATTGATGAATGTGGATGAAGCGAAAGAGGTACGTCAGGATCGTAGCAAGTGGAACAAAGTAGTCTCTGCCTACCCCTGTGGCCCGATATGTATGTAATCTTAAAATCTGCTGAAACATTCCGCAACAATTTTAAAAGACCCTGGATACTATTTATACTCGAGAGCAAAGGAACCGGCTAGCTTATTATGTAACTCGCTCGCAATCGCCATCGTGTTCGTTTTGACAGTTCTTGTATGAATGTGACAGCTAGCTGATTCCGATTCCAATTGTCAACCCATACATGAACTGTCAAAATGAACACGATTACGATTGCGAGCGAGTTACGTAATAAGCTAGCGGGTCACTTCCTCTAGGTTGTATGAAAAGTGACCCGGTCTCTTTGCTGCCGTGTATAATTCCATCATAATTAATGTCACATTTAAAAAACTAACGCGTACATAGCACATGTTTTGTTTAATAAAGTAATAATAAATCAGGAACGTTATCTGCCTCCTAATAAAAAGTACGCGTAACACGTCTCTGGGTACGCCGTTAAAGTTAATTAGCACGACAAATTTAGCGATGCCCTTAGAATACTAACAGCATATTAATTAAACATTTTTAGCACATCGGAGGTTAAAAATGCTTAGATAACTTAAACTTTGGAGGCAATGTGAATTTTCCGTTTCGAAATTCCTTATCCCGTGGGAATTTCGCAAAATTCATCCTCATCCCTAATCATTCAATAAATGACACAGGGAACCCATTATTGTAATTTTCTTAGTCCATGCGTGAGGGCTGTGAGTTGATGAGCCAGTCAGTCAATCAATTAGTCAGGATTTTGGTTTATATCTAATTAGCTGTTGCCAGCAACTCTGTCTGCGTCGAACACCCTAATCGCTATCCCGCGGGAACTATGCAATATTCCGGGATAATACTATTCTATTTCCTTTCCTGGGACTGAAACTACGTCTATGATAAATTTCAGCTAAGTCGGTTCACCGGTTTAAGCATGAAAAGGTAACAAATACATAGACGGACACTTTCGCATTTATAATAAAATTATTCATAGGAATTAAAGTATTTAAATGTCACCAAGAATCGACACCAACGAATAATTTGAGAACTTACCAGTTTTCGTTAAACTGGTAAAAAAAACGTATATATTTTTATACATGGCAATTAAACCTACAAAAAGTATTGACACAAAAATGATAGCTCAAAACCCAAACATAAAGCGAGCGCGTGCGAAATTTAAAAAGCTGAAAAACGCCTGGCCAGCGTCAACTGTCGACAACACAGTGACATTTAAAAAATTAAAGCTTCATTCTTTCATACGCTGATTTGCAATTTTGGAGCTGGCAACTCCATTTTCGGGCTTACAAAGAGGCGATAGTACAATGCTTCGTCAGGCTGACTGACGTGTTAACGCTGCGCTCTATTTAAAAAGTTTGACATAGCACATTAGTTTTTTTTTAATTCAGATTACTTGTGACACGACCACGAGCTTATGATAACATACATACTCAAATCACGTATTTATCCCTTACGGGGTAGACAGAGCCTTGGTAACTTGAACTAATCTGACGTGGTTTTACAGGTTCTTTACCCAAAGGGTAAAAACGGATCGAAACGGATGTCTGTCTGTCTGTCACCAAGCTGTACTCATGAACCGTAATAGCCACAGTTCAAATTTTCGCAAATGATGGTATTTCTGTTGCCGTAAAACACTAAATATTTTATGTCTGTCTGTTTATATAAGTAACCAATACAAAATGACATCACACTGCCTACATTTTGCTTAGGAGGCAGAGCTCGGCTAACACTCGATTTAATATTCAAAAAATCGCAAAAAACCGGCCAAGTGCGAGTCGGACTCGCGCACCGAGGGTTCCGTAATCCGTACCATTATCTAGAAATAGGTATCTTTTAACCAGTGTAAGCAGAGCCCTTCTCCAAAGCAAAATGTACGCAGTGTGGGGTCACTTTTATATTGGTCACTGATATAAACAGACATACATACATATTTACGATTTTCGCAATTATTCCTTAATCTGTGCTATAAAACCTACCTTCATACCAAATTTCAAGATTCTGCGTTCACGGGAAGTAACTACCCTGTAGGTTTTGATTCCATTGAGAGTCGAAAATTTGCGGCATAAACAGTTATATCTTTTGATTGCGTTGGCTTAGAAGCTTAATACCTCCACGCGTTCCTGAGAAAAAGGGTCTTGACAGACGGACCGACGGACGGACGGACAACAAAGTGATCCTATAAGGGTAACGTTTTTTTCTTTTGAGGTGCGGATCCCTAAAAATCACCAAAAATGCGACGTTGCAAGCTCAGTAGGGATGCACGCTCTTAAAACTAAATTTGGTTTCTCTAGCCATTCTCGCTCTCACCTCCAGAAATGAAATGAAATGAAATGAAATTTCATTTCAGAGCTAGCAGAGTTCGTCGTTCACGTATACGTCAAGTAGATGATGATGATGATGATGATGATGCATAACTCACGTAACTTTACCATCTTGACCTCAATCCCATTTTCTAAAGAGATCGATAGGTATAGATAAAGAACAAAGACTTTGTGAACCAGCATGGAGTGGTTTTAAAAATAAAAATATTCATTGTCACCGTAGACAAAGGCGAACAAAGCAATCTCGGCTGAGGCCACTTTGCCAGCGACACTTTGGGCTTGTAGCAGCTCTGTTTATTTGTAGTTTAAGCTTCGCTTTTTTAAGGGTTGGAACTTGTCTTCGATACTAACATCTTCAGGGGCCTTACCATGACGTCTTAATGCTGATTCTAGCTACTTTTTAGCTGTCACTTTTGACACTTCTAGTATGGATCTGACAGCGAGCGATCCAACTTTGGTTCGGAATTGAATCGCATTAAGATGGTGTATTCCTACTGAGCTGGCAACGTCGCATTTTTGGTGATTTTCTACGATTATTTCACGGAAATTGAATGAAATTTTCAAATGCGTGTCTGTATTTAGTGCACTTCGTTTTTAGTGTATTAATGTGTCCAATGCAATGATTAATCGTGATGGACTTTTATTTTCGTATTAAGAGCGTGCATCCCCACTGAGCTGGCAACGTCGCATTTTTGGTGATTTTTTACGATTATTTCACGGAAATTGAATGAAATTTTCAAATGCGTGTCTGTATTTAGTGCACTTCGTTTTTAGTGTATTAATGTGTCCAATGCAATGATTAATCGTGATGGACTTTTATTTTTGTATTAAGAGCGTGCATCCCTACTGAGCTGGCAACGTCGCATTTTTGGTGATTTTTTACGATTATTTCACGGAAATTGAATGAAAGTTTCAAATGCGTGTCTGTATTTAGTGCACTTCGTTTTTAGTGTATTAATGTGTCCAATGCAATGATTAATCGTGATGGACTTTTATTTTCGTATTAAGAGCGTGCATCCCTACTGAGCTGGCAACGTCGCATTTTTGGTGATTTTTTACGATTATTTCACGGAAATTGAATGAAATTTTCAAATGCGTGTCTGTATTTAGTGCACTTCGTTTTTAGTGTATTAATGTGTCCAATGCAATAATTAATCGTGATGGACTTTTATTTTCTTATTAAGAGCGTGCATCCCTACTGAGCTGGCAACGTCGCATTTTTTACGATTATTTCACGGAAATTGAATGAAAGTTTCAAATGCGTGTCTGTATTTAGTACACTTCGTTTTTAGTGTATTAATGTGTCCAAAGCAATGATTAATCGTGATGGACTTTTATTTTCGTATTAAAAGGATAAAATAATGTAGGTATATCGTTTAAATAAGAAAATAAAAGTCTATAACGATCAATTATTGCATTAAACACATTAATACATAAAAACGAAGTGCACTACAGACGCACATTTGAAACTTTCATTCAATTTCCACGAAATAATCGTAAAAAAACACCAAAAATGCGACGTTGCCATGTCACTAGCGATAAACGCTCTTAAGACGTCATGGTAAGGCCCCAGGACTGCGGCGTGAAAGGCACGGTAATACGTCACACAGATGACAGAACGAATAATGCACTAAAACATATTTTTATAAATACGACAAGGTGGGAGCGTGTCGGGTTACCTCCACGTGTGGCCAAGAGCTGCGGTTCGTTTCTGGATCCGTCCGGGGGGAAGAGCAGTGCTTGGTCCGGTGCACCCTGGGCAACGGCTAATGATTTCCTGGCAGTATCTGAAGGATATCATTGACCGTTGGCTAAGAGCCCGACAGGGGGTAGGGGGGTCTTTGACCGTGTTACCGTACAACGTTGCCGACATTTTGTCACAAGATTTTATTTTAAGAAAGTTTTACCCTGACATTGGCGAAGTTGTCGTCGCTATAACGACTTGTAACGCCACGAATAAAAAGAAGAAGAAGAACATAATTTTTATAAATACGACAAGACCAGCTAGAACGAGTGCGCGCAAGATAGATTACCCGTCTTTTTCTTACTTAATCATTCTAGGAAGAGACAGGTCTATCTCACGCACGACACAGCTAGCAGCGCAGGAAAGCAAACGAGAAGTGGGTTACTCGATGGAACATAAGCACCACCACCCATTGGACACCCGCTGACTTGCTGCTGATGCGTTACCAGCCAGCTAAGATGAAATACCTCATGTGTACGCGCCGATCTTTACACGCTATGGGCGTAACGCAAACTTTACATGGCGGCAGAAGAGAGGGGCGCGGGAGGGGCCCTCCACCGGCGCCTGAGTGCGTCGCGCCGCGTCCGGCAGTCCACCAAACCAACTCGCGCATGGCACATGTCGCTCGCCACCGCGTTTATTTACATACCATTACATGTACCTATTTTACTGTTGTGGAACAATACACGTCTTGAAAATCATCTTTTTATTGTCCGGCTTGGACATCATGGGTTTGAGTTTCCATGTGTAGACGTAGCTCTCTTACACGTGTAAATTAACGAGTTTATTTTACTTTCAACATGAAACTACCGTGAGAATCTAACTAATATTATAAATGCGAAACTATGGATGGATGGATAGATGGATGGATGGATAGATGGATAGATGGATGGATGGATAGATGGATGGATAGATGGATGGATGGATGGAAGAATGGATGTTTGTTTGTTACTCAATCACGCCAGAACGGCCCAACGGATCTGGAAGAAATTCGGCACATAGATAGAGAAAAGTCTGGAATAACACATAGGCTATTTTTTATCCCGGAAAATTGCTTAGTTCCCGCGGGATAACGATAAACGAATTCTTTGCAGACGAAGTCGCTGGCAACAGCTAGTCAATTATAATTACAAAAACCGATTAATGCTCGACATAATGTTTCGGACTAATCCGTAGTCCTTTTTCAAAGAGCGCTCGCCCCGGCGGCAGCGAAACTAACAATGCGCGCCAACGCTCTGCTCTCGCGGCTACTCGACGCAGCTGACAGCGGCGCGCAACTACCCTCGTTTTCATCGTAATTTTTGTCGGCTTTTGTACGTTAGTTATAAGTGTCGGCACGTAAGATCTAGCGATGATCTTGTATGCGCAGAAGTATAAAATACGGTATCCGTGGGTGCGCAGATCCCCTCCACGTGACTCGTCATCGCTAGACTTACGTGCCGGCACGTATATCCGTTTTCGTAATTACGAAGTTTATTTTACTCTTCGATGGCAACAATACCGCCCCGTTACAAAACTTGGCAATACTGGAGTTGGCAATTCAACAGTACGGCTCACTCAGTATATTGATTCCGCGTTGCCGCCTCCAGATGATTGATGTAGTGTCTTGCCAGCCATGTGTGTCAGGTTGCATGGAACAGGTTATAGGAGATTCGAGGGTTTAAAAAAATACCCTTTCGTTTTGGTGAATGGTAAGGCCAAATTTAAGTACATTGTATGCAACTAATTTCATGCAACTAGCATTACATTGCTCGGCCGATAACCTAACGCTTCAAAATTGATTAATCAAACGCCGCAGTGTAATGTGAGTTGCACGAAATTAGTTGCATAATGTAAATTCGGCTTAAGAGTAGGCTATTGATCCGAATAAAGTTAGTATCGCAAAACGGGGTGAATAGGGACAAAATGAAGTTCAAACCTCGATAATTTCATATGTGGCAAGATGATTTTTATTGATAATAAATGTTTCGGTGTAGTTTAAACAATAAAATATAATCCCAGCTCACCCCGTAGTGAGGTCAGAAAGGATAGGAGCAAATAAAAAATGACATAAATAAATCACGTTTGTATCCCTTACGGGGTAGACAGAGCCTAAAGTAACAAGATCTAAAGGTATAGCATGATTGTTTACTCGAAAACTACAAAAATTGGCGTACACGGGGTATATTCGGATAGCCCCGGATGTGATGCATCAAAGTTTTTTTTTAGACGTTTAGTCTTTGGGCCACCATGTATATTTTATTTTCTTACACTAACACCAATATTAACTGAGAAAATCTCTTCTTGGTTAAAGTGTTTTTGATGAAATCGCTCCAATCTTACAACTTGCTACCAATGTTTGCACATCTAGTTATTCATATCATATTTTATAAGATGACGAAAAAAATATAAAAAAGACAGCTATTTCTCATTTCGCCACATACTTGAATTATTAGGATTTCCTTCGGTAATAATGTAGTAACATTTTTATTGCCTATAATAGAGTACCGCAATATTTTTTATTAGGGTAGACCGGGGGCAATAGTACCACGGGTCAATAGTAACATCGTCGATATTTCTAACCCTATAACATTCTAAGCATAACTGTGTACGTGCGTACGTGCGTTGAGTGTGTCCCGACCTGCTCACCAGTCGGCGGCGCAGCGCCGTGCAGAACGAACATGCTAGACAACTATTTTTGTTTTCGCACAACTAAAGTAAATAATTCCGTTGATTGTTTTGGCTTATAGTTTCCCCAATATAGCTGTTAGTCTAATATTTTTACTCAATTATGATGCTACGGTTATCAATCCTTGAATCAAGTAATGGTTTGGTTATGAGGTAATAAGAACGGCTGAGATATTTGAATGTAAGTAATTTGAAATGATTTGAGGGCGATAGTACCAGCACAGTCGGGGTCAATTGTAACGTTACATTTGACCCCGTGGTACAAATGACCTTAAATAATCTATATATATAAAATTCAAAGTCCTGACTGACTGACTGACTGACTGACTGACTGACTGACTGACTGACTTAACTATATATCAACGCACAGCCCAAACCATTGGACCTAGAGACTTGAAATTTTGCACATAGATACCTTATACAGTGTAGGCATCCACTAAGGAAGGATTTTTGGAAATTCCCACGGGATAAGGAAAAAACGGGATTTATGTAATTCGATTCCGAGTGACCCTATCTCAGTAACTATAATAACTAGAATCTTCAAATTTGATACACAAGTAGGTGATTGGAAAACTAAGAAGTTAATTTCAGGATTTTTGGAAATTCCCACAGGATAAGTATATATATTTAGTTCAAAACGGGATTTTTTTATCTTACCAATCGTAGAAAGCTGAAATTCAGCATGTAGGTTGCTCGATGAGTGTAGGGAAGCATTAAGGGACAATTTCCCGAAATTCCCACGGGAACAGGAAAAACAGGACTTTTCGTTTTACTGGTTGTAGAAAACTGAAATTCGGCATGTAGGTTGCTTGGGAAGTGTAGAGGAGCATTAAGAGAAGACTTTCCAAATGGGTGCCGTTCAATCGTCATACAAACTTTTAGCATAATTTAATTTCACTACGCTCAAAAATCATAATATTCATTTAGCGTAACAACGTATTTCAGATTTTTACCGAGCATATGCTTTAAATAATATAACATTCATTAGTCATAACAACAATTGCAATAATGCTTATATTTAATAATTTCATTTTAATATTCGGTTATTCAATATAATGATTAAAATCCACAACAACATTTAGAATAACGATTAGAGGGTATAACATCATGCAACATAATTATATTTAATACGTAAGCGTACTATTTTTTGTCGCATAATTATACTTGGCTGGTGCCAAATGCAAAAAACATTTCATTTGTGCGAGCGAGCGAAGCGAGTGAGCAAGACGGTTCGGAGCAGAAGCGAGTCGGATAGGTTAGGTTCAGAAGGCTAAGGCGGGAGCGAAGCGGAGCGTAGCTTCCGCCTTAGCCTTCGATGTTAGGTATTTTTTTTATAGCAGGTCGGATAATATTGCTGTTGCAGTTTTTCCAACAAAAACAAACTGCTATATTCAATAATTATATTATTATTGCTGTTGGATTTTTGCCAGGCGCTTATACCCTTCGATCATTATCCTCGATGTTTGTATAAACATTGTTTATTATGAACTTTGATTATTATGCTGCATGATTATTATGCAGTACCTTAATTATGCATAAGACAATTATGCAAATTGATATTATGATTTGAGAAATTCGGTATTTTGTTTGTATGCATATTGTTTTTATATGATCTCAATACTTCGACAAATTGAAATTATGACATTCGTGTTTTGAGAAATGAAAATTCGCTAATCGTTGTTATGACGAACATTACACACCCTTTCCAAAATTCCCACGGGAACAGGAAAAAACGGGATTTTTCGTTTTACTGGCCGTAGAAAGCTGAAATTAGGCAAGTGGGTTGCTTGAAGAGTGTAGGGAAGCTATAAAAGATAATTTCCCAAAATTCTTACGGAAACGGGAAAAACGGGACTTTTCGTTTTACTGGTTGTAAAAAGCTTAAATTTGGCATGTGGATTCCTTGGGGAGTGTATGGGAGCATTAAGAGAGCATTTACCGAAATTCTTACGGGAACAGGAAATAAACGGGATCGAAATACTCCTGGTACACGCCAGGCTATCGCACTAATATTAGGCGAAAGTTTGTGAGTGTGTGTGTGTGTGTGTGTGTGTGTGTGTTTGTTACTTCTTCACGCGAAAACGGCTGGACAGATTTACCTAAAATTTGGATCGGAGATAGCTGGCATCCTAGATTAACACATAGGCTACTTTTTTTCCGGATAATTGCATACTTCCCGCGGGATAGCGATAAACATGTGAAACGTAGCTGCCTAGAGTTGCAACGTAAATAATTATTGCGGAAATAACTATCAACATCAATTATTTAATCTAATTCTACGCGGACGAAGTCGCGGGCAGAAGCTAGTATTTTTATATTATCAAAGTTAGCTGACGTTTTAAGGTGAATCTAATGTTGTATACCTAACTAACTAAAATTGGTTGACCCATTGATTAGTTACTTCCATTTTCTATATTTTTATCGTATATTATGAGCTGCTTTTGAAGTTGCTATAGTATTGTGATTTTACACTGTAAAGTATTGTTAAATTCGAGAAATGGGGTCCATTGTACCAGGGGTCAATTGTAACTGTATGCAATTTTGCGATACTAGTTTTGTATTGAATTGTATGGGTTTACGTAGTTTTACAGGCCAGAAAATTATGCCTGGAAAATTTAGAAGCCATTTTATTTCATAAAAACGATTAATTTAATTGTAGAAACTGAGATAACTTAAATATAAATTTCTTAGACTTGAGTAATTATATTTTTACTGAAAATGTAGATCCTCATTGCTAATACTGGTACAACTGTTCAGACTGATTAAATTCAAGAAATAAATATTGAAATTGTTAAGATTTTGGTATAAATGTATGTTTTATTCACTCCGGAAATTGTGGTACAATTGACCCGTAGTAGGGGTCAATAGTAGCAGTGGGAATCACTGAACAAAAACTCGATTATACGCTAAACTGTCATGTTCTAGTAAAAAATAATATCAAAAACGTATAAACAATGAACCTGGCATGTAATACGTTGATGTAGTTTTTCTTAGAAATGTTCAGTTTCTGTGCTATGCGCCGTTATTTGCAAAGTGTTACTATTGCCCCCGGTCTACCCTACGAATTCTTGACATTTTCATATCGAAGAAAGTTTATTGATTCCGTTAGATATTGGATGATACAAAAGTATTAATCGTAAATGATATAAGTGTTTATACATAACGTTACGAGGCCAAGCTTTTGAAGTATTGCATATTAAGGGCCTAATAACTACCAGTATCAGAAGGGAAGCCGAAGGGAACTTAACTAGCCTTTTCCTCTAATTTTGCACAATAAATTACCCAACTGCCTTAAAATAGGCAAGTCAGTGGGAATCGAGTTCTATGGACGCCACGCCACTGATAACTACAAGCTAGTCTGGGAGCAAAAAAAAACATAGAATGTAACAGCGAATTCTCTTTCCGCGCTGATAGCAGGCCGAGTCCACTCCGCACTGTAGGTATAAAACTACAAGTACGCGCGGCGGCTGGCGCGGGCCGGTCAATCAGTGGGTCGCCGCGCGCTGCTTAAGGTGGAAACACATTGTTAACACGCGACGCGACCCGATGCAACGCGACGCGTGTTGAGTCGAATCACAGAACCACAACATGAACATCCGACGCGACGCCATGCGCATACATTCGTTGCATCGGGTCGCGTCGCGTGTTAATAATTTGTGTTTCCACCTTTAGTTCGCACGCGTTGATTCTTGATTTTTGCTTTTGAGTTAGGTAGTCAGTCAGTCATTTTAGGACCAATCATTTCATACATAATAGTATGTATATATAGATCATCGTAATTTGAGTTCTTTTTAGGAATAACTAAATTGAATTTCCTTTAATTGCGAAAATAAACCACCTACATTCTTATTACCTGCAAAATTAATGTGTTTTATGTACAATAAAGAGTTATACATACATTCATACATAATAAATAATCAATGTATGTAATTTCAACATGAAAGGTCATTAAAGGTTTTCCAGTTTGTTGTTATTAATGTTTGTAATGTTTGTAAGAATAATTTATTTATATAAACGTGTTCTTATTCCATTCAGCACACCTATTATTATTCATTTACCTATTTCAATAATACTTATCGTCTTTCACTCGCTTCACTCCGTTCTACCCGCTACAGTACAAAAAATATTATAATTCGTAAGTCACAACCTTAATTATGCACGCGGTGACGTCGTGAACGGCCATGATTGAAACGGTTAAACTAAAAGAAGCACTCTCGCGTGGTAACACGGTTTATTTTTGCATGAATGCTTTGCGGGAAATGTGATGGAGTGGGGGCTGTAGGCTATTATCGCTGTAGGTAAAAATAACAGGAGCGAACTAGATTGTGCTTTATTTGTTCGCGGCAAGAGTTTTTATCTATTTAATCGGCTTCAGAGAGTGAGCCTTCTGTATTTTAGTACTATTAATTATTCTGTGCTGATAGTACAAGCCCATCGAGGAAATGGGCGAAAATCTTAGGAATTCTTACAGTCGATGCGGCTAGCAACCCATTACTATTTTGATTTCTTTACCTTTATGCCCAGAATCATGCTAAACGTGGTCTTAAGGTCTTGTTACCCCGTGCCTAAGGACTAAAGACTTGATTAATATGTATGTATGAATTTATTACTTCACTCACTAAAGATCTTTATTCACAAAAG
Organism: Pandemis heparana; assembly: GCA_963854515.1. Classification (NCBI taxonomy): domain Eukaryota; kingdom Metazoa; phylum Arthropoda; class Insecta; order Lepidoptera; family Tortricidae; genus Pandemis; species Pandemis heparana. The sequence continues at coordinate 5,369,313 of OY978031.1, forward strand.
CGAACATATATCGAAACACACATTGGAAGTAACATTAGACGAACGGGTAGCCTAGTGGTTAGCGACCCTGTCTATGAAGCTTGAGGTCCCGGGTTCGAATCCCGGTAAGGGCAGACATGATGAATACGAATGTATGAGCCGGAGTCTTGCCGGAGTCATGGATTTTGTATATAATAATAATAATAATAATAATAAATGTTTATTTCAGGTACTCACCCATAGAAATTACAGTTACAAAATTAGAGAATTACAATATATTGGGATTATTTAAATTTATAGTTTATAATACATTACATTATATATTTATCTACATTAATATATGTTTATGTTTATCCGTTGTCTGGTACCTACCCTTAGTACAAGCTTTGCTTAGTTTGGGACTGGGTCAATTGGTATAATTTATCCCATGATATTCACTTTACTTACTTTAAAATAAAAAAATATGGACACAGAACCTATAGTGCCCACGCTTGAATAAAATTTCTACAGTTTTCACATCCTACCTACGACTGAAAGCAACTTCATGGAAAATCTTTTTAATAAACACAGGAAGAGTTTGAAATTTAACCTCTTGAAAGCTAATACTGGCCGAAAATAAGTTTCGGAAAGCTCTGTCCAGTCTAGGGTCTATTTAGAAGGGGCTTTGGAGTGGTCAAAGCTGGCGACCTTTCATTTAAGGCATAGACCACTTACGACAGGAGACGGTGGCGCGCAAATTCCCTCTGCCAATCCCTACTCCCTACTAATACTATAAATGCGAAAGTAACTGTCTGTCTGTTACCTTTTCACGCTTAAATCGCTTGTCCGATTTAGTTGAAAATTGGTATACGGTTAGTTTGAGTCCCGGGAGAAGACATAGGATAGTTTTCATCCCGGAAAATCGTTATAGTTCCTGCGGGAGCGCAACAAGCGATCTGCGCAGACGGAGTTGCGGGCTACAGCTAGTTAATAATATAATAATCTGGCGGGGAGGTGGTTTGATTGAGCGCGGGTACTCTGTATCATGTGATGTGATCACTGCGGTTTCATTGGGTATTTTTTTACTATGTAGTACTGAGCGAGTTTTACTGTGGTGTTTTTATGTGTGTTTGCGTGGTGCATCTTTGCGACTATGCGCGTACTTTTTTTTCATAATTGTATACAATTTCTAGTTGTGAGATCCTATAATTGGCTTCATTGTTACTATAGAAGGAATCTACTCTGTAATTTATAGCTGTTGGTTCTCCGAAAATAAATAAATAAATAAATAATAAAAGTAACTAAGTTAGTAAATTACTAAACGACACTGAAAATTAGAACGAAATATGGTAATCCCCCTGAATTTCAGTATGCTGGGGCCTTACCATGACGTCCTAATTCCGACTCAGTTTAAGTTTTAGTTGTCACTTTTAGTATGAATCTGACAGCGAGCGAACCTAAACTGAATCGCATTAAGACGTCAAGTAAGGCCCATGTACGTATATCACACACCCGCAAAAGCTGGCAGAAGGAATGTCAAGCAAAAATGAGATGCAAGTGACTCTGGTCGTAGTAGTGATTAAGCCTAAATATAGCCTGCGTAGGTTTAAAAGGGTGTCCCGACAGATTATACAGATCGTTGTAGAAAGGTAAAGTGAAAGTAAAATTGAAAAACTGGTGCCCCTCTTTTGCCCGAATTTCATATGCCATAATGTAATGTTTGCCATAATGATCATTTGCCATAACCCTTTTTTTCTCTGAAACCGTAATTTTTTCAGGAGCATTGTAATGGCAATCCTGTAGAACTCTATAGGTTAGGTTAGGCTTGTTTCATAACAATCCTGAATAATTAACATATAAAGATAAAAAAGAGTTATGGCAAATGATCATTATGGCAAACAATACATTTATGGCAAATGAAATTCGGGCAAACGATAGAGAACCCTTCGTCTGCAAAGAATTCGTTTATCGCTATCCCGCGGGAATTTTCCGGGATAAAAAGTAGCCTTTGTGCTATTCCAGACTATTTCTCTATCTATGTGCCGAATTTCGTCCAGATTCGTTGCGCCGTTCTGGCGTGATTGAGTAACAAACAAACATCCATCCATCCATCCAAACTTTCGCATTGATAATATTAGTTAGATTAAAATTCATCTTATCAGCTGGGAGACATTTCAATTACGATATGTGACAGTTCGACATGCAAGGTACTGAACGTACACTGAATTGTCAATGGTCACTGACAATTGTCAAGTTGGAGAAATAGGCGATTGAATAACCAAGTTTTAGCGTGGTAGTATTTTTTTAAATTTTAATTTGTGTTCATTCCGTCGTCGAAAGCCTGAAACGCTAGATGAGGATGAAACTAACACCTTGGGGGCTATTCCGAACAAAATTCAAACTTCATATTGTACCGTCCCCCTCACTCTCCTATAAAATGACTGTTAGTGCGAGTGGAACGACACGAAACGAACTTTGAATTTATAACCTCGAAGTAGCCATCTGAGGTTGATTGCCCGGGGCCATTGTCAAAGTTGGCAGGAAACATGCGGCTGAGAAAATAAGAAAGTTGGAACGCGTTTAGAGGGTTCTTTAGGGTCCCGTGTGAGTCGGGGAGTTTTTTTTGCGATATTGTTAAAGCTAGAAAAAAAAATCAAGAATAGATATCTGAAACCGACGAGCATGTGAAAGCATTGATGAAAGTGGATGAAGCGAAAGAGGTACCTATATCAGGATCATAGCAAATGGAACGAAGTAGTCTTTGCCTACCCCGATGGAATAGAGGAGAGACGGTATGTATGTAGATGAGAGAGAGAGATAGAGAGAGATTTATCTAAGATACAGTTCATTTGGGGAAAAAAGAAAACATGCAGATCATAATTTTACACTTTTTCATTCGATACCGACACTTGTTTTTATATTCCTTGTCATAATAAAAATAAATCCCAATACCTACGTCCTGATTAACCAATTAGGGTGCGACCAAACCGCCGCGTATACGCAGTGACGTGTCGTATGCGTCACGTTTTCTCACCGTTTCTTCATACATTTTGTAGCGATTCCGTACCGTCACCGTTTTTTAAGCGGCAGCGTGGTCGCACCTTTATTACGTCGGAAAAGGTCCGACAGTTTCGAATCGATTCGCGATTCTTAATCATGGTGCGACGGGGGCCAAGGCGCGACGGGCACTGCGCGCGCGCGCGCTCTGTCCGCCCGGCTCCTCGCCGCACGGCGACAGCGAACTACTACCCTCATTTTCATATCGATACTATTCTCCCTCCGGGGTTGCGGGTGTCTATGGGCAGTGGTGATCGCTTACCATCAGGTGACCCACTTGCGTGCTTGGTCGCACCCTTATGGCGTAAATACCCCTTTAAGACAAAACGACAAATTGTAAATCCTTACTTTTTAAAATGTATCAAACCTTATTGTATACTCTAAGTATCAAACAATCCAAGCGACAAATGAAACACACCCACAGCCCGGCTCAACAATGAAAATTTGCTCACGGAACCCTCAACAACAACCACGATCACACTTAACTAATTTCACTTACACGCCTCTGTTGACTCAGGACCGTGTTTACTAATTTCTTAACAGATCAATGTGGGCGATCGGGGCTGAGATAATGTGGGTATGGGGATACTATACCTACTTCATTACATGACATTTGACGACCGGATGGCCTAGTGGTTAGAGAACCTGACTATGAAGCTTGAGGTCCCGGGTTCGATCCCCGGTCGGGGCAGATATTTGTATGAAAAATACTAATGTTTGTTCTCGAGTCTTGGATGTTTAACATTTATGTTTTTTTTTTTTAGTTTCTGTAAGGTTCGTGTATTTATATTGCCTTTGTTTTGTTTCAGTTCAGTGCTACAAAGTGCCTTAATTTGGATACATTGGAACTTTTGTAAGTATTACATGTGATTTCTTAAATATTCTTAATACATGTATTTAAGTATGTATTTATCTATATAAGTATGTTTATCCGTTGTCTAGTGCCCATATTACAAGCTTTGCTTAGTTTGGGACTAGGTCAATAGGTGTCAATTGCCCCAAGATATTTATTTATTTACATTATGGCTGTAGGCTATGACACAGTCGAGTACACTAAGTTAACTGACTACGTAGCTTGAGGTCCTGGGTTCGATCTTCGACATAGATAGATATGTATGTATGTGTAACTGTTTAATTGTACATAAATCAAATAAATTTTACAGGTAATAAGATACACAGATGTACAAAGGCGAACTTATCCCTCAAAGGGATCTCTTCCAGATATATTTTTATAACGAGGGCCGCTGCGGGGGCTGCGAGGAGTCAACCTCTAAAGCTGTTGTCCGAAACTTCATCATAAAGAACTACGCAATTTCTGGGATTTCTGGGATTTCGTCTGTCCTTCCATCCTCAACATCTTGATGGTTGGCGGTTAAGTACCGTGCGTTTTAAACGCAATTTCCTTCCTCGTACGACGAAGATCTGGAACCAACTTCCTGCTGCAACATTCCCTGAGCGGTACAATTTAGGGATCTTTAAAAAGCGAGCCTTCCTGTTCTTGAAAGGGTCGGCAACGCACCTGTGATTCCCCAAGTCTTGCAGGTGTCCATGGGCGATGGTGATTACTTTCCATCAGGTGACCCGTCTGCTCGTTTTCCCCCTCTAATATATATAAAAAAAATAGTTTATGTGTTATTCCAAACTATATTTTATCTGTGTCCGAAATACAATCCAGTCGTTCCAGCTAGGTAGGTACTCCAAAGTCCAAAATTCTAAGTTCGTATCGGACCGTCCCTTTCGCTCTTGTTTCGACCTATATTAGCGTGAGCGGGACACCTAGATACGAACTTTGAATTTCGGAGTAACCCCTCCTGGCGTGAAAAGTAACAAACATGACTCACAAACTTTCGCATTTATAATATTAGTAGGAACAGGAAGTAGGATACAATACAATACAATACTCTTTATTGAACACCACAAAACAATACAGAAACAAAGAAAAAAGTATAAAATAGGCGGTCCTATCGCTTAGTGGCGATACGGCAGTACTATTACTTCCAAGGGACTTCCATCCGTAATTTCTACGAGGAAAGCGTCTTCAATTATCAGCACGGCTAGGTACTTTGTGCTAGCCGTGCTGCGACGAAATCTATGAGAAAAACTATTCATAAATCAAACCAAACTTTTTACTTGACTGACAAAATTGACAACAAGAAACAACCACGTCAGATACGCTGTCATGACACTAGTTTGCCAAAATGTAAATAGCCGTGTAACAAGCTTTAAAACTTTCATAATGCACTACAAACCAAAGATATCGATGCCTAATTAAACAACAAGGAAGATGGGCTTAATTAATAGCAAAGTTATACAAGATCGCAAAGATGAAGCTACCAGTAACGACAGGTATATAAATCAGAAACAGATCTTTATGTTCTTTCGTATTCAATCAATGTTATACACATAAAAAAGCCTTGGGATAATGATTATCCCTAGATAAATTTGATTTTTTGACTCGTTAGTAATATGTCTATAATTGAAATGTCTAAAACAGTGTTTGATGAGCTTGATGAGTGTATTTAATGCTAAAAGACGTGGTAGCCTTATGGTTTGACCTATGGCCTCTCAAGCAGAGGGTCGTGGGTTCGAAACCCGGATTCACCTCTGAGTTTTTCGAAATTTTATGTTGCGAAAATACATTCGAAATTTACCATGAGCTTTTCGGTGAAGAAAAACATTCCACCTGCACACATCTGTGATGCAGTTCCCAATCTGCACTGGGCCCGCGTGGGAATACAGCCCAAGCCCTCTCATTCTGAGATGCCTGTGCCCAGCAGTGGGACGTATATAGGCTGGAGATGATGATTTAATAATAAATTAAATAGAACCACTCACAATCAATGTGACTAAGATCCAGATATAACCCAGAAGTAACCCCTGCAACGTCACAATCAACTCAAAAACTTTACCTCTTTAAAACATTAGTATAGACTAGCTATTGCTCGTGACTTTGTACGAAATTCCCTTATCTCATGGAAACTATGCGATCGAGGATAAAAACTACCCTATCTTCCTTGAACGGGTAATAACGGGTAACAAGGGTAACGGGGTAGACAGAGTATAGCAAGACCTTAAAGGCCAGCGTGGTTGTCGGCGTATAGGTGGAAAGGGGAATCAAAATAGTGATGGGTTGCTAGCCGCATCGCCCATAACATGATTCGTAAGATATTCACCCACTCCGTCGATGGGCACGGGAAGAGAAGCAACTGGTACCTTTTATGTTTCAACTTTGCTCCCAGACCAGTATGGAAGTAATTAAAACAACATAGGTATACCATTTTCATTCTTACCTGTCCTATTTGATAAACAAAATTCTAACCTCAATATGCAAATTTTTGTAAAGAATAAGGCGTATTATGTTATCAAATAAACCTGAGGTAAATTTTTGTACATAATTTTTCTGATATTTTATCTCCAGTTCCTTTATTTACGATGAAATAGTAAAAAAATAATAAAAATGAGACGTTTGGAGGTTAGAATTTTGTTTACCAAATAGGACAGGTAAGAATGAAAATGGTATACTGTTTATTTCATTACGGCTTACGTAACGTGGCATTATAGAAGCCTTCAACGTTGACATTTAATAACATCACAATTAACGTTTTTAAATCCTTAAAAGGTTTTCTGTGTTGTTTTCTATTTTCCACGCGATGTCGTAATAGCACTAGTCTGTCAACGGAATTAAGCGCTAACGTCGTTAGGTAAAAAGTAGAATAAAATCTGAAGATTTCGTGACCTGTCTAGGTTGCCCGCGATTCCGTTTGAGCAGAATTTTCTTGTCGCTATCCCGCGGGAACTATGCAATTCGCCGGGATAAAAACCATTGTATGTTCTTCCTGGGGACCAAAACTATTTGTACACAAAATTTTATGAAAATTAGTATGGTGGTTTAGGTGTGAAAGCCATTGACTTACGATAAACAACTAGACTCCCAATCGCAAACAAAAGTGCCCCAAGAAACGTCCGAGCGGCGTTGTCTATGTATTGTGTGTGTCAACACATCAACTTACACAGATAACATTAACATATTCGTTCAAATTAACATCTTATTTCGTGGCAGTAATGTTTAATGTCAATTGCATACGATCGTGAGAAGTAATAACACGACGCCACGCGCTGGAAACCTATCTGTCTCTTGTTCTCAAGCGTTTGAGATTACGGTGCGAAAGAGACATGTACATTGTTATCGAAGCGCGGTCGAAACACGACTGAACCAAAACTCTGCACAATAGACGCGTCGTGCAGACTTTTGCTTCCGACAGTTTTTGAGCGTGGTTGTGAGTCTTGTTTATCGTAAGTCAATGGTGAAAGCGTAACAAACACAGTTACTTTCGCATTTATATTATTAAGTAGGAATTAGTAAGACGTTGAAAAAAAGAAAGAAAGAAGACATTTATCCATTTTGCAAGACACAAAAATATAAGAGCATACACACAATTGCACAATTGCACGATGGTTGTAAAGAAAGGCAGAAAAGTAAGTGTTCTGTGTTCTTTACAAGTGAAAGTTAAAGTGCTTTATGTAATAAAACTAGTGTTTTTTTTCCAGCTTGCCCAACGTTAGATACATAACAATAGAAAAGCCAAAGTGGATAGTGTTTCGCAAAAAAGAGTAAGTATTTAACACACACAAATCACGTATATATAAGAGTCACGAGACCCAAAGGCCACGCCTAGCATGATTGTGGGCGTATAGATGGGAAGGGTAACAGAATAGACAGTGATGAGTTGCTAGCCGCATCGCCTATAACATGAGGGTGCGACCACACCGCCGCTTAAAAAACGGTGACGTTACGGAATCGCAACAAAATGTATGAAGAAACGGTAAGAAAACGTGACGCATACGACACGTCACTGCGTATACGCGGCGGTGTGGTCGCACCCTGATTCGTAAGATTATCGCCCATACCCTCGATGGGCCTCTACCATCTGCGCGGGAAGAGAAGCGACTGGTATATTCTGTTTTTTCTTTCCTTCCAGATTAGCACGGAACTCTCACACCTCAACATAACTACTAATACGTCAACTACTGTATATTCTCATGTTTTATCCACCTAATGTTACAATTGTTACGTCTTTTTCTAGAGTAAAAGCAATTCCCCACTACCCTGCCGGACGTCGAACGGCTTGTGCCTGCGGTAAGACGGAGCCCTGCAAAAAGAGAGTCACGCCAAGAGGAGTGACTATACATTACCCACAGAAGTAAGCAAGGCCCGTTTTAAATTTAACGCTGCCGCTACTGTCAGAATGGAGACTGTCAGGGGAAACGCTTTTGAGAAACGCTTGACAGACATTAGAGAGAGAGAGAGAGAGAGAGAGATTTCACCCATTCGATACACGTAGACTTAAAATATGAAGAAATACAATATACTTAAGAATAATTACCGATATATGGTGTAAAATGGGCCCCACTATCAGCATAAATTTGACAACACAATCTTTAGGCGTGCCTCACATTATGTTTATAAGTTTTCCAAAAAGTCAATGTGTTAGAAAATAATAGGTTGTCAAATGAATTCTTTGTCCAACGATGCGTTTGAGAAATGTTTCGCTGCTCTCTCGGCCCCCTTTGTCATCCCACCCCGCGCCCCTGTGCCGCGCAGGCGAGGACTCATTTAAGCTGTCGGTCTATAGCAACTTATCCATTCACAAAAAATCTAGGACGAAAAGGAACTCACAAATCATATTATTGGTTCTCAGGAGGAGAAGACTCAAGTTCAACGTCAGAAATACATGGAAATAATGAAATAAAGTAAGTACCTACAGTATCCGGCCATAAAGATTGTACATTGGTATTAGTTGTCTCGCTCTAACTTACGTGACGCCAATTGTCTCTTTCCAAAGATCGAAGTGTAATCTTTATGGCCGGATTCTGTAACTGTTCTATGGTTTTATGTATGGTTCTATGGTTTTATGGAATGATATTCCCCCCCCCCCCCCTATCCAAGGAGCGTCAAGTAGTTACACCTTCAAGCGCAAGCCTGAAGGATCACTTATTGACGCTCCAAAAATCCTTAATATAGTCCTCCAGCACTTTGTACAGTGATATGCCAGCTTGTTGTCTTAGAACAATATAGTCTTCCTTCCTTTTTGTTTTTTGTTTATTGTAAACTAAATTAAATTAATCTATTGTAAATTTATGTATTTTCTAGTAACACATAAGTCAGGTTCTGTCTATTTATTATATCTATTTATTACTTTACTTACGTAAAAGTTTATGGTTTATGTAGTATATTTTGCCTGTGTATCGTTTCTTGAGTCACAAACGGTTCTGGCTGAAAATCAGTGCTCCAGGTGTCTAACACCTCAGCGTAATGCTGAGCCAGCGACCGTTTCACTTTTGCGGAGACACACAACGCTGATGATCTAATTTTCATATCTGTGTTTTTTGTTTTTTTGTTTCTTTTCTATAAAATTGTGTGTATGCTCTTACATTTGTGTGTCTTGCAAAATGAATAAATAAATGTCTTCTTTCTTTCTTTCTTTCTAATTTTACGTTAATGGGACAGTCATGACGACCGGATAGCCTAGTGGTTTTTACCACTCTAGGCACTCATTAGAAGCTTGAGGTCCCAGCAGTGCCAGCGTTTTCTGCGCCCTGTGCTATAACTGCGCAGCAGTACTTATCAGGAGAAAAATAGTCCTGCCTGTTCTGGCCATCCAGAGTCTACCGGTGGCACCTATTTACGGCACTGAGTCCCAGTTTCGTTCCCGGTGGGGGCAGAGAATTAAGTACATAATTTAGAAAAATACGAATGCTATCTGGTCTTCGGTGTTTAGGAACTATTTAAGTATGTTTTGACTAGATGAGGAAGTGTCAATTATCATATTAAATGATCGATGTATTATTGTTTATCGATATCTACTTAATTGTTTCTAAGGGCAAAATGTCAGTATGATCTGATGCTTGTTTTAAATGCGTCACAACACAATTATATATTATTATTCTTACTAGTTTAAAACCGCATCAAAATCCGTTGCGTAGTTTTTAAGATCTAAGCATAAATGGGAATAGACAGACAGACAGACAGACAGACAGCGGAATGCGACTTTGTTTTATACTATGTAGTGATGTGTATGTTGTTTTTTTTTAGTGCCCATAAAACAAGCTTTGACTTGGGAATAGTTGGATTAGTTAAAATCGTCCTTCCCTTTTTTTAACCTTCTTTGCTGTTTTGTTACTAGAAATGAATCTTTTTTTTCTATAACCTCGTATAAGTTCTTTTAAATAAGAGCCTATTTCGCTGATTGATGGATTGTATGAAATACGTTGCCAATAATATAATTAGTTTCACACAAATTAACGTTTTGTTTCAGAAATGTGTCACGAGCGTTATCACTACTGCCATGAATAATGTATGTTGACCAAACAATGGATTATTTGCAATAAAATTTGTACGTCAAACTCAAAACAGTGTTTTATTTTGGTAAGTCTTTGGTAGTTTTTCTGTTCTTTAAACTACTGGTACTGGTGGTACTGGTGGCTGGTGGTGGCTGGTTGTTGGTTGGTGGTGGTGGGTACTGGTGGTGGCTGGTTGGTGGTTGGTGGTGTGTGGTGGAGGTGGTGGGTACTGGTGGTAATAAACTTTTTTCTTAATTTTAATTTTCTTTCTCTGGTAATAATTTTTTGTCGCATACAATCTGTTGCTGTGCAAACTTTCGGTGTTGCGGGTGACCATAGTGGTACACTTACCATCGGATGACTCACTTGTTTGCCTTCCTTGAACAACCGGACAATGGCGCGACTCATTTAACTAATACAGTCCTGTCTACCCCGTAAGGGATAAAGACGTGATTTATGTATGTTACATACTTAGAGCTCATAATTATTTTTTACAGAATAGTGTTTGCAAAAACTGACCTAAAGCTGATATTCTTTACTCTATAGATACAAAACCCCCAACCAAATCCCTACTAATTATTATAAACTAGCTGTTGCCAGCGACTTCGTCTGCAAAGAATTCGTTTATCGCTATCCCGCGGGAACTACGCAATTTTCCGGGATAAAAAGTAGCCTATGTGCTATTCCAGACTTTTTTCTATCTATGTACCAAATTTAATCCAGATCCGTTGGGCCGTTCTGGCGTGATTGAGTAACAAACAAACATCCATCCATCCATCCATCCATCCATCCATACTTTCGCATGTATAATATTAGTTAGATTAGATGCCAAAGTAACTCTGTTACCTTTTGACGCTTAAACCACTGGACCGATTTAGCTGAAGTTTGGTACACAGATAGTTTTAGTCTCGGGGAAGGATATGGGATAGTAAAGTTTATATCCCGGGAAATAGCATAGTTCTTGCAGGATAGCGATTAATTTTAAGAACGATTTTTGCTAATGATGATAAGATTCTTAAAGACGACATTTAATTTGCAAAAGTAAAATAATATTGACCATGATTCAGTTAATTTCAGGCCTGTAAATCTCCGGCTCGCGCAACCTCCCAACCTCTACCTGTGTATTTGTGAAGTAATTAAAGTTAGTCAAAAGCCCCTCGATTAACCAAATACGTTGCGTGCCTAAGACCTAATGAATTAGTTTAAATTAGTTTCGAACAAAGAAAGTGTTTTGGATTTTCCGAAGCGCTTAGTCAAATTGAATGACGGTGTAAACGCGTGTTTATATAGGGTTTTATTTAAAATTATTCCAGTACAATGTTTATCCTAAGGCCCAGTGTACCTTACAATATACAAAGTAACATTTAACTCAGACATAGATTGTTTGTACCATAGTCATTATTAATGCCCAGTGCCATTGATGTCCATGCACTTTTGCAGTCTGCTGTACAGTATGCCTAGTGTAAGTTTTCGGTTATAGAACACTTTTCGACCGCGTTTGCGTTAAAATATCAAATACTATGGGAACAGTTTGTTACCGTTTCGATCCGCATGTGGCGCTGTCAATTTTTCCACAGTAATTGAGACGTTTACGTGAACGCGTTCGAGACGCTTGTTCGTGTAAAAACTTACACTAGAGGCTCAGAAGTACATGAGCATTTTAATTGCATTTTCATTATTCAAAGACTGAATGCACATTAAAAAGAACATCACTCTCGCCTTCAAATTGATTGCATTCTATTTGTCTATACCATAAGAGCACCTGAAAAAAATATAAAAAAGCGACGGGTAGCACTCCGGGAGTGCCGGCAGAAGTGAAAACAGCAGCTTAGATTAGATTATACCTCCATGATGCTCAATACGGGTACTGTACTGGCCGCTTACAAAAAAAACGTATGTATCATCTATATTGACAGACCTCTAACAATGTGCTGATGCAAGGCTGATGCCCTAGTAATTTTGCTCCACGACTCAACAAAAAAAACACTTCAAAAATCGAACGCGATTCATTCGTATTTCAAAATAAGCTCTTACAGGATCTGACATCTTGGTACTTAAACTCTCCCTCCGTCTTACGCCTGACGCGAGTTTATCATTTTTTACCCATCCCAAAAAGTGTTCAACGCCGCTAAAGGAGTTTCCACTTCAAAAATATTAGTAAAAATCTTCACAAAAAACAAAATAAGTCTTGGTCTTCAAATACTTGTAAAGAAATTGTACTTTGTAATGTACTGTGGACGTTTAGGCCTTAATGTATTTGGGTTTGGGCCTTACGAGGTTATTGTGTAGGCCCTTCCATGCTGTTCGGGAGCAACAAATAATAGAATGTACCAGTTGCTTCTGTTTCAGCGCATATGGTATTAGGAATCATTGTTATAGGCTAAGCATGATATAAAATGACATGGATGACAATGCAAGTACAGTCAATAAAAAAGACAGTATTCAAAATGGAATTTTTAACATGACTGTCTTTACAATACAATACAAAATACTCTTTATTGAACACCACATCATATCAGTACAAAACAATACAGAAACAAAGAACAAAGTACACACTATTGGCGCCTATTGGCGGTCTTATCGCTTAGTAGCGGTCTCTTCCAGACAACCAATAAGTCAGAGAAATGACTTTTTGATGAGATTCGTAAATCAGTGATATGGACGAGAGGATGAATTCCCCCAAAATGAGTACGAGTCAGCCAATATTTCACAAATTGCGGTTAACACCTGACTCAATAAAAACATGTTAGCCCTAAGAAGATTACGAACCAAGTTCGGGTGTAAATCATTTTTCTATTAGATTCCATCGCTGCGTTAGAGCAACAAACCGACCGGAGGGAACAAAGAAGGCTTATGTATGTATATGTATGTATATAACTCTTTATTGCACATAAAAATTAAAAAATACAGAAGTACACAGAAAATAGTACAAAGGCGAACTTATTCCTAAGAAGGGATCTCTTCCAGCTAACCTGGTACAGAAAGGAATTGTTTACAAAAAGGCAAGCAGTAATATTATGCGCAAATCAAATAAGTAAGTCAATGTAATATTATTAATAACTAGCTTTTTCCCGCGACTTCGTCCGCGTATACTTCATTTATTGACAAATAGCTTTTGCCCGCGGCTTCGCTCGCGTGTACCAGGAGTATTTCAATCCCGTTTTTTTCCCGTTCCCGTAAGAATTTCGGGAAATGTTCTCTTAATGCTCCCTACCCTCCTAAAGGAACCCACTTGCCAAATTTCAGCTTTCTACGACCAATAAAACGAAAAATCCCGTTTTTTCCCGTTCCCGTGGGAATTTTGGAAATTCCTCTCTTAATGCTTCTCTACACTCTCCAAACAACCTAAATGCCGAATTTCAGTGTTCTACAACCAGTAAAACGAAAAGTCCCGTTTTCCCGTTCCCGTGGAAATTTCAGGAAATTGTCTCTTAGTGCTTCCCTACACTCATCAAGCAACCTACATGCCAAATTTCAGCTTTCTACGACCTGTAAAACGAAAAATCCCGTTTTTTCCCGTTCCCGTGGGAATTTTGGAAAGTCCTCTCTCAATGCTTCTCTACACTCCCCAAGCAACCTACATGTTGAATTTCAGCTTTCTACAACCAGTAAAATGAAAAGACCCGTTTTTCCCGTTCCCGTGGGAATTTCAGAAAATTGTCTCTTGGTGCTGCGCTACACTCATCAAGCAACCTACATGCCAAATTTCAGCTTTCTACGACCTGTAAAACAAAAAATCCCGTTTTTTCCCGTTCTCGTGGGAATTTTGGAAAGTCCTCTCTCAATGCTTCTCTACACTCCCCAAGCAACCTACATGTTGAATTTCAGCTTTCTACAACCAGTAAAATGAAAAGACCCGTTTTTCCCGTTCCCGTGGGAATTTCAGAAAATTGTCTCTTGGTGCTGCGCTACACTCATCAAGCAACCTACATGCCAAATTTCAGCTTTCTACGACCTGTAAAACAAAAAATCCCGTTTTTTCCCGTTCTCGTGGGAATTTTGGAAATTCCTCTCTTAATGCTCCTCTACACTCTCCAAACAACCTACATGCCAAATTTCAACTTTCTGCGACCAGCAGTATAACAAAAAATCCCGCTTTTTCCCCGGTAATTTCCATCTAAATTTTGGGAAATCCTTTTGTATAGTGCTCTCCTATACTCCCCAAGGAACGAAGGCCAAATTTCAGTTTTCTACGATAAATAAAACGAAAAATCGATCCCGTAGAACTGAATATAAATCCCGTTTTTTCCTTAGCCCGTTGGAATTTTCGAAAATCCTTAAAATTGTTTTTTACTATTATAATCACCTACTTCTATGCCAAATTTGAAGTCTAGTAATTATAGTTCAGGATTTCGTTGAACTGAATAGGTATAAATCCCGTTTTTTCCTTATCCCGTGAGAATTTCCAAAAATCCTGAAATTATTTTTTTAGTTTTGTAATCATCTCCTTGTGTACGAAATTTGAACAGTATATTTATTAAGTATAGTTACTTAGATAGGGTCACTCGCAATCGAATATAATAAATCCCGTTTTTTCCCGTTCCCGTGGAAATTTGTGTGTATGTGTGTGTGTGTGTGTGTGTGTGTTATTGTTTTCGTAATCAGCGACCCAATAAACCGTACAAACAATACTACCCACTATAATATAATAATAATAATACCCACGTTGATTTTCAGACTTTGTCACCCCTTATCCCCTTTTAGGGGTTGAATTTTCAAAAAACCTGAAACAGGTGTTTACTCATTTATCGTTAGGAATACTTATGTGAAGTTTCGAATAAAATAGTCTAACTAATCTTGTTTCCCCATACAAACTTTGGACCCCCATTTAACCCCTTTAGGGGTCGAATTTTGAAAAATCCTTTCTTAGTGCACCCCTAGACCTTATAAGGAACCTACGTGCCAAATTTGGAATCTCTAGAACCAGCGGTTTGGGCTGTGCGCTGATATGTCAGTCAGTCAGTCAGTCAGTCAGTCAGTCAGTCAGTCAGTCAGTCAGTCAGTCAGTTTCTTCTTTTATATATTTAGATAAATTGACAGCTAAAGTATAATATAAAATCATTATAAAATAATATCGTCGCTTCGGAGGTAAAGATACTAAAGCGACAATTGACCAACTTTACAGGAGAGCGATTTAAAGTTTTTTTTTAACGAAAAAAATTCATAACTCGTTTCCTTGTGAACACATTCTAGAATTTCTAAGACTGTATGAAAGCTAATTTAGCATACTATGAACTGAAGTCTATAATTTTGACCTAAGTACAATAGTTCAGGAGATAGGTGGCGCTTTAGTCATTCGTCTTCAACTTTTTGAGACAACACAATAAGGTAAAAGGACTAAACGTAAGAAGTGGTTTAATATGTCATAATTTCAGATGACTAACGGGATATTTATCTTAGTTTTTATATCTTCAATTTACTTAATGGCGCTAGTCAATTTCTTATCAAACTGTGTTTAATGCTTATTCACCAAAAATCAAACTATTTTACAATTGCATAATGCTTAAGCACTGATTAAATGATAATCATACAACATTACAAATACTTAGTAGACTTGCAAGTTGAATGTTTTGAAATACAATATACTAATGCCAAAAAACTAGTGCCAAATAGCCTTGGGGACAAGGCGATCCCAGTCAAAGGCTTGCCTTATCCTGGCATGCGGGGCTCTGCCAGGACAGACATTGATTCCCTGGCTGCTCGTGGGAACGAAATGGTTCAATTTATAAATAAAATTGATGTCCAGGATGGCGGCGACGAGGTTCGCAACCCGTCACGTCCCGTTCACTACGGGGGCGAGAAGTGGGCTAGGGAGAGCCGCTTCGCTACTTTGAATGTTAGAGGAGGAATGCAGGATAAAATAGACGAAGTGTGTCAGATGATGGATCATATTGATGTTTTGTGTGTGAATGAGACCAAGCGGAAAGGATGTGACACCATCGAACATGAACCCTACAGGCTATATTGGTCCGGTGCCAATCGAGGCTGTCAGGGAGTTGATGTCATACTTTCCGCAAGAGTGGCTGAGTAAGTGATTGAGTTTGAGTGTGTCCCATTTGAGTCCCAGGCTTGTCTGGGTAAGGCTGAAAGTTGGACTCGCTCGTATCTTCATTCTCGGTGTATACATATGCACCGACGGATGTCGGAGCGAGTGGGTCTATAAAAGACAAAACTGAAAGAGACAAGTTTTGGGATGGTGTGAGAGAAATTTTGAGTACGTAAATGCAAGGAGAACGAGAGGATTATCATGCTACGTGATTTTAATGGATGGGTGGATCGATGGGTAGGTAAAAAGCGTGACGGGTATGAAAGAGTGCTTGGTGAGATTGGGGATGAACGAGTGAATGAAAACGGGAAAAGTATACTTGAAGTGTGTTTGGAGTGGAATCTTTGTGTGACAAACACAATGTTTGCACATAAAAAAATCCATATGTACACAAGAGAAAATGGAAGTACGAAGAGTATGATTGATTTCGTGATCGTGGATGTAAGATTGAGAATGAAAGTCAGGGACACTCGCGCATACCGCGGAGTCGGCATCCATACAGACTGCCACCTGGTGATATGCCGAATTAGTGGTCTGTTCAAACGATGGCTGCACCGGGTCAAAGAACCCACTAAGTGTCCTAGAGCGAATAAAAGTAGAGAATCTGCAAGACGAGAATGTAAGAGAAAAGTAAAAGGATGAATTAAAGGATCGATTTCGGGATGTAGATGAGGTATGTGAGATAGAAAAGGTATGGACGGCATTTAAGGAAGGAGTTGTGAATGTTGCTACTAAAGTGTGCGGGGTGTGCAAAAGGTGAAAAGGGAGAAAGAAGAGGAACGTATAGATGGATGCTGAAATACAACAGATGATTTTAGAAAAGAAGAAGGCATGGTTGGATTGGTTAGCGAAAAAGGCTAATCGAAGAATGCAAAAGGTGACAGATGAAGAAGTATGTAAAGCGAAAGATCAATACAAAAGAGTGAAAGGATTAGTACAGACGACAAAGAAGAGGAAAGAACATAAAGATAGTTTTGATAGGAGGCTTGCTGATGACTTCCGGGCAAATATTAAGAAGTCTATAAAGACAGCCTGTGGCAAAAACACAGCCTCGAAGCTGAGTGAAATCAGAAGCCAGGATGGGAGTGTTATAAAAGGAGAATAGTGTGTGCTAAAAAGATGGAAATATTTTGAAAGTTTGTTTGAAAGAGCAGAAGAATCAGTCCAAGTACCAGCTCATGCCGGAGAGATGAAAGAAAGAAGTCAGGAAAATGATATAGGTATGGATGAAATTGTGAACGCTATGAAAAGAATGAAGTTAGGAAAGTCTGCGGAATATGATAGGGTGTTAGTCGAAATGCTGAGAGCCGGTGAAGGCGTGGTATTTACTAGTTAGTCAGTTGTGCCACCTTCTCAACTTGTGTTGGACGAACGGTCGGGTACCGGAGGATTGGTGTAAGGACGTGATTGTGCCGCTGTACAAGGGAAAAGGGGTCACAACTAGACTGCAAAAATTACCGCGGAATAAGCCTTCTCAGCGTCGTCGGCAAACTGTATGCGAAGATACTAATTGAAAGACTTATGAAAGAGACCGATAAGAAAATATGGGATGTACAAGCGGGTTTTAGAAGGCGAATGGGATGCACGGATCAAGTCTTTTTCTTGCGGCGTATACTATTATTTATTCTGTGATATAACCGAAAAGTATATGGCTAAAGGCCACAAAATATACAGCTTATTCGTTGACTTAGAGAAGGCTTATGACAGGGTGATGAGGAATGAGTCAGCGTTATCCATGCATGGGGTGAATAGTAATCTGATACGAGCACTAAAATCTCTCTATGAGGATTCTAGTGCTTGTGTGAGGATAAACGGGCGTACACTGAATGGTTTAGCATCGAAAAAGGTGTTAGACAAGGATGTGTTGCGTCATTGTGGCTGTTCAACCTATTCATGGAGTGACGTCACCGAAAGTCGGGTGGTCACTTAAACTACTATTTTGTTATTCTAAAAGAGTTATAAACTAAAAGTTACATAATTTATAATGCTACAATTATTATTATAACTTATTTACTATGTTTTACAAAATTTTGCTAACACGGCCATACTGGCTTGTGATTCGTTCCCGACCCACAACCCGCATGGCTGGTCAGTGGGTATCGCCATACATTACGCTTCATTTAATACTTAAAAGTATATATAAATCTTAATATCTAACACGTGCCTGAATGATTTGAAAGAGAATGACTGTGGATCAAGAATGAGTGAATTAACCATCCAAGTGTTGTTGGCATCGTCGGAGGAGGAGTTGCAAACGATGGCTAACATTTTATGTGGGGCATTGGAAAGGAAAGCTATGAAACTTAATGTAAGCAAGACGAAAATTATGGTGTTCGAAAAAGACGATGCTATGACAGAATGTGAGATCATGATTGCGGGTGAGAAAGTAGAACAGATAAAAGAGTTTGTATATCTGGGCTCGGCGTTTACGAAAGATGGAAAGTGTGAAAGTGATATTGAAAGGAGAGTGAATGCAGGAAACATGATCAAGGCGCGTCTGGCTGTTCACAGAGGGGTGGTCGTCCCAACACTAATGTACGGCAGCGATAGTTGGGTATGGCAAAAGAAGCATGAAAGGAAAAAGTGTCTTCTTTCTTTCTTTAAAGTAGAATAATGCAGCAGAAATGACAACGTTAAGAAGTATATGGAAGGGGTGACACTGAAAGACAGAATTACGAATAGTGTGATAAGGGAATGTGCTGGTGTGAAAGAAGATATAGTGACTAGGATAGAAAGAAGTATGCTGAGGTAGTTGGTTTAGTCACATAGAGAGGGGATGAAAGTAGACTAACTAAACAGATCTATATGGGGACTGTGAATGGTTGCGTTGGGAGGGGAAGGGCTAGACGGACGTTGCTGGATCAAACAGGAGACGTTTTGAAAAAATGACAGGTCAAGAGTACTCGGAACCGAAAAAGCATATATGAAGAGATTGATGAATGTAGATGAAGCGAAAGAGGTATGTCAAAATCGTAGCAAGTGGAACAAAGTAGTCTCTGCCTACCCCTATAGGAAAGAGGCGTGACTGTATATATGTTTGTATATCAGATCCTATTTCCGATCCATATAATTCTCACCATATAGTAATCACGATCACTTAGGTATTTCAAGTTTTGTCGCCAACATGCTCTATTATTTTATTGATATTAACAAAAGACGCGCGCGCAGCAACACGTTCAGTGGTTGGAACGGACTGACAGTAAGCGAGCGCGAGCGCGCACCACTCGCAACAATGCGAGGGGGAGGGGGACAGGAAAAGTGATAAAAAGCTCGCCGCAGCCGCGCATAGTATCCTTGGTAAAGTGATTGTAACTTAAATTCCTACGATTTAAGTCCAGATTGCTTTGGCATAATATCTACAATTTGTATGAAGATATCATTGTAATACGTTGAAAATACGTTGTAATAACGCTAATACACCACAAATTATGTTAACTGTTTTGTAACAAATACTCAAACGACTTAAATATATTCTTATCAGTTTAACCATAATACTAAAAGCATCCAAAACTTCAAAATATAACGGAACAATTAACTAAAGCGACGAAGAATCAAATTTCTTAATATGCACAAAGTACTAAAACGCCAAATGTATTTAACGGTGAAAAATAACAAATGACTTAACAATATACATGTTATAGAAACTAAAACAGGTAAAAGCACTAAAGAGAAAACACTCAATTTAAGCGTTGGATTAGTAATTAGTGTCCCAAATTTCACTGATTTTTCAGGGACTAAAGCGCCAAAAAAGTCCTCCGATCGTCCTGAAACCCAGATAGATCGACGCAGAAAAATTTGCTGATTCCGATGGTATATATAACTCAATTTGGCCCAAAGTGTCGCTTTAGTATCTTTACCTCCGAAGCGACGATATATAAACCCGATCCCGAGGAAACAATTCCCTAATTGCTTCCCAAATGAACCCCCAAAATTTATAGTTTTTTTTTTCTATTTTTTGTGTGAAAATCTTAATGCGGTTCACAGAATACATCTACTTACGACATTTCAACAGTATAGTTCTTACGGTTTCAGAAAAAAAGTGGCTGTGACAACTCCGGACAGACAGACATGACGAATCTATAAGGGTTCCGTTTTTTGCCATTTGGCTACGGAACCCTAAAAAGGTCGATGATTTTTTGCGTAGAAATGAGTGTGCATGCCGTCTCCAGTTGTTTGAATGCTCCAAGATCCATACCCATGTCACACCGTACGCGGGAGCTACATATTGCAGATTTTTATCTTTCATACGAGATTATAGGGCAAATTGGTTTTTGTGTTAGGTTGCGCTCATGTTTTTATTGGTTTTCTTTTACTTTCAGATAAAGTTCGATTAACCCCCGATGCAAAACGGGTGTTGTTATAAGTTTGTCATCGATGTCTGTGTGAGTCTGTCCGTCTGTGGCATCATAGTTCTCAAACGGATGGACCGATTTCGATGCCGTTTTACCAGTTTTCTTGCGGTGGTTCTTAGCGTTTAATAAGAGTCGGTCCAGCAGTTTTAAGAGTATCAGGGTCCTTACCATGATGTCTTAATGCGATTCAATACCGATTCAGTTTAGGTTCGCTCACTGTCAGATCCATATTAAAAGTAACAGCTAAAACCTGAGCTGAGTCAGAATTGAATCAAAAAGGCGTCATGGTAAGGCCCCAGGTCTTTTACAAAATGATGTAAGGTATCTCTCTCCAGCCTATATACGTCCCACTGCTGGGCACAGGCCTCCTCTCAGAATGAGAGGGCTGGGGCTATAGTTCCCACGCGGGTCCAGTGCGAATTGGGAACTTCACACACACCATTGAATTGCTTCGCAGTTGTGTGCAGGTTTTCCTCACGATGATTTCCTTCACCGAAAAGCTCATGGTAAATTTCAAATGAGATATCGCACATAAATTCCGAAAAACTCAGAGGTGCGAGCCCGGGATTCGAACCCGCGACCCTCTGCTTGAGAGGCCACAGGTCAAACCACTAGGCTACCACGGCAATGTAAGGTATATCCTACTAATATTACAAATGCAAAAGTTTGTGAGGATGTATGGAAGTTTGTTACTTTTTCACGCCAGTACGGCTAAACGGATCTGTAGGCTTATTGTCTAACTCGCTCGCAATCGCCATCGTGCTCATTTTGACAGTTCATGTATGGGCTGACAATTGGCATCGGAATCAGCTAGCTGTCACATTCATACAAGAACTGTCAAAATGAACACGATGGCGATTGCGAGCGAGTAAGACAATAAGCCTACTGGATGAAATTTGAAACAGAGATAGTTTATGGCCTATAATAACATATAGGCTACTTTTTATCCCGGAAAATTGCGTAGTTCCCGCGGGATATCGATAAACGAATCTTTTGCAGACGAAGTCGCGGGCGAGAGCTAGTTTGGCATAAAGTTGAATGATTAAGAGTTTTTTCTTAAATTGTGAGTCTTTTTTACGTTGACGAGTTTTTAAATATTTAATTAACATTTTAACTTGTATTGTGTTCGTTTGAAAGCGAGTGATTGTCTGATATTTACATTAATGATAGTAATTACATAACACGGAACGGCAATTTCAATTTTTGCCGAACTTAACTTTCTAGGAAAGTCTTGGAGTTTTCCCCCTTTTTTCTACAACTTTCTAGTAATTACCTACTCTTGTTTTACTTTTATATCAGGCGTGGTATAACAGTATGAACTGGAAGAAAGAAAGGAAGAAAGAAAAAAGTTTATTTATGACAATCACAACACATCAAATAAAAAAACAGTCATAAAACAGCAGATAAATAAAATAAATTGTCACAAAATGGTCTCAACTCAGCATTTGCTGGCCTTGCAGCCAGCGCTGGTCTTCCGTTGGGACCATAGGGTGATACATATATACAATACATTGATACATTGAAAAGAAAAGAATGATAAAACAGTTAAAATAAACATTAAAGAAAATAAAAAATAATCGGATATAATTTGATGATTTGAACTGTTTTTTTTTATACCTACTTACATAAAATAGGCTTACGTTCGACTTCAATCTCGCTTGATGGAAGGCAAAGATGAAGCCTAAGATGGTCCACGTTTGCCTTGGTGTCTAGAAGGTATGTGTTTTTGCCGAATTTGTACGGAACCCTCGGTGCGCAACCCCGACTCGCGCTTGACCGGTTTTTATTATTGTAATAACATTATTTTCCACCGTTTCTTCGCGAAATAAACGTGGCATTTCTATGAAACGTCTTTTCAAGGGTCTCGGCCAACACCCATTTCTGCGAATTTCCTAAACATTTTTCATGAAGGTATTTCCCTATTTGGTCCCGGATTTTGGTCCTGAAAAGGTCGGGGCGGTACTATTAGCATTATTAAATTAATATAAGCGGACGTTAATAAAAGAAGCGTTAATTAATGATAATTTACATACCTACCTACTTATAAAAAATCCAAGAAATGCGACAGCCAAAATGTCTACTAGTAAATGTTGAAGCTCAAATTTTGCAAATCTTCTTTACTTTGTGTTTATCTGCAACCGTAAAGTATTAAATTTTTTGAATTTGGACAAGATAAATCGGATATTTGATGGTTTTCCTCCAAATGGTTTTCGAATTGAAAGAGTCAAATTTATTGAAGTTACCCTATTTCTGTATGAAAATGTGGAATTTCCTAAAAATTTGAATAAAACAAATTGTGCCCGTTTTTTGTACCAAGAGCGTAAAGATTAACCCTATTATTCATAAACGCTCAATGGGCTTCTTCTAACTTAATAATCGTTTGCCTTTATCTATGAAAGGTAAATGTCAAAGTGACAGATAAGAACAAACGATTGCTATTTTAGCAGAAGCCTACAGAGCGTTTATGAATAAGGGGGTAACACGGCAAAGGGATCTGGTAAAAAAACTTGGCAGCATTATACCATGTAAAGTTTAAACAGGCTCATTCGTGGAGAGCAACAAGTTAATACTCCCTTTGAAGATATGAGGTAGGGTTGCCAGTAATTTTATTCGAAAATCCTGACACATTTTTGGCCAAATACTTAAAGAAGTTAAGTAACTAATTTGGTTATTCCCTTGAATTCAAGCTGAACGAGATCAACAGGGGCATTGATATTTTTTTTTTTTTTTGAAATGTGCCTATCTGTCATTGTTTCATCATCGTCATCATATCAGCCGAAAGACGTCCACTGCTGGACATAGGCCTCCCCCAAGGCTCTCCACTCGGACCGGTCCTGTGCCTTCCGCATCCACCGCGATCCCGCGATCCTGATCAGGTCGTCGCTCCATCTTGTTGGAGGCCTACCGACAGCTCGTCTCCCGGTCCGCGAACGCCATTCGAGAACCACACACACTGACACTGAGTCTGTTTACAGAACTATTATTACCTACCATAACGAAGGGGCAAGTTGCAGCAACTATCGTGTGTTCTCATAGAAAGTTTACTTTGGCAATTCCTCATACATACATAATACAAATCAAAATCACGTCCATATCTCTTACGGGGTAGACAGAGCATGGTAACATGACCCAAAGGCCTCGTTTAGCATGACCTATAAGTGGAAAAGTAAATTAAAATAGTGATTCATCCACGCGTAAAAATCCTAAGTGTCAGGGGAATTAGAACATCTAGCAACACTGAGGCATTTGATGCTTGCCAAAAAGCCGTGCGTAGAGTCAGTGGTCTGGAGCAAGATTTCTTGCTCCCCATTAATAATGTGGTACGGAAAAGCATTTTTTATCAACTCGAGTAAACAGAAGTTTGACATTTGTAACGCGTGTCGATTTTTGTGTGAAAGTGATAAATCTCGACCCGAGTGGCATAAGGTCTGATGTGAAAATCAGACCAAATTGACTTATTTAAATTACGGTTATAATGCGCTTTTTCTCTGTCTACCACACTGACACTTGTATTTCTATCTCTTTCCATTGATTGAGGAGATATTTAAATGCATAAGGTCTGATCTGACGACTTTTAGAAATTATAGAGACGCATCAGGACTAATTTTGACTACCTAACCTTTATGCATGGACTTCTCCAAGTTTTTTGTTTAACGTATTTCAACTTCAAGGTTTATGCTTCAAAATTTGTTTTCCTTCATGACTGGCGTTATGTCACTAAAAGCCTTGCAAAGGTTGATACAGCATAGGTACGTATCACTAGATACGACGTAATGCTTCAAATATTTTTAGCTGTTTAATTTTATACAGTAATTCGTATATTAGTTTGAGACCTTATGCCTGTAATAACGTTAACTTTTGAGAATAATTATGAGTAGTTAAGTGCAAATAGAACATGCCTTCAACCAGTTCAATAGCATTACGTATGAAGCATAGAGTCGGAAGTCGCTGTTTTCATAAAAAAATGCTGTATCGATATTATTTAAAACGCAAAAAGAAAATTAAATATATGAAAATATAGGTACAAGTAATCTTCCAAAGATGCAAAAAGTTTCGTGATCTATAATAATTCAATAATTATAAGCCGATTCATTTACCTATCAACTTTATTTCTGCTCTCCTGAAAAGTTAAGAAATCACACATCAGACCTTATGCTTATCGAGTCGAGAAATAAGAAGTGTCTATAATACATTTTTAGGGTTCAGGGGTCAGTTATATTGCTATCTCTTTTGCTCTTGATGCGTAACAAATTTTGCTAAAAAGTGACAGGGCGATCCGGAGCTCGAATTACGGATTTCAAAGTCGAGGTGCTGTACCTGAAAGGTAAACTCTTGACCCTATTCCTAAGACTCCACTGTCTGTCTGTCCCCAGGCTGTATCTCAGAAACCGTGACTGCAAGACAGTAAAAATTTTCACAAACAGAATATTTTTTACTTTTAGCATTTTACTTACTTATTTATTTATCTCTGTCTATGTAATAACCGATAAAAAATGACCTCATACTGCCTACATTTTGCTTAGGAAGCAGAGCTCTGCTAACACCCGATTTTATATTCACTTGCCGAATTTCTACGCAACCCTCGGTACGCAAGCCCCACTAGCACTTGGCTGGTTTTTTATTGATGTTCATTTTTCTAATGGCCGTAATTAAAAGCCGTGGTAGCTTCATGGCTCGGGCCTTGGGCCTCAAACAGAGGGTCGTCGGTTCTAATCCCGGGCTCGAGCCTCTGAGTTTACACTTTATGTGCTGTAATCTGTATTTTATGATTTTAAAAATTTGAATACTATTTGCATTACATAATTTAAAAAATAATTTTTAAAAAATTATATTCACTTGGGTTTTTTAGGGGATATGAAAAATTCTTGGGGGTAAAATTGGGTACTGGTTGGCAACACTGAAAAAAAACAACCGAATCGAGAACTTCCTCCTTTTTTTTGAAGTCTGTTAAAAAGGGCTTAAACTAAGCGACTAAGAAAACAAACTGCCAAATTCAAACGCCCGGGGTGCTAAACCCAATCAAACTAAACTAAAGCTAAACAACGCTAAACTAACTATAAACCGACTTAACAACAGTTTAGACCTTGGCCCACAATTAGGTCCGACGTTGACACGTCTCAAGGAAACAATTATTCAATAAAACAAGTTTATATTTGACCTCTCATTTACATAGGCGGAATGTACGGGTTGCCATTGCGTGCGGTGCCGCGGCGTTTAAAACCTGCGACTCGCGCACTGAGGGTTCCGTACAAACTGAGCAAGTTAATAGAAATCCAGTATGAGCAGAGCCCTGCTCCTGAACAAAATGTAGGCAGTGTGAGGTCATTTTGTATTGGTTTTTACATAAACAGACATAAAAATAGTGTTTTTAGTATTTGTTGTTATAGCGGCTACAGAAATACGCCTGGAAAATTTCAACTGTCTGGCTATCACGGTTCCTGAGATACAACCTGGTGACAGACAGACAGACGGACAGTGGATTCTTAGTAATAGGGTCCCGTTTTTACCCTTTGAGTACAGAACCCTAACAAAGACCGTGCGTCAGTCAGTCCACTACTAGGTTTGAAATTCAAAGTTCCTACGGTTCCTGGCAGATAATACATATGTATAAACATACATAAATCACGTATTTTTCCCTTACGGGTAGACAGAGCTTAAAGTGACAGTATTTAGGTTTCTCCGTTCCACTTATCCGCACATAATTATGCCTTTTGTCTTAGTAGTCTTGTTACCTTACATTAATAAATCATCAGTTCCGTCCGCGTCCATACTTGTTATCCGTATGTTTCGGCACCAACCCTTCAGTCCTTAGAGAACACGCCACATATCGATTCATCAGATTACGTCATACAGACGGACAACCTTTGAGTGTTTTTTCATAGCTATTATAATTTACTATGTTTATGTAGCCCATAATTCCTTGAGTTATTAAGTTATTACGAATGTTTGGGGATGGGGAAACGCTGAATTGAAGAAGCTAATTATAGCTCGTTTAACTATTCCATATATAAAAAAATCTGGAAGGTTCTGGACTCAACCCGTGCTAGACTGGAGACCGAGAACTGGCTTCAGGAATAGAGGCGGACCATTGGCTCGTTGGAGTGACGACATCGCCAGTATAGCAGGGAAATTGTGGAGAACAGCTCGAAATAGAAGAGAATGGCGTGCATTAGAGGTGGCCTATGTCCTGCAGTGGACGTAAAAGGGCTGAAAAAGAAGAAGAAGAAGAAGATATTAAAAATGCTAGTGGCCCGCTTAAGTTAAACTATACGTACAAAAAGAAAACTTCTAGTAAAAACACTATTTTAGAAAAACACTACTTTATTTCACCATACACTATCATCATTATCGGAGCTCTCTGGTATTAAGCACAATCCTCGATTTATCATTACAAAAAAATCTTGTCCGGACCGTTTCCCGTCAATATTCTCCCCGCGTTCATCTTGACAAATTGACATTTGACCGCCACCGGACCGTCAAATGGTGCGGAATGAACTGATCCGGGAAAAAACCGGACCGGGGCCGATTGGATTGTTTTGATAAAGAGGTAACATATTGCCCGGGTGTGCTTTATCTTTGGAGGAGGCTTCATGTTTCAGTTGACGGAGTAATGTGACTCTGGATTAGTTAGTATTTAATTTTTTACTGTGCATTTACCACTACATATTACCTCACTAGCTTCTGCCCGCGACTTCGTGCGCGTGGAATTAGCAATAGCCAAGTTTATCGCTGTCCCGCGAGAGCTATGCAATTTTCCTGTATAAAAAGTAGCCTGGATAGTAGGATGAAATTTGGCATAGACTTATAGTCTGGAATAAAGAAAGAAAGAAAGAAAGAAAGAAGACATTTATTCATTTTGCAAGACACACAAATATAAGAGCATACACACAATTTCATAGAAAAGAAACAACAAAAACAAAAAAAAAACACAGACATAAAAATTAGATCATCAGCGTTGTGTGTCTCCGCAAAAGTGAAACGGCCGAATAACACATAGGGTGAACACAAAATATTTACCTTGCTACTCCGCTTCTTACGTATAAGTAGCGGAGTAGCAAGGTAAATATTTTGTGTTCATTGAAATGGACCTCAGCAAAGTAACGCCTGATTCAATAAAATAACACATAGGGTTATTAAATAATAACACATTATGCCAAAAAATTGCTTAATTCCTGCGGGATAGCGATTAATGAATTCATTCTAGACGAAGTCACCGGCAACTGTTTAGTATTCTATGGATTAATAAAAAAATGTAATGGGAATACTGCACGAATATGAAATATTCCCTTGTTTTTCGAACATAACCAAGTTACTTAACTAAGTTAATTTAACTAAGTTAAGTTAAATAACTAAGTTACACATTACTAGGGCATTCAATGGTAAAATAAAGACTATTTCTAAAGTAAAACAAACAATGTTCACGGCTTAGGGTTGGCCCAAGGGCCACCCCGCCGTACGTAACCCTAAATTAATCCAAATTAAACCTAAACTATTAATCCAAATTAATCATCCGACTAGAAACCAAATAGAAACTACATAATTAATTCAACATTTCTTACATTAAGAGCGTTTATCCATACCGACCTGGCAACGTCGCATTCCTAGTGCTCTCCACGATCCCTTCACAGAAATTGAATAAAAACTTAAAATGTGGTCTATACAAGTTCATCGTTATTAGTGTATCAATGTGTCCAATGCAATAACTAATCGTGATGGACTTTTATTTTCGTATTAAAGGGATAAAATAATATAATAATATTATATTAAATCGTTTAATAAGAAAATAAAAGTCAATCAATTATTGCATTAGACACTAAAACAAAAAACAAAGTGCACTGCAGACACACATTTCAAACTTTCATTCAATTTCCGTGAAACAATCGCAAACCAAAAATGCGACGCCGCCAGCCCAATAGGAATAAGGGTGCGACCAAACCGCCGCGTATACGCAGTGACGTGCCGTATGCGTCACGTTTTCTCTCCGTTTCTTCATACATTTTGTTGCGATTCCGTATCGTCACCGTTTTTTAAGCGGCGGGTGTGATCACACCCTAAACCTTCTTAAGCAACAGAAATTAATTCTTCGCTATTAATTAAGTATAAGTAATTAGTACTCTGTTTTTTGAGATTCATCTTTAAATGTTTGGCATAGTTTAATAGTTTTTTATTTTTAATTCAGTCTTATTTAATGACTAATAATAATCAAATCACAACTTTCTTTTAGATGCTATTACTATGTTATCAAACTTGGTGATAATACGCTCTTTATCGCTAGTTTGAGCACCAAATTTTTTATTTGCGGGATCCGCGGATCCGCGCTTTAAAGGTGCGGGATCCAGCAGATTAATAAAAGCTGCGGGATTGCGCGGAAATGCGGGATCCCGCTTTGCGGGATTGCAATCTCTACATCCGACGTTGGTTTATCAGTGCTGGTAATGTAACTTGGTTAAGTATGAAGAACAAGCTGAAATATATTGTAATTTTGTTTTTATATGGGATATTTATATGAGAAGTGTGAATGGGTGCGTTGGGAGGGGAAGGCCTAGACGGACGTTCCGTGATCAAATTGAGGACGTTTTGGAAAAAGGCCAGGTCAAGAGTACCCGAAACCGACGAGCGTGTATGAAGCGAAAGAGGTAGGTATGTCAGGATCGTAACAAGTAGATCAAAGTAGTCTCCGCCTACCCCTATGGGAAAGAGGCGTGACGGTATGTATGTATGTGTTTTGTTTTTATAAAATTCTTCGCATAAGTAACACGACTCTACTTTAACATGTATGTACACCTTAAATGAGTGGAAATTATGTTAAACCTATTGACCTAGTACCAGATAAAATACCTCCTCCCAAGAAACGCAAGTCGATACTTTGTCGGGAGAACTTGATAACATACATATAGCGAGAACGATATTCCCGGAAATGTCTCCCGTTTACACCCAAGTCACCGTTTTCTGAGAAATTCTACTCAAATTTGCGCAATTAAAATCGAAATTTTCGTTGTAGCAAATGAAATTGATAAACTTTCGGGATGGATGGTAAATATTAAATTTCCGTAAGATTCCGATGTCATTAATTTTGAACATTAGTTTGATCAATAATTACAGACTGGTGAAGTCAAGTCGGTATTTACTTGACAAGCGTAGGCTTACGTAGATAGGTCTTTAATGACTTGGCTCCTATTTCACCGTTTCGACAGTTGTGTCTTCGCAGTAAATAGTTATTTGTGTCAGAAGGGAGCAAAATCATGTATTTACGGCGAGGGCGCTACATTGAATCCAGAATGTAGCGAAGGATTCTACAATAGAATCCTGAGCGTAGCAAGGGAATCTAAAGTAGAATCTAGAGCGTAATGAGGGATTCAAGTGCTAACGCCCAAGATGAAAATAATTTTGTTACTGAGTGGCTCATACAATTTTTCACACCGAGCATTAAAAAACTTAAAAAGAAGTCTAAATATAATTAGAGCTTGTAATAAAATACTTACAAAAGCCTTGAACAGAAAAGTTGCACTTTGATCCCTCTCGATAGGGTGCAAAGCTTACTTTTCTGAATGAGAGGTGTGAAAATAAATTTTATTCAATACACTGGCTGTAACTAGAGTCCTGTCACCCTTAAGCCTCAAGGGTACTTTCAATATCATTGTCAGGCCCGCAGGGTTCGTGGGCCCCTTATATTTTTGACTCGCACTGAATGCGTATAAATAACCGGAACATATCGATTTACCGGAACCGTGGCTGTACACGGGATAACAATGAGCGTTAACGCCGTGTGAAGCGAAGTTTTCTCTCACTCTGAACGGGATGCTAGTGCGTAAGAGAGGAATAGACGTTCGCTATAAGTTTCTGCGGGTGGGAGGACGTGTCAGGTTATTTATTCCGAGTCTGATACGATTACAGTTACGTACGCGGTCAAGTGTTTTATTTTAAGATTATTTTTAGTTTGGTTTTAAATTTTATTTGTTGGTATTTTGTATTTTTCTCTTCTCATTCAATGACTTTAAACTCGTTTAAACCGTGGTCCACCGTATTTCACTCCACTAACTGACCCAGTTTCAGCATTTACGCTTCCAAATGTATTGAAATCCCATCAATTCTGCAAACATATCGGATCGGGTCTTTACTGCAAATTCAGTTGACGATTGCTCGAAAACATCCAAAGCTATGGCTGCTTTAATTTTCGAAAAACGGTATAAATCCGCTTGTTCCACGTACGTAACTATTTTATATAACCAGGACATTCTAAGGTAAAATAAAGACTATTTCTAAATTAATCCAAATCAACCATCCTATACATTGGTATTACCAGTGCCGGTTAAGTGACTTGGTTATGTAAGGGGAACAAACTTTTAAATCATATCATTTTTAAATAAAGTTCTTCATCCTGTTTGTCTGCCTAAATAAAATAAATATCATGGAACAAATTACACCAATTATACGTACAAAAATCCACAAATCTATAGGCTTAGGGGTGGTTCATGGTCCAACCGTGCCGCACCTAAATCTAAATTAATCAAAATCAATCATCCTACATTGGTTTTACCAGTGCCGGTTACGTAACTTGGTTACGTAAGGGGAACAAGCTTTTAAATCATATCATTTTTAAATAAAGTTCTTCATCCTGTTTTTCCGTCTAAATAAAATAAATATCATGGAACAAATTACAATAACTAATACACACGTACACATATACATAAATCTATCCCTAACGAAACCGACGAGCATGTATGAAGAGATTGATGAATGTGAATGAAGCGAAAGAGGTATGTCAGGATCGTAGCAAGTGGAACAAAGTAGTCTCTGCCTACCCCTGTGGGAAAGAGGCGTGACGATATGTATGTATGTATGTATGTATCCCTAACGAGATAGACAGAGCCTAAGATAACAAGACCTAAAGAACACGCTTAGTATTTGTGGGCGTAGGTTAAAAGGGGAATGAAAATAGTGATGGGTTGCTAGCCGCAACGCCTATAAAATGATTCCTAAGATTATCGCCCATTCGATCAATGGGCTTGTTACCATCTGCGCGGGACGAGAAGCAACTGGTACATATTATTATGTTTTTTCTTTGGTGCATTGCAAATAAAGATTACTTACTTACTGTTTCGGAACGCGGCTTTACCTGTCTGTTGGAAGGTGAATATATCTTATCTGTAGCATGAGCATGGTTTATAGACTATGGTTGATTTGTTATTAATTGTTATTGTGATATTTCTGCAAATTAAGTAATGTGGTTATTACTAACAGAATTAAAAACTTCAGTGTTCAATCCAAGGTTTTATTTATAAACACTGAAACACTTACAATGGAAATTACCAATCAATCAATTATCCTAGTTTCAAACTAAGCAAAGCTGAAGAAGCATTATCATATTGTTCCTATACATTGTTTTTAATAACCACCATTGTTTTATCAAGTATTAAATTGTAGTGGAGCGGCATAAGAATATTTATAACACACTCACAAACTAAGCAAAGCTTGTACTTAAAAAAAAATAGATACATTTTAAAAACATCC
This sequence comes from Pandemis heparana, assembly GCA_963854515.1. Taxonomy (NCBI): domain Eukaryota; kingdom Metazoa; phylum Arthropoda; class Insecta; order Lepidoptera; family Tortricidae; genus Pandemis; species Pandemis heparana. The sequence goes on from OY978031.1 coordinate 5,401,578, forward strand.
ATGACTCGAGTACAAACAGTCACATTCATCATACCTACAAGTGTCTGCCGCTACCGATTCGGACCTCATAGTCAGGATCACTAACCATTAGGCTTTTATCCAGTCGACTGTCTATCGTGGCCCTATCTAGCGTGGTTTAATTTTTTTACTGTCCATTTTCTTCCGTCAATATCTCATGAAATATTGGTCCCAGAGAAAACATGTATACAATCTTTTTTGTAGAGAATTTTATGTACATTTTAGATTATTTTTTGCTTTGGGCCACCATTTACGAGTTATTAATGAAAAACTAAAAAAGGGACCTCCCCCCCCTCCAACCGTTAGCTCCACCCCTACCCATCAGTACTTTTAGTATATGGTTCAAAACACCATTCTCTACAACTATGCCGAAATTCGCTTATACACGAGTTTTTTCCCCTGAGACTCTGTTTTTGGGCTTCGTTGGATGGGCCATTATGCCAAGCAGTGGAACACTAATGAGACCACTACGAGAATTTGTGCATAACCAACTAAGTGCCAAGTGTCAGTTATCTATGATTCTCTCTCCATTTATTAGTTAGTATATATAGTCCTTCTCATCGGTTTCGACGACGGCGACCCCGACTAGGTACCAGAAAAATAAATATAAATTAAAATACAATAAAATATCAATTACACATACATACAACAATTATTTACAATTTTCTATTATGAGCCCTAATGTGGCTCGCTAGACCGAACTTAGTTTTAAATACCCTATTACAGGAAATGCAATAGAGCTGGCCATGTGAATTGTAGGCATAGTTGTAGGAAGGCTTAGGTCTTTCTTTTTGAGTTTGGCGTTTTAGGTCAAGCGATTTCAGCCGGTTTTCCTCAAATATACCCACAGATTTATATACTGTGGAGCGCCACATTGACCTATTCGAAGCGCTCTCCTCCCATGTCAATGGGTCAATAGCACAGGCGTTCAGATGTCTTTTGAGCACGTCTTTGTAGCGCAGATGCTGACCACCGTGCTTCCGTTTACCTTCTGCCATCTCAGAATAGAAGACAGTTTTAGGTAACCGGTGATCATCCATGCGGAGGACGTGCCCACACCACCTGAGCTGGCGATGCATGAGAAGAGCCTCCATACCATGCATTCCGGAGCGACGCAAAACCTCAGAATTAGAGATACGGTCCTGCCACTTGATCCCCAGGATAGATCTCAGGCACCTGAGGTGGTATGTGTCGAGTTTTTTTATATCTGTTTTGTAGAGGCACCATGTCTCAGCTCCATATAAAAGGACTGGCAGTATTAGCGCTTTGTAAACGCTAATTTTAGTCGCTAGCTTAAGATCATGGGACCTCCAGACACGATCCGTGAGACGTCCGAAATTGGCTGCACCGTTGGCGATTCGCGACGGTATCTCCGAAGCCAGTGTGTTGTCGTGTCGGATGTTGCTACCCAGATATTTAAAGTGCAGTACCTCCTCCAATGGACGCTGATGGATTAGTAAGTAACATCATCATAGATAACTGATACTTAAAATATCATGGTCTTAACTGAGTAGTGTAACTAGCCCCAAATCTATCATTTTGCCTTGAACTTTTTCTGCACCAACTAACCTAAATCAATTCTATCGCCAAACTTACCTCAATAGTGGCGTAATTGGCCGAGTATTTCTCCACATAAATAAATGTCCCCAAATTGCTTATTCTTGCTCTTTTTGTGGCAATTAGCAACATACGGGAGTTGGGAAACTGCGGAGACTTAGTTGCTCGTAAGTTTCTTACCTGTTATTACAAGTTGGTTGCTGTGGCTTCGTCTGCGGGATTGCTTGGCTGCTAAGATGTATCAGAGTTTGATTATTATAGGTATCCATAATTAGAGAACAAAATGGTCTCTGCCAACAGTATTTTTAGTAACTGTTGTCCCCGTATCTTCGTCCGCACAGATTATGTATTTTTATTGTGGCTACAACAAAAAATACTAAAATCAAAATAATAATAATAATTAAGGGGGCTCCCATACAACAGAGTAGTTGTTAGCGTTTTTTGCTGTATCTCATGTACCGTAATAGCAAGGAGGTTAAAATTTTAACAGATGTTTTATTTTTATTATCACAATAATATTAACAAATACCAAAAATAAAATAAAAATAATACCGATTTAAGGGGGGCTGTTGCGAATTATTTATTGTATTTATATTGTTTATGTTTTTATATACTTTTTAAATATGATTTTTACGTTATTATTTGCAAGTAGTAAAGGAGCAGTCAGTTTTGTTGGTGTTTTGCTTTACAATAAGTACTTAGATCCCTGCTCAACAATCATACATAATTATCCATACAGTCCTCATTTCGTACGCTACAAGGGCTTCCATACAACAAAAGTAATTTTTATACCGTTTTTTGCTCGATATTAATAATGGCTACACGTAGACGCTAGAAATAATTACAAATGATTAAGGTTATAATTTTCTGGTGCGGAACCCTTCGTGCGCGAGTCCGACTCGCACTTGGCCGGTTTTCTTTGATAACCATGCTTAAAACAATTCACGGTTAAGTACATTCGAAATATTGTAGACGGGATATGAACCGCGATTACCTTTAATGAGCTCCCGATATTTCGACGCAGTTGCATGCATCATACCTACCTATGTTTGGAATTGAATGGAAACTTATCTTATTTGAGCCTCTAGAAGCTAATAACCGCCGTTGTCAACTCAAGTACCTATCGCTAGATTCTTATAAAATAAGGACGGTACATTTTCTTGCCGAGTCTACAAACTTGAAGTCACCTAAGTAGGCTTGCGACTAGAAATTTAAAAATACCGCCGGCGGCAAAACTCCGCTGCAAAGTAAATCCTCGACTGTCAACGACAAGTTTGCCAAATCCCCGGGAGCACGGACACTTGTCACGATTTATCCTTTTCTCAAAGAACTTGGGGGAAATCTTAGTTCTCTTACGGATATGACATGTCCCTGTACCGCGAGGTAAGTAAATAACATTTTGTCGACAATTATTTTCTACGAAATGCAAACTGCGATTACAGCTCGTCTATAAAGTCGTGGCATTAGGGTGCGACCAAACCGCCGCGTATACGCAGTGACGTGTCGTATGCGTCACGTTTTCTCACCGTTTCTTCATATATTTTGTTGCGATTCCGTAACGTCACCGTTTTTTAAGCGGCGGTGTGGTCGCACCTTTAAAAAGTGGCAATACTGTAGTGTCGTCCCGTTTTCTTATACTTATAGATTAGAAAGGGACGACACTACAGTATCGCCACTTTTAAATGTCACGACTTTATAGACAAACTGTATCTTTGACGACCGCATAACCTAGTATTAGATAGTGATAGTCCCGGGTTCGAATCTCGGTAGGGGCAGGCATTTGTGTGATGAATACGAATGTTTGCGCCCGAGTCATGGATGTTGTATGCATTTAAGTATAAAGTTTTTTTTTATCTTTAACGAACGTCCGGTAAAATACCGCTTCTAAATCACCCATAGGGAAAATCCGTGTAACTGGCATTGGTTAATACCGCGTATCTAACAAAAGTAGCCAAATTGAGATTTCTCGCCAACGAAAGTAAAATCCAACCAGTTCAAACCAGTATAAAGCTGAGTATTGTGTAGACACGCAGTATTTACTAGTGCTAGTTACGTGGTTTTGCACTATGGGTGTTGTGTTGATACGCAGTATTTACCAGTGCTAGTTACGTGGTTTTGCACTATGGGTGTTGTGTTGATACGCAGTATTTACCAGTGCTAGTTACGTGGTTTTGCACTATGGGTGTTGTGTTGATACGCAGTATTTACCAGTGCTAGTTACGTGGTTTTCACTATGGGTGTTGTGTTGATACGCAGTATTTACCAGTGCTAGATACGCGGTATTGCATTATCCCCGACGAAATTCATTCTATCAGATTTGAAATCTTTGAACCAAACAAGATATTTACTGTTCTGATATTTATTTTATCGTCTCGTGGTACAGGGGCGTCGGAAAAATCCTTTCTCAGCCGCCAGACGATATTATCTGGCCCGCTGGTGACGTTCCGACAATTATTGTTAATAACACTTTAACACTTATTTCATGCTCTAATGAACTAATTCGTTTGACAGCTTTTGTTTAGCCAAGAAATAATGACTTCCTTACTCCTCCGCGTTTTGAGAATATCGTAAGTAATTTTTGGTGTTATTTTGACGTGATAGCGTCTTATAAATCGATGAACGCAGCCAGCACTCACGAAAAAGTATGACTCATTGTCACGTTCTGCGTGACGTCAGTGTGCAAGCGAGAGCGAGGAGCAAGCGATAGAGAGGCACGATCTTCTCGCGTGACGTCAGAGCTAGCAGTTCGAATATGTTACTTTATGACGTTATCACGTAAAACTATCATCCGTAAACCGACATGAATATAGATAATCGTTTTTTTTTCAATATTTTTAGATATTCCACGGAAAATAGTGTTGAGCTTAAATGCAACTTTATCACAGTGAGTTGTTTGATTGGTTCTTAATTAACACATCTTTAGAGATTGGAAGAGATTGATCGCTGGAGATTCGATGCGATATAGTTCCATATGGCTTAACATTTAAAAGACTTTGGTCGTGACTCTTCTTATTTTTTTGAATTTCAAACAGTTGGTTGATAAGTTTTTTACGGCTAAGATACTATTTTGGAGTGTTATGTAGATGAAGAACCCCTGAATACAGGAAAACGTTGGGATCACCTTTTTCAGTATAAATCTTGAACGTCATAGAAATAACCCAAACAAACCAATAAATATGGAGAACTATTCGTTTTATAACCCAAAAACAAAAACAACGCTCCAATTTTTTGCACTATAGAGTTGTTTTTGTGTTTCACCGGCTGCATCCACATGTTTGTCAATACGTAGTAAATATGACGCGGCAAACTTTAGTCTGCAGTCCAAATAGTCGTATTGCGTGAGTTATAGAGAGAATTTTAGATTGATTTTATTGGGTTTGTGAGTTATGAAAAAATAAAGGCTGGCAGGGTTTTGTTTCGAGCATTTTTAGGGCTCCGTACCCAAAGGGTAAAAACGGAACCCTTCTTTTTTATGTGAATAGGAAGGCAAACGAGCAAGTGGGTCACCTAATGGTAAGCGATCACCACCTGCCCATAGACACCCGCAACCCCGGAGGGATTGCAGATGCGTTGCCAACCTAGAGATCTTAGATGAAATGCCTCTTGTGCCCGTAATTTCCCCGGCTGTCTTACTCTAAACACCGGAACACAGCAGTGCAAGCACTGCTGCTTAGCGGCAGGATTGGCGAGTAAGATGGTGGTAGCGATCCGGACGGACCTTGCACAAGGCCCTACTACCCGCAAACTCTATTACTAAGACTCCACTGTCCGTCTGTCTGTCTGCCTGGCTATGACAGCAGTGTGTTAGATAAATAACACTGATCACCGGTATTCAAGATAATATTTCCAAGATACTAATACAACGCCTTTTCTAATACAACTACCGCGAGAATAGACCACGCAGGGATCTCTGTCTATGTCAGACGACGCTACAAGGCAACGTTCAGAAATGAGGCTAACACTAGACAGTTGAACTTCACATAATAATGTATTTTCATTGCCGCTATAATAACAGATACAAAAAATCTAACCCCCTTCTTCATAAACGCTCTAAAGGCTTCTGCTAACTTAGCAATCGTTTGTCCTTATCCGTGAAAGGTAAATGTCATAGTGATAGATAAGGACCAACGATTGCTAAGTTAGCAGAAGCCTACAGAGCGTTTATGATTATGAATAAGGGGGTAAGCATTTTGTCCGTCTTTCTATATAAGTAACCAATATAAAATGACCTTACACTGCCTTCATTCTGCTTAGGAGCAGAGCTTCTAACACCGGATTTTATTAACTTGCGGAATTGTACGGGACCCTGAATGGGAGAGTCCGACTCGCGCTTGGCCGGCTTTTTGTTTGCGCCGTGGTATTCGGCGGGCATCGGCCGAATGGGCCCATAACGGTTTAGCACTTACTTTATTGTTTTTGTAATATCGGCATAAAACAAGTGGCATCGCGTATTTAGAAAATGTTTTTAACCCCTGTCGCAAAAAGAGGGGTGTTATAAGTATGACGTCAATCTCTCTCTCTCTGTGTGTTTGTTTGTTGCATCGTAGCTCTCAAATAATGGACCGATTACGAAGCGATTTTTTCATTTGAAAGCCAGTTTATTTTGCAATGGTTCTTAGACATGTTCTAGCAGTTTGAAGACTATAAGCTCTTTTCTGATGTAAGGCATTTTTGTTGCTTGAGAGGTTTTTAATTTTAATACACACAGGACATTGCGCTTGAGATATTTCTAACGCTATGTCCTGTGTGTTACGGATAAATCGACAAACGTTAAACAATCATCTTGAATCAACCGTCGAACCTGTTGTGTACTTTTTAAATTTTCCCTAGTAATGTGAAAATGATTTTATCATCATCTCCGTCTAAAATACGTCCCATTACTGGGCACAGCCTTCCTCTCAGAACGAGAGGGCTTGGGCTACCACGGTTTCCTAGACTATTAAATGTGACAATAATATTAATTGTTCAATTCTACTATATTCTGTACTTTATTCTGTTCAAAATAAAAACATATCCTTACCAATAACGGGCAGGATCAGGTACAATCGATTGACTACCAACTAGGAAGAGATACTGCAGATACATTTTTCTGCTTTTTATTACCTTGCCGTATAGAGCCGCCATATTGGTTTTTGAACAAACAGGTGATAAATCTATCTTCGCCGTTTGACACTTCGTTAAAATTCTGCCCAGTCTCCGAATTTTCGCATTTTTTTTGGAATTGAAGAGAAAAAAATTCGTATTTTATTGAAACAACACATTTGAGACTTCATGCACTGATTCAAACGTGAAAAATTACTGTTGTGATGCATGTAAATAAATAAACAATCCATTAGTGTAAATAAGTCGCGATGAGAAATTTAACTTGTCAACACTTCGTCTATAATTCAATATTCAATCAGTGAAAGAACAGGAAATAAACAAGTACACAATAAGTCGATACTAAAAGCAAAGTACTAAAAGCGGAGTCAACGTTAGAAACTTTGAAAGTGCTGTTATGTGGTGCAGGGGAGAAACGCAAGCGGTATTCCGACCGCATCCTGTGTGTAACGAAACAAAACCAATAACATAGCTACTCCGCCAGCACGAGTAGTGTGGTGTGCGTAGTCGTGAATAGCAAATTGATTGGTCTGAGACTAAGGTCGATAGACACATTAGTAAATTTTTGTAACACACAGGATAAGGCGCTTGGGATGCTTTGCATACTTATTTGTTCAGTGTGAACAAGAGTTTTTTAAGTTCTCTTAATTTTCCATTGTACAAATAGTGATGTAAATTTTACTGAACGAATTAATAATCTAATCTGATCTAATCTAAAAGGTGATAGATTTATTTTGTTAATTAGCGACATCTAGTGATAAATTCTAAAGCTATTATTGAAGATTTTATAGTCTTAATTACAGCTTGATCCAGATCCGAATTTAAACTAATATTTTAAATTTAAACGGCTGTATGTATATTTTATGCTTGTACGTGGTAGTGTCAAGTTATTAGCTTCATTAAGCGTAAAGTTTCACCAAAACGTTATCAAAAGAATAATACGCAACACACTTGTTGCGGTGTATAAGCGCAAGCGATGCGGGATACTTATAACCAAATGGTGTACCTAATAAATTATTAGGTACGCCATTTGGCGTATTTTAGAAATCAATCATGCGTTACTTTGCGGAGGTCCATTGAACAAAAAATCTACGCCAGTGGTACAATAAAAGCACCCGATCGTTGTTCAGAGCTGTTGTGTCGAAAGTTCAAGTCGCCGTAATGATCGCCAACCTTCGATAGAAGATGGCACCAGAAGAAGAAGAAAATTGAACAAAAAATATTTACCTTGCTACTCTGCTACTCAACACACAACTCTGCACAATCCCCCGTTCCGCTTGCTTCCCTATTTTTTGTTCAATCATACACACAACACACTCAGAATCCCTCTCTTTGTGGCTCATTTTATAAGCAAAAATACCAAATGACTTTACATCTTTTTATCCCGATAATACGACCGTAAAACTGGCAATGTGGCTGAATTCAAAATTATTCTTCAGCCTACATACGTCTCACAGAGGTCACATGCGGCATCGGCCTCACAATTTTACACAAAAATCAAATTATTTCACATTTTCTTCGCTTAGTGTACGGAAATTGAGCAAAACCAGCGACTCGGCCGAAAATTTTCTCTTTTAAAAATTATAAGTCCATGAATTGTAACTTGGAGCACTGCCTTAAAAGTGGGTCAAGTTGGCTGAAAAGGTTTCAGCGTAGATTTAGCCCACGAGACTCTTGCGAGGAGTCGAGTGCTCGAAAAATATTCCACTTCGCATATAAAATGGACTAAGGTATTTTAAATCAGAGTTGACAGCCAAAAGGTAATTCTTTCATTGACGAACTAACTAATCATCACTACATAGTATAATATAAAACAAAGTCGCTTTCTCTGTCCCTATGTCCCTATGTATGCTTAAAGCTTTAAAACTACGTAACGGATTTTGATGCGGTTTTTTTAAATACATAGAGTAAATCAAGAGGAAGGTTTATATGTATAATATATGCATAATATAACGTGCGAAGCCGGGGCGGGTCGCTAGTAATGAATAAGAGTTACACTTTCGTTAGTATTTTTTCGTACCTACCCTTTGTTTATTTCAGAAAATAAATATACATTTTGAAACACAGACGTCTTCTAGGCAAACGTGTGGGCACGTATTTGAATATCGAAAATAAAAATATCAAAAGTTAAAAAGTCGACGGTCAAAATATCGAAAAACAGAATGTCGAACGATGATAAGGTCGAAATTCAAAATGTCGAAAGTTTATATACTCGAATGGTACAATTATCGAATGCTTAAATTTCGAAAATCTGAATATCGATAGCTAAATTATCGAAAATCAGAATATCGAACGATCATAAAGTCGAAAGTGTATATTATCGAATGGTACAATTATCGAATGCTTAAATATCGAAAATCAGAGTGTCGAACGATCATAAGGTCGAAATTCAAAATATCGAAATTATACTATGGAATATATCTGATGCAGTCGCCATCGAATATATCTGATGCACAGGCAACATAGGTTAGGTTAGGTTAGTATTGCGTCAAGGCGCGAAGCGCCTCAACTAGGCGGAATAGGAGCTCCGCGAAGCGGAGCTCCGTCGACTTTTCTCGTAGCTATTCAAAGTTATTTTTGTTAATCACACATTTTACTTTGTCATACGAAACATTTAGTCGTATGAGAATTGAATAGCTACGAGGAAAAGTCGACGGAGCTCCGCTTCGCGGAGCTCCTATTCCGCCTAGTTCAGGCGCTTCGCGCCTTGACGCAATACTAACCTAACCTAACCTACGATTGCCTGCGCTTTCTTGCAGATTTTGAAGATAGATATCTCAAGCTTTGGTTTATCGGCGCTAAACTATTTTAACCATTCGGCATTTGAGCTGTAGGAATGTAAGACGTCAATATAATAGCAGTAGATGTTAAGATCGTTCGCTATTTCAATTTTCGATATTTTATACGTTGGGTTTTTGATGGTAGATCTTTTGTGTTTCGATTTTAACATATATCGAGCATTCGATTGTAGATATTTTGAACTTTCGATATTTTAGCCGTTCGGTATTTGAATTTTAGGTATTTCAGACGTCGATATTATGATAGTAGATATTAAGATCGTTCGATATTTTAATTTTCGATATTTTGACCGTCGACTTTTTAACCTTAGATATTTTAAATTTCGATATTCAAATACGTGCCCAAACGTGTACCATCTTAGGCCTCATCTTCGCCTTCCATCAAGTGAGATTGAAGTCAAACGTAAGCGTATTGTTTCTATTTGCATTTGTCTGCTATATCTTCATGCAAAACCGTTAAATTAACGCTATTAACGAATACGCTTTCCCATAAGGAAGGATTAAAAAATGTAAGTTTAAAAAGAAGTTAAGTCTCCGTCACACAGAGGAAAGTGTTGTGTTTGTTACTTTGGTAAACTAAATCATTTTGTGTAGTTTCAGCAGCTCTCATAAAACCGTGTAAGTACTTATCTGCGAACTGTAACCGTAACTGTAGCATGTTACAGTAACCAAAAACCCTAGTGTGGTCGCTCACGAGCTATTTGGTTACGGTTACAGTACGCAAATGAATACCCGGCTCAACATGAAACAAGGAAACAATGTTTTTACTCAATATAACTTCTAAAGGAGACGGAAATGATCTGCGCTTCATATCAAACTTCTGCCGGAAATTGCGGAAGGCAATATGCAGCAATTTTAAATTCAAAATTCAAAGCTTTATTTTACAAACAGTCCGCTAAGAGTTCTTAATTTTACACGTCTGTTTTTTAAACTATCAGCGCATTCGGAAATACCATACCATGTAAGAAACTTGACAGTTCATAATAAAGTACATTAACATTGTAGTTAAATTCTATTTGACTAATAATATAAAGTCTTAACATGCATCATTTACAAATAAAAACCAACAAAAGTACTTTAAAAAAAAAACACAATATAATTTCCGTTCGAACGTTTTGGAAGTCAGTAGCGTGCAATTGATGCAGGGTAGGCAGCGGTAGGCAGTGGGAAGGTGACAACATAATTTCTGATCCCTCACGATGCCCAGGCTTGAAGCCTGGCAAGAGCTGAGCTGGGTAAGTTTCTGCATTTCACTTATTTGCTATCCAGCCTTCAATAAATCACCGAGTTAGGCTGTTATTAAAGCACAAATTATTATGTTTGAAAGGGACTTAACTAAAGTGCACCGAAAGCTCTTAGAACTTTCAAGGGTCCAAGTAAGCTCTTATGGCAGATACTATGTTTGTTAGACATTCAATTAAGAACATAGTTGCGTTGACTTTAAAATTTGATTTTGTCATTACTCCTACTCCTGAGTATTTGATGGGGAATTTCAGAAATAGGGTACAATACATTTTATTTCTTAGATTTTTTTGCACGGGTCTACTCAGAATTTTATATAGGGTAAAAAAGTGTCCCGAGGTCAGTTTTGTTACTTTTCATACATTAATTTTAAAGGTAACAAAACCGACACTAATTTTTGTAGAAAAAACTGGGGTCATTTTTTTACGACATTATAATCGATTGATCGATTGATTCTGAGCAGATCCATGCAAAAATGTCTAAAGTAGAAAAAAACATAATTGTACCCTATTTCTGAAATTCTGACACGATTTTTTTTTCTTTCGCGTTCCCGAGTAAAAAGGCCTTGACAGAAAAACTACACAGTGAAAAAGCAAGGTTTCTTTCAATTGTATCTGAGCAGGTTATTGGGTTAGATTCATTGAATACCCCTTTGATGATTCTCGGAATTTCGAATTTCGAATCACAGTCGACTAATGTTTTCATACTTTGATTTATGTTTAAAGTGAACCGCGTCAAAGGCGGGAATACATTTTGAATCGAAAATTGAAATTAATGTATAATCTTTGTAGGGGGTGTTCACTAACCAAACCACCCGCTGAAATATTCTGGAATAATTTTAAGAGACCCTGTATAAAAGAGAGAGAGAGAGAGAGAGAGAGAGAGAAAGAGAGAGAGAGAGATTTATTTACGTACATTCGATACACGTAGATTATATAAACGGAAAAATATAATGTACTTAAGAATAGTACCAATATGGTGTAAAATGGGCTCCACTTTGCATAATGTTGTGGCTTACCGCTGCTTGCTTAACCCTGTTATTCAGTGGGATCCAAATAAATCTAAAAACTGAACATACACTGTGACGACACGAACGCCAGCGGAAAGCACTTCACAAGGGTTCATAAGGGTTCCGCTTTTGCCGAATGAAGTACGGAGCCCTAAAAAATTAAACATTAAAAACTAATCAAAACTCAGGGTGTTCCTAAACTATAAAGAAACCAACAGGCCTTTAGTCCCGTAAAAACAAGGGGGGAAAGGAAATACATTTTCATTTGAAAAGAGAAAGGGGCTAAAGTTTCTACGGCAACCAAAACTTTGTTAAGAGGCTAATCTTAACAAAAACAAATGCTTTCGCGCAAATAAAACGGTGCCACGTTAAGTAAGCGAAATGTTTTAGTAGGTGCGAATTGCTTGCCAAGAATGCGGTTAAGTTTTATGAAGAAATTAACTTATTTATAATTCCAAATAATTGAGTGGACTATTGCGGTGAATGTCTATTCAACTGTTTTGAAATTATTGTGTTGAGCATAATGATGGTACTTTTTTTTTTAATGAGAAGCGAAAATTAATGATGGTTTTCAAAGACATCACTTTATTGATATTTTAACTTTTTTTCCTTCTTTGTTTTTTTCTATTTAACGTATTATTCTAATTAAAGATGGAAAACAATGATGAAAACAGTAGAAATGCAAACAGTCATTTGAAATTTGCTGGTTGATATGTACTGAAGAATATTCCAGTAGGTACCTAAGTACAGTCACCCAAATGGAACCCTATATAACCTATACAACCTTTTCACAATCAACGTCGGAGTACTTTGACACTGACAGACACAAATAATCAGCCGATCACTTATTGCGATAAGGTTATACAGTGGCCCAGGGTTTCATTTGGTTGACCGTACCTACCTAGTTGTGTTAGATTGATTGAAAAACTTTTTTTTTTTTAAGCCTTTTTTATCGTGGTTGAGGAATGTTTCCTTACGTTCAAAGTGTACGGTGTCAAATGTCTTAATTTTGAGTCAAAAATAACGTTAAAGAATTTTAACAGCTGTAAAGTTTTTGATCAAACTATTCAACCACCTATTGAAGTCCAGGGCCCTATTTTATAAAGACACAAGTAACAATTTACAAGTGGAAATCTCTTTCTGACCCTATGTGTTAGATAGAGACTTCCTTTATTTTGCACTTTGTTTACTATTTTAAGGCAACTTCAAGGTTATTTTTACAAAACAAAAACAAGGTACTAAACAAAAAGCCAATGACAGATGACCACTTTTTTTTATTATTATTATAATTGTTAAAACTGACAGGAATGAAAGTCAAAAGTGAAATTGCAATTATGTTAAAAAGAAATCGAATGTAAGTCAATAATCACATCATGTTTGTATTTCTATAGTTTTAATATGTTGTCATTTGACTATTTTTGTAACGGCAACATTGTGCCGGGTAGGTGGTGGGGGAAACGACTTGGTGCCAGGCTTTGGGTCGAAGCGTCAGAGGAAAGCGGGCTTTGGTGAAATTGTAAAAGGGGTGCGAGTCGGGTTACCTCCACGTGTGAACAAGAGCTGCGGTTCGTTTTCGGATCCGTCCGGGGGGAAGAGCAGTGCTTGGTCCGGTGCACCCTGGGCAACGGCTAATTTCCTGGCAGTATCTGAGGGATATCATTGACCGTTGGCTAAGAGCCCGACAGGGGGGAGGGGGGTCTTTGACCGTGTTACCGTACAACGTTGCCGACATTTTGTCACAAGATTTTATAATTAAATTTTTTAACCCTGACATTGGCGAAGTTGTCGTCGCTATAACGACTTGGAACGCCAGAAATAAAAGAAGAAGAAGAAGAAGAAGAAGAAGAAGAAGAAATTGTAAAGTCCTGTTACTGCACTCCCGTGTATTATTTAAATTTACCCTTCTTAACACTTTATAAAATAGGGCCCAGATTATATTTATACTCACTCATGAGCAAAAATAACGGATCGCTTCCAGTAGAAAGTTGTATGAAAAGTGACCCATTAATTTTGCCCTTCAGTATATTTTAAGACACCCTGTGTTTCTCATGCAACAAAATAATTCTTCCTACTCAGTGTGCCCTCATCCCCTATTGTTTTAAATAAAAGACTCCCACAAACTCCAAGTGATTGGTAGGATGACTTTATTTCAAATAGAAGGGATTTACTCGCCTATTTCTCTATCACAAGCAAAACGGCTTAAGTGGCGTCTCCGGTGTGGCACTTACGACATTTTACTGTGGTTTGTAATTGTTTGTTCAGGACTGAAGGGTACGGTGGGGAGTTTTGTAAAGTTCAGGGATATCGCTAATCGGCTCGGTGCATGCGTGTTAATATTTGGAGAGCGTTGTTTTGAAGTTTCTGTTGTCGGTTAGACAGTTTTGGGTGTATGATTAGTTTATTTTTATACGTCTGTTATATAAGACTTACCAGAATTTTATTGTTCCGGGTGTTTCGACTTCTATCTACTAATTTTACATTGGAATTTTTGATTCAAAATTTCAGGCTGGTACCAGTTGCTTCTCTTCCCGCGCAGTTGATAAGGGCCCATGGAGGGAATGGAAGAAAATCTTAGGAATCATGTTATAGGCGATGCGGCTAGCAATCCATCACTATTTTGATTCCCCTTTCCACCCATACGTTCACAATCATGTTAAACGTGGCATTTCGGTCTTTACCTTAGGCTCTGTCTACCCCGTAAGGGAAAAAGACGTGATTTACGTATGTATGTATGTTAAACTAGAGGCTCAAGTTTAATAGTAATCGAAACGCATGCCATTTCAAGTCTTTTTTTATATTCCGTGGTTGATACTATGTTAAAAAACTTATAATAAATTAGTGAGATAGGCATCATAACTGACCTTTCACACCTCGGGTTAAAATCGAATATTTTACAATCTTATCGGTAAAAATGAAATTATATCGATTAGTTGTGAAGCAAAACGGACGAGATCGCGATAACTTAAATTGATTATCATTGGAACTTGATAGTTTTAGAGTTAATGCCTGTTTAACTTTTAACTGATAATGAAAGTTAAAAATGAACTTTATCACTACAAACTTAAGGACGGTTCGTGAAACTAAAGGCGTAGTAAATAATTCGCTTTTGGAGTGTCAAAAAAAGTTCGATAACAAAGTTATATTTGCCGTCGGAGTTCTGAGTGTAAAATAATCTCGACTTTAAATTAAAGTCTTCAAGGTTTATTAAAATATTGGTGGTTCGAGATGGCTGCACAAAAACGTGATAAAATTTTATCGGGTACGAGTAATGGAGCGTTTAATGTTAAAAATTGGTTTTTAAACTGTTAACACTTATTACCTTTTTTGGATTATAACCGATACTTTGAAATATCGGGTCTGATTATTCTGATAAGGGTGTATAAATTCAAAAGGGTCCTTGGCACAACCATGGAATATAAATGGATCTAAATCAATGGAGATCTTAAATCATAGGAGATAGTAATGCCAAACAGTGCAGTTAGTTTTGATGTCAACTTGAGAATGGAAGAGTAACATTAAACTAAAAATTAATCCCCCCCCCCGCATTTATCGAATAATCCATACGTACATAGAAAAAGAACTCAATTTTATGCCAAAAGTACACACACACACACACACACACACACACAGAGAGAGAGAGACATCGACGTACATACGTATACATATAGATTATACGTATAACGTTACTTATTTTTAGGTTTAAGTAGTTTTAAGTTTTGCTACGCCCTAGTAGGGTCCATGTTTGTACTGGCTAGAATAATATGAACACCATGCCATGGTTGCAATAAATAAATGATTGATTGATTAACATATTGCATCCGGAGTTAAAAATGCTAAGCGCAGCGAGCGAGATTCTATCTCTCTCTTAAACACAAGCCTTACGCGTCAGAATGGGACGGCAAAGATATAACTTGTCTGCTTTAGAAGCGAAGCAAGTAATTAAATTAAATGTTAATGTATTGTCAATTCTTTATAATGTACGTAAGATATTGCAAATCCAATTTCTTAGCACGGACCCCGCAAGTTCATTACACGAAATAAGTAACAAAGGAACGCGAGAATTTATTCTGTTTTGTTAAATAAAGATTAAAACTGGCTAAATGTGAGTCGGGCGCGTATAAGGGGTTCCGTACCTACCACTGTTGTAATGGTCATTACTAATCTATACTAATACATATTATATCAAGAGGTCAAGTTTGCGAGTATGTGAAGTTGTAGGGGGTAATCTAACCCCCTTATTCATAAACGCACTATAGGCCTCAGCTAAGTTAGTAATCGTTTGTCCTTATCTGTGAAAGGTAAATGTCAAAGTGACAGATAAGGATAAACGATTACTAAGTTAACAGAGGCCTATAGTGCGTTTATGAATAAGGGGGTAAGGCTCCACTAAACCAATTTAGAATATTCTTTTGCTAATAGAAAGCCACATAATTTTTGCACCCGAACAAAGTCGTGGTCAACAGCTAGTGAAAGACTAAAATAATCAATTAATAATCATTTAGATTTTAATTTATATTGTGATTATTGCCTATTATTATAATTAAATGATTTACTTTAAATAATCAATTTGTTTTTTCTCTTTATTTATATACAGACACCCGTCTGTTTCTAGAGCGTACAGTAAGAAAAGATGGTCAATCTATTTCGCGCGCGACGCGACTCTTATGCGCTCTCATGCTAGACGTAGTTTCTGATTTTTATCGCAAACAGACAGACAGTCGCGGCGGAGGACTATTTTTACATTATACAGTGACATAGCACTTAGCGGAGTGCTGGTGTAATGGGTCCCATCGGTATCCACAGAATGCGGATCCCTAAATAGTGTTGAAGATAAAATCGAAGTAATTATCGATAAAGTGACTCCCACAAAGTAAATACCGGAGATATTCTATATAAAACATTAGTATTAGTGACAGTAAAGTATGTTTCTTATAGCTTTGCTGGGGTGTGGTGTGTTGAACATTAAACATTTCCTAATATGGCTCTGTGCAAATAAACGACATAAAGTATTAACAGCCTTATTCATAAAAAAATCCTTAATTGAGGTTTGTTCAATCTATTAGTTAACAGACTGATTAAGCTTATTTGACAGTAAGTTGTTAAAAAGTATGATGTATAAACGCTTGCTAACAGTCAGTTAGCTAATGAGCTGCTGATAGATGGCGTATACGCGTTATGTTGTCACCTTGACAAATCATAGACCAAAAATGGCCTTTTAATGAATTAAAAAAAAAAATACAGCAGAGTGGCAGCGAATTAGCGGGAAACTTCAGTCTAATACTACAGACGAGGCAGTTTGGATCTAGTTTCCTTTACCTTTCCCGGAGGGGATAAACTTAAAACAAAAAAACTGTCTTGCGTATGGTTTTGCTTTTGCCAAAATCAGCTGTTCACATTTGTGGCGGCCATTTTGTGAGTTAGCAGAGAGATAAAGTAGGGTCTACGGTCCGCTAACTTTCGGAAGACTTAACAGACCCTTGATGGACTGATTAGCGCTAATTGACGTTTATGATTCATGTTTTTTTGCAACGGTCCTATAGCGAGCTTATAGTGAGCCTCTAACTTTTTATGAATAAGGCTGTAAGTTAATCCTGACAACCAGGGCTCGAACTCATGTGACAAACCACTTTGCAATGTATGACACCCACACAATGTATGTATGTATTTGTAATTTTCAAACTCACTCGTTGTCCATCTCTAATCATAATACTCCTCTCATCCACTCAAAGGTTGACTGGAAGAGATCCCTTAAAGGGGTTTACATACATACATACATACAATCGTTTTAGTCGACCACTAATCGCCAATTTAAAGCGAAAACTCGTATTTATCAAAACCGATGATACACTATAAATCTGTGGTCGTCATTAAATTCGACCGTAACGTTTGTTTGTCGAAATGGTTTGGAAAATCTATCCTATAAAATTGAGTGCGGTCCCGTTACCTTACTAATGGTACGAAGAATTCACAAACTCACATTAGGTAGGTATTACTACATTATTACATACATTCATAGAGTCATACTACCGTCAGGCATCTTTCCTATAGGGGTACTTGCTACGATCCTGACATACCTCTTTCGCTTCATCCACATTCATCAATCTCTTCATACATGCTCGTCGGTTTCGGGTACCTTTTTCAAGTTCCCCAATTTGGCTACGCATGGAACGTACCAACTCATAAGAATAAATAGGAACATAACTCTGTTATTATTTATTCTTATGCCCAAATTCCCATATAAGTCTGATTAGTCAATCTTCTTCCATCCATCCTCTTTAAGTGACCAAACCAACTAAGCACAGTTATTCCTATCCTAGTCACTACAATATCTTCTTTCACACCAGCACGTTCCCTAGCGAATCGAAACTGAATCAGAATTGACTCGCATTAAGATGTCATGGTAAGGACCCTGTAATTATCTTCTATCTATGGCTCCATATTTCGACGGTCCCTACGTTAATCATCGAAAGTCAATTTCGGCACTTTTCATTAAGTACAGCGTTTTGAAGTTGGTTTAGAGTATAATTCTGAAAATATAAATATTATATTGACTTTATATATCCATAACAACTTAAAATGTAAGCACTTATCTTGCGGCATTTTTATTTTAAGGAAAACTATATTAGTTTTCTGGAAATTTGAGTTTCGATAGCATACGTCGTGATAAAGAGAATAACATGTATCGAAACTGCCACTTTCGATTCTTACTTCGATAGTAGTACCTACTTGGGTAGCTAACGTAACTGGTAGTGTCGATGATTAACGCCGCAAAAAATATAGTTGTTTTACCAGTTTCGATATAAACGCACAGTGTTTTAAGACACTTTTTCACTTTTTAGTATGAGTACTTTAATAAAATCAGTATTGATTTGTCAATATAATTGAAACCTTTATTCGGAAAAACAAATTTTACTCACGCTCGACACGGCTCGGGACTCGGATTGTTCGAGTTCACCGAGTCCTCTATTAAGTGAGTCGAGTCTACAAAATTAGGACTTCACAACTCTAGTCTTTTACAACACTATCCATAACTATTTCACGCAGCGATAAAAAAAAATAAACCAATTTCTTTTTAAAATAAACTCGAAAAGGAACTCATAGTAGCTCAAAAACGGCCAGTAGATGACCCGTGATTGGCAAGGAGAGCCTTTTGCGAGTAATTTAAAAGAGAGCCCATATATTTGAGAGGGGTTTAGTTTGTTCAGATGGGAAATAACTCCATGGACAAAGATGGATGGCTGGATTGATTTTAGGGTGATTCTAGTGGACTAGGACTTACAGTAGGAGGTCAAATTTAAATTAGTTTGTTAATGATGGTTTTTTGCGTAATGTAAGAAGGCGCTTTTAGGGTGCGAATACCGCCGCTTAAAAAACGGTGACGTTACGGAATCGCAACAAAATGTATGAAGAAACGGTGAGAAAACGTGACGCATACACGTCACTGCGTATACGCGGCGGTGTGGTCGCACCTTTAAGATCATTTTAGTACAGTGCTCAAATATGTTTGAACACGACCGTATTGTCAATCACGTAAGTGCATAATATTTTTGAAAATACATATATAGACAACTATTAAAAATGTGGTGGTGACTGTAATGTTATATAATGTTTAGGCTTCCGTACTTCAAATGGAAAAACTGAACCCTTATAGGATCACTTTATTGTCCGTCTGTCTCTCCATCTGACTGTATATAAAGACCCTTTTACTCAAGAACGCGTGGTATCAAACTGAAACTAGAATCGAATACCTAGATTTGTTATCTTTGGAGCAGCGACAATATCAAGCTCAGTCAAAAGATGCAGTCATTAGAAAATATTTTACATAGATTTCCGTTTTTGCCATGAAAGAGCAACAAAAATCCAAACATCCAAAATTACAAACTTTCGCCTTTATTATATTAGTAAGATAAGATTATTTATATGACATTTCCACTCTATAAAATTGTTTCCTCTATGTCGGTAAACAACTTCCCGATGAATAATTTTAACGTGTATCTACTGTGTTTTGCTGCATAGCGCCCCGATGCCTTCTGACTAATATTTACTTTGCCTCGTCAAAGCGCTGCAGCGGGTGAATAAATGATAGCTCGGATTTTGATTTTAATACCTTTCCCAGTGGTTACATTACAGATAAGTACATAAATTTGAATTGAAAATTATACCATCTATCGTATATTTTGTGACCTTACCTTTAATCTGTGCCTTTTCACACTTTCCGAAGCTTGGCAAGCGTTCAACAAACGCCAAGCTTTGATAACTTGTACATGCTTCGTAAGCGTATGTCACAAAAACCGGCACTTAACTGGAGTAGTGGCAAGCTTCTAAGCCCACGCAAGCCAAAAACTAAGTCTAAACATTTGAGCTTGTCAACGCTGGCCAAGACTTGGCAAGATGTCAAGCTCCTTCAAGCCCACGCAAGCCAAAAACCTTGACAAGGCACTTGAGCTTGACAGCACTGGCCAAGACTTGGCAAGATGTCAAGCTCCTCTAAGCCCACGCAAGACAAAAACCTCACCTAGACACTTGAGCTTGTCAACGCTGGCCAAGACTTGTCAAGATGTCAAGCTCCTACAAGCCCACTCAAGACAAAAACCTCGACTAGGCACTTGAGCTTGTCAACGCTGGCCAAGACTTGGCAAGATGTCAAGCTCCTACAAGCCCACTCAAGACAAAAACCTCGACTAGGCACTTGAGCTTGACAGCGCTAGCCAACGCTTGGCAAGATGACACAAGCTCCTACAAGGCCACGCAAGACAAAAACCTCGCCTCGACATTTGAGCTTGTCAACGCTGACCAAGACTTGGCAAGATGTCAAGCTCCTACAAGCCCACTCAAGACAAAAACCTCGACTAGGCACTTGAGCTTGACAGCGCTAGCCAACGCTTGGCAAGATGACACAAGCTCCTACAAGGCCACGCAAGACAAAAACCTCGCCTCGACATTTGAGCTTGTCAACGCTGACCAACGCTTGGCAAGACGACAAGCTCCTACAAACTCACGCATGCCAAAAACCTCGCCTCGACATTTGAGCTTGTCAACGCTGGCCAAGACTTGGCAAGATATCAAGCTCCTCTAAGCCCACGCAAGACAAAAACCTCGCCTAGACATTTGAGCTTGTCAACGCTGGCCAACGCTTGGCAAAATGACAAGCTTCTACAAACTCACGCATGCCAAAAACCTCGCTTATACAGCTAAGCAAGCTGCTTGGCAAGCGTGTAAAAGCGATTCTAAATCCGGAATCCTTGAGTGTATAACTAACACTACAAGGTTTTCTGCAAAGGGCATCAATTTCAAACTTAACGAGCATACGAGCAAAATTTCTAACGAAACATCTAAAATTTCAAAAGCAAACCGATCCCTTAAGGTAAATAAATGAAGCCAATGTAAGTAAACGGATAGCACGATAAACTCAGCAAAGAAATGGCAATAACAGAACAAAATGGCGAATGTAGAGATTTCCCGGGATAAGTCTCTATTCGGGAATTGTTCGAATCATAACGGGAAGATACCGCGACAGTGACAAACGCGATACGCCTCTGGAGGAAATATGGGAGAGTGAAAGGGACGGGAGGAAGCGGAAGCGGGGGAGAAAGAGGCGCGAGGAGCGGAGCTGAGGGATTAATAAAACGTGTGACTTAAATTATGCGGGTAGGCCCTTGCGTCTACTACTTGACTACGCATCTACAATGTGATTGCAAGTGAATGTGATTAATTACCATCAGCATGCTTGTTATAGCATTTTGACAGTTCATGTATGGGCTGACAATTGGCATCGGAATCAGCTAGCTGTCACATTCATACAAGAACAGTCAAAATGAACACGATGGCGATTGCTGAGATAAGCTAGCTGGTGTACAGATGACATGTAGACAATGCCCTGACCATGTGTGTATTAATTAGTCCGCAACATGTCGAGCGCTACTTGATTTTTATACTTCAGTAATGTTTTGATTACACAAAAGGAAATAATAAAGAAATTAAGAAATATCATGACGATAATAACTCATTTTTAGGGTTACGTACCCAAAGGCTTATAACGGTATCCTATTACTAAGACTCAACAGTCCGTCTGTCACCAGGCTGTATCTCATGAACCGTGATAGCTAGACAGTTTAAATATTAACAGATGATGCATTTCTGTTGCCGCTATAACAACAAATACTAAAATGATCTCACACTGCCAAATTTTGTATAGGAGGTTCTGCTAACACTGGTTAAATCCACTGATGAATTTCTAAGGATCCCTCGGTGCGCGAGTCTGGCTCGCACTTGACGGCTTTTTCGTCGGTCTGACGTTTAAATATTCGCCAGATCTGAGAAACGGTATCATATAGCCTCCTATAACTTGCACCACAAACGTAACGCATATGTTTGTAGAAAGTCTAATGTTTCAAAGAAAACTCCGGCAAACATGCGTAATTTGATACTATGCATTGAGATAAATAATGATATATGTACGAAATAAACCAAATGTACATAAAATTTTCTTCCCGCTCCTTGATGTTTGCAAAATATGCTCGTGTAGGTGTACGTATTGAGGTTCGAAATATACTAGCTTTTATACCCGTCTTGTGACACTGTTGTTATCAGTGATCTGGTATGTGAATGCCATCATCTCCAGCTTATATACGTCCAACTGCTGGGCACAGGCCTCCTCTCAGAATGAGAGAGCTGGGGCTTAGTTCCCACGCGTGCCCAGTGCGGATTGGAAACTTCACTCACAGTCATCATTGAATTGCTTCGCAGTTGTGTGCAGGTTTCCTCACGATGTTTTCATTCACCGAAAAGCTCATGAAAAATTTCAAATGAGATATCGCACATAAATTCCGAAAAACTCAGCAGTGCGAGTCTGGGATTCGAACCCACGACCCTCTGCTTGAGAGGCCACAGTTCAAACCACTAGGCTACCACGGCTTTTTGTATGCCATACTGAACGAGTAATATGGATACGCCGTTTATCCCCCGATACTAATAAAATGGGTTTCATGCTCGAGTTTTACACACTTCTTTTCACTTCTATTGCAAGGAAATTAAACAAACTTGTGAACATTCTATGTCGATTAATTTGTAAAATTTCAACCACACCACAACAAAGTCGGCTAGTTTTGACAAAAAATCAGTTTCCCGCCACAAAATTAGTCTTTTGTTTTTATTTTTCAGGTTGTGATGTTTGACTATACCTAGTCCTTCCTCCTTAATGCCAAGTTACAAAATAAATATACATTTTTTACGTACTTTTTTATGTAAGTACATAAATTTACGCTTATTAACCTAAAATTTATATTTAGATAACTAATTTCATATATAACTAATCTTATCTCATAAAAAACGTGTCTATTAAATGAAGGTGCATTGTAAAATGTGGCTGTAAAGCCAAGTTGCCTGAGCCTTAAAAAAAAGAAATAATTTTATGCACTAGAGGATAAAAAGCAATTTGTGCAGCATTCTCACGACACAAATGAACAACTTACGAGCATGAGAAGTGAAAATATTTTTTATCGAGGTTTGAACTTCAATTTTGTCCCTACTGATGTCACTACATAGTATAAAACAAAGTCGCTTTCTCTGTCCCTATGTCCCTATGTATGCTTAAATCTTTAAAACTACGCAACGGATTTTGATGCGGTTTTTTTTAATAGATAGAATGAATCAAGAGGAAGGTTTATATGTATAATACATGCATAATATACCGTGCGAAGCCGGGGCGGGTCGCTAGTACTATATAAAACTGAGGTTGATACATCATAGGCGATCTCCCCGTGGCCAGCGTAAAGTACGGTAATTGCCTGACTTGTGTTAGTCGCTGTCGGCGCGCGCAGAGGTCCTTATATGTCAAGTAACGGCAATAACGTTGCCATGTCCGAAAGGAGTTTTGTTCAGCTATAACGCGTCTATTAGTAATATGTCATTGCTACTCACTTCGTTTCACAGTACCGTAGGTACCATACTCGTACCATGACTATAAAACTGTCCTAGAGCATAAATTTTGAACCAAACACGCAAACGTACCAATCTTGACATTAGCAGATATACATTAATATTTCGTCCCTCACGCGGAATATTTCAAACAAAAGGTCCGGTCTATCTCCCGGGACCAGATATCTGTTCTCGTGCCTATGTCCAAATTATTCACGCCCGCTCACGACCATATTCCCTTGTGGTGTGGTCAGAGCTGACTGCTAAAGAGATCATAACGCGTGACAAAAAGTTAACAACACCCTTATTGCCTGAGTATTGTTTTCATGTGTGCTTCAAGAGAAGCAATACAGAAAAGAAAGAGTAGATTATCTTAATCTATAATTAAATTAAAAACAAAATAAGATCAGGTACATTTTTTTTGTCTTTCGAAATTTCCTTTCGCGTAGCGGGCGGTAAATTGCCAGTGTCGGCCCGGAGCGACATAAAGTATAATTAAACACGTTAAACTATTCAAAATAAGCATCACTTAGGAGTCGCTCTTCGCATAAAATCTATCATTCCATTAACTCTACCACGTCACCATTAACTAGATCCAACCACTCAAAATTCACCCCTAAATCAGTTGGCCCACGCGTTTGTCACCCGCCGCCATTTTGATCGTGATTTCCCACCAATCAGGCTCATTAACGTGTACGTTGTCTCTTTCTATTGTAGCGCCGTGCCGTGTTTAGGCACGTTTAGTGGGTAAGCGGATTTTGGATTGAGTGTTGCTTTGTGCTCGTTAAGAATGAAAACGTTCGTTTGTATTGGCACAAGGATAGTAATTAAGCGTTTTACAACCCGGAGCAAAGGGCGTTATAAGTTTAATGTCTGTCTGTCCGTGGCATCGGAGCTCCTAAACGGATAAAGGAATCGATTTAGATGCAGTTTTTCCCTTTATTTCATTAAGCGGAACACCTCTGGATCACCCACACTCCTATCAAAAGCAGCTAACTTCCCATCCAGCTTGTATTGTTTTACTTTCGGATTAGTTGATTTATTATTTACTCTAAGTCGAGTTTCTGGCCTAGTTGGAGCGAGGCACTGGTAATTTCCGGGTCTGAATTAGCGACGAACTGCTGCGTCAAGGTATTAAGAATTTATATGCAGTAAGCAGTTAATTTAACCTCTCGTTAATCGATTGATGAAGGGAAAGTGCGTTAAGAATGGTCCGTTATTGATCTGTTTACAATTTATTCTTTGAAGCTCTGGTTAATAATTTACTAGCTTCTGCCCGCGACTTCGTACGCATAGAACTAGACTTAAGAACTGATGTTGATAGTATATTCTGTAACAATTATTTATATTCCGATTCTAGGCAGTTATGACCTTTTACATTGTTTATCGCTATCCTGCAGGAACTATGCAATTTGCCAGAATGAATTGCAGCTTATGTTTTAATCTAAAGTACAAGCTACCTTCGTTCTAAATTTTATCCAAATCCGTTTAGTAGTTTTAGCGTGAAGATGGAACAAACATGCACACTCACATCGCCACAAACTTTCGCATTTTATAATATTAATAATAGGAATCTCTTGACCAACGTCTTAATAATAATTCTCGAATATTTCAGCTGGTAGATAGACAGAATAACCCTATAAGTGGTTCTTGGGATTTCTTAAGTGTGGTCGTCACATGTTTCCATACGTTAGTGGTCTTTAAAGTGGTACGGCGTTAGAAAAAATACGACTAAAAACCTTTTCGAGCCCAGGGCCGTAAAAAGCAATTTACCACCCGCTACACGAGCGGTTTCCACTTCCTGGCATTCCATAAGTTCATGAGATCTTCATTTTGCATTCTTTATTTCACCACCACGTAATATTACAGGGGTTTTCAATCAAACTCATCCAACCACCAGCTCACATATTCGAGATTTCTAAAACATCATCTGTCATATTATCATTATTAGCAGTGAGGGTAGATTAAGATTATGCATGTTGAGGGTAAGAGAAAATCAAATAATAAAAACCAGTCAGCTTGAACTTTGTGTTTGATTGTCGCGTTCCATACATTATAACAAGGCGCAGTCGGTAGGATACGAACCTACGCTCCCAATGGGAATCTGATTTCCAATCAGATTACCGAACGAAGACGTCGATTTATCAAAATTGACCTTTAACTACCGGATAGCATCATCGTGAATGGCATCTACTATTGTAAACGAGAGCTGTAATGAACGATAACGGTCCTGTAGGCTTATTGTCTAACTCGCTCGCAATCGCCATCGTGTTCATTTTGACAGTTCTTGTATGAATGTGACAGCTAGCTGATTCCGATGCCAACTGTCAGCCCATACGTGAACTGTCAAAATGAACACGATGGCGATTGCGAGCGAGTTAGACAATAAGCCTACTGGATCCTAGAGAAACTTAGAAGCATCATCATTATCATCATCAGCCTGAAGACGTCCCCCTGTTGAACAAAGGCCTCCCCCTTAGCACACTATAATGAACAACTCGCCACCTGCTTCCACCGGTTTCCCGCAGCTTTCACGATGTCGTCGATCCACCTAGTGGGACTGCCAACCACTGCGTCTTCGCCGTCGTCACCATTCGAGAACTTTTCTCCCCCAACGGTTGTCTGTTCTACGAGCGATGTGGGCCCATTGCCAATCAACGTAGGTACATATTCTTCGAGTTATGTCGGTAACTCTAGTTCTTCGGCGAATCTCCGTATTCCGGATTCTGTCGCGCAAAGAAACTCCGAGCATAGTTCTCTCCATAGCTCGTTGATAACTTGATAACCTTGATAACCCTTACTCATAGGCTTCTGCTAACTTAGCAATCGTTTGTCTTTATCTGTCACTTTGACATTTACCTTTCACAGATAAGGACAAACGATTACTAAGTTACGAAACAGAAGCCTATAGAGCGTTTATGAATAAGGGGGTTAGTGTGTACAACTCTCCACGCCGGAAGCACTGCTGCTTGGCGGCTGGATTAGATTGGACTAGAAAGTAGTGTTCCAGACAGACGACACGTACCTATCACCTACGTGGCCGATAATTTGATTTCTACCCATTTGTTGCGTTAATAAAATAGAGGCGATGAGATTTTCAACAAAACAATCACGCTCACCGAAAAAGCGAATAGTGAAAAATGTTTCTTTTTCAATTTCCGCGGTTTGTTTGAAGAGCCGAATTAAGCCTTCGCAATGTTGTCTTTTAATTATTTTCCGTGCTGTGAATATATACAGTGGCTTGGATTTTAAAAAAACATAATTAAGAAAATTGCTTAATTCTCCGTACGGGACATAATAATATTGGTTTGACCTATGGCCTCTCAAGCAGAGGATCGTGGGTTCGAGCCCGAGATCAATAAATAACATACGATATAAATCACGTCTCTATCCCCTACTGGGTAGATAGAGCCTTAAGTACCAAGACTTAAAAATACCACGTTTAGCATGATTGTGGGCGTGTAGGTGAAAAGGGTAATCAAAATAGTGATAGGTTGCTAGCCGCATTATTAATATAGACCTCCGTACCGTAACGCCCGCGACTAATTCAATCGATATTGTGATCATTTTTTTTCGAAATGGAAAGCAAACGAGCAAGTGGGTCACCTGATGGTAAGTGAGCACTCCATGTACACCTACAAACACTAGCCTATTCCCTCCGTGAGCTTTAACCATCTGCGCGGGAAAAAAAGCAACTGGTGCTAGTGGTAAAATTCCATGTTTTTTTTTCTCCCAGAACAGCACGGCCGATTTTTTTCCAATAAAATCCTTAGACATCATTGTCATGACCTTAGGAATAAAAATGCTATATTTATTTAAAGTAAGTACCTTAAAAAAGCAAGAAAGGAACAAACTGGGTTAATAAGGACACCGTTCCTTGTAAAAAGATACGTATTTGGATCTTTTGACGTTCCCAGAAAAATCCTAAAGGCGCACAAAATACGTCGAAAGTCTTAGGCCGTGGTACAAAGCAGAAACTTAAGTTTATATTTTGTTACCTAGCTTCTGCCCGCGACTTCATCCGCGTTGAAACAAGGTGCGACCACACCGCCGCTTAAAAAACGGTAACGTTACGGAAACGCAACAAAATGTATGAAGAAACGGTAAGAAAACGTGACGCATACGACACGTCACTGCGTATATGCGGCGGTTTGATCGCACCCTTAGACTTAC
Organism: Pandemis heparana; assembly: GCA_963854515.1. Classification (NCBI taxonomy): domain Eukaryota; kingdom Metazoa; phylum Arthropoda; class Insecta; order Lepidoptera; family Tortricidae; genus Pandemis; species Pandemis heparana. Next base: position 5,429,391 of record OY978031.1, read on the forward strand.
GAACTGATGTCGATGTATACTCTGCAATAATTATTTACGTTGCGACGCTAGGCAGCTACGACCTTTCACATGTTTATCGCTATCCCTAGGGAACTATGGATTTTTCCGGGATAAAAAGTAGCATAATTATGTTTTAATCTAGGGTACCAGCTATCTTCGTTCCAAATTTTATGCAAATCTGTCCAGTCATTACTGCGTGAAAAAGGAACAAACATAGACACTCACTCACTCACATCGTCACATCGTCACAAACTTTCGCATTTATAATACCTATTAGTGGGAAGTAGGACTAGCGACTCGCCCTGGCTTCGCACGGGTGCAATAAGTATTTCTCTACTTATATTATGCATGCATTATAAATAATAAACCTTCCTCTAGATTCAATCTTTAATTACATATAAAAAAAATCCGCATCAAAATCCGTTGCGTAGTTTTAAAGATCTAAGCATACATAGGGACAGACAGATAGCGGAAAGCGACTTTGTTTTATACTATGTAGTGACCATCCATAGCCTCAGCGTTTAGTAAAGTACAGTCCTACCTCCAAAAATGCCCTTCGGGTTTGTCTTGCTGCCTCACTCACTCTTATGGGTTTACAATATGCATATGCTTTTTTTATAATTTTAATGTCTAACGTACCTATCTAACTATGATGTTTCGACAAGCAACAGGATATTTGTATGCCTAGCATGCATTAATATTATCATAAGATTTTGTAATCTAAGTAACTAAGTCTAACAAATAAAAATAATAATTATTCTATTTAATGTAACTAATGCGTAAATTGCGTAATCCTGAGCCAGCGACCGTTTCACTTTTGCGAAGACACGCACAACGCTGATGATCTAATTTTCATGTCTGTGTTATTTGTTGTTTATTTTCTATAAAATTGTGTGTATGCTCTTATATTTGTATCTTGCAAAATAAATAAATTTCTTTTTCTTTCTATTTTATTCTATTCTCTGGGGAACACCCGAAACCCTCGGCATTCTAAAAGCTCACGCACGGTACGCTAAGGCGTACACTAAAGTAAGCGGAAAATTTTCGAATTCAAACCGCTGGTCGCCTGTCCCTTGCCCCACAGAGTAATGAAGTGGAAGCAGCTATTATGGAAATTGAAAATGGGTCTCATTTCGTTCCGTACGACAATTTTGATGTTTGTCGCTTTTCCCCGAATTCCATCTTCGGCTCTCAATTCAAAGGATTGTTGACTTAGACGGTTTCAATGAAAACGATTTTGCCGCCTCCTCTGATTTTTATTGCGGGATTCAGGAAATTAATTAACTTCTTATACAGCGACCGCTTAAGTGAGTCTTCGACCGCGCGGTGCGGGGGCGCGGGGTGGGAAGACCGCGGGGGCCGAGAGAGGTCCTGTGTCGTCCTACCCCGCGTCCCTGTGCCACGCGGGCGAGGACTTATGCGGTTGGTACCGTAGATGCCATAGTCATGTCACTGCTAAGGTATACAATGGTTTGCCATGTGAAATGAAGTGCCTACCGGATACTAAATTCTTGATTGCTCTAAAGAAGTACCTCATTGATCTGTGTCCATACGACCTCAATGAATATTTTGTATAATTCAATGTTCTTGTGTAAAGTATTGCATGAGTAGTTTTAAGTTTATGTTGTATCTCTTAAATTGCTACGCCGTAATGGTAAAATTGTGTTGAGACTTATTTATATTTGTAACACGCTTATGTATCACATACAATTTATTGCAAATAAAGAAACTGAACTGGACTGAAGGTCTATAGTTGTATTCAGGAACTAATAATGCGAGTACTAGTACTGTAAGTTTTGAGAGCGCAGAGGGATCGAAACGCGTGTGTTTTGTATGAGGGGGATAAGTTTGTTGGATTTATTTACATTTTTGCAATACAATACAATACTAATACTTTTTATTGAACGCCATAAATCAGTACAAAACAATACATAAACAAAGAACAAAGTAGATAATAGGCGGTCTTATCGCTTAATTGCTATTTCTACCAGACATCCAATAAGACTGAAAATAAGTAAGTAAGTCCTAGTTAGTAAATAATAATATTGGGCGAAAATCGTAGGAATCTGTTATAGGCGATGCGGCTAGCAACCCATCACTATTTTGATTCTCCTTTTTTACCTTATGCTTTTTTTTTAACTTTGTTTTAAGAAAATAAATATGTTATTCAAAATATAAGGATAATTTAAATTAATGTGTTTATAGTCAAATTATATAGCAGTAATGTCATAGCCTAATTATTATAATGTAATGACTCTTATTGAGTTTCTAATATCTATTGTTAACACCTTATGTAACCCTTTTTCAAGCAAAATAAAGTATTTGTATTTGTATTTGCTGTCTACTCCGTAAGGGATACAGTCGTTAGGTATTTATGTATGTACATTTGTGTCCATGCCTATTAATTTTATGAAATAAACAAAACACACACGACCTAAATTTAACCAACGGATTTTCTCTGAGGAAAATTTTCGTGAAATTCCTTAAGTTATGTCGCTGAGGTTTTTCCAATCTTTTCTCACAATGTGCGTGAAGGGTGGGGATTGTACGCCTACTTATCCGGCACTGCGTATATGCCTGTGTGGGTTCCACCTGTAATATCGATGTAGTGAAATGTTTAGATGTGTGTACTATATAACACTTTCAAATAATGGTTTAAAATCGTGTCTAAGTGCTCTATCTTTTGGACTGTATCAACACTATCAACACTTGACTTATACAGAAATACTCATGAGCCAGATAACAGGTCACTTTTCATACAATTTTGTATGAAAAGCGACTCTTTAGTTTTGCTCGTCAATATAATATAACTTGGTTATCACAGAATGTGTGTCACTATTAGCTGAAGCTACAGCCCGTGAGCTTCTAGATCGACATTTGGGTTTATCTTGCTGTCTCGCTCACTCTTATGGGTTTGATACTTGAAGGCCGATAGTAGGTACTTGAAACTCGAATGTCGTTGTAAGAACATACCGATTGTACAGACCTACTACAAATGTAAAATGAAAATAAATATTATTAAAGAGGCCACATAAGACGTGTTTTTTAGGGTTCCGTACCCAAAGAGTAAAAACGGAAACCCAATTCGTGAGGCTCCGCTATCCGTCCGTCCGTCTGTCACCAGGCTGTCATTAACCATGATAGACAATTGAAATTTTCACAGATGATGTATTTCAGTTGCCGCTATAACAAAACTTTTTTCATTCCATTCTAGCCTGAGCAAAGAAAAAACATAAAATGTACCAGGTTGATTCTCTTCCCACGCAGGAATCATGTAACAGACGCTGCGGCTAGCAACCCATCGCTATTTTGATTTCCCTTTCCACCTACGCCTACAATCTTGCTTCATATGGCCTCTAGGTCTTGTTACCCTGCGCTCAATATACCACGTAAGGGCTAAAGACGTGATTTATGTATAGATAATGTTTTATAAAAAATACTAGCTGTTGCCTGCGACTTCGTCTGCAAAGAATTCGTTTATCGCTATCCCGCGGGAACTACGCAATTTTCCGGGGCTGGCACAAGAGGTATTCGTGATTTATGTATGTACTAGGTGTTGCCTGCGATTTCGTCTGCAAAGAATTCGTTTATCGCTATCCCGCGGTTTCCCGGGATAAAAAGTAGCCTATGTGCTATTCCAGACTTTTCTTTATCTATGTGCCGAATTTCATCCAGATCCGTTGGGCCGTTCTGGCGTGATTGAGTAACAAACAAACATCCATCCATCCATCCATACTTTCGCATTTATAATTACTCGTATTATTAGTTAGAAGTTAGATTTGACAAGCCGAATCTACACTTAACTACATCTAAGTTCACAGCTCACACTTAAGTTTCTTCACGCGGACGTATAAAGCCGGCGCGCCCAAAACTTGACGTTAGCCTAAATCCGGAATTTAAACCGGCCGGGTTAGCCGGACGGTAAACCCGGATTGCCCGGGCCCGCTACAGGTGGCTTTTGTTCGGTTCTGAATTTTGACTGGCTTTTTATTTCACTCCACTTGCATTTAGGTTGGATCATTCTTGTCACTCGTTGTTATGTTCTCTGTCACTCCTTAAAAATTAGGTTTGTGTAGGTAGGTTTAAATTTGCCAAACTTGTATTTATGCGATAGTGTTAAGAGGCTGACAAGACCTAATTTTGTTGAAATTGATGTTACTTAAGCACTTTTTTAAGAAAAACTGTTTGTTTAGCACATCAAAAAAAAAATGTTAATATCCATCATATTTCAAAGACCGTGGATGGACTCGATACATAATTGAACGAAATCGGCTTGATATAAAATAATTGCAAAGATTAGTCTTAAAATCATCATTAAACGGTTCTATGTCTTTATTTTTTCGACGTATGAGTCTGCAATTAAAAACATAAAGTCAACATATTCATACCTAAACCGCTAATGAGTCATATTTCACAAATAATCCATACTTTTGTTATTTCTTATTATTTGTGTCTTATTTAACTAACCGAATCACTTGCTGAAATTATTTCGAAAGAAATCTTAGTCTGATGATTTTATAAAGATAAACCTTTAAAAACATTACAAGAACTACGATGGGCATCATCGTGTATGGAATCTATACTTCGTTTTATTTTAATAAGAAACAACAACACTATATATTGCGGCTCGTGAACTGTAATCTCTTTACAATTTGTACTAGAGTAACAATTGACGACACGCAAATAAAGTGACATTAAAAAAAATATTTTGCGGCTGCCAAACTATTACACTGTACTATTTGCTAGATAAGAAATAGTTGACCAGACGCAATATAATGTAATTGTGGTTCCTAATTCTAAAAAATCTAAGTACTGTACAGGCAAGTTTAGTGTGTGAAAACTTTCGGCTCAAGTAGCTATAGTTTTTAAAGTGAGAAAGTTAATACAAAGTCCGTGTTAAAGGTTAATGGGGCAGATAGTTTGTATTCTAAATGAGAGTCCTTTAATATTTTAACGCGTGATTAACTAATCAGGGGAAAACTAAGGGATCCGAGTCTAGTGACGGGATTGTGGTTTTTCGCGTCGCCTACTCTTTTAGGGTCGTGTTATGTTGGAGAGAGCGTGTTTAACTTTAGAAAGAAATATTTGTTAAGAATTGTATTTTGAAAACAAGCGTTTTGTAAGATCTTTTCATTCTTAACTGTCCTATTTGGTAAACAATATTCTAACCTCAATGTACAATACACAATTAGCTACGATTTGTAAAGAAGGTTTATTATATTATCAAATAAATCTGAGGCAATACTTTGTACATAATTTTGCTGATATTTTATCTCCAGTTCCTTCATTTATGGGAAAGTGGTCACTATTCGTACACTTTTTAGATTTTATTTTTTATTTAACTGTCAAATTTATCTAGTTTATGTACCTGAGTGTAAAGTTTATTACAAAAAGTCCAAAACTATTATGTCAAAACGTTCAAGGGTTATAGCCATTTTTTAACGATAAGGTATGTGTACGAATGGTGATCGCTTATCTCTACGGTGAAATAGTCAAAAAATAACAAAAATGAGACGTTTTGAAGTTAGAATTCTGTTTACCAAATAGGACAGGTAAGACAATGAAAAGACAATGTTATAATTTGACAAACAAAACTGAAAAAAATATTTCCAATTTTGACATTCAAAACTGGAAGGCTATTTATATACACTAACGTTATTATTAGCCCATAGTCTTACTAAAAGTGGCCTGCAGATAGGTCTTGTAACTTTAGGCTCTGTCTACGTAAAGACGTGATTCGTGTATGTACATAATAGTATACCTAATAATAAAATAATGCGTGAAAGGCAAAGTAAAAGCAAACGCAAACGAAAAGCGCTTTTTAGGCGTTTTCTCCTTGTTAAAAGTTTTAAGAACGCCTACCAAAGTTTCGTATCCTACCGACTGCGCCATGTTAGACAGATGTTTTGGGGTTTCTTGCCTCAAAAAGAAAAACCGGAACCCTTATAGGATTCCATTGTTGTCCGTCTGTCTTGCTCTTCTTCCCAAGAACACGTAGAGGTATAGCGTTGAATTTAATACCAAATACTTTGGTCTGCGGCCCCTAAGAGCGGTGAAAATACAAACCTCTAAAGTCAAATATACATTATGCAACTAATTTCGTTCAGCTAGCATTACTCTTCCGCGTTTAATTAATCACTTTTGAAGCGTTAGGTTATCGGCCGAGCAAAACAATATAATACACATTAATACTCTTTATTGAACACCACAAATCAGTACAAAACAATACAGAAACAAAGAAAAAAGTATACAATAGGCGGTGTTATCGCTTAATAGCGATCTCTACCAGACAATCATCAAGACAGAGAAATAAGTTGGAGACCTAAGTACCTCCTCACACGTAAAGAGAAAGATAAAGACAACATTTTGAAGGCACTAGTCGCTTTAAGTGAGATAAAGTTTATTTTAACCGTGTAAGGGTGCGACCACACCGCCGCTTAAAAAACGGTGACTTTACGGAATCGCAACAAAATGTATGAAGAAACGGTGAGAAAACGTGACGCATACGACACGTCACTGCGTATACGCGGCGGTTTGGTCGCACCCTAAATACTATTATTATACACCGCTCTTCGCCTGCCACTGTGTTGCCAGTCTCTCCGATCTGAGAACGCGGCTGCGGTCTGTTAATCTTTTAATGGAATTAACCCGCGCCAGACGATGTCACGAGCAAACTATTGCCAAGGACGGGATCGTGCCTGGATTAAGCATTTCAAAATTGTTAGGTAATAAGTACAGTCAGAATCAGTTAATAAGAAATGGAAGAGCCCAAAATATAAACACCTTCTTATTGTCTTGGTGATAGAGTCTCCTTCTTTTTTTATTATTAACTAGCGACCCGCCCCGGCTTCGCACGGGTGCGTGTTTCTGTCACTGGTTAGTGTTTCTCTACTATCTAACTAATATATTATAAATGCGAAAGTATGGATGGATGGATGGATGTTTGTTTGTAAGTCAATCACGCCCGAACGGCTCAACGGATCTGGATGAAATTCGGCACATAGATAGAGAAAAGTCTGGAATAGCACATAAGCTACTTTTTATCCCGGAAAATTGCGTAGTTCCCGCGGGATAGCGATAAACGAATTCTTTGCAGACGAAGTCGCTGGCAACAGCTAGTTAATATATTTTTTATATAGCCTATGTCACGCAGGGTGAATGTAGCTTTCCAATGGTGAAAGAAATTTTGAAATCGGCACAGTACTTTTTGAGTTTATTCATTACAAACATACACACAAAAATACAAATCTTTCCTCTTTATAATATTAGTATAGATAATTATGACCCCATCGATTGATGCGATGATTTCGCCAATGTCGAAGTAATAAATACAGTATTTAAAAAAATTGTGACAAAAATGTCGGCAACGTTGTACGGTAGAACACGGTCAAAAGACCCCCTCCCCCCTGTCAGGCTCTTAGCCAACGGATAATTATATCCCTCGAAGACCACCAGGTCCCAAAACCACTAACCAACCATTAACCGATCAATCATTAACCATTAACCGATGCCTAAGGTGCACCGGACCAAGCACTGCTCTTCCCCTCGGACGGATCCAAAAACGATCATACCACTGGCGTCACTTTGCGGAGTTCCATTTCAACGAACAAAAGACATTCAACTTACTTTATTCTACTACACGTGCAAGACCAAGCTTGTACGCAATAAACAGTCTGAGAATTAATCCCGGAAAATTTATTTTACTTTATCCTCTTTGATCTGGTTTCAACCGCTTTGCGCTACTCGCCAACATTTTTCTAGGATTAAAAATTATTCAATAAACTTTTTCAGGAAACATTTCCAATTTTCATTTACCCAGAAAAAACGGATAAAGTCACTTTGGCAATTAAAACATGTTTCGATAGTGGCAGACTAATCTGAAACCGAAACCGGAAAGTAATTTGAGTACGATTTCAAACAGAGACAGCGCATATTTTTGGAATTCACCTCCTCTTGATTTCAGGTTGTTTAAACTATACTTAAACTAGATACGTCGAAAATTAAAAAAAAAGCGACGGTTTGCACCCTGGGAGTGCCGGCAGACGTGAAAACAGCAGCTTAGATTAGATTTTAATGTTGTAATCTCCATGACGCTCGAGACGCGTACCGTACTGGCCGCTTAAAAAAAAAAGTACCTACCTACGTATTATCTATATTGACAGACCTCTAACACTTCTAATACTTCTGCTCAACAAAAAACACTTCAAAAATCGAACGCGATTCATTCATATTTCAAAATAAGCTCTTAGAGGATCTGATATCCTGGTACTTAAACTCTCCCTCCGTCTTGCGCCTGACGCGAGTAACCTTTTTTACCCATCCTAAAAAGCGCTCAGCGCCGCTAAAGAAGATTTCACTTCAAAAACTCGTCCCAGAACAGCCTGGAATCGAACCTTGTTCCTCATCATCCATAATGCATGATTAAATGCGTGGTGATCTAAGCAGAAACTAAAGCCGAATTTACATTTTACAACTAATTTCGTGCAACTAGCATTACACTTTACACTGCGGCGTTTGATTAATCACTTTTAAAGCGTTAGGTTATCGGCCGAGCAATGTACCTAATGCTAGTTGCACGAAAATATTTGCATAATTATAAATTTGGCTTAGCTGATGATTTTTTTGGAAACCGAAACCAAAACCGACAGTTTGGTCCGACACTGTTTCGATGCCGAATCCAATGATTTACTCCGCGGCTTCAAATGAAATGCAGGTGCAGTTAAAATTCAGTTTCAGTATGAGAGAATTAGCGATGAAAGTTTAGTGCAATGATCATCGGGATCGGGTCTAATAGTCAGTTAGAGCTATTTAGTTTAGGAAGCTGTGATTAGAGGTCCAAGCTTTGACGATATCAAATAGGGAATTAACCTCAGTAACACACATACATAAATCACGTCTTATCACGGGTTAGACAGAGCCTAAGGTAACTAAAGGCCACGTTTAGCAGGATTCTGTGTGTAGGTGGAAAGGAGACAAAATTGTGATGGGTTGCTAGCCGCATCGCTTATAACATGGTTTCTAAGGTTTTCGCCTATTGCCTATTAGGCTCTGACAATGTTCGGCATTCATCATCATCATCATGTCAGCCTACGTCCACTGCTGGACATAGGCCTCCCCCAAGGCTCTCCACTCGGACCGGTCTTGTGCCTTCCGCATCCACCGCCCAGTTCTGTTTAGTCTTACCCCCTTATTCATAATCGCTCTATAGGCTTCTGCTAACTTTTATTTTTTTATGTGAATAGGAAGGAAAACGAGCAAGTGGGTCACCTGATGGTAAGCGATCACCACTGCCCATAGACACCCACAACCCCGGAGGGATTGCAGATGCGTTGCCAACCTAGAGGACTTAGATGAAATGCCTCTTGTGCCCGTAATTTCCCCGGCTGTCTTACTCTCCACACCAGAACACAGCAGTGCAAGCACTGCTGCTTAGCGGCAGGATTAGCGAGTAAGATGGTGGTAGCGATCCGGACGGACCTTGCACAAGGCCCTACCACCCGCAAAACTTAACAATAATTTGTCCTTATCTGGTGAAAGGTAAATGTCAAAGTGACGATTCGTATCTTCCAAAATCCCGTAAGCCTAAACGATAATCATAATTTGCGAAACCGGCCAAGTGTGAATCTGACTCGCTCACCGAGGGTTCCGTACAAGTTCGGCAACTCTTGTGTTAAAAGAGAGATGCAAAACGTAGTAGGCAGTGTGAGGTCAGTTCATATTGGTTTATTAGCTGGATTATTAGATATATTAAAGTAAGATTTTTAGCATTTGTTGCTACAGCGGCAACATTATCTGTGAAAATTTCAACTGTCTAGCTATCACGGTTTATGAGATACAGCCTGGTGACAGACGGACTGTTGAGTCTTAGCAATAGGATCCCATTTTTTTAAGGAAACCTAAAAAGTGTAATGTGTAGGTACCTATTTTAAAAGGTGTCGGCGTTTCCGTTATAGCATCGTTATATCACATGCCAATCTCGTATAGTCCTGATTAGTTACCAAGTCACCTCTTTCACCCCCTCTTTCCCTCAAATAAGGTTGTAAGCACTTCCTCTTCCGCAATCACTAACTCTCCGTAAATTGTTGCGTTGCATAATTACTTCCTTTGTTACTTAATTATGGCGCTGAGCGAGGTTTTTAGCACAATAATGAGATGGAATAGACTGATTTATGTCCGCCGGTGCTTGGTGCTAAGTAGGTTGCGTCAGTGGCCATTTTATTATGGTGCTTTTTTGCGACTTCGTCTGTTCTTACGTGTTAATTCAGAACGCGCAATGGAGAATCAAATGAACATGGTTAGGCGTTTTACATACTACTGAACTTAGTTTTTTCTTTTTCTTTTAGTAATCCATCGCATCCATCGCTTAGTAATTGAAGTGAAAACTTTAGCGGCGCTGGGCACTTTTTGCGATGGGTAAAAATGTTTAAACTCGCGTCGTAAGACGGAGGGAGAGTTTATTTAAGTACCAGGATATCAGATCCTCTAAGAGCTTATATTGAAATATGAATGAATCGCATTCGATTTTTGAAGTGTTTCTTTGTTGAGCCGTGGAGCAAAAGTACAAGAGCATTAGCACATTGTTAGAGGTTTGTCATAATAACGTACGTTTTTTGTAAGCGGCCAGTACGGTACGCGTCTTGAGCGTTATTGAGGTTACAACATTAAAATCTAATCTAAGTTCATTTCACTTCTGCCGGCACTCCCGGAGTGCTACCCTTCGCTTTTTTCTTTGCTCCCAAATCAGCACGGTATAAATAGATAATAATATTTTATATTGCTGCCTCAGTGCTGCTCATAATTGAAGGTATTCAATAAGGAATAGTTTGATAAGGGAACGTGCTGGTGTGAATGAAGATATAGTGACTAGGATAGAAAAGAGTATGCTTAGTTGGTTTGGTCACGTAGAGAGGATGGATGAAAGAAGATTAGCTAAACAGATTTATATGGGGAGTGTGAATGGGTGCGTTGAGAGAGGGGAAGGTGATCAAATTGGGGACGTTTTGGAAAAAGTTCAGGTCAAGAGTACCCGAAACCGATGAGCATGTTTGAAGAGATTGATGAATGGGGATGAAGCGAAAGAGGTATGTCAGGATCGTAGCAAGTGGAACAAAGTAGTCTCTGCCTACCCCTGTGGGAAAGAGGCGTGACTGTATGTATGTATTCACTTAACATTAGGTGATTCATTTGTTTGTTGCCCACTGTCATAACAATACTGTGTGCTATTAAACTGTAGAACAACAACGCTTGGTTAGTGCAATTGATAAAATTGACAAAAGTTTTTCCTCATTTTTTAACAAAATCCAATTTTGCAAAAAGTTCCGACATCCAAACAAAACATATTTCGTCATGAAATATTGGGCTTGTTGCTTTATCCGAAACTTTACTTTAACCGCACACGTTGGAGTCTAAAATGGCTTGGAGCTACCAAAATCATTGTGAAGCAGAGATAACAAAGGGGAAATTTACATAGAAATAAACACAGGATGATTTCATACGATTTATGGGCGAGTTTCTGAACACCCTTTGTTCGGATCAAACTAACTAATGATTGTGAGACATTTCAATGCCTGTATAGCGTTATTTCGTTCGCGTCTGTTACACTTTTGATTTTGGGTAATGGTTTAATTTGACTAAATGGTTGACGGTTTATTGAGTTGCTGAACCGTTCATCCATTTCAAAATACTCGTATGCATATTTGTTAGCTATGTAGTTTTACCGTGCTTAATGCATTCACTGCCACCGACGTATACCTATATGCGTTATCGTGATTTTCGTCCAGTCCCGCTGTCATAGTTTAACAGGCATTAGAACGCACATGCATATGTGCGCATGTTTGACATTATATTAAACTAGCTGTTGCATGCGACTTCGTCTGAAAAGAATTCGTTTATCGCTATCCCGCGGAAATTTTCCGGGATAAAAAGTAGCCTATGTGCTATACCAGACTTTTCTCTATCTATGTGCCGAATTTCATCCAGATTCGTTGGGCCGTTCTGGCGTGATTGAGTAACAAACAAATATCCATCCATCCATCCATACTTTCGCATTTATAATATTAGTTAGATTAGATTAGATTAAACCCTATCTTGATTATTATTTTTTGTTCATAAGCAGTGACGATCCCAGCGGAGAATTAATTTAATTGTTTTATTATTCAGAATCAGAATCATTTATTGTTTAACTGTGTAGGTAGTATTGTTTTTAATTTTGTAATTTTTGTAACACCTATGAAAATTTTACTATTTAAGTTTATTTAATTTTATTTAACTACCCTTGACGATTTCAATCTCAATTCTCCTAATTTGACATTCTACAATTTATGATGTATTTTTTATTGATTGAATAAAATAATCTAATCCAATCTCTGTCCATCGAAAGCGAGCGCAGCCACGGAATAAACTTACCTTCTGCTTCAAGTGCCTCAACTGCCTCATACAAACTGACAAATAGCCCACGTATGTTAACAATTCCCTGCCTCAGAGTGCTTAAGTAAGAGTTGCGAGGCATTATTCATACGTACGGTTAGCAGCCGCGAGCGCCCATGCTGACTCTACGCTGACGTGACGCGAATATTGATAGCGGGTTCGTTCAAACTTAAACACTGGAACATGTTTGATATCTCACATTGTGTGCATTAGTAACAACTCTATGTTTAGTAGTATATAACTCTTCGATAGCCTTAAAATTGGACTAACCTGATGAGGATCCGAAGGTGCTTCTCGGGGCCCCATCTTCTTCAGGATTATCTCTGGATCTATTTGCGTTCATGAAGAAGTGTCTTTTAAGGTCCGTACGGATTGCGACCACCATCTTACTCGCTAATCCTGCCGCTAAGCAGCAGTGCTTGCAATGCTGTGTTCCGGTGAGGAGAGTAAGACAGCCGGGGAAATTACGAGCACAAAAGGCATTTCATCTTAGCCCTCAAGGTTGGCAACGCATCTGCGATCCCTCCGGGGTTGAGGGTGTCTATGGGCAGTGATGATCTCTTACCATCAGGTGACCCATTAGCTCGTTTGCCTTCCTATTCATATAAAAAAAAAATCTAGATTTTGCTGTAAGGTGCGCGCGTTCGCGAGGGCCGACAGTTGGCAAGTGACAGCTGTCATATTGTGTTTTAATTTTGACATAGAGGTACGTTCGGTTAGTCCATAGTGTTAATCCATCGAAGAGACAGATTAATCCAAAAGAAGATAAAAAAAGGAAACACGCTGTGTTTGTGCTATTTAATACATAAGTAAGTAAGTAAGTAATGCTTTATTGTACAAATATGAAGAAACAGGTACAATTCACAAAATAATACAAATAACAATAATATAAGCACAAAGGCGAACTTATCCCTATAAGGGGTCTCTATAAATACGGAACACTACACTAATATTATAATTTCTATCTCTACTAATATTATAAATGCGAAAGTAACTCTGTGTCTGTCTGTCTGTTTGTCTGGCTGTTACCTTTTCACGCTTAAACCGCTGGACCGATTTAGTTGAATTTTGCTGTACAGATACTTTGAGTACCGGGGAACATAGGATAGTTTTTATCCTGGAAAATTGCATAGTTCCCGCGGAGCAATACTGCGCAGACGGAGTCGCAGGCAATAGCTATCAGTAATAAATATTTATTTATTTATTCAGTACATCCACATCATGTATATTACAGTGTGAGTCATAGAAACTATTAATTGGTACATTGGTCTGATATACACGACAATAACAGAGTACATATCATTGTCCATACCTACTGCGAGATGTCTATTAAAATATTATAATAGAAAAAAAAATAAAAATTAAGATGGCCAAAGTATAAAGTTAAAGTAAATAAAGGTAGGTTACAAACATACGTACACAAATCACGTCTTTATCCCTGACGGGGTAAACAGAAGGTATTAAGAGCTAAAAAGGCCACGTTTAGCGTGAGTGCAGGCGTATAATTTAGAATGAGAAACCATAATAACATTATATTGCGTTTGGTCAACAATTTTTTACCTAGCAAATAGTACAGTACAAAAGTCTGGGAGCCGTAAAATAAAATTGTTTTAATATCACTTTACTTGCGTGTCGTTAATTGTTACTCTAGTACAAATTGTAAAGAGATTACAGTCCACGAGCCGCAATGTAATGTTGTTGTGGTTTCTCATTCTAAATAAAATGAAGTACCTATAGGTGGTCCACCCGCAATTTCTTCAGTATACCCGTGATCATAATGCATGCAACTGCGTCGAAATATCGGGTGCTCAATAAAGGTAATTGCGGTTCACATCCCGTTTATAATATTATGTCGAATGAACTTAACCGTGAATCATTGAAAACTCTTACCTATAGGTGGAAAGGGGAATCAAAATAGTGATGGATAACTACCATACGTCATTTATTTACCTACAGACATGATTTGTGTTTTGTATTAGTATTCCAAAATATCATAGTTTGGACACTCACCGACTGCAACGGAAGTGCAGTTTGATAATGTTTCCTTGCCAAATTACAGCTCGGGGAGGAATGACAGCCCTCTGATGCCTTTGAGAGGCAGAAAGATTATCTCTACCTTGCTTGCTTGGCAAATGTTGGACGCGTATTGAATTTTATACCAGGTATCTCAGAGTTTTTGGGAATATCTCAGAAGTGGTCAGATTAGTTTTATTAATTTTTGGTTGAATATTTACTACATACATACATACATACATACCGTCACGCCTCTTTCCCACAGGGGTAGCAGAGACTACTTTGTTCCACTTGCTACGATCCTGACATACCTCTTTCGCTTCATCCACATTCATCAATCTCTTCATACATGCTCGACGGTTTCGGGTACTCTTGACCTGACCTTTTCCAAAACGGAGCAATTAAGTTTTCATAAAAAAAGTGTTCATTATGACATAATATGAAACTCGGGCAAATGAACAAAATCGACAATTTTTGACGCCTCATGTTTTTTTTAACTAAATTGTTATCTGCAACAAAAACTTAAGCGTCCATTTAAAATCTTCTATCGATAAAACATTCCTAACTCGCGAGTGCGAAAAATAGGACCCCAAATTTCTTTATTCGGGGCAAGATTAGCAAAGTGCCCCCTGGTGTAATATTTTATGTCAAAATCACTTGAAATAAAACAGGCGACATTATTTACGTCTTATCAAAAGAGCTTAACAGAACCCAAACACATTGGCCCTTTTAAAAAAAGACGCCAAAGTCATTTAAAACCTTGAGCGTGTTGTATAAGGTTTATTTTAGGGGAAAGGTGCTCTTGCGCCTTCGTATCTAAGAGGACACGTGCAAAATTGATTTATATCATAATGTATCATAGTTTTGGTGTTGATAATAGTACTTTTGGGATAGGGTTTTGACAAAAGTTTTTTTTATTTATGAAGGGAGCGGGGTCTTTTTGTTATCTACCAGGGTTGCCTGTGTCTGTGCGATAGGCTGACGTATACAGAGTAGGATTGAAACGAGGTCCTACTACTAGCTTCTGCCTGCGACATTGTCTGCGTAGAATTAAACATAATTATAAACCTTCCTCTTGAAAGAAAGAAAGAAAGAAAGAAAGAAAGAAAGAAAACATTTATTGACACAAAACGACACATAAAAAATAAAATAAAAAAACAAAAAAGAACAATTCAAAAAATATTTGTGCCGCAAGTGCCAAAAGGGCCACACTCAGCATCTTTAAAAAAAACCGCATCGAAATCCGTTGCGTACTTTTAAAGATATAAGCGTACATAGGGACAGATAGACGGCGTCAAGCGACTTTGTTTTTTACTACGTAGTACATAAATGCATAAATCACGTTTTTATCCCTTACAGGGTAGACAGAGCCTAGGGTAACATGACCCAAAGACCACGCGTAGCATGATGTAGTATGTCTAGTGATACTGCAAAAGTTTTTATCAGTCTTTCTGAACAAGAAACACATCTATTTCAAGAACGAAATAACGTCCATAATGACTTAGATAAATCGCTATGACAGTGCTCCTTCAGGCGTAAAATGAGATAACTCGAAATTTTATAATTTTTCGAAAAAGTCTCATAAAAAAACATAGCGTTTTAATTAAAACTCCCGCATCAAAGGGACGCTGTTGTTCGGAGCCCTTGACGAGTTCCCAATTTAAATGGAAAATACTTTATATGCATAAAAATCGACATTCGTCGGAATAACAATATTCCATTACTTTTTTCATTGGCCTCTGTAATTGGCTATGTATAAAACCGGGTCATGTCAGTGTTTAATGCACTCGCCGTTGCACGTACTAACCCCCTTATAAATTCATAAACGCTCTATAAGCTTCTGATAACTTAGTAATCGTTTTTCCTTATCTATCACTTGCCTTTCACAGATAAGGACAAACGATTGCTAAGTTAGCAGAAGCCTAAAGAGCGTTTATGAATAAGGGGGTAAAACATTAAATTCTAACCAATTATTATAAATGCGAATGTGAGTTTTATGTTAAAGCTTTCACGTGGAAATGACGTAGCATAGTTTTATCTCGGTAAATTTTGCGCAATAAACGAATTCTCCGCAAACGAAATGACTTGAGAGGAAAACATCGTCTTATTCATCGTCATAGACGGTTCTGGCTGAAAATCAGTGCTACAGGTGTCTAGTCTAACACCTCAGCGTAATGCTGAGCCAGCGACCGTTTCACTTTTGCGGAGACACATAACGCTGATGATCTAATTCTCATATCTGTTTTTTTTGTTTTTACTTTTCTATAAAATTGTGTGTATGCTCTTATATTTGTGTCTTGCAAAATGAATAAATGTCCTTCTTTCTTTCTTTTTTTCTTATTCTATAAAATAATATCTGCCCTAACCGGGATTGAATTCAGGACCTCTAGTTTTGCAGTCAGATTCTCTGAACACCTGGCTTTCTGGCCGACGAATGGCATTGATTAAAATGATTACTTTCTTCTCATCATCTTCATCTCCAGCTTACATCCCACTGCTGGGTACAGGCCTTTTAAAAAAGTTTTATCAAACCTATCGGTAAGTACCTGTAGGCTTATTGTCTAACTCGCTCACAATCGCCATCGTCTTCATTTTGACTGTTCATGTATGGGCATCGGAATCAGCTAACTGTCACATTCATGCATGAACTGTCAAAATTAACACGATGGCGATTGTGAGCAAGTTAGACAATTAAACCTACTGGTTATTACTCATGGTTTGATTGATTATCTTTTTGTTACTAGTCCGTAGTGTCCCACTTTTGGACCAAAGCTCCTTCCTTAAACTTCCGACTCGTCCTGTCCGCACTTAAGTGTGGTTAGTTGCTCGAGAACGCGTGTAAGTAGTTCCCTATCTTACCTTAAACACACCGACAAGCAAGATCTACCTTTTAAGTTAAACTCAATTCCAAACTCCTATTTATAGTGACGTCATTCATCAATTTCATTCAACTTTGCCTGTAACTTACAAAGTTTTCATTTTGTTATAAAATCAACTCCAACGCCGATTCTTAACTTTCCAACGTTTTCAAGAGAATTCTTCCATTATCTCTGGTTACAAAAACGTTTTTCCGCAAGAAAAAAAAATCGCACCTCTGCAATAAACCGGTACAAAGCAGAAGGCAACTTAAAAAGCGCTTTTTCATTACGACCTTTCGAGTTAATCGCAATACAGGCCTTTCCGAAAGAATTCCCGGCATAAGAAAACGTCTGGAGGCAGGGGTGGGGAGATAAAAGAAATTTATTGCCAAGATTAAAGGAGGTTGGCACAATTGTTTGGTGCGTGTCAATCTGGACCACGGCACCCTCGGAATGTCTCCCAGAAACGCCAGTATTAGACTTATGTTACTTTCGCTTTGCGGCCATCTTTGTTTTTTTGAGAGCGTGAGTGGATTCGTTATTGCAGCGTTCGCCTTCGATGGTTGTTTGGTTAATTTTGTCGTTCTTTTGCGCGATTACGCTTCAGAGGTTTGTTTTTAATCCATATTGGATTGAAGATATTCTTTTTTATTTGTCTGCGTTACCACAGTGTACAGTCGCCGTCATATCAACCTCGTTATTCATAAACAAATTAAGTACAAACCTGTAGGCTTATTGTCAAACTCGCTCGCAATCGCCATCGTATTCATTTTGACAGTTCTTGTATGAATGTGACAGCTAGCTGATTCCGATGCCAATTGAGTCTTTGAATTTAAAAAAAATATCGATTTTTTTTATGTTTTTTAAAACTTTATAGCATATTATATAATATCTAATTCAAAGAAATCTTAAAATATTTTTTTAAAATTAATTATAAGCAAATCAAAATTGATGAAATTTGAAATATGACCACTTGACCGGGAACGGGCCATGATTGGTCGCCATGGCTGTGACGTCACAATGTTAAAGCAATTTCACTACAGTACTGGGTTAACGGCTGATTTCACTAAAAATATCCGAAATTTAATACAAAAAATATCTGCTGAAGTTTTTTTTATGAAATAAGGTGGCAAACGAGCACGCGTATCACCTTATAGTAAGTAAATTTTTGTTTTAGTCATGTGTAGGTAGGTAATAAAAGCTTAATCCTGATAATGTTTCTGATTTATGTGAACTGGATTGATTTTACTGGACCTGAGATTTCACAATAAAGTACCTAAGTACAGTGAAAGATACTAAATCGCTTACCTACCACTGTGGAATTTTAACATACACCCTGCCAGAGATATTATTGCTAAATTGTACCTATTAGGTAGGTTACGTGATTCAGTTTCTTCGACCGTAGGTACGTAAATTTTAATGGCTAGATTTTGTGGTTGATAGGTATTTCTAGTTTTTTTTATAATCTCGTGGGATTGTATTATATATTCAATGGGAATTTTTGCGGGTGTAAGAGCCTAACCTTGTTCTAGGTAGGTACGTTCGGATCGCTAGGTACCTACGGTTAACGTCAAAGATATCTTTACACTTTAGTACCTTGTCGTTGTAACTATATGTTTGAAGTTTCATATGAAGTTGTCAAAGTGCTTGGAGCGACAAGGCACTAAAGTGTAAAGATATCTTTGACGTCGACTGTACCAGCATCTTAGTAATCCTGCCGCCAAGCAGCAATGCTTGCGCTGATGTGTTCCGGGTGAGGAGAGTAAAACAGCCCGATTTTGACATATTTTTTTAAATCCAAGATGGCGGATGACATTTTGACACTATTGACACTTTGACACTAAAATATTGATGGGTGTCGTTTTTGAGTAATTTGGTGCTTCTGAGCCTGATATTGACATACTTTTTTGGATTCAAGATGGCGGATGACATTTTGACACTTTGACACTAAAAATGTTTATGGGTGTCGTTTTCGAGTAATTTTGTGGCTCTGAGCCAGATTTTGACATACTTTTTTGGATCCAAGATGGCGGATGACATTTTGACACTAAGAATGTTTATGGGTGTCGTTTCGAGTAATTTGGTAGCTCTGAGCCCGGTTTTGGCATAATTTTTTGGATCCAAGATGGTGAATGACATTTTGACACTATTGACACTAAAAATGTTATGGGGGTCGTTTTCGCGTAACATTTTACACTTTTTTGTGTTTTTTGTGTCAGTAGTGTCAAAATGTCAACCGCCATCTTGGATCCAAAAAAGTATGTCAAAATCTGGCTCAGAGCCACAAAATTACTCGAAAACGACACCCATAAACATTTTTAGTGGCATAAGTGTCAAAATATCATCCGCCATCTTGGATCCAAAAAAAATATGCCAAAATCGGGCTCAGAGCCCCAAAATTACTCGAAAACGACACCCATAAACATTTTTAGTGTCAAAATGTCATCCGCCATCTTGGATCCAAAAAATTATGTCAAAATCTGGCTCGGAACCACAAAATTACTCGAAAACGACACCCATAAACATTTTTAGTGTCATAGTGTCAAAATGTCATCCGCCATCTTGAATCCAAAAAAGTATGTCAAAATCAGGCTCAGAAGCACCAAATTACTCAAAAACGACACACATTAATATTTTAGTATCAAAGTGTCAATAGTGTCAAAATGTCATTCGCCATCTTGAATGTAAAAAAAATATGCCAAAATCGGGCTCAGAGCCATCAAATTACTCAAAAACGACACCCATAAACATTTTTGGTGTCATAGTGTCAAAATGTCATCCGCCATCTTTGTGCTCGAAATTCCGGGTTTTCTTATGAAATTCCCCTGGGATAAAATCAACGGGATTTTGAACTGAAATCCCACGACTTATTTACTTATTCATATAAATAGTTACTACCAAAGTGTACTCATCACTATTCTCATCTAATTTTATTGTTTTAAATCCCGGTACCGTGGAAAGTTGGGATAGAAGCATGATAGAAGTATAGATAGTGCCATCCACATAGACTCGTAGATGTATTAAAATTAACCTTTAACTACAAATTAATAAGAACCACGGTGGATGCCATCCATCGTGAATGACACCTACTATAGCCGGTACGTAAATCCAGATTATAAATTATAAAGTTCGTGTATGGCAAATTTTATCGAAATCTGTTTAGCCGTTTTAGCGTGAAAGAGTCACAAACCAATACGCTCTCACAAACAATAGCATTTTACAATAATAGTAGGATAATAACAGAATAGAGTAGATTAAAGTCAAAAAACGGTATCACCTGTATACTAACTACGAGTAGAAACTAACATTGTGACGTCACACGCGGCTCGGCCTTGTTCGGGAACTGTCGGTGTGTTTTCGGTGCGGTACTCGACGATCAATTTTCAAATCGGTATAACTCGTTAATTATAGCGAATAAAAAAAAACTAAAAATACTTTTCTTACAAAACTTATATATGATCTTTCCATTTATGTCAAAAAAAAATTTGATTCAAAAACTCAATTGTCCGCCCATACATGAACTGTCAAAATGTAGACGATGGCGATTGCGACCGAGTTGGCCAATAAGTTTACTGTTCTAGCTAAATTGTGTATTGTCTTTTTTTAGTCTTGCGTTTTTAGCTGTGTATAGACAAAGACAAACGAATGTTGAACTAACAAAATCTTAACAAGCGTTTATGAATAAAGGCTCTAATACAAGATTTCTCACAATTGTTCCGGAACATTCCAACAGGTGGCTGGGTTAGTTCGTCTGAATGCACCTACAAAGATATTTTAAATTTTAGTTTAGATTTAAATTTAGTCCTCCCTTGACGCGGACACTTGACGCTTCACTTTGAACATCGTAATGTATGGAAACATAACTATTTTTTTATTAGAGATACCTCTCTGTAATCTCTTGGAAATACAATCTAGTCTTAAGACTAGTATTTTAAATCTGACCTAAACTACTAATAACGCTAAAAACTAAGAATGTGTTAATTAACACTTTTCTTAGGTATTGTCTCTATTAATGGGAAGACACTTTAGTTAATGTGTCTCTCACTGCTCTCATTACGCTATCAACTATGATTCAAAAACCCGAAATTGTAGAGGGTCTAGCTTTCCTTCGCGTTTAAACATTTTAAAAAAGTCTCTAAAAAAAGTTTATATATGCTACGTTATGCCAAGTGAGTTTCGGCCAAAAAAGATTATGCCAGATAACCCCTTTACTCAGCAGTGAGGGTAAATACGGGTTAATTCGCTTGAAAGTCAGACAAGTTCAGAGTAAAACCGCTAGTGTTAGCTAGTCAACTAAATGAACTAATGAAATGCCGGTATTTATGAGACTAATGTTACTTTAGCTTCGGCCATCTTTATTCGTTTTGGAACGTGAGTGGATTTGTTATGGAGCAAGTTTCGCTTTCAGTGACGATTTGGCTAATTTAAAAAAATGCCGCGATTAGCCTTTATGTTACAGTTTAAGTTAAGCGTTTCGCGTGAATCCATTGTTTTCTTTTAGTTCGTTTTGAATAGATATTCACTTTTATTACGATAGTAGCCCGCGACTCCGTGCGATGAATTCGCTTATTGCCATCTCAAGGGCGGGAACTATGCGATATTCCGGGATAAAAACTAACCTATACCCTTTCCTGGGACAATAACTATCATTATACCAAATTTCAATAAAATCAATAGCCGTTTTGCCATGAAAGAGTAATTAACATCCAAACCAAAGTTACCTTTCGCCTTTGTAATATTTATTAGTAAGATTACTACAACACGTAGGTCCAATTCATCTCCAGCCTATATACGTCCCACTGCTGGGCACAGGCCTCCTCTCAGAATGAGAGGGCTTGGGCTATAGTTCCCACGCGGGCCCAGTGCGGATTGGGAACTTCACACACACCATTGAATTGCTTCGCAGTTGTGTGCAGGTTTCCTCACGATGCCAAGCCGAGGTCCAATTAAGTACATAAAAAAGAGGACACGTTGTCTGAGACGCGCTCGGAATCGCACTTACCATCTCTTTCTAGCAAATCTTAAAAAAAACTTTAATAAAAATTATTTCTCATAACTGGAAAAAAAATCACTAATTAGAATAAAACAGTGGCGTAACTATACTTAATTAAACAATTATTTTATATCAACAACGTCTTTGGTATTCTTATCAGATCTCAAACGAAAAAGAAAAAGATAAGAAAGCCCGGTAAGAAAAGAATCAGGGGTAGGCAACTAAGAAAAACCCAACAGTATTAACACGTCGCAGTCAATGGAGTCTCAAATCAATAGATAAGCGATCGTCAACCATTTGTCGTTGCTAATAATACTTCGCCTCTCACTCGGACGTTGATAAATGGGGCGCCAAATGTTGCCAGATGTCAGTAAGTCGGGGCAATATTTTCTTTTACATGGGGAAACAAGAGCCGTGACTGTGCTCAATTTTTATATACTTGAGGGACTTTTTGGAGGCTTGGAGGACCATTTGTATACTGACCGAAGGTTGATGATACATGTACTGTTTTCTCTGATCTAATACTTGTGACTGTACCTATAGTTAATGTTATTTTGAATAGTAGTATAGTGGCGAGTAGACGATTGTTTTGTTTTTTTTTTCATGATCATGGAAATCATTATGTAGGTATTGAGAGAAGGACGGATTTAAGTTTAAATGAACATTGATATCGTAGTCTCGAAGTAAAAATGACAAAAAGTTATATTTTTATTTTTATTTAACAAAGGCTTTAACATATAACATGCTACTTACTTTAATTTTACTACATTTAAAAAAAAGTGTGAAAACGCTCTTAGAAGCGATAAAATCTAAAAATTAACGCTCTGAATAAAATTTTGTCAACAGAACTCTTTAAAAAGTAATCTAACTAATATTATAAATGCGAAAGTTTGTGAGGACGGATGTTTGTTACTGGAACAAAGATAGATTATGGTAGTTCCCTCGGGATAGCGATAAACGAATTCTTTGCAGACGAAGTCACAGGCAACAGCTAGTCTTAAATAAACTTAACTGAACATTTTAATTTAATTCCCCTTGCCTTGCCAAAAAGGGCAACTTAAAGCAGGGTTTTTAGGGCTGTCAACGTAATGTCATCTACATACATATATGGCTAATTTTATTACAGCAGTACGTGTTTCGGGGTTGCTTTGACGACTGGAAGGGCTTTCCCTGCCCCGGGTAAAGACAGTTTTCACGGGATTGGGTTTTGTCGAACAGCGCCGGGTTAGTATAGTGTTAGAGTTGTAGCCATGAAGTGACGAAGCCTCATTTTACCAATAGCAACACTGGACGATGCCGCCATCTTGAGCGATGACGTTTGACAGTGACAGTACGTCACGTACGTCAAGCAGATTCCCTCCAACGGGAGGTCGGATTATGGTTCCTCGAGGCGGAATCGACGCAAAAGAAGCATGGTCTTGGTTACCGTGCTTTGTGAGATCTTGTGTGGCTTTTCCTTTCTGTTATTGTGTAATTATCTGACCAAATTGTGTGTTTCATCATGCTGGGGACTTAGTTGGAATCGTTATGGCCTTTGTTCCTTGTTTGTGAGTTATTTGTAAGACCGCTTGGATACAATTTGTGGAAACCTGTGTTTTTAATAAAATAAGAGCATCTTGCCAAAAATAGTTTATAAGTATTCTGTAACTAACTAACAATCTATGGATCTGAGATATCCGAAAATATTTTTTTTAGTTTTTTTTTTTTGCAGTGTGGTACGTTACAGTCAATAAAACTATACTCCATTCATAACATTATACTCTAGAATCAGACGTTGTAAACCTTTTCTCGTAAAGTTAAGTATTAAAATAGAAACCGAGAATTAAAAGCGGCAGATAGCGGCGAACGATTCAGCTGTTTTAGCGTAAAATAAAAAACATATAAACAGACAGACTCCCAAATTTCACAGTTTTTTTTAATTATGTCTTATGCCAAAGGTGTGCAAGCTTCTCTGTTAAACACAAAAACATAAAATTACACAAGCAAAATGCTCGCTATGTTTCCAGACTGTATATTTCTTGGCTCATAATACTTTTCAGCATGTTCTGCCTCACAGAGAATAGCAAATTATAAGAGTGATGAAAAGAGCACCACTTTGCGTTAAAAAAACATTTCTCGTATATATTGGCTGAAGGTAAATTAACCTTCTTACAAAAGATTTTTGTTCAAGAAAAATACTTTCGCGGAAGTGGTTCCCGCTTTTTACGGTCTGTGAGGTTCATCTTCGCTTTGAGCAACTTTTTTAATTATAAAAATTGTTCATAGGTTTACGACTCATGCTTTTTTGACATATCTGAAATAATAACGAGATGTGTAGGTAGGCCCAGTAACATAATCAAAAAATTAAACCACAGCTTCGTATTCATCGTGAGCTAACTTCATTCTACAGCTTGAAAAAATAACATGTATAGCTCTATTTTTATTGATATTATTCAATAAAGTGGAACTACGAAAGTTAACAATAAACCGGTATTTATCGCCAATTCTTAAACCGGTGTTGAGCCTTCTCTGTCAGATTTTTTTATCAAAACATCCTTGTTCACTAACTACCTATAATTCTCAATCCAAAAGAGAAATGTTTGTAATCTTTCGCTAAAATAGTAAAGTGAAATAAGTTTTCTTGGGATATCCCTCTATTAGTAGGTCACCTATTAATATTCATGGCGAGGTATCTATCAATTAGGATAATACTGATTCAGACAGCCGATAGATCTTCGAGAATAGGTGTATTAATAATAGTTAGAGCAATCAGGGTAAATGCGTCCACTTTACGCCTATATTATTCGCCTACATGTTTATAATGTTACTTATGACTGTGTTTTGTGTTTATGTTTTTTTATGTTATGTGTGTATGTATGTGTGTATTATTTTATTTGTGTAGCTATGTATTATATTTATGTTAGTATTGTTTGATTATCTCTGCGTTTCTCCTGTCTATTTGATTCCGCCACCTACTTAAACTGTCTCCAACTTATTTCTCTATCTTAATGGTTTGGTAGAGATCGCTATTAAGCGATAAGACCGCCTATTGTTTACTTTGCTCTTTGTTTCTGTATTGTTTTGTACTGATTTGTGGTGTTCAATCAAGAGTCTGTGTATTGTATTGTTGTATTGTATTTTTTGTCTTTTTTGTGAAAAATCTGCCTTATCTAAACTCTACATAATTTATGAGATCGACAAAATAATTGTTTTGATTCTTAACAATGTGACAATATTAAAGTATTACCCCCTTATTCATATACGCTCTATAGGCTTCTGCTAACTTAGTAATCGTTTGTCCTTATCTGTGAAAGCTAAATGTCAATGTGACAGATAAGGACAAACAATTCTTAAGTTAACAGATGCCTATATAGGGGGTGCGTGTCGGGTTACCTCCACGTGTGCCCAAGAGCTGCGGTTCGTTTCTGGATCCGTCCGGGGGGAAGAGCAGTGCTTGGTCCGGTGCACCCTGGGCAACGGCTAATGATTTCCTGGCAGTATCTGAGGGATATCATTGACCGTTGGCTAAGAGCCCGACAGGGGGGGAGGGGGGTCTTTGACCGTGTTACCGTACAACGTTGCCGACATTTTGTCGCAAGATTTTATTTTAAGAAAATTTTACCCTGACATTGGCGAAGTTGTCGTCGCGATAACGACTTGTAACGCCACAAATAAAAAAGAAGAAGAAGAATCCTATATATAGCGTTTATGAATAAGGGAGTTAGTATTTTCGTTATCATCATTATGAACTATAGGACATCCAAAATGATAGGTACTTAGAACTATACTCTTTTATACTACAGAGCAAGGAATACTAAAGACGTATTTTTAGCTAAATGAAAAAAAAATGTTTTCGCGTTATAGTTAAAAAGACGAACTTGTCATTAACAAAAAATATATATCTCCGAATGAACGAACACTATGTTCAAAACACTATAAAACCTTGTTTATATTTCGTTACCCTGAATATGCCCCAAAATTAATAGTTTTCGTCCAAATGCCCATTTCGTTTATTTCCTATGACTGCGGACTACCATGTGTGAAGGTTTCTAATAGCTGATAAGGCTAGCAATCGATACTCATTACCAGTGGATATATTAATATACAGGTTATTGATTATAGTCAGGGATAGTGCAATAAGCGAGCCCTCCTGTTCTTGAAAGGGTCGGCAACGCACCTGTGATTCCCCAAGTCTTGCAGGTGTCCATGGGCGATGGTGATTACTTTCCATCAGGTTACCCGTCTGCTCGTTTTCCCCCTCTTATATAAATAAAAAAAAAATACCGCGTACAGCTTGGCAAAAAAGAGTAGATATTAAAAACTGGCAATACAGTAGTGTCGTCCCGTTTTCTTATACCAACAGATTAGAAAGGGATGACACTACAGTATTGCCACTTTTTAATTTCTAACACTACTACTACTACTACTACGGCTACCGGTACGGGTACGGCTACGACTACTAGCACTGGCTGGTAAATACTGCGGCGCGTATCTGCACAACACCCATTGGCAAAATCCGCATGACTGGCATTGGTTAATATCGCGTATCGCTTAATTTTTTTGAAAAACAAAACGGAAAAAGTGATCGTGAAAAACTGCGTTTCGATATCCTGTTTTAACTTCCGATTCAAAATGAAGAACTCTGGAAGCGAATTACACATCAAGTGTTAAAATACTAGAAAGTTCCAACCTTCCGGATTCGGGTACAAAACTCCGCGTCATCCTTATAAAAATTACACGGAGCTAGGAAAACTGTTTCCCGCATTCGCAGCACCATCTATTATTAAGGTATTACTAGAAATGTTTTCTCTTTTTTCTCGGCTTTTATTTATTCCTTAATTCGTTTCGGGTCGTAAAATGGGGGAGTTAAAACATTGTTTGCTTGCGTAGGGCAAAAATCTAATGCCATTGTGATTAACATTATACAGCTTGTTTTTATCCAATAACTGGACATCTTAGATTTATAAATGGGAGGTTTTTCTGGTGTAGGTACTATTTTAGGTCCAAAACAATGCCTTACAGTAGGTATAATCTCCGAATGTACGTTCTGTAATCACTGTATTTGGTTAATTTTGATTATGAATTGAACATGAGTTAATTTTGATATAATTTGAAACAAAAGCGGGTGTCTATAAAATCGGTTTACGGACGATTATTTTAGGTGACAACCATAAATGGTCGCTTTTGGGGGTAGGCTAAGTTACGCCATCTATCGGCACTTGGTTAAATCGCTTAGTATCTATCAAATCAATCTATCGACCCTCAAAGTGAGGTACGCAAAGTGGTTGCGACAACAAGCAACAGATGTCGCTATTTGCGACACACACTGACGTCAGTAACGTTACGCAATGAGGCATGCTTCCTCGCTCGTACGCCCGGCGGTGATAGATTTAAAAGACGTTATCACGTCAAAAACTAGACTACAAAAATATGTCTTAAAAAAAGATAAGCTATCCCTGGGAGTCCAGCAACAGACTACCTTTGAACGAAATAGAGCAGGCCAGGACCAACCTTCATTAATTACAAATCACACAACAAAGTAAGTCAACATAATTCTTTGAGAAATATTTTTCTCTCTGGCAACATTTATTTTTATTACAATATGCCTACTCTTACACATATTTTATACATTATACACGATGCCGATGGTTACTATATAGCAGTACTGTACCAAATTAAAAGTCTTTCGCCGAAGTAAAGTAAACTTTTAATCGAAAATTCTTGGGAACGCTTTTTATTTCTTATTATAAAATATTTTCAACACTACAAAGCAGGCTTAAAGAAATTCTCCATTAGGGATTTATCCATCTTAGCCTAAGTTTAGTTCTGAAATTCTTTTTACCTCGTCTCTTCCACTAGCTATAAAAATATCTTGGCGAAACGCGCTTTATTTGATATCATTAAAAGACACATACATTTTATAAGCTATTATATTGTCATTCGAGATTTAATGCTGGTTTCTTCAGCTCTCTGTGAAGTTATCTATGATGACGTCTTTACGTTTATTTCTGCGCGGAAAAAGCCGCGGGCAACGGTTAGTGTATGAATAAAATACACAGCAATCTGCCTAACTCGGTCGCAATCGCCATCGCGTTCATTTTGACAGTTCTTGTATGACTGTGACAGCTAGCTGATTCCGATGCCAATTGTCAGCCCATACATGAACTGTCAAAATGAACATGATGGCGATTGCGAGCGAGTTAGACAATAAGCCTACTGGTAATATTCACCGATCTTTTCCCCAACTCGGACCCGACATTTAAAACAAAAGCAAGACTAAATCTGAAACTTTCCCAGACTTACAGATTGTCTGTTTTATTAATACAAGCCTTTGTTCCCTCTATTTTATTATGGTTGTTAAGAATTTACCGTGCGGTCAAATTGCCGTACGCGGCTCCCTCGAGAAATCATTGGCTTCTGGAACTTTCGGCGGGCCGACTGTTTTACCGGACGTAATTACGATTTGTGGACAATGGAGGACGTGTGGAGTTTACGGTGTAGTTTGACTTGGAAAGGTTAACGGTTTTAAACTGATTTAATTCGAGTTTTAAGCGTTGGGGGATTAAAAACTTATTTGCCCTAGTATTATGGTAGAATTCGTAATACTGGTATCAAAATTATCGAAAAAAACTATCGTATTTTTTGAAAATCCGTAACAAAAAGTTCTCTCTCTTATAGTGCCTCTCCAACTAGTGAAGGTTGGCAGTCAGCTCCGCATATTTCCTCCGATCCTTCGCGAGGTTGAAAAGTTCGGCAGCACTTGCGACTCCGGTCCACTCCCAGATATTGCGCAACCACGACTTCTTCCTACGGCCGACGGCTCTTCTGCCTGCTACTTTGCCCATCATTATTAGTTGCAGGAGTTCATATCTGGCGTGCCTAAGCACGTGGCCCAGATAGGCAACTTTACGCTTTTTGATGGTCTGCATAAGTTGGCGTTTCAAACAAGACAAAAAGTTAGTTTGTGTAAAATATGTACCTAATTTTTTTTACAAATTTTTAACTTTTTAGTGTCTGTAAAAAAATACGTAAACTTATCAGTTAACAAGTCAAATTAATAAATATCTATAAAAATATCTTGGGTTTATAGACACCAAATCACCTGGTCCCCTGGTCCCAAACTAAATAAAGCTATGGATAAAGTAGGGTATATGTATGTGCCTTTACATGTTCAAACGCGAGTCGAGTTGTTAGCTAAGCTTCAGACAGACCATTTATATTTTGATTACACCCTCAAAATTTACGAAAAATAAGGTCATAAAAACTATAAAATGTATTTAAAAATCGTGGCAAAATGCAAATACTCGTACGTTTGTAACGAACTGAAAACCGTTGGGATTTAAGAGGGCGTCTGAGTAACTTAGCCCTAGTGGTGTGACTACCGGGAATTTTCCGGATCGGGGACGTTTTGGGTAAACAGTCGTTCGAGTTCGGGTGACATCAATCAGAGAACCGAAAATTACAGGCATTTCGTATACCAGGTACTTATCTTAAAATTTATCCGGAATATTTCAACAGGTAGTTTTTCAGTCAATCAATCTATCATTTATTCACCAGAACATAATGGTATTTACATAGATGGTATTTTAAGTATATATAAGAGGGCGTCTGAGTAACTTAGCCCTAGTGATGTGACTACCGGGGATTTTCCGGATCGAGGACGTTTTGGGTAAACAGTCGTTCGAGTTCGGGTGACATCAATCAGAGAACCGAAAATTACAGGCATTTCGTATACCAGGTACTTATCTTAAAATTTATCCGGAATAATTTCAACAGGTAGTTTTTCAATCAATCAATCTATCATTTATTCACCAGAACATAATGGTATTTACATAGATGGTATTTTAAGTATATATAAGAGGGCGTCTGAGTAACTTAGCCCTAGTGGTGTGACTACCGGGAATTTTCCGGATCGGGGACGTTTTGGGTAAACAGTCGTTCGAATTCGGGTGACATCAATCAGAGAACCGAAAATTACAGGCATTTCGTATACCAGGTACTTATCTTAAAATTTATCCGGAATATTTCAACAGGTAGTTTTTCAGTCAATCAATCTATCATTTATTAACCAGAACATATATTGTATTTACATATATGGTACTTTAAGTATATACCATTAATATATTCAGCCATTTGAGGCGCGTGAAGTGTTTTGACCCAACATTAAGTGGTCAAATCTTACTAATCTTACTAATATTATAAATGCGAAAGTATGGATGGATGGATGGATGTTTGTTTGTTACTCAATCACGCTAGAACGGCCCAACAAATCTGGATGAAATTCGGCACATAGATAGAGAAAAGTCTGGAATAGCTCATAGGCTACTTTTTATCCCGGAAAATTGCATAGTTCCCGCGGGATAGCGATAAACATGTCAAAGGTCGTAGCTGCGTAGAGTTGCAACGTAAATATTTTTTGCAGAATATAACTACAATCATCAGTTCTTCAACCTAATTCTACGCGGACGAAGTCGCGAGCAGAAGCTAGTTCTATATAAATTAATTTAATTATTACTCCACACCTGATAGAAAGTAGGTAATCTCCACCGCCCAGGGACACCTGCAAGACTTGAGGAATCACAGAAGCGTTGCCGGCCCTTTCAAGAACAGGAAGGCTCGCTTTTTAAAGTTGGGTTGGTTTGACTAAATAGCCCTGTTGTTTTTTCAGGATTATTCAATCATACATACATACCGTCACGCCTCTTTCCCACAGGGGTAGGCAGAGACTACTTTGTTCCACTTGCTACGATCCTGACATACCTCTTTCGCTTCATCCACATTCATCAATCTCTTCATACATGCTCGTCGGTTTCGGGTACCCTTGACCTTTTTCCAAAACGTCCCAAATTTGATCACGGAACGTCCGTCTAGGCCTTCCCCTCCCAACGCACCCATTCACACTCCCCATACAAATCTGTTTAGTTAATCTTCTTTCATCCATCCTCTCTACGTGACCAAACCAAACCAAACCAATCATTTTGAATCATAGTTGTCAAATTTTCGATACTTCGATTACATTAACCAGCCACAAAGATTACACTTCGGTCTTTGGAAAAAGACAATCAGCGTCACGTAAGTTAATCAAACTGTACCAGCCTAGAGTAAAGATGGAATACTGGATACAAACGGGACTTTACCGGGACTGATGAATTCAGCACATCACTACTCGCGCCACATTATAAATGCAAAACCGAGACAGTCTTCAAGCGAATTTATAAAATTACGGTTCAGCAGGAAAGGGTACGTTTCACGTTCTAACAACGTAATGTAATTAAATTTAAATGTGTCATATGAAAAGGCGACAACGGTGACGGCATGAAGTTAAAGAATGAAATTTTTAGGTTAGGTTATTTTTTAAAAGCTCTCAATATCTTTACGTAGGAGGGCAAACCCCAAAGCTTGAGTCCTAGAACCTAGTTTTGAGAGGCTTAGCCGCTATAAAATAGGTCATTCTATGAGAAGATTGAAGTCCCGGGCTCGAATGTAGGGACAGACATTTGTATGATGAATACGAATGTTTGTGCCCGAGTCATGGATGTTGTATGTATTTAACTACATTATAATAAGTATGTTTATCCGTTGCCTGGTACCCAAAGCACAAGCTTTGCTTAGTTTGGGACTGGACTGGTGTAATTTGTCCCATGATTTATTATTATTAATACGACTTTAACCGAAAGACTGCTATTTCTCCCCAACATCCATAAAGATAAATATAAAACCGTAACACTACGAAACACTGTCGTCTGGCTCAACCCCTACTGCCCTTTTGGATACCAATAACTTTAAGGTCCAAAGGTACTTAAGGACAGACCCTAACACCGCAAATGTCGGAACGCTAGGTACGAGCACACGTCTACATGGTAAAATTCAAATTGCTCGAAGCAAGGCCCCAGTGGGCTGTTAACGGGTTGACTTGCAATAGTTCTGTTTTACTGGTGTTGTGTGGTATAAGTTAAGAAATATCTTCCATGGATCGAGAGGACTCTATTCTGTTTAATAAACCCATTAGCTGATGCCCCCGACTTCATGCGCGCAGGATTAAATAAAGCCTAAATGTAATCTCTGGATCTACTGAACCGATTTTGAAAATTCTTCTGCCAATAGAAAGCCACATCAACATCATCATCTTCCTAGCGTTTTTCCCGGCATTTGCCACGGCTCAGTGAGCCTGGGGTCCGCTTTGACAACCTAATCCTAAGATTTGGCGTAGGCACTAGTTTTACAGAAGCGACTGCCATCAGACCCTCCAACCCAGAAGGGTAACTAAGCCTTATTGGGATTGGTCCGGTTTCCTTACGATGTTTTCCTTCACCGAAAAGCTCATGGTAAATTTAAAATATAATTTCGCACATAAATTCCGAAAAAACTCAGAGGTGCGAGCCCGGGATTTGAACCCTCGACCCTCTGCTTGAGAGGCCACAGCTCATACCACTTGGCTACCACGGCTTTTTGCCAATAGAAAGCCATATTATTTGTAAATTTTATAACATCAACCCCCTACAACGTCACAAACTTTACCTCATTTAACATTAGTAAACCTGTGGGATGCTAAGGATGCTAAATGGAAACAACGCACGCCACAGTAGAAGTATTCAGAAGGAAACACTGAAGAATATACTGCGCTTGCTGATCCGCGGTTTCCACTCGATAACCTTTCGGCCTCAACAACCATCTGTTCTCTGTGCTACAATGTAGCGCCCATTGCCACTTCAACGAGCTAATTTGTGGCTATTATTGTCTTGAATATGTCAATATGGGTTTATCTACATTATAATATTATTATGTATGTTTATCCGTTGGTTGCCTGGTACCCATAGTCGAGCTTTGCTTAGTTTGGGACTGGGTCAATTGGTGTAATTTGTCCCATGATGATGATGATGATGACGATGTCAATATAATTATTATGATTTTGTAAATCGCCTTTCACTTGGATCATACATGTGAAGATAATGCTAAATTGAACAGACCAAACTATACGCATACAGATAGGTTTCATATCTCACATCACAATAATAGGTACGGTCGAAGAAACTGAATCACGTAACTCAATGGAACCATTTCTCATACAATTTCGCAATGACATCTTTGACAGGTGTATGGTAAGTCGTTATGAGGTTCCAAAGTGGTACGGAATTCAGTTTCTTTTACTGTAAATAAAATACGCGTGCTCTGTAATGGTTTCGCTGCCACTATCTCACTCGCAAATCCTGCCGAGAAGTAGCAGTGTTTGATATGCTCGATATGTTTCGGACTAGTTCGTAGTCCTTCCTCTTGGAGCGCTCGCCCCGGCGGCAGCGAAACGAACACTGCACGCCAGCGCTCAGCTCGCGGGGCTACTCGACGCAATTGACAGCGGCGCACAACTACCCTCGTTTTCATCGTCATTTTTATTATTGTCAAACGTAGGGCAGCACACAACACTGATCACGTCACTTCGTAAAGGTTCGCTCACACTCATCGTGACCGCCGTCACCGTTGCCGTCGTCTCACCGTCATTACTGCGCGATTGTTGACTTTTGAAATGCCTAGTGTCTTAAGCATTCCGACCTTCCGTTGTCCCTTTCATTTGCATATAAGTGCAACAGAGAGAACCCTATATTAACTCGTTATCGTAAACCCAGATAGTTAGTCATATTCCCCGCAAAAGTATTGCAAAACAGAAGCAAAGTTACCTTATACGACAAAGCAAACTTTAAGTATCTTTCTGTTCATAAATAGATGGAATTTGGCAAATACAAAGACAGTTTGGGATTACAGTCGCGTGCAACTTAAACGAGTAAGCTACAAAGAAATGGCAAATTTGGTTGAGGAACTATAATGCCCAAAGGACTGCAGTGTACCGTCAGATGGCTCTCTAGATTTGGAGGAGGTACGTATATTAAGAAGGTGCATTCCTACAGAGCTGGCAACGTCGCATTTTGGTAATTTTTTTACGATTATTTCACGGAAATTGAATGAAAGTTTCAAATGTGTGTCTGTAGTGCACTTCGTTTTTAGTGTAATGTGTGTCCAATACAATGATTAATCGTGATGGACTTTTATTTTCGTATTAAAGGGATAAAACAATATACCTATATCTCGTTTAATACGAAAATAAAAGTCCATCACGACCAATTATTGCATTAGACACACTAAAAACGAATTGCACTACAAACGCACATTTGAATATTTTATTCAATTTCTGTGAAATAATCGTAAAAAAACACCAAAAATGCGACGTTGCCAGCTCAGTAATTTTAAACGCTCTTAAAGACGTGGTATATTCTGCGTCATAATTAGATTCCAAAGTTATCAAAGACGGCTGAATGTCACACATAACAACTGTCATTGATATTGCGACGTTCCAGTATCTTAGTGTAGGGTTTTCGGTCACAAAATACGTCTCGAACGCGTTTGCGTTAAAATGTCAAATGCTATGAAATATTTGTTGCCGTTTCGATCCGCAAGTGGCGCTGCCAATTTTTTTAATAGTAATTGAGACGTTTGCGTGAACGCGTTCGAGAAGTTTTTTTATGCGAAAACTTATACTAGAGGCTCAGGTAACCAATCAAAATTTACCTATTAACCTGATACATTGCCATTATAATAATGTTTTTACTTCTATACAAGTGTTTTAATGAAATATCAATTGGTGCTACTAATATTATATTTTCATTTTCATTTTTAACAATGCCACGTACCTAACTCATTTAGAAATGTGAAAATTTATTGCGGTCTTGAATGAAGTAATGTTTATTTGTTCGTTAAGAATCTCTGCCTGATTCAATAAATTGTTTTTTTTTTCTTACTTCGTACTTTTCTTTAATACACATTCTATTAATTGTTGTAAATAATATTAGTGTCTCACATTTTAAAATGTGTACAATGTTATTTATTATATGTACAGTCCGTGGGCTCTTAGATCGCCATCAGTTTGTTTTGCTTTCTCACTCACTCTTATAAATAAACATTTTTTTATCCAAGAATCGGCCGAGTGAGGGAGACAGCAAACCCGAATGACATTCTAAAAACTCACGAACTGTTACGTCTTATCTTGCCACCTTCACTTCAACTTTTCGTACATCTCGCAGCAGACATTCGCCAAGTAAGGCAATTTCTGAAAAGTGAACGAATCCTTTGGGTCTGCATTGTCTTGGTCGTACCGAGATTGTGGGGGGAGGGATTAAATAGTCATTTCCCCCCCCAATTTTGAAATTTTGGGACTTAGCCAGGTTTAAAGAACTTTAATTAGACATTATGAAGACAGTGAAATCCAGTTTAATTTTAAATTGTATTTTGTGTTTGTAGCCCATTGAGGGAATGGGCGAAAATCATAGAAATCACGTTATAGGCGATGCGGCTAGCAACCCATCAGTATTTTGATTCCATTTTCCACCTTGATACACATTACGCTTGATAATGAATATAAAAAAGATCCATTTAAAACAGTTTAAAATAACTCAAGAATCCCACGGTAATTGAAAAATCCGTCTTTAATTAAATTTCATTTTTCCAAGATAGATGAGTTAGTCAGCCATTTTTTTATTTATTTAAGCAGACAAATGAATCGACACGGCTCTAGAAACAAAAATTATGAACAAGATGTGAAGAATTTTTCTTATTTCCCACGGGATAGGGAATTGTGTAACAGGGCGAGCCACAGGCGTTATGCTAGTAAACTTGCTCTCTATAAACTAGTATGCTACTATTATTTACGCTTTATAAAGATGCCTATATACAGCTATACGCGGGAGCAGGTGTATTCGTACGTCTAATAAATTTATTTGTGCGCTACAGGATGTTTATTATTTACACCAGTACTGTAAATTTATTGATATCAGTCGTTACTTATCTCCTATTAGGGATAAGTTCGCCTTTGTGTATTTGTGTTGTACTGTATTCATCATTGTTCATGTTTTTATGTACAAGTAGCTTCTGCCCGCGACTTCGTCCGCGTAGAATTAAACTTACATCAGGTAACAGACATTTGAAAATGTTTATCACTATCTCGCGGGAACTATGCAATTGTTTGGGATAAAAAGTAGCCTATGTGTTAATCTAGGGTACCAGCTATCTCCGTTCCAAATTTTATCCAAATCCGTCCACTTATTTCAGCGTGAAGAAGGAACAAACATACACACTCACATCGTCACATCCATCCATCCTCCACAGGTCCATTTCAATTAAAAAAAACATAAGTGGAAGCGGATTAGCAATGTAAATGATTTTTATTCACTGATTTTGTTCTAAAAATTGTTTTTAATGTAGAGAAGTTTGTTGTTTTATAATGCTTTGCTTTTATCAATAGATTCGTCAATCTTGTTTTGCTTTGGCGGCGTCTTTAGCTTTTAAAAGATCAGTGACTGCGCTACGTCAATTAGCTCGACCGCACGTAGGTACAAAAAAGCTACATCTGTGTGAAATTCATATTTTATTTTCATGTACGTGTTCGGGACATAGCTGACTGTAATGAAACACGTTTTGATACGTTCCAAAAACGCTAAGATTTCTGTTTATTGGTATAAATTAATTTATGTGGGCTCCTTCCAGATTTAAAAAAAATAAATAAAAATTGTACCTACATCTAAAGCAGTGGAAGTAACAAAAACTCCTACAAATACAAATAGTTTATTTAAACAAGCGGTTTTAACAAAGGAAATATCCATCAGACTCAAAACTAGGCTGAGCCTGTATCTTGGGCGTCTGCGAGAGCGATTTTAACTAAGTAGTTACTATGATACCATCATCATCATCATCATCAGTCTGAAGACGTCCACTGCTGAACAAAGGCCTCCCCCTTAGCACACCATAATGAACGACAAGTCGCCACCTGCATCCACCGGTTTCCCGCAACTTTTACGATGTCGTCAGTCCACCTAGTGGGAGGCCTGCCAACACTACGTCTTCCGGATCGCGGTCGCTACTAAAGAACTTTTTTCCCCCAACGGTTGTCTGTTCTACGAGCGATGTGGCCTGCCCTAAGATACTAAGATACATTAACAAATAAATAGGCGTTATAAAAACATAAAAAGAAACATACAGTGTCTTAGCCAGTTTAAAAATACATAAATTTTTCATAGTCGTATCGCAGAGCCTCCTTGCAAAACTTCAAACAATTTTTATTTATGAGTACTAGACATTTTATAGTTCATTCTCTTAGTCCGCATTAGAAAACATGACCCGTCTCAACCGCAGACCGTGGCTCGTAAAACAATACTCATAAATAAGCATTTTCCCATGCCATACTATTATATTATACTATATCAAATTCATCTAAACGTTTAATGGGTTGTGAGTAAATTGATAGCGGACTTATTGACTGTAATAACTTCGACGTATGGCCACACTAGCTTTTGCCCGCGACTCCGTTTGCGATGAATACGTTTATCGCTATCCCGCGGGAACTATGTGATATTCCGGGATAAAAACTATCCTATGTCGTTTTACGGAACTGTAGCTATCACTAGGTATACTAAATTTCAATAAAGTTTTATGTTATGAAAGAGCAATGAACATCCAAACATTCAAACATCCAAACTTTTTTTTTTATGCGAATAGGAAGGCAAACGAGCAAGTGGGTCACCTGATGGTAAGCTATCACCACTGCCCATAGACACCCGCAACCCCGGAGGGATTGCAGATGCGTTGCCAACCTAGAGGGTTAAGATGAAATGCCTCTTGTGCCCGTAATTTCCCGGGCTGACTACAACGGTACGGTAACTTACAAACTTTCGCCTGTACAAAATAGGAAGATAAGATTATTTTTGGTTTATAAATAGTTTGTATTTGTCATTAGGACCTCATATCACACGAGAAGTACTACATTTTTTCGAAAAAAAAAGATAAGATTTATGTGTGGCTATAAAGCATTAGCTTTGAAATTTATTAATATATAATACTTGTTAAAAAAAAGTTTAATACAAAAAAACATCAGCCTATACGCAATGGGACGGAGAAGAACGCACGTACAGTAATCAGTTTATCCACACAGACGCAGCCGCACGCACACTAACACATGTAAACGTCACGTAGAAATTTATAGAGGAATCCATGGGAATGGCTGCTGGTGTGTTTATTTCGATTGATAAAAAAAACTTCATCAAAACATGATATAACCTTGCGTAGGGACTATCTGGATTGCTATCTTACTGACTAATCCTGCCGCCAAGTAGCAGTGATTGAATGATCGTTAGTCATTAACACTAGAGCAACGAACTTATAGATCTGGATGAAATTTGGCAAAGACATAGATTAAAGTCTGGAACAACACAAACACAACTCCTTATTCCAGAAATTTGCGTAAACCCTGAGGAATAGCGATAAACAAAATTCATTGCAGGCGAATTCGCAGGCAATATCAAGTCAATAATAACGTACTTTAATACATACATACATACATACATATCGTCACACCTCTTTCCCACAGGGGTAGGCAGAGACTACTTTGTTCCACTTGCTACGATCCTGGCATACCTCTTTCACTTCATCAACATTCATCAATCTCTTCATACATGCTCGTCGGTTTCGGGTACTCTAGACCTGGCCTTTGTCCAAAACGTCCCCAATTTGATCACGGAACGTCCGCCTACGCCTTCCCCTCCGAACGCACCCATTCACACTCCCCATATAAATCTGTTTAGTTAATCTTCTTTCATCCATCCTCTCTACGTGACCAAACCAACTAAGCATACTTTTTTCTATCCTAGTCACTATATCTTCTTTCACACCAGCACGTTCCCTTATCACACTATTCCTTATTCTATCTTTCAGTGATACACCTTCCATATTTCTTAACGCTCTCATTTCTACTGCATTAATTATGTAATTTAATATTCTTCTTTAAGAGTCTGTCATGCTGGTCTGGGAGCAAAGAAAAAACATAGAATGTACCAGTTGCTTCTCTTCCCGCGCAGATGGTAAAAGCCCATCGAAGGTACGGGCGAAAATGCGGCTAGCAACCCATCACTATTTTGATTCCCCTTTCCACCTATACGCCCAAAATCATGCTAAACGTAGCCTTAATGTTTTGTTACTTTAGGCTCTGCCTACCCCGTAAGAGATAAAGACGTGATATATTTATGTATGTACTAAGATTCAAACTACCGAGTGACCGACTCGCACTTGGCCTGTTTATAGTTTTTTTTTTTCAAGCAAATCAATGTAACGCATTCAGTGACTAACTTTACAAACTAGTTAACTTACTAAAAGGGCAGTTGAAAGAAATGCAACCCTATACCTATTGTCTTAAGGCTCCGATTCCGTCAACATAGAAACATACAACCTCATACAGTGACTGACTAAACTAAAACATGAATATAACTTATTTCGCGTCATCCATAACATGGTTACACAAAACCATAGATGATGTAACAAATAGAGTGATAATGAGTTGAAAGGCTGAGATCAACTTAATCGTTGATATTTATTTGTTAACTAACTGTTGCCAGCGACTTCGTCTGCAAAGAATTCGTTTATCGCTATCCCGCGGGAACTACGCAATTTTCCGGGATAAAAAGTAGCATATACTGTGCTATTCCAGACTTTTCTCTATGTGCCGAATTTCATCCAGATCCGTTGGGCCGTTCTGGCGTGATTGAGTAACAAACAAACATCCATCCATCCATCCATACTTTCGCATTTATAATATTAGTTAGATTAGACTAGCATCTGCCCGCGACTTCGTCCGCATAGAATTAGACTGACGAACTGATGTTGATAGTATATTCTGCAATAATTAATTACGTTGCGACTCTAGGCAGCTTCGACCTTTAACATGTTTATCACTATCACGCGGGAACTTTGCAATTTTCCGAGATAAAAAGTAGCTTATATATTAATCTAGGGTACCAGCTATCTTCGTTTCAAATTTTATCCAAATCCGTCCAGCCGTTTTAGCGAGAAGAAGGAACAAACGTACACCCTCACTCACACATATCGTCACATCGTCACAAACTTTTGCATTTATAATATTAGGAGGATTAAAACGCCAATGTTTTCAAGAATTGGACAGCCCTTTCGGACTCTATTGGTTCATTCTTCTATGCGCTAAACTTTGCTCTTAGAAAAGAAATCGAGTTTTTGCGGGTACTCCGGAGTTGAGGGTAGTTTGACAATGATTTGTATGGCATATTTTGACGCTCTCTATGGAGGAAAAGTTTCTCCATGGGTTTTAGGCTGATTGTAATGATGACCTTGTTTTTAGGATCCAGTAGCTTCGGAATAAAAACCCTTCACTCAAAATAAACAAAAGTATCGCTCAAAAGCGCCTTTAACAAGAAGAGGGTGGCAAATGAGCGAGTGGGTCACTGGGTCGCAAATGACCAACCATAGGTAGACACCGATAGCATCAAATAATTTCAAATGTATTGCTGGGCTGAGATTGACCTCATGGTGCCAGTAATTTCACCGCTTCTTATCCCTGCGCCGAAACACAGTAGCGCAAGCACTGTTGCCTCGCGACAGGACCAACAAGTTAAATTTCATCTTAATTTTGCTCCAAGAAGATTTCACGGGTGGAATGAAATCCAATCAAAGGATAAACTCATCAAACGTTCGATTTGACAGCGGCAAATGTACTAATTAAAGTAAAACAGATTAGAAATGAGAAAATATCAGTCACAAAGAGAAAAATCCAGCCAAGTACGACAAAAAGGTGAAATTGCGGCTGTGGGTAGATGACACCATAATCTTACTTAATATTATAAAGGCGAAAGTTTGTAAATTGGGATGATGGATTTTTGGATGTTTGTTGCTGTTTCATTGCAAAACGGCTAAACCGATTTTATTGAAATTTAGTTTAGTGATGAATACAATCCCGGAAAAGGACATAGGATAGTTTTTATCTCGGAATATCGCATATTTCCCGCGGGATAGCGACAAGCGAATTTTACGCGCGCGGGCAGCAGCTAGTTTTATTATAGTGTGAAGAAAATACTAGACGTTAACTCACAACAAAACAACAATGATAAATTACTATTCCTCATTAATTAAATGACTCTTCACTATTTTACTCGCCACGTCTACAAGCTTTCCTAGTTTTGTACCGAACTTGGCCTTCTTTTAATTCTAATGGTTTAGAGAGACAGTATTTTTAAGAGATAAAGCAGAGTGCAGGAAGCCGGTATCGGTTATTTTTCTTGACTAATGAATACCGCGCTTGAGGTAATTTAAAGGCAAGAGCAGACTGATTTGAATGATCTAAATCTAAATTGAAATCTTTTATTTAGTATTGAACTGTAGGGTTATTGTCTAACTCGCTCGCAATCGCCATCGTGTTCATTTTGACAGTTCTTGTATGAATGTGACAGCTAGCTGATTCCGATGCCAATTGTCAGCCTATACAATACATGAACTGTCAAAATGAACACGATGGCGATTGCGAGCGAGTTAGACAATAACCCCCTTATTCATAAACGCACTGTAGGCCTCTGCTAAGTTAGTAATCGTTTGTCCTTATCTGTGAAAGGTAAATGTCAAAGTGACAGATAAGGACAAACGATTACTAAGTTAACAGAGGCCTATAGTGCGTTTATGAATAAGGGGGTAAGCCTATAGGTTAATAATAGTACATTACTGCAGAGGCCGGGAAAGAAAGGCTTGCGGGCTGAGTAACGTATATAGGCCGAGCTTTGCGATGCCGGATAGGAGTACGAAGCCTGCAAATACTTTCACGCCGAGGCTTGTATAGTGCTTTTCTCAAACATGCAATGAAATAAATAAAAAAACTCCAAAAAACCTTTAGAATGTTGCCGCTAGCGCGTGCATTAGGCGGCGGACGAGCAGCAGCAGGTGCATATTTATCCTCCATGTACATGTCCTCCAGCAGTGCGCCCCGCGCCTACGCAACAAACGACGACGACGACCACAAAACAAAAGACGATCGCTTTGCATGCCAATGCCTGCAATTTTCTATGAAAACCCATTACATACCACTTGTCTAATCGCGCCCGTAACGTGATACGTCCCGGCCTATTATTTGGAACGTAAGGTTAACATTTCATTGCATCTTTGAGAAAAATATATTTTCATCACACTTGCTCGTAAAGTGTGTTAATACATGCACGTTTAGAGCCATAGTAGTCGATTGGATAAATATCCTTGCAAAAAAGAAAAAAAAAACACTTCACTATATTGATAGTAGGTATATTTATTCACTTTTTGCAAGTATGTATTTAGATTATTTTTATTCACTTTTTGCTTTTGCTTTCTCTTTCTTATCATTATCGCATATTTTGTTTCGCTTTGACCAGTAGAGACTTTATACATCTCTACTAGACCTAGACATAGACCAATGTAATTTAAGGTACGGACTTAACTTAGGGACCTTTTACATCCCTTTTATAAAATGTATTAATTGTATTAGGTAAGTTAAGTAGAATTTAAGTACTATTGT
This sequence comes from Pandemis heparana, assembly GCA_963854515.1. Lineage (NCBI taxonomy): Eukaryota > Metazoa > Arthropoda > Insecta > Lepidoptera > Tortricidae > Pandemis > Pandemis heparana. Next base: position 5,472,031 of record OY978031.1, read on the forward strand.
AAATCTATTTTATTTTGAAAAAATGACTTTCTGCCAAGTTTCTTGCGGCGCATTCTTCTTGGCAATGATGGTCTTTCCGAATGCGCTGGTAGATTCAAAAAAAGACATGTAAAAGAGCCCTCGGCGGCCTATTTGCAAAATAAACTTTTGACTTTTTTTGACTTTTTGACTTTTTTTATAAAACAAAGTTAGCAAAATCGGTCCAGCCAACCCAAGGCCAAGGGAAATAAGGTTTCAGTTTTATATAATACATAATTTCTTTTCTGATTTCGATCGGTGTACACAACTCTTTATTCTAGCGTGACGAAAACCCGATAATATCGGTCAAAGCTTTCCTTTAGAGCGAATTGCTCTGATTAACTTAATTAAATTAAATTTTATTTAAATACCAGTGTTTTATGGCACTGAGATTAATCGGAACGCGTAGTTACGTCGTTTTGTTTATTGCTTCGGAATTATTTAAATAATTTCAAATGTGTTTCCTTCGATTTAAGCTGGGTACACATCTGCGAGCTCTTATCGTAACCGCTGAACGTTACAGTAACCAAAATCCCTATACTTCATTTAATTTAGAATGGGAAACCACAATAATATATTGCGTCTGGTCAACTATTTCCTACCTAGGAAATAGTACAGTGCGATAGTTTGGCAGCCGCAATATAAAATTGTTTTAATTTCACTTTATTTGCGTGTCGTCAGTTGTTACTCTAGTACAAATTGTAAAGAGATTACAGTTCACGAGCCGCAATATAATATTGTTGTGGTATCTCATTCTATAAAAAATGAAGTATAGTGAGGATGTGACTCCCGAGGCTGCCGGGATTTTAGCTTGACGTTGTTATTTCATTTGAATTAATTATATATGCTATTTCTTCTAGCTAATAAAATGTTTGTCTTGTCTTGTCTTGTCTTGTCTTGTCTTGTCTTCTCTATTTAGTTGTTTGCTCTATGAGTTAGTATTAAATTAAATTGATAGTTTTACCGTCATAATAAAAATACGAGTAATGCATCGTACGTAATACGACGGAAGGTGTTGTTAAGCTAGTGATATATCCTGGCAATTTATTTTTATAGCTTTTAAACCGTTTCGCACTCTATGAAGAATATATTCTTACGACGTCATAAAATGTTATGACTTTATTCTGTCATAATCTGTAGTATATTGTTAAGTTAAACATATAGTTATCGCTGTTTCAATAAAGAAAGAAGATTACTTTGTACATACATACATCTCAAATTTTATCTTATTCTAATACTAGCTGTTGCCAGCGACTTCGTCCGCAAAGAATTCGTTTATCGCTATCCCGCGGGAACTACGCAATTTTCCGGGATAAAAAGTAGCTTATGTGCTATTCCAGACTTTTCTCTATCTATGTGCCGAATTTCATCCAGATCCGTTGGGCCGTTAATCTAACTAATATTATAAATGCGAAAGTATGGATGGATGGATGGATGGATGTTTGTTTGTTACTCAATCACGCCAGAACGGCCCAACGAATCTGGATGACATTCGGCACATAGATAAGATAAGTCTGGAATAGCACATAGGCTACTTTTTATCCCGGGAAACCGCGGGATAGCGATAAACGAATTCTTTGCAGACAAAATCGCAGGCAACAGCTAGTACATACATTAATCACGAATACCTCTTGTGCCAGTAATTTCACCTGGTGGGTTACTCTTCGCGCCGGAACACAGTGTAAGCACTGCTTGGCGGCAGGATTAGCGAATAAGACAGTGGTACCTAGCGATCTGGTCGGACCTAGCACCACCTTGTAGAACTACCCTATCTATCTATCTATACATTATAATAAAGCTGAAGAGGGTCGAAAGTCTGTACATGGAAGATATTTAAAAAAAAATAGGCTGGGGGTACTTAGAATCGATAACAGAACACGTTCCAACAGTTTTTAGAATATTTGTGCGCGCATCACGTGAAAACGGTTGAACGGATTTTGTTGGAAACTTTACTAATCTGTTGAGAAAATCTTCGGCCAGGTTATAGGCTACTTTTTATCCCGGAAAATTGCATGTAGTTCCCGCGGGATAGCGATGATAGTTGTGTTAAGTGCCTGTTCAAATATGCATAGCAATATGTGACTTTTGTCAATAAATGAAGTCTACGCGGACGAAGTCGCGGGCAGAAGCTAGTATTCATAAACGCTCTATAGGCTTCTGCTAACTCAGCAATCGTTTGTCCTTATCTGTCACTTTGACATTCACCTTTCACAGATAAGGACAAACGGTTGCTGAGTTAGCAGAAGCGTTTATGAATAAGGGGGTAGGTTCGCGGGTGGTAGGGCCTTGTACAAGGTCCGTTCGGATCGCTACCACCATCTTACTCGCTAATCCTGCCGCTAAGCAGCAGTGCTTGCACTGCTGTGTTCCGGTGTGGAGAGTAAGACAGCCGGAGAAATTACGGGCACAAGAGGCATTTCATCTAAATCCTCTAGGTTGGCAACGCATCTGCAATCCCTCCGGGGTTGCGGGTGTCTATGGGCAGTGGTGATCGCTCACCATCAGGTGACCCACTTGCTCGTTTGCCTTCCTATTCACATAAAAAAAAATGTATATAGCATCGAGCTCAAATGGCTGACACAGTGACTTGATCTAGCTACAAAAAAATAATTTTTCAAATCGCTCCACAACTGACGGAGTTCTGAAGTACCTACCTACCTAAGAAAAAAAAATCGGAGCCCCTGTTTTGCCCGAATTTCAAATGCCATAATGTAATGTTTGCCATAATGATCATTTGCCATAACCCTTGTTTTCTCTGAAACCGTAATTTTTTCAGGAGCATTGTAATGGCAATCCTGTAGAACTTTATAGGTTAGGTTAGGTTTGTTTCATAACAATCCTGAATAATCTAATCTAATCTAATCTAACTAATATACCTATTATAAATGCGAAAGTATGGATAGATGGATGGATGGATGGATGGATGGATGTTTGTTTGTTTGTTACTCAATCACGCCAGAACGGCCCAACGGATCTGGATGAAATTTGGCACATAGATAGAGAAAAGTTTGGAATAGCACATAGGCTACTTTTTATCCCCGAAAATTGCTTAGTTCCCGCGGGATAGCGATAAACGAATTCTTTGCAGACGAAGTCGCTGGCAACAGCTAGTTAACAAATAAAGAGAAAAAAGAGTTATGGCAAATGATCATTATGGCAAACAATACATTTATGGCATATGAAATTCGGGCAAACGATAGAGACCCAAAAAAAACACACAACCGAATTGAGAACCTCATTCTTTTTTTGAAGTCGGTTAAAAAGGATACTACCTCGCAAAAAATAATAACAGCTCTGTATAACAGACACTCCTTTATTTGATTGTGTTTAAAACGTAACCGCGTGCCACAGATGAATTACCAATAGAGCGATAATACGGCCAAAATCACTAATAATACTTGCACTAGTTTTGTGATAGTTTTTTTTTCTCTTCAAGAAAAACCAATACCAAATGAATAAAAAAAACCAAACCAACCCAAATACCAAACCAAACCCAAACCAATACCAAATGAATGAATGAATGAATTTTTGAATGGTCAAGACCATTGAAAAAACTATTAGTGTTACGATTAATTAAGTATACCCTACCTACCTATTATTAATTGATGAAATGGACGAAAATATTATGAATCATGTTGTAGGCGATGCGGCAAGCAATCCATCACTAATTAGATTTCGCTTTCCGTCTTTAAGCTCACAATCATGCTAAACCCTGGCCCTAAGGTCTTATTGCTCTAAGCTCTGTCTACGCCGTTTGGTCTTTTTGCTCTAAGCTCTGTCTAAGACGTGATTTAAGTGAATTTTGTGTAAATAAGACTAAGTTAGTTAGGCCGCGCATGACTAAAATGTAAACAATTAGGACCTGTTTCACCATTCTGTTACGTTCCTGATATCCTAAGTGCCAGTTATCTATGATGACGTCTCTGTTTCGTAGTAATAAATAGAGATGGAATCATAGATAACTGACACTTAGCGCCTGCTTCACCATTCTCTATTAAGTTCCAGTAACCTTGTGTCAGTTATCTATGATGACGTCTCTGTCTGTTTCGTAGTAATAAATAGAGATGGAATCATAGATAACTGACAGTTAGGGTAACTGGAACTTAACAGAGAGTGGTGAAACAGGGCCTTAAACTATCAGGAATTTTACAGAGATTGGCCCTTAGTATCAGTATCGATAATATTAAGCCAAGCTAAGGCCCGATCAAAGTGCATATTAATCGCCGCAATGGTAGGTATGACACATTTTTTTAAAGTCAAATTAAAGTCCACAAGCGCTTTGAACGACATCCGGGTTTGGGGTTCCACCGGCCGAATCAAGTGTCAAACCCATAAGAGTGAGCGAGACAATCAACTCGAATTTCGTTCTAAGCACTTACGGACTCTACATGACATTTACACTCTATCGGTTATTCACTCGATGTTGCGTGCATATAGAGCTGCATTCAAATTAAAAATGCACTTAACGTGCGCCGGAGTCGGCGTTGAATGATTCATTTAAAACACCCGTTTGTACTACCAGTTACGCGTCAAGGTGGGTTGGTGTAAGTTACAAACTATTATGGTACATATATTCCAATCCATTTCAAATCTAACTAATATTATAAATGCGAAAGTATGGATGGATGGATGGATGGATGGATGTTTGTTTGTTTGTTACTCAATTACGCCAGAACGGCCCAACGGATCTGGATGGAATTCGGCACATAGATAGAGAAAAGTCTGGAATAGCACATAGACTACTTTTTATCCCGGAAAATTGCGTAGTTCCCGCGGGATAGCGATAAACGAATTCTTTGCAGACGAAGTCGCTGGCAACAGCTAGTATTTACTAAACAAACAAGTCTCCCCAAATATTTATGCGGAGGTTCATTTCAATGAACATAAAATATTTACCTTGCTACTCCGCTACTCACAAAAAAGCAGTTTGTGAGTAGCGGTGTAGCAAGGTAAATCTAACTAATATTATAAATGCGAAAGTATGGATGGATGGATGGATAGATGGATGTTTGTTTGTTACTCAATCACACCAGAACGGACCAACGAATCTGGATGAATTTACACATATTGCACATAGATAGAGTAAAGTCTGGAATAGCATATAGAATACTTTTTATCCCGGAAAATTCCCGCGGGATAGCGATAAACGAATTCTTTGCAGACGAAGTCGCTGGCAACAGCTAGTATTTATTTTTATATTCCTTTTAAGTCTCCCCAAGTTTATATGCATACATCTTTATACCCGTGTTACAAAACTACTCGTAAAGCCGAAAGGAGGTTAAATGTGACCTTATAACAAGTCCGTTTACAATATTTAAGAACCCCAGTATGGTTTCCTGAGATGACAGTTTACTAGGGTTGACTTGACAATATTTTTGGCTTTGATGTTTTTACGGGGTATTTGTAACACGTTGTACTCATATATTACATACGCACATAAGGTATTTTCATTCTTAACTGTCGTATTTGGTAAACAAATTCTAACCTCAGTTTACAAATTTTCGTAAAGAATATGGTGTATTATGTTATCAAATAAACCTGAGGCAACATTTTGTACATAATTTTGCTGATATTTTATCTCCAGTTCCTTTATTTACATCGTACAGACACATCATTCAAACAGATGACGCTTAGCGACAAATATTCGCATAGTAACAAGGTCACGTGACAGTTGGTAACAGATAGAAAAATTCGGAGGCTTACTCACCTGCTATGGGTGGTGTAGGGGTATAGCACGCGTCACGGAATGACGAGGACCCGGGTTCGATTCCCGGCCATAGCTTTACTTTTCGGATTTTTCTGTGTTCTAATTTTCAGTGTCGTTTAGAAATTAAATGTGACGTTTTGAGGTAAGAATTTTGTTTACCAAATATGACAGTTAAGAATGAGAAGACCTTAAATCACTTTATCCAACAATAACTTAGAGTAACAAGACTATTTCAACGATATATTAAACTCTTCGCGGACGAAGTCGCGGGTAAAAGCTAGTAGTGGTACAAAACGCCACCTCTTCTTACTTAAACCACACTACCACAGTTGATACAAGTAGATTATAAAATATTATAAAGCATGACACACCACAGAAAACATTTAGTGAACATACATTTTATACGAAAGCTATGATTGAATCTTTATTCGAATTCCCAATCTTTACGTCAGTTAGTTTTATAGCCGTTTGGATTTTAGGAAATTCTTTGTTGTAAAGTGTTTGTGATAAATTTAATAGTATTATATTTTAAGTGTTTAGTATATTTTAAGTGGTAGCCTAGTGGTTTGACCTGTGGCCTCTCAAGCAGAGGATCGCGGGTTCGAATGCCGGGCTCGCACCTCTGAACTTTTCGGAATTTATGTGCGATATCTCATTTGAAATTTACCATGAGCTTTTCGGTGAAGGAAAACATCGTGAGGAAACCTGCACACAACTGCGAAGCAATTCAATGGTGTGTGTAAAGTTCCCAATCAGTACTGGGCCCGCGTGGGAACTATAGCCCAAGCCCTCTCATTCTGAGAGGAGGCCTGTGCCCAGCAGTGGGACGTATATAGGCTGGAGAGAGAGATTTATCTATTATAAGTATGTTTATCCGTTGTCTAGTGTCCATATTACAAGCTTTGCTTGGTTTGGGGCTAGGTCAATTGGTGTCAATTGTCCCAAGATATTTTTTTTTTCTTTGCTCCCAGACTAGTATAAAACACGACCTATATTTGTTTTTTACTGTTTGTAAAAGCTTTATTGTGCAGTGATAATTACTAACGTACGAAGCTTTAACCAGAACCCTCTTTTTGCCGACGTCTCGGAGTTTTTTACCGTTTTTTACTACACCTTTTTGTGTCCACAATTTTGTTTAGTGTACGCTCCGCTTAACCCGGTGACAATAGTTCATAGTACATTAAACGAGATTTAACACTTTTAGTTATAGTTGATGGTTCCGTCTTGAACAATGGTATCATCAGTGTCGTTTTAAAGTTAAAAAAATCTGCTTTGGAATTAAAGGAATTACATACCCCCTTATTCATAATCGCTCTATAGGCTTCTGCTAACTTAGCAATCGTTCGTCCCTATCTGTCACTGAGTGACAGATAAGGACAAACGATTACTAAGTTAGCTGCCTATACAGCGTTTATGAATAAGGGAAATATAATGTACCAGGCGTTATACTCCGAAATCAGATTTTCGAAGTTCGTTTCGTGCCGTTCCGCTCTCACTAATAGTTATTAATTTGAGAGTGAGAGGGATGGTGTGATACGAACTTCGAAAATCGAATTTTGGAGTAACCCCCCAGTTATGTAATTGTTGCACTCTTCCCGCATGGTAAATCCCATCAAGGGAATGGGTGAAAATCTTAGAAATCATGTTATAGGAGATGCGGCTAGCAACCCAGCATTATTTTTATTCACCTATCCACCTCTACGCCCACAATCATGCTAAACGTGGCCTAGATCTTTGGCCTAAGCTCTGTCTACCCTGTAGGGGATGGAGACGTGATTTACGTTAAATGATTTTCTGGCAAGTTTCTTGTTGCGCATTCATTTTGGCAATGATGGTCTTTCAGAATGCGCTGGTAGTTTCAATAAAAGACATGAAAAAGAGCCCTGAGGCCGTATCATGACGTCTTAATGCGTTTCAGTTTAGCTTCGCTCGCAATAATTTCATAATCTGACAGCGAACGAACCTAAACTGAATCGCAAAGATATCATGGTAAGGCCCCAGGGGCCAAGACAAGACCCCCAAAAACAACAACAACAACAAGACAAGACAAGACACATACAACAACAACACAACAAACACAAACACCAACAAGACACATACTAAAAGTACAAGACACATACAACACAACAACAAGATTCATACTAAAAGTGACAGCTAAAACTTCAACTGCGTCGGAATTAGGACGTCATAGTAAGGCCCCTGGGGCCTTTACCATGACGTCTTTGCGACTCAGTTTAGGTTGGCTCGCTGTCAGATACACACTAATAGTGACAGCTGAAACTTGAACTGAGTCGGAATTAGGACGTCATGGTAAGGCCCCTGGGGCCTTTACCATGATATCTTTGCGATTCAGTATAGGTTCGTTCGCTGTCAGATCCATACTAAAAGTGACAGCTGAAACTTGAACTGTGTCGGAATTAGGACGTCATGGTTAGCCCCTGGGGCCTTTACCATGACGTCTTTGCGATTCAGATGCTGTCCGCCAAATGTACAAACTTTTTTAGAAACGCTCTCGGAGTCGGAATTAGGACGTCATGGTAAGGCCCCTTGGCGGCCTATGAAATGAAATGAAATTAAAAATGAAATGAAATGAAATTATTTTATTTGCTATTTGCAAAATAAACTTTAAGAATTTTTTGAAATTTGAATTTTGGTGTATGTACGAGTACAGCTTGGCAGATTCGGTGGGACACGAACATCGTTCAAGGCAACAAAAAACGAACAAGTGTTGTTCCCTCTTTAATTAGTTCGTTACCTGTTCCCAACGATCCCTAATGCTCGTAAAACAAAAATGTAAAAGGTTCGATAATCGATCCGGATGCCGGTTCGTTGACCCCGAAGCATTTAGACTTGGGTGAGTCTTTTGAGTTACGAAAACTGATTCCAGGGCCCAGAATTATTTGGTGAATAAAAAAAAATAAGTAAAGAAAGTATTATAATATCTTTTGCATACATAAATAAGTCCGAATACTTGTAGCAGAATCCTACTTGTTTGTGAGTGACGATGTGACGATGTGAGTGAGTGTGTATGTTTGTTCCTTCTTCACGCTAAAACGACTGGACCGATTTGAACAAAATTTGGAACGAAGATAGCTGGTACACTAGATTAAAACATAGGCTACTTTTTATCCCGGAAAATTGTATAGTTCCCGCGGGATAGCGATAAACATACCAATTGCTAATTCTACGCGGACGAAGTCGCGGGCAGAAGCTAGTAACTAATAAAAAAAACTGGTACCTTAGTGCAAAAAGCCGTGGTAGCCTAGTAGTTTGACCTGTGGCCTCTCAAGCAGAGGGTCGCGGGTTCGAATCCCGGGCACCTCTGAATTTTTCTGTACTTATGTGCGAAATTACATTTGAAATGTACCTAGTGTCTAACTAGTGCCTGCGCCAAATCTTGGGATTAGGTTGTCAAAGCGGACCCCAGGCTCACTGAGCCGTGGCAAATGCCGGGAAATACGCTAAGAAGATGACTCGTAGCAGAATAACTAATCACTAAATAGAATAAAACGAAGTCGCTTTCCGCTGTCTGTCTCTATGTATGCTTAGATCTTTAAAACTACGCAACGGATTTTGATGCGGTTTTTTTAGTAGAGTGATTCAAGAGGAAGGTTTATAGGTATAATTCTTTGCAGATGAAGTCGCGGGCAGAAGCTAGTCTAACTATATCTAACTAATATGGATAATATGGATGGATGGATGGATGGATGTTTGTTTGTTACTCAATCACGCCAGAACGTCCCAACGGATCTGGATGAAATTTGGCACATAGATAGAGAAAAGTCTGGAATAGCACATTAGGCTACTTTTTATCCCGGAAAATTGCGTAGTTCCTGCGGGATAGCGACCAACAAATTCTTTGCAGACGAAGTCGCTGGCAACAGCTAGTACCTATAATAATAATTTTAACTGTCTAAAAACCAACAAATCTAAGCCAAAAAAAAATAAGAAGAAGAAAGAATAAGATCGAGATCTTAGATTGGCAACACATCAGATCTGCAATCTTTTTGGGAACAAAACAAAACACCATATCTGGTGAACCATTTGCGTGTTTTAACAAAACCTGAAAACCTTAATTAACCATTCGTACATTAATTCAACCAATTAACGAAAAATCTCAGACGAACATACAAGCTATTTATTTACGTGACAGTACCTGACACTATCGAAACTCAGTCGTATGACTATAAACTTAAAGTTGACACGAGCTTAATGAACTGTATTTAATTCTGTATGCATTAAAAAAAACTGGCTTTTTTAAAAAGAGTCCTTTGGGCACTCGGCATAAACCCCGACATTATTATTAAAAAGTTAACAAAACTCGCGATTCTTTCAATCTGTTTTGTGAATGACTAGTTTTCGTCTGTAGCTTTGCTTCTATTTTATAGCTCCATATCCCGTAGGCATATTCATTATATTCGATGATAGCATAAAAAACAATATTTTAAAAGCCACGACGAAAAAACGTAAGTAAGAAAAAAACTGCATTGAAATCGAATAAATAATTACTTACAGTAAATTATATACTACTTTAAAATCGCAGAATAATGCCTAATGTGGCGCCACTGGTCTACAAACATAAAATTTGTACTGGGATGCTAAGTAGGTACAATATCAATACAATGCGAACAACCGTATCGAAATCGGTTTAGTAGTTTTCGAGAAAAATGCTAACAGACAACCATACAAACAAATAAACAAACACACATAACCTCTAAATCCTCTCCGTTCCAATTAACGTCTTCCGGCTAATAATGCCGACGATGATTTGACTGAAGTTTTTTATTTTAAATCCACTTCAAAAAAAGAGGAGTACTCAATTCGTTTTTTAAATGTTTGTTACCTCAGAATGCAAACCCCCTTATTCATAAACGCTCTGTAGGCTTTTGCTAACTTAGTAATCGTTTGTCCTTATCTGTCACTTTGACATTTACCTTTCACAGATAAGGACACGCGATTGCTAAGTTAGCAGAAGCCTATAGAACGTTTATGAATAAGGAGGTTAGACTTCAAACGTATTAATACAAATATTATGAAATCTATACATGAATTTAGACTACAGTTGAAGGCGGTTCTATTTTTTCATTTTAAAATTGTATTCCGTCATCTTTTAAAAAAAATCTCGCAGAACCCTTGCCGACAAAAGTTTATCCTGTCCCAACCTAATTACATCCGGTGAGCAGACGTTCGAGCAATTATTTTGCAGGGAGTTTCATCCGTGACTGTACAGATTGCGTTCCGCGACAGTACGTGACAAAAGTTTTCGGTAATTTCTCTAGTTTGCTCTAGTTTTTTGTGCTAATAATTGAGTTGTTGCGTTTTGTCTCCGGCGACGTCTGTTGCTTTTTTGTTATTTCAAAGTCTGAGACGAAATGTGTTCGCAAAAAGATTAATAGCTCCAGGCGGCACTTTTTGCTCATTTCCATTAAAAAAATAAAGTTATATTTTTTTGGGTATTTTTCAAAATACATACATACATACATATCGTCACGCCTCTTTCCCACAGGGGTAGGCAGAGACTACTTTGTTCCACTTGCTATGATCCTGACATACCTCTTTCGCTTCATCCACATACTCTTGACCTGGCCTTTTTCCTAAACGTCCCCAATTTGATCATGGAACGTCCGCCTAGGCCTTCCCCTCCCAACGCACTCCCCATATAAATCTGCTTCAAAATTCAAAATGTCATAAGTAAATAAATTGTTTGATGAAAAAGTTGAAAAACCGGTTGTCTATAAAATCAGTTTACGGACGATAGTTTTACGTGATTGCGATAAAATGGTCGCTTTTGGGGGTAGGCTAAGTTGCGCCATCTATCGGCACTTGGTTAAATCGCTTAGTATCTATCAAATCAATCTATCGACCCTCAAAGTGAGATACGCAAAGTGGTTGCGACAACAAGCAACAGATGTCGCTATTTGCGACACACACTGACGTCAGTAACGTTGGTATGAGTCATGCTTCTTCGTGAGTGCGTTCGGTGTTCAGCGATTTATAAGACGTTATCACGACACGTAAAAGAAAAACAAAATTTTTTTTTTGGACATGCGACTATTTGAATTAAGACGGCAGTTATTATAACCATTAGATAGAAGAAAAACTCTTCTATACTCTTCTTCTTTAGGCTTGGTTAACTTGCACGTAAGTAGCGGAGTAGCAAGGTAAATATTTTGTGTTCATTGAAGAAAAACTCAGTTATTTAGTGGATAATTTACATTTCGTTCATGCAATTTCTTTAAGTGTTCATACTCTGAACTGTCACCACACTAAGCCGTATTTTTCTCCTTAAAACGTAAAAGTCTTAGGAGTCTTTTTCGCCCCAATTTTCATAATTAAACCAAATTCGTTAATTGGTTCACTATAGCCACTTTTTTAATGAGAATGGGAGGAAACAAGCAAGCGGGCCACCTAATATTAAGCGATTACCACCACATTACCACCAACCTAATTACCAACCAACCAACTTTAGTAATGGATTGGTTGAGAACCAGCAACCTTAGGATAGTTGCGGATCTGTTACCGGCCTTTAAGAGAACATGGGTCTTACCACGACGTCTTAATACGGTACAATACCGATTCAGTTTAGGTTCGCTCTCTGTCAGATCCATACTAAAAATAACATTTAAAACCTGAACTGAGTCACAATCGAATCGCAGTAAGACGTTATGGTAAAGCCCCAGTATAATCTTTTTTTGAAGGCCCCAATGATACAATTTTGGATTTGTAGAATTCGGTGTTCTGCCTTTTCGCCGACTTTTTTTTGATCGAATTTCATTTGGCAACCAACGTTTCACCGAAAATTTTACTTTGACAACTGACAATTGGCAAATTTTTGTATGCCAACCTCTCATTTGGCCGAATTTTCATAAAGACGAATATCATTTTGATTTTAAACTTTTGGAATATCTTTCACATGGCAAATGTTACACTAGGCCGAAAAAGTCTTATGATTAATTTGGATTAATTTAGGTTTAGGTGCGGCGGGGTGGCCCTTGGGCCACCCCTTAGCCCGAACATGTTTGTTTTAAGTTATAAACAGACTTTATTTTACCTTAAAATGTCTTATTTTTTATTAATGGTTATGTACCATTTGGCTATATAAAAAAATGACATTTTAATAAGTGTCCATGTAAAAAAAAAAAAAACGTTGAGTTGGCAATCGTGAAGTTGGGAAATGAAACTAATCATTTTAACAAGTTGCCATATGATGATTCGGCAAAATGAAATTCGGCCAAACGTTGGTTGGGAAGTGAAATTCGGCAATAAAGTTTTCGGCAAATCAGTAGAGAACCGTAGAATCCACATGCTTCTCATTCAGAGGGTCGCGAGTTCGAATCCCGGGCTCGCCCCAAATGTATGATAATCCTTTAGGTACTTTTTGAGTTTAACACGAACAGGCAGACAATCGTCGCGGAGGACTTTGATAATACTCGAAGGTATGTAGTGATAAAAAAATGCAGTTCAGAACAATGCTATATTTCAAATTAGCATAAAGTTTTGCTACTGGTTATGATAAGGGAAAGTGCACATACCATCCGTACACATACCTTATCGTTGAAAAATGGCTAAACCTTTAACATTTTGACCTTTGACTTAATAGTTTCGGACTTTTTTGTAACAAACTACAATATGTTTGTTACACTTAAGTACATAAACTAGCTAAAGTCAATTAAATAAAAAATGAAATCTAAAAAGTGTACGAATGTTGACCACTTTCCCCTACCTACCGTAAAACCCCGTCTATTCGCCTAGTATACCTATCTTCGTCTATTTTCATAAAAGTTTAAATTGCCGCCTAGTTTTTAGGCCAGGTTCCACACAAAACTGCTAAATAGAAAGTGTTTTTTATGCTGGACCATATTCTCGGATTAATTGTGGCTAACTTAACGCCGTTTACGATCAGTGCCGTTTTTTCGTTGACGTGGCAGCACGTGTTTTTTTTTACCTCTGCGGAACTTTGCTATAAGCAGGCAATTTCAAATTATGTCTATAATTGACGCCCCAGGCGTATGTAGGCGAAGACAGGGCATTTTGCCTATACTTCGCCTACCACCTTTGGAGTCCAATTGTAGCCATCCCTTAGCGAAATTTAAACCTTATGCTACGGTAATCTATGGCCCTAGGTAGGTTAATTAGTTTTTTGATCTTAACAAGCAAAAATACGTGTAAATCTGAGAGGAATCTACAAAAAAGTGTCAAAACCAAGGCGAAGTTACGGAACTCTACGGTACCATTTTTGCTGTTTAAAAATGGAGTTCCCATAATTAAATCTCAACCAAATGCCTAAAAACAACAAAAACTTTCCACAAAACCCAGACTTGAACCATTCAACTCGAAAACAATTACGATTGTCCAATCTTCGTTAATCCCAAGAAACTGACCTCGATTAGCTGTCCCTCTCTACTCGTGTTGGACGTCCCGCTCGCACGTCCCCAATTACGGCCCCGTACAAACGATAGCCATTCGCGCAACAAAGGGAATTATTAAAGTACTGAAGAATTAATTGATGACTGGAAGTGACACGTTTAGCCGAAATTAGAGAGAAAGAAAGAAAAAGTTTAAATATAGAAAATAACAAATGAATCAAGAAATTTATTTTTTGATTTTTTATGTTTACTTTTATGGTTTTATCGTTAGAAATTTAATTTGTAAACGACACTGAAAATTAGAATACATAAAAAAAGCAGGTAGGCTACCCGGTATGCTTTTTTTGCTCCCAGACCAGTATGCTTAGTGTAGGTTTTCGGTCACAAAATACGTCTCGAACGCGTTTGCGTTAAAATGTCAAATACTATGAGAGCAGGATGCTTAGTGTAAGTGTTCGATAGCAAAATACGTCTCGATAACGCTTGCGTTAAACTGTCAAATACTATGATAACTGTTTGTTGCCGTTTCGTTCCGCTAGCGGCGCTGTCAATTTTCCCATAGTAATTGTCATTTTAACTCAAACGCGGTCGAGACGTATTTTGTGACCGAAAACTTACACTAAGCATACAGTTTGTTGCCGTTTCCATCCGCAAGTGGCGCTGCCAATTATTCCATAGTAATTGAGACGTTTACGTGAACGCGTTCGAGACGTTTTTATATGCGAAAAGTTACACTAGAGGCTCTAGGCTTATTGTATAACTCGCTCGCAATCGCCATCGTGTTCATTTTGACAGTCTTGTATGAATGTGACAGCTAGCTAATTCCGATGCCAATTGTCAGCCCATACAATACATACAGACATACATACATATCGTCACGCCTCTTTCCCACAGGGGTAGGCAGAGACTACTTTGTTCCACTTGCTACGATCCTGACATACCTCTTTCGCTTCATCCACATTCATCAATCTTTTCATACATGCTCGTCGGTTTCGGGTACTCTTGACCTGGCTTTTCTCCAAAACGTCCCCAATTTGATCACGGAACGTCCGCCTAGGCCTTCCCCTCCCAACGCACCCATTTACACTCCCCATATAAATCTGTTTAGTTAATCTTCTTTCATCCATCCTCTCCACGTGACCAAACCAACTAAGCATACTTTTTCTATCCTAGTCACTAATATCTTCTTTCACACCGGCACATTTCCTTATCACACTATTCCTTATTCTATCTTTCAGTGATACACCCAAACATAAACTGTCAAAATGAACACGATGGCCATTGCGAGCCAGTTAGACAATAACAGCATGGAAGTAAATAAATGAATACGTTGCAAGTTCCAGCAATTGTAGCTCTGTGCATCCCGCAAAGGCGTGGCACACCCCTTTGTAGTGGCTGTATTGCATTACCAATTATTTATTAATTGTTGGTTAATGGGACACAAATCGTTAGTATTTGCCAAATCTGACCGTTTTGTTTTAGATAATAACCTCGTTTGTTTTATAGCTGGATTTGTTGGGGTGTTATTCTGACTTTTGAACGTATTAAAAGCTTGGCAAGACTGTGTTGATTCAATTTAATTTTATGAATTTCAGTACCTTTGCGGGTGGTAGGGCCTTGTGAAAAGTCCGTCCGGGTCGCTACCACAATCTTACTTGCTAATTCTGCCGCTAAGCAGCAGTGCTTGCGCGGCTGTGTTCCGGTGTGGAGAGTAAGACAGCCGGGGAAATTACGAGCACAAGAGGCATTTCAACTAAGTCCTCTAGGTTGGCAACGCATCTGCAATCCCTCCGGGGTTGCGGGTGTCTATGGGCAGTGGTGATCGCTTACCATCAGGTGACCCACTTGCTCGTTTTCCTTCTTATTCACATAAAAAAAAAACAAAAAAAAAACCTATCTCTTTAGTTGTTACATTTATTAAGATGCTAGCAGGGATTTGATGATTCTAGAAGTGGGGTTACCAAGTTACCATGACGTCTTAATGCAATAAATTCCGATGCAGTTTAGGTTCGCTCGCTGTCAGATCCATACTAAAAATCTATATAATACCTTTAAACGAGCAATTCTTGTATATAATCTGGATCTCGGAAACGGCTCAAAGGATTTTTATGAAATTTGGTATGCAGGGGGTATCGGGGACGATAAATCGATCTGGCTAGGTTTTATTTTTAGAGATGTACCAAAAAAAATACTGAGCAAAGCTCGGTCATCCGGGTACTGACAGTTAAGGCCTGAACTGAGTCGGAATTGAATCATTAAGACGTCATGGTAAGGCCACTGAGATGACGAACCAATGGCACGCGAGCTAATCGTGGCACATGTCAAATAATTTGGGCAAGCCAATAATTAAAAAAAAGTTTGTGCACTAGAACTTGTATTTTAATTTTTTAAGTTTTATCTTTATGGAATGAGTTGGAAAACGAGCAAGTTACCTGATCATCATCATCATGTCAGCCGAAAGACGTCCACTGCTGGACATAGGCCTCCCCCGCGGCTCTCCACTCGGACCGGTCCTGTGCCTTCCGCATCCACCGCGATCCCGCGATCCTGATCAGGGCCCCGATTTTTGAAAGCACATCACTCGAAAGTACCACTCGGAAGTGTTATAAATCTGTTTATATCTTCAAAACTACGGCTCTAATCAAATTTTTGCATAGTCCACATGATTAATGAGATTCGTAAGTATTTTTTAATCTACTCGTATTTCAAATTTAGCAAAATTTATACCACTTTAAAGTGGTATTTTCACACATGTGCTTTCAAAAATCGGGCTCCAGGTCGTCGCTCCATCTTGTTGGAGGCCTACCGACAGCTCGTCTCCCGGTCCGCCTAGTTACCTGATGATAAGTAACACCAAAGTCTTTGGTGACGCGTCATAGCTAAATAATGTTTACATACATACACTAACGACGTATTTATCCTTTACAGGGTAGACAGAGCCCAGTAACAAGACTTAAAAGCCACGTCTAGCATGATTGCCCAGTAAAGGGTGTAAAGGGGAATCAAAGCAATGATTGGTTGCCCTCATAGGCTATAACACGATTCCTACGATTTTCACCCATTCCCTCGATGCACCACCACCACCATCTGTCCATGCGACCATCTGCGCGGGACGAGAAGCAGCTAGAACATTCCATAATTTCTTTGTTTCTTGAGAATTAAATGTAGAATGAATTTAGATATACGAGTTAAATCGTTAAATAGTTTGCGTCTAGAATCTTAAAACCTAAAGAGCAATTAATAAAGCTTTAATAAAGTTAACAAAACGTCTTTCATGTCTTAACCATAATCCTGAAATCAAGTCTAGTGCGATTCGCTTTACTCAAATACCTCTGCCATTTAGCTTAGTTCGAGATCAAAACACTAAATACCTCGGTTGGTTTGGTGCTTAATTGGCAAAGCGTTTTGAATGTCTAGACTTTAGCAACAAGCTAATTATTTAGTTATGGAATATCCAAAACGATAGAGTTCAAGAAAACTGTGCAGGCGTTACTTTGCGAATGTCTATGTTAAAATAGATGGATAACTTTGCAAAAACGACCACAACATAAAAATCGATGGATAACTTTGCAAAAACGACCACAACATAAAAATCGATGGATAACTTTGCAAAAACGACCACAACATAAAAATCGATGGATAACTTTGCAAAAACGACCACAACATAAAAATCGATGGATAACTTTGCAAAAACGACCACAACATAAAAATCGATGGATAACTTTGCAAAAACGACCACAACATAAAAATCGATGGATAACTTTGCAAAAACGACCACAACATAAAAATCGATGGATAACTTTGCAAAAACGACCACAACATAAAAATAGATGGATAACTTTGCAAAAACGACCACAACATAAAAATAGTTATCTGTTTTGGTATGTTGGCCAATTTTGCTCTTAGGAATAACCAATCCAACCCCATATCAGTTCTTCTAATTATTCTGTCAAATTCCAAAAAGAAATAAGCAAAAAATACTATGTAATTATCAAATCCGCTCACTTCACGAACATCGGTTGAGAAACGCGATCTGTAGACAAGAATAATGCCTTATCACTATCACTACATGTATAAAACAAAGTCGCTTTCTCTGTCCCTATGTCCCTATGTATGCTTAAATCTTTAAAACTACGCAACGGATTTTGATGCGGTTTTTTTAATAGATAGAGTGAATCAAGAGGAAGGTTTATATGTATATACATGCATAATATACCGTGCGAAGCCGGAGCGGGTCGCTAGTACTCTATAATTCGTCTCAAATTACTATATTATTATAGTGTATAATTTCCATACAGTCGGACGCCCGGACATACGAAATAATTATTTTCCAAGCTGAAACGGATGGAACTAACATGGGGGCTACTCCAAAATTGGATATTCGAAGTTGGTATCATACCGTCCCTTTTACTCTCAAATTAATGACTATTAGTGTGAGCGCAACGGCACCAAACGAAGTTCGATCGAATCGCCTGGCTACTAGGATATGCCTGTGCAAGTACTGGCCGTTAGCTGAGAACGCAATAGGCTTCTCTGTATAAACAATCGAACGAATTTTCAATAAAAAAGTTCCTTTTTCAAACCGAGTAAGCTTTATTTTTTTTAATTACCACTACCAATACAGGCAAAGGAAAGCACCAATTCGGGTCAAAGCAATTAAGGTCCATACGTTTTATTTTGTGCCAGTGCCAAAATTTGAAAAAAGAACTTGAATTGCCGCCAACGGGCCACCGTGCGTAGCCACACAGAAACAGCAGGCTATCTGCTCAGTGCTCACTAAGTATAACAATTAAAAAATAATATTGAGTGAAAGTTTTGCGTGTAATTACCATCTTTTTGCGTGTTCATTTTTAATGGCAAATTCCAGTGGTTTTGATTAATCGTAATAAATTACACTATTACAGTATTACACTCATCAAAAATGACTAGGGATATTTTTTATTCCTAGACAGTTTGTAACATTTCAATATAATTACTACAGAGTCAAAAGATCAAATTTGTCTAGAGATAATGATTATCTCAAGGCTTTTTTGATGTGTGTATTATAAAAAGGACTATTCATAGGCAATCTTATAACACTGTATGTATGTACCTCACCCACAAAAAAAAAATTGCGACTGTAGGTTAGTGTAAGTTGTCTTTGTAATAAAAAAATCTAGGTGCCCATGTTTTTCTTGGTGTTTTACTAGGGAAGAGGGTTTAAAGAACTCATAAAGAAAAATAAACATTAGGGTAACGTAAGGTAGGGCAAAGTCAATAAACGTTGTACCTATTTAAAGCGTTTCGACTCTCGGTCATTGCTTTTAGGGTTCCGTACCTCAAAAGGAAAAAGCGGAACCCTTATAGAATCACTTTGTTGTCCGTCGGTCCGTCCGTCCATCAAGACCCTTTTTCTCAGGAACGCGTGGAAGTATCAAGCTGAAGTTTATATCAAATAGGTACTCAGGTTCACTGCCACTTGGAGCTGTGAAAAAATTAAACTTCTAAGCCAACGCAATCAAAAGATACAGCCGTTTATGCCGCAAATTTCCGCAACTCTCAAGGGAATCAAAACCTACAGGGTACTTCCCGTGAACGCAGAATCTTGAAATTTGGTATGAAGGTCTTATAGCAGAGATTAAAGAATAATTTCAAAAACCGTAAATATGTATGTATGTCTGTATATATTATATCAGTGACCAATATAAAGTGACCCCACACTGCGTACATTTTGCTTTGGAGCAGGGCTCTGCTTACACAGATATTTATAGATAACTAGCTGTTGCCAGCGACTTCGTCTGCAAAGAATTCGTTTATCGCTATCCCTCGGGAACTACGCAATTTTCCGGGATAAAAAGTAGCCTATGCGCTATTCCACACTTTTCTCTTTCTATGTGCCGAATTTCATCCAGATCCGTTGGGCCGTTCTGGCGTGGTTGAGTAACAAACAAACATACATCCATCCATCCATCCATCCATCCATCCATACTTTCGCATTTATAATATTAGTTAGATAATACGGAATTCTCGGTGCGCGAGTCCGACTCGCACTTGGCCGGTTTCTTTTTAATGAGACGTAAACAAAATCTTTATCATTGTGAGAGAAAGCACAGGCCCAGCAATGGAACAAGTATATAGGCTGTTGATTAGAAAATTGGAAAACCGTGAATAAAATTGGTATTACAAACACACACTATGGGCCAATTGCACGGACCAGGGTTAGCGACATAACCTCGTGTTAGATGCTAACCCGGGGCTAAGTAGTGTCAAAATGACATGTATGGAACTGTCAAACCTAACACCGAGTTAGCGATTTAATTATTTAACTCTGGACTGTGTAAGTGGGTCTTATAATATTGCACTAGCCTTGTTTTATTTTCACTTTGCATTTATCGCGCGTCATCGGGAACAACCTATACAATTTTCCGGATGAAAACTATCATAAGTTCTTCCCAGGGACTCAAACTATATCTATACCAAATTTAATCACAATCGGTTAGAAGTTTACGCGTGAAAGCATAACAAAAAAACAAATGAACAGACTCACATTCGCATTTAAGATGGAGATGCATTTAAGATTACTAGATATGTACTTACTAGACACTTACTAGATACTTACTAGATACTTACTTATTAGATACTTTGCGAAATGGACCTACTGTAACTGTCTTCATATTACACAACAGTGTTAGATTAACTGATGTTAAAAGTTGGCAAACTCTGGCGCGCGGCCAGTTCGTTTAGCCTGACTGATTTATAGAGCCGTCGAAGTGCGGTGACGTCGTAAGTATCTATTGACTTTCTAAGTTTGTGACGTCACAAGTTTTTTTTTAATCGTTCCAGTCTTAAGGCCAGGGCTACGTTCAGTAACTAAAGTGTCAGTGTGATCGTCGGATGAAAATAGTCCGATCATAAACACACTCACTGAACGAGTTCTTCTTCTGCGTTCTTCTGTCAAAAGCGTAAATTCTAATATTCAAATCAAAACTTAGTGAAGAATTCAGCGCATTCATGCGATTTCGTTTCCATAGTAATAAGTTTATTAAAACGTAAAAAATAAACATTAAAAATCAAGAAGTAAATTTTCTTGATTAATTTGATATTTCCTATCATTTGAAAAACGGCGCCTTCTCTCGTCCCTGGTGAGCAGTACATGTTCCACGGGAGTTTGTAATTGTGTCGTACAGACACATCATTCAAACAGATGACGCTTAGCGACAAATATTCGCATAGTAACAAAGTCACGTGACAGTTGGTAACAGATAGAATAATTCGGAGGCTTACTTACCTGCTATGGGTGGTGTAGGGGTATAGCACGCGTCACGGAATGACGAGGACCCGGGTTCGATTCCGGGCCATAGCTTTACTTTTCGGATTTTTCTATGTGTTCTAATTTTCAGTGTCGTTTAGAAATTAAATAAGTTTATTGTAAAGTAAGTAAAAAAGTAAAGTGCATGAAAAGTGTAATATTAAGTCTACTGTCAAAGTGACGTCTGGGTGTTTTTTACCCATCTATTTTGCGGGGTGACCGGTGCGATCGCCTGACGACGCTCGACGATGTTACTGAACGACTTGGTGTGATCGCCCGACAATCGCACTGACTTACTGAACGGGCCAGTGCGTCGTCGGGCATCCTCGGGCGTCCAAACTGAACGCACTCCAGGGTTTGAGTTGTGTGTTGCCAGTAACGATTATATTTTGGATCTTTGTTTGTATGGATAACCAAATTGCTGGGACGTGAGATATTCTGCCTTTCCCCTTTACGCCGGCTAACACAGCCCTCTGGTATTGCAGGTGCCCATGGGGGTGCTCACTTATAAATCCTACTAATATTATAAATGCGAAAGTTTTTAAGGATGGATGTTTGTTACACTTTTACGCCAGAACGAACGGACAGAAATGAACGGATCTGGATGAAATTTGGAACAAAGATAGATTATGGTCTGGAATAACACAAAGGCTACTTTTTATCCCGGAAAATTGCGTAGTTCCCGCGGGATAGCGATAAACGTATTCTTTGCAAACGAAGTCGCGGGCAGCAGCTTGTTATTTTGTTATTTTATATATAAGTATTTTTTATAAGATACTATTTATGGAATAGATATGCGATCCCATCCCACGCTTTCATGATTTGTACTATTTCAAAAACACAAACCATCAACAATCATAACCCTCCTTTGGCTTGGCCGTAGTCGGGTAAAAACCGGCCAAGTGCGAGTCGAACTCGCGCACCGAGGGTTCCGTACCATTATTTCTATAAATATCTGTTAACCAGTGTAAGCAGAGCCCTGCTCCAAAGCAAAATGTACGCAGTGTGGAGTCACTTTATATTGGTCATTGATATATACAGACATACATACATACATATTTATGATTTTCGCAATTATTCCTTAATCTGTGCTATACTAAATTTTAAGATTCTGCGTTCGCGGGAAGTATCCTGTAGTTTTTGATTCCCTTGCGAGTTTCGAAAATTTGCGGCATAAACGGCTGTATTTTTTGATTGCGTTGGCTTAGAAGTTTGATTTTTTCACAGCTCTAAGGGGCAGTAGACTTGAGTATTTGATATAAATTTCAGCTTGATACTTCCACGCATTCCCGAGAAAAAGGGTCTTGACAGACGGACGGACGGACGGACGGACAACAAAGTGATTCTATAAGGGTTCCGTTTTTTCCTTTTGAGGTACGGAACCCTAAAAACACATTAAGTATTGCAATTTAAGTTGCAAACTTTACTTTATGTAGGTAACTTCTTTTTAATATGGCAGTTAATAATACAATCAATGTCACGCCAACCTTAACTTTGTTTTACAGATTTTTTATTTATTCATTTTATTTATTAAGCCTTTTTATTCCGAATTCGCTACAATTTCAGTAAGTACATGTTCTTGTTGATATTGTCGTTTATTTTTTATTTATTTATTAAATTGTCGCGAAATTCGGCGTGCCTCATGGCATAGGCCTCCTCCGTGTATTGGAGGGTTTGGGCTATAGTTACCACGCGCGCCCAGTGCGGATTGGAAACTTAACACACACCATTGAATTTCTTCGCAGATGTGTGCAGGTTTCCTCACGATGTTTTCCTTCACCGAAAAGCTCATGGCAAATTACAAATGTAATTTTCGCACATAAATTCCGAAAAACTCAGAGGTGCGAGCCCGGGATTTGAACCCACGACGCTCTGCTTGAGAGGCCACAGGTCAAACCACTAGGCTACCACGGCTTTTTTTTACAGATGCCATAGCAGTAACACACCGACAGACGAGCACACATCGTAATGTCTAATAACAAAGTAGAAAAAGTAAATCTGTTGCGGGATTCCGGCGATTACTCGTTATTACTAGTTTGATGCGGTGGTCGGCTATTTGTATGTAATCGGTACAGGTGGAAGAAAGGTGAGACCAGTATGCTTAGTGTAAGTTTTCGGTAACAAAATACGTCTCGATCGCGTTTGCGTGAAAATGTCAAATACTATGTGAACAATTTGTTGCCGTTCGATCCGCAAGTGGCTACCACCATCTTATTCGCTAATCCTGCCGCTAAGCAGCAGTGCTTGCGCTGCTGTGTTCCGGTGTGGAGAGTAAGACAGCCGGGGAAATTACGGGCACAAGAGACATTTCATCTAAGTCCCCTAGGTTGGCAACGCATCTGCAATCCCTCCGGGGTTGCGGGTGTCTATGGGCAGTGGTGATCGCTTACTATCAGGTGACCCACTTGCTCGTTTGCCTTCCTATTCACATAAAAAAAAAAAAAAAAAAAAAAGCGCTGCCAATTTTTCCATAGTAATTGTGACGTTTACGTGAACGCGTTCGAGACGTTTTATATGCGAAAACTTACACTAGAGGCTCTGGACCCTATTTCATAAAGCTACAAAGTTAAAATTTACAAGCGGAAGTCTCTATCTAACACACAGCGTCAAAAAGAGACTTCCGCACTTAAATCGTAACTTGTAGCATTACAGTACAATACAAATACTCTTTATTGAACACCACAAATCAGTACAAAACAATACAGAAACATAGAACAAAGTATACAATAGGCGGTCTTATCGCTTAATAGCGATCACTACCAGACAACCTTTAAGACAGAGAAATAAGTTGGAGACAGCTTAAGTAGGTGGCGGAAACAAATAGACAGGAGAAACGCAGGGATAATAAAACAATACTTACATAAATATAATACATAGCTAAATAAATAAAATAATACATACATAAATACACACATAATACTTCAAATAAAATAAATATGAGAATGTAAATAACGAAAAGTATAAGAAGTCCATAATAACAGAAAAGGAATAGATCAGAAGCAAAAGAAAAGAAATGGGACTAAAGACAAGAAGTGGATTCAATTAGTGACAAATAGTGAGGTTTGGGCTAGTACTTGGTACTTGGTACTTGTAGCTTTATGAAATAGGGTCCAGTACAATTTAAAATTTTACAAAGTTATAAGGAATGGGGGAAAGTATAACCACCTTATTCAGAAACGCTCTATAGGCTTGTGCTAACTTAACAATCGTTTGTCCTTATCTGTGAAAGGTAAATGTCAAAGTGACAGATAAGGACAAACGATTGCTTAGCTAGCAGAGGCCTATAGAGCGTTTATGAATAAGGGAGTTAGTGATGCGGCTAGCCATTACTATTTTGATTCCCCTTTCCACCTGTACGCCCACAGTCCAAGCCAAACGTGGCCTATAGGCCTTGTTGCCTTAAGCTCTGCCTACCCCATAAAGGATAACGATGGTATTTATGTATGAATGTATGTAAGTTTAACAATATTATAAGTACTGTCGGGAGAGACCCCAATACAGGTCTAATTCAAAAGGATGCGTGTCAAAAAACAGGTTTAGTCTTTTTTATATTTTTGGACAAGTTAGACATCAATCTATCATATTTTTTCAAAATCTATGAGAAATGAGACAGATACACGTCCTTTTGATGTCTAGTCTACCCAAAAATAAAAAAATAAAAATCTGTTTTACCTGCTATGGGTTGTATTACACCTACAATACCTACCTACCCTACAGGAGTGAAGCACGCGTCACGGAATAACGAGGATCCGGGTTCGATTCCCGGCCATAGCTTTACTTTTCTGATTTTGTGTTCTACTTCTTTACTTTTGTGATTTTTTGTGTTCTAATTTTCAGTGCCGTTTAGAAATGAAATCTGTTTTATCAGTCTTGCGTCTTTTTGGATTAAGACGGTATTGTGTGGGTCGAGTTCACACTTTCTTCAACCCGTACACAACAGCGTTATAACATCATTGTATACACACAATTGAATTAAGATGCCGTCATTATGTGCGGTTAGAATAAAAACATCAATCGGAAAAAAGTGTGAAGCTGTCATAGTTTGATTGAAGTTGCCATGACATTGAATTATTTCTAAGGTCTTCAGGGTTTCGTACCTCAAAAAAAAAACTGTTTTCACGTCTCATGCTCAAAAAGTTCGACTTTATGCTGGATGTAGGCTGCATAAAATGGCATTTTATGCTCTTGTGCATAAAGTAAAATCTTCGTCTAAGACCAAGACAATCGGGTGCCAACAGCCACAAACAATCACTAAAACTTTACGCCAACATACATTGTTTATTTTTTTAAGTTTTTTTATTATTATAATCTGCGGTATATTAAACTGTTTTAGGTACTAATTATAGTACCTAAAACTAGGTAACAATAATTTGTCAAGTTATTATTGAAACAAATAAGTATATGAAAATTAAACCTTTTAAAAATATAAATCAACACCTGCCTACTCGAACCTTACCGCAGTATCACGTTTAAAAAAAAAAGAAAAAAAAAGTTAATTGGCAGGAACTCAGGCGTGAACGTCCTATTTTCTCTTAGTAGGATTTATGTTGCAATTTTTTACTGTTTTACGATTAATATTCAATAATTTCGTCAAGTGAAGAGAAAATAATACTGACTCCTAACACAGTCAATTTGCCAGGAAAAACCATTAAATATTAAATATATCGAATTGTTCCAATGTCACATTTAATTTTAATTAACTTTTTTTGCAATGTTTTTGTTTTGTTTCTTCGCAATCTAAGTGAAAAGCAGTGTATAACTCGTTCATAAAACCCATTTTCCCCTCGACGTGTCTATCCACCCTCGCCGTACCGGCTCGGGTGGCTATATGAACGTCTCGGGTAAAATGGCTTGTTTTATGCTCTTGTTGTACAATCTACTATTTTTTACTGGATCACTTTGTTGTCCTGTCTACAGTTATTTGATAAGCAACATTTCTGCATCATTTGACAAACTTTTATTTTCTATTAAAATATTTACTTTTTGGAAAACTTATAAAACAAACCTTTTTTTTTTTTATGGTGTGGAAAATGCGCCTTATGCATCCGCCCAGTACGGGATTACCGGGGGTATGTGGGGCTCTCCCGCGACGGCAGGCATACCCACTAAAAACCACACGGATTCCCTCTTCGGTCGAATGTGAGACGTTGCGGGAGAACAAGGTGCCACCGCAAACGCCCCACGACCACCCCGGGAAGGAGTTCCCTCCTCGCGGCACCTGTGCAATGCAGGTTTGGGAATTCCCGCCCTCCCCCACTGGTGCCGCTTGGATTTTTTATAGAGGTTGTCTCCTCGTGGCCCCCGTCTTGAAAAAGACAGCGGCCCACGTTCCCGGCGCCTGCGGGCCGGGGTTACGTGTTGACCGACAGTGGCCGGAGCCACGCCGCTCCGCGATCGCGTCCCTTACGGGGCGCACCGCTCCGACGGCAGGCTTATGCCCGCCGACCCTCACGTCAGCTCTCACACCCTCATGTACTACTCTGAAAGCAGAGCGGTACCGAAGGCATGATCGCGTCCGTCACCAAAAGCACCTGCGGGTGCGACCCTCTGGATTTTTTATAGAGGTTTACTCCTCACAAAGACAAGCGGCCCACGTTCCGACCCTATGGGCCGGGTTGCGTGTTGACCCCTCCCCCCCAGTCGGATATTAGCCAACAGTTAACTAACTTACTAAATTAATTAATTAACCGTTGTTGCTCAGGGTGCATCGGCCTAAGCGTTACCCTTCCCCCCCCCCCCCCCCCCCCGTGAGGCCAAGAGCCTCTGTTAGAAGGGAACTGTAACACTAGAGCTCTCGAGGAGGTTTCCGACGTCGCACCCCTTATAAAACAAACCTAAACTAACCTAATGTGAGCCACGCCTAAAGGTTTAATATTTATAAAAAAGTTTACGGTTTATCAGATAGGATTATTAAAGTGTTGTAATGATGAGTTTGTGAAATGATGCAATTGTGAAAAGTTTTTAGTGATGAGATGAGATGAAATCCCGGCCGTTATGTCTGTCAAGATCCTTTTGCCCAGGAACGTTTAGAACAGGAACAGAGGCATAACTATAAATGTACCGAATATATCAATTTCCTCGTGCAAATCTGCCGTAGATACAGATAATGGTATAATTGGTTTGTTTTGTAACTGAAAAAAAAAGTGAAATGTGACACTGCAAATACAGTTAGCAAAAAAGTTTTTATTAAAAAAATACTTTTGTCTTAAGCCAAAGTCAAAGCATTGGCACCTACTCACGTTTAAATAAGAAAGTTTACCTAACTTGTCGACAACTTACCTACACACAACATAGTAGGTATACAATACACTATTGTTGTTTACGTAAAGGCTCGTAACAGGAGGTAAATAAAGTATTCTGAGGCACCAGAAGAGCGGAAAATACACTATTATCTGTGTCGGTGATGGTACACTGCTGTAGTCCCTAAATATTAACGACAGCCATTTAAATGAACAAAATCAAAAAAAAAAAAACGACGAACAAAACGTAAATATAATACGTATATAATCTAATCAGCCCACATCCACCCACTGCTGAGTAAAGGCCTCTTCATTTTCACGCCACTTTGCCCGGTCCTGTGCCAGTCTCATCCACAGTTTTCCAGCTTAATGCCAGATGTCTTCTGACCAACGGGCTGGTGGTCTGCCCACTGACCTTCAACCCAGTCTTGGCCACCACTCTGTGACCGCCTTCGACCATCTGTCGTCGTTCCGTCTTGCCAAGTGTCCCGCCCATCGCCACTTCAGCTGTGTTATCCTAGTTCCGACATCTACAACTCTAGCCCGTTTCCGGATTTCGGAATTGGGGATGCGGTCAATAAGTGAGATGCCCAACATAGCTCGCTCCATGGCTCTTTGTGCGACTTTAATTTGGTGCACGTTTGCCTTCGTGAGCGTCCATGTTTCTGCTCCATAGGAGAGGACAGGCAGAACACATTGGTTAAACACTTTGGTTTTAATCTATAATAAGTACAATGTAAATTAAAAATAGCAGTTTGAAGATGATCAGCTTTTTTTAAGGCATTTTAGGGTTTTTGGGTTTGTTATTTTTTTGAAGTGAAAACTTTAGCGGCGCTAAGCGCTTTTTGGGATGGCTAAAAAATGTTAATAATAATAAGTTAAGTACCAGGATATCAGATCCTCTAAGAGCTTATTTTGAAATACGAATGAGTCGCGTTTGATTTTTGAACTGTTTTTTTTGTTGAGTCGTGGAGCAAAATTACTAGGGTCAGGCATCAGTACATTGTTAGAGGTCTGTCAATATAGATAATACGTACGTTTTTTTGTACGGCACGCGTCTTGAGCGTCATGGAAGTTACTACATTAAAATCTAATCTAAACTGCTGTTGTAGCTTTTTAACATTTTGTGATAACCCAACAGCCTGCTAAAGTACACTAGAATACAGATGTAGTGCGAAATGATTTTCCATGACATTTCGTTGAATCCCATGCGGTTTTCAACTTTAATGATATCGGAATAAGGTTCTTATTTATAAAACAATTTAATCTGACAGCTGCATTTTATGCACGACTTTAATAACATGGCACTAAAGTTGAAAATCTTTTTGCACTACACCTGCAATTTTATTGTAAGAGACGTTTATATTTTTCGCGACGTAGGTAAGCATTGTAAGCGCCGCGCCCTCACTAGGTTTACGAAAATCAATTATCTTCGTCATGAGCCGTCGCCCCCACTGTAGGAGCTTTCGAATGGGCCTCATGCTTTTTTGTAACACTCAGTATTAGCTCAAATTGAGTTGCGAAACTTTACTATCCGCTACGATTTCTAGTATTTCAGTACTTAGTCAAGTGTGACCCGATTACAGGCTCTTAGAGACTCTTTTTAAGGTTCCGTAACCAAGGGTAAAAACAGGGGCCTTATCGTGACGTCTTAATGCGATTCAGTTTACGTTCGCTCGCTGTCAGATGCATACTCAAAGTGACAGCTAAAACTTGAACTGAGTCGGTATTAGGACCCCAGTTAAAGTCTTCGCTGTCTGTCCGTCCGTCTGTCTGTCTGTCTGTCCGTCTCGTCGGGATCTCATCTGCGAAACTGGTACTGTTCCGAACGAAAAATTGCCCAAAAATGGAATGTGACATCATTTTCGGGCAATTATTCGGTAAACTAGGCCAATTAAGTCATATGCAAGAATTGCATGCAAGTTTCATTACATTGCGGGTTGCCGGGGTAAACCGAATTCAACCGATCTGTCAAACTTCGCAATGTACTATAATGGCATACAATTCTTGTGCGTGTTGTGTTTAAATAGGCTTTAAGGCAACAAATGCCTTCAAATGCTGTAAACTAGGCATTTTCTGAAGCCTAGCTCCTCTTTGAACGGCTGAGCCAAAACATTTGAAAAAAATATATAAATGAATTAACTTTTATTCAACATTAGCAACGTAGGTCGTTTAGGTGTCAGCAAAAGTTCGGTATTTAAATAAATTTTAAGCGAATGGTGTTTTTGGCTTGCATTCCCTACTGCTCCTAAACGGTAACGACTTATGAAAATATTTAAATGTTAAAAAATAAAGAATCCAATGTACTTTAAACATAACGTAGCATTTGTAAATCAATAGACTTTCTCATCACGAATAACAACAAAAACACCGAAAATTTGCAAGTTTGTGATTTTCTTTACTCCTCACACTTATAACAAACAAAGACAAAATTTTGAAGGCACTAGTTACTACTATTTGTCAGTGGGTGTGTGGATGCCTATGCAGTTATGATGCACCGAATTTACTGAAGGGTCATTGGCATAGCGTTGCAATTCCAATCTGTACGGACCAGGCTGTTGGCTTTGCTCTCGAATGGAGCTCTGTTTGATCAAAGCAGTAACTTTGTATACTTTTCTCGTATGGTTTAATGTGTTAGAGCTAGAAGGCACATGCAGTTTTTAGGGTTCCGTACCCAAAGGGTAAAAACGGGACCCTATTACTAAGACTTCGCTGTCCGTCCGTCCGTCCGTCCGTCCGTCCGTCCGTCTGTCACCAGGCTGTACCTCAAGTACCGTAATAGACAGTTGAAATTTTCACAGATTGTGTATTTCTGTTGCCGCTATTCCATCAAATACTAAAAACATAATAATAATAATAATTAAGGGGGGCTCCCATACAAAAAAAACGTGATATTTGAGCCCTTTTTCATGGCTACCACTCGCCGAGCTAGATCTCGAGAACCGTAATAGCTAGACAGTTGAAATTTGCACAGAATATGCATTGTTATTGTGGCTACAACAACAAATACTAAAATCAAAATAATAATATTAATTAAGGGGGGCTTCCATACAACAGAGTATTTCTGGTCACTTGGCCGGTTTTTCTATTTGAAATTCGTCTTATCAAATATCAGGGGCCTTACCATGACGTCTTAATGCGTTTCAGTTTAGGTCCGCTCGTTGTCAGATTCATACTAAAAGTGACAGCTAAAACTTGAACTGAGTCGGAATTAGGACGTCATGGTAGGGTCCCAGGTAACTATTCACACAAATTTTTATATGAGTTGACGGAGAGAGGTGCGGGCGGATAGTGCGCCTGCCGCCCGCACCTCTCTCGGTCCTCTTTGTCTATCCCGCGCCCCTGTACCGCGCGGGCGAAGACTCAGTTAAGCGGTCGGTCTATATCAGAGGTTCCCAAACTCTTTTGTTTCATAGACCACTTTCAAAATTTTGCTGGATCCGGTGGACCCCCTGCAGCTACATTACCACTAATTTCTAAACTAAATCTCGAAAAAAAAATTAAGATTAGCTCTATTTATGGAAACTTGCGTTGTTGCTGAGTTTCAACGATAAATTAACAGTTTTCGAAAAAATAGGTTAGAATTGATTGCTTGATAAGGTTAATTATTTGAAAATAAAGTCGACTAAACAAATTTTCAATTAAATTTAATTTTTGTGCTGCGAGTGAGTCCATCCTACTTTACTTTCTTGAAATCTACTAATGACTCACAGCACTAGAACCAATCAATTCTCACAAATTTTATTCAGAAAACGTCCCATTCGGAGTGGTAAAAATAAAAAAAAATATAGTATATTCCCGTGTGTCTCGACGCGTTGTACTGAATATGGAAAATGCAAGTTTTACAAATAACAGTCGCTGAGCTTCTTAAAATTTATTATCTGCCTATGGCCTATAAGGCATATTGATAGGAGAAGTCAAGTCAACATTTTAGTTCTTTAGTATCGACCGAATTAATTTTCATGCACCCCCGCTTGCGATTGTGGACCCCCATTTTTGGTCACGCCCAACGTAGACCCCCGTCGAGTCTTCCGTGGACCCCTGGGGGTCCACCTGGACCACTTTGGGAACTACTGGTCTATATAGTTAAAGTAAGCTCCAGTAGAACTTGTTTTATGGGTACTAGACAACGATGTATCCTACTAATATTATAAATGCGAAAGTTTGTGACGATGTGACGATGTGAGTGAGTGAGTGTGTATGTTTGTTCCTTCTTCATGCTAGGACTGGACGGATTTGGATAAAATTTGGTACGAAGATAGCTGGTACCCTAGATTAAAACATAGGCTACTTTTTATCTCGGAAAATTGCATAGTTCATGCGGGTTTGCGATAGATATGTCAATTGCTACTTCTACGCGGACGAAGTCGCGGGCAGAAGCTAGTATGCTTATATAGAGAAATGCATGCTTAAGATAGAAACGTCCACGACTCAGGAACAAATATTCGTGCTCATCACACAAAATATATGCCCTTACCAGGATTCGAACCCGGGACGCTTGCTTCGCAGGCAGGGTCACTACGAACTAGGGCCTACCACGTCGGCAGTCATTTTATGCAACGTCTCTTAAAAATAGTTCCGTAATATTCTAGCATATTGTTGAGTTAGATTGACTTATTAGTATTTTCAATGTTTTTCAGGATTTTTAAATAAATAAAAATCATGGGACAAATTGCACCAATAGACCCAGTCCCAAACTAAGCACAAGGCTTGTACTATGGGTACCAGGCAACGGATAAACATACTTATATAATGTAGGTAAATACATACTTAAATACATACAACATCCATGACTCGGGCACAAACATTCGTATTCATCACACAAAATGTCTGCCCCTACCGGGATTCGAACCCGGGACCTCTAGCTTCATAGTCAGGGTCACTAACCACTAGGCTATCCGGTCGTCTAATAAATCATACATACCTACATACATAAATCTCAGGACAGGACCTAAAGTAACAAGACCTAAAGAGCACGTTTAGCACGTATAGGTGGAAAGGGGAAACAAAATAGTGATGGGTTGCTAGCCGCATCGCCTATAACATGATTCCTGAGATTTTCGCCCATTCCCTCGATGGGCTTTTACCATCTCCGCGGGAAGAGAAGCAACTGGTACATTCTATGTTTTTTTCTTTGCTACCAGACTAAGCTTGGAATGGAAGTGCATGGCAACAAATTAAGTAAAGCGAGTTTCTAGTGAAGTAGTGTTACATAATGAACAAGCAACAACAATGTTTTGTACAGAAATAGAATTAAAAATTCAACGACACCCCACCTCTGACGTTTTAGGAAACAAGGCTGTTTTAATCATACGCCTAGGCTACTTTCAAATTCACTGACGTTTTCATTAACTACATACATATCTAATAGTAGAGAGAGTACGTTTGTAAGCAACATACCTACAAACATTGCCTTGGTGACTAAGAGCTGAAAGAAAATTGAGGTGGTATTTATTATAAAGGACGCAAAAAACAACCCATAGACAGTCATAACATGAAAAAATTGCAAATGTGTTGCTAGCCTAGATACCGAGATACTGAGATTGTCTTACGCTTCTAGCCAAAACACACAAGCGCTAGCAATGCTGCTTAGCGGCAGGATTAGTCAGTAAACGGTGGTAACGGTCCAGAAAATGTGACAAATGGTTTTCAAAAATATGTAAAGAATTTAGGAGTATAAAATCCCAAAGAATAGAAAATTACCTTGGACTCTGTCTACCCCGCAAGGGATAAGGACGTGATTTATGTATGTACTAGCTGTTGCCAGCGACTTCGTCTGCAAAGAATTCGTTTATCGCTATCCCGCGGGAACTACGCAATTTTCCGGGATAAAAAGTAGCCTATGTGCTATTCCAGGCCTTTCTCTATCTGTGTGCCGAATTTCATCCAGATCCGTTGGGCCTTTCTGGCGTGATTGAGTAACAAACAAACATCCATCAATCCATCCATCCATCCATACTTTCGGATTTATAATATTAGTAAGATGTATGTCCTTTTCAGATAGGACTGCAGCGCGAGAATAGAAGCAACTAGTTTATTCTATACTTCTTCTTTGATCTAGCATGGAAGTAATAACGACAGTATAAAAAAGCGACGGGCAGCATTCCGGGAGTGCCGGCAGAAGTGAAAACAGCAGCTTGGATTAGATTTTAATGTTGTAACCTTCATGACGCTCAAGACGCGTACCGTACTGGCCGCTTACAAAAAAAAACCTAGATAATAATTATATTGTCTATATTGACAGACCTCTAACAATGTGCTGATGCCCTAGTACTTTTGCTCCACGACTCAACAAAAAACACTTAAAAAATCGAACGAGATTCATTCGTATTTCAAAATACCTCTTAGAGGATCCTGATATCCTGGTACTTAAACTTTCCCGCCGTCTTACGTCTGTAGCGAAATTACCATTTTTACCCATCCCAAAAAGCGCTCAGCGCCGCTAAAGAAGTTTTCTCTCTTTTTTTTATGTGAATAGGGAGGGGAAACGAGCAAGTGGGTCACCTGATGGTAAGCGATCACCACTGCCCATAGACACCCGCAACCCCGGAGGGATTGCAGATGCATTGCCAACCTAGAGGACTTAGATGAAATGCCTCTTATGCCCGTATTTTCCCCGGCTGTCTTACTCTCCACACCGGAACACAGCAGTGCAAGCACTGCTGCTTAGCGGCAGGATTAGCGAATAAGATGGTGGTAGCGATCCGGACGGACCTTGCACAAGGTCCTACCACCCGCAGACTTCAAAAATATTCTGTGGTAATGCCACATCCAATGACTTCACGCTCAGAGTCATGCGACCTTCTCGTTAAATTATGTATGATTCACTCGAAAAAGGCCCGTGTATCGTGCCCGGGCTATGAATTAAAAAACCCCACATTATTATATGGATATGTAAAAATATCAGGTTGTAAAATGTTATTTGCTCGCCCGATGATGTAGGATAATGAGGGTTAAATGTTTATGCTTTCCACGGTCCAAATCAGGAATAATATGCAGGATTTCTCAAAATTATTCCGGAATTCGGCAGGTGGTTGGAATAAGTTCGACTAAATAAATGTTTTTCAGGATTTTCGTAACATAGTTGACAAATTGTCAACTATGTTACGAAAGTCAAGGGCGGAACTAAAATTTTAATCAAAAATTTAAATGATACCTACAATCTTTGTAGGGGTGTGCTGTAAGATAAAAAAAACACTGGGTAGCACTCCGGGAGTGCCGGCAGAAGTGATAACTACACATACGCACACTCGCGCAAAAAGAAAAAAAAAGTTTTCACCTCACTTGCTCGAAAGGGCTGTCTTTCGCCTTCAAAATCTGCGTGGAAAAACGCTTTTTCCCCTCTAGCGTGGAAAAGGTTTTTGAAATTCGAACGTGGCGCTGACCACCATTGTCCACCTACTCATATACTTAGAAATTAGGACTTTGAACTTCGTATGTTGTCGGCCCGCTTACACGAATAGTACTTAATTGATGAATGAGAGGGACGGAATAATACGAAATTCAAATGTAGATATTTTTAATAAGACCCCCTAAATGATTTAAAAAACATATTCACATTCAGAAACGCGATCCGTTATCTATTGTTTGTTTCGTGAACATTAAACTATTTTAGGTCAAAGATAATAAATAAAAATTTAATTTCAACGAATTATTAATTTTTATCTACAAAGTGACTATAATTTGCATTGTTAAGACATTGATTAATTACTTTATTATAATTTAAATATGTATTAGGCTGTTTAGCAGTGTATTGCTAGTGCTTTCGTAGCGCGCGTATAAAGTAAATAGCGCGCACGCGCGAGTGCTGCGCGCGGATTGGCGCGGACAAATCGCCATCTTTCACAGATGTTTTGTTGATTCAAAGACTTTGTTATTACTTTAAAAATTACGAGTTCAAGTAATAAAGACAAACTAAATGTAGTGTTCGTCGACGGAAATACTATAAAATATGCTCGGACAGTTATGTCAGTAAATCAAAGGTGTTAATTACCAAATAGGTAGGTAACAAAGTAAAGTTCTGAAGCAGTTCCAGTTAAACAATGTAGGGTGGTAGCAAAGGTAAACTAAAGTTCTTTTATAAACTAAAATTCTGTATAATACTCAGTTTTGTATGTATAGTATGTATTGTAAGGTAAATATTTATGTATGTATAAAAGTGAAATACCTAACTAATTACTATTGTATTTATTTTTCTTTTTCTTCCATCCACCATTTTTCTCGCTGTATTGAGGTGAAAAATTGTGTGTTTCGTTCGGCAGCAAAGTTGTTTAGAGTCTCGTGCCTTGAAACCGTCGCGACGCTCAGGATTCTTCTTTTGAACCTCTCGCTTCGCTCGCGGTTCAATCACAGAATCCTTCGCTTGCTCCGGTTTCAATTCAGGCACTCGCGCCAAAAACACTTTGCAGCCTTGCATAACAAATAACTATTATCTACACGAGATTCGAACTGCAGTCACTTGAGAGAACGCACTGTTATTCCACACCTTATATCACTTGGCCAAACGCACATACGTTAAAGCGACGAAATTGACGTAATACACTTCAAAAATCGAACGCGAATCTAGCTTCATTCGTATTTCAAAATAAACTCTTAGTGGTTCCTGACATCCTGGTACTTAAACTCTCCCTCCGTCTTACGCCTGACGCGAGTTTAACATTTTTTACCCATCCCAAAAAGTGCTACGCTGCTAAAGAAGTTTTCACACCTTAAAAACCTATACGATCTTCTAGTGAGTTAGTTTTATCATTTTGCTGAAGGGTTATTTATGTCTTTCCCGTTTTCACATTAGTTAGTTAGTTTATGCGAGGGAGCCTACTACAAAATTTCGAACTTTTTTCGTAAGATATTTACAGTGCGACATTATAGTGCGAGTGAGCGACACGATAAATCCATTTTTCTAATTCCGGAGTAGAATTTACCCAACTGAATATTATTATAATGAAGTATACTCAACTGTCACACTCTACATTATTACAAAACTCCCACTATGTAAAGCCATAACAACGAAGATTATCAAAAACCTTTTTCTCCTTATTTACCAAAGGGAAACAGGGCAGGCGCGATATTAACACATCAAAGGCCTTCACGCGATATGTCATATCGTAACACATGGTATAAATATACTACCGGCAACAGAAACATCCTAACCGACCAACCGGCTTACGTCATTTCGTTTGTAATGCCGTGCGAATCCAATGGCGCTTACGCGCGAATGCCGTAAGCGACGTGCCGGTTAGGACATTCGTGCTATTCAGTGCGGTATTGTATTATTTCGTTCTGTTATTTGGTAAGCTTTGTTCGCTTATTAGATGTCTAACTGGTTGATTAAATCTTTAGGAACGTATTGCGAAGAACGTACGGGTGAATCAAACTAGATATCTCTTTGTGATAGTTCCTTATTTTGGAATAAAGGACTGAAGTGAATAAGGTTACAACTGCCTAATAATGTCACTTACTGTTCAAAGAATGTAGATGTAGATAGTAGTTGATAAGGAAAACATATACATGCATACATAGATACGTAAATCACAAGAGTAAGAAGGATGGTATGATACGAACTTCGAAGTAGCCAGGGACCTTACCATAATGTCTTAATGCGATTCAATTCAAACTGAGTTCAGGTTTTAGCTGTCATTTTTGTTTGGATCTGACAGCGAGCGAACTTAAACTGAATCGGAATTTAAGACGTTATGGCAAGGCCCCTGTTTGCAGAACCAGAACTCCATTTTAATTTGCCTAAGCTTCCACCGTAGAATTGATTTTCGAAGCCTTAAACTAATAAAACCAGTAAATCACAGTTTCTTACGTAAATGTACCGCCATTTTAAAAATGGACACACCGAGTGGATTTTAATTGCTTTCTGCAACAGTTACTCAAACTCGGAGGTGGGCAATATGTTTGACCGTTGAAGCGGAAAAGTATTGAATAAAGCCAACTCATCTGTGAGCGCTGACCGTGACGTCTTTAATGCGATTCCTACTATAAATCGGTTGTCTATAAAGTCGGTTTACGGACGACAGTTTTACGTGGTAACGATAAAGGTCGGCGCACACCAAATGCGTGCTGCGTGACACGCGCACGCACCAGTTGTAATGTATGAAACTATGAGATAGATGCCAGAACCTTAGCCATGACCATGCCAGGGCCTTACCATGACGTCTTAATGCGTTTCAGTTTAGGTGCGCTCGCTGTCAGATTCATACTAAAAGTGACAGCTTAAACTGGAACTGAGTCGGAATTAGGACGTCATGGTAAGGCCCCTGAAGCGTGGTCACGCGTGTGTCCGCTGGTACTTTCATCTGTTTGTCTGTTTATTCACGCTACTCTCACTCCATTTTACAGACAGCAAAAGGTTCCATCTCCGTACAAGAAAAGCGTTTCTTTGCCGTTTTTCTGGCCAACGTGGTTCGAAACGGCATACGAATTTACGCAACTCCGACTCACACTTGGCCAGTTTCTTCCAACGCTTAAAAAAATAACCCATATAAACCAATAAACAACTTAGGCCTCCATAAAAACTTGCAAACTAATAACAAGGCCGCTATTCTCAACTGGAAACCGAATCGAATCGAAATCGGGGGGCGATTCCCAACATTTCCTATTACAGAACTACCAACTTCCCAAGGTAAGTGATTCTAAGCCGAACCACTTTTAAAGTTGGCTCGTTACGATTGGTTTACATTTTACGTGTGAATTCGATAAGTCGTTATGAATTAATCGAGTGCCTGGGGACTTGGCTGCCGGATTATTGAGATCATTAAATTAGGTTGTTTTCGGTATTTTGAACCGAAAAGATGTTAAACTCATGATATACCAGCCGTTACCCGCGACTCCATCTGCGCAATTCGCTTACCGTTATCCCGCGGGAACTATGCTATTTTCCGGGATAAAAACTATCCTAACGGGACTGAAGTCTATGTATACTAAATTTCAATTAAATCGGTTCAGCGGTTTTAACCTGAAAAGACGGAATTACTTTCGCATTTATAATATTATTGCACAGAATTCTTTTATCGCTATCCCGCGGGAACTACGCAATTTTTCGGGATAAAAAGTAACATATGTGCTATTCCAGACTTTTCTCTGTCTATGTGCCGAATTTCATCCAGATCCGTTGGGCCGGTCTGGCGTGATTGAGTAACAAACAAACATCCATCCATCCATAGTTTCGCATTTATAATATTAGTTAGATTGTAGGGTACGCCTAATCGTCTGTCATTATGTTCGACAAAGTAAGAGTTAATTTCTAAACGACACTGAAAATTAGAACACATAGAAAAATCCGAAAAGTAAAGCTATGGCCGGGAATCGAACCCGGGTCCTCGTCATTCCGTGACGCGTGCTATTCCCCTACACCACCCAAAGTAAGAGTTTCAAAAACATTCTCATCTATTTGAAAGAAAACTGTAAAAATTATATAAAATAAAGATAGTTACTTACTAATTATTTTACAGTAAAACCTAAATACTGCCACATTAAGAAAATTATTTTAACTGGAACGAAATTAAACGTAGAAATAATAAATAGTCCAGCGCAAAACAAAAGTACTTATCTTCATCTGAAACGAAATATTAATAGTACTTACCTTACAATTTATTTTTCCCCAAACGAAGATAATTAACAAAATATTTAATTAAAAGTTGAAATCTTTCGGGCGGTGCGAACTTAAACAATTATACAATTAAATGTTATTTCACACGATCATGAAAATTAAAGAAGTTTTCTATAAGCTTTTATTGGGAACTTGAAAATGGGAGCGCTAATTTGTAATTAATGTTCAAATTGTTTAAACACTTCTGTAATTTCTGACACGGATAATCTTGTTAAATGTTTCGGCGAAGGGCTTTGAAGACAAGAGTTTATTTTTTATTTTTAACGGTAGGTACATCCTTTATTTTTATTATGGTGTAGAAAATGCGGCTTATGCATCCGCCCAGTACGGGGCTACCGGGGGTATAGGCTCTCCCGCGACGGCAGGTATACCCACTAAAAACCACAAGGATTCCCTATTCGGTCGCATGTGAGGCGTTACGGGAGCACTCGGTGTCACGACGCCCCACGACCACCATGGGAGAGGGATGGACATTTAAAATATACATCGATGTTTTTTCCGATGCAATGCATCGATCGGTTGCATCGATGTTAATTCGATGTATTTAGAAAAACATCGATGTTTCCAAAACATCGATTGTTTTTCGCAATGGACATGTGTTTAGGCAAATAACCGTAATTGTATCATAAAAAACAATGCAAATACACATTACATTCACACTTTACACTACGCAACAAAAACTCGGTCGGCCATATTGTTTTAGGTTTTATTATTAAATTTTGACTTTGCCGGTACCGTGGCAAAGGGAACATAACCCATTCAGCCAAACCGATAAAATATGGTAGGTGTGTAATATTGACTGAAAGGCTGAACTGATTACTACGATTCAGGTTTCAGTCAGCCAGTGTTGTCACACTTATAGACGCTCATCTAATAGTTTGCGTATTCGATGCATCGAATAAAAAAACATCGATATTATATTCGATGTTAAAGTATTAACAATACATCGGTTCAATACGATGCATCGTTACTATACATCGAGTGTTTACAATACATCGATGTATATCGTCCATCCCTACCCTCTTCGCGGCACCTGTGCAATGCAGGTTTGAGAATTTAACCCAAATTAACCTGCAGGCTTATTGTCTAACTCGCTCGCAATCGCCATCGTGTTCATTTTGACAGTTCTAGTATGAATGTGACCTCTAGCTGATTCCGATGCCAATTGTCAGCTCATACATGAACTGTCAAAATGAACTCGATGTCGATTGCGAGCGAGTTAGACAATAAGCCTACTGACCAGAGCCTGGCCTGCCTGGCCTCTTAAGCAGAGGGTTGCGAATTCGAACCCCGGACTCATCTTCTAAGTTTTTCTGAATTTAAGTGCAATTACATTTGAAATTTACTATATATCGAGGTAGTTTCTGTTCCTATGGTTGCCTAGAAGTGATCGCTCTGAAGCGATAGGGCCTATTGGTTACCTTGTAATTTTCTCTAAGCATCTGTTTTCTGTATTGTTGATTAAGTATGTGGTGTTCAATAAAGAGTCATTGTATTGCATTGTATGTAGTTACAAGTAACGCAATCCAAACTGTACTGCTTTCGCTTTCAGATACTCGTAGCCTTTAAATAAAAAATAAAAAAGCGACGGGTAGGTAGCACTCTAGAGTGTCGGCAGAAACGAAAACAGCAGCTTAGATTAGATTTTATTGTTGTTACCTCCATGACGCTCAAGACACGTAACGTACTGGCCGCTTACAAAAAAAATGTAAAAATTATCTATATACCTCTAACAATGTGCTGATGCCCTAGTACTTTTGCTCCATGACTCAATAAAAAACACTTCAAAAATCGAACGCGATTCATTCATATTTCAAAATAAGCTCTTAGAGGTTCTGATATCCTGGTTACACTTAAACTGTCCCTACGTCTTACGCCTGACGCGAGTTTAACATTTTTTGCCCATCCCAAAAAGTGCAGTTTTCACTTCAAAAATACTATTTTGTAACAATCAATCAATCAATCAATCAATCACTTATTTTCTAACATAGGTAAAAAATGTCTTACATAATTTTGGAAAAGAGCTGATACTCTTGAAACTGCTGGACCGATTTTTACCAAACATGGCTACGAACCAACGCAATGAAATTGGCTTTCGAATGAAAAAAACTGCACACAAATGGGCCAACCGTTTCAGAGCTATGACGCCACAGACACACATTGACGTCAAACTTATAAAACCCCTCTTTTTGCTTCGGAGTTTAAAAACATAAGTAAGCAGAGCACTTCAAATTTATGGTACAGTCAACTGGGGTGACTGATTTACGGGGTGACTTTAAAAAGTAGTTTTAATGACAAAACCATTATTTTTTATTTGCGTTTACTGCTTCCAATCAATGTCTTCGTCGATCGCCTTTGCGTCTACATGCCAAAATGGATAATATAGATTTTATAGCAATTTTAAAACGATCAAAGTAGCCCCAAAATTACCAAAGTCACCCCAGTTGACGGTTAGGTACTTAATAGATACTTCAGAACCAGTAGGCAGCTCATGTGTACATAATGCGCTCTGTTTTTATATACGCTGTATTAACATCAATTTTTACAACCAGATTCAACAGTAAAACCCTAGATCTAGGTAACTCCAGACCTAATGATATTACGTAAGAAGCTTATTCCTTCAGCCTTCACGAAAAGGTCTACAAAATGGCGGACGCCTCGAATCTAAAAAAAGGTATTTTCCATTCAATTTAGTCGAGTTTAGCGGATTTTGATTGAAAATACATTTTGTTCGCATGACAATGGACAAGTTGAAAAGGACGGAGCTATAAGTGCGAATGTGGTGGAAATATTTATAGCTGCCGTAATGGGCTGTTAGAAAATGGCAGCCTCGAATAGGTTACGGTCCTTCGAACTTTTCCAAAACATATTAATGGATTCCAATCTGATTTGAAGATCGTATTTTTCCTGTGAGTAAGTGACTAAGTGACTTGACTCAGGTTTATAAGTCAGGTATAGTTTGACAAGTTTCGGAATTTTGAAAGATCATCTTCAGGGGTGCTTTGCCAATAGTTATTTTAGTTTTTAATTATACCTAATTATAATGTTTCAAAAGAGATTAATACAACAATAGTCACTTGTTTTTCTTTTTTTAAACTTATGATTTACAATACAAATATCCTTTGTCGGACATCAAAAATTACTGTACTTACTCTTTTTACAATTAAAAGACAAGAAAGACAAACCCGCAACCTTTTAAGGGCCACCGACGCATTTTCAACGCTTCTATGTTGTGAGTACCTATGGGCAGCGATGGGGCCTGACCATGACTTCTTAATGCGATTCAGTTTAGGTTCGCTCGCTGTCAGATTCATACTAAAAGTGACAGCTAAAACTTGAACTGAGTCGGAATTAGGACCTCATGGTAAGGCCCCAGCTTCCTCGTTAGTAGGTAGCGGAAATAATATTATATATTTTTTTTTGTATTCGGTTTTAAGTATACCGCACCCCCGCAAAAAGTACGCATTAGACTTTAGGCATCCGCAGTGTTAATAGTGATGTGTCTACTCCAAAATACCTCGCAAAAAGAGACCGAAACGTACGGCCAAAGCTTCAGGCATCCACTGTCAGTGATTTGCGTCAATACCAATAGAGTGCGACCACACCGCCGCTTAAAAAACGGTGACGTTACAGAATCGCAACAAAATGTATGAAGAAACGGTGAGAAA
The DNA here is from genome assembly GCA_963854515.1 of Pandemis heparana. Taxonomy (NCBI): domain Eukaryota; kingdom Metazoa; phylum Arthropoda; class Insecta; order Lepidoptera; family Tortricidae; genus Pandemis; species Pandemis heparana. The sequence goes on from OY978031.1 coordinate 5,514,931, forward strand.
ACGTGACGCATACGACACGTCACTGCGTATACGCGGCGGTTTGGTCGCACCCATATCCGTCAACTTTAAAAGACAAGTATGTACTTGTACTTAGTACGTATTAACGCCCAAGTGCAAAGATAAATCAAATATTTCCCTTCCAAAGACAAACGCGAAGAGCTCGTCTTAACGAGTTAAACTTGCAAAGAAATTTCTAAATTCACGAGTCAATTGACTTTGGAAAAATCAGGGAATTTGTTAAGCTTACGGGCCGCGAAAACTCTGATTGTAAAGTTATCTTGCAAAGAAAAGAATTAGTCAAACAAAAAGTATCAGAACTTTTTGGGACGTGTCGGCGTATGTTAATTTAAATCAAGTCTGGAAAGAAAGTGGAATGGAATTTTGAGTGGAGAGAAAACGATTTTTTTTCGAACTCTAAATAAAAATCAGGTACTTACCAGTATTTACTTACCGCATTTAGTAGTGGTTGTAACAATTAGTGATCCTCAAAATTGACTGTAATTTCGGTAAAACCATTTTCTCGAAGTTACTGTAGAAATTTTAGGCAAATTAATATCTGCTGATTGTGAGCATCTATTACTAGGTAACTGGTAATTAACATTCCACTTTTTTTATTTTACTTTTTTACCAACTTTAAGATTACCTATAGTGACATAATTGATCTACACCATATTTTCGAGTTAATAGAAATACATTGAGGCCCCATTATTTATGATCCGTCTGAACATTCCCACGTGTTATTGTAAATTATTAATGCCTTATTATCTTCACTTAAATAAACGGATATAGTACCCAATGTCAATAATAGTAGTGGCAAGTGACGTGTTCTTAAAATAAATTTGAAATGTAACTAAAACTGAAATTAAGTTAGTCTGAAAATAGTAGGACAAAACAAAAACGCAACACGACTGGCCACCAAGAAAACGACTCAGGTAGAATACGAATTTAAAAAGTAACCAATTCAAATTTGGAATTAAACGTCAGACGCAACCCGCCTCTCCGACGGTTAGCACGTTAATAAAGCTGCATTTAGCAGATGGCATGGAAGTACCTAACGAATTCAAATTACTTTTTCCTGCTCCTCCTCAGGCTCTTATTTAAAGTTCCTTCCTTAAGACAAAGACATTTTCTTTATCCTTTGACTTTTTACAAAGTCTTTCATAGTTGTAATTAAGGAATGTTATTTGGAGATCGGTTCATTTGCATTTTTTTAAGCCTCATCCATTACTGGGTTTATAGTGGGGGAAATCACTTAACTTTTTGCATAAACGCTTTAGTACGGTCTCTGTGACGCCATTTTGAAAATAAATTTTACTGCCCGGCGTTTGTTTCAAGGGTACGCTCTAGGATGACGATAAGAGATGAAGGGATGATAAAAGAAAGAGTAACGTTACGGACAAATAAAAGAGCCGAGTTGACCAACAATTTTGAAGCATTTATTAGAAAAAAATACTTAAACAGCCAAATATCCTGCAAGGAACACGAATGAGGTTTTTACTGCAGCTAAACTGTCAATCAACCAATGATATTTGCGTCTAATTCAGACGAGTTTTGGTGTATCGTCTGAGAGACAACGCTTTCTGCGGCTATATAAAAACCTATGCGAGAGCCACATACTAGACCACAAGCTCTCTGTAAAATACTGCTGCGTACTGTAAAATGTTTTTGCAAATCGTGTTTTCAAATTAGTCCTAACAAAAACACAAACTTTGTCCTAACAAAAAAGTAATTAAGAGATGATAATGATCTGTAAATTTTTATTGTATTTTTAGTAATTTTAAGTACTTCATGTAATGACATTGTGTTTATTGTAATTTTAATCTCCAATGTCTACCTATGGTGTTCCGATATGCAACGGATATTTGTATGCCTAGCGGCAAAACATGGACGGTCCTTAATGTCATAAGATCTTGTAATCTACCTATGTTTAACAAATAAAAAATATTCTATTCAATTCTATGCAACACAAAATCGCGTTGTACCTAATATAATTGTATGCAGAAAAAAAGGGTTTTTATTTCAAAACATTCGTTTTTCAAAGTATTTATACTTCGTACCATCGATAGATTTGCAAAAATACGCCTGAAAACTAATAAAAAAAACTGTAAATACCTAAACATTTTTACAACAGACAATTGCAAAAATTCTCCGAGGCTTTTTATTACTCCAGAAGTATATTTAAATTTTACGATTCTTGTTTTTATTGGTATTGTTGAAAACAGTATGAAACGACGCGTTTTTGACGTAAATAGTTTAAATTTAACCTTTTATGCTATTAGGACGGCACCTTGTGAAACTTATCAAAGAAATACTCTTATGCAACGGGTTTGCTGAATACCTCTGTTATTTTTTAAGTAAAAACGTTTTTATGCTGGCACGCATTTTCTTTATCGCAATTGCTACCGTAAAACAAACTACACGCCTTTTTATTTACATCTACAATAATTCCGACTAGTTCCATATATGGAGCTCTGCTATTGTCAAATACGTCACGTAGAGTCTTTACGACCCTCCATATTTGACGTAAAATGTTTACGGGGGGCAGATAAAAAACAACGCGCAACCACAATTTTGCCTGACTGACGACTGTGGGGTTACGTTGCGGAGATATTGAGGCATTGCATCAACTGGGGGTTATGCGATTTAAAAAATATGTTTTTGCAAATAAATCCAGTTGAATACAACCTTTTTTTGGTGACTGTACTTTCATTGTCCATCCGTGTATGTATTGTGTATCAAATTTCAAGTAAATCTTACCAACCGTCGAAGAGTATCAACTTGTTACCAAAATGGCGTTAAGGCATTTTTGGCATAAAATTGATAATATTTTTTATTTACGTATGACTCACTGACTTGAGACAATATAACTATAACCTAACAGAGATTGGTGAAAAAGGCCTTTAATGTTATTAATTCCGTGATATTAAATGATAATAGGGAGATAACATGATGCATAGGTACTTTGACTACCTATGACTGTTTTTTTTATAATTCCAACTCCATGGATTTTAGAACCACGGATTGTCCTAACTATAGGATTCGTAATATAAAACTGAATTCAGCTCAATTCTCTAATACATAATGCAAAGTAATATCAAGTATAAAGCATGTCTGGAATATACACTTTATGGAAATATTACCCTGTTGATGCAGTTTTTATTGTGGATCGTAAATCGTGTAATTTTGATGATTCGTTGTTTCAACTCTGCTGTAAAAGTGAGTGAAAAAGTGTATTTTTTATAACTCAATAACTTTTTGCTTGTCAATAAAACATTCTGATCTATCAAGTTTTTTATTTGGCACAGAGAAAATTATCCTCGGCTACTTACTCTCATCCAGCTCTTGCCAGGCACCCTGCGAAGATCATCGCTCCTCCTAGGTACTTCAGCCTATACTAATAGATTCGAATTCCAAACAAAACAGATATTTGGCTCTTACGTCATGCCAAAACGAAAGACTTCACCTATAGCGTACTTCAGAACTTTATGATCAGCCTGACTGCGTCGATAGTGTCGATACCTTTGACGATATGTGCTTCCCGATATTTTTACCTCATTGAACGTTCCGAATTTATTGTAATGTCGCTTCTCTTACTTTACGACAAATTGCGTGTTCTGATGTTATTAACCTTATCTAGTGTGTAGTGTCGTAGCAAGTGGAACAAAGTAGTCTCTGCCTACCCCTGTGGGAAAGAGGCGTGACGATATGTATGTATGTGTATGTATGTAGTGTGTAGTCTTATCTAGTGTTATTGTAATTTTAATCTGTGCAGTGAAAAATTCATCTTTTTGTTTTATAAATTAAGTAATTTCATTTAATATTTTATACATTCCATTCTAACCCAAAGTTACTCTGCTTGGCTGTAATTTCATTTCGCTTCACTTCCTCCTCTTCTTCTATAATATTGGTCTGTGATGTAGTTGTCTATACTTAATTTTGTTTCATTTTACAAAGGGTTTTGTGCCCAGGCAACCACATCCAATAATATCCAATTATGTATTATTATGTTTAGTGTTTATTTTTAACTGTTGTATCATTCTTTTCTTTTCAATGTATCAACCTTTGTCCCCAACGGAAAATCAGCGCTGGCTGCAAGGCCACCAAATGCTGAGTTTGGACCATTTTGTGACAATTTATTTATTTATCTGCTGTTTTTTGTGTTTATTTATTTGATGTGTTGTGACTGTCATAAATAAACTTTTTTCTTTCTTTCTTTCTTTCTTAATGTTGCTCCGAAATATTTTAGGATCTCACCCACTACGATATATCTGATGGCGACTGTACACACAATGAAGTAAGTATTCCATCCTAGTCTTCTAGGCTCCGCTGTCAACTCATATGCAATCATCTGGTGATACCGGTTTACTCACAGGTGGCATGAGACACTTTTCCTTTGCCATGTTTAAAAAAAATAAAGCCTTTTCGTTCTTTTCCCGCGTTAGAAGTCCAATGTTTCTGTATTTCCCTAAACTACCGCGTCCCGTCCTTTAGCATAATGCCGCTGAGATTGTTTAGCGAAACGCCGGGGTGTAAGGGACATGAATTTATATCGGTCATTGACCTTTTCGTGGTGTTTATACGACAAAGGATTGGTTGATGTAATACAATTGCCGAATTTGATGCACTCTCAAACTTCAGACCAAATGAAGAGTGAGTTCTATAGACCACAGAGTGAGGCAAAGTAAAACTAAGATTTGGAAGTTGTATTTATGCGACCGCGTTGAGAAACTTCGTTGGCGTGATGTAGAACAATACGACAGCTGACATTAGAACTGGCGCTAGCTCGTGCGTCGTAGTAGTTATGTAGTCGACAACTTGGTGGCACTTTATAAAAAAAATCTTCCACCTCATCTGTCTGTCTATCTTTTTGCGATAAATTGAAAAGTATAAATACTGATAAAATTTTCATGAGATTTTCATTAATGAATGGTATAATCCGCGAGAAAGGTCCTGGTAAGTAAATTGACAAGTTTTTTGTACATTGGTTGAGGTATCTATCTATACATAATAATAAAGCTGAAGTAGCAAGTCTGTAAGTGGATATATTTAAAAAAAAATTGTCTGGGGATACTTAGAATCGATAACAGTTTTTAGAATTTTTGAAAACGGCTGAATGGATTTTGATGCAAACTTTACTAATTCGTTGAGAAAATCACCGGCCAGGGGCCGTACCATGACGTCTTAATGCGTTTCGCTGTCAGATTCATACTAAAAATGACAGCTAAAACTTGAACTGAGTCGGAATTAGGACGTCATGGTAAGGCCCCAGGTCTGATTATAGGTTACTTTTTATCCCGGAAAATTGCATAGTTATAAACATGTTAGTTGCTAAATTCTACGCGGACGAAGTCGTTGGCAGAAGCTAATAACTCATAAATTAAAAGTAATCAATAACCCCTAACTAGCAATAGTTGTGGGCGACTATAAATAAGCTAAATGGGTTAATTAATTGCTATTATTATTAATTAATATTTGAGATATCATGGAAACTAAGTAAAGTTAAAACAAGTAGGCGTTGCCAAGGATAGCTTCAACTTAAATTCCAGGAAGAAACGCAAGCATTAAACTATGGATTAAGTGAGATTTAATGTCCATAACCCACATATTTCAGGTTAAATAATCATTAAGAGAATGAATCTAAATTATTCTACTGCTGGGCATCACATCGCAGTGTTAAAGTTGTGGCCGACCCAATGTTTTTCTGACGAAACCGAAACCTAAAGCGAAGGTTCGGTTTTGATTACAGATACCGAATTTTATCAACGTTTAAAACGTTTTGTACAACTGTCAGTGCGTCGTCTTTTCCACATATTGGTCTCAATAAATAGAAATCTCGCTGGTCCAATGTTGCAAGGTTCTACGTTTCTTTTTAAGTAGGTATTGACATTTTACGAAGGTTTTTTTTTATTATAAACTGACCAGCGATTTACCTCTATCTCACCTGTAAGTGCAGATGAGGCCGAAGATGTAGCTCACTGGTTCAGTAACAGCCTGTTCACTCTGGATTTAAAAAGTCCAGGGTTATACTTATCCGGAAAGACAGACGACGGAAGCGCATTCCACTCCTTAGTAGTCCGCAATATAAAAGATGGAGGATTCGCAAAGAATCAAATTTATTTGTTTCCGGATTTTTATTAAGCAAACCTAACCTAGCACTAGCATAAATAGTCCAGAAATGAATCATGAATAGCGGTTTCTGAATAAAAAAAATACCTACTCCATATTGAATTTTTTGCGAATATCATTTGGGAATTTATATTTTTGCGAAAAAGTTGTACACCCATATTGTATTGGTCTAAATTAAACCAGCCTAAAAACGAAAATGTAGCGAGAAACGTCGACGTCGACGTTGACGTTGTAAATTACGGCGCAGCCGGAAAGTTCGGCTGTTTTCGGCCGAAACCGAACCTTTGGCCGAAACCAATCGAAACTAAAATCAAAACTTTGGTCAGGCTCTAGTAAAAAGCTATTTAACTCTAGAGGCGGTAAAGCGGGGTTTAGCGACGGGTTTGAACTGTACCGTCTAAACAGACCTTTTATTGTGGCAAATATCCGGGAAAGGGTTCGCATAGAAGAGATACAAGCGGGCGGAAAATAGCACTTTATTCACGCTATTTAGGCAAACGGTATAAATGATTTTGTTTACCTATAATTTAAGGTAGGGAAGTAAGATTTGTAGATTAATTGAATTACATGTGAAAGAGTACATTATTATTTATGATATAAGAAATATATTATCGTCCATTTATTTACTTACTAAAATAAGAAACATGATGGTGATGTACTGGAAAATAATAAACAAGACGCTATTACTTAAACGTGAAATAAAACACAGTTTGACGTAAATTAAAGACGATGCGGCTAGCAACCCATCACTATTTTGATTCCCCTATCCACCCTATACGCCCACAATCATGATAAACGTGGCCGCCCCTTCCACAAGTCTTATAACCTTAGGATAAAATATGAATATAAAATGATACACAAAGAACCAAAAGGAAGTAACTCACAGTGCTCTTATTTTCTTAATGATGTCTACCTAACTGAAGAAATACGAAGTTTGCCAAATAGTATGGTTTGTATGGCATGGGATGGGAAAGCAGGGTCAAAGTCTTCTAAGAAGAGGCCTGTGCCCAGCAGTGGGACAAACACAAGCTGGAAACATAGACATGTTTTAACCATTCCACTTTTAAATTTCCGTTTCAAGAATTTTCTGACAATAGCAAACAATGCTTTAAAATTCCTGAAGTAAGTAAATGCTTTATTGTACAAATTTAAATGAACAAACACAAAAAACATTAAGTATAATGCACAAAGGCGAACTTATCCATATAAGGGATCTCTACCAGTTAACCTTTGAGTAGATGAGAGAAGCATTAAACGAGGACGACAAAGCGTGAGTTAAAATTCCAGACAGTGAAAGCCACAATAGAGCGTACCCCTTATTCATAAACGGTCTATATAGGCTTCTGCTAACTTAGCAATCGTTTGTCCTTGTCTGTCTTCTTCTTCTTTTAATAATATGGCCCCATCGATCGATGCGATGATTTCGCCAATGTCAAAGTAAAAAATACAGTATTCAAAAATCTTGTGACATAAAAATGTCGGCAACGTTGTACGGTAGAACACGGTCAAACGACCCCCTCCCCCCCTGTCGGGCTCTTAGCCAACGGACAATGATATCCCACGGAGACCGCCAGGAAATCATTAACCGAAGCCCAGGGTGCACCGGACCAAGCACTGCTCTTCCCCTCGGACGGATCCAAAAACGAACCGCAGCTCTTGACCACACGCGAAGGTAACCCGACTCGCACCCCTTGTCCTTGTCTGTGAAAGGTAAATGTCAAAGTGACAGATAAGAACAAACGATTGCTAAATTAGCAGAAGCCTATAGAGCGTTTATGAGGGTAGGTACAACAAACAGCTTTCATAAAATAAACTACTAAATATCAATATCAAAGGTCACAAACGTAAGGCAAAAATTCACCCATTTCCAGCAACTTAAACACTGACAACAGATTTCTTGACTCTTCCGCCTTTCTCAAATATATTACCGTTTCTTCCACAACGCAGGGCTCAAAAAGGTGAAACCATAGGCTCCATACGACGGCACCCGATTGCTAAATTACCCATTTTATGGGTAGCTCGTTTGACAAAACGATGTCGTTTTCACTATATTTTTCTCCTTATCATTTCGTAAAAGGAGAATGAATGTTTCCTTCAATTATACTTGATTTTCCAAGTTTTATAAACCGTTTCTTTGGCTATTTTTCAAAACAGTCACATGTTTCTAAAACGTCACTGATAATTAGAACACATAGAAAAATCCGAAAAGTAGTTCCTGCGGGATAGAAAGGAGAAAGAAAGAAGACATTTATTCATTTTGCAAGACACACAAATATAAGAGCATACACACAATTGTATAGAAAAGAAACATAAAAAAACACAGATATGAAAATTTGATCATCAGCGGGTAGCGACAAGTCTGCGCCAATCTCGGGCATTAGCTAATCTTCTGTATGTCTTTAAGAGGGCGCATTCCTACTGAGCTGGCAACGTCGCATTTTTAGTGATTATTATATATTAAACGAGATATATTATTTTATCGCTTTAATACGAAAATAAAAGTCCATCACGATTAATCATTGCATTAGACACATTAAAACACTAAAAACGTTGTGCACTACAGACGTACATTTGAAACTTTCATTCAATTTCTGTGAAATAATCGTAAAAAAATCACCAAAAATGCGACGTTGCCAGCTCAGTAAGAATGCGCCCTCTTAAATGTTTAACTACCTTGCCTGACGATCCCTTACGGGGTAGACAGTGCATAAGGTCACAAGACCTAAAAAGCCACGTTTAGCACGATATCGGGCTTATAGGTGGAAAAGGGAATCAAAATAGGGTTGCTAAAAGCATATAACTTGATTCTTAAGATCTTCGCCGCGCGGAAGAGAAGCAACTGTACATTCTATGTTTTTTTTCTTATATAAAATAGTCTTACGTTGGACTTCAATCTCGCTTGATGGAAGGCGAAGATTAGACCTAAGAAAGTACACGTTTGCCTAGGTTTTGTATGCGTGGGATGCCTGTGGTGTTTTTTCTTTGCTCCTAGACTAGTATGATAGTCTGCTTGTAATTGTCTTTAAACGTTTAGCAACCGTGTCAAATTAGCCAAATGAAAAGCCCATTATAATTGCCCAGCATCCACGAAGATAAAATCGAAGTAGCAATCATAAACGGATATTGCCTCACCTTGGTTCTGAGTTACGCGCTGTACGCATAAAGAAATTTTACGCCGCCACGGATATAAGGCAATTGTGATTCATCTGCTATACCAGCATGAACATAAATGTTTATCGTTGCTGGAGGCATGGGGCTAGGCAACTAGCGGGTTTGACATTTGAGAGCGTTTTGACGAGCTGAAGCGGATGTTGGGCGGTGGCCACTGGACCCTATTACGTTCCATTCAGGCTCAGTGTGGATTCGGAACTTCACACATCATGGAATTGCTAGGTATTGTGTAGGTTTACTCGCAATGTTTGTTAGGTCGTCTTAAATTTCACACGTTAATTTCGAAAAACTCAAAGATGCGATCCCGAGGTTGAATCCACCTCTGAGCCTCTAGTGTTAGTTTTCGCACAGTATAAAAACGTCTCGAACGCATTCACGTTAACGTCTCAATGACTATGAAAAAATTGGCAGCGCCTCTTGCGGATCGAAACCGCAACAAACTGTTCCCATAGTATTTAACATATTAACGCAAACGCGTTCGACACGTATTTTGTGACCTATAAATTACACTAAGCATACTGCTTGAGAGGGCACAGGTCTAACTAACCAAACCTACAGCACATAAAGTTTAGTATTCCTCTAGGTTAGCACAGCTTTTTTGTACTCTCAGCGAGCTTTTTTGTACTTTATGTACATATTTACGTACATAAATCACGTCATTTTCTCTTACGGGGTAGACAGGGCCAATGGTAACAAGAACTAAAGGTCACGTTTAGCATGATTACATACACAGATCACGTCTTTATCCCATACGAGGCGGACAGGGCATAATGTAACAAATACACGCCTATAGGCCACGTTTAGCATGATTGTGGCGTTAGGTGGAAAGAGAAATCAAAAAGGATGGGTTGGTAGCCGCATCGCCTATAACATGATTCCTAAGATTTTCGCCCATTTCCTCGATTAACTTTAACATCAGTTCTGTGCGGGAAGATGTTTATTGGTATATCCTTTTTGACGTGGCAACGTCTTATAAATCGATGATCACAAACTGCACGCACGAAAAACTATCACGTTGTCGCGTTCCGCGTGACGTCAGAGCTAGCAGTTTTCATCAAAGTTTATTTATTACTGGCACTCCGCTTGGCGTTGCGTGTTTGCGTTGCGCTATTGGCATCTTCGTCGCATACGCTAGAAACAATATAGTACATCCCCTTCACTCACGCAAATATTTGGATAAAATACTCCAAGTGGAGTGCCAATATTAGACGTTTTTACGTAAAACTATCGTCCGTAAACCGACTTTACAGACACTACAGGTTTTTTTCTTTGCTTCCAGAATTCCAGACCAGCATGTTTGTCATTATAATTGAAGTGGATTTCCCCGCTATGTTTGTGGCCCCACACGCAGGGGAGCAGAGGGGCGCACGCGCTTCGGTTATCGGTTATTGCCGTAACTATTGTTATGTTTGCCGGTTTTTCTTTACGAATCCGTACCGGAATTTAATTTTAACGCAAGATTTCGGTGGACTTATTAAAGACCGTTGTTTACGGTATAGATGAAACTGATGCAGAGGGTTTAGTTGTAATAAAAGGTTTTTGGCTTTGCTAATGTTATGAAGAAAGTTTGTTTGTCACTCCTTCACGCTAAGGCGGATTTGGATGAAATTTGGAAGGTGTCTAGCTGGTTCTCAGGAAACACATAGGCTACGTTTCATCCCGATTTTCCCTCGGGATTGCACCACAGACACAGACTTGAAATTTGGCAGACGTATTCATTCTTCATCATATTTATTAGACAATATTAATTGAGGACCACGTAGGTGCTCTAAGAAAAGGTTTTTACGAACCTCCTATGGGACAAAAGATAGGGGATAGAGTTAATAATTGAAGATATTAGTGGACGAAAGTGAATTAGGTGAAGGGGTATGTCACTCTGACGCCCGCGCAGACGAAATTGCGGGCAAAAGCTTAGTATTTAATTGATTAGTTTAAAAATTTATTATCTTTTTGCCCCTTGGCTTGATTCTCTACTTTACAATTGTGTCATATTATTACATTACCTTGAGTTGTGCCTTTACTTCGTTTTAAGACTCCAATCCTCTTGGAATTTGTCAATATCATAAGTGGAATCTCTATACATTTTTTTTAGCTTTCTAGGTCCGATGCGTTAGCCGGATTCAGAGATTTCAGTTAGATGAGTCAGTCAGGAGTTTTTGTTTTAAATTATTATTTAGGAACGAAAGTAACATCTGCGTGTTACTGCATTAGCAGCTATATTTTGCTTTATTCTAGGCATATTTTTTTCAACTATATATCAAATTTTAGATAAAGGGTGTTTAGAAAAAAACTCAATTTACATAGGTAGGCCAAAGTTTCGTTTTATTTAGAAAAGTAATTTGTACAATTTCACTAATTTACAAGTTTTTCAGTTGCGTTATTTCGCGGACAACTTTTTTCTATCTACCTTCTCACTCGAACACAGTACTTCCTATTCTAAAGTTCACAAAGTTGAAAGCCTTAAATTCCCAAATAGTTACATCTCCTTAACAACCACTCGTAGTCATAGCGATTATTTACAAAAAACACATTATTCTATGTATCACAGAAAAAATAATTATATTTCTAGCATAAAGCCATCCTTGCACATAGTACACAAAAAAATCATTTTTGAGGATATTTAGTCGTTTATACCCCCTTATGCACAAAATACAAAACTGTTTAAAAGAAAAAACTGACAAAATAATGTTTTTTTTAAACAGTTTAAGGGGGTTTGTGTAACGAACAATTAAGTCGCTTAGGACCTCTTTGTCGCTTAAAACATTTTCACAATTGATAAAATATTTAGTGTTATTTGCATTATGTGAAGGACAGGCCTAGTCATAACATTTTATTACAATAGGAGAGTATTTTAAATTCATAAATCTGCTTACATACGAAAGTTACGTAGCTTTGATGATATGTAAGCAGTTTCTTTTATAAAAAAAACGTAGTTACCTACAATATTCTAGCTAGTGGATAGAAAACTCAATATTTTGGTATTATATTTCAAAAACACTATTATTATTACAAAACAACCTATCAGTCGTTTTTCTATTAAATTTACTTCAGTGTTTTTCTTTAGGATCTATAACAAAAAATATTGAGTTATTTAATATTTCTATTATTAAAAGACGGATGATATGAGATACAGCTTTTGCTAATAAATATTTTTCTAGGCCATTATTTGAATTAATAATGATGTGGATCAATAAACTTTTCTTTTATTACACTGCGATAATGAGACAGTAAATATCTAATAGTGAAAGGGAACCGCTGTCGCTTACGTCATTTTAACACTTTTTCAATGAAGGTAGGTAGGTACTTAAGTAATTTATTACAATTTTACTAACTAAAAAATCATAAGCTTAAAAAGCTTCTGGACAGCTGTAATGCGATCAAAACGTGAAGGTAATTCTAAACATTCTTATGTAACCAATAAATAGCCTAGTCTAAAAACAACATTGGACAAATCTTAAACACTGATTGGTTAATTTGGTTAATATTGATAGTTTACTTTACAAATTTATCCCTTTTTCCGTTGGTGATGCCATAATTTGAGAACTACTGCGCCAAATTAGACATAATTTTAAGATAGATTGCCGACCTGGTGAAAGTTGCGGGAGTCTGCTGGATAAGAGCCGCGCAAGACCAGTCTTTATGGCGGTCTTTGGAAGCCTACGTTTAGCAGTGGACGTATTTTGCCTGATGATGATGATTATGACTTTTTAAAATAAAAAATCGATCGTGGACGAACAACAGACGGGCAACAGTAGCTAGTAATTAGTAAATACTGAATAACTTACGGCCACTGAATTATGTGAAGTAATTGATTCAGTCGAGGTCGGTATCATTATGACAAATTAAATCTGGCTTTGATAAGTGTCTGTCATTAATGACAACTAATGCCTGTCATTTGAAAATACATAGTCACGACTAAAGTGGGTCAAGATTTAGTTGAGACTAGAAGTGTACGAACGAATTCGGGAGTTTGTTGCTCAAAAAGTTTACTATTTGCATAGCCGTCCGATGTAAGAGCAATCATAATAAAAGTGAATTTACGCAAGTGGTAGAAAAAACCAATGCGACACTGAGGGTCATTAACATAAGCATTAGAAATAGCTTCTGCACAAGTTTCTAGGTTTTTTTTTTTTTTTTAAATTTTGCGCTCATTTTTTTTTCTAAAATGTCTGACTTACCTAATTGAAAATCGAATCCGCTGCATTGTATCAGACGGATCGAAGTGGCTATTGACAAAAATCACTTGTCTGTAAGTAAGCTTTAAACCAAACAATAAATTAATATATATAATTATTATGCACGGCACGCACAAACGGATGGATATCCGACAAAACTACTGTTGATTTTCTAATTGTATTATCTGAAAATGATGTTTTAAAGAAACAGCGGTTCAACCTTTAAAACTGTAAGTACCTATACACTTTTGATGTTAAATGAAAATAGGCATAATAAAGGTTAGTCTAATCAGTCTTTGATCAAAATTTAAACAAAGTTCATTCATCCATAAAGATTGAGCATATCCGTAAGCAGTAAATATATTTTTAGATGAAACATTTTGACTATAAAACAATATCTTAAATAATTCACTAAACTTTGAAGTAAAACATTATTAATTGACATTGCACTATAAAACAAAGTGGAAGAACTGTGCTAAATTTCATTTGACCTAATTAATTATAAAGATATGTGTATGAGATATGGAAATGGCACATTTTCGTAGACAAATTAAAGCTTACGTTGTAAATCTAGGTGGAATTTTAAAACTGGTAAATACGTAACGTTAAGCAGTTATGATACAGAGGCCACACTCACTTATAAATGTAAAAAACAGGGTTTAAAAACCAGAGATCGTTTGAAAAACGATTAGAGAACACGTTTGATATTTTGAGTTTTCGTTATTTTTTAACAGTAACAGAAAGTGAAATCAATTTTTTTTTATAATAATAAAGATTTTTCAAATATTTTTAAGAACTGTTTAAAAAAATTGCGAAAAAATACAAAAACCCAAAACACTGGTACAAAAACTACAAAATAAAGTGTAGGTATTTACACAATATTATATTATGAATATAACATAAAACGTAACATGTAAACAGGCGATTAGGACCAAGACTTAGTTACTGACACTCAATAAAGTTATACAATACATGTAATTAAAGTAAGGAAACAATTATTAAACTTATACTGCTAAAACATACATTTCAAACTATACATGATGTTACATTATTTTTGTTAAATTTATACCGAAATATAATTACAAATAGCAACAAGAATATCAGTCGGATATTTGGAATTGACTTTTTACAAAACATTTTCTTTTTATACTACAAATTAACTTCACTCCTCAAGAGTCACTTTCACAATGTCACTTAGAAAATTGACGTAAGTTTAAAAACAGTTTACAACTGTTTTTTAATAACACAGTTGAACACAAACTTACACTAAATACTTTTGACTTTTAACACAATGTTGTTGGTTACAAAGTTTTTGTTAATTTCTAGTTATACGTGCGTGGCCAGCGGCGACTGGAGGCCATTACCTGCAAAAGACACTAATATAATACTAATATTATTTAATTATCAAGCTTTATAAACCACTTAAAATAATAAGCAAAATAACATCAAATTTTTATATGAACCCGCGGAAACATCACAACACAAGGAAGAAAATATACAATAACTTATAAGTTTTTTTTTTTAATGTGAATAGGAACGCAAACGAGCAAGTGGGTCACCTGATGGTAAGCGATCACCACTGCCCATAGACACCGGCAACCCCGGAGGGATTGCAGATGCTTTGCCAACCTAGAGGACTTAGATGAAATGCCTCTTGTGCCCGTAATTTCCCCGGCTGTCTTACTCTCCACACTGGAACACAGCACTGCAAGCACTGCTGCTTTGCGGCAGGATTAGCGAGTAAGATGGTGGTAGCGATCCGGACGGACCTTGCACAAGGCCCTGCCATCCGCAAAATTTATTTATAGGTATATTATATTAATCATTTTTAATCAAGTTTCTTTGCTAACTGTAAATTTTTTCACTATAATATGCATTGGCATCCCTCCTATACAAGTATGTATACCAAATATCAAGTCCATCCGACTATCGAAAAAGGTACAAATACAACCAAGTTTCGACCCAAATAAAAAACCAACTGATCATGATCAAGTTAATGAAAAGCTTGTAAAAACTGTAATTTATCTGTAACTACTTAAAAAAAAGATAACTTTGAAAAAGAAGATAAAGTCTCACCTTTCTTAGTAACAGTAGCATTACTTATAGTTCTATTCGACGGAGCCAATATGTAGTGAGAACTTGGTGACTGCGGAGTAGCAGACGTTGTGGCTACACCAATCTAAGGATAAAATAAAATTAATAAATCAATTTATGTAATACTAGCTTCTGTCCGCGACTTCGTCCGCGTAGAATCAGATTGAAGAACTGACTGATGTTGATAGTTATATTCTGCAATAATTATTTACGTTGCGACTCTAGGCAACAACGACCTTTGACATGTTTATCACTATCCCGCGGGAACTAAGTATGCAATTTTCCGGGATAAAAAGCCTATGTGTTAATCTAGGGTACCAGCTATCTCCGATCAAAATTTTATCCAAATCCGTCCAGCCATTTGCGCGTGAAGAAGTAACAAACATACACACACTCTCACAAACTTTTGCGTTTATAATATTAGTGTGATTAGTGTGATAAATGTGATATTTATATTGACATAATATCAGAGATGCACTTAAATTTTTGCATTACAAGTATGAATTGACTTAAGTAATTTTGGCTCATGATGAAAAAGTACAAAATAAAGTCAATGTAGTAAATATCGACCAAATTGAATTAGAAGTAGACAATCTATATATATAAAAGGCAAAGTCCTGACTTCACTCATTAATTGATCATCGCCCAGCCCAAACCACTGGACCTAGAGACTTGAAATTTTGCACACAGATACCTTATACAATGTAGGCATCCACTAAGGAAGAATTTTTGGAAATTCGACCCCTAAAGGGGTTAAATGGGGGTCCAAAGTTTGTATGGGGAAACAAGATTAGTTAGACTATTTTATTTGAAACTTCACAGGAGTATTCCTAACGATAAATGAGTAAACACCTGTTTCAGGTTTTTTGAAAATTCAACCCCTAAAAGGGGGATATGTCGTGACTAACCCCCTTATTCATAAACGCACTATAGGCCTCTGTTAACTTAGTAATCGTTTGTCCTTATCTGTCACTTTGACATTTACCTTTCACAGATAAGGACAAACGATTACTAACTTAGCAGAGGCCTATAGTGCGTTTATGAATAAGGGGGAAAGTCTGAATATCAACGTGGGTATTATTATATTATTATTATTAGTGGGTAGTATTGTTTGTACGGTTTATTGAGTCGCTGATTACGAAAACAACAACACACATACCTACCTGACACACACACACACAAATTTCCACGGGATCGGGAAAAAATGGGATTTATGTACTTATTGGATTCCGAGTGACCCTATCTCAGTAACTATAATAACTAGACTCATCAAATTTCGTACACAAGTACGTGATTACAACATTAAGAAAGTAATTTCATGATTTTTGTAAATTCCTACGGGATAAGGAACAAACGGGATTTATATATTCAGTTCAACGAAATCCTATGAACTATAATTATAAAAACGGTTTTAAGGATTTTAGGAAATTCCCACGGGATAAGGAAAAAAGGGAATTTATATTCAGTTCTACGGGATCGATTTTTCGTTTTACTGGTCGTAGAAAACTGAAATTTGGTCTTCAGGTTCCTTGGGGAGTATAGGGGAGCACTACAAAAGAATTTCCCGAATTTCTGACGGAAACAAACGGGAAAAACGGGATTTTTTGTTATACATTGGTCGTAGAAAGTTGAAATTTGGCATGTAGGTTGCTTGATAAGTGTAAGGAAACTTTAAGAGACAATTTTTCAATATTATGAGTGTTCAGTGATTCACGGTTAAGTTCATTCGAAATATTATAAACAAAATAACAAAAAAAAAAAAATGGGGGGAAATATCGGATGCTCAATAAAGCTAATCGCAGTTCACTCACATCCCGTTTATAATATTTCGAATTTTTCAATATTCCCACGGGAACGGGAAAAACGAGACTTTTCGTTTTAATGGTTGTAGAAAGCTGAAATTCGGCATGTAGGCTGCTTGATGAGCAAAGAGAAGCATTAAGAGAGGACATTCCAAAATTCCCATGGGAATATGGAAAAAGACGGGATTTTTCGTTTTACTGGTCGTAGAAAGTTGAAATTCGGCATGTAGGTTTAAGTTGCTTGATGAGTGTAGGGAAGCACTAAGAAACAATTGCCCGAAATTCCCACGGGAACGGGAAAAACGAGACTTCGTTTTACTGGTTGTAGAAAGCTGAAATTCGACATGTAGGTTGCTTGGGAAGTGTAAAGAAGCATTAAGAGAGAACTTTCCAAAATTTTCACGGGAACGGGTAAAAACGGGATTTTTCGTTTTACTGGTCGTAGAAAGCTGAAATTTGGCATGTAGGTTGCTTGAAGAGTATAGGGAAGCTATAAGAGATAATTTCCCAAAATTCCCACGGGAACGGGAAAAAGGGGCTTTTCTTTTTACTGGTTGTAGAAAGCTGAATTTCGGCATGTAGGTTGCTTGAAGAGTGTAGAGGAACATTAAGGGAGGACTTTCCAAAATTCCCACGGGAACGGGAAAAAACGGGATTTTTCGTTTTACTGGTCGCAGAAAGCTGAAATTTGGCAAGCAGGTTCCTTGGGGAGCATAGGGAAGCTATAAGAGATAATTTCCCAAAATTCCAACAGGAACGGGAAAAAGGGGCTTTACGTTTTACTGGTAGTAGAAAGCTGATATTCGGCATGTAGGTTGCTTGAAGAGTGTAGAGGAACATTAAAGAGAGCATTTCCCGAAATTCTTACGGGAACGGGGAAAAACGGGATTCAAATACTACTGGTATACGCGAGCAAAGCCACGGGCAAAAACTATTTGTCAATTAAATGAGTCTACGCGGACGAAGTCGCGGGCAAAAGCTAGTTGAAATATAAAAGTAAATGCCAGATTCATGAATGGTTTCCAAGGGGTTATTTAAGTTATAATAGATTATATACAAACCACGGGTTGCGTGCTATCCGTGGATAATGTAGAAGTCGTTATAGGGCTCGTCGCACACTGCGGCGAAGCCAGACTCGTTGGTGATGTGATTGAATGTGATGATGTTCCTGTAGAAAAGGGGAATATAAGACGCTATATAACACAACTATCTTCTAGTATGAGGCAAGTTAGTAAAATAACTAAAAAAAGATACCCTCATTTTGAGGACAATGTTCTACCTAAGGATACGTGTACTCGAGAAAAAAGTAGAAAGAGTAACAACGATGATGAAGTCAAGATTGCGGGAATCCATTGGCTGTGGGTAATATACAAAACCGATCGTCGTGGAAGGCCTAAGTCCAGCAGTCAACATCTTTCAGCTGATATGATGATGATAAGACAAAAAAAAACTTGACGAAAATAGAAAAAAAAAACAAGCATGCAAAGTACTTCAAATTATAATTAAATCACAAACCAAATATTTTATTGAATCAGGCGTTACTTTGCGGAGGTCCATTTCAATGAACACAAAATATTTACCTTGCTACTCCGCTACTTACGGGCAAGATAACCAAGCTTGTGCGAAATATATACGTATTGCATGCAAGTCCTCCCTCCACTACTGCCACACAAAACGCACACAAATACCACAAACTTAATTAATCCCAACACAACACAAACACTGACGCGCGTTTCGATCCCTCTACGGGATCATTTTCAAAGTTAGAGCACAACCGATGTACACGTACATGCGAAGCCATAACCCAACCCATGGAGTAGCAAGGTAAATATTTTGTGTTCACAAACCAAAAAAATGAAAAAATAAAGTAGTAGTCGTCGTCATCATCATCATCATCATGAGTCAAAAAACGTCCACTGTTGAACATAGGCCTCCCAAAAGAGCGCTACCGTCAACTGGGGTGACTTTCGAAATATTATAAACGGGATGTGAACCGCGATTACCTTTATTGAGCTCCCGATATTTCGATACAGTTGCATGCATCATGATGGGGTGACTTTGGTAATTTTGGGGCTACTTTGATCGTTTTAAAATTGCTATAAAATCGATATTATCCATATCCGGTGAATGTTTGGCATGTAGACGCAAAGGCGATCGACGAAGACATTGATTGGAAGCAGTAAACGCAAATAAAAATTAATGGTTCTGTCATTAAATCTACTTTATAAAGTCACCCCGTAAATCAAAGTCACCCCAATTGACTGTATATAGACCTTTATTGCTCGGCACTCATCCAGTGTACTCCCGCGACATTAACTATACTGACGGCCAAAAATAACGGGTTACTTTCCATACAAAGTTCTATGAAAAGCGATCAGTTATTTTTGCTCGTGAGTATAGACCATTGCATTTTTGAGGGACCTTCCTACGCTGCGTCTTCTGGTACGTCATTACCACTCGAGAACCTCCCTACAACTAAGAGAATTACCTACCTGAAGGCAAAACCACGGAACTTCTGACAGATGAATAAGGTGGTGGCGCAGGCGTCGACGCGGGCTTCGCCGTGTTGACGGTGAACCCCAACCCTCCACTTCTGAGGTGGGGGTTGCCGTACGTCGCAGCGTATCGGACGTCCACCCCTTGTATGAGGCCACCATTCGGCACTCGGTTAACTGCAACAAGGTTTTCATTAATTTACCAGTTCTCTAAGATGTGTTGTGATTTTTACCACTTCGACAGTATCGTAAAAATGCTCTTATTGTTGAACCAAAAGTGTATTTGTCAATGTTACACACAAAATTGAAAAAAAAAATCAAAAGAGGATAATATTTTGGTTCAACCTTTGCCGATCAATAACTGATTTAGAGTGCAGCAATCACATAAGCATTTTTAAACTACTAATTTATTTGTAAATATAGGTCATAGTTGTTTTGAAATTGTAGTGCATTTGTGTATTCTGGCAAATAAATTGTTTTTTTTATTTATTATTATTATTATCAGCTTTAGTTATTAATGTCCTTCATGTTACTATGCTAGCAAAAACATGGGTCTATGAATGACTTTATAATATTCACCAGCAAGTTGATCATATTACGAGGTGCCTACGTACTTTGACTCGAATATAACGTAATTGCTAGATAATCTACAAAAAAAGCTTTTTAAAGTTAATAACATAAGATATGAAAGAAAATAATCTAGTTTTGCTTATACCTACAGATAAAAAAGTGAAACGAAATTACCCATTACTAAAATTAAAATTTAGACGTAAGTATAAAAGAAAACTGTAATTTTAAGTGAATGTACCTAGCTTTAAGTAAAAATAGCTAGCTGTAAGTAAAATTTTATTTAGAACTTCGAACAAGCAACTCAGTGTATTATTATGGTTGGTAAAATATATTTTGACATTATAGGTAAAATGGTAAATTATATTGCTACTTACATTAAAGATAACAATTTCAAATTGTGATTGAAAAACTCCTTGAAGTTAGTTTTCTCAGAATTTTACACATAAATTATATACGTATTGTATGACATTTCGAACTCAAGAAAATGTATAAGACCACTTTAAAAAAACTAGTCTTGTATTCTAAAAATGTTTTCAAAACATAAATCTCACAAACATTTATTTTATTCATCAGAATTTAAATATTTACGTTCCAATTTAATAACATCTTTTATAATAAAATTGAGATGAGGTGTGATAAACGTTTTAAAAACGGGTTCGGGAATTTCGTTTTGTTAATTATGTGATAATTAGCGTTTAAATATGCGACGGATTAGCGGTTCGTTTAAAACATAATTAATAAGGATTAAGGGTCAATAAACTTTTATAGCAAAGTTATCGTAAAACTTGATCAACATTTTGTAGCGTTATAGCGGGTGTGACAAACAACAAACTTAATTAAGAAAACCAATAATATAATAATTTTATTTTCAAAAATTCCAAAATAGCGAAATTTTCTGAAAATCTAAATGTAATGATAAGTGAAAGTTGGTCTCCCGGTGGTAAGTTAACACCAACTTTCATGGACAGATGATAAGTACACTTACTTTCAGTGGTAGGTATCCCATGACCAGCCCATTGCCACTTCAGCTTGCGAATCCTATAAGCTATGTCGATCACCTTAGTTTACTGATGGATCGCTACAAGTGAAAGTTTGGTCTCCCGGTGGTAAATTAGCACCATCATTCATGGACAGATGATAAGTATACTTACCTTCAGTGGTAGGTATCCCGTGACCAGCCCATTGCCACTTCAGCTTGTGAATCCTATAAGCTATTGTCTATTACTTTAGTTTACTGACGAATCACTACAAGTGCAAGTTGGTCCCCCGGTGGTAAGTTAACACCACCAACCATGGACAGATGATAAGTACACTTATCTTCAGTGGTAGGTATCCCATGACCAGCTCATTGCCACTTGCCGCTTGTTTGCAGCTTGCGAATCCTATAAGCATGTTACACCTTAGTTTACTGACGGATCGCTACAAGTGAAAGTTTGGTCTCCCGGTGGTAAGTTAGCACCATCATTCATGGACAGATGATAAGTATACTTACCTTCAGTGGTAGGTATCCCGTGACCAGCCCATTGCCACTCCAGCTTGCGAATCCTATAAGCTATGTTACACCTTAGTTTACTGACGGCATCACTACAAGTGAAAGTTTGGTCTCCCGGTGGTAAGTTAGCACCATCATTCATGGACAGATGATAAGTACACTTACCTTCAGTAGTAGGTATCCCTACGTTGTTCAAAGCGTTGCTGCTGTTCTGTCGCTTGCGTTGCAACGAGTTGTTCTGGGAACCGATCCCGGGGTTGAACTGTACTGTGGATGCAGTATCCACGCTCCGGGGAAGACTACCGTTTACCGATCTGTATAGAAAAAGAAGTAAGTTTAGGGGGGCTACCATGACGTCTTAATGCGATTCAGTTTAGGTTCGCTCGCTGTCAGACCCATAGGTACTAAAATGACAGCTAAAATCTGAACTGAGTCGGAATTAAAACGTCATGGTAAGACCCCAGTAAGGGAAATATTTCCACGTGCCACCGTAGAACCCTATCGCAATAAGGTGACATATCTCTCGAGTTTGAGTGATATGTCACCTTATTGTGGACTGCCAATTGTGACAGTGACAGGGTTCCACGGTGGTACGTAAATAAATTGCCCTTACCGTATGTACAGTCAAGGAATTTAATGTTTTAATGTTTTAATGTTCATTCGGGCACAAACGATTCAATACAACTTATATTATAACTAGCTGTCTCGTCTGCAAAGAATTTGTTTATCGCTATCCCGCGGAAACTACGCAATTTTCCGGGATAAAAAGTAGCCTACGTGCTAATCCAGACTTTTCTATATCTATGTGCCGAATTTCATCCAAATCCATTGGGCCGTTCTGGCGTGATTGAGTAACAAACAAACATCCATCCATCCATCCATACTTTCGCATTTATAATATTAGTTAGATTATTTAAACTAATCATCAACCAACACAGTTGCCACAGGTTACTAATTCATAGATATAATTCCCATATAATTCCCAGTTATAATGTCATTGCGGTCTAAATTCCGGGATTTTTACAAAAATCACGCGGGATAGGAAAAAATCTATGGAATTTTCTAAAACACATATCGTAATTAATTTAAATCAATTTTATGTTTCTGGACTTAGCGTTAAAGAGTTATCTGACTTCACTACATGAAATACTTATCATTAACATAAATTCCATAAAGAAATGGCTTTTAAAAAGTAAAACAAAGAACAAAGCCCACTATTCATAATGAACGACCATCGGACAGTACAAACAACTAAAATAAATGTGTCACATTACTCAAATCAGTCAAACAAATAATTTACCTGTTAGGCGTCAATTTGTCAGCGCTTAGCGTGGGCGACTGTACCCGAAGGGACCCAGGGGTATAGTCATGACCGTAATGCACGTACGTCTGATATCCGTTAACCTTTAGAAAAGAAAAGTAGGTTAAATTTATTACATACTTTATAGCTTTTGAGCGCGACAGTCTGCGTAGAATTAGAGTTGATGTTGAAATATTCTGCAATAATTATTTACATTGTCTAGGCAGCTACAACCTTTGACATGTTTATCGGTATCCCGCGGGAACTATGCAGTTTTCTGGGAAAAAAATAGTGTATGTTGTTACTGTTGGGTACCAGCTATCTCCATTCCAAATTTGAACCGAATCTGTCCAGTCGTTTCCTCAAAATTTTCGCATTTATTCGAAATATTATAAACGGGATATGAACCGCTGAATCATCAAAAACTCTTATTTTCGCATTCATAATTTATTTGTAGGATAAAAAAAGGTTTAATAAATCTGAATTCAATTCCGAAATCAGAATTCGTCCGACAACGAACGAAAATGGCAATCCAAATAATTAAACTCTTCAGCTTACAATTTATACAAATCTATAGAAAAGCACTCACAATGAATTTCCTTATTTGACAGGAGGTATTTTAACAAGATAAAAAATGAGACGGGGAAAAAAAAGTATCGCTATTACAAAAACGTTCGCCAAATTGTAATGATTTAACTTGTATCGATTTCATTGCCCTCATTTGTACTCGATATCGTTAACAACGTTTTTGTTTTTAAATTAATTTGCTTCGCGTTGTTTCCAAGAAAATTTAAAATTTCTAAAAATATAAGCCAGCGTTTTCTTCGCGTCAAGCTATTGCTTCTCTTGATGAACAATAGTACTAGATTGCGTCTCAATGGAGTAAAATTATGTATTTAGGATGATTAAAAAAAAATTCTGAATAGGATGTGTGAATTTTTGGATACCACGGTAATATTTTATTAACTACGTACTTACTGTAAGTTTAAAAAGTAATGTATAAAAATAACAAACCTTATAACAGTCCGCGTAGGCAGGATCGGTATAGTCATTACTGTACCGGTATGGTTGGTACGTGTTGTTTTGGCTTATGGAGTTTAACGGTACGGTACCGGCTAGAGGTATACCGCTACCAAGCTTCGCGTTCGAACATAGAGTGCTGTCTGATCCCGTATTAGGGTAATCCTGAGAAAGATAATATTTAAGGTTAGCTCTTAGATATGTACTATTCTCTTTTCTAATCCATTTTAATGCTTTTGTAAAAAAAATATCTTTTATCAAGCATGCTCGGAAATGTACGCGTTAATGTCGCGAAATGAAGCCAAGAAGTTTCACATTTACGGCCTAGGCCAAGAAGTAATGTGGTGCGGTCGGCGGCGGGTGCGCGGGGAACATGGCGCGAGCAATAGTTTGTTCAAATGGCATGCTTAAAAAATTATAAAAGATGCTAATTAAACAATTTTTACTCGATTTCCTCGCATTGCTTGAGAAAAGCACTATACAATCCTCGGCCGGAAACAGGGATTGCAGGACTCGCTTTATCCGGCCTCGTCTACGACTCGGCCGTGTACCCCAATCTCGTCCTGCAATCCCTTACTTCACGGCCTCTGCAGTAATGTACTATTATCCCTTACGTGGTATATAGAGTCAAGGTAACAAGACCTAAAGTGGCCTATTTAGCATGGCCTATGTATTGTCATAGCATGGTTTAGCATGATCGTAATCCTGTGACATAATATTGAAGTAATGAGTCACATCGACCGTTTTTTTTACTGGGGTGGAAAACGATCAATTACGTCACCTTATGGGAAAATCCAACACCGATCACAATAGAGGACTGCAAAAGTGTTCGTTGTTAGCCTAGCTGTTGAAACCCTATTTAATATAATCCTTGTGATAACTAAAATCCCAGTACTTTTTGAACCAACGCGTCGCATGTAAAACAGCACTTTTGTACAATAGTACTTTATATCACCGTTTAAGGCAAACAATGAACAAATTAGTTGCCGTTAAAGGTATACAGTGTCTTAATAAGACCGAGTTAAAAAGTACTTTTACGGTCGTAAAATGCATTTTACTTTCTTATTGCCCTATTAGAGCTAATGGTTTGAACGTTATTTAGCTAAAGATTACGGAGTAAACTGTTGGAATTAAATACCCTGGTAAATAATAAATATTACCTACAACTGTAACATAATAAAGAACTTAAACACGAGTGTGTATTTAGAAAATAGGACTTTAAAAATAAACCAGTCATGTTCTGATGAACAGTTATTGTACCGTTGTATACATAACTTTTTCTATGACTATATTTTAGAAATTGAACTAGAAATAGGTATTAAAAAACTTAAGGAAAAAAAATCTTTTATCGAATATCTATTGCAGAAAGGTTTTTTGTTTATTGTAACTATGTTTCTGTATTATTTTGTATTGATTTGTGTTGTTCAATAAAGAGTATTGTGTTGTATTGTAACTTACAACTTCACAGCTCCCATTGGCTTGTCGTAGCTCCAGTTTTAGGTCGCTTATGTTTGAATTTCTGTCGTTTTCTTTATACAGTTCTTCAGCGGTCACCGTTACGTCTGGTTTTTCTGCGAAAAAACAGAAATATTATAATATACGATAAGATTCTATTCTCTTCCGCAGCTTCAGCCCCGCAAGGAATACGCAATTAATACGTATGTATACGTATGTATACGTATTAATTGCGTATTCCTTGCGGGGCAGAGAGCGTAGGGTACCAAGAGAAAGGCCACGGGAATCAAAATAGTGATGGGTTGCCAGCTGCGGAAGAGAATAGAATATTATCTTACTTACTAATATTTAAAGATAAAAGTTTGTAAGTTTGGATGTTTCTTACTTTCATGGCAAAACGGTTTGACCGATTTTATTGACGACCGAATGGCCTAGTGGTTAGAGAACCTGACTATGAAGCTTGAGGTCCCGGATTCGATCCCCGGTCGGGGCAGATATTTGTATGAAAATACGATTGTTTGTTCTCGAGTCTTGGATGTTGAATATGTATTTAAGTATGTATTTATCTATATACAAGTATGTTTATCCGTTGTCTGGTGCCCATCATTATTACAAGCTTTGCTTAGTTTTGGGCTAGGTCAATTGGTGTCAATTGTCCCAAGATATTTATTTATTTATTTTTATTTTATTGAATTTTGGTACAGAGATAGTTTCAGGCCCGGTTAAGGAAATAGGATAGTTTTTATACCGGAAAATAGCATAGTTCCCGCGGGAAAGCGATAAGCGAATCCATCGCACACGGAATCCCGGGAAACAGCTAGTAAGTCAATAGTGGGAATATGGTCATGATGCTAGCTTCTGCCCGCGACTTCGTCTGCGTAGAATTAGCAATTGACATGTTTATGGCTGTCCCCCGGGAACTATGCTATTTTCCGGGATTAAAAGTAGCCTATGTGTTAATCTAGGGTACCAGCTCTTATCGTTTCAAATTTTATCGAAATCCGTCCAGTCGTTTTAGCGTGAAGAAGGAACAAACTTACACACCCACTCACCTATGTGTTAATCTAGGGTACCAGCTATTATCGTTTCAAATTTTATCGAAATCCATCCAGTCGTTTTAGCGTGAAGAAGGAACAAACATACACACCCACTCACTCATATCGTCACAAACTTTCGCGTTTATAATTAAAGTAAGATAAGATAAGATATGAACACGCTGCTTTGTATAACGTCTTAGCGGAAACAAATTAAAGGAGACACAGACATAATGAAAATAGAATGTGCGGGTGACTCATGACATTTTGTAGTCGAGGCATTTCCGATATTAATTTTTGAGTTGATCCATTTTAAGCTATGTTGAATGTGCGATGCCATTGAAATAAAGGCACAAAATTTATATATAAGATGTGCTACAGTGTTCGTAGTTTAGGCTACATAAATGTTAAAACTTACATTCTTAAATCGTCATCGAAAATAAACGGTATAGTGCGTTGGGGCAAATTGAAAAGCGGGGTAAGATTAAAAAACTGCGGGAGTTACGGACGGTTTTTAGGGTTCCGTACTCAAAGGGTTAAAACGGGACCCTATAAGACTTCGCTGTCCGTCCGTCCGTGCGTCCTTCTGTCACCAGGCTGTATCTCAGGAACCGTAATAGCTAGACAGTTGAAATTTTCACAGATTATGTATTTCTGTTGCCGCTATAACAACAAATACTAAAAACAAAATAATTATAATAATTAAAGAGGGCTCCCATAAAAAAAAACGTGTTATTTTAGCCCTTTTTCATGGCTACCACTCGCCGAGCTAGATCTCAAGAATTGTAATAGCTAGACAGTTGAAATTTGCACAGATTATGTATTTTTATTGTGGCTACAACAACAAATACTGAATTCAAAATAATAATAATAATTAAGGGGGGCTCCCATACAACAGAGTATTTCTGGTACGGAACCCTTCGTGCGCGAGTCCGACTCGCACTTGGCCGGTTTTTTAGATAAAAAACCGTTGTTGTTGTTGTATGGGAGCCCCCATCAATCAATCAAGGCCAATCAAGGAGCAATCATGGCCATAGGACCATGATAATCAATATTAAAGTGTGATCCATGCATATCGTGATCAACGCCACGAAATATTGATGTGTATCGCAGCAAATTCGGTTGTTTTGGAATCCACGATCCTATATTTTTGACGGTGTTCTGCCTTTTCGCCGATTTTTTTTTGATCGAATTTCATTTGGCAACCAACGTTTCACCGAATGTTCACTTTGACAACTGACAATTGGCAAATTTTTGTATGCCAACCTCTCATTTGGCCGAATTTTCATAAAGACGAATATCATTTTGATTTTATACTTTTGTAATATCTTTCACATGGCAAATGTTACACTAGGCCGAAAAAGTCTTATGATTAATTTTGATTAATTTAGGTTTAGGTGCGGCGGGGTGGCCCTTGGGCCACCCCTTAGCCGCGAACATGTTTGTTTTAATTTATAAACAGACTTTATTTTACCTTAGAATGTCTTATTTTTTATTAATGGTTATGTGGTACCATTTGGCTATATAAAAAAATGTCATTTTAATAAGCGTTCATGTAAAAAAAAACAAACGTTGAGTTGGCAATCGTGAGGTTGGGAAATGAAACTAATCATTTTAACAAGTTGCCATATATGATGATTCGGCAAAATGAAATTCGGCCAAACGTAGGTTGGGAAGTGAAATTCGGTAATAAAATTTTCGGAAAATCAATAAAGAATCTATATTGACATAACAATAACACGACAATAAAATTAAATGCCATTAAAATGACAATAAGTTCTATGTACCTCACTGTACTGCTGTAATAACGGCCCACTTCCTATACAATATATATACTCGTACATACATACATAAATCCCCTGACGGGGTAGATAGAACCTAAGGTAACAAGACCTAAAGGACACTAAGGCATTGTGGGCGTACAGGTGGAAAGGAAAACCAAAATAGTGATGGGTTGCTAGCCGCATAGCTTATAACATGATTCTGAAGATTTTCGCCCATTCCCTCGATGGGCTTTTACCATCTGCGCAGGAAGAACAACTGGAACATTTTATGTTTTTTAACAAGCTCCCAGACAAGCATGGAAGTAAATTTCTATAAGTACAAAGTTGTTCAAAACGGGAAGTAAATTCCTATACAAAGTTGTTCATAACTGACCCTTTTTTGATCGTCAGTGTATCAGTAATGCCACTCACCTGTAACTTGTGTCTGTTTGTTCTTCCTCTGCTTCCTCTGACACAGTATCACCAGCATCACCAGCGCTGCCACCATTATGGTGCCTGATGTCACTCCAAACAGTATCAGGAGGAGGGGAAACGTTTCTGTAACCAAAATACTACGTCAGAACAGCTACAGCTTCATCATCATCATCTGCATCATCATCATCATCATCATCATCATCATCATCATCATATATATATGCTTACGTAAAAAAAACCGGCCAAGTGCGAGTTGCGTACAAATTCGGCGAGTGAATAAAAACCAGTGTTAGCAGAGCTCTGCTCTCAAGCAAAATGTAGCAACAATTAGATCAGTTTATATTGGTTATTTACATAGATAGAAAGACCTATGATGATGAGTTGAAACTTTGAGAAATAGAAGAGCTACTTTCTGTGACACATACATACACATACACATACAATGTATACGTAATGTATGTCATACTGTCACGCCTCTTTCCCACAGGGACAGGCAGAGACAACTTTGTTCCACTTGCTACGATCCTGACATATCTTTTTCGCTTCATCCACATTTTATCAATTTCTTAATACATGCTCGTCGGTTTCAGTGACAACGATACATAAATATGCTCAGACAATGTCGCCGGCAACGACTAGTAAGAAATGTCAGGCGTATGACTAGCCAATGTAAGGTTTACTGCACAACATAATATATATGTCTATATTGTGGATCTCATAAGGCAGAGAACATACTTCGTAATAAAACCCTTTTATGATACGGTTATGTTCAAGCCTTATTTTTTTCCGGAGCAAAACCGAGTGAGTTGTGTCGTAAGCGAAACATTTATTTTTAAAGTTAATATAACTGTAACATATAATTTTATGTCACTAATGTGTGGGTGTGTTTTAATGTCAGTGTGGATACACGGACACAGTATTGAGATAGACGACGTATGTGACATTAGTATGCACTCAGTTTGCTTTCAGAAGGAAGCTAAAAATTATTAAGTTTAAGAAAAACTTATGTTGTTGGTTTTTGTTTTTTTTTTAATGTTTTTTTTTATAAAGTTCAAAATTGTCTAGCAAAGGGATGTTTTTAAATCCCTGACTCCATCTCTAGAGCGTGTTGTATTGAATTAAGAGTTGTGTGACATATAGAAGTGGACAATCAAGATGCTTCGGACACAAATAGGTAGTCAAATTATGATAATGTAAGTGAGTTGTGATAAATAAAAATCTGTGTCTTAGGTTTTCTATTAATTTTAATGCTAGTGATTTATAGTTTTTAAGATTTATCTTGTGAGAATTGATATTTTTTTTTTTACATTTGATATTAATACCCAATTTAGATTGATTGAGGCCTTTGCCCTGCAGTGGGACACTTCCATAGGCTATTAAATGATGATGATGATGATGATGATGATGATATTAATAAATTATTGGTTATTAGTAAAAAATCTATAACTACCTACTTAATCATAATTTTAATCCTAAAAAGTGGACGAGAACCGAGAACTCTTTACGTACACATTGCAATCACGTTTCTTTATTTCACCTTTTATACAAGTCAATAAGTATTTCAACGTTACCTCTCAACTTGGTGTTATTTATTTCGTGACATAAAAAATATACACGTCTGGTTTTAATAAACTTACTAAGTCTAATTCTTTGGTGTGTCTGTGATATTGTACTGGGTCACCCACGATCGACCGCTAGTTCTTTTACTTTTCCTACGCTCGAAATAAAGTTTTATAACGTTATGTTACAACGAATAAATAAATTGAAATTTACGCTTAATTTTTTTTTTTTTTTCTAAACGCCTTAAAAATAATTATTAATCACATTGTATTGCTCAACTTTCCCTTTTATAAAAAACTAGCATTTGACACTGACTCCGTCTGCAAAGAAATCGTTTATCGCTATCCCGCAGGAACTACGCAATTTTCCGGGATAAAAAGTAGCCTATGTGCTATTCCAGACATTTCTCTATCTATGTGCCGAATTTCATCCAGATCCGTTGGACCGTTCTGGAGTGATTGAGTAACAAACAAACATCCATCCATCCATCCATCCATACTTTCGCATTTATAATATTAGTTAGATTAGTTAGAAAATTAGATAGTAGAAACACTAAATATTTACTTTAATTTCAGTTTTATGTATCTTGGAAACTCTATACTTTTCTAGCATACTTGTATACCAAAATCAGCAAACTTTATAACCACTGTTAAGTTAAAATCAAGGCTTTATTCCATCATACTTTACTAAAAACATCACTAATAATATCATTCCCGTAGACGCGTTATCGTATCATCGCCGTTTCGTGTCACGTAAACTGCCGTGTTCAGATTCAAAACGCCTTTTAAGTAGGCTGTTTAGTCGATGGTTATGATATTATGATGTATCACCTGCATGGATAGGCGCTTAGTGTCACAAATGTTTAATTTTTAAACATCTTTGATAATAATAAAGGTCTCGATTAGTTTTTTTTTTGTATTAACATCTTTTTAACGTATTTGCTGCCAGCTACCCGATACCTCTAAAATTGCTGGACTGATTTTTATCAAATAGCTGTTGCCAGCGACTTTGTCTGCAAAGAATTCGTTCATCGCTATCCCGCGGGAACTACGCAATTTTCCGGGATAAAAAGTAGCCTATGCGCTATTCCAGACTTTTCTCTATCTATGTGCCGAATTTCATCCAGATCCGTTGGGCCGTTCTGGCGTGATTGAGTAACAAACAAACATCCATCCATCCATCTTTACTTTCGCATTTATAATATTAGTTAGATAACTTAAAACCAAAGCAAGGAAACTGGCTTTCGAATAAAAAAAACTGCATCGAAATCGGCCCATCCACTTGAGAGCTGCGATGCCACAGACAGATAAACACACATAGACATCGACGTCAAACTTATAACACCCCTTTTGCGTCAAGACTTAAAAGAAAACATAGTATATTTTAAATAACTTACTGTTGGGCTTCAAAAATATATCCATCGCATCACTCCCATACTCGTTAGAAACGTTGCACCGATATGTGCCAAAGTGTTTGGACTGGCTCTCTCTTATGATCAGTGTAGAGTTCACCACACCACCCGGCTGCAAATCTTCTAGGAAAGCGTAATCCTGTTGACAAATATCTATGGTTAAAGCGAGACAGAGTCGTGTAAGAAACTAGAATCTTTTTTTCCAAAATTTTAAAAATCTGTTGGCCGTAATATGAAATTCTAAGGTCTTTTCATTCTTAAGAACATTACCTGATCATGTATAGAGTCTATCTCTTTCCCGTCAAACGTCCATATGATGCTGTCAATGCGTGGGACAGAGAACGCTGCGCATTCTATCTTGACACTGTCGCCTTGAGAGCCGAATTGAGTGTAGTTCGAAAGGATCTTTGGTGGACCTAAAGTAGGAAAATAATGTCAATGGAAAGTCCTGTATTTTATTATTATTATATATATATATATTAGAAGTGGACAGAGAAAAGCAAACATTCGCAGTTTTTTTTTTCATGTGTAAAAAATGTGTGTTTTTGTTGTGGTGTGTTTTTATTATTTTTTTATTGTAAAACCATGGCGTCGTTTAACCGTTTACCACTTAAAATATATTTCAACAAAAACTTTTTAAAACAACGATCAAAACATTGTCGTATTCCATTTCAAAATACAGCATGACAGTAAAATCCAATCGACGGCGATTGTTTTTAAAAAAAATGCTGGCTGAAAACAAATTCCGTTATGTGAATAAAAAAAATATTTTACAAAAGAGTAAACGGAACATCGGGATGGTTAAAGTAGCAGAGTAACATGAGTTTGATCTGCTCTAACTTATCTTGATAGCAATATGTTAGAAGTTGTAAGCTATACACCGCGCCTAAAAATCAAACATGAATACTTCAGCGAATTTTAGGTTAAGTTTACGATGAAAAACTCAAGTAAATGACCTGTTGTAATAGGTAATGTGTGCGAATAGACACAAACAAACGTTCCAAATTAGAAAAATGAGTTAAGGCTCCTTACAAGCTCAACGCGCGTATTTCGCTAAATTCTTAATTTTTCTTGAAAGACTATGGCGTAATGCGTTCATAATTTCAGTAATAGGTATTATTATATAATGTACAAGATAGTTCACTTCTTAAACTACGGGGTTTAGTACGCCTGCCGCCCGCACCTCTCTCGGCCCCCTTTGTCGTCCCTCCCCGCGCCCCGCACCGTAGGACTCTCTTTCTCTTCTCTTTTCTCTTCGCCTTAAACTTTGTCTTACCTTTTATGAAAATAGATCCGGTTGTTTCAATCTCAGGGTATCCTGGTACAGTAGCTATACAGATATATCGGCCTGCCGTGTGTGTGTCCAAGGTTAGCGAGAGATTAGCTGTTCTACCGACACGCTGCAACAAAGAGAGTAATGAGGGAGGCGTCAAATTCGGGTTTTTATAACAAGGGAGGCATACGAGCAATTAAGTCACTAATAGTCTTCAATGATTCACGGTTAAGTTCATTCGAAATATTATAAACGGGATGTGAACCGCGATTACCTTTATTGAGCACCCGATATTTCTACCAGATTTTTTGTGTCTACCCGTGATCATGATGCATGCAACAGCGTCGAAATAACGGGTGCTCAATAATGGTAATCGCGGTTCACATCCCGTTTATAATATTTCGAATTGAGTCACTATTGAGTCACTTTGTGGCAAACATTGCGGGTGGTAGGGCCTTGTGCAAGGTCCGTCCGGATAGCTACCACCATCTTACTCGCTAATCCTGCCGCTAAGCAGCAGTGCTTGCACTGCTGTGTTCCGGTGTGTAGAGTAAGACAGCCGGGGAAATTACGGGCACAAGAGGCATTTCATCTTAGCCCTCTAAGTTGGCAACGCATCTGCAATCCCTCCGGGGTTGCGGGTGTCTATGGGCAGTGGTGATCGCTCACCATCAGGTGACCCACTTGCTCGTTTGCCTTCCTATTCGCATAAAAAAAAAAAAAAACTTGACAAAAAGTTGATGGAGCCACTTTTCCTAAATTTGAATTGAGTCACTTGATAGTAAAGTGAGCACCTAAGGGGACCGAGAGGGGTGCGGGCGGGTAGTGCGCCTGCCCCCCGCACCTCTCTCGGTCCCCTTTGTCGTCCTACCCCGCGCCCCGCAACCGCGCGGGCGAAGACTCATGTAAGTGGTCGATCTATAGTTGCATTTTGAAAAAGCCGTGGTACCCTAGTGGTTTGACCTATGGCCTCTTAAGCAGAGGGTCGCGGGTTTGAATCCCGGGCTCACACCTCTGAGCTTTTCGGAATTTATGTGCGAAATTACTGGACCAACCCCAATAAGGCTTATTACCCTTCGGGGTTGGAAGGTCAGATGGCAGTCGCTTCTGTAAAAACTAGTGGCTACGCCAAATCTTGGGATTAGGTTGTCAAAGCGGACCCCAGGCTCACAGAGCCGTGGCAAATGCCGGGAAAAACGCTAGGAAGATGATCTATAGTTGCATTTGCATAATCTATGGTATATCTGCTGTGATTAAAAAGAGGATTAATACACTGACCCAAATTCCCGGTAAACCGGTATTATTTGAAATAAATACCGGCATGGAGAATGCACACCATTAATTAATGAGATTGTGGTGTACCGTTCGAAACCCAATTACTCTAACCGCGTCAAAATGTACTCAAAGTCTAGCAGATAAACAGCTTTTTAACTATTTTACATACAAACATACATACCTACAAAATTCACGTCTTTCTCCCTTACGGGGTAGACAGAGCAGGTAACAAGACCTACAGGCCACGTTTAGCAAGACTGTGGGCGTATAGGAAAGTGGAATCAAAATAGTGATGAGTTGCTAGCCGTATCGCCTATAACATAATGATTCCTA
The DNA here is from genome assembly GCA_963854515.1 of Pandemis heparana. Lineage (NCBI taxonomy): Eukaryota > Metazoa > Arthropoda > Insecta > Lepidoptera > Tortricidae > Pandemis > Pandemis heparana. The sequence goes on from OY978031.1 coordinate 5,549,715, forward strand.
TTATTTTCGCCCATTCCCTCGATGGGCTTTTACCATCTGCGCGGAAAGAGAAGCAACTACATTCAAAGTAAACTATTTTAACAATAGAAGCATTAATTTTTTTTCTATCAAAAATTCTAACGAGACTTGAGTTGTTGGTTGATATTTTTTTAATTTGATTCTCTAAACAAATTACACGCAAGTTATTTTGGAGTCCAACCTTTCCACAATGAAATGTTAATCACCTTCGAAGATAAATACAATATTCAAAATATCGCATTCTGTTAGCATCTAAGACGCAAGAGGCATGACCGAAAGTAGTAAAAATAATTATTATAGTGCCCCGTTTACACGCTTTAGAGGCGAGCAATGTGTAAACGAACATAATGGCAATAAAATTAAATATAATGTGGAAGATATTAGAAGGGCAAAATACACAACGCCTAGGTACTAACTTAACTCGTTACAATAACACTTCAGAAGTATTACACGACTTTTATACATTTAACTGTTAAAACACCGAATTCTGAGCGTGTTTATTTGATAATACTTGCTAATGATAATTACTGCAAAGGTAATTAAGTAAACAATAACAAAATTGTGAATCACATCGTAGAATTTAATGAATTTGAAATTTTCTATATTTACTATTGGATCTTGGAGAAGTAAGACGAATTAAGAAGAAGTCTTAAGAGAAGAATGATGAGAACAAATCTTTCTAAATTCCTACAGGATTGGGAGTTTTAAAATAAGAGCAAAGCTGCGGCGGACGCTAGCTAGATTAACTCTTAAAACGTATGAAATCAAGTCTTTCTTCCTTACAGGGTAGACAAAGTCTGAGGTAACAATACATGAAGGCCACGTTACGCATGATTAAGAACGTAACATTTTAAATTTATCTTCACTTTAAAGTTAAAATTAAAATCGACGAACTATAAATTATACTGAAACAAATGAAACTAACTGAAGCTGTTTTAAATCGTTAAAAAAACTGGTTTAAACTATAGAAAATGTTATGCGAAACGATCATACCACAAAAGGTAATGAACTAATGAATGTGCCAGCTAACAGTTTGCTACAATATTTTGGATTGGTTAGATGGATTTCAGACAAAAGACAAGATAAGGTTTAATGCAAAACTAACAACAAAACAATTAGTTTGACCTGCTCTAAACTAATAAGCAAAACAATGTGTCAGAAGAAGAAATATACATTTCGTCGTATTTAAAATTTTCTCCTTCATTACATTGGATATCATCAGTTACCGTAGTAACAAGATTGATAACAGCACCGAAAAATGTGAATTTTGACACAGTATTCAAAACTCAGTTGCTTTTTATGGTTCTTCTATTTAGTTATTTAGTACAACCTCTTTGCACGGGGCTTTCAAATTGACATATGTCATAATCGAGAACAAAGTGAGAACTCACGACAGTTCAAACGCAAGGTCTTCCAAAGAAACGCCTACGACTATAATAAACATATCAAAAAGGCATGCGACAAACCAGTTTCGACAAAGGAAAAGGACATTCACGTACAGTACTGTACATGTAGGGCTGCCAATGAAGCGCATTATATTTCATTACATTGCCTGCGACTTCGTCTACAAATAATTCGCTTATCGCTATCCCGCAGGAACTATCCTATTTTCCGGGATAAAAATTGTCCTATGTCCTGCCCCGGTACTGAAACTATTTATATACCAAATTCCAGTTAAATTGGTTCAGAGACAGACAAACTGAGTTACTTTCGCATTTATAATATTTTTAGGGATAAATCTCAACAGCCATTAAAATCGGACTCGTAGCATTAAATCCGTTCCCTTGCACCATTTGAATCATATATATTGTTTCGAAACTCTCCTGGCAGCCCTGAGCAAGACTGAATATAAGAAATCTTGATAAGGTTTGAACGTAGGAATAAATATTGTCGAAAAAACTGTTTCAGCTTCGTAGATATTGTTTTACGCTTTAGTAAATACGAATTGCTTCATTTTTCTGGCTTTAAATAAGTTTTCTTAGAAAACAATAGCAATTTTTGCATGCAGTACCAGTCTCTCAATACATTTGAATTCAAGAGCAGACTACTTTCTTCCACTTGTTACGATCCTGACTACCTTTTTCGCTTCATCCACATTCATCAATCTCTTCATACATCGGTTTCGGTTACTCCTGATCTGACCTTTTTCTAAAACGTCCCCAATTTGGTCACGGAACGTCCGTCTAGGCCTTTCCCTCCCAACGCATCCATTCACACGGTTTAGTTAATCTTCTTTCGTCCATCCTCGCTATGTGGCCAAACCACTAAGCATACTTTTTTCTATCGTAGTCACTATCCCCCTTATTTATAAAAGCTCTATATGCTTCTGCTAACTTAGCAATCATTTGTCCTTATCTGTGAAAGGTAAATTTCAAAGTGACAGATAAGGACAAACGATTACTAAGTTAGCAGAAGCCTATAGAGCGTTTATGAATAAGGGGATCTTCTTTCACACCAGCACGTTCCCTTATCGTATATACTTACAATATTTTGATCTTCTTCCTGATGCAACCATCGTATCTCTGGTGCTGGGTAGCTATCGACATCACAAGTCAGCGTGACTGCTTTACCGATCTCAGCTTCTACGTCTTTGGGTTGAGTTCTGAAGGTAGGAGCATCTAGAGGAACAGAAATTGTATGAATGTTAGAGGGTAACCCTCTTAGTAAGTAATCGTTTGTCCTTATCTGTGAAAGGTAAATGTCAAAGTGACAGATAAGGACAAGTGATTATAAAGTTAGCAGAAGCCTATAGAGCGTTTATGGATAAGGGGGTAAGTCTTTGCCACGCTTTAGGTTTGGTAAACGACGTTTCAGAGTTCGGAAACCATCGCAATGGAAAGATTATTAAAAACAGCGAAGCAAAAATAATCCTTAGTTTACCTCAAACATATTCTGATCACAAGACGTTATCATTCAACACACAGAATTCTTCATTAATTATAATCTTAATAACTAATAATATTAAACTTACATGTGACTTCTAATGTTCTCGAGTCTTCACTTTTGCCAACATCGTTGAAAACCTCGCATTTGATAACAATGTCGTTGTACTTTCTTGTTATATTTTCGATTTTCTATAACAAAAAAAAAGTTTTAATACTATTGACATTATCTGGTGATACTGGTTGTTACCTCTCTCAAAGGAATAGCAGTTCAGAGAGGCAATACGGAAATACGGTCTTGGGGTCGATGCCTGTGGCGGAATATTTTAATGACGTACCTATTTACTTTATAGTTTTAGTTTTAGTCTGTTTTAAAATCTTTCTTTTATTGTTAATACAATACGTCTTTGATTTATTCCCGAATATTTCAGCGTGTGGTTAAGTTACTGTAATCACCTTCTGTAAAGATGAATCATAATAATTTTGGATTCAATATTAAGTGACTCTTTGACTCCGATGTTCAAGAGCCTTACCATGACGACTTAATACGATTCAATACCGACTCAGTTCAGGTTTTAGCTGTCATTTTTAGAATGGATCAGACAGCGAGCGAACCTAAACTGAATCGGAATTGAATCGCATTAAGACGTCATGGTAAGGCTCTTGAACATCAACATTGTGCAGCAATATTTTGTCAACCACAAATATTTAAGTTTTGAAAAACATTACATGCGTGTTTAGTCAAACTACCTGAGGTGTTCCAGATAAATTTTAAGAGAAAGCGTTTATCAAGTTTTGCATGTAATTATATACTGATTAAATTGGTAATTTTATACCCGGTGGAAAAAATTTGGCCCTGAGTATGCAATTAATAAAGGTAATTTTATATGAAGACTGGGCCAAATTGTGTGTTGCTGAGTATATTATCAAAATATGGAGTCAGGCCATAAATATACTTAAATGTACGTTACCAAGACGTCAAGATCATCTGTATTATGCTTCTACTCGTATATTCTGGTCAAATTCTACTTTTATGCATCAGCGCACTAGCCTAGCCTTCCGCAATTCAGAAAATAGGCTATTTACACATATTATCCTAACCTCAACAATGCCATTAACAATAAGGCCGATGACACATATAAGTGTGTAGTGTCTCTCTGCGGGACGGGCCTAGCCTAGTGCAGGTGAGACGGGAAAATGTACGCTAGAAATCCATCGCAGTTTTATATGTAATACAACGTTTAAATTAATTCATAAAATGCAAATTAATGAACTGTATCAATTAATGTATTTGTATTTGACATGCTGTATCGATATTTATTCCCTCGACTGTACAATTTTTAGTATCACATGTGAAACAGATGTAAATTGCATCAATATTATAGTAGTGTCTTCATTCATAAAAAGTTCTACCGGCTCTGTATATTAAGCAACATTGATCAAAACCCTCCATCCTCCATTCAATATTATCATTCCCCCTGCTAACCACAAAACACCAGCCCAAACCAATAAATTACTTCGGCCTCATTCATTATTATCGTGTATTATATCGTCGACATAGGCCCATCGCGTCACATTTTGGTCCCAAGTTCTACATATTTCCTCTCCTGTGTCACCTATTCCAACAAATTGAAGAGGTCCTTACGCTCGACCTTCCTATTTTCCGACCATATATTTATTCATACATCTATCATTTATCTTTTCCACGTGAGTCAACCGCTAAAGCGTACCTTTTCTATTTTTGCCTTTGCCTCGATGTTTCCTTTTAAAACGGACGACTATGTATAGCTTGACCTCTTTGCATATCTATTTCTGGTCTAATACTAATAAAACTTGTAGTTTATGTTGGCCACATTTTAATGAACTTGCTGCTCGTTAAACACCCGTGCAAAACAGCAAAGCCAGTGCAACACATACATTTTCATACAAAAAGAACACCTGCATATCGATGATTGCAAAGTAGCAATGCAATTTTTGTCCAATATGTCCTCAGTCAATGAATGAAAATATTTTGTGTAAACTAACTTTAAAAACCAAAACTAACAGTAATATTACTAGAGTTGTCTACGAATTGGCCTTATAATTTAATTTATAATTAAAAAAAAGCACTTATGGTACTTCTTCATGACGAAAAATAAATTCATACTAATTATTATCAAACTATATTGGTTATTTTTTAAGACTTAATATTAAATTTCTAGATCATAAATTAAGCCAATTCACTAGATTCCTCAAAATACTTACAAGTTCAGTAGTATTATTCCCAACAACCAAATGTTCATCAATGTACCACTTGAATGTCAAATTCGTTGGATTACCTTCTGCCTGGCACACTAAAACAAAATAACACGTGTTGTTGTTATTACAATTATTATTATAATGTTGTTTCACTGTGAACTTTATCAACTACCTATATCTATTTTATCATCTGACTCTACATTGTTTGTTACCCGCCTAATTTTTGCAACATGATTGTCGTTGTCTTTGTTTTACTGTAAATTATAATGTTTAACGATTTTCTACGTAGTTATAAGAATTTTGACTTATTTCATTAATTTCTTTCTTACCAACTACAACATCGCTTCCTTCTGGAATCCTTTTGGCGCCGGATTTAATTCTGATCTTCACTTTCGGCGCGTATTTTACCTGTCAACAAAAATAATAGTTACTGAATTAAAGAATTTAACTATTACTTCTCGAAGTTTTCCAGTGTTGAACGCACGTATCCTATGTTAATGGTACAACGGTTGTTTTTAGCAATTTATCTAAGATCACAGCATTCATAGCATACATACAAAAAAAAATCATAACGCGATTCATCGACATCCATCAGATTTTAAAGTGTCTTCAATTAAACTTTAAACCAATAAAGAATAAAAATATAAGTGACTAAAGTAAGACTACATCCTGTTTTTTTTATACATACACAAATCACGTCTTTATCCCTTACGGGGTAGACAGAGCCTAAGGTGACAAGACCTACAGGCCACTGGCAGCAGAGGCAGGGGCAGGGTTTTCGTATATTTGGTAAAAATAGACTATTTAAATTTTTACCTAATATTTCACACGCAAACCAGTACAAACGGAAATAGAGACTAAAAAACGGTCCATAAATCATGACAAAATAGCCAAGTGGACTAAACCGTTGAACGAAAAGGCGAACCTTACACAAAAGCGGTTCATATTTTCACGTTTGCTGGAAATTTGAATCCTACATGTTTTCAATAGGGTTGCTAATACGACGACAAGAGATAGTGAGATAGGAGTATCTGAAAATTACGAGTCGTAGGGTGTTTGAGTCAGAATTCTAATAGTTGGCAGCGAAATGATATATCGGCATTTAAGCTTTTGTTAAAATGGATGTACATCGTCCTAATCTCTGTGTTTTTCAGCGCTCAACTAAAAGCTGCGTTAAAATTTGCTTTTAGCACTTTTAACTACCGTAAAACTTTGACTTTAATTTACGGGGTGACTTTAAAAAGTAGCTGTAATGATAAAATCATCAATTTTTATTTGCTTTCACTACTTCCAATCGATGTTTTTACGATCACCTTTGCGTCCACATGCCAAACATTCACCGCATGTGGAAAATATCGATTTTATAGCAATTTTAAAACGATCAAAGTAGCCCCAAAATTATCAAAGTCACCCCGGTTATTGGTACATTTCAGATGAAACGTTTTTCACTCATCTTTCAACTATCCTGCAAATACATACCGTCACGCCTCTTTCCCATAGGGGTTGGCAGAGGCTACTTTGTTCCACTTGCTACGAACCTGATATATCTCTTTCGCACTTTCTTTCATTCTTTTTTATTTCGTTTGTCACAATCTGGACATATAATAACATAATAATTTATGAATTTTATAGACACCTTCTAAGCCCAGCTCTCTAAACTTACAGTCCGTCAGCTCTTAGAATGACATTCGAGTTTCGGATACGACCAACCGGTTCAAGTATTAAACCAAGAGTGAGTGAGACAGTATAACATACCCGAAGGTCCTTTTAAACTCTATCGTACTGTACCTACTAATATTCAAATTTAGCTGGCGCATGTTTTACAAAATATAAACAACACGACAATAATACTAGCCGGGTCAATCCCAAACATTAAATCCCATCAATAAAAACCCATAACTCAGCAAAACCAATGAACATTTATGATCTCTATTAAGACGTTTTATATAAAAAGATATAAAATAAAAAAAACGGTCACACAACAGCATAGTATACGAATGGCGACCATAGCAATATCGTTGGCCATCTGATCGTAAAAAGTAATTGGGTTGGAAGTAAAAAGGGTTGTTATTTTACGGGCACCGAAAATACATGATAAAGATACCGGGCCTTCCTGTAACGACCAGATAATACAAGATTACTGGATAGTACTGGAAAGCGTACTTGGAATTTAAAACAAAGCGTAGTTGCAATTGGTACTTTAAATCCTACTTAATATTATAAATGCGAAAGTTTGTGACGATGTGAGTGAGTGAGTGTGTATGTTTGTTCCTTCTTCACGCTAAAATGACTGGACGGATTTGGATAAAATTTGGGACGAAGATAGCTGGTACCCTAGATTAAAACATAGGCTACTTTTTATCCCGGAAAATTGCATAGTTCCCGCGGGATAACGATAAACATGTTAAATCATTGCTAATTCTACGCGGAAGTCGCGGGCAGAAGCTAGTTCAAAATAAATATTTTGCCAAGCCTTGGCAAGCGTTCAAACTTGGCAAAATGAAAGATGCTTAATAACTTTCGTTACTACATCATGACGCTTGCTTTCACAAATGTAACAACTCACGTTTGGTGAACGCTTACCAAGCCTTGCCAAGTGTATCAATCCTACAAATATTATAAATGCAAAAGTTTGTGAAGATGGAGGTGAAGGAGGATGAAGGTGAAACGACTGGACGGATTTGGATTAAATTTGGAACGAGGATAGCTGGTATCCTAGATTAACACATAGACTACTTTTATCCCGAAAAATTTCATAGTTTTCGCGGGATAGCGATAAACATATCAAAGGTCGTAGCTGCCTAATGTAAGTCTGATTCTACGCGGACGAAGTCGCGGGCAGATGCTAGTTCGGCATAAAAATGGATGCTTTATAACTTTCGTCCCTACAACATGATTAAGCTTTCACAAATGTGACAGCTGGCGTTCGGTGGACACTTGCCAAGCTTGCCAAGTCTTGGCCAGTGTATCAAAGCAGCATAAAAGACGGAAACTTAATAATTTTCGTCTTACACCATGACACTTAAGCTTGCAAAGGCTCTGTTCTAAAGACGCAAATGACATTTCGGTGCAAAGTACGTGTAGTTCTAAGCTAGTTTATGTAGCAAGTGTTTTAAGCTAGTTTATGCAGCAAGCCAAGTGTTTTCTCTTAATGCAGTTTAACAAGTTGCAAGGGTTGAAGTTGAAGCGGTGAAACCCAATCTTGGCTGGGAAAATTATATTAATAACGTTGCTGGCTCTATTAATAAACGAGATTAACGTTTTTAAAAAGTAACAAAGGAGACTTAAATTGATTTAGTTTCAAACTAAGAGAGGCTAGTACAAGTTGGCGTCACAAGTAAGTGATTACTATACTTAAGCACATTCGGTTTGTTTATTTTTAAAACATTAGGCACGTGTCTGTGATCAGGATAAAAAATGGCGTACAATACAATACAATACAAATATACTCTTTATTGATCGCCACAAATCAGTACAAAACAATACAGAAACAAAGAACAAAGTATACAATAGGCGGTCTTAATTCGGAAGACACAGTTCACAAATTACGCCAAATATTAGATTACTGCAATAAATACTATAAGCCTCTGCATGTCGGATTTATAAATCAAAGTGAATAAAATATGGGACCGAAAACATCACTATTTTCATGAAGTTGCATTACCTCGTAATTTTCGTGAGGTCTTCAATTCAGAATATAAGCTTAGTGAAAGAATAACCCCCTTATTCATAAACGCACTATAGGCCTCAGCTAAGTTAGTAATCGTTTGTCCTTATCTGTGAAAGGTAAATGTCAAAGTGACAGATAAGGACATACGATTACTAAGTTAACAGAGGCCTATAGTGCGTTTATGAATAAGGGGGTTATACTTTAATATCATTTCCCCCGTACACAGGGTGTCCCTACAACTAATGTTTAATAGAGGCTCTTCCCAGGCCACCTCCGCACCGCCTAGGTCCGTGTGGGGAATAGTAATTCTCTTTTAACAGTCTCTTTTGGTCGACAATAATTTTTATAACCGCGCGGCCGCCATTGATCGCGACCATAATGCTTATTTTATGTCAACTGTCCAACGCTCTGTTTGTCATAATATTATTTTATGCGATATACCTCCTATAAATTGTCTTTTTCGATTAAAAACGTATCGACGTTTTTATGTTCGATTAGAAAATTGACAATTGTTGTTATGTCGAGTAAGAAATTGCTTTCGTGAGGTTCAACATTTGAGTCTGTTTTTATTTGATATAAAAATAATAGACACTTACTTAGAAATTTAATGTTTTGTCATATTGCGTGATTTTATTTTCACAAAATAATTACAGTATCAAGGTTTTCTGAAAATAGAAATTGGAATTGTCGTTGTAATTGTCATTTTTGAAAATTGGATGAGCCGTGCTTAAAATGTTGATTTGTCAAACACGCATTTAAACTGATTTTTGTTTACGAATATATTTTAAAAGATTTACCGAGTACGATAGGATCCAAGTTTTATAAACTAATTCAGAGCTCTTTTGTTGATTATTATTAAGTCGTTACATGTAATAACACAATAAAATAAAACAATTTACGTTAAGTTTGTTCAATTAAAGAAATTAGCCGACGTAAAAACAATTTACGTCAGCTTTGTTCAATTACACAATCATGACCACGATTATTAAAAAGAATTAACGTAATTTCCAACTAATTGTATATAACAATTAAATCAAATTTTGTAAGTTTAATTGACCTGAAATTCGGTATAATAACATGAAGAGCTTCTGTCAAATGTCAAAACTTCTGTCATTATTTTATTTATTCAGTTCGTCATTATATATGTACCTGTATTTTTTACATTATAACTATTAAAAGTCTACTTGTCACCTTAAAGCAACATAAATTTCCCATCCACCACGCTTAATGTAATAAAAACTAAGTATATTCATAACATGAAATGAAACTCAGAAAACAAAGTAACATCGAAAGAAAACACCGTCCATAAAAATATTTGAACAAATCGATCAACACTCTATTTTATTAACAACGCTGTAAAAAACCGACGAGTCCTAAGCAAATTTCACTTCTCATATCAAACTGCATATGAAAAGCAAACAAACAAATAAACACGAACATCTTCCTCATAAACCCAGTTTTCTATCGAAGTGAAAAGAAGGGGAAAGAAATTTTCATCATATGCAGCAAATTCAACATCCTGTATATATTTAGAGTCCGTACTCGTACAAATGGAGCTTCGCTATAGTCAACCTTAAAGTAACGGCCATAGAGTCCTAGGCAATTTTGACCTGTAGAGTTTCGCGTGAGTATATAAGTGCAATCGGTTTTGAGATCTATTCGGTGGGGTTAGGGTTCATCAATGTTCTGTTGACCTGTGTAGGGGTTTCATCTCAATATTTTATAAGGTCCCGGTGTGGGGGCCCCTTACGATTGCTCCAACGATGAAAGACGAAGAGATTTGGAGTGGGCATTTTTTATACGACAAGGAAGGCAAACGAGCAAGTGGGATGTTTAGTGAGCACCACCACAAATAGACACTACCAGCAATATAGACTGCTTAAATGAATCCTCGCCCGCGCGGCAGTTCTCGTAGTATTTTAATTTCAATTTAGATTAACCATGTAGAACTAGGTCTTAAATAAGTGATTAACTTTAAAAAATCTCACGAAAAAACCAGGATACGCGTTTAAGTATTTCCGGAATGTAAAAAAATAATGGCGGTCGTTAATTTTGCAACTAAGTAATAAACTTAAGGATGGGTCACTTTAGATAACTGCTTTATAAATGTTAGATAGAAAACTGTGGGAATGTTCTAGAAAAGTAATAAATTCCAGTAACAGTTAAGGCGCTGTCAACAGCAAATGACCTGGAGCAGCGCCACTCTTCACACATACGGTTCACGTGCCTATTAGTGAAAGAGAAGAAACTATTCCGGCAGCTTGACGCGCGTCTAAAATCTTGCAAATAAGACACAAAACATAAGAAATAAACAAAAGTATGGATTATTTGTGAAATAACTCGTTAGCCGTTTAGGTACGAATTATGTTGACTTTATGTTTTTAATTGCAGACCCATACGTCGAAAAAATAAAGACATAGAACCGTTTAATGGTGATTTTAAGACCAATCTTTGCAATTATTTTCTATCGAGCCGATTTTGTTCAATTATGTATCGAGCCCGTCTAGCGTGTTTGAAATATGGTGAAAATTAACATTTATATTTTTTATGTATTTTTTTTGTGTGCAGTTTTTTTAAAAAAGTGTTTAAATAACATCAATTTCAACAAAATTAGGTGTTGTCAGCCTCTTAAAAAGTATTACAGCAGCAAATATACTATCAATGAAACTATTATAAGTATTTTGATAGTTGTCGTAGAGAAACTTGAAACCCTTTACAGAAATTCATATATTCGTTTCTTCGATTACTTTCGACATAAGCAAAATTCAGCAGGTTTCATAGCTGCCGTACATGCATCTAACTGATATTATAAATGCGAAAGTATGGATGGATGGATGTTTGTTTGTTACTCAATCACGCCAGAACGGCCCAACGGATCTGGATGAAATTCGGCACATAGATAAAGAAAAGTCTGGAATAGCACATAGGCTACTTTTTATTCCCGAAAATTGCGTAGTTCCCGCGGGATAGCGATAAACTAATTCTTTGCAGACGAAGTCGCTAGCAACAGCTAGTAGATACATAAATCACATTTTTATCCATTACAGGGTAGACAGAGCTTAAGTTAACAAAACGAAGTGGGCGTGGTGGCAAGGGGAATCAAAATAGCGATGGGTTGCTAGCCGCATCGCCTATAACATTAATCCTAAGATTTTCGCCCATTCCCTCGATTATTATAAATTTTTCGATGGATTTTAACTTGGCGCCGTCATCATCGTCATCCTCATCAGCATCAGCCTGAAGACGTCCACTGTTGAACAAAGGCCTCCCCCTTTGCACACCCCGGTCGTCGGTCCACCTAATGGAAGGCCTGCCAACACTGCATCTTCCGAGCCATCATCATCTTCCTAGCATTTTTTCCCGGCTTTTTCCACGGCTCAGTGAGCCTGGGGTCCGCTATGACAACCTAATCCCAAGATTTGGCGTAAGCACTAGTTTTACACGCCTGCCATCTGACCTTCCAATCCAGAAGGGTAACTAAGCCTTATTGGGATTGGTCCGGTTTCCTCACGACGTTTTCCTTCACCGAAAACCTCACGGTAAATTTCAAAAGTCATTTCACACATAATTTTCTGAAAACTCAGAAGTGCGAGTCCGGGATTCGAACCCGCGTCCCTCTGCCTTGAGAGGCCGGTCAAACCACTAGGCTACCACGGCTTTTTTCCGTCTTCCGCGCCATCTTTTTCTTCTTCTTCTTTTTCAGCCCTTTTACGTCCACTGCAGGACATAGGCCTCCTCTAATGCACGCCATTCTCTTCTGTTTCGAGCTGTTCTCCTCCACAATTTCCCTGCTATACTGGCGATGTCGTCACTCCAACGAGCCAGTGGTCTAGTACGGTTCGAGTCCACCGTCCGTCATCCCTTCGGCACACGTGGCCCGCCCATCTCCATTTTAGTGAAGACACTCTGAGGGCAATGTCGGCAACACCAGTTCTCGCCATATTCTCTCATAATCATGAGAAATGTCGTAACTTCATGATAGATAATTCTTCGGTAGCAAAAAATACCTACTCTCCTAAGTTTCATACCTCCCAGACGTGAGTAGTGGAAAAAAGCCCCAGCAAGAAAGGGCAAGGAAACGCGGGTGGAATAAGTAAACAGACAACAAAACATCGCTCTGTTTACTGTGGGCTATGTTTTGCACGTTTTTTTTAATCTATCTAAACCATACATAGTATAGTATAAAAAAATAGTTTATTCAAAAGAAGAAATGTTAACAAAAAGAGCTTACTGATGGTTCCACACTAGGCTAGGCCTGTCACGTGGCAACCGGATTTGGGGTACTTTCCTGCAATTTTATTTACTTACTTAAACAAAAACAAAGACAACTAAGGCTATAAAGAGAAGGTGAATCAATTTCAACGCTGAGGGTGTACAAATAGGGTAGGGTAAACGAATTATAGTATACTAGCTGTTGCCAGCGACTTCGTCTGCAAAGAATTCGTTTATCGCGGGAACTTCGCAATTTTCCGGGATAAAAAGTAGCCTATGTGCTATTCCAGACTTTTCTCTATCTATGTGCCGAATTTCATCCAGGTCCGTTGGGCCGTTCTGGCGTGATTGAGTAAAAACTAACATCCATCTATCCATCCATACTTTCGCATTTATAATATTAGTTAGACTAGCTGTTGCCAGCGACTTCGTCTGCAAAGAATTCGTTTATCGCTATCCCGCGGGAACTACGCAATTTTCCGGGATAAAAAGTAGCCTATGTGCTATTCCAGACTTTTCTCTATCTATCTGCCGAATTTCATCTGGATCCGTTGGGCCGTTCTGGCATGATTGAGTAACAAACAAACATCCATCCATCCATACTTTCGCATTTATAATATTAGTTAGATAAACGTTTCATAAAAGCTTAAAAAACTGTAAACATTTTCCCACTTAATTTACCTTTTTAGGGCGCCCTAATAAATAGCCCCACATTCCTAGCATTGTATGCTAACTATCTCAGTATTAAATTTACAGAAACAATGTTCTTAATCTAAGGCTAAGATACATGATAAAGGCCCATCTCCCGAAACACAAGTGCCTTTAGCATATTCATGAAATAATTTGTCCCTAATGGACCCAGTATCCATTTTTGGGTCAAAATACATTACTTAGACTTTGACGATTTCAAATCTGAATATTTATTTGGCATTAGCATCATCCTTCACTGGTCTTTGATATACTAAATTATTACAAAATTTGATTTTCATTACATTTGCAACAAGATGTTCCAAATCTAGAAGTTGTATTATTTTAGAATTATTAGTATCTTATTTTAGATATAGTGACTAGGAGAGAAAGAAGTAAGTATGCTTAGTTGGTTTGGTCACGTAGAGAGGATGGATGAAAGTAAACTAACTAAACAGATCTACATGGGGAGTGTGAATGGGTGCGTTGGGAAGGGAAGGCCTAGACGGACGTTCTGAGACCAAATAGGAGACGTTGAAAAAAGGTCAGGTCAGGAGTACCCGAAACCGGCGAGCATGTATGAAGAGATTGATGAATGTGGATGAAGCGAAAGAGGTATGTCAGAATCGTAGCAAGTGGAACAAAGTAGTCTCTGCCTACCCCTATGGGAAAGAGGCGTGACTGTATGTATGTATGTTATTTTAGAGTATATTGGTTTTCTTACCTCAATTTGTATGCTAGCCGCTCGATACGCCCGATCGGCGGTATTCTGCGCTTGGCACGTGAACGTTTGATTATGGTGTTCTTGCTTTGGTGACATCTTTATTATTGATCTGCAAGAAAATGTATTGCTTATTTATCTTCAAATTTTACATTATATTACAGAGAAAACTGTATATTTTCGACGAAAAGTTGTACTATTTGTGTAACGTTTACTTTATCTAAGCTTTTATTTAACTTTTAACGAATGTTTGCATCAGTCAAATCTTGTAAGTCGAAATTCTAGAATCTTAGGAACTTGAAATAAAAAGTAAGCTAAGGGCCTTACGCACTGGTGATTTGTACAGCGATTTCGCGGCGTAAATGCGGCGAAAAAATCGCTCAGAAATCGCCGAACAAATTGCTAGTGTGTAAGGGCCTAAAACAAAACTTATTAATTTCTTCCAACTCTTCTGATGTGTTTTAATTTAAATGCGCAAGCGAGACGGCAATAAATTCGAAAGTAACTGACCAAGACAAGAAGTGACTGATCATTGTGAAATTTTCTTCCTGCCCAGTTGAGTGACCACCCTTTTGCTCATTTTGTTACTTTAGGAAGAAAATGCATAAAACATTTATTTTTCTCTTTTTCAAGAGGCACCACCCTCTTTCAAAAAAATCAAAGCAGCGTCTTTGTACCAGTATAATTAATTTCTCATCAAAACAGCTTAATGTGAAATTTATGATGATTTGGATACCAGTATCTCGTTCATAATTTCAGTTGCATTATAATGAGCAAAAGTCGGCTTCAAATTAGTCGAAATAAAATAACCTTTTTCTACTTTAAGCGTATCTTAAATAGTTAATAATTGAAACTCAAAATTTGCTACCGTAGCGGAATAAAAAGAAATAAACAAGAAGTATTATTAACAAACCAATTACAAAACCCACCTGGCTGTAAACCTCTGGCCATCGGACAACGGTTCAACAGTGTACGTCACACCCTGCGTCAACACACCGGCGTTACTGTCCACCCATGTTATCTGCAAACATTTGCACGTTACTGTCTGTTTCATAAATGTATCGCTATCGTCGAGATTGGATTTGGGTACATAAACATTACAAAGCGTCAAAGTATTATTTAATAATATCTCAGCGGGTGATTCAGTCAGTGAAATCGAAAACTGCTGTTTAGATTATTTATTAATTTTCGATTCAAAACAAAATCACCTCCTTGACATTGAACACGACTAAAAAATTCTGAAATACAAATACAGAGGTGTTCGGACAAACTTAATTGTTAGTCACTATTTTACCAAACTTTTTGAACTCCAAACAAAACTATATTATAATTATTATATTATGGAAGTTCTTACATTGTACTTGGTGGTAGAGAAATCAAATAAACTTCTTATTCTAATGATCGGAATTACCACATGAGGAACCCTTCCAAATAAATCCTAGGGCTATCAGAAAAATGTTACATTATCGTAAAATTTAATGCATCAATAATGCACAGCACGTCCACCCGGCGTTAAGGAAATTGCATTACATATTCCGAAAGACATGGAAGGGGGAACAGGAAAATCTGGATACTATCTAAACCTAAAATTTGTGTGCCTACGTATATCTTTAAGTAGTTTAATTGGATGATCTTAAAGCTAGATTTTAGTAGGATTATCATGGTTGTACAAATAAGTGGTCACCAGTAGGCTTATTGTCTAATTCGCTCGCAATCGCCATCGTGTTCATGTATGGGCTGACAATTGGCGTCGGAATCAGCTAGCTGTCACATTCATACAATAACTGTCAAAATGAGCACGATGGCGATTGCGAGCGAGTTAGACAATAAGCTTACAGGAGAAACTTTCTATGGGTAGAATTTCATAAGTACCTAAATATTCTCAAACTAATAATTGTACAGGTGAAAAAGTTAATTAAATGAACTGTCGTGTGTAGTAGTGTACAAAACTGATAAATGGGACTTAAGTCATTTTTATAATTTGGAACGTCAATTTGTCTATTCGCACACAGTAGGGGAGAGTGGGTAGGATTCGTACACCGGGAGCATTCGTACAGAGGTGATATCTCCGCTATTGAATACAGTGGCGTGTTCACGTTTGTGTGGGTAACTCCCACTCATGCGCATACGCTACCCGCGGGGCGGCGCAACAGTGCGGCCGCCGGCTTCGACACGACAAGTTCATTCATGTTTTCGCTCTAGGAAAACTGATTTTGTATTCACCTTGAAACACGTTTAAATCTTATAAGTTTTGCTCGAATTAGATAAACTGATCAATATAGTTTATGATTTGATATCGAGGTTTTATATGTAAACAGCCATTTTGGGATATCTAGAACGGTTAATTTTATTTCAAATTTATTTGTTAATTTGTTGGGTTGGGTTACCTTCGTACAGTTGTCAGTGGGGCAGATTCGTACAGTACGAATGCTCCCCACTTTGAACTGCGTAACTAAAAAGATCTTATTCCATGAATATTATTATTATTATTTCAGAACCATTATGCCGCGAGTAGGTATATGTAAAAAAGGGACAAGATCGGAAGAGGTAAACGAAGTTGCAAGTCAGCGATAAAAGATATCTTCTATAGCTGACTTGCATCTTCGTTTACCTCTTATAACTAACTAAATATAACTCTCTTATTGACTCTGCGTGTTCCGCTGAATATGGCCCTAAGCGTATATGTCGGATATACAGGATGTATCAGATAGCCCCTAACAATAATCAACTGGGGTATATAACCATAGCTATAGAAGCTAAAAAAAAATTGGAGTCAATTTTTTTTGTTTTCTATAGCAATGATTACAGTTAATACTACCATTCCTATAGAAAATATTAAAAAAAATACTCCAATTTTTTTAAAAATATTTTTTTTAGCTTCTGTTGCTATGGTTATAATATACCCCAGTTGATTATTGTTAGGGGGTAATGGGGTATCTGATACACCCTGTATATAATGTCGCACTGGGCCCGCGTAGGGAACTATATAGCCCAAACCCTCCAATAAACGGAGGAGGCCTATGCCATGAGGCACGCCGAATTAAGCGATAAGTAAAAATAAAAAAATGACTATATTGTACTGAAATTTTAGCGAATTTGAAATAAAAGGGCTATATTATTATTATTATTAATGTCGGGTGCATCTATTATTACCTAAAACTAAGACTTGTTACTGTAACGGTACAATTTATAATGTTGATTAATTATTTATCTATTAATAAGAGAAAAATTAATCACGAGTTTTTTGGTACTACAAATAAGTAGTTATTATTAGTACTCAAGTACTTAAAATATAATAATCGTTAATTGTTACCACATAATGGCTGATTTAGTGTTAAATTTGACCTCAAGAAATGATAATATTACATTGAATAAATGGTTTTTTCTTTGATTGTACGAAGGTTCCCTACTATGTACGAATGTACCCTACAGCATGTACGAAACTACCCCACGTGTGGGGCAGTTTCGTACGTTTCCCATTTTCGAGAAAAATCACTGTATCATCGCCATGCTGCTTAATATCCAAAAGACACTTATTTATTATTAAAGCTAGATAAGTGAGGTATATAGCAGCATTGAATTTATTATGAAATTGTAAACAGTTATTTTTTTATGTGGCTTACAAAAAAATGTGTACGAATCCTACCCACTCTCCCCTACTCACACAAACAACAGGTCATTTACTTAAGGTAAACTCTTAAAAAAACTAAACTATTAAAGAAAAACTTTAGAGAAAACAAATTACTGATTAAGCAAAACTCAAAACAAAATCAACGTAGTTACAAATAAATAAAAGACCCAAGTTTTTAAACGTGAAAACGGATTGCACAAAAACGCTTCTTATTTTGACCATTCTGAGCACGGAAATGAAATCATTGGAAAGATTTCGCCGCTCACACGCAAAATACCCTTGACATATTTGCCTATGGGATTTCAGGAGATAAGCATCTTTTGGAATACTTCAAAGAAATTCCGTGTTTACATAAACAATTTACTTTATACTGGTGTCAGCGTGAAATTCTATTTACCTAATCCGTTGGAGTGAATAGGTATGTGACCCAAGAGAGCCTGTACAATTAAGATTTAAAATTGAAAACGATGTAGCGATGTTAGGGGTCCGGTGGGAACGAAAAGATTTATAATGGAATGAGAATTACTGTTCGGAAGGGAACGACAATTCAGACACGATTGAGTGATGTGTGAAAATCACAATGTCGTGGAAAGGATGGTGTAAACAAAGAAATAGGATTACTGTGCGCAGTATTTTTTATTTATCTTCGTTATGATTTTGGCAAATTTTTACGCCAAAGTGTGTGAAGCAATTGACATTATTTTGTACATTATACAGACAATATTTACGTGCGAAAAAAGATATTTGCAATTTATTATCGCTTAACAAGCTGAAAGAATACACGTTTTTTTCAACTTATTTACCGCCACAGCACTAATCCCAACACTAGGTGGGTGGATTTTTGACGTTGTAATTTGTGTGCAATACGTTTAGCATGGCACACAAATTACAACGTCAAAAATCCACCCAGGTAGGGAAAGTTAAATAGTTATAATTAAAATTTAAGAGGGTTTATTATTCTTACTGAGCCAGCAACGTCGCATTTTTGGTGTTTATTTTTACAATTATTTCACAGAAATTGAATGAAAGTTTAAAATGTGTCTGTCGTGTTCTTCGTTTTTAGTGTTTAAGGATATAAGAATATATCTCGTTTAATAAGAAAATAAAAGTCCGCCACGATTAATGCATTTTACACCTTTGATGCACTAAAAACGAAGACGCACATTTCAAACATTCATAAATTTCTGTGAAAAATTTAATGAAAGTTTAAGTGTGTTTGTTGAGTTGTTCGTTTTCTAAAAGTTACAATTTTACCAACATACGAATCGATCAAATCAAATCACTATTAGTACTACAATTACAGCCCAATTAAACAGTTACTCGAGCTCCAAGCAAAAGCTATCGATTTTCCCCGTCTTGTAATGTAATTAGTAGGTACAATCATTTAATGGAATACCTACGGACTCGCCTTAGGGTCGGTACGCTTATCATTAGCTAATTTTGTTTAGTTAGCCGTTCTATAGATTGCTATGTTAATAGGAACGACGTTTATGAATTGAGATTGTGTTGCTTTTATATTATTCACGGGGTCTTTTCTATCACCAGGACGATTAGAAATGTTTTTATATCATTAACACTCTAATTGATTTGTATTCATTTTCTTTATTAAAACGCTTCTTCAACATTATAAATGTCATGTATTATTTGTTTGTCTTAAAGTCAATTTCACTGTGTCAAAGAAGTACCTATGCGTACATAGTATCAAAAACGTATCTATTTTCCATAACTTGACTTCTTTATATGGCTGATGAGATAGCAAAGTAAAGTTATTCAACTGTGGGGAGTCTCTAATGGCTGTGTATTAAATACATTTCAAAAAATCATGACAACTTTTATAAAATAAATAATTGAAACGAGTCACAAAAATATCATGCCACCCTCAAATGAACATAGCTAAAGAATCCTTTATCGACCCACCCAATCCTGTTGAAGAATTACTCGGAATTTCATTTGGAACCAACAAAAATGTCATCAACGTAAACCAATCCAGAATTTTTCAATCCTCACCTCGGCTGGGGGCTTTCCTCCGATCGAGACGCATTCCAAAACGATGTTTCTGTCTTCTGTGGTGGAGTAGAAATTGCCTTGTAGAATTTTCGGAGGTTCGGGGGGCACGAGCACAGTAAGTCGGGCGTAACGTGACCTGATAGCTGGCTCACCTGAGAACAAGGTTGTCATTTATGTCATTGTATACTGTGACTGACCTAATTTATGGGCAGGCTTTTGTTTAGACGGGCCAATGCGTGGCGGCTGACGTCTGAAAGCGGAATTTGGGTGAGATTTCTATTACGTCCTGTTTGTGTGAAAGTTCGATTGCGAAACAATCGTTGTTATGCTAAAATGTTAAATGTTTTTCTCGTTTTTGTGGACCAAAAGAATCCTGAAGAGTTTACTGCACCAAATGTTTCGAAATGCGTAACAGAAATTTGTTGACCACTTTTTTACATACCTACACACCTAAATCACATATATATCACTTAAAGGGTAGACAGAGCCTAAGGTAACAAGACATAAAGACCACGTTTAGCATGATTGTAGACGTACCTATAGGTGAAAAGGGGGATTAGAAAATAGCGATGGGTTGTTAGCCGCATCGCATATAACATTATTCCTAAGATTTTCGTCTGTTCCCTCGATAGGCTTTTACCATCTGCGCGAAAAGAGAAACAACTGGTACATTCTATATTTTTTCTTTGCTTCCAGACCAGCATGGAAGGACATTGTTACATCATACCGAAAAATTACACACTATCAATGATCCTCAATTAACTGAAGAAAAGTTTCTTGTCTATATTTAGCGTACTCGTAAATGTAAAATCACGGCCCCGGCAATTTCAACTTCCAATCTTTAATCAAAACACTTGTCCGGCAAAATACAGAAATAAACGGCTCCTTTGTTTAGCAAACGACTTGCGTCATAAATAAAAGCATAATTCAATATCTCAACTACGGCACTTTCGGGGTCGAACAACTTCGGTACCGAATTTAATAATCCAAGAAGGAATAAAGACAATGAAGACTCCGGTTCCCTTCTGATAGTTTCCTGGCAAACTTTCTGTTTCGAGCCAAGTTTGCAAGTTAAATAGTGCAAAGTTGTACAATTTTGCCGCGAGCCAGTCTATCCATTGTGTTCTACGGTTGATAAAAATAAAGTTCTCGTTCTATTAGTCTCATCTAAATTGTTCATTTTTCTTCAATGGAGATGTTTTCTTCGGTTCGCTTTGTTCTGTTTCTACAAGCTGTCGCTTGCTCCTATACAAGTAAATAAGATTGTGCTGAAACATTTTTAATGAGTTGGTTATGCAATTAATGATTTAACTTACTTAATCAAGATAGCATACTACCGTAGTATAGTTTAGTTAAGTTAGTTTTTAGGTCATTTCGTGATGCATGTTCTTTTGTTTTTTACTTCTTTTTTTTACTTTTGTTGTAATCACGAATAAATGTTTTCTTTCTTTCTTTCTTTCTTTTTTTAGTTTGGTTGGAGACTGAAAACCAGTGACCTCACCGAGTCTCCCTTCCATTTTACCTTCGCATCTGATTCTAATGTTTGGTTTTAATCTCTTGTATTTTTGTTTCTTCTGTTTCGAATTATTGTGTTGGTGAATAAAAAATTCTTCTATTCAATTCTATTATTCTATAGGGTTCTTTAATATTTAGACATTTTTAAACTTTGATACTGAGTCACGCTTCCGTGAAAATCCGTGTTGACTTTAGAATATATTACTAATTTCGGAGCATTTTTTTCTTTTTATTTTTGATAGCTTTTAAGCCTTAAATTTAAGGTGAGGAAGAACAAATTGGGTTAACTAGAGGCAGTTTATAGGCATCAATACCAGTGGGTTTACAGATGTGAATCTGGAGTGCTAGAATGCCATTAATCAAGCTCTGTCTTACCCTTCATGTTTGAATACTAGAGCAAGCACTACCTTGCGGCTAGATTTGCGGGTAAGAAGGTAGCGACGAGGAACGATGCTAAAGATAGCATAATACCTATTAATAGCGAAACTCAATCGTCTGCAGACGTAGATAGGACAGCTAGCTTTCGTCGTCTTAGCGTGTGGTTCGTGGTGTAATAAAAAAATAATCATTATTTATAATTAAACACAAAGGTGATTAATTTTATTTTAATTTGAAATGGAAAAAAATGTTCTGGTGCCACAACATTATGCTATGTGGGGGACATTTGACGCTGTTCAGTACAACTGTAGAAAAAATATGTAGGATTTAATTTCCTGGTTTTTGACGTGACAACGTCTTATAAATTGGTTTGCCGGGTGACACTTCAAGAAACTGCGTTACGCTCCGCTCACGTTATGCGCTCACAATGAGAGCGAGTGAGAGGCACGCGGGCATGGTTAGCCCGCCTAAGAGCGAGAGAGACAGACATAAAAAGTGAAAGGCACGCGTCCCTTCCACTCGAGCACAGTTAGCCCGCCTAAGAGCGAGAGAGACAGAGCGAGAGAGAGAGAGTGAGAGAGATAGGCATACACACCGGTTCATGTCTTGCGCTTCTATTTCGCTTAGGCGCCTTCATACAAGTTTACACGTCCTTCTTCCTACTATACGAATGAATATTCACATTAAAATTATTTTACCACTCAAAGTCGTTGTCACGTAAAACTTTCGCCCGTATACCGACTTTACAGGCAACCAATTTTTTATTTTTTTTTAATTTACTGCTTTTTCTTGTGTGTCTAATTTTGATAGTTGCTTAGAGTTACCTACACTAAGAACGGATAATTCGAAATTTCCAATGGGATAAAGCTAGCCTTTCACCGGGCATAAGCAAGCTAATTATATATTTTCTACGAAACAGAACAATCCGTAATTAGCCGTTACTTTTCCCTTAACAGAAAACATTGTTAATTTAGCAGGAGGAAAATAATATAATTCTACCGGTGAAATAACCGGCAGGTCGATGGAAGGGTCATTACCGGCCGTGTGATTAGAGCACGCTTGGAGAATTCGGGCCGAAGGTTTACATCAGATCTTTAATACATAAATCGTTCAATTACATAGGTACCAGCACAAGATCCTACCAGCAGTGGTGTCTATTTATAATTGATTTATTCAAAAAGAGAAACTTAAAAATAATATATGAAATTACATACATACATACCGTCACGTCTCTCCCACAGGGGTAGGCAGAGAATACTTTGTTCCACTTGCTACGATCTCTTTCGCTTCATCCACATTCATCAATCTCTTCATAAGTACATGCTTTTCGGTTTCGGGTACTCTTGACCTGACCTTTTTCCAAAACGTCCCCAATTTGATCACGGAACGTCCGTCTAGGCCTTGCCCTCCCAATGCACCTATTCACACTCCCCATATATATCTGTTTAGTTAATCTTCTTTCATCCTCTCTACGTGACCAAACCAACTAAGCATACTTTTTTCTATCCTAGTCACTATATCCTCTTTCACACCAGCACGTTCCCTTATCACACCTATTCCTTATTCTATCTTTCAGTGATACACCATCCATACTTCTTAACGCTCTCATTTCTACTGCATTTATTTTACTTTCACGTTTCTTCTTCTAATATTAAATTACATTACTTGCTCGTTTGCCTTCCTTCCTTCCTTCGCCTTCGCCTTCACATATAAAAAAAATCTCCCAAATCGTTGCCAATAGGGAGGGTGCCCAGAAAGCTGGCAGCATTGCCACGTTGTATGGCAATGCTTATTCGCTAAGCGAAATATTGGCCAGCCCTCTGGTCACGGGAGGCCTCAATAAGGCTTGCCGACATGATAAAATTATTATCTTTGTCCACACGGCGCGCGCTTGGCCCCCAATGGCCCCAGAGTTTCGACTCCCAACGCCTCAAATATATAACTGGCTCCAAGCGAGCTATACCTTTCACTTTATTTATATAAATCTGAAAAGAGTGGAATATTAGTCCAAATGATTTTCCATTTCAAACAGTACGCGGAAGTCCCATTGTCCCACGTTAAGGATTACGATCAAGCAGTATCTCCCGTTAAGTCAAATACCGTCGGAACATCCAACCGTTTTACTTAAAACAAGATCAAATTTACTTAACGGCTTTGGGATAACGATCAAAGAAAATGTAGGCCCCGATTACTTAAGAAATACAAAGTTAACCCTAAATCTTGAAACAAAAGCTGAATGGGCCATAAGAGACGCGGCGATAAGAATTCTAACAGAGACATTGCTAGACGGGAAATTTATCAAAAGGTACGATGTTAGCAGCCTTACAAAGGGAATGTAAATTAATTTCATGGACCTTTTCGTTTGCATCTGAATAGAATACGTTTCACTTGAAACCAAAAGGATCGAAGCTGTGTAAAATTTCTAAGACGGCTTATTATGAATTCGCATAAATGTCACGATAGCCCCGCTAATTAATTTAGTTGAATAGGTCAGACGAATGCGGTCGGAGCAATTGTGCCGGGGTTGAATGGAGTTATTCAGATTAACGATGTTTGACTTGTACAGAATACCGGAATCGATTTGAGATTCGGTCGCGACGGTTAATTCCGTCTCTTTGGTTGTTTGTACTATTAGACGGTTTCGATCGGTAGCAGTTGTATAGCTTCTAAACGAATTCGCTTGAATGATGTTATGTTCACAGTGTTATATTATTTAGCAGCTTATGTTGTAATGTTGTAACAGGCTGATTTCCTCAACTCGACGTCTATGAACTGCGCCTATTTTGCGTGGTGAGCTGCCGCACTATTCGTGCAAGCCCAGCTCCTGTAGGAAGCCTAGCAGACCCTTTACGTTGCCGACGACTTCTTGGATTTTGAGCAGCTTATTTGATTGTACCAGAAGTTTGAATTTCTTAATTATTAGCTGTAGGCCGCGACTCAGTCTATTTCACGGGATATAAACTATATATGTCCTTCCCCGGGGCTGAAACTTATAACAAATTCCAGCTAAATCGCAGTGGTTTAATCGTGAAAAGTAACAAAAAGACAGATACTTTCGCATTTGTAATATTAGTAGGGATTTTATAAATACTGAG
Organism: Pandemis heparana; assembly: GCA_963854515.1. Lineage (NCBI taxonomy): Eukaryota > Metazoa > Arthropoda > Insecta > Lepidoptera > Tortricidae > Pandemis > Pandemis heparana. The sequence continues at coordinate 5,574,769 of OY978031.1, forward strand.
TCCCATTGAGATGTGCCGGCAAAACAACTCTAAAACTAACTTTATAAATCACTATATATAGTGAAACTATTTCCTCCGCCGTGTGTTCACGATGAACTCAAAAACTTTTTAACGGAATATTATAAACGGGATGCGAACCGCGATTACCTTCAGATATCATTTTTTACCTTTATTCTTAATATTTCGAATGAACTTAACCGTGAATCATTAAAAACTCTTTTTAACGGATTTCCGTGTGGTTTTCACCAATAGATACAAAGATAATTAGGTACGAAGAAGGTTGAGGTATTTTTTTTTATGTGAATAGGAAGGCAAACGAGCAAGAAGGTATATAAATTTCCAAGATTTTGTGTAAATTGGTGGAAATAATAACATTGTTGGATGGGTTGCAAAAATTCAAGTTGCCTAGGATACAAATTTTAACTCTCGGACGAAAGCTAGTCCAAAATAGTCTTAACTTTTAAGTATTTTTGAAAAAAATTCCTTTGTTCTTCAGTCTATTTCCATGTTACTATAGTTTTAGGAAAATATTAGTAGATTGTACACCGAGGGGATAAAGCACTGTATTATGTCACGGGCGCGATATTGAATTGTGAGCGCAGCGAAGAACTCAAGAGTTAACTCCCGAGCGTAGCGAGGGTGTTTTGTGTTAATTCCTGAGCGTAGCGAGGGAATTAAGATTGAGACCTGAGAGGAGCGAAGAATTTAAGCGCACCCAAGACATGAACAGTTTTATCTCCGAGGAGTATACTCTACTTGTCTCACCTTTTGCGAGACAATAAAAACCAAGGCAACTAGAAAAAGAATTTCATTTAAACAACAGTAAGTAAAACAAAATTTAAAGTAAAAAAATATATTTGAAACATTGGTCCAGTTGTAATATTTTTACTTATTTGGAATCTTAGCAGTTCTAACATATTACAGCGTTCAGCAAACACTCGCGGCTTTTGTTTTATTTGAAATTTGTTTCATTCGTTTGAAAATCGAATGCCGCCGCTTGCCGTGGCATGGCCATCTCGATTTTCGGAGCCGTGCGATTTTTACGAAATTAGACTTTAAGTGTATAACAATAAAAGAACTATGAGAAGTGAGATTCATATTACTAACCGGCGGGTTATAATGAAATTCAGTACAATATTACTACCCGGCTAGAGCCAAGGGCTATAATGAGTTACTTTGAGTAAGGTTTACATGCTATTTAATTAGCCATTGTCGAGCAGGTGGTGTGAAAAATTTATAACCGACCTTATTTATTGTAAAATGCATCAGACTGGTTCATAGAGAAGCTCTCGTTCGACAGACAACCAAACGTACTGTGACTTTGTTCACTTTTTAGGTCGGAGTGGGCTAGATGGACTATAGCATAGTCCATCAAAAGGTGCCGACTGACAGTTCCGATTTGAAAGATAAAATTGATATGTGATAAAATAAAAATCGCTTAGTAATTCCATTGTTTTACGAAAGGTAATGTGAGAGTGTGTGTTGTGAGAGTTCCACTTACAAAGTTGTTTCGGCTTGGTAAATATGAAACGTTAAGCGACACCTCATAGATTCGATGAACTGTAAACAGGCTTATTATTAAAACTGATCGCCTCACCAAGCGAGTCAAAACCTATAAAAAAAAAAAAAACAAAAATAAATTAAAACAAGGAAGAAAATCCCCTGAGTGCGGACGCTGGGAAAATCCTAGGGGAAAGGGGAAAAACATTTGGCCAGTGGCTTCGTAAAGTGCGCAGCAAGATTTTCAATTTATTAAAGGCAAACACAATTTCTCCGAGCGGGGCTCTAGAAGACAATTGCGCCTTGCGTAGGGAAATATTTCTTTTCCGAGTTATAAAGGTTCAGCCGATAGGAATTATAGCTTAACTCGGTTAGCTTGTATGGGTAACTGGTAACCAAACCATACAAAACCCGACATCGACATTCGTAGATACTAACACAGCGCTCCTTTCTCCGTAACTATAATCTTAACCCTCTGCAATTTGTAACGGTAACTAATGCACGTTACAATAACCAAAAACCCTAGTGTGGCCTTCGAAGTCGCTCGTTACAGCTCGCAGATGAATACATCTAACTAATATTATAAATGCAAAAGTACCTCTATGGATGGATGGATGGATGGATGGATGGATGTTTGTTTGACCAGTAGAGACTTTATACATCTCTACTATAGACCAATGTAATTTAAGGTACGGACTTAATTTAGGGACCTTTTACATCCCTTTTATAAAATGTATTAATTGTATTAGGTAAGTTAAGTAGAATTTAAGTACTATTGTAAATCTATTTTATTTTGAAAAAATGACTTTCTGCCAAGTTTCTTGCGGCGCATTCTTCTTGGCAATGATGGTCTTTCCGAATGCGCTGGTAGATTAAAAAAAAAGACATGTAAAAGAGCCCTCGCGGCCTATTTGCAAAATAAACTTTTGACTTTGACTTTGACTTTGACTTTGTTAATAAATCACGCCAACGAATCTGGATGAAATTCGGCACATAGATAGAGAAAAGTCTGGAATAGCACATAGGCTACTTTTTATCCCTGAAAATTCCCGCGGGATAGCGATAAACGAATTCTTCGTAGACGAAGTCGCAGGCAACAGCTAGTAGCTAAATAACTAGAACCTTGAAATTTTGTCGTGCAAGTATGCACTATGAAGTGATTTCTCATATTTTTCGAGGGATCCCACTAATATTTTGTAAAGTTTGTGAGTGACGATTTGACGATGTGATGATGTGAGTGAGTTTGTATGTTTGTTCCTTCTTTACGCTAAAACGACTGGACGGATTAGGATAAAATTTGGAACGAAGATAGCTGGTATCCTAGATCGAAACATAGGCTACGTTTTATCCTGGAAAATTGCATAGTTCCCGCGGGATAGCGATAAACATGTCAAAGGTCCCTAATGCAAGTCTAATTCTACGTGAACGAAGTCGCGGGCAGAAGCTAGTAGACGGAATGAAAGACAAAGATTCAGTAGAAATATTTCTTGAATCCCGTACAGATGCTCTGACTAGGGATTTTTCAAATATCCCGTGGGATGAAAGAACGGGATAGGAAATGAAGTCTAATCGAAGACATGAATATCTAGATGAAGGGGTTATTGTCTGACGTTACGAGAGTCTACACAGGCAAATGCTAATCGTAGTACGGACGATAAATTGTTCACAATAAACCCAATAGTCTGCGACCAGGAATATTCTGTGTTACAATTATATATTTACTTACCAGACGGTAATTTAATCTACTATTCATGTTGAACGTCTGACTTTTTAAATAAAGGACTTTTACTGCACCCTCAGGTACAATAACTTCCATTTTAATTATCGCCTTAATGCTTGCAGCAAACGTGAAAGTTTTGCAGGGCTAATATTTCTAACTAAAGTGTGGTTTTTGTGAAATGGGGTGGCAAAAGAGCAAATGCGCCAGAATTTTAAGTGACGGGTGACCCATGGACTGGACACCCGAAGCACTTAAAGATTCCCAAAGGGTTAAGATGGAACCCTTGTGCCAATAACTTCTTTATTTGAACAATCATTATTATTTCATGATCCTTATTCAGCGGTTTTCAATAAAAGATGTATGTCGTAATATCTAATTCAAATTAAAAAAAAATGAATCGCCCAAAATATTTAATTTTCCGTCCGTTCACTTTATACCTACATTATAATTAATTGTAAAAAATAAAGCATAATATCGGCTCAATTGTGTGTGTGAACTTCCCAATTTTCACTAGGTGATAATGATTATAAATAAATAAATAAAAATAAAAAGTCTGAATGTCCTTTCCGAATCCCTGCACCGTCCTATGGAGCTGTCATTTTTACCATAATTTTCTCTTTATGACGACAGTTTGTAGATTTTAAAATTTTAACAATAAAGGGAATTCTTCCCTGGGGTCTAAATTTATTTCAGAATATCCCTTGATGATGTTGAAAATCATTTAGCTCATAAAAAAATTAGGAAATCGGCACAACACATCAATCTAAATGGTAGTTCATGAAAAATATTTTTACAGAACTTAAAATACTTTATTCTTCCAAGAATTATACACAACAATAACATTGAAATCTTAACCAGATAATAAGCAATTTACGCTTCAAATTACCTTTAAATTGCCTTCGATAATAATCGTTTAATTTATGTACTTAAAAAAGAATTTGCTGGCTATTTTGGGGCTTGTTTTTGGAGGCCATTATATTGAGTAAATATTTAAATTACCATGTATTCCTTGTAATTTTCCTTCGGTAGGTATATTGAATATGAAAAGGCTTTTTTAACTGTGATTGAAAAAGGTTGAGTTTGGATTGAAAAATATTTATCATGTTACTTAATAAGTTCAGTTTTTGGGTTTAGCAAAAGTTAATAATGAATGTTTGAACAGCCCAACAATATGTAATACCCATCGTAATTAAGTATTGTGTTGTACCAAACGTAATTTAATCTTTTTAAAAATAAAATTACACGGAATATTTAACGTTCAGAACGCTGTCTGCTTCATATCCGGTTCCAGGGACTAAATTTGCAAAGTTGTATTATTTTTGTTAGAAACGAGTGTTAATATTAACTTTTTTAACTGTTTTCGCTCTCTTTAATATTTACATAGTATACAGTAAATAATGAAAGAATCAAAATAAACACAATTAAAATTACATACTATTGACAAAAGGTCAAAATCCTAAACCAACAAACATGTATGAATAGATTGACGAAATGACGAATGTATGCCAGGATCGTAGCAAATGGAAAAAAATAGTACCGGCCTATTTACCTCATTGGGAAAGAGAAGTGATCGTATGTATGTGTGTGTATCTTCATTAGAATTATAATTAATAATCTCAAAGTGTGAAACCCAAGGTATTTAGCTTAAACGACATGACAACAGTGCGTAGTAGTTGCGAGCAAAGGCCGTCAGCAACAGCCAATCAAGTGAGCGTATTCCTATTGCATACAAGTCCGCGTAATCGTCGAAGTGAGTGCCGCGCTCGCGTACTTTGTATGTAATACATATTAACACTACCTAATAATAAATGTTTTATGCTTAATTGAGCGTTAAATTACTCACGTTTTTAGTTTGCGTGTTTGCCGCTGAAATGGAGCGACAGTTGGTGCAATTTTTTACAATGCATTTAAACGACGGCGGTGGCTTGCAGCTTATCTTTGCTTTTTCTGCCACTTTCCGCGCGGGGGGCGGGGGCGGGGGCGGTGGGTGACGCCTACCGTGGTTCTTGTTGTTCTATTTTTGAAAGTTAATTTTGAGAAATACACACGTCTTCACGTCACGCCACGTCTTTTTTCTTTGTTTCTGTATTGTTTTGTACTGATTTGTGGTGTTCAATAAAGAGTATGTATGTGTGTAAAAGTGTGTATGTGTGTGTGTTTGTATTCTATTGTATTTACTTATTGTTTTCGTGGATGTCACTATCTATACAACAGGGCTTATTAAAATTGCTCCGTTATATTTCAGCACGCGCCTGTTTCAGCAACACGACAGTTTGTCGATGTGATAATTCTGTTTACATTGCACACTCGACCAGAAACTACGTCAGATTAGAGATGGACGATATACATCGATGTATTGTAAATACTCGATGTATAGTAACGATGCATCGTATTGAATCGATGTATTGTTAATACTTCCTTCAGCATTTTGCGGGTGGTAGGGCCTTGTGCAAGGTCCGTCCGGATAGCTACCACCATCTTACTCGCTAATCCTGCCGCTAAGCAGCAGTGCTTGCACTGCTGTGTTCCGGTGTGGAGAGTAAGACAGCCGGGGAAATTACGGGCACAAGAGGCATTTCACCTTAGCCCTCTAGGTTAGCAACGCATCTGCAATTCCTTTCGGGATTGTGGGTGTCTATGGGCAGTGGTGATCGCTTTCCATCAGGTGACCTACTTGCTCGTTTGCCTTCCTATTCGCATAAAAAAAAAACATCGATTAAATCTCGATGTTTTTTTATTCGATGCATCGAATACGCAAACTATGAGATGAGCGTCTATAAGTGTGACAACACTGGCTGACTGGAACCTGAATCGTAATAATCAGTTCAGCCTTTCAGTCAATATTACACACCTACCATATTTTATCGGTTTAGCTGAATGGGTTATGTTCCCTTTGCCACGGTACCAGCAAAGTCAAAATTAAATAATAAAACCTAAAACAACATGACCCACCGAGTTTTTGTTGCGTAGTGTAAAGTGTAAATGTAATGTGTATTTTCATTGTTTTTTATGATACAATTACGGTTATTTGCCTAAACACAAGTCCATTGCGAAAATCAATCCATGTTTTTTTAAATACATCGATTTAACAACGATGCAACCGATCGATGCATTGCATCGGAAAAGACATCGATGTATATTTTAAATGTCCATCCCTATGCCAGATGGCTCCTTTTGGGTACCTAAGCCTTGCATTTCCAACTGTCACATGTCGCCGACAATTGTCAACTTGGTGAAATAAAAGCCGATTGGGTTAGTTTCACTACATAGACCCGTAAATATATTTAAGACTTTCGAATCATAGTTGACATATTTCCCATACAAATCATTTGAATGAAACTTGGAACGAAGATAGCGCAGTTACCCTAGATTAAAACCTAGATGCGAAAAGCGCAAGATCGTAACGAGTGGCGTGCATTAGAAGAGACCTACTACACTCAACATGACACTCGACATGAAAAATTATTTTCAGTTCCTTTCTCACGCACTAAGTACTATTCTAACTCTTATTTCAGCCGTTGTCTAAAGTATTATAACACAGATTTATGTCACATTGATATTCTTGCTCATAGAAACTGTCTTAGTTTTAAGAACCGTGTTATTTGTCACTTAAATGTGTAGAAATCGCATGCACTTCTTGTCAATTTTCCATTTTTAGTATAACCTCATTAAAGGTTAACTTATTTTCTTTAAGCATAGATGAGGTAGGTATTGTACCTGTTTCTAGTTCAAATACAATGCCATCTACTGCATCTACCGTTCCTATTTACCGATGTTCACTTTATTATTGTTACGACACTCCAGGTCTACACTTTATTATGTCTTAATAATATGTTCAACTATGTGACTGTTTGTTACCTAAATAATTTTAAAAAAAAACATTGGGTGGATTATGGTTGAGGAAAAAGAAGAAGAGACAACATATGATAATTTTTATCCCGGAAAATTGCATGGTTCCCGCGGGATAGTGATAAAAATGTCAAAGGCCGTAGCTGCCTCAGTCGCAACGTAAATAATTATTATATACTATCAACGTCGTTAATTTTAATTCTACGCGGACGAAGTCGCGGGCAGAAGCTAGTGTAATATAAAAAGATTGCACGCGTAAGTTTTTTCCTGTCAGCAAAAAACTGAGCATCCAAAATTGACTCTATCATCAGCTTCCAAACCGAACCCAGTATTTTGCGACCACATAATCGCAATTCCGTTGAGCCTCTGAGTGTGTTATTAGAAAAAATCTTATCTCATTTTATCTGGCCACCCCTAAGCTGTAATTAACTCCCGATGGGGGAGGGAGTAGAACGTGGCGATAAATCAGTATATCACCGACCCTTGGAGGGGACGGACTTGCTTATCAACTTGTCTTTGTTATGATTATATTTCATTGTCATTTATACCTATCATGTATGCGTACTAAGGTCCAAAGGCGGCAAAGCTAAAATGGGAATGGACTGGTCATGTTTACCGTATGCTGGATTTCGGGTACTCTTGACCTGAACTTTTTCCAAATCGTCCCCAATTTGATAACGGAACGTCCATCTAGGGCTTGAACGCACCCATTCACACTCCCCATATAAATCTGTTTAGTTAATCTTCTTTCATCCATCCTCTCTACGTGACCAAACCAACTAAGCATACTCTTTTCTTTCCTAGTCACCATTTCATTCACACCAGCACGTTCCCTTATCACACTATTCCTTATTCTATCTTTCAGTGAAACACCTTCCCTTCCATACTTCTTAACGCTCTCTCATTCTACTGCATTTATTCTACGTAAGTGACAGTGTGCATAAAAATGAGAATTACCCCTAATATCGTATTTACCTCTGACTCCAGAGCTGACTTGGCACTGATACCTCGCGTCATCATCGAGAGTCACATCCCTGATGTCCAGAGAATAATCCCCTGTGAAAAAAAAAAACAAATTAGTAATATTACCTACGACAAATATTGTCACGTTGCGTTTCATTGCAGGCTCGCTGAGGTACGGATGTACAAGCAACCGAAGCGGCACGACAATGTAACGCAACACGCGATATATTAGTTACGCTAATGGATCGTACGTGCAGGGTTTATGTTATTAGCCGGGTTTATATGATAATAAAGGTCTTTTTGTTTCGTTTGGTGATGCGTTCATTTTCTTCTTGTTAGTACAGCGAGCTAAATAAACGAAAGGGATTACCGTAAAACGGGGTGAGTAGGAACGAAATTGTAGTCGAATCTCGGTGAAAATGTATTTTCTTATGTGGCAAGTTGATTTTTTACAGATAAAAAAATGTTTCGATGCTATGAATTTTAGTTTGATTATGATTATCAATCGTTAAATTTCATGGTTTTAACATTAAACGCTAAAATATAGGCAAATACAAGCTCACCCCGTATAACGGGGTCAGAAGGGATAGGACCAGATAAAAAATATGACTTGTTATTGTCTGGTCTCTTATTTTCTGGTAATTTGTTAAGCTTAAGAATCATGTTAATATAGACGATGAGGCTAGCAACCCATCACTGGCTTGATTCCCATTTTCACCTACATTCCCACAGTTATGCTAAACGTGGTCTTTAGGTATTTTTACCTTAGGCTCTGTCTACCCCGTAAGGGATAAAGACGTGATTTATGTAATTATTTAAATTTTTCTTGTTTATTTAAATTAGGAGGCTACTCCGAAATTCGATTTTCGAAGGTCATAATAATACTGTCCCTCCCACTCTCAAGTTAATGATCATTAGTTTTAGCGTAACGACACGAAACGAACTATAAAGTATAAAGCCTGGCCTTTTGTGATCAGAGCCTCTAGTGTTAATTATAGTCACCAATAAAAACTTCTCGAACGCGTTCACGTAAATGTCTCAATTACTATGGAATAATTGGCAGCGCCACTTGCGGATCGAAACGGCAACAAACTGTTCCCATAGTATTTGACATTAAGGTAGTGTGTTGCTATCAACTAAGCCCTTAAACTCCAATAGATGGCGTTGGTGTTTTAATTTGTCGTATTTTTTAGACGCATAGACGGTAGAGGCGTATTTTGTTACCGAAAACTTACACTAAGCATACAGGCAGTTTTGTAATACAGGACAACATCAACACACGTACCTTCTTCATCGCTCCCAATCATTTTGTACCGGTCGTAACCACTCAGGTCTCTGTGTAGACCGAGACCGAAGTCATCCTTCGTCCACTGCAGTTGACCAGTCTTCTTTTCCACCCGGCAGGGCAGTGTCACTCTTGATCCTACAACCGCTGTCTGCGAAGAATGATCAATAATTATTTATCTTTTTTGCGCGTAACAGGAATTCCCCTTTCCACCCTTAGAAAGAGAGATCCGACATGTTGTGATGTCGAAAAAACTACGCCTATATAAACTCCGTTTAAAAAAAATGTTGCATACAAAGAAATAGATACAAATATTTGATAGCTTATAATTTTATATGAAAAAAAAATTACCTCGCGACCCTGATACTTGAATAACTTAAGTAATATAGGTACTTAAGGTACTAATATTTTTTGTTCATTCTATAGTCATGTCGGTAATGTTTATAGTTAATTTGAAATATACTTATTCATTTTATATCGCTTGTTATTGTTACATACATTTATAAATGAGGTTTTATTAATGCATTTAAAAAGTTATGTATTCGAAATATTATAGACGGGATATGAACCGCGATTACCTTTATTGAGCACCCGGTATTTCGATACAGTTGCATGCATCATGATCACGGGTAAACGGGTATAGTAATATTTCGAATGAACTTAACCGTGAATCATTATAAACTCTTAAAGTTATGCATTCCTAATGATTAATTTCTGCGTTGCTGCTGTCATATTTAACTTGAAACAATAATTTAAAAAATTAATACATACTAGTTGGCATGGCCTCACTTGTTGACATACATTAATTATAGAATTGAACAATGACCAGCAGTTTTTATTGACAGCCAGCCGTCATTTGTCAGACAAGTTTGCTGATCAAATTGACAACCGTATTGACAACATCGTTCTTAAAAGAAACTTGATAATTAACAGCTTCTACAGCACAGGTTCCCAAACTTACTTGACTGACTGCCTAAGCAGGCAAAATTTAGAACACAAAATTTTTCTACCGACCCCCCTCTCCCTTAGACATTTAAAAATGAATCAAAATTACAAAGGAATCTTTCTTTCCTTTTTCAATAACAATTTTTTTTAAGATGTAACATCAAAATATCTTAACGAATTAGTATTGCCACCATGTAGGTATACAAAAATGAAATAGATTGCCGTCATTTGCTAAATGGTATATTTTACTTTGTTTTATACTATGTAGTGATAATATAAAATAAAGTATTAACTAGATATTTATTTATCAACAAGGGAGCAGTACCCTTGAGAGTTTCAGCGCCTCCCCATTTTTTCCGTGGGCCTTACCTCCCACTCGTACGTTGAAAACCCCCTGGGTGCACAACTTTGAGAACCTATGACTATGAAATAATAAAATTAATGACATTTCTGTGGAACTGACAAGTTTTATTTGCATAATAACATTGTTGGTCGACCTTTCGTCACCTTTTCTACGCTTTGACTATACTATTGATTAATAATAAAGTTAAGAAAACATTGTGTCGAAGTGTTAGTTTGTTATAATAAAGATTTGACGTCGATTTTACAAAAAATCTTGTTTATTTCGAATTGCGGACGGAAAAAAAGGCACAAAAGTTAGATCTGTCGTTGAAAAGAACTTAAATAATTTTATTAAACAAAATGACGGGTCGTTCGAATGTTGTCTCGGCACAGTCATAATAGCCTCACTAGTATGTATAACTCTTTGTTGCACATAAAACACATTAATTTTGCAGTTAATAAGATACACAGATATACAAAGGCGAACTTATCCCTCAAAGGGACCTCTTCCAGTTCACCTTTGAACGTTTGACAGGACAACAGAAACCAGAGTATAGAGAGTAGACGTACTAAAAAGCTAAAAAGTGCAAAAAAAAAAGTGTGTAGTGTTTGTGTGTCATGCAAAAAGGAATAAATGTCTCCTTATTCTTTTTATTCTTATTCTTACTACCCTACTTCGACTAGTCTCGTTTCTTGTAGTGTTGTCTTGATTAATAACATTGGCTCTATTTATCATTGTAAAAGTTACCTTAGTATGCAAGGAGGGCTAGAGACTGCTGATGGTGCGGACGGAATAGCTGGCGCGTGTTAGTCATATCGCAAGCTAAGCAATCCTATAATCCTAGCGGCGAATCATGATCCCTATGACAGTTCTAATGACAGTTCATTAGCATTATATAACCTTGTAATGAAGTTCTGTCACGTTGAATCGTTTAAAGGCGAAGATTGAAGTTTAGCAGGTCATAATATATTATAGTGGTTAGAGAACCTGACTATGAAGCTCGAGGTCCCGGGTTCGATCCCCGGTCGGGGCAGATATTTGTATGAAAAATACGAATGTTTGTTCTCGAGTCTTGGATGTTTAATATGTATTTAAGTATGCATTTATCTATATAAGTATGTTTATCCGTTGTCTAGTGCCCATATCAGAAGCTTTACTTAGTTTGGGACTAGATCAATTGGTGTCAATTGTCCCAAGATATTTATTTATTTTATTTTATTAATAGAAATATAATATTTGAATAATAATATATAATGAAAATTATTAAGTATTTTTCGTATTTGATGGAAATAAATCCATCCAAACTTACATGCTGACGTGCTGCAAATGTTACTTCGTTAGGCTGCACCGACTAAGGAAGTGGATCCGCTTACGAGCTATGATGTCACAGACAGCCACACACACACATGGATCATCTCCAGCCTATATACGTCCCACTACTGGGCACAGGCCTCCTCTCAGAATGAGAAGGCTTGGGCTATAGTTCCCACGCGGGCCCAGTGCGGATTGGGAACTTCACACACATCATTGAATTGCTTCGAAGTTGTGTGCAGGTTTCCTCACGATGTTTTCCTTCACCGAAAAGCTCATGGTAAATTTCAAATGAGATATCGCACATAAATTCCGAAAAGCCCAGAGGTGCGAGCCCGGGATTCGAACCCACGACCCTCTGCTTGAGAGGCCACAGGTCAAACCACTAGGCTAACACGGCACACATGGATACTGACGTCAAACTTATTTAACACCCCTCTTTGCGTCAATGGTTAAAATTAGATACAACCGTGTTGTGTTGAAACCTTTAAATGTCGCTGTTTTTCATAATTTAATGCTTATAATCACAAATGACTGAACCGTGTCTGATTATAAAATACGGGTTCATCTCATCACGTGGGAGTCATAAAAGGTCGCAGAGGGTTCTGATGTGAGAGTGGGCAGCGCTCTCTATTGCTCTCTCCCACTCTTATTATTGTCATCAGTTTAAGATTCTTCCAGAAAAAAGAATTCAGTTTTGTAGAAAATGAAATGTGCTAGACCTAACATGATGCCTTGTGGCACACCCAAGAAAAGAAAGACTAATGCTAAAAACATGCACCGAAAATGCTTGAAATATAACGTTATAAGCATTGACAAACATGCCTACACATTACACCCAGTCTATTTCACTGCTGGGCAAAGGTATCCTGCCAGAATGAATGGATTTATTATACTGTATATTCCTAAGGTCCAGTGCGTATTGGAAACTTCGCACACATCATTGAAATGCTTCACACCGCATATTGTAGGCTCGCTCATGAGATTTTTTTACCAAAGCCTTCGTGGTAAACTTTAAGCAAAATTTGGCACTCAAATTCCGAAATAAATTAAGTATGAAGTTTTTTAGTTACCAGGAATAAATATTTAATTCGATTACATACTTTTCATCAGTTTCGGGTGAACTTTTTTGGTTTTTTCTAGCGTGTCCATTCGGCAAAAAAATATTTTTTAAATGCCTTCAGTTTAATAACTGGCAGAAGCCAATTTTCATGTCATTTGTGTACCTATTTAATTGTTGTAATTTACCAGTTAATGTGGAAAACTACATTGTTCTGTCATTAATTATGCTGCCACTGAAAGGATTATCTTTGATATGCAAATTAAGGCTTTCTTTGTGGCTTCGTTTGTTTCTAAATTGCTTTTGATTAAAGAAGGGGAATTAATGGAGGGGCTGAAAGTACGTGAAAATGCGGCTTGTTGTTTTAACATGGATATATATTGTGTGTTCGTATGAATAGCTGTCTTTTACACATACAAACAAACATACATTAATCACGTTTTTATCCATGACGGGATAGAAAGGGCCTATGGCAAAAATATCTAAAAGGCCTTGTGGAGCATGATTGGTGGGCGTGAAGGTGGAGAGGGGAATCAAAATAGTGAAGGGTTGCTAACCGCATTAATACCTATAATATAATTTTCCATGATTTTCACTCATTCTCTCAATGAGTTTTTCACACCTCTCATTCAGAAAAGTAAGTTTTGCTCCCTTTCGAGAGGGATCAAAGTGCAACTTTTCTGTTCAAGGCTTTTCTAAGTGTTTATTGCAAATTCAATTTTTTTAAGTTGATAAGTGTAAAACCCACGCCATTTTCTATGCTGGTTGCTCTTTAATTGTATTTAGAATGACTTTTTTCAAGTTTTTTTATGTTCGGTGTGAAAAGTTGTATGAGCCACTCAGGAGCAAAATTATTTTCATCTTGGGCGTTAACACTTGAATCCCTCATTACGCTCTGGATGCTACTTTAGAATCCCTCGCTACGCTCAGGATTCTATTGTAGAATCCTTCGCTAATTTCTGGATTCATTGTAGCGCCCTCGCCGTAAATGCACCATTTTGCTCCCTTGTGACACAAATAACTATTTATCATCCACGCGGGAAGAGAAACAATTTTTTCTTTGCTCCCAGACCAGCATGAAAGCTAGACGTTTACACATAGCATAATATAAACATTGTTAAACATAACAAATCTAATGGCATTAGAACGCTTGATTGGATTAGTAACATCGCTTCTGACTGACTCAGCATCGCCCAGTATATGCCCTAAGCTCTTAAAATATGACTAAGGGTTAAAGACGGAATATGCAATAATTCTACGGGACATGAAAATCTGATTTAATTCTGATTTGATTTTATAAATCAAGTTTTGAGGCATTTACGTATAGGGCTCGTCTACCCGTGACCGTACAAACTATAAAATCAGTTCGAAGTTTTAGGATTCCTAAAGTAATTATATTAAACTTGAACACTTGAACAGTGAATAAAGTTAGTTTCATTCCATCGTTGCTGGTACTACCATAATATTTATATTATTATATTATTTCTAAATTTAGACTCATTGTTAGAGAGACCAAACTTTATCTGTAATCTTTCTCTGACTGTGTTATCACTCAGTCAAGTTTTCTTTCAATAAGAATTACTGCACCATTATCATCATAACCATCACCAACATTCTTATCACCATCATCATCATCATCATCATCATCATCATCATCATCATCATGATCATCATCATCATCTAGTCTGTTTACAAAAATAGCGTCAATCGTAGCGTACTGGGGTATTATACACCGTACCTTAGTTTAACCCATTCTAGTCCAGTGTCCTCATATGAGGACATTTATTTAGCTGCCCTCATATTAAAAACTGTTTTAGCTGTTGAATGTTTGGACTTTAATAATTAATGCTAACACGTTGAGCGTTGCAGTGATCCTTCTGGTTTAGTTTTTTCTTGAACAATCTTGACTAAATAACTGATATAGTATACGTCATTCACCTCAGGAGCGTTTAACAAACGGTATGACATATTTTTTTGTATAAGCATCGTTATTTGTTCCATTATTTTGTATTTATTATTTGATTGTAGTTTTTACTAGCTGCTGATGCTGAAATATGAAGTACGTTACAAGATATTATTACAAATGGAGACATTTTAGCGTGATGTCCCCATATGGGCACAACGGGCTGATTGCAGTTGTAGGGTGTCCCCAAGTGGGTCCAATGGGCACATGCAAATTTATTTATTTTTGTATTGTTTTCGCAGACTTAAGTTTAGTATAAACAATGACTAAGCGATCGTTCAATGTTACAAATGAGTATCGAGGACTTGTGTCAGTCAAGGACATTAAAAAGAAGAACAGAGCAGCGTTTGATTACCAATTTGATAGGTACAGCGAATCAAATTTTGTTCGTATGATGGCTTGACAATAGTGTTAGTACTATGGGCACAAATTACGATTTTGTTTGCCGTCTAGGGAAAGTAAAGAGATGGAGCTCCATGGAAAGCCGAAAGGTAGTCGTGGACATCCCAAAGGCATGGGTGGAGTTGACCAAGCTAATCAGTCAATCGGAGTTTACATGGTAGCTATAAGAGACAAAAAATGGTGGTGGGTTCTATTTATCTACCTACTATTTACCAGTAGCTAACTCTTGGCGTCTCCATGTTCTGGCCGCTGAAGAGAAACTAGACCAGCTCCAGTTTTTCCGAAGCATTGCTCGTCTTTATTTGAGGAATGTGGGCACTGACAGACCCGACGGAAGGCGTCGCAAACCCTCTTCAGTGGTGCCAAGTATGAGCCAAGATGATTCTGGAGACTTCCCTCAAAAGCTATCGAGTCAGTTTAGATGCTTTGTATGCCACATTTAAGTTCTTTGGCAATGTAAAAAGTGTCTTGTAACATTATGCATCGAATAGGGTTGTTTTGAAAAACACCACTCGTAGGCCCATTGGGCCCATTTGAGGACGGGTTTTTTTTCAGGCACATGAAAGTTTTTTTTCAGCTTTTATATAAAAAAGTATTTATCTGGTCTGTAATAGTTACGTCCATAAAGATTTTTTGAAAATATAACCACTAGTTTGTAATTGGGTCCATATGGGTTAAACAAGTAAAATTTTTTTTTATAGTTACCTGATCTTGCGGCTCCATAGCAAACTTCTGTTCATGATAACCACCACACACGTCAAAATTAAACACTAGAAAAAAAGCAAAGCACAACACACGAGTCCGTAGCAACAAGAACAAAGGTTTCACTCCCCTACTAGTGACTCTATATTTAAAGTTAGACATTTCACTAAAAAATTGTCACTCAACTATGCGTCTAGTCCGTAAACATAGGGGATATCCGGTCTATATTTAAAATTCACATTTTAAAACGAAACTTTAACTTCCCCCATCCGAGTCTATTTCCGGTTGCGCGCGAGTAGCGGCCGCCATCTTTGTTTGGGTACTTTTCAGTGATGATCTACGGCGGTGATTTATTAGGTGTTTTTTGGGTGACGAATGCTGCGACCTGTAACAAAAAGGGTTAATGTAAATAAAGGTGCGGGAATAGAATTGCTTTTTTCGTTCGAGTTTTGTTGGTTCTTGTTTTTATGGTGAAGAAATTCGCATCAAACCTAACTTTAGAAACAAAATATTATTTAAAGGAAGAAAGAACAGCTCCAATAAAGGATTAGGTTTTTCCTTTAAGGGTTGGCCCAGAAACGGCTTGATAGTTAGATTAACTTGTTGAAGACGTAAAAGTGACTTTGACGGTAACCTAAAAAAAAAAAACCTTTAGGTAGTCAAAAAATTCTTCCATGCTAGTCTGGGGGTAAAGAAAAAACATAGAATGCACCAGTTTATTCTCTTCCCACGCAGATGATAAAAAGCCCATCGAGGCAATAAGCATCTTAGGAATCATGTTTGTTATAGGCGATGCGGCTAGCAACCTATCAATATTTTGATTCCCCTTTCCAATACGCCCACAATCATGCTAAACGTGGCCTTTAGCTCTTTTTACCTTAGTCTTAGGACGTTTTGGAAAAAGGTCAGGTCAAGAGTACCCGAAACCGACGAGTATGTATGAAGAGATTGATGAATGTGG
The DNA here is from genome assembly GCA_963854515.1 of Pandemis heparana. Taxonomy (NCBI): domain Eukaryota; kingdom Metazoa; phylum Arthropoda; class Insecta; order Lepidoptera; family Tortricidae; genus Pandemis; species Pandemis heparana. Next base: position 5,591,773 of record OY978031.1, read on the forward strand.
ATGAAGCGAAAGAGGTATGTCAGGATCGTAGCAAGTGGAACAAAATAGTCTCTGCCTACCCCTGTGGGAAAGAGGCGTGACGGTATGTATATATGTATGTACCTTAGGCTCTGTTTACCCCGTAAAGGGTAAAGACGTGATTAATGGAAAATAATGGCCGATTGTCATAGAGCATCCTTCCTCAATTTCAAATAATATCACCCCACGTCTTAATTCAAATAAGGTGGCATGAAACTACGCTCTAACTTGGTATTTTCTGATTTAATCGAAAAGGCAAAGTTGAAGATTGCGCCAAGTTTATGTTTAAATGTATTAAGAATCGCTCCTACTTTCAGAAGTTCGTCCGCAGCGATTTACATAAAGATTTCAAAACTGATACCGCATTTATACGAGTTAGACTTTATGATTTAAACATTTGACCGACATTTAAACAAGTATGTTTGTTTACTGCTAATAATTATACATACATACCGTCACGCCTCTTTCCCACAGGGGTAGGCAGAGACTACTTTGTTCCACTTGCTACGATCCTGACATACCTCTTTCACTTCATCCACATTCGTCAATCATAATAATAATAATTTATAATTAATAATTTTTGATTCATAATCATTTTAGTTGTTTTTCCCATAACTTTAGTAATTTTTTTTTCGTAATACATGAAATCGTGCATTTTGCAGAAATTTTGGAAAGTCATCGCTATGTAGTATTAGCTTAAGTTAAGTTGGTTTGCAATTAATTCTAAAATACTTACCTCCTTATTCATAAACGCTCTGGAGGCTTCTGCTAACTTAGTAATCGTTTGTCCTTATCTGTCACTTTGACATTTACCTTTCACAGATAAAGACAAGCGATTGCTAAGTTAGCAGAAGCCTTTAGAGCGCTTAATAATATGAATAAGGGGGTTACTGTTTTAGAAATAAAACGCTTTACGTCTTACGACCTAAGGAACATTTTTGTCAAAACTTTAATGTCACGGGGCAACATCATATAAATCTCTTTAAACATATATATAAAATACTGCATTAAATATATTATGTACTATATTTCAAACTGCACTGCTGTAATACTGGACTATAAAACTAATTACAGTCCAAGCTTGGGAACTGAACTAGAACTACTGGTTATAGTAAGGTTACTTTGCGTACGCGTCGGTATTCGGTACGCTTTTTATACGCTCGCCCATAAATAAGTTTTAAGAGTTGGTTATTAAATAATTGTGTGATTATGAGCAGTGAATCTGTTTTGAAATATGCGTGCTTGTGTGAGTTCGTTTATTCTTAAAAGGCTAACCCCCTTATTCATAAACGCTCTATAAGCGTCTGCTAACTTAGCAATCGTTTGTCCTTACCTGTGAAAGGTAAATGTCAAAGTGACAGATAAGGACAAACGACTGCTAAGTTAGCAGAAGCCTATAGAGCGTTTATGAATAAGGGGAATAAAAAAGGGTTTTTTTTTTTTTTTTTTATAAATTAAGTAGGTAGATTATTAAGTTATAAAACTACATTGAACTTGAATAATTTCTTATTTGGAAAAGTGAACAGGTTGCGTGAAAACATTATTTGTTTTAGATATATTTCTTTTCATTTTTAATCATCAGAGAAATTTAAAAATCCTAAAATAAGATAGGAGTAGGTACGTCTCTTATGTAAAAATAAACAGTGTTTACCTTATTATTGTGAAGTATATTTCAACAATAAAAAGCATTACCCGTAAATTTTCCAATTTATAATACCTCATTAGATGTAAAGAGGTTTAAAGGATTATTATGTAGCTATTATTATCAATAATAATGATGTTGTTTCAAAATACGGCATTATAGAGGATTATGTGTTGTAAATGATGTTTATCAGACCATAATTGCTTGACTTGGCGGGGGCACTTCCGTGCCCCCAGATATTTAATACTGTGTGTAGGGTTCTGTAAAAATTAGCTGTACTTTTTATGATGTTTCCACTGGGTGAGACAGTAAAATCCTAGGTACGTACTAATATTATAAATACAAAAGTTTGTGAGTATGTATGTAAGGATTTATTATGGATGTTTGTTTCTCTTTCTCGCCAGAACGGCTGAACAGATTTAGATGACATTTTGCACAAACATAGACGGGTAATAACAAATAGATTAGGTTGGTACTCCCGGAAAATTGCGTGATTCCCTAGCAGAAAATAATATGCAGGAATGCTTGGAGTGAGAATCGAACCCAGTTCCCAATCGCATGTGAACGCGAGTTAAGGCTTTGATTTGAATAAAATAGGGTAAGGACAGAATGCCAAGACAAAATACTAAAAGCCGATATTCGAAGTAATTAATTATTTAACTATAAAAAAATAAAAATAGATTTACCTACTACAGACAATCAAAAGTAGCATTGTTTCCATAGAAGCCATTGATAACGAAAATAAAAGCACCAAACTTGGCTGCATGGCTTAGTTCCCTTTGCCATTTCTAAAAATGAAAAGTAATTATTGTCTGAGCCCTTTGATATTTGATCTCTGGAACCTGGAACGTTAAACATTATAAAATTTAATCTGTACCAATTAAACGCGGTCTCTTCCAAAGTGGCGATAGCAAACGTTTTAGCATTATCTACTGAATAACATTTAATTTTATGGGCGATAAGCAAATTGGTACCGTCGCAATGCTCTTATAAAGATAAGTTAATTAAGTTAATGAGTTCTATGAGATTGACGGCTGAGACACGTGGAAGCCTTTGCTTTTAATTATTTCCTTATTTAAAAAAACACCGGGTAGCCACTCCGGGAGTGCCGGCAGTAGTGAAAACTACACACACGCACACTGGCGCAAAAAAAAAGAAAGAGAAAACAATACACAGGACTTGAACTACGGTCACCTGAGAGAACACTTTTATTCCACACCTTAGGGTGCGACCACACCGCCGCTTAAAAAACGGTGTCGTTACTGAATCGCAACAAAATGTATGAAGAAACGGTGAGAAAACGTGACGCATAAGACACGTCACTGCGTATACGCGGCGGTTTGGTCGCACCCTTATACCAATACACTAGATCAATCGCACGTATGTTAATGCGACGAAATTAACGTACACTTCAAAAATCGAACGCGACTCTAGCTTCATTCGTATTTCAAAATAAGCTCTTAGAGGATCCTGATATCCTGGTACCTAAACTCTCCCTCCGTCTTACGATTAGCGCGAGTTTAAAAAAATTTACCCATCCAAAAAAGTGCGCAACGCCGCTAAAGAAGTGTGCACTTCAAAAACGGGCCATGTGCGAGTCAGACTCAGGGTGTATGTATGTATGTATGTATGTATAACTCTTTATTGTACATAAAACACAAGAAGAAGGGTGCATTGAGGGTGCAACACAAATTCCAGGGGCCTTACTGTGGCGACTTAATGCAGTTCAATTCCAACTCAGTTCAGATTTTATCTGTCATTTTTAGTGGTGCCCCTCTTTTGCCCGAATTTCATATGCCATAGTGTAATGTTTGCCATAATGATCATTAGGTTAGGTTTGTTTCATAACAATCCTGAATAATTAACATATAAAGAGAGAAAAGAGTTATGGCAAATGATCATTATGGCAAACAATACATTTATGGTAAATGAAATTCGGGCAAACGATAGAGAACCCATTTTTAGTATCATTATGGATCTGACAGCGATTGAACCTAAACTGAATCGGGATTGCATCGCATTACGACATCATATTAAGGCCCCAGTTCCAATGACTGTTATACCTTTTGACTGAGTTGATTTTTTCACAGCTCAAGGGGGTCGCAGATTTAAGTATAAGGTATTAATTTCAACTTGATGCCTTTACGCATCTGTCAAAAAGGGTCTTGACAGATCGACTACAGAGTGATAGGCTTCAGTTTTTTTTTTCTTTTGTGTCACGATTTTACAATGTCTACGTCTCTTTAAATAACGTTAGCAATACATACAACGGTCATCCGGCCTAACTCCGCAGTCTATATACAACACATAATAATTATGCTAACAAATTAACGCAATATCGATATCGATTAAACTAAGAATTTACCAAAAATACACTCCACGAGTTTCTCGTAAAAAAAATAAGACCAATTAATTAGATACCTATAGCATAAGATCTTCTACCTAACTATTAAAATGCTACTGGCCACATTTCTTCAAAAATTGGAACGAAACTCACCGTGCGCTTTTGTTCCGAGACACTCCAAATTCAAAAATAGAGTAACTTTTTAAACTCTCCACGCGAACGGCCCACGGCGACTGTCTGAACTGCCAAAGCCGACTGGCAGTCAAATGTATCCCGGATATTTTTAACATACCCCCTCGTAAGTTCTGTAAATGACTCATCGTGGAACGATTAAAGTTTAAAGCTATATTTATCGCTGTCTGTCTGTAGTCTTATATCCGGTAGGAAATACGCTTCTACGGACTTATGTAGGAAGGACTTTAGTTTAAAAAAAAAACTGTTTCTTTGATCCGTTACGTGTCATTTCCAGTTTCAAAAATGTCACTTTTATTTTACCGAAAATCATTTAGCGAAAGTATAGTCCATTCAAATCCAAATTTACGCTTTTGTAAATAAAAAAGTTCACACAGAACTTTAATATAATAATTGTTATAAAATTGTCGTGATACATCAAGTATAATATTTCAACATTAAACTTCAGAGTAAAGAAGCAAAAAAATTATCCAGATTTTTTAATGATAAACTTATTTCTTAACATTACTAAGTCACGGCCAACTTAGTAAAGTTAATACTATTTTTTAAAAGTTCATTATTGCATGGGTATATGTATAAACTAAAAGCGCAAAAATATCGCCTATCGGTACTATTCACTAAGTAATATTAATCACCTAAAGCCCTCAGTTAATTATATAGTTCCCTCAAAGCCGGAACCGCAGCAATTTATATGAATTTAGTACATAGCAAGTAACTTAAAAGCTTTACCGTGAATACATTGGTACAGAAATAGTTTTGTAACATTCGATCCACGGATGGCTGGCTATAAATAAGAAAAGGATAAATAGTTCTATTACTATACATGCCGTGTAGGATTAGCATGTCGACAGTTGAGTCGGGACAATTTCGGACATTTGAAAATAGTTTGGACATTTTAGTTGCAGTTTAAATGAAAAAAGCGACGGGTAGCACTTCGGGAGTGCCGGCAGAAGTGAAAACAGCAGCTTAGATTAGATTTTAATGCTGTAACCTCCATGACGCTCAAGACGCGTACCGTACTGGCCGCTTACAAAAAAAACGTACGTATTATCTATATTGACAGACATCTAACGAGTGCTGATGCCCTAGTACTTTTGCACCACGACTCAACAGAAAAACACTTCAAAAATCGAACGCGATTCATTCGTATTACAAAATAAGCTATTAGAGGATCTGATATCCTGTTAGGTAATTAATCTCTCCCTCCGTCTTACGCCTGACGCGATTTTATCATTTTTTATCCATCCCAAAAAGTGCTCCAACGCCGCTAAAGAAGTTTACAGTTCAAAAATCTTTGTAGAGGTATTCAGTCAAACAAACCCCTCCCTTCTGAAATATCCCAGAACCATTCTAAACACCTTAACAATATATACTTCAAGAGTTATTCATTTTAAGTATGAACCCAAGCCACAAGACAAACAATTCGAAATCAATGTTATTAAAACAACGTTGTAGGTGGCGCCACCGTCTCACGGTGAGCAAATAAGCTACACTTAAACAAATTATCAAAACCTATCCACAAACGTATCATTACAGGCTAATTTATTCGTGCAAGGCCCTATTTTCATTGCAACGATCAACCAAAAAGAAACCTTAAACATTATAAGGCAAGGTTAACTTTGGTACAAGTTGAAAATTAAAACAAGGATCTTGTTATACAGTGGTATTTAATAAGCTTTTTCGTGGAAACCGGCTATGGTACAATATGGGTTGTTCTGGGCCCCAATTTTCTTGGTTAAAACTAAACAATCATCTTGTTAAGGTAAGTAGTAATGAGAGTTGCGTGCGCGCATCAGAGCCACATTTAGGGGGCTCCTGGGAAGAGGAAGTAAAAGTTTTGAAGTTTTTTAAGGGATCTCTTATTCTGTTATGATTTTGTTTACTACGTTTAGATGAATTAGTTTAGTTTCTTTGCCTTTCTATTTTGTGAGATAGGAGAGGGATGCATAAATTAAATAATTTCTAAGGTCAATTGACACCAACTGACCTAGTCCCAAATTAAGCAAAGCTTGTAATGGGTGCTAGACAACAAAATAAATACCTACCTAAATAAGTACACTTATTTAAAATAAAATTCATGCTAAAAAAAATTTTAAAAATCCAAGACAAAACCAAACATTCGCATTTTTTTTACATAATCTACCCCGACCGGGGATCGAACCCGGGATCTCAAGCTTCATAGTCAAGTTCTATAACCACTAGGCTCTCCGGTCAATATTCCTTGATGGTAAGTGAAAAAGTACGTACATTCGTTACTTCTTTATGGCGTCCAAGACCAGTCTTTAAGGCTCTCTTTTAGTAAGATCTATGTTCAGCAGTACATGTATCTTAGCTGATATGACGATGATGATGATGTATAAAAAAGTGGACATTAAGTAAATGTTAGAGAACCGATCGTATACGTGCCGGCACGTAAGTCTAGCGATGACGAGTCACGTGGAGGGGATCTGCGCACCCACGGATACCGTATTTTATACTTCTGCGCATACAAGGTCATCGCTAGACTTACGTGCCGGCACTTATACTAGATTCTCAAGGTTTTAGGTTAGGATAAAAACAATAACATAGCGCTATAAATGTATATGTTTATCGAAGTTTAAACAGATAACTGGTATGTCTGTGTCCAAGGTTTTTTTTTTAATTTTTTAACCTCAATCCTTCTGGGAACGGATGTAGAAGGCATCCGTTTAATCAAAGCCTCCCATTTATAATAAAAATCAACCGTAAAACTTGAGCAATAAGGTAGATAATTACTTGATAAGTTTCGTGGTCCATCGCCTGACCGTAACACCTGTCGTTAGTGTCAAATTATTTTTAACTTTAACCGTAAGACGTTATAGTTGAAGATCGAGTGGCTTGTTTTGGGTAAGGTGATAGTAAAGAGAACGGGTTTTAATAAAGTGTTCGAATTTTGAAATTAAATCTTCTTTTTAGGGTTCCGGACCCTAACGGTAAAAACGAGACGGTATTACTAAGACTCCACTGTCTGTCTGTCTGTCACCAGGCTGTAGGTATCTCATTAATCGTGATAGCTAGACAATTTGAAATTTTCACAAATGACGTATGTCTATCGTGTTTGTCTGTTTACATAAATAACCATTATAAAATCACCTCGCACTGCTTACATTTTGCTTAAAAAACTGGGCTCTGCTAACACTGGATTTTATATCCACTTGCCGAATTTGTAAGGAATCCTCGATGCGCGAGTCCGACTCGCACTTGGCCGGTTTTATATTTTATGTGTGGCCAGGTTTCTCTCAGAAAAGGATATAGATTGATCTTAAATTTAGACGAGTGCAGTTAAAGAATTTAATTAAGAAAACATAGATTTAATGGTCAATAAAAATATTTTATGTTAGAATAAAAATATTGTGTGAGTACTGGTTTTTTATGTTTTTAATTATAATGAGGCTGCACCGGCCTACTGTCATTTTTAAGCCTTTTGGTCCTATTTATTATTATATTTCATCATACAAAACATAAATCGGGAATCGAACCCAGAACATCCTGACCTTTATTCCGGTTCTCTAACAACAAACAACAGGCATTGACAGCCAGTCAGTCACGTTATTTATATCAGAATCCGAAACAAGTTTAATTATGTAACTAGAGTAACAATTGACGACACGTAGATATTAAAGTGACATTAAAACAATTTTATTATGCGGCTGCCAAACTATTGCACTGTACTATTTGCTAGGTAAAAAAAGTTTACCATACGCAATAATTATAATGTTATTGTGCTTTCTAATTCTAAAAAAAAATCTAAGTAATAGTAGCCTACGTGTTATTTCAGGACTATAATTATTCTATCTCTGTGCCAAATATAATCCAGATGTATCCAGCAGTTCTAGCGTGAAAGAGTAACAAACTTACGCACAAACTTTCGCGTTTATTATACCTATAAGTTTATTTACTTAGCTAAAATGAAATTTCTTAGTACCTAACCTATTAAATACTTAAGTGTGTATCGAAATATCAACATGTATTAAATACTCTTATAAGAACGTAAACATTCAGATAGGTAGTCTGCTATAACCAACTCGCTCTACACGCTATGTGCATCTCATTCTGCGACGGTTGATATATGCTTGTTTGGGTGGCGGGCCAAGTTATAAGCTTAAATATCTATATTAAAAAATGTAGTCTATATTTATTAAAGCCAGTTTTGTTTTTGTAACATTTAATTTCATTACTTTAAGCAAGTGAAAGCATTAAAAAAGCCGCGTTTTAAAACCGACGTCTCCCAGACGGTACAACGATGTAAATTGCTACGTAACGTCCAGGTCGTCAATTAAGGGTGCGACCACACCGCCGCGTATACGCAGTGACGTGTCGTATGCGTCACGTTTTCTCACCGTTTCTTCATACATTTTGTTGCGATTCCGTAACGTCCCCGTTTTTTAAGCGGCGGAGTGGTCGCACCCTAAATGCTAAAGGTACTATAATTAGTTACCTAAGTGACATTAGGTGGATAGGTAACTACGTAAGTACTGTTTTTCTTTTTTTTAAACAATTTTTTTTATTTTTATTTTTTTTCTGTTGTTTTTTTTTTTACTGTTTTTTTAACTGAATTAAAAGACAAGTATTCTATTTATACCTATTATTAGTAGTTTAGTTACAATAAGTACATTATCATCATCATTATCTCCAGCCTATATACGTCCCACTGCTGGGCACAGGCCTCCTAATGCCTAATAAGAGGTATCTGATTCAAAATTTAGTCCTGCCCTTGACGCAGTCCACTCTGAAATTCGATCAATGAATCCTGAAAAACATTTAGGTAAAGAAAGAAAGAAAGAAAGAAGACATTTTTATTTTCTTTTGAAAGACACAGAAGGTACAACGCTATTTAGTCAAACTAACCCACATCCTGAAATATTCCGAAACAATTTTAAGAGACCCTGGATATATTTGAAAATGTGTTTTTTTTATGGTATAGGGAGCAAACGAGCAGACGGATCGCCTGATGGTAAACGATTACCGTCGCCCATGGACACCTGCGACACCAGAAGAGACACAAGTGCGTTGCCGGCCTTTTAGGTAGGAGTAGGCTCTTTTTTTTAAAGTTTGAAGGTCATATCGGTCCGGGAACACCGCAGCAGGAACCTCATTCCAGAGCTTTGCTGTGCGAGGCAGGAAATTTCTGGAAAAACGCACAGTAGAAGACAGCCAACCATCCAGATACGGATGTTTATTTATGTATGTAGAACTCTTTGTTGTAGGTACATAAAACACTTAAATTTATCACACATTCATATTAGTTTATCGTTACATTCGTGGGCCTTTATAACTTTTAACTATGGAGTTGAATGCGTCCTTCGTTGGATTTTAAAACGCCGCCGCTCCCGCCCCCGCTGCCTCCTGTCTCCGAACACCCCAAATCTCTTTCGGGTAATCGAGCTAGCACAGCTGATTTATTTCCATTAGTTCCACTCCACGTCCGTCCATGCGTTGCGATGTTTACTTTATTTTGATAGAACACCGATACCCTATTGATAGTATCGATACTTTAGGGTATCGAAAAAAATATCGATATCGATGTCAAGATGTTTTACAGTTTTGTTTTTATATTTCAAATAGTAAATTGAAGATGTTTGTTTGGTTTTTGGTTACATAGTTATTGCTATTCTAAAGTTGCCAGAGCAAAAAATTGGCAATTTGCAACTGCTGTATTTTGTACGAAGTAGAGATGTTTCATAGTTCACAAACGGATTTACAAACAGATAGCGTGTTCGTTTTGTTGCTGCTGCGGCGAGCGTTCCAGGAGATCAGGGGCCTTACCATGACGTCTTAATGCGATTCAGTTTAGGTTCGCTCGCTGTCAGATTCATACTAAAAGTGACAGCTAAAACTTGAACTGAGTCGGAATTGGGACGTCATGGTAAGGCCCCAGGAATCATACAAAAAATTCCTGTTAAAACAATAGCGTTATCAATGATAATAATATCACTATTTACATAATTCATTAAAAAAATATTTGATCATGACACACGGATAGGTTACGAAGTTACTAATAACGCTTCTGAGAATTAATTGCATTACATATTCATGCTAGTAAAATGTATCACGCTAGCAATATAGCGTAATTCCTGCTAATATTATAAATGCGAAAGTAGCTCTGTAATGTAATGTCTGTCTGCCTCTATTACTTTTAAAAAAAAAATTCTTTTTCTTTTTTTCCCTTTTTTTGTGCATATTATTATATTTAATATATTTTTTTAAGATTTGTGTTTGTTTCTTTATATTTGCACAATAAAACATTTACTTACTTTTTCGCGCTTAAACCACTAGGTAGGTACTGATTTTGCTTGAATTTGGTATAAAGCTTACTTACTTTTTCGCGCTTAAACCACTAGGTACTGATTTTGCTTGAATTTGGTATAACGTTTCAGTGCCGAGGCAGGACATAAGATAGCATAGTGCTATGCTCATACGTTGTTAATATTTTTACGTGACAAGTTTGAGTTCAAAATATAATATTTGTGTAAGGTTTAATTTTTGAAGTGGGTGGATGGGTAAAAAATGTTAAACTCGCGTCAGGCGTAAGACGGAGGGAGGGTTTAAGTACCAGGATATCAGATCCTCTAAGAGCTTATTTTGAAATACGAATGAAATGCGTTCGATTTTTGAAGTGTTTTTATGTTGAGTCGTGGAGCAAAATTACTAGGGCATTAGCACATTGTTAGAGGTCTGTCAATATAGATAATACGTACGTTTTTTTTGTAAGCGGCCAGTACGGTACGCGTCTTTCGTTCGATATCGATAGTATCTAAATATCGATACGTTTAAGCTCTAGCAGTCCTAGTGAGTGATTCAATCCGAGGATCAGGAAATTTGATTACATAGGGGCAATTTGTATATTCACCATTTTAAGACCGGCTGGCTGTGACCGATGGATTTTGTTAAGACACGGCGTGTTAGTCTGTTTGTTCAGCGTTAGAGCGGAAACAGGCTACGGTTGCGTGTAAATTGAATTGACAAAGGGTTTGATTGAAAAGCGAAAATCTTAGATATCGTGTTATAGGCGATGCGGCTAGCAACCTATCACTATTTTGATCCTTTCCACCAATACCGGTAAAATCACGTTAAAAACTTTGCCTTTAAGTCTTGTTACCCTAGGCGCTGTCTACCCCGTAAAGGAGGTTAGGTTGAGTAATTAAAATGTAGGTAAGAAATTTTATGTAGGCAAACAATAGACAGCTGCGCAATCTTTTCTTCTTCTTCAGCCTAAATTAACTCATTGTTGGGCGTAGGCCTCCTCATCACCACGCCATCCGGTTCGGTCCCGGGCTACGCAATATTCCGGGAAATTACAGAGTCCTGTGGGAACGAGGAACTCTCACACACACACACATTTTGAACTTGATATTCTTTTTAGGCGTGATGTAGTCGCAGTCATAAAAAGCAACAAAAAACCTCGCTAAATAATGTTACAATAATTATTTTAGTTGCTATCTTTGTCCGTTTAGGTGACCACCATAGTAGAACAAGTATGGAGGTAACTCTACACCTATTAGTGCACTAATTGGCCGCGGTTAATGACCTTTCTCAGTTAAGCTGAGTACTCATCTGTGAGCTGTAACAGTCACAGTACCTAGTGTGGAAGTGGCTTTCCGCTCGCAGCAGGGGGCTACTCGGATATTCGATTTTCGAAGTTGTTATCACACCGTCCCTCTCACTCTCAAATTAAAAACTATTAGTGAGAACGGAACGGCACGAAGCGAACTTCGAAAATAGTATTTCGGAGTATAAGGCCAGGTTTGCGAGCCAATTACCAAACACCGGATATATGGGTGCAAATGTATACTGACGTTTCACCCCCTTATTCATAAACGCTCTGTAGGCTTCTGCTAACTTAGCAATCGTTTGTCCTTATCCTGTCACTTTGACATTTACCTTTCACAGATAAGGAAAAACGATTACTAAGTTAACAGAAGCCTATAGAGCGTTTATGAATAAGGGTGTAATGTGCAAGGACACATTAAACTAATTTTTCAATACAGTTGCTCAAAAAGTGCCCTTTTTTTGGCTGTTTTGCGTGCGAAAAGTTCGTTTTTGCGCACTAGTGCGATTTACTTTTCCACTTTTTTTTAATTTGTACTTGTTCCAATTCACGACTACTTACCGAAGAGTTATTATAATGCTAGTCTGTACCAAGATGTAATAAAAATAAAAACCTATTATTGATGTAAAAAATATCAAAATATAGAGATTTTATATTTTATTAGGTACTTGCCTCTTCATCATTATTATTATAAAATGTTGAATTCCTAAAAACAGTTCTTGTTAAGGTGTCTGAATGGAACGGAATTTTAGCTGCCGAAACGCCTGTCAAAGTGGAGGCGTTTTTCCAACTGCAACCATGGTTTTTAAGGTTCTAAAGGCAACAGTAGTTTTTGTGTTTACACAATTTAAATAAACAAATGTCGGAGATTAACTGAAGCAGAGATAATTTTATTGTATTAGGTAACACTACAATTAATACTATCTGTTAAATGCGTTGTAGCTTAAATGCCATCTGTCGGACAAATTCCAAACTGTTCTTGAGTAAACGCGGGCGATACGCCTGGGTAGAGTCGGTAAAGCAGACTGTCATGGCGGCGCTCGGTGGTTAAAGCAGTCGAGGTAAGAGACTGGGAGTCTCCCCGTAGAACTGGAGTGGCTGAGCGGCGGGAAAGAGATTTTTGAGGTTAAATGAGTTTTATTTTGTTTACTTGAAATGAAAGGCACGAATGACGAGATTTGTAGACTGAACCTACTGGTTTGCTCAATTAACAGCATTTTGTTAAAGTTAAGCTTAGTGTTAGTGACATTTGTTGACAAAGTGTTGTGAATTATTTATTTATTCTGTTGTATTTTTTTTTCGCAACTGTATTGAAAATCGTCGTTCGATACACGCGCGGAAATGTCATTCTTCACTCGTCTCGAGTCTTGCCTACTCGCCTTTCGGCTCGTTGCAAGATATCTCGAGACTCGTGAAGTAATGACATACTTTCCGCACTAGCATCGAAATGTACTATTATACCAGTCGATATCGATAAAAATGACATTAAAACCTTTGTGTAATTTCAAGAACTTGAGTTAAGAAGATAACGACATACACAAAAATTACATTAATCCCATACGCCCACAATCATGCTTAACATGGCCTTTAGGTCTTACCCTTAGGGCTCTACCTACCCCGTAACGGATAAAGATGTGATTTATTTACATATGTATGTTAAAGACAAACAAATGACTGTCATATCGCATGCCACAGCGAAGAAAACAAACGTTGATTGCTTCGACGCGGGTGATGAGTTATATTACTGTATTGACCGCGATTAGCATATATATGTAGACATTCCGGTGGCTAGTCACCCGCTGGGCTTGATTCAAAACATATCAATCTGAGTGAATGTCTGAATGATTGAATGTTAGTGGCTCTGGTGGCCTAGCTGTATTCCTAAATACAGGCAACAGAGGAACTCTCTCTCTCTCTCTCCAGCCTATATACGTCCCACTGCTGGGCACAGGCCTCCTCACAGAATGAGAGGGCTTGGGCTATAGTTCCCACGCGGGCCCAGTGCGGATTGGGAACTTCACACACACCATTGAATTGCTTCGCAGTTGTGTGCAGGTTTCCTCGCGATGTTTTCCTTCACCGAAAAGCTCGTGGTAAATTTCAAATGAAATATCGCACATAAATTCCGAAAAACAGAGGTGCGAGCCCGGGATTCGAGCCCGCGACCCTCTGCTTGAGAGGCCACAGGTCAAACCACTAGGCTACCATGGCTTTAGAGGAACTAGAAGCACTGTATTCCGTTAACATTCATTTAAGACAGCTACGCCCTGTACAAAATATAGGTATAATGTTTTCACGCAGCACACCTTCTATACTTTCACGTACCTAACTCACTAACGTAATATCACACAAACTTAACTATCATCAACACTATTTAAGGCTACGCCTACAATATCTACTGTGAGTACAACATTCTAACCAACGGCATACTTAGCAGAAAACAAACAAAAAAACCATAAACTATAAGTGGCGGCACGTAAGTCTAATCTGACCTTGTATGCGCAGAAGTATAAAATACGGTATCCGTGGGTGCGCAGATCCCCTCCACGTGAATCGTCATCGTTAGACTTACGTGCCGGCACGTATACCCACTTTTTTTTCTAAACATAACATCGAACTCTTTACCTTTAAACATAATGATTTTTTAAATTAAATAGACTTTTAAATATAATTTTATACGTACATTTCTAGCAAAAAATTATAATTTATTACAATCCGTCTGTCTTGCAGAATATTGCAAATGACACAGGGTGTTAAAAAAAAAGTAGAACGTAATTCAGAAAAAGGTTCCCAGCGTTAAGATAAGACGTTTTGACTTAATAGCTTTGCGGTGGGGAGAAAAAATAGATCTATAATCTACAACGCGAGGAATAGGGCTGGCTCAGCAGTTTTTTTAAAGCTGTCTTTAATTCTAGGTTTCATTTTTTTTATTGTGTAGATAAACAGTTGATGTATGTTGTTGATGTTAAGTGGATTCAAATTATTCATGAATAGTTGAAGTAATTCAGAGCGGTTGCGATATTTGTACAAAATGAGGATAAAAACAAGAATTAATATCATCCAGATATTTAAATACTTTCATGATACGATTATAATATACATTGTAGTGATATGCATGTCAATTATATTTTGTTAAAGCTTACCCTTAGGATCTTATTACTCAACTAAATTCAAGCTGAAACTTTAGAAAATCATGCAAATTATCTAGTAAATTTTAATTCGGTTATTAGGCCCATTTTTTTTAGCGTGGATTTATTTTTAACACTTCTTTTTATATATTTTTTACATAAAAAAGGCTTACGTTTGACTTCAATCTCGCTTGATGGAAGGCGAAGATGAGGCCCAAGATGGTACACTTTTTTATATATATAAAAGGCGGTAAACGCGCAGACAGTTTGCCTAGAAGGTGTCTGTATATCTGTGTATAGGTGTCTATATTTTTATAAGTCAGCAACTTACGTGACAACCCTAACCGTCCCATCAAGATGTGGCTCTCCAGAGGACCGGTGCTATTAAAACGAGACGAGAAAGATGAAACAGCTATATTTTACTATAGCAATCTCGCGATAGGCGTTCCTAGCATATAAGCAACTTTTGGCAACCAATGGCGATTGATAAGGACGTTTATTTACAACCGAATGAAAAAAAACTGTCAAGTTAGTTGTTTATGTTCTCAAACTTAAACTTATAGTAAAGTTAACATCGTGTATTTAGACACAGTTTTTGTGAAAAACTTTTTGTATAGACACAATAATAATATGTCCTACGTCTAGGAAACAAAACAAAAACATCCTGTAAAATTCAAATTGAGCAAAATATGTTTGGCTTAATGTTTTTTTCTGACAATACTCACAATCTTTGAGACACGAAGATGCTACAATATTTTCTTGACTCTACATTTTTTTTACATTTATTTATTTATTATTAGTTTATTATTTATTTATTTATTTATTCTGTCAAGGGAATCAAAACCTACAGGGTACTTCCCATGAACGCAGAATCTTGAAATTTGGTATGAAGGTAGGTCTTATAGCACAGATTAAGGAATAATTGCGAAAACCGTAAATATGTCAGACATACATATGTCTGTAATATCAGTGACCAATATAAAGTGACCCCACACTGCGTACATTTTGCTTTGGAGCAGGGCTCTGCTTACACTGGTTTATAGATATTTATAGATATTGATACGGAACCTTCGGTGCGCGAGTCCGACTCGCACTTGGCCGGTTTTTTTTTCTATCCTAGTCACTATAATCTTCTTTTACTCCAGCACGTATCCTTATTCTATCTTTCTGTGTTACATCTTCCACACTTCATAAAGCTCTCATTTCTATACTTCCTCCAATCTTTAATCCTTTATTGTATTAATATTGAATATGGTACAGATCAATATTATGGCCATAAAACCTGCGCGGGCGCACAGTAGTAACTATAGAAAGTATCGGCCATTTTGTATCCCCACGTACTTATTCAAAGCAACCGGTCAGATTTCCGCCCGATCACCTGTCGCTACTCCTTTATTTTTACCGTATAAGTATAGTTATTTATACTATATTATGGGTGGCTGAGATTCTGTGGGAATTTAGTGCTGTTAACATTTTTTTAAAGATTTTCAAGGCTTTGGTAAACAATGAAATCGCTTTTGCTTTAGCTTACCTTCGTACTCGCAGTAGGTTTAAAAAAAAATAAGTACCTACCTATGTTTTGTAGTTCGATTGGTTTTAGTATAGCTTTTGTTTTTTTATATTGATACCTACTGCACTTTTCATTTATTTATTAGTAGGTACACAAGTTCATAATAATGATTTAATGATTATTTAAATAAATCGGTATTTATGTCTAAGTTGATACTATAAACTTTTATTTATGCCAAAAGATGGTTGAAGTGAAGTGTTGACGTCCATTTTCACATTGGATTAAATAAATAAATAAAAAAAAAACTTATGAGTATTAATTTTCACTTGCAACACGTTAGAAAGGTACTTATTAGAAAAAACAAGTCTATAAAATTGCGTTAGAATCGCTTTAAGTCAAAGTGAATACCTATTATTAAATTAAATTAAAATTTAAATATTATTTATTTTTGTCGCAAAATTGCGTTAAGTACATCATTTTAGAAAAAAACTAATACTTATAAAACTGCTGCACCGATTTTTACCAATATAGCTAATACCCACCGCGAAGGAACTGGCTTTCAAATGAAAAAATACCGCATCGTAATCGGTAAATCCGTTTGAGAGCTACAGACAGACACACAGAGACATCGGCGTCAAACTGATATCACTTCTCTTTTTGCTTAAGGGGTTGAAAATAGCGTTTGCCGCACATAACTCAACAAACGCAGTCTCACGGATGAATTTTAATCCCATAAATTTTCATACAACAGGACCATTGAATCCAACGCTCAGCAGGCAGTGCGTAAAAGAAAAAAATCGTTATAATAGTACTTTATTGTCCATAAAAATGCATACCGCGAACTAAAATGTCTCCCGAGAAAAAGTGGACATTGAAAACCAGTCGCAGACCAGAGTACATTACGCGTGGCTCCGCATACACCATTGGAAACATCGCAAACGCCAACAAAGACACAAACAAGACTATAACATAAACACAAAGCCGTAAAGTTGTCTATAGAAGTGTTATAAAACTTGACGTTCGCGTGGCTGTCTCGAAATGGCGCGGCGGTGAAATGTCGTAACTAACGTTAATGTCGTAAGTCGACTTAGAGCATTATTCGGCGTATTACTAGAGTTGTCTTTTGGTTGTACATTTTTTGCATACTAAATGATTGCTTGCAGTGTTTCATTTATTTTCAAGTCGTCAGTTCGTTGGTTACCTGTTTTGCTTGGGTGCGATAAACTCGAGATGGCGACTACTGTTTTTAAAATGGCCGCGTTTATTAGTGGCCTACGCAAATTACTGTTGGAAATAGTTTACGATACGCTTCGTTGTTAAATTAAGCGTAGTTCGTGTAAAGGTTTTGAGTAAACATACGCAGTAAATGTGAAGTTACGGCACTTTTTATTGAAACTAAATTATTTTTAATGCAGTTTTTTATATTACAAGGAAAACGAGGTCTGTTAATGATAATAATCACCGCTGCCCATATGCTTTGCCGATGCGGGACTAATCTAGAAAGCTAAGATGAACTACTTTTATGCTAATAATTGCCCCGGCTGTTTTCTTTCCCGAATAGAACACAAACGGTAAGCATGATATTGATACAACCTCTTTGTTGACAGTACTTGATTATAAATAGCATTGCAACCAGATCACCAACACCAAATTTTGAGCCAATCGGATCACTGGAAGTGTGTAAAAATCGAGATGCAAGGTTTAATTCCGTTGTTGGTTAGCTAGTTCTATTTAGGGGTTCATAACAGTAGGTACTTCAAAAACTTCATTTGCAGTTACAAAAAATAATGAAACTTGTTTAATAATACCCGCAGTCGACCCGGCCTACCATTCGCCGACTTTTATATGCAAAACTTATTCTAACAGTAACAAGCTACCTTATTCTGCGACCCTAAAAACACTATTCCCACAAATGACCACGCAAACGTCCACTTTGAATAAGTTTTTGCAGAGGCTGGCGGGCAAATTTAACTTCACACTTAGGGTCGAGTTACGTCATTTTTGCTTAAAATTATCAAAGAGAAAACCTCGGAAGTAATTCGTGGGCTTGATATACACTGCAAGTGAAAGGTGGTTAATTATTTTTAGGGATGCTATTAAAGAGGTATTTTAGAAGCTGATGTAAAAGGGTAGAAGCGCTTTTGATGTATTTTGAATCGAGCTCTATTTGTGAACTAAGGTTTAAATAAACATTAAAAGCGAAGTGAAATGAGGCAAAGTCTTTTTAAACGCTGGCTATGTAGTGTTCATACAGTTACAATGTTAATACGATCAACAAAAATTAAAGTAAATAAATTCTCCTAACTTGACAATGTACAAATTATTTATGATGTAATTTTTATTGAATGAAAAAATAGTCTAATCTAATATAAGGTACGCGCAAGGTGAGGCGTAGTTTTAACCAGGCAGCAGTAAGCAGGGACCAAGTACTACCCATGCATACCGCCAGTCACACTATACGGCACACCTCTGAACATTGTAACGGAGTTTAAATACTTGGGCCACTGGGTCAATGAAAGGCTTACTGACGATAGGGATATCGAGAGGGAACGTAGGGCGCTGTCAGTCCGGAGTAACATGTTGATTCGCAGATTTGCTAGGTGTACTAACAACGTAAAGATTATACCCTTTTTAAGGCGTTTTGTCAATCATTCTACACCTGCAGTCTGTGGATCAACTACACTCAAAAAGCTTACAGCGCCTTACGAGTCCAGTATAATAATGGGTTTAGGATGCTGTTGGGGCTGCCGCGTCGATGCAGTGCATCGGGGATGTTTTGCGAAACCCATACAGATGGCTTTCATGCCATAATGCGCAAACGAGTGGCTTCCCTGGTGAGGCGCCTGCGCGGCGGCACAAACAGCCTCCTACGGACAGTAGCGGAGCGACTGGACGGACCTTTCCAGCTCCACTGGGATATATTGCACAGGCACGCTCTGCGTTTGACATGATTCAATCATTTTATTATTTATTATTATATTATTATGATTTACTAACACAGTTTTAAGTCCAATTGTTACTAACAAATTATGGATTTTTCTTGTAAATCTGAAATAAATTATTATTATTATTATTATTATTATTTAACGAGTCTCACTTTGCTATTGCCAGAATATGGTATTTATTTTTTGTCTCAACTGAAAGGGAGTCTCTTTCGCGCTTCTCGTTCTCTCTGTCAACGAAAGCAAGTTTTTCACAAGAGACGTTTTTAAATTTCTAAACGACACTGATAACTAGAACACACAGAAAAAGCCAAAAGTAAAGCTATGGCCGGGAATCAATACCGGATCATCATAATTCCTTAATTCGTGCTAATGTCCTTACACCACCCATAACAGAAGAGTAAGCCTTCGAGTTATTCTATCTGTACCAGCTATGACTTTTTTACGAAGCGAAATATTGTCACCAACCTGTTTGAATGACGTGTCTGTACGACACCATTACAGACTCAAAAAAGAGAGGTTTTTGCTCAAAAGTGAGATTCAAGAGAGGCGCGTGTCGGCAAACGTAGAATGGGGCGTCCTACTGCTGATAGTAGAACTGCTGCTAGTGTTGGCGCTTTTGTAGTACTACTGCTGGTAGTACCTAGTAGTTGCTGAAGATTTGAGTTTAGTGGCGTGCCATGGGTTAGGGAGTAGACAGCTTATACTCGTAAATTATAGTGCGTCACTATACCGCTGCCTATTGAGTTGATTCCCCACTGCGCGCAACTGACCATGGGAAAACCAGACCAGTGGACTGATCCAGGCTGATGATGATGAAAGAAAACAAACGACACCAAAATAAACTTACGTTAAACAAGAAGGGATTCCGCCATTTCCTCCCATCTAAATCCTAATAAAAATTGACTTAAACGAGGGAACAATTTAAATGGGCTTTTCATAGATTAGCCGCAGAATCCTGAACAAACAGACGGTGGCGGTGAATTGTGACAATGCTATTAAAAAGATTACTTTCTAAAACGACACGCCGTCGAGCCGGAGTCTATTGTAAAATGTTTATTTTGTTACAAACTCAGGGTAAAAAATAACAGATGTGAAAATGGCCGAGTAAAGTACGCCAGGGCAACGTTATCATACACTGCTGCAAAATTAACGCGTCGATATACAATTTAGTATAAAATTTATAAAGATACATAAAATTAGAACACACAGAAAAAATCGAAAAGTATAGCTATCGAACCCGGATTCTCATCATTCCGTGACGCGTGCTTTTACCCCTACAACACACGTAGCATGGGTGCCTTCGAATCTCTATCTGTACCAGCTGTCACGTGACTTTTTACTAAGCGATTTTTTGTCGCAAGCGCCATCTGTTTAAATGATGTGTCTGTACGACACAGTTACAAACTCCCGTGGAACATCTAATTGTGTAATTGTGTTTATTTGTGGGATTTCATTTCTAACGAGTAAAACCGTAAAAACCAATATAGAAAATAAAATTCTTAATTCATTTTATAGTAATTTAGAATGGAAAGCTACCCGTCAGTTTTGCTCATCTGTAGGTACGGATGACCACAAGGCATTTGAACTCTTGAGCTTAGCATTGGTCGAGGATGGTTTACAGAATAAACTCCTGGATCAACTTTACAAAAACCTTCGACAGTCGCAAGCCACGGAATAAATGAATTATTACAAGTCCTAAATCGAGAGTTGAAACTTAATAATTGAATTAAATCGAATCTCTTATCAAACCACCAGATTTATATCCGAAGCTCTTCGACCGAAAACCGTAATAAAAAAAAGATACCAGTCCAGATAGTTTTAGGGAAAAACTTTGACATTTATTGGCCGTATACGTGAGTTACGATTCCACTGGCCATTTTGGGAGAAGTACAAGAAAAAATGATAAAAATTATTTACGACCGATACCAGGGGATTCTTATCGTAAGTGCCCAGGTTATGCCGAACAATAAAGATCAATATTGCGTGTCAAGGTTTGTTGTTGCAGATAGGTCTTTCTAGTTCAAGAGCTGACACATGTTTTAGTACACAAATTTAATACTTAATAACATCTTAATACACACAGATCTGACTTAAGAGTGGGTCATCCGATATTTGAATATTTTAGGGAATACATGCGTGCTTTAGTCATGATTGACGTATTTTTATTACCTTTCAATTTACTGTACGAGGAACAGTGTGTCAACCGGGTATTTCTAATGTGATATTTTAACAAAAAATGTAAAAGTCTCTTTAAGGATGTTAATAGAATAGTTGTAGTCAATAAAAAAAAATATTAAAAGCCAGCTCATTTTGGTGGGACATAACGAGCCGGAAGATCGAGAATATTAGCATAAGTAAGACATCTGTCTGTGATTGGCTTTTAATATCTCATGGGGCTCCACCACTATCAGTTTTAAGTGTCAAAAAGTCACCCCCATCGGCCCCTCCTCCCTTTCCTTTCAAACGTCATTTTTTGACACTTGAAACTTGAAGTAGTATCTTAGCACGGTTAGAAAGTGCTCTAATCTTTTTTTTTTAAAAAAAACGTCTGCCAGCTCTCGGTGTTCGTGTAGGCTTAAGGTGAGTGGCCAAAATGCCGTAAGTGGTTATATTGCAAAAGTTTTTAACGCTTCCTCGTCGCCCACGGTCCATTGTGTTATAAGTCACGTTTAAATGCAATAAGGTCGAAATGTTGGATTAAAAATATGACAGTTACAAATCAGAACAGACTTTTATAGGGCACAAGACAGTAAAAAGCTGAAAACATTTTTATAGCCGTGTCGTGCCTGCTTTGATTTTAGAATGGTTTTAACTCACGCCTTGGTTTATTTTTGTTAAAAACTTTTTTTAAACTACCTATTACTTGAAGTATGTTTGGGATACGTATACTTCGTTTTTTAGCACTAGAAAATAGGTAAACAATCGTGGCATGCCTTTTTGTAGAAAAACGGTTTGATAAATAGATAACAGCAAGTTACAATATAAAATCCTTGGAATATTATGATTTGTTTTAATGAACACAAAATATTTACCTTGCTACTCCGCTACTTAATTTACTTGATTTGTTTTGTTATGGGTCTATATTATCCAGTAGTTACTGATATTTAAAAAGTGTTTTGATAAAATTAAATATTGCAAGTTGTGTCAATTTTTGTCGAATAAATATTGACAAATAAACGATTCTATTCTATTCTATTCAAAACTAATGTATCCATAATTCAGAAGCAAAGCTTTGTTTGCATAAACAAATCGATTGTCCTGCTAACCGATTCGTGAATAAAAAAGAATCGATTAAGGGGCAATCGCGCAAAAATATTCCCGCAAAGTTATTCCTTTCACATAAATTGGGCAGTTAGAGTTTCAATATTTCCGAATTCACGGAAAATCAACTCTTCGCGGAGCGGTGTAAAGTGTTCAAACTCCTACTCATTTGTAATGCCATAAATTTGTTTGGAACGCCCCGATTAAATGGGTGGAATAAAAAATTCAAGAAAATTTATAATTGCCGGAATTTTGAGGGGTGATTGCGGTTTGCGTATCTTAATCAAGTCAAGAGCGTTTGACGAATACTTGTAAGGACAGTTTTTTGTAGTTGAGCAATTCTCAAAAAAAAAATGGCATCTCCCTCAATTTTTGAAGTGAAAACCAACTTCTTTAGCGGTGTTGGGCACTTTTTTGACGTCAGACGTAAGACGGAGGGAGAGTGAGCATGAAGCTAGAGTCGCGTTCGATTTTTGAAGTGTACGTTAATTTCGTCGCTTTAACGTATGTGCGTTTGGCCTAGTGGTATAAGGTGTGGAATAACAGTGCGTTCTCTTAAGTGACCGCGGTTCGAATCTCGTGTCGAATGTTCTGGCGCGAGTTTAACATTTTTTACCTATCCCAAAAAGTGCTCAACGCCGCTAAAGAAGTTTTCCCTCCAAAAACATTTTACGCTAGTTTTGTTTTTTGCGAGTCCGTCTAAATAAAAACAATATTACCATAGTTTAATCATGGCCATAATTTAATCACGCCTCCATCATTACGAAATGAAGACAAAATTAAAGTTTTACGGAACAAATCATTGTAATTCAATTTTTATTATTTTATACTGCGGTTTAGAAAGTTAGAACAGTTATTAGACGAATCGTCTTAACTACCCACGTGAGACTTGAACAACACAAAACAGAATAAAACCTTGATAGTTTTCCAACTACTTCAAACAAATTTTACAATTCTCAAAAGCTTTTGTTGAATACCTACAGGCGATTTACCATGACGTCTTTATGCGATTCAGTTTAGGTTGGCTCGCTGTCAAATCCATGCTCGAAATGACAGCTAAAATCTGAACTGAGTCTGAACTGAATCGCTTTAAGACGTCATGGTAAGGCCACAGGACATAATATAGAGCTGCCACAACGTCCAAAATAAAAAAAAAACCAGCATTTTTGCTTTGTAAAATATTTTTTTTTATATAAATGTTGTATAGCAGGCGCACTGACAGCAAAGTATCTGTTTGCGAGTTCAATACGCATTCAAAAGGAATTTCTTTTACAAATAATTAAAACGAAAAATCCGGTTTTGTGAGTCAGCTGGGCTTTTCTTAAATCTACCGTAATTAGAATCCTCAATTTATTTTTATATTATCAGGCTTGTCAACCCATCCCATTGTCACTTCACTGGCATTTTGTTTAGAAATTCCTTTTGCAACTTAAATGTTGAATGCGGACAAATTTTACTAAATTTCCAGGGGATATAGATCTAACGCAGGCAAAATCTCGAGCGCAGGCCATTTTATACCAATATTACAAAGAGTTAATGTTTGTACTTAGACGGTAATCTTCGTAAGTACTCGTACCTACTCATCCAATTTTAAAAAGTCTTCTACCAGAATACTGTTGTCCACTTAGTGACATTAAGCTACTTTTTACGCCAGAAAAATGCCAATTTTCTGCGGGAGGCAGACAAAACTGCGGGCTGTTGCTAGTCCTTACTAATATTAATATTTATGAAGGTAACTCTGTCTGTCTTCTGTTGCGCTTTCACGCCTAAAAGACAGAACCGATTTTAATGAAATTTGGTACAGTTTTTACCCCAGAAATATACATAGTTTTTGCAGGATAGCGAATAGCGAACTCTGCGCCAACGGAGTCGCGGGCAACCGCTAGTATTTAATAATTTAAGACAACCTTAACCGCTTAACATCGCGTAATACGCTGGGGTAATATAAAACATGTATTTTACAGTACAGTTGGGGACGACCCAAAGTTTTGGCCACACCAAATCGCGTGGGAGAAACGTATACCTACTTTAATAAATAAAAATGTCTTTTTGCTCTAATGACTGTTATTTTTTATGTCCAATAAAACGCTTTTTATACCCGGATTGGGAATTAAAAGAATCGTGGGTGTGTTTGATTAAAGATGCCTTTTATTATGTAGTTCCACTGGAAAACAGGTCAGATGTTGAGTAATGACGTAAGGCAATCATGCTTTGTTCATACCATTTTCATTCTTACCTGTCCTATTTGGTAAACAAAATTCTAACCTCAATGTGCAAATTTTTGTAAAGAATAAAGCGTATTATGTAATCAAATAAACCTGAGGTAATATTTTGTACATAATTTTGCTGATATTTTATCTCCAGTTTCTTTATTTACGATGAAATAGTTAAAAAATAACAAAAATTAGACGTTTTGAGGTTAGAAATTTGTTTACCAAATAGGACAGGTAAGAATTAAAATGGTATATATGTTCCTATGTATAAGTATAAATAAATAGCATACATATATACGACGACGTACGGTTTTGCTGTTATATCGGAAATACATCATCTGTGAAAATTTCAACTGTCTAGCTATCACGGTTCATGAGATGAGGTGACAAGCAGAGGGACAGTTGAGTCTTAGTAATAGGGTCCCGTATCTACCCGTTGGGTACGGAACCCTTAAAAGTAAGTACGCAAACCCTTCACTGCACAATAAGGGCAAGTAATCAATAAACAAACTGTTAAGATACGTAACTGAGACTTGATTAAATACACAATAAACGAAACAATACTGACAGGCAAAAATCACTCACTCACTCACCACTCACTCACTCACTCACTCACTCACTCACCTCTCACTCACCACTCACTCACTCACTCACCACACACTTTACACTCACTCACACACCACCACTTCACACTCACTTCACTTCTTCTTTTCCTTTTCACTTTTTTTTTCTTCGTTTTCTTCTTCACTTTTTCTCTTCGTCCCTTTTCATATACCTTTGTATGGGAAGCGACCAGTCATTTTTGCTTGTCAGTATATAATTTGAACAACGAAACATAATTGCAGACCATATCAAATCACTGTTACAAATCTAAGTGTACCAATCAAAATAAGTCGCTCTACTTTCTATCAGCTTCCACATTCTGATAACATATATTAATACGTTTTACTTCCTATAAATACAGATATAGTGATGCGATTATTTTACAGTAAACTCTAACTTGGAAATGGTGTTGCTACTGTTGCTGTTTAACAGACTATCGATAGTTCAAGCAGATAATAGCATCGATATTTTTGGTAGTATTGATCCTTGAAGTCGAATAAACTATCGATACTAACAATAGTATGGATACAATTGTTTTTCAATATTGCACAAACTATTGATTCTTACAATAATATCGATACTATCGATAGTTTAGAACAATCAATTCTTACCTAAAGCACAGAATATATAATAGTACTAACGTACAGAATGGCCACGTTCCGCCCCGCACCGATTCGAGTTAACCCACCCCTCAAGCGCAGTCTGCCGGAAAGCTGCTGGCAACTAGTAGGGCTCGCAACGCGATGTATGTCGGCCGCACGTCACAAGTTCGGGAACCTATCCTACCTACTTCATTTTATAAAACATTAGAAAATTAATGCTTTCTAAAATTATCGCGATTAATACATGAAATAACTACAGAATCATTCGCTTAAGTTTGTTGTCGTACATCTATTGTAATTGAAAATAATAATGCTTAAATACACAGACAGATACAATTTAAGTAAGTTTAAATAAATAGAAAACGATTTAGTACATTTATTTGCACACATCTAAGCCATATCTTCATTATAAGTACCTATATTTATTTCATTGGTAGTACTTATAGTACTAGGTTTTTGCGATAGACAGCCCTGTGTATCTTACGCACACATTGACGCGTGTACAGACGACGTTGTGCCTGTGTTCATTTCAAAACGCGGATTTTGTACGTCGTGGCCGCCGTGTGCCTAAAGTTACAGTAGTATCAATAGCATTGATACTATCGGTAGTAACAGTTTTAACTAACTAAGTAAGTAAATGCTTTATTGTAAAAATATAAAGAAACAGATACAATTCACAAAAAATGGCGAACTTATCCCTATAAGGGATCTCTACCAGTTAGTTTAGTTAGGTTTCGTAATTTTCTGTACAATACGATATTACTATGGATAGTATTGCTTTAAATATGCAATCGATACTATCAATACCATTAATAGTATCGATACGCCTATCGATATTATGGCATTTTCTAAATAATACGATATTACTATCGATAGTATTGCTTTAAATATGCGATCGATACTATCAATACCATTAATAGTATCGATACGCCTATCGATATTATGGCATTTTCTAAATAATACGATATTACTATCGATAGTATTGCTTTAAATATACAATCGATAGCCCTATCGATGTTATGGCAACTCTAGTAACAAAAAGTACCTAAGCTACAATCTATGTCCATTTGCGGTAGTTATCTACGGATGCTGCAGAAGCAATTTTTTGCAGTTACTGTTTATGGTATTATTCTTTCCGGTGTGTAGATTAATAAATGCTCATAGTTTTTTACGGCGCTGGACCACCAGTGAAGGGGAAATAGATATTTTATTATCATTGGTTTTTTATTATCAGTTCTAATACCATGACATCTTAATGCGATTCAGTTCAGGTTCGCTCGCTGTCAGATTCATACTAAAAGTGACAGCTAAAACTTGAACTGACTCGGAATTAGGACGTCATGGTAAGGCCCCAGTTCTAATCACTATATTATACACTAGCTTCTGCCCGCGACTTCGTCCGAGTAGAATTAAACTTGCATTAGGCAGCTACGACCTTTGAAATGTTTATCGCTATCCCGCGAGAACTATGTAATTTTCCGGGATAAAAAGTAGCCTATGTGTTATTCTATGTTACCAGCTAACTACGTTCCAAATTTTATCCAAATCCGTCGAGTCGTTTCAACGTGAAGAAGGAACAAACATACACACTCACATCGTCACATCCATCCATCCATCCTCACAAACTTTCGCATTTATAATATTAGTAGGATTGCACAGAATAAAAAACAGGTTTATTGACGCAAAAATGCTTATAAAATCTCAAGCAAATCGCAGTATCTACAAAATGTTACTGTCCCTATAAATCAAAGAGGTTGTCAAGAAATCCGTTTTTTCTCCATAGCGCTGTCTCGTCGAGGTATGGTACCCCAGGGATGGCAGATCAAATGGGGGATGTACTGAAAAATTAATGTAATATGACGTGCCGTGGAAACATAGGAAATATATATGGCTGAGGGGAAATAAACGCGTTTTGTGAGACAGCGATTTTCTTGACGCAGTTCGGGTATAGATAGATAGATAGTTTTTTTTTTTTATGCGAATAGGTAGGAAAACGAGCAAGTGGGTCACCTGATGGTAAGCGATCACCACTGCCCATAGACACCCGCAATCCCGGAGGGATTGCAGATGCGTTGCCAACCTAGAGGGCTAAGATGAAATGCCTCTTGTGCCCGTAATTTCTCCGGCTGTGTTACTCTCCACACCGGAACACAGCACACACACAAATAACACAAATTATGATACATACAGGGCAGAGGTACAATATCAAACACAGAGAACGTAAAAATAAACATAACAGATTCAATGTACCTAACTTAACTAAGTGGACAGTGGCTATGTGCAATGGAAAAAGAAAGGCGCTGACTCAACATAAAGCTGCGAAGACCGCAGCGCTGGTATTCTGTCAGAACCACTATACACGTACCTATACACGTAAGCAAGTTGTGATTAGCTACTTTTAGGGCCTGTTTTAACACCCTCTGTTAAGTACCAGTTATCTAAAGTGTCAGTTATCTATGATTAGGTACGTATCTGACTGTTTCGTAGCAATAAATAGACTCTTGGCAGAAAGTCATTTTTGAAGTGAAAACTTCATATTAGCGGCGCTGAGCACTTTTTGGGGTGGGTAAGAAATGTTAACCTCGCATCAGGCGTAAGACGGAGGGAGAGTTTAAGTACCAGGATACCAGATCCTATAAGAGCTTATTTTGAAATACGAATGAATCGCGTTCGATTTTCGAAGTGTTTTTTGTTGAGTCGTGGAGCAAAAGTACTAGGGCATCAGCACATTGTTAGAGGTTTGTAAGCGGCCAGTACGGTACGCGTCTTTTAGTGTCATGGAGGTTACAACATTAAATAAGCTGCTGGCTGTTTTCACTTCTGCCGGCACTCCCGGAGTGCTGCCCGTCGTTTTTTTAAAAATAAATCCATCTACAATAATTGATACCTATGTATATCACACACACTTATTTTTCATACACCTTGTTAACATTCCCGCACGCTTGCCTGCATCAGTCAGACACACGTATCGAGAAATCTGCCGGCTCCGAATAAATTCATATCACGGCCCCGTCGACCCCTGGCAATGGGGCACAAGTAGGGGGCAGGGAGAAACGGCCGGGTTACTTGTAAATACACGCGCGTTTTAATACGCGAAAGAATGTGTACTTATTCTTTGTACGACATGGAAGGCAAAGTGGATCATTATTATCTAATCTAACTAATATTATAAATGCGAAAGTATGGATGGATGGATACATGGATGGATGGATGGATGAATGTTTGTTTGTTACTCAATCGCGTCAGAACGGCCCAACTGATCTGGATGGAATTCGGCACATAGATAGAGAAAAGTCTGGAATAGCACATAGGCTACTTTTTATCCTGGAAAATTGCGTAATTTCCGCGGGATAGCGATAAAAGAATTATTTGCAGACGAAGTCGCTGGCAACAGCTAGTACATACATAAATCACGTCTATATCCCTTATGGGGTAGACAGAACCTAAGGTAACAAGACCCGCCACGTTAAGCATGATTGTGGACGTAAAGATGGAAAGGAGAATCAATAAATATATTATTTAGTGATGGGTTGCAGCCGCATCGCCTATAACAGTATTCCTGAGATTTTCGCCCGTACCCTCGACAGGCTTTTACCATCTGTGTGGGAAGAGAAGCAACTGGTAGGTACATTCTATTTTTTTTCTTTGCTCTCAGGCCAGCATGAAAGGTTTTTAAACGCGACAAAACTCAAGCTATCTACTTTTTTTTTCATCAATCTGATTACACTCATAAACATAGAATTTAGTCACTTTTTTTTATTATTTATTGTACAGATTTGATATAATTTTTATTTAATCTATTATATAAAAGGCGAAGTCCTGACTTACTCAATCATCAACGCCCAGCCCAAACCTTTGAACCTAGTTTTTAATAAATTAGGAATCGCATAAACTGAGCGTTTTTAACAAACTACCGGGGCTCTTATATTTGTCCATACGCGAGGCGTGGGCGGACGAGATGGTTTCACTCGCCTCTCTAACGGCTGTTTTGCAACATTCGAATTTAAAAAAAAAGGTCACTCCACAACGCCTGTATCAGTTTTATGAGTAAAAAAAATCCATGGGAGTTACGTAAGGGTTTTATTAAAGCTTTAGAAGCTTTATTCGACTGCCACTTGAAAAGATGGATTAACAACTGACTGGCCATAGACAATCTAATCATAGAGCAGTCGAGACCCTTAATTAAAGCGACCGCTTTTGGGTTATCTGCAGTTTCAATACATCCAGAGCAGTCCGTTTGCAGTCGACTCCAACCAACCGCAACCCTTTGTTCCTCGCAGATAACCAAGCAGCAGCCAAGAAGGAAGAAATTTTCTTCCCAGGTAACTGGTTTTTTAACGGGAAAATTGTGTTCCCCGTAGGTACATAACTATAAGGTAAAATAAAGACTTACTAAATTAAATCAAACATGTTCGCGGCTTAGGGGTGGCCCTAGAGCGACCCCCGCCTCACCTAAACCTAAATTAATCCAAATTAATCATCCTTTGGTTTGACCAGTGCCGGTTATGTACCTTGGTTATCGTGCAGGGAAAAATATTTCCCGTTAAAGAACCGGTTATCTGGGAAGAAAATTTCTTCCTTCTTGGCTGCTGCTTGGTTATCTGCGAGGAACAAAGGGTTGCGGTTGGCTGGAGTCGACTGCCAACAGACTGCTCTGGATTTTGTATTGAAACTGCAGATAACCCAAAAGCCATCGCTTTAATTAAGGGTCTCGACTGCTCTAATCAGTCTATGGCCAGTCAGTTGTTAATCTATATTCTATCTTTTCAAGTGGCAGCCGAATAAAATGCTTCTAAAGCGTTAATAAAACCCTTCCTTCTGGGCTACTGGTTATCGAACTTGGTTACTGCGAGGATGAGAAGACAGAAGGCTACTCCGAAATTCGATTTTCGAAGTTCGTATCACACCGTCCCTCTCACTCTCAAATTAATAACTATTAGTGAAAGCGGAACGGCACGAAACGAACTTCGAAAATCGGATTTCGGAGTATAAGGCCAGCACTACGAATGATCTCGAGGCGTGCTTAGAGCAGTCGTATAACAATAAATACTATACAGGAAGGAAGAAAGAATTAATACATTTATTCTCTTTTGTAAGACACACAAATAGAGCATACACACAATTTTACAGAAATCCTACTAATATTATAACTACGAAAGATTGTTACGATGTGAGTGAGTATGTATGTTTGTTCCTTCTTCACGCTGAAACGACTGGATGGATTTGGATCAAATTTTGAATAGAGATAGCTGGTACCCTATATTAAAACATAGGCTACTTTTATCCCGGAAATTTACATAGTTCCCGCGGGACAGCGATAAACATGTCAATTGCTAATTCTACGCGGACGAAGTCACGGGCAGAAGCTAGTGAAATATAAACTGAGACACGAAAATAAATCATCCAGAGTATTTAATGAACAGTCTTTGCAAAAGTGAAATGGTCGCTCTGTCTGGCTCAGCATACGGAAACTTGCATGACTCTAATGTCTTTGTCAAAACCAATATAAACTGACCTCTAACTGCCTACATAGAACAGGGCTCTGTTAATACTGGATTTTATATTCACTTGCCAAATTTGTACGGAACTCTCGGTGCGCGAGGCCGATCGCACTTAGCTGGTTTATTATATCCGAGAGTCAAGTTAACGCAACGTTAACAACTACATTAACTCTAAACAATAACAGGGAAATCACAAACGCTATTGTTATAGTTACGCGACACTTAACGTACTTTCTCAGCTTGTACTGGAATGCCCGGGAGCCGTGTTTTATATTGATATTGGCTCCATAAGGAGACGGCGGTTTTGATGAAGTTGCATGGGTTTATCAAGTCACGAAGTGCATTGCTTGTGTCGAGTTAATAGAATTGTATGGTGTTTGGTTACATTCTTGGGAACCTTTGAGTACATTGTCGTTTATTTTCCTATAACCCAACTAATGTTAGAAAATATAATATTAAATTCGAAATTCAAAATCGCCCACGCGTTAATCGAGTCATCATCATGTCAGCCGAATGACGTCCACTGCTGGACATAGGCCTCCCCCAAGGCTCTCCACTCGGACCGGTATTGTGCTTTCCAAATCATCCACCGCGATCCCGCGATCCTGATCAGGTCGTCGCTCCATCTTGTTGGAGGCCTACCAACAGCTCGACTAAATCGTTAGTAAATAAAAAATAATTCAATTTAATTCCACACACACACACACACACAGAGAGAGAGAGAGAGAAAGCGAGACAGAGAGATTGTGACTTCAAAATCACAAATACCACACATACTACACACACGCGCACACAACTTTGTATACATTATACACACACAATTTTGTATTGTTTATATTTGTCCCTTACTTTTATACCTGTCTCCAGTCTCCGCGGCACAGGCCCTGAGTCTGTGCGGAGGCTTCTGAACAAAAGCATTGTAACCTTTTGCATATTATAAAATAAAGACTTATTTACTTTTTACATTGAACCACTAATACAACGATCGAACGAAATTCCGAAAAGTAAAGCATTGGCCGGGAATCGAACCCGAATCCTCATCATTCCGTGATGCGTGCCATACCCCTACACCACCCATAGCAGGATTAGCATAGGAGGTATTTAAAGCATCCTAGCCTTCAGTCAATGCTTACCAGTAGGCTTATTGTCTAACTCACTCGCAATCGCCATCGTGTTCATTTTGACAGTTCATGTATGGGCTGACAATTGGCATCGGAATCAGCTAGCTGTCACATTCATACAAGAACTGTCAAAATGAACACGATGGCGATTGCGAGCGAGTTAGACAATATGCCTACAGTTTACAACCAATGTACTCGTACCTACTACGTAGACTATTAAGCAAATAATTTTTATAAAAAACATAAAAATTAAGGTCGCCCGACCCGATCTCAATTTAAGTAACTATTTATAAGGATTCTCTACGAACTCCAGCTTAATTGAGAGGAGAGTTACCATGGAAACTCACAGGATTCTCATTTTCATCTCACGCCAATATTATGTGCGACATTATTAAGACTCCTCTCGCCCCGTTAATTTAATCTAAAAACCCGATGTGCTAAAACACCTCAGAATCTTATTTAAACACAAGCACATAGTAGAAGCTACTTGAAACTAAATTTTTAACTGAAGTTATCGTAAAAAAAATGATTTCTTCGATTAAACTAGATTTAACACATCTTACATCTCTTTTGCTCACGTGACAAATGATATAACTCTATCAAATGCTAAA
Source organism: Pandemis heparana (assembly GCA_963854515.1). Classification (NCBI taxonomy): domain Eukaryota; kingdom Metazoa; phylum Arthropoda; class Insecta; order Lepidoptera; family Tortricidae; genus Pandemis; species Pandemis heparana. Next base: position 5,625,031 of record OY978031.1, read on the forward strand.
CCTTTAGCTCTTGTTACCTTAGGCTCTGTCTACTCCGTAAGGGAAAAAGACGTGATTTATGTACCTATGTATGTATTGTGATATGTATGTAAATAAAATTCAACAAAGAAGTGAAATAAAATGCCTTTTAACCAGTAACATATCACTAAGATGCAGTCAAAAAAGTCATAATCAATATTAATCGTATTTGTTGTGTATTGGTACATAATAAATTATAATAATAGCTAATATATTCCCGGCCATAGCTTTACTTTTCGGATTTTTCTATGTGTTCTAATTTTCAGTGTCGTTTAGAAATTATAAAAATTATACTTTAACATAATATAAAAATTATTTATTTGAAAATTAAAATATTTTTTTCGTATGTGAATCATCATCGAGTTCACGTAGTACCGCTCTACCTGACATCAAACACCAAACGAGTTTTTGTGAGCACCCCGTATAACTAACCAACAGGTGCTGGCAACCTTTGTTTATTTTTCGAGCGTGAAGCTACGGAGGATAAAGTGATACTCAGTTTCAGATTTTAGAGTTAAGGTTCAATTTTTAGGGTTTTATAAAGTTAATGCGACTTTTTCAACACGGTAGTTAAAAAATAACAAAATAATTTTAAGAAAACATATTTAATAGTTAAAAAAAAAATCTTCCTTTCTGGTTTGGGAGTAAAGGAAAAACATAGAAGTATACATACATACAAACACACACACACACACACACACACACACACACACACACACACACACACACTACACGCGCACTCATACACAATGCTTCACTCTGTGGACTCGCTCACTAATAATTATCGTTTTAGCTTGATTTCATGATAGATCAAATATGTTGTGTCTATATTAGTTTTAAGTATGCTTCGCTTAACTGTATTTCTGGGGTCATCTGTCATTGGCTTTTTGTTTAAAAGTACCTAAGTCTGTTGATGCCCCAAAGAAAATAAATAAATAAATAGAATGTCAGTTTGCGTCTCTTCCCGCGCAGAGAAGAAAATTTCAGTGCAACATATAGATAGACAGCAGTGGCTTACTGATAGTATCCCCTAGGCCACAATAATGAGCAAAGAACCCTTCAAAATTCGAAGGAAAAATGGCAAGTGTGTCGGTAAGCAACCTCCTTCAAAGGTGGCTGGCCGGTAGACGGTCTGACGTGCTGACGCGATGGCTAGCTGCCATGTGTCAGACGACTCCCTGCCAGCCCACGGCTTTGCATATGATTCGTTATTTGTTCCATTCTCTATTAAATTGTACCTACTAATAACACTCATATATTGTGCTTGTATGCGTTGAATGATCTCAAGTCATTCATTTAGAACCGGAGGTCCCTTATTCAAGTTTATTTGCAGAATAAGGTATATAACTAGCTTTGTGTCGTGTTTTTTCGTCCTTGAAACAACTGACGAAGTAATTTCCTTCAAAGTATAACAAAGTTCACGCAAATGTGGGTGTAATAGTTATTTATACCGTTTCTTGTTACCAGAATAAAGATTGGTTTGGAAGTAAACTTAACTTTCTTCCCACGCAAGGTAAACGTATTATTTTCCACACCAACTTTAAACAGCGAATTATAATCACACTGATAGTGTTTATCATAAAAAGCTACATCATAATATATTCTACATCAGCGGTTCTCAAACTTTTTCGGTGACGGAACCCTTTTAGAAAGCGAAATACTTTACGGAACCCTAAAATCAGAATGAGAGGTGTTTTGAATTATTTCGAAATGATTGCGGAGCTCTCACGACGACTTCGTGGAACCCCTACGAGGGCTTCGTGGAACCCTAGGGTTCCGCGGAACACACTTTGAGTATGGCTATTCTACATGTATTTAAATACCTCTTCTTCTTTCTCCATGCTGGGGCTTCCATGACGTCCTAATTCCGACTCAGATCAAGTTTCAGCTGTCACTTTTAGTATGAATCTGATAGCGAGCGAACCTAAACTGAATCGCATTAAGACGTCATGGTAAGGCCCCTGGTCTGGGAGCAGAGAATAAACGGAATGTACCAGTTGCTTCTCTTCCTGCGCAGATGGTAAAAGCCCATCGAGGGAATGGGCGAAAATCTTAGGGATTATATATATAATGGCTTGCGTTTAGATTTTGATTCCTCATTCCACCTATACACCTACAACCATGCTAAATGTTGCCCAGTCTTGTTACCTAAGGCTCTGTCTTCTCCGAAAGGGATAGAGACGTTTGTATGTGTCTTCTTTCTACATAATGTCCTGACGTTCTTCCGAAATCTCAAAGGGACATTAAAAACCTAATACTAAAACGAATTAAGGACGAAAATTTCCCCAAATTTTGTTAAAAAACTTATTCCAATTTAAGTTTAGTTGGTTCTTCAAGAAACGAACACCGGGTAGGTATGGGTCTCGAATAATTGTGAAAACTGAGTTTCATTCCGCTATCTCTATATCAAGATGGACTTGAAACTTTGTAGATTATTACATACATACAATATACCGTCAAGCCTGTTTCCCACAGGGATAGGCAGAGATAACTTTGTTCCACTTGCATTCCTGACATATCTCTTTCGCTTCATCCACATTCATCAATCTCTTCATACAATAGACTATTACAGGTCATTTTAAGTACAGTCAGCGTTATATAGTACGAAGCAGTCAAGATCACCAATTACTTGGAAACGTACAAAGTCATTAGGAAAATTTTTCTGAAGTTGTAACTTCTTTCTGGATTTTTTTTTCGGTTCTTTAGTCAGAACCACGCGCACGATAGTGAAAACCCTTTTGGCACAGTCGGGTAAAAAAAAAGCATCCCAAAATCTATTGCCTTTTCCATTCAGTCACTTCATTCACAAGTTTGTATGATGGCAACGGAATGGAACAAAATTTCAGGTCACGGAATGTATGGAAATTTTGGGACTTTTTTTTTCTTATCAGGATCGATAGAGCGCGTGATCATGACTAGAAAACTGTAAAAAAAAAACAGAAAAAATATCTCTGATGGACCTTTTATGTTCACTCGCTATAGATCCATACTACAAATAAATGACAGCTAAAACCTGTAGGCTTATTGTCTAACTCGCTCGCAATCGCTATCGTGTTCATTTTGACAGTTCATGTATGGGCTGACAATTGGCATCGGAATCATCTAGCTGTCACATCCATACAAGAACTGACAAAATGAACACGATGGCGATTGCGAGCGAGTTAGACAAAGCCTACTGAACTAAGTCGGTATTTAATCACACTAAGACGTTATAGTTAGGCCCCTGTAATGAAAAGTATGGTCGAAGAAGTTATAAAGTACACGTTACAACCTTTAAGCAGCGGATTGTCGTTTAACGGTCACGAAACTTCGTATTTCACGCACATCCAGGTCGTTTCCACACTTTTACCTAAATTAACCTTTCCGCGGTCTATTAACCCCATGTTAGAAATAAAAACTCTTAAATGACTTCTATACTACCAAAATTTTCGTCAAATGCAGCTATAATTTTATTAATTGGCATAGTTTTGTTGCGCTATTGTAAATTATAGTAATTTCAGAACTGTTTATTTTTTGTTTATCCACGGACAGACCAAACCCCAAATCCTACTAATATTATAAACTAGCGACCCGCACAGATTATTATGCATTTTTATTATACATATATAAACCTTAATCTTGATTCACTCTATCTATTAAAAAAACTGCATCAAAATCAGTTGCGTAGTTTTAAAGATTTAAGCATACATAAGAACATAGGGTCAGAGAAAGCGACTTTGTTTTATACAATGTAGTGATGATGCGAAAGTTTGTGAGTGACGATGTGAGTGTGTATGTTTGTTCCTTCTTCACGCTAAAACGACTAGACGGTTTTGGATACAATTTGGAACGGTGATAGCTGATACCTTAGATTAAAACATAGGCTACTTTTTATCCCGGAAAATTACATAGTTCCCGTGGAAAAGCGATAAACAAATTCTTTGCAAGACGAAGTCGCAGGCAACAGCTAGTATGTATGTATGTATGTAAAACTATGTAAAACTCTTTATTGTACATAAAATACATGAAAAACCTACACCTACCTAATGAATAAAATGTAGCGGTAAAGTATGGCAGTAATTATACAGCTTCAACTGTTTTAGTAATGTCAAAACATCTTATAAGCAACCTTAAAATAAATAATTATGCTAAACATGGCCTTTAGGTCTAGTAACCATAGGCTCCGTATACCCCGCAAGGGATAAAAACTATATTTATGTATGTAACCTTAAAATACTGCTCAAATCTTGAAATAACAAGAAATAACGGATTCCCTACGAAGCCAGACATATTTAACTTGACGCCAATAATTTCGACAATGGCCCTTCTTAAAGCAAGTCACATAAGAAGCGTACAGAGGTTATATAACCTCTGCACGCCTATTAGTCATTTGTCAGTCACATAGCCGACATAATTTCTTACATGACTGGCACATTCGCTGGCTATGTATTAACGAATATGTTTGCGCGAATTTCCCGCGAAAATGTTTCACTCTTTCTTTTTTCTTTTGTTTTCTCTTCACGCAATCAGGTTCGTGACGTATAAAGTATTTGTGAGCTTAATAATTAGGTAGCTTTTTTGACGTGAAGCTTGCGCTAACTGGGAGCTTTTTAACCCCCGACGTAAAAAAAGGGGTGATATAAGTTCGACGTCGATGTTTGTGTGTGTGTCTGTGGCATCGTAGCTCACAAGCGGATGGACCGATTTCGATGCGGTTTCTTTCATTCGAAAGCCAGTTTTCTTGCGATAGTTTTTAGCCATGTTTGGTAAAAATCGGTTGAGTAGTTTGAAGAGTATCAGCTCTTTTCCAAAATGACGTGAGGCATTTTGGCATATTTTTTTTTTTTTCATCAAATTTTTAAATTGAACGTTATTTAAGCCTTTGTTTTAAAACATGAAACCATTAAAGGAGGCTTTTGTTTAGTCTCTAGTAGAAGTTTTCACGCGAAAATAAACATCTCAATAACTATGGAAAAATTGGCAGCGCCCCTAGCGGATCGAAACGGCAACAAACTGTTCTCATAGCATCCTTCATTTAAACGCGAACACGTTTGATGCGTATTTTGAAAACTAACACTTAGCATGTAGGTTTGAAATAATAGTAATAATTTAATTACTGTTTCAAAGTTCAACGTGATAATTCTATTGGAGGTGATGTTACTATATTTGATGTTTAAGTAGTTGTCTTAGTACAAACAGTTGCGGGAACACATTATTATTCTGAGTTTTAGTAACTCTTTTCCATTTCGTGACCAATTTATCTGTACATTTTTGTAATTGCTTTTTGTTTCGTATAACCGACGTGTTTGTCATAAGTACATAAACATTTTCTTAATTTATTTCGTTATTTCCTTTTAATAACTATTTGAACGCTTTAGTGCCTTTATAATTCATAATTCATTTATTGCATGAAAACAAATAGTGCCTTAAGGGCTTCAACTTGGCAGCCGGCAGTGAACGTGTTACAAAAAATCTCAAAATACGAATAGTAATCTAACTAATATTATAAATGTGAAAGTATGGATGGATGGATGTTTGTTTGTTACTCAATCACGCCAGAACGGCCCAACGGATCTAGATGAAATTTGGCACATATATAGATAGAGAAAAATCTGGAATAGCACATAGGCTACTTTTTATCCCGGAAAATTGCGTAGTTCCCGCGGGATAGCGATAAACGAATTCTTTGCAGACGGAAGTCGCAGGCAACAGCTAGTCATAAATAAACAATTCATTTCTTTCCTTTTAGTAATTATTTGTAGGTACAAGTGCCCTTATAGGGCCTGAAAAGCTTCAATTCGACACCTGGTAGTGAACGTGTTACGGAAAATCTCAAAATACGATTAGTAGGTATGTATGTGATAAAGTAGTACCTATTTCATGTTGTCAATACATTATTTACTTTCATTTTTTTTTGCTGATCGGTTTAATAGAGTTAAAAAAAATTGTTTATTCTGTAGTTCAAATCTGATGTGTAGAGAACCTGACGGCAAAGTTCTAGGTCCCAGGTTCAATCCCAACAAATTTAATACGAATGTTCCTTTTCTAGTATGGTCTGCTAACAACAAATGTGGGTTATTTGATTTTAAATGATACCTATCGATATTTGATATACCTACATAAGTCATTATTATCGTAGCTATTCGTATTAAAAACGACTAATAAAAAAGTAGATACAAATTTGTTTTGTCCAAAATTACATGATAACTTTGTATATAAGGTAACAGAAAATTTAAAAATAAACATTTTTGTTGTTTCATTACACCTACGTGGTATTTCGAGTTATTTCATTTCTTCAAAATTCAGCGGGTTCAGAGTATTAGACCCAAAATAGCACGCCAAGTACAAGTTAATCCCGGAAAACAACAACACCCTAATTAACAGAGAAACATGGACTATTTTAAGCTAAATTTATTTAAAAAACAATGTTTCTTAGAAGTATACGGAAGTCGTTTGACACTGGCCATTTCTTTTCCATTCGATGAAAAAAGCAAAAAACACACAAACTCGGAACCCATAAATAGCCAGTGACTAAGCTCTTTTACCAACCGAAAAAAAGTCCGTTCAAAAACACGATCCATACATCAACACAAATCCGTATTATTAATACTCGAGCTCCCACAAATTAACGCTCCATAAAAAGCTTACATAACGGGCTTTTAAAGCTTAAAAAAAATATCACTAACCTTTCGCGTCACGGAATCGTTCATTAGGTTAATCCTTTCGGTTCAGTAATCATTAATCAATCACATTTTTAAAACCTCAAAATTCATCCGTAACACTGAATCCCATTTTATAGATAACACTGGCCACTAGATTTTATAAAAACAAAACTCGATCTCGAATTCGAACGGCGCTTCGATTGTTTTTTTCGAAATTCAAAATTGAGAATGGCGCGTAAGTAGCGAGGGGGGGAGGGGCGACGCGGCTCGATCCGTGGCGCCCGGGTGGTGACTGAGCGCGAATGTAGGCAGCGGTTGCCCTGGCCAGGCTAGGTGTCATAGATTAGGAGATCATAGAGTGGACAGAGTTATGAAGAAGATTTTGTTATGCGATGAAAGTTACCTTAGAAACAGCGCGGTAACTAATCGTCGTGCGGAATTTTTTGTATTAAGATACAAAAAATTCCGCACGACGATAACGAACTCTGGTAAGCCAGAGTTCGTTGATTGTTACGAATGTTAGTTTTAACATGTTTCGTTAACTATCATGTCCACAGCCCCTATAAAACGCTATCGCAACTTGAATTTAGACTTGGGCATCCAAATCTTCTGGTTTCCATTCGAAAAATTATGTTAAGCCAATTCACAAAATCCAAAAAACGGTAAAATTACAGACAGAGAAACTTAAAAGCTTTTTTAGTTTAAAAAGTTAAGTCTAAGTTAAGTACCTAAAATACAACTAAGTTTTAGACGACTTAACACACAAATAAAAAGTGAAATATAGGGTACACAACATCATTATTTTCATATAATTAAGACTCGTATTGAAAAATAAGACATTAAAAATTTACAGGTTGTATGACAAAACAAATGTTCAAAGGGTAAGTATTTAAGTTGAAAATTAAACCATCACATAAATTAATACTTTACTAGAATAACAAATAGGTAGGTATTTTAAGAGAACCTTAATTTTGAACTCTCGAAATTACAAGTTATTATTACACCTACCGAACAAAAATATCAAGCAGTAAAGACAAAACCGGTGCCATTTACCTCTATGAGGCAGATCAAAATACATCGTACACAAATAACACAATGCCACTCTACAAATTTTCCGGCCTCCTTACTCTGTGCCTCGACAACGACCTTAATCTGAAATCCCTTTTCAACTCGTCGTGCCTCTCATTATTGATCTCTTTCACTCCTCACTACCGGTGCAATAATATCAGCGTCTCACACTACCGCACCGGCGCTCTATAAGTCTATCCCACTCTCTCACCACTGCAGAGCCTCAAAAACGACGTACTGCCGGCGTACTATTCGAGAACCGAGTACAGACTAGAAAAAAATATTCCACGCTTCCGCCACAGATAAAAAAAATACCCTACATTTATTAAGTAACTGGCTGTTTTTCTTTTATTATGTGGGCAATTTTTTTTTCTACGTAAAGTTGTCTGTTATTGGGCATTGTAATAAGTACAAGTGACTTTCTTATGATTTTTCCTGAACTAAAACAATTGAAGATAGTTAGGTTGCCTCGCTCTTTTTCCTTTATCAGATTCGGTTATATCATTTTCTTGCGTACCTATTTATACTTACTTCGGTTTTGTGTAGCGAGTTTAAATAGGTTTCTTTACTGATACTGATAGAGTTAATTAGAAACTAGATAGCTTAATAATAACTTATCTCGATAATTAGCTAAAATTTCATCCAGTTTACGTTCAAAAAGCAGTTTTTTTTTTTATGTGAATAGGAAGGCAAACGAGCAAGTGGGTCACCTAAATGGTAAGCGATCACCACTGCCCAAAGACACCCGCAACCCTGGAGGGATTGCAAATGCGTTGCCAACCTAGAGGACTTAGATGAAATGCCTCTTGTGCCCGTAATTTCCCCGGCTGTCTTACTCTCCACACCGGAACACAGCAGTGCAAGCACTGCTGCTTAGCGGCAGGATTAGCGAGTAAGATGGTGGTAGCGATCCGGACGGACCTTGCACAAGGCCCTACCACCCGCAAATGAACTACTTGTAGGTATTATTAAATTAGTAAAGGATCATACAGTTTTAATAACAATGGAGAAAATGGCGGGTCCATTTTATAGCATTTAGGCAGGCTTGTGCAGTGCAGTCTTACCCTTTATTCATAAACGCTCAAAAGGCTTCTGCTAACTTAACAATCATTTGTCCTTATCTGTCATTTTGACATTTACCTTTCACAGATAAGGACAAACGATTGCTTAGTTAGCAGAAGCCTACAGAGTTTATGAAAAAGGGGGAAAGAGAGTATCTAACTCAGAGTTCCTGCTAACCCAAGATTGAGGTAGCGTCAAAATGTAATTGTCATTCTTAACACGAGTAAGTATAACAATTAAAATTTCGTCTCTAAATTTCATTGCTAAATATAAAAAAAAAATCAGTGTTCCAAACATTTTCTAGTTGAAATAATTTCTTTATAAATACGTTCACTCTTATTCATCTTATCTTTTATGTTTTTCTTTTTGCGTTATTCGGCGCTGACCGGCGGCGCTGACGCATTGGTGTGATTAAAATTCAAGCTCAAAGTACACATGCATAAAACAGTCGTATTGGTTTATATAGGGATTTAATCAATGTAAAAAGATTAATGCTTTCCGCTTGCCATCAAAATAAGCACTAAATGAAATTGGCTATGATTAATCGAGTGTGGGTTCTATTCCGGGCAGTACAAAAAAATGGCTTCCGATGCCATTGTTTACAAGATGTCAAAAAATTATTTAGTTTGACTGACACACCCATACAAGATTTTTTTTTTTTCATTCAAATTTCTGATTCTAAATTTTGCCCCTTGATCTACAATGATCGGTGTATGGAAGTATTTTGTTGACCACGATTAAAAAACCTAAAAAAAATTACATGGCTAAAGTCTGACTAATCCAACATACATACATATCGTCACGCCTCTTTCCCACAGGGGTAGGCAGAGATTACTTTATTCCACTTGCTACGATCCTGACATACTTCTTTCGCTTCATCCACATTCATTAATCTCCTCATACATGCTCGTCGGTTTCAGGTAGGTACTCTTGACCTGGCCTTTTTCCAAAACGTCCCCAATTTAATCATGGAACGTCCGTCTAGGCCTTCCCCTCCCAACGCACCCATTCCCACTCCCAACTACTGATTATATTCGCTTTGGGCACACTTTCGCATTTTATCATTATGTTTTTTTTTTTTAATTATTTATATTTATTTATTTCGGCCCGGTCGTTAAGATGTTTTAAAATTAAACTCAGGAATTGGCTTCTCGAACACACATTTTACACATTCGACGAACTCTTTTCCTGGCAATCAAAGCCTACTTACTGATTGCAGAATATTTGTTTTATTATAGTGCTGCAGTTTTGTTAAAAAATTTAATTGAAATGTTTTTTATTTTTTTATTTCATGAGTTGTTCTGACATGGAATATAATAAAATAATGATAAAAATGACATGTAATAACAATAATTATTACGAATAAATGAGTATGAGTATGAGTATGAGTATTAATAATGTAGGTAGGTAATAATGTATGTAGGTAGGGTTTCCTCAGTTACTTCTCATGACAGCCGATATTCCTGGTTTTTTTATTGTTTTTAACCGACTTCAATAAAATGATGAGGTTTAAAATTCGGTTGTATTTTTTTTAATTACCTAAGAACCTTGTCCTTACTATTAACCAACACTAGAAAAAAATATTGTGTAATTTGATGCGCGTATATACATTTCGGCATTTTATTTTTATTGGTTTACCTAATCACTTGATTTAATCCAAGAAAAACAACATTATTATGCCGGCAACCTAACATACCTATAAAAACAAACAAAATATAAATAAAATAAATATTATACCTCTAATATACATAAAAGAAGACACAGTCGTATTAAGAACCCTTCTTTTTCTGTTAAAGTCGGCTAAAACAACTCAATTTAAGGAAATCAAGGGATTCAGCCGCAAACCCACACAGAATTGACATAAGCATAATAAAAATTCGCATTCAAATATAATAAAATACACGAATGCATAGGAAACTGGTTGCATTTCTGCTGCAACTCGCCACGCGTCCCATTCCGTCCCTCTTCCTCCACGTACATTACACATCTTGCATCTCTCTCCCCCGCCACGCGTAAGGTGTGACCATCCTGCCATCTCAAACTCGATCTGCAACCGGTCAGTGTAGTTTATAAATAAAAAGGTGTCAAGCGTGAGCCGAATTTTAACACAGGGTTCTGTAATCTGTTATTTTTTGAACTAGAAAATGCGCAAGGCGTCGACCGTAGTAGATGTTTTCAGAAGCACGCGAAAGTGAAATTAAATATTATAATGACATAAGTAGGTACCTATGCCAAAAATGCCACTTCATTTTGGATTATTCTTCAAACTACTGGACCAATTTTTACCAAATAAAGCTAAAGAACCACCGCGAGGAAGCTGGCTTTCGAATAAAAAACCGCATCGAAATCAGCCCATCCGCTTGAGAGCTACGGTGCTAACTTAGGGCCTGTTTCACCGCTCTCAGTTAAGATCCTGATATTTTTAATGAGTCGGCTATCTATGATGTCATCTCTGTCTGTTTAATAGTAAGAACGAAAAGCGAATCACACATAACTGACACCAAATAGGTATATCAGAAACTTTACAGAAAGTAATGGAACAGGCCTTTTTTTTTTTTTTTTATAGAAATAGAAATGCGTTTGCTTTAAAATTTCAAATACTATGACGACAGTTTGTTGCCGTTTCAATCCGCAAGTGGCGCTGCCAATTTTTCAATAGTAATTAATTCGTTTACGTGAACGCGTGAGCGAGTTTTTTGAGTGAAAATTTATGTATAGTATATATGTATGTAGTAAACTCTTTATTGCACACAAAAATTTAAAAATACACAGAAAATAGTACGAAGGCAAACTTATCCCCAAAAAAGGACCTCTTCCAGCTAACCTGGTACAAAAAGGAATAGTTTACAAAAAAGGCAAGCAGTCATATTATGCGCAAATAAATTTTACACTAGTCTCAGGATATCGGTCTTTTTTAAAGAGGAATAACGTAACGAGGGCGTACGGAACCCAAAATACGACGTTATCTTTTAATTTAATGTCCGAGTATTACTGCTGAGTAATATGTTAAGTTGCATTCAAGTTATATTTATACAGTCTGCAAGCTTGCTTCTTTGTCCAAGTTTAATTAATTATAATAAGTTTAATTAAAAATCCGTGCTGCGGGACTATAGAAAAAACATGGAATGTAGCAGTTGCTACCCCGCGCAGATGGTAAAAACAAAAAGCCATCGAAATGGGCGAAAATTAGGAATCATGTTATAGGCGATGATAAGCCATCACTATAATATTTTGACTCCCCTTTCTGCCTATACGCAAGCAATCATGCTAAACGTGGCCTTTAGGTCTTACCTTAGGTTCTGTCTACCCCGTAAGGGATAACGACGTGATTTATGTATGTACTAGCTGCTGCCAGCGACTTTGTCTGCAAAGAATTCGTTTATCGCTATCCCACGGGAACTACGCAATTTTCCGGGATAAAAAGTAGCCTATGTGCTATTCCAGACTTTTCTCTATCTATGTCCTGAATTTCATCCAGATCCGTTGGGCCGTTCTGGCGTGATTGAGTAACAAACAAACATCCATCTATCCATCCATCCATACTTTCGCATTTATAATATTAGTTAGATGTAGGTCAATAGTACCCGAAACCGACGAGCATGTATGAAGAGATTGATGAATGTGGATGAAGCGAATGAGGTATGTCAGGATCGTAGCAAGTGGAACAAAGTAGTCTGCCTCTGCAGGAAAGAGACGTGACGGTATGTATGTATGTATTTTATTTTCCCGCGTACAGTATTGCCATGTCACATGAACTGGGCCACGCCAATTTATCTTTATGCAAAATCTCTTTGAAGCCGTCGTGTACAACTGATAATATCGTTCCGTGCCGTGCGTGCTGTGGCGGATAATTAAAAGTATACACTGTGTATAAACAATATTAACCTATTTATCACACTACCTACTGGACAAGACCAAAGTCATGTCTAATGTCCATGTTGTGCCAGCTCCCGTAATAGTCGGAGGCTTTGCGCTCGAAGTTGTTGACGACTATATATACCTGGGAAAAACGGTCCAGTTAGGTAGGTCCAACTTCGAGACAGAGATCACTCGTCGAATTCGACTCGGCTGGGCAGCGTTCGGGAAACTTCGCAGTGTCTTTTCATCCAAATTACCGCAGTGTTTGAAGTCAAGTCTTTGACCAGTGTGTGTTGCCAGTGATGACATACGGATCTGAGACATGGGCGCTAACAATGGGCCTCATGAGGAAGCTCAAGGTCACTCAGAAGGCTATGGAGAGGGCTATGCGCGGGGTTTCTCTGCAAGATAGAATCAGAAATGATGATATCCGCAGTAGCACTAAGGTTGCGGACATAGCCCGAAGAATTGCGAAACTGAAGTGGTAGTGGGCGGGGCACATTGCTCGCAGAACCGATGGCCGATGGGGTCAGAAGGTTCTCGAATGGCATCCGCGGACCGGGAGACGAGCTGTTGGTAGGCCTCCAACAAGATGGAGCGACGACCTGATCAGGACCGCGGGATCGCGGTGGGTGCGGAAGGCACAAGAACGGTCCGAGTGGAGAGTCTTGGGGGAGGCCTATGTCCAGGCAGTGGACGTCTTCCAGCTGACATGATGATGATGACCACCTACCAACGTGACAGTGTTCATAGTTAGTGCCTGGGTAATCTTTGGTTGGTATTTTTTTTTTGGTAGGTGACTACGTTTTCTAAATATTGGCTTGAGAGGCCACAGGACAAGCCATTAGGCTACCACGGCCTATTTACGCATCTACAATCGTCTAATATTCATGTCCATTGGTGACGGTACTCACTTACCATTAAATGACACACTTACCCGTTTCTTTCCTTGCCGTAAAACAATGTAGTTCTCACTATTGCAGGCTGTTCGGTTGCTTTTTTTTTTTTTTTTTTTATATATTAGAGGGGGCAAACGAGCAGACGGGTCACCTGACTCTCTGCTCTCTTATTAAAACTTTAACCTGAAATAAACTCGCACATTTAAAAAATACACAAATTTGTTACTTGTACCCCATTCACGGAATATTTTGTGTTTACGGTTGCCAATGAAACCGAATGACTTGCAAAATGTACAATACATGTTATCATTGCATCGGCTTTAATTCGTTCGCAATTATAAGGAATGAATTTGCCAGCTCCCTCGTTATCTTGCTTTTTAAATCTTTTGAAGTCACTCTGTATTGACTGACGTCACTATGTATTATGTACGGTTTTCGTGGAATTCTATTTGTCATGATAGGACCCTTTGTTTATTATTGAGCTTTGTTTGATTGAATAACAATTTCATTGTGTCAATGAACCGAAGTACAAGGGAAGTGTTCATTATTTTCATCATCATTTTTAGCCTACTGAGAATAGGCCTCCTCATAATGAAAGTGGACCTCTTTAGTTTTCAACTTCATGCACATCATTGTGTGCAAGTTTCAGCACGATGTTTTCCTTCATCGAAAAGTCGTGGAAAATTTCAAATACAAGCCTTGTTCGAACTCGCAACCTTCTGCTTGAATGACCACAGTTCTACTATTTACTCGGTTAAAATTTGAACTTGCTTTTCTTTATTTTGTCCGCCAGTGCACACCGGTTAGTTCAAATCTAGCGACACATTTGCAATGCCAAAGCAGACGTGTCAAAGGCTCGCCTTAGCTGTTAAGGCGAAGGGATAGGCAAAAGCTCATAAATTGGTTGTTTTTGTGCATGTTTTATGGCGATAATACACAATTTGGAGTTTTGAAAACTGCACATTCTATAAAACATGTCTTGAATTAGAATTCACCGGTGAAAACATATTCCTTAATGTCGTAGTTAGTACAAAAATTCGTTTGCTCTAAGAGTCTCGAAAATATTTTGTGCACGGTTTGCTCGGGTGAAACCAATCTGTTTGCTACGAATCTCGACGAGGTCACTCTAGTAACTCATAATTAAAATTCCGCGGTGCGTTTGCTTCAATTAGCCAACAAATAAGGCTTTAGAGAGTAGTACTGCCCTGATCCTGTGAAAAGGGCGAACGCAATATTTGCCCGCACATTCAATCAGGCGCTTTTCAATGTACAAAAAAATTCGGAAACCAAAAAAATGTTAAAAAGATAATACAATGAACTAAATTATTAAGATAAAACCAAAAATGTTCATAAAAAAATAATAAAAAAATAATAGATAAATAAATAAAAAAATAATTTGGATAAGACGTATGAAAATAATAAGGAAAAAGCAACGTTGCATGTTCGCTCGGTGGCGGCAGTGCGTAAGCGACGCGACGTTGCCAATATTCGCTTCGCGTTTTTTCATATTGGTTTGGCTAAGCATGTTGTTTGAGTCACAGAATAGGCGCGAAACAGTGCTTCAAAAAGTCGTACTCGTTCGCTTCGCACGTATAATACCTATATTAAGTTAAAAGTTATTATTTTCAATCCGTTTTTTGGGAACTTAGTGGCAGGTTGGTTTGATACTTACTTGCTGTTTAGCGAACAAGCATGGGAAATAGGATTTTGGTTGGAATTACTGCATGAAAAATTTTGATAATGAGGCAAGTAGTACTCCAATGTATAGTCTATCATTAGAAAGAAAAAAAAATGATATCTGAAGGTCAAAGTGGTTCCCAAACATGGATCCGTTATCAAAATAAAAAAGACCGCCATATTGAAATCTTTAGTTTTTCGACCGATTAATTTCAAAATCGATATCTGAGGATCCGAGTTGTCTCCAAACACGTATCCGTTATCAGAAATGACAAAAGTGGCCGCTATTTTGAAATCTTTAAGTTTTGGGCCGATTATTTTCAAAATCGATATCTGAGGGTCCGAGTGGTCGTCAAACACAAATCTGCTACCGAAAATGAAAAAACTGGCCGCCATTTTAAATTCTTTACTTTTTGGACCGAATATTTTCAAAATCGATATCTAAGGGTCCGAGTGGTCGTGAAACACAAATCTGCTATCAAAAATGAAAAAACTGGCCGCCATTTTGAAATCTTTAGTTTACCGACCGATTGATTTCAAAATCGATATCTGAGAAACCGAGTTGTCTCCAAACACGTATCCGTTATCAAAAATGACAAAAGTGGTCGCCATTTTGAAATCTTCAGTTTTTGGACCGATTATTTTCAAAACCGATATCTGAGGGTCCGAGAGCTCCCCAAACATAAATCTGTTATCAAAAATGAAAAAAGTGGCCGCCATTTTGAAATCTTTAAGTTTTGGGCCGATTATTTTCAAAACTGATATCTGAGGGTCCGAGAGGTCCCCAAACATAAATCCGTTATCAAAAATGAAAAAAGTGGCCGTCATTTTGAAATCTTTAAGTTTTGGGCCGATTATTTTCAAAATCGATATCTGAGGGTCCGAGTGGTTGTCAAACAAAAATCTGCCACCGAAAATGAAAAAACTGGCCACCATTTTGAATTCTTTACTTTCTAGACCAATTGTTTTCAAAATCGATATCTGAGGATCCGAGTGGTCCCCAAACATGAATCCGTTTTTAAAAATTAAAAAAGTGGCCGCCATTTTGAAATCTTTAAGTTTTGGACCGAATATTATCAAAATCGATATCTAAGGGTTCGAGTGGTCGTGAAACACAAATCTGCTATCAAAAATGAAAAAACTGGCCGCCATTTTGAAATCTTTAGTTTACCGACCGATTGATTTCAAAATCGATATCTGAGAATCCGAGTTGTCTCCAAACACGTATCCGTTATCAAAAATGACAAAATTGGCCGCCATTTTGAAATCTTTAGTTTTTGGACCGATTATTTTCAAAACCGATATCTGAGGGTCCGAGAGCTCCCCAAACATAAATCCGTTATCAAAAATGAAAAAAGTGGCCGCCATTTTGAAATCTTTAAGTTTTGGGCCAATTGTTTTCAAAATCGATATCTGAGGATCCGAGTGGTCGCCAAACATGAATCCGTTTTTAAAAATTAAAAAAGTGGCCGCCATTTTGAAATCTTTAAGTTTTGGACCGAATATTATCAAAATCGATATCTAAGGGTTCAAGTGGTCGTGAAACACAAATCTGCTATCAAAAATGAAAAAACTGGCCGCCATTTTGAAATCTTTAGTTTACCGACCGATTGATTTCAAAATCGATATCTGAGAATCCGAGTTGTCTCCAAACACGTATCCGTTATCAAAAATGACAAAAGTGGCCGCTATTTTGAAATCTTTAGTTTTTGGACCGATTATTTTCAAAACCGATATCTGAGGGTCCAAGAGCTCCCCAAACATAAATCCGTTATCAAAAATGAAAAAAGTGGCCGCCATTTTGAAATCTTTAAGTTTTGGGCCAATTGTTTTCAAAATCGATATCTGAGGATCCGAGTGGTCCCCAAACATGAATCCGTTTTTAAAAATTAAAAAAGTGGCCGCCATTTTGAAATCTTTAAGTTTTGGACCGAATATTATCAAAATCGATATCTAAGGGTTCGAGTGGTCGTGAAACACAAATCTGCTATCAAAAATGAAAAAACTGGCCGCCATTTTGAAATCTTTAGTTTACCGACCGATTGATTTCAAAATCGATATCTGAGAATCCGAGTTGTCTCCAAACACGTATCCGTTATCAAAAATGACAAAAGTGGCCGCCATTTTGAAATCTTTAGTTTTTGGACCGATTATTTTCAAAACCGATATCTGAGGGTCCAAGAGCTCCCCAAACATAAATCCGTTATCAAAAATGAAAAAAGTGGCCGCCATTTTGAAATCTTTAAGTTTTGGGCCGATTATTTTCAAAATCGATATCTGAGGGTCCGAGTGGTTGTCAAACACAAATCTGCTACCGAAAATGAAAAAACTGGCCACCATTTTGAATTCTTTACTTTCTAGACTAATTGTTTTCAAAATCGATATATGATGATCCGAGTGGTCCCCAAACATGAATCCGATTTTATAAATGAAAAAACTGGCCGCCATTTTGAAATCTTTAGTTTACCGACTGATTGATTTCAAAATTAATATCTGAGAATCCGAGTTGTCTCCAAACACGTATCCGTTATCAAAAATGACAAAAGTGGCCGCCATTTTGAAATCCTTAGTTTTTGGACCGATTATTTTCAAACCCGATATCTGAGGGTCCGAGAGCTCCCCAAACTTAAATCCATTATCAAAAATGAAAAAAGTGGCCGCCATTTTGAAATCTTTAAGTTTTGGGCCGATTATTTTCAAAACCGATATCTGAGGGTCCGAGAGGTCCCCAAACATGAATCCGTTTTTAAAAATGAAAAAAGTGGGCGCCATTTTGAAATCTTTAAGTTTTGGTCCGATTTTTTTCAAAATCGATATCTAAGGGTCTGAGTGGTCGTGAAACACAAATCTGCTATCAAAAATGAAAAAACTGGCCGACATTTTGAAATCTTTAGTTTTCCGACCGATTGATTTCAAAATCGATATCTGAGGATCCGAGTTGTCTCCAAACACGTATACGTTATCAAAAATGACAAAAGTGGCCGCCATTTTGAAATATTTAGTTTTCAGACCAATTATTTTCAAAACCGATATCTGAGGGTCCGAGAGGTCCCCAAACATAAATCTGTTTTTAAAAATGAAAAAAGTGGCCGCCATTTTGAAATCTTTAAATTTTGGATCGATTATTTTTAAAATCGATATCTGAGGGTCCGAGTGGTCATCAAACACAAATCTGCTATCGAAAATAAAAAAAACTGGCCGCCATTTTGAATTCTGTACTTTTTGGACCAAATGTTTTCAAAATCGATATCTGAGGATCCGAGTGGTCCCCAAACAAGAATCCGTTTTTAAAAATAAAAAAAGGTGTCCACCATTTTAAAAACTAGTTTTTGTACCGATTGTTTTCAAAATCGATATCTTACGATCTGAGTGGTTCCCAAACACGTATCCGTTATACAAAATAGAAAAGTCATCATCATTTTGAAATGTTTAGTTTTTGAACAGATTGTTTTCAAAATCGATATCTGAGCTGGCGGCCTCTTTTTCCATTTTTGATAACGGGTTGATAAATGGTGGCCAGTTTTTTCATTTATAAAAACGGATTCATGTTTGGGGACCACTCGAATCCTCAGATATCGATTTTGAAAACAATTGGTCTAGAAAGTAAAGAATTCAAAATGGCGGCCACTTTTTTCATTTTTAAAAACAGATTTATGTTTGGGGACCTCTCGGACCCTCAGATATCGGTTAATAATCGGTCTGAAAACTAAACATTTCAAAATGGCGGCCACTTTTGTCATTTTTGATAACGTATACGTGTTTGGAGACAACTCGGATCCTCAGATATCGATTTTAAAATCAATCGGTCGGAAAACAAAAGTTTTCAAAATGGCGGCTACTTTTTTCATTTTTAAAAACGGATTCATGTTTGGGGACCACCTGGATCCTCAGATATCGAATTTGAAAACAATCGGTTCAAAAAGTAAAGAATTCAAAATGGCGGCCAGTTTTTTCATTTTCGATAGCAGAATTGTGTTTGACGACCACTCGGATTCTCAGATATCGATTTTGAAAATAATCGGTCCAAAACTTAAAGATTTCAAAATGGCGGCCACTTTTTTCATTTTTGATAACGGATTTATGTTTGGGGAGCTCTCGGACCCTCAGATATCGGTTTTGAAAATAATCGGTCCAAAAACTAAAGATTTCAAAATGGCGACCACTTTTGTCATTTTTGATAACGGATACGTGTTTGGAGACAACTCGGATTCTCAGATATCGATTTTGAAATCAATCGGTCGGTAAACTAAAGATTTCAAAATGGCGGCCAGTTTTTTCATTTTTGATAGCAGATTTGTGTTTCACGACCACTCGGACCCTTAGATATCGATTTTGAAAATATTCGGTCCAAAACTTAAAGATTTCAAAATGGCGGTCACTTTTTTCATTTTTAAAAACGGATTCATGTTTGGAGACAACTCGGATTCTCAGATATCGATTTTGAAATCAATCGGTCGGTAAACTAAAGATTTCAAAATGGCGGCCAGTTTTTTCATTTTTGATAGCAGATTTGTGTTTCACGACCACTCGGACCCTTAGATATCGATTTTGAAAATATTCGGTCCAAAACTTAAAGATTTCAAAATGGCGGTCACTTTTTTCATTTTTAAAAACGGATTCATGTTTGGAGACAACTCGGATTCTCAGATATCGATTTTGAAATCAATCGGTCGGTAAACTAAAGATTTCAAAATGGCGGCCAGTTTTTTCATTTTTGATAGCAGATTTGTGTTTCACGACCATTCGGACCCTTAGATATCGATTTTGAAAATATTCGGTCCAAAACTTAAAGATTTCAAAATGGCGGTCACTTTTTTCATTTTTAAAAACGGATTCATGTTTGGAGACAACTCGGATTCTCAGATATCGATTTTGAAATCAATCGGTCGGTAAACTAAAGATTTCAAAATGGCGGCCAGTTTTTTCATTTTCGATAGCAGATTTGTGTTTCACGACCACTCGGACCCTCAGATATCGATTTTGAAAATATTCGGTCCAAAACTTAAAAATTTCAAAATGGCGGCCACTTTTTCCATTTTATATAACGGATACGTGTTTGGGAACCACTCGGATCGTCAGATATCGATTTTGAAAATAATCGGTCCAAAAACTAAAGATTTCAAAATGGCGGGCACTTTTTTCATTTTTGGTAACGGATTCATGTTTGGGGACCACTCGGACCCTCAGATATCGATTTTGAAAACAATCGGTTCAAAAACTAGAGATTTCAAAATGGCGGTCACTTTTTTCATTTTATATAACGGATACGTGTTTGGGAATCACTCGGATCGTCAGATATCGATTTTGAAAACAATCAGTCGAAAAACAAAAGTTTTCAAAATGGCGGCTACTTTTTTCATTTTTAAAAACGGATTCATGTTTGGGGACCACTCGGATCCTCAGATATCGAATTTGAAAACAATCGGTTCAAAAAGTAAAGAATTCAAAATGGCGGCCAGTTTTTTCATTTTCGATGTTTGGAGACAACTCGGATTCTCAGATATCGATTTTGAAATCAATCGGTCGGTAAACTAAAGATTTCAAAATGGCGGCCAGTTTTTTCATTTTCGATAGCAGATTTGTGTTTGACGACCACTCGGATTCTCAGATATCGATTTTGAAAATAATCGGTCCAAAACTTAAAGAATTCAAAATGGCGGCCACCTTTTTCATTTTTGATAACGGATTCATGTTTGGGGACCTCTCGGACCCTCGGATATTGGTTTTGAAGATAATCATTGGAAAAACCATGCCTTATTCTGTCTTTCCCGCACACGTTCAAGTTTTACTTTATTCTGCAATAATAATTTACGTTGCGACTCTAAACAGACTCTGGACACCTTTGACGTCACGTTCATCACTATCCCGCGGAAACTGCATTTTTCTGGGATAAAAAGTAGCCTGTTTTAATCTAGGGTACCAACTGTCTTCGTTCCAAATTTCATCCAAATCCGTCCAGTTGTTGTAGCTTGAAGAAGAAACAAACATACATACACACTCACTCACATCGTCACAAACTTTCTCATGTATTATATCACATACATACATACATAAATAACGTCTCTATTCCTTGCGGAGCAGACAGAGCCCAAGGTAACAAGACCTTAAAGGCCACGTTACGAATGCCGAAATGTTAATTATTTTTATTATTTTTGCAAAATCTGATTTGAACATTATGCTGTGTCTGTGTAGGCAATCGGAAAACTAAAGCAAGCGCCATCTACTAACATCGCAGTGCAATATTTCAATCCATCAGCACGCGCCCATTCGCATCGAGTTCACGCGTCGATTATTTAACAGATGTCGCGTTGATCGGACTGCTTGCCACGTCACGAACGGGCAAGGTCATTTGCCTATCCCTTCGCCTTAAAAGTGACCTGGATTGTAAATAAAGATCCGATGGCTCTAATTGTGGGAAGCTTTTTATCTCTGCGGTAAGAGATGTATTTTATTATGATCATCATCATCATGTCAGTCGCAGGACGTCCACTGCTGGACATAGGCCTTCCCCAAGGCTCTCCACTCGCACCGTCCTGTGCCTTCCGCATCCACCGCGATCCCGCAATCCTGATCATAGGTTGATCATGAGGTAGTAGGCTTCAAACAAGATTTTATTAACATGTAATTTATTAATTACAATGCGCTACAACTTCTTTTGAACAAAATTAAATAAGTAAATTTATTTTTTCTGTCAGTCAGTGATAATGTAGCTTCTGCATTCCAAAAGTGTTTTTTTTTATCAGTTCCTGTAATTTTTGAGTTAATTCGTTACAAATAAAAAATATGTATTAAAAATTATTTGATTTTAAAATAATTATAAGTATTAGTTTTTAGTAAATATGTCACTATGCTTTGCTTCGTTGTGCCTTAATTGACAACATTTCATTTTTCTGAGCCTATAGTTTTAATGGTTCTCTGTATTTTGTTTGAAAAGATGAACATGCTGGAAGTTTAATTTTTTTGCTAGGGTTTGTATTTAATTTATAATTAATTTATTAATTTTTGCTTATTCTAAAAGGGCGTAACTCCGAAACTATCACAGAATTGACACTTATCCTTTTGTCTTTTCTGTATAGAAAAAAAACCGACGTCAATTTCAAATTGACAATGTCAGGCCCTATTCTCCGATATTCGATTTTCGATATTCGCTTCGTGCTGTTCCGCTCATACTAGTATAGTCATTAACTTGAGAGTGAGAGAGAAGGTATGCAACGAACTTCAAAAATAGAATTACAGAGTTTCCCCCCTTGTACTTTGAAGTTGTCAAATACAAAATTATGGTCGCTTACTTTTTCTCGTGAAAAAGGCAAAGGCATTTCACCCATCCTGTGGTAGTTTTGGTAAAATTAGGACATATTTTTAATTAATTTTTATTTTTTATAATAAGCGATATTAAAATTATATAAACATATTGCAGTGATCAGGAGGCAAAATGCTTTCGAACCATATATACATTTTCAGGTGTTATAAAAATGAAATGTTGTCAATTTGAAGAACGTGTTTATCGGAAATATTTTTGAAACAAAACATACGCAATGCCAACAAACTTTGAACAAAAACAGATAAAATAGACTTAAACGCTGAGAGACACTCCAAAGTCCTAAAGTAACACCCGGAATCCCAGTTATTATCATCTTAATTAAAATAACATCTGAACCAGCAACAATCGTCAAAGACATAAGAAATTAAATCCCCCAAAACTTGGCTAAACACGGCAACTCGCAGAACACGTATTAACACAAATTAAAACAAATGAAACGAGCGGCGCTGTCGTCGCCGACCCGCCATTTTGGATTCACGTCGTGCACAAAATGGCCGCCATGTTTTTGATACGGGTATCGTTGCTTAATGCGACAATAAATGTCAAATTGGCATCGTTATTTGTAAAAATTACGATCTACGTTTTGCCGTGAACGTGTTCGGAAGGTGTAATTAGGGATTTTTGTGCTGGCCGAAGTGTTTTGTTGCGGTATTATTGGTTAGGTTTTACGTTAGGAAAATAAAATGTGGACTAATTAAATCCAGTACGTTTTAATGGTATTTGAAACGAAAATGTAGGGCTGGGAAAGCTTTAATTAGAAAACTCAATATGGTAGGCTGTTTTTTATCATCCTTCTATTTAGTATAGTCTCTTAGCTCATACTAATGTAATGATGATGATGAGGATGATGGTAATGTTTGGCCAAATGACTGTTTGGCCTAAATTGAATTTATACTGAAACCACGGCCGAAGCTTATGTTATGTTATGTGTGTTGATGTTATGTTGTTATGTTGTGTTATGTTAGTTGTATAGTTAATAATATGTAAGAAGCATGCTGCATGTCGAGCTGTAGCTATTTGTATGCCTTATGTTATGGCGCAACATAGTGATACCTACTCTAAATGACCTGTCATATTTGTCTAAATGTTTACCTATGTTAACAAATAAACGATTGATTATGATTATGATTATGAAGAAAAATGATGAATAAATCTTACTTAACCTAATCTACTTGGCCTATGTAAATTATTTCCCGAAACAATTTCAATCGATTCGACCAAACAGTACGTTAGTTAGACTGATACATGATTTTTTAAGTTGTCTAAAAATAAAGTTTTTCTAAACGTGATTTCACGGAGAAGCCTTTGCAATTGTATTGTTTTCGAAAACTTGAATTGCTTCGTCATTCGAGCTGGGTATTTGGGTTTGATCGACTTGGATTGTTTATTGAAGCCATGTTATTTAGCAAAACGTTTATGGAGATACCAATATGTTATGTCGTACCAAGAGCCATAATCCTACTAATTATTATAAATTCAAAAGTTTGTGAGGATGTATGGATGTTTGTTACTCTTTCACGGCAGAACGGCTAAACGGATCTGGATGAAATTTGAATTTAGATTATAGTCTGGAACAATATATAGGCTACTTTTAATCCCGTAAAATTGCGTAGTTCTTACAGGATAGCGATACACGAATTCTTCGCAGACGAAGTCGCGGGCAACAGCTAGTTACCAATATATAATTATAAAAGCGAAAAACCAAAACGGGATAAAAACAACGAGACAAAGGGAGATGGCGCTTTATAACACTTTGTTGACACGTTTCTCCCAAACAACGCATTATTTCTTTGGAATTTTAAAGCAATTCGATTCTTTGACCTCGAAAAAATATGATAAACTTGAAAAAATATGATATTGGGTGTGTAAATTTTGCATACTTTATTCAAAAATTCAGAAATTGAATTTAAACACTTTCCAAAACACTTTTAAAAATTATTTCTTTTAAAAATCATTTTAATTTAATTTATTGCATAACGCCAATTTAACTTCATTTTAATTTATATTTTGGATCTAATTTACCTAACGAATCAATTCATATTTCTACGCCAAAACTGGCAGAATATGCTGAGAATAAATCATTATTATACTTTAACAAGCTTCTGCCCGCGACTTCGTCCGCGTAGAATTAGCAATTGGTAAGTTTATGGCTATCCCGTAGGAACTATACAATTAACTGGGATAAAAAGTAGCCTATTTCAATCTAGGGCACCAGCTATCTTCGTTCCGAATTTTATCCAAATCCATAGTTTTAGCGTGAAGAAGGAACAAACATACACACTCACTCACATCGTCACATCGTCACTCACAAACTTTCGCATTTATAATATTAGTAGGATACCTTGTACCTACCATATTCAGAGAAATAAACCTATTATTTTCTATTTTAACGTTCATTACTTTTTTTTCCAAACTGTGTAAAAATGCAATTTAGCAAAAGTCCATAAGTCTGAATTATGGTTTTGTGAACTCCTTCGCGACGACTAACGATTAAGGTAGTTGTTCTGGTCTGGTCCCATTTCAAATTGCCATAACTCCTGACTAAGGCATTCCCAGACTGAAATCCAACCCGACACAATTGCTAGTAATTTCAAATCAAACTTAATGACATGATGACAGACGCGCCAAATTAATTCCAATTGAAATGCTTACTAAATTTCGAGGAACGAAGTGATTCATTTCATGACTTAACAATTAAATGTATTGTCGTTCTGAAAATGTTGACATGTACTTTTAAATAAAGTTTACTTTGATAAAATCTGAATCATTGACTCAGGCACTCATCAATGCTTAGAGCCTTCTTTATCCCCTCAAGTCAATACAGGGTGTGTTGACGAGCGAACTTAAAAACACGCTTGGTGGATTACAGGGGTTTAATCAATCACACAAACTAAACACAATAATAAATATACAACTAGGAGCCTAGTGAACCGTTCCAAACTGACAACGCAACTGCCGTAAAAGTCCATGTCGTTGTCAGTCAAGGTATTTTTAAGAATCGAACAAGAATACGAGTAAAAGATAAATATATGCTAGAAGGAGGCTGTAACCCAGCCAGTCGCCAACAGGGTGGTTAACTGGAAGAGATCCCTTAAAGGGATAAGTTCGCCTTTGTACATCTATTTGTCTCATTATCTGTAAATTAATGTGTTTTATGTACAATAAAGAGTTATACATACATACATACTTCTACGAGCATTTCATGTTTTACTAACAACCTAAATATTAAGTCTTATTGTTACTAACATTATATATGGATATGGATTACTTAATTAATTTTTATCTGATATAAATAATTTCATTTTATTTATTTTTTTCTCTACGTCGTGACACTTAATAACTTTTTAATACTTTAAGCCCTTGCACATAATGCTTAGTGAATCTATTGACATAAATTTTTCAAAATTAAATTTTGTTCAATTTTATAATTATTATTTTTTAATTTATTTGACTCAAATAGAATATAAAAGAAGTACAAAAAACTTATATCTATATACCTCTGCCAAACTGCATAGCAAAAACTTCATAACTGCATAACTTCTAAAGGTCGAAATGACTTGAAATTTACATACATACTTACAAACAAATCACGTCTTTACATCTTACGGGGTAGACAAAGCCCAAGGTAACAAGACCTAAAGGCCACGTTTATCATGATTGTAACCGTTTGGGTGGAATGGGGAATCAAAATAGTGATGGGTTGCTAGCCGCATCGCCTATAAAATGATTCCTAAGATTTTCGCCCTTCAACAAAACTCCTACATATATACATCTAACTAATATTATAAATGCGAAAGTATGGATGGATGGATAGATGGATGAATGGATGGATGGATGTTTGTTTGTTACTCAATCACGCCAGAACGGCGTAACGGATCTGGATGAAATTCGGCACATAGATAGAGAAAAGTCTGGAATAGCACATAGGCTACTTTTTATCCCGGAAAATTGCGTAATTCCCGCGGGATAGCGATAAACGAATTCTTTGCAGACGAAGTCGCTGGCAACAGCTAGTACATACATAAATCACGTAGGGTAGTCAGGGTAGACAGAGCCTAATGTAACAAGACCCAAAAGCCTCGTTTAGCATGATTGTGGGCGTATAGGTGGAAAGCCGCATCATCGGTGTATTCCGGTGTGGAGAGTAAGACAGCTGGGGCAATTACGGGCACAAGAGGCATTTCATCTAAGCCCTCTAGGTTGGCAACGCATCTGCAATCCCTCCGGGGTTGCGGGTGTCTATGGGCAGTGGTGATCGCTTACCATCAGGTGACCCGCTTGCTCGTTTTCCTTCCTAATCTCATAAAAAAAAAACTATAAAATGATTAACAAACATTCCTACTGATTTTAGATTTCAAGCTCAACATTCTTTTCAAAGTCCTTCCTTGCTCCATACAACTTATTGAAAACAGATTTCTCATACATTATGTGTATGCATTGGAATGCAACTAGTAGTAACCCATACGTTCGCACGCTCGCAATTTTATGGTTATTTTGTCCCAAGATTCAATGCTAGTGTGTTAGGTATTTTTTTCCCATGACATGGTATGAAGACACATTGATATACCGTTTATTTCTTGCGTAGTCTAGTGAATAACGTAACCATTTTTCCATCCTGGGGTCTTACCATGACGTCTTAGTGCGATTCAGTTTAGGTCCGCTCGCTGTCAGATTCATACTAAAAGTGACAGCTAAAACTTGAACTGAGTCGGAATTAGGACGTCATGGCAAGGCCCCAGGGCCTATGAATCTGACAGCGTTGCGAACCTAAACTGAAACGCATTAAGACGTCATGGTAAGGCCCCTGGTCTGTGGTAAAGAAAAAACATAGAATTTACCAGTTGCTTCTCTTCCCGCGCAGATGATAAAAGCCCATCGAGGGAATGGGCGAAAATCTTAGGAATGCGGCTAAGCAACGCATCAATAGAACCGGATTATACGGAACCCTCGGTGCGCAAGTCCGACACGCACTTGGCCGGTTTTTTAGGGTTCCGTACCTCAAAAGGAAAAAACGGAACCCTTATAGGATCACTTTGTTGTCCGTCCGTCCGTCCGTCTGTCAATACCCTTTTTCTCAGGAACGCGTGAAGGTATCAAACTGAAATTTATATCAAATGCTCAGGTTCACTGCCCCTTGGAGCTGTGAAAAAATCAAACTTCTAAGCCATCGCAATCAAAAGATACAGCCGTTTATGCCGCGAATTTCCGCAACTCTCAAAGTGATTCCCTACAGAGTACTTCCCGTGAACGCAGAATCTTGAAATTTGGTATAAAGGTAGGTAGGTCTTATAGTACAGATTAAGGAATAATTGCGAAAACCGTAAATATATATGCATGTCTGTATATATCAGTGACCAATATAAAGTGACCCAACACTGCGTACATTTTGCTTTGGAGCAGAGCTCTTCTTACACTGGGGATATAGATAATACTTTAAAAATACGGAACCCTCGGTGCGCGAGTCCGACTCGCACTTGGCCGGTTTTTTACTTTTAAGTTACAGACCTAAAATGTCATAAGTATAAAAAGTTTTAATACCAACAGTAACTTACAACCATACAGGGTGTCATAACTTACAACTCTCCCAATTTGCCCAAGTACGGTAAGCTGGGCAGTATAGGTACTACCAACGTTTCTAAGCCACCCTCGCCAAGTAAACAGGCCTGCGGTCATGGCCGTTCAAAGACACCTGTGTAGGACCAATAGGGAACTTGCTTAGGCTACTAAATTAAGAAATCAGGGAAAGAAAATAGAAACAAACTTACAGGTGTATAAAAAAAAAACAAGTTTTCTTTACTGACCGTACTTGTACTGTAAATTGGACAGATTAGAAGTGAATTTGACTTGCAAGATTTGATCTAAAAAAACTAAAACAAGAAATCAAGCTACTAAATTAAGAAATCAGGGAAAGAAAATAGAAACAAACTTACAGGTGTATAAAAAAAATTACAAGTTTTCTTTACTGACTGTACTTGTACTGTAAATTGGACAGATTACAAGTGAATTTGACTTGCAAGATTTAATCTAAAAAAACTAAAATAAGAAATCAAGCTACTAAATTAAGAAATCAGGGAAAGAAAATAGAAACAAACTTACAGGACGACCGGATGGCCTAGTGGTTAGAGAACCTGACTATGAAGCTTGAGGTCCCGGGTTCGATCCCCGGTCGGGGCAGATATTTGTATGAAAATACGAATGTTTGTTTTCCAGTCTTGGATGTTTGATATCTATTTAAGTATGTATTTATCTATATAAGAATGTTTATCCGTTGTCTAGTGCCCATATTAAATTGGTGTCAAATTGTCCCAAGATATTTATTTATTTACATTAGGTGTATAACAAAAAATAACAAGTTTTCTTTACTGACCGTACTTGTACTGTAAATTGGACAGATTAGAAGTGAATTTGACTTGCAAGATTTGATCTAAAAAAAACAAAATTATGATAAAAACGGGGACAAGTAAGGTGTTTTTTTACAAGCTATTTACTTGTAAATAACTCACTACATTACATAGTATAAAACAAAGTCGCTTTCCGCTGTCTGTCTGTCTGTCCCTATGTAGGTATGCTTAGATCTTTAAAACTACCTACGCAAAGTAACTACCTACGTAAAGTTAAGGACAAAAATGTTATTACTGTTACGCTTGTTCTACAGTAATTTTGTCCCATGCACAGAATCAAAGTAAAAAATGCTTTATTTGCAATATTGCATTATGAATTATTATTTTTAAAGGCCCATTTAGACACACGCAAGAATTGCCGTGTAAACTGAATTCAACCGATCTGTCAAACTTTGCAATATAACTATTCTTCTTCTTCTGAAAGTGCCACTCCATTACTGGAGGCTGGCCGTTAGCTCTGAAAACTTCTCTCTATCTTGAGCCATCCGAAACAGTTGCTCTGCACTGCTGATTCCGGTCCACTCCCTAATGTTCCGCAGCCATGATTTCTTCCGCCTTTCAGAGCGCCGTTTTCCCTGTATTTTGCCCATAATTATAAGTTGAAGCAGCTAATATAAATATCTAACTAATATTATAACTGCGAAAGTGTGGATGGATGGATAGATGGATGGATGGATGGATGGATGTTTGTTTGTTACTCAATCACGCCAGAACGGCCCAACGGATCTGGATTAAATTCGGCACATAGATAGAGAAAAGTCTGGAATAGCACATAAGCTACTTTTTATTCCGGAAAATTGCGTAGTTCCCGCGGGATAGCAATAAACGAATTCTTTGCAGACGAAGTTGCTTGCAACAGCTAGTAACGGCATAAAATTCTCGCATGTGTCTTCAAATAGGCCTATCTACTGCTATATTTTGCCTGTAAGCATATAAAAATCATGTTATCTAGAGACACCTTACATGGAAATAACTTGAAATAGATTAACTAAATCGATATAATACGTAAGTTCCCCATAGGTTGTGGGGCCTATGTTAATCGTGCGAAGGCAGACATTCAAGGTTGCACAGTTACCGCCAAACGGTAGAACAATATTGATTTAAAACAGTACAAAGCTATGGCAACCTGAAATAACTTTGGTATTCCGCTTATACGATGCAGTACCGAATGTTTATTTGTTCATTATAACTATTTAAACGGTTTTATAAAGCGTGTAGATCCAATATGAGCAAAGAATTAAAGCAGGCTGGGTTTAAGAAGTTTAAGTTAAGTTATATACATAATTGAAAGCCTGCAGTTAATTAAAAAAAAGCGACGGGTAGCACTCTGGGAGTGCCGGCAGAAGTGAAAATAGCAGCTTAGATTAGATTTTAATGTTGTAACCTCCGTACCGCTTACAAGAAAACGTACTTATTATCTAAATTGACAGACCTTTAACAATGTGCTGATGCCCTAATGTCTCCCAACTAATAATTTTAAAGTATGGATGGATGATGGATGGATGTTTGTTTATTGCTCAATCACGCCAGAACGGCCCAACGGATCTGGATGAAATTCGGCACACAAATAAAGAAAAGTCTGGAATAGCACATAGGCTACTTTTATCCCGAAAAATTGCGTAAATCCCGCGGGATAGTGATAAACGAATTCTTTGCAGACGAAGTCGCTGGCAACAGCTAGTAATAATATAAATGCGAAAGTTTTTGAGGATGTGAGTAAGTGTGTAGGTATGTTTGTTCCTTCTTCACACTGAAACGACTGAAGGTATTTGGTTCAAATTTAGAATAGAGATAGCTGATACCCTAAATTAAAACATAATGCTACTTTTATCCCGGAAAATTGCATAGTTCCCGTGGGATACGATAAGCGGATTCAACGCGGACCGAGTCGTGGGCAATATATTTTTTTTATATTAATAGGAAGGCAAACGAGCAAGAGGGTCACCTGATGGTAAGTGATCACCACTGCCCATAGACACCCGCAACTCCGGAGGGATCGCAGATGCGTTGCCAACCTAGGGCTAAGATGAAATGCCTCTTTTGCTCGTTATTTCCCCGGCTGTCTTACTCTCCACACCGGAACACAGCAGTGCAAGTACTGCTTAGCGGCAGGATTAGCGGGTAAGATGGTGGTAGCGATCCGGACGGACCTTGCACAAGGCGCTACCACCCGCAAATATTCTCGATTCCGACTGTACGCCCGACAGCCAATTACGTATTAGGTTTCCATTTTATAAGTTGAAGTTCAATTTTATTAACCCATTCGTATTGGCAAGGTCGTTAGTACCGAGGTACAGTCGCTAAATAAAACCAATATCAATTATATTTTTTTGCTTGCATAAAGGTATGAAAATATGCAACTTTAACGTGAACAAAATTCAACGTGTAACTGTCAACTGTCAGTCATCTATGATGACGTCTCTGTCTGTTTTGCAGTAATAAATAGAGAGGAATCATAGACTACAAGTCACCCAAAGGGCTATGGAAAAAGCTATGTTGGGGATTTCTCTACGCGATCACGTCCGGAACACCGAAATCCGCAAGAAAACGGGACTAACCGACATAGCAAAAACCATAGCCTCTAGGAAGTGGAAGTGGGCGGGCCATATTTGCCGTAGGTCGGATGGAAGATGGGGAAAGAAGTTGTTGGAGTGGAGATCACGAAAGGGGTTCAGGAATGTGGGGAGACAGCCGGCAAGGTGGCCGGATGATTTGGTGCGAGCGGCTGGGAAGGACTGGATGCGGAAAACTCGGGACCGTACAGAATGGTCTAAAATGGAAGAGACCTTTACTCAGCATTGGGTAGATCAAAGTTGAAGAAGAAGAAGAAGAAGAATCATAGATAATTGACAGTTAACAAAATGGTAAAACGGCCCTAAGCATTATACAATTATTAATAAAATGCGAGTTACTTGGAATTTTAGTTACTAAAATGAAATTAACCCAAAAGTATATTTTTTGATGTCAGCCTGTGTAAGAAATCAATATAAAATGACCTCACACTGCCTACATTTTTGCTTAGGAGCAGGGCTCTGTTAACACTGGATATCATATTCACTTGCCGAATTTGTACGGAACCCTTAGTGCGCGAGTCGGACTCGCACACATGGCCGGCTTTGAAGTATCATAAATAACTAACTTTACTTCTTTGTTTTTTTTTTAAATACACTGACGAGAAAAACACTAACCTCGTTTTAGTTACCAATTTAAACTTTCGCTATTTTTACACATTTTTTTAAGAAAAACGGGACTTAATCACGTAAATAAAATGTATTTTTGTAAATACCGCGACGTTTCGAACGCGACTTTGCATCCATGGTCTCGAGAGGACCATGGATGCAAAGCATGCATGCATGCATGGGTGGTGGGGTCCGTTTTTAGGGTTCCGTACCCAAAGGGTAAAAAAGGGAGCCTATTCCGTCCGTCCGTCTGTCACCAGGCTGTATCTCAAGAACCGTAATAGCTAGGGAGTTGAAATTTTCACAGATTGTGTATTTCTGTTGCCGCTATAACAACAAATACTAAAAACAAAATAATAATCATAATTAAGGGGGGCTCCCATACAAAACACATGATATTTTAGCCCTTTTTTATGGCTATCACTCGCTGAGCTAGATCTCAAGAACCGTAATAGCTAGTCAGTTGAAATTTGCATAGATTATGTATTTTTATTGTGGCTACAACAACAATAGTACATTACAGACCTAGGGCGGTAAATTCGTAATTGTCCCAGATCGCAGGTGTTTGTGGCCCGAACCGAAGGTGAGGGGCATAAATATGCGATCTGGGGCTTTACGAATTACCGCCCGTGGTTTGTATAAAGTTTTACGTCTTGCCTCGGCCAGGAAGTGAGATTTTCTGTCCGCGAAGCGGGCGTAAAATCCCAATTACGGCCAAGGGTGACGTAAATACTAAAATCAAAATAATAATAATAATTAAGGGAGCTCCCATATAACAGAGAATTTCTGGTACGGAACCCTTCGTGCGCGGGTCTGACTCTCACTTGGCCGGTTTTTCTTATAATAATGTCATTTTTGTCCGTTTATATTTGACGTATTCTAATTTGTCATTAATACTTTATTCTATTGTAAGAAAGCCTGCCATGCGCCACGCAAATTTCTTGTTAAGATCTGATATTGCATACCTATTGAACAAAAATATTGAAAGAAAATAAACATTAAAGTTAAGAATATCTTTGTTCCGCGATTGTACTGAGAACGGGATCATTGGAAAGTGAACTTTAAGCCTTTATTATGCTGTCGCTATTTGATTAAGTTTCTGAGTTAGAATTTTATTCTTACTTTATCAAAGGGATAATAAACTACATTAAATTTATTTAATAGAAAAAACCTGAATTAATTTCACATTATAAATTGTGTTTTCATTTATAATAGAAAATCATAAAAATCATGATGGTCTGGGAGCAAAGAAAAAACATAGAATGTACCAGTTGTTTCTCTTCCCGCGCAGATGGTAAAAGCCCATCGAGGGAATGGGCGAAAATCATAGGAATCATTTTATAGGCGATGCGGCTAGCAATCCATCACTATTTGGATTCCATTTTCCATCTATACACTCACCATCTTGTTAAACGTGGCCTGTAGATCTTAACACCTTAGGCTCTGTCTACCCCGTAAGGGATAAAGACGTTATTTGTGTATGTATGTATGTATGTATAATAGAAAAACTGTGATGTCAATGGTGTATCAATATTTAAGAGCTCTCTAACTATGATATTCTACTGACTCAAATAGGTATGTCAGAATTGTGGCAAGTGGAACAAAGTAGTCTTTGCCTACCCCTATAGGAAAGCGGCGTGACTGTATGTATGTGTGACGTAATAAAGTAAAATTAAAATTAACCACCGACGAATAATCGAGTAATTATTTATAGGTAGGTACGTAAATAAAAAACAGTTCGTTTTTATTTCAAAAATGCGTTACTTACATCATTTTGGAAAAGAGCTCATACTGTTCAAACCGCTGGACCTTTTTTTACTAAACGTGGCTAAAACTACAGCAAGGAAACTGACTTTTGAATGAAGAAAAACGCATCGAAATCTGTCCATCCGTCTGAGAGCTACAATGCTACAGACAGACACACACAAAATGTAATATTTTTTTGTAGTCAATAAAAATAAAAAAAACACACACACACACACAGAGAGAGAGAGAGAGAGAGAGAGAGAGAAAGAGACCCATCGACGTCAAACGTCTGTGGATTTTTAAGTTGTTTTAACATGTTTGACTGTACGTAGCGTAATGTAGAAATGTAAAATTATAAACATCAATAAAATTGATGTTATTGAAAGTAATCTTTCATACATTTATTACATAAAAATCGGCTCTATTTCAACTTGCTTTGAGATACAAATTCATAACAAGATATAATTCAATTATTTTCTACGCGTATTGTCCAACTATCGCTATTATTTTGGGCCGTATGAATCATCTATTATTAACTATGATTAATGATGATCCACACATTTGGATCATTAAACGCAATCGATCTCAATTCATTGATTTTTAACGATTTTCGATGTACGATGACGAAGCGTAGAAATCAATCATTGTAAAACACAGCGTTTAATTACTGATGTGCCATTATTAATGATATCATTGTTAATTGTCTTATTGTGTTTTATGATTTGATGGTAACAATGGTTTGGTTATTTGAAATTTTGTTGGATGATTTTTGTCTGGCATCTGATTCTAACACGCAATACAATAATTATACATTTTTTTACAAGATCTCTCAAAAACATTTTTAATCTCATCTTCGGATTGAAAATTAATTGATGCCACTATTGCCACTTATCCTAAGATGTTTTAAAAGTTCATTTACTTGAACGTACGCTTGTACGCCCTTACTTTCTCCCCAACTTTAAAGAACCCTTTAAAGAACTAAATCTGATATAAATAAGCCGTACATAAATTCCTCAGAGTAACAACCGACGAATGGTAACGACACGAAATAGGGTGACAACGGCACAAGACGCACGCAACACGGAAAGGGATAATTTACTAAATTGCCTCGCTCGCAATCGCCCGCCATCTGTCCGGAATCTTGCAGCGTGGCCACCTTTTTAGTTCCCGCCCGCGAAGGTTATGCGCAAATTGACGTGTGGTCGCCCTAATTGAGGGAAGTATGACATTAAAACGCATGAGGTTTTATTATTTGGCTTAAGCGTGGGTTTTGTGAGGTTTGTACGTTGATTTTTTAGTTTGAATAGTCTTAAGCGGAACGGCGTTCGAATTGCTCGGGATTCGCACTATCACTGTTTTTAATCCTGTAACACGTATTTAACCGGTTAAAACTAGCTTTATGCTCCGACTTAAAGTCCGTAAACTCTGGTGTCCTCCAAGGTTGTGTCTTGTCCCGTACATTTGTCCTATTCTTCTCTATAAGGACCGGCAACACACTCTTAACGCTCCTACGTTATGACAGTTTATGGGCGGCGGAGATAGCTATCCATTTGGTGACCCGCATGCTCGTTTTGCTAAAGGTGAATGCGATTGCGATACGAAGCTTTAGACAATAAGGCCTCTGGTGACAGTCTTATTATTCCTCGCGATTAATCAAGGGTATTCAGAGCTCAATTGAGCGACTGAAACGCCAGTTTTTCTTTTGTCATTAAAAGCTTACGAGAATTTGAAGCAAATAGCATGATTGGCTTTTTTTATATGACAAGGAAAGCAAACTAATTTAAGGCAAAGTAATTTCACCGGCTGTATACTCTTCACACCGTAAGCACTTGGCGGCAGGATTAGCACGTAAGACGGAGGTGGCGATCCGGACGGACCTAGCACGAGGTCCTACCCGTAACGTAAAGTATCTACGTAAATGGCGGTACCTGTGGTACAATCGATTGAATTGGACTGAAAGTAGACGTATACCTAAAGGTCGCTGCAGACGAAACGCTCGGCGCCGGAACGGCAGCGCATCGCCACATCGGCTCGCCGTCAACCAGGCGTCAACCATACTCAAGCTCGTAATGGAAGCGGCTTCCGTCCGCGTGGCTACAGAGCTCTTACCGCGAGCCAGCGACTGGTTGGCGGCTAGCGGTCAACGTTGACGGCAGGCGGCAGGCGATGTCAGAGAGGCAAGCGGCGGGGCGTTCGCCCGAGGTCCGCGCGCCGTCCCTGCGCCGGCGACGAGACGTAAGCGCGGCGACGGCGAGTTGTCCACGCACTGCTAGCTTATGCGAGGTGAGGCGTTGCCGTTCCGAAGCCGATAGGTGTGCGTTGCAGTATGGAGTTTCAAAAGAATACTGAGCGGGTGCCGTGCCGGAGCGGAAATTTGAGCAAATAGCATTTGCTCGGAAACAGGAGCCCGTTAATAGACTCTACTGGCGGTTATTCTGTTAAACTGGAAATAGTTTACACGATAAAAATACAGGCACATGCTTCGTGGAAGGACCGCCGATTAGTCTGAGCCACTAGTGTAAGATTTCACATGAACAAGCGTCTCGAACGCGTTCACGTAAACCTCTCAATTACTATGGAAAAATTGGCAGCGCCAATTGCGGATCGAAACGGCACCAAACTGTTCCCATAGTATTTGCACGGAAAAAATATTTGGGCTATTTCACAAATAACCATAATTTGGTAAGGCGTTATTAAAATTATTTTGATTTAACAAACAGGGTTACCTATAAAGAGCAAAACATAATCAAAGATTTTGGTAAGATATTGCCTTAGTTATGTAGTCACTTTTTTTAAGTTACAGGCTGACGAAAGTTCGGTTTCATTTAGCAAATTATTATTTTCAGTGTGACATAGGTATTAACGCAAACGCGTTCAAGGCGTGTTTTGTGACCGAAAACTTACACTTCTAGAAGCATACTGAAACATGTCGAGCAGTAATCAACTTTGATAGCCAAACGATCCATTTATCATAACATTTAGTTATGTTCCCAACTTAG
Source organism: Pandemis heparana (assembly GCA_963854515.1). Classification (NCBI taxonomy): domain Eukaryota; kingdom Metazoa; phylum Arthropoda; class Insecta; order Lepidoptera; family Tortricidae; genus Pandemis; species Pandemis heparana. Next base: position 5,661,900 of record OY978031.1, read on the forward strand.
AGCATTACAATATTTGATACGTTGCTTTAAATTCCCTGGAATCAGACGTCTAGTAATAGAATTTCCACATTTGGATTCCGTCTGTGGCTCGATGCAATTTCCTACGTTAGGCTGGTTATATGCGATAGTGGTCTGGATATAATGGGTTTGCAAGCTAGTTAGACGATTACGCTTTGAAAATAGTATATTTTTAACCCCCGGCGCAAATAGTGTGCTGTTATAAGTGTGACGTCGATGTGTGTCTTTTTGTGTGTGTACGTGTGTCTGTGGCAGTGATTTTGACGCAATTTTTTTTCATTTGAAAGCCAGTTTCCCTGCGGTGGTTCTTATGTTTAGTAAAAATCGGTTTAGTAGTTTTAAAATTATCTGCTCTTTTCTAAAATGTGTTAGGCATTTTGCCTACGCCAAATCTTGGAATTAGGTTGTCAAAGCGGACCACAGGCTCATTGAGCCGTGGCAAATGCAGGGAAAAACGCTAGGAAGATGATGATGCGTACTTCTTAATTTAATATTATTGTGAAAAAGGTTATCTGTACACGCGTACTTTTTCCAGGATACTATACCTTAAAATAACAAAAATAAACTTATAGGGTCGGTGTTGTGTCCTCTGTCTGTCAAGACCCTTTTTTGTATGAAACAGATGTACCGAGTTTGTATGTAATTATCTTTTGCAACCGTAGAAAAGTAAGTTTTTGGGGTTCCGTACCCTAAAACAGAATATTTTCATGTCTGTCTAAGTGACCAATATTATAATGTCACACTCCTACATTTTGCTTACAATTAAATTACATGACATGTCCTCTCTGTTAGGTTGTCTACTCTTTGGTTCGTATGCACATGCAGTCTACTACATGCAATATCGCTTAGTTAAAGCTCTCACTCCATTACCTTAATTAACTGCATAATATAATTTAGGGGAATAATGCAAATGTACACTCTTGTCTGTGGCCGTGGAAATAAGTCACGAGTATAATTTTCGTGTCATTTAAGGTTCGGTAATTAAACATATTTCCAGAGTTCTACTCTTAAGCAAATTTAGGCAGTGCGAAGTCAGTTTATATTGGTTAATTACTAATTACATAGTTAGATTTTTGTTATTTGGCAACAGCCGACATCATCTATGTAAATTTTAATAACTGTCGAGCTATCATGGTTCCTGAGATAAAGCTTGACAGACAGACGTGTAGTAGAGTCTTATTAATAGGGTATCGTTGTAACACTTGTAACTCTTTGGAACCCTTATATAGGATCACTTAGTTGTCCATTTATCTATCCACCCGTTCAGTCATACCCTTATCCTCAGTAGTACGCAAAGGTGCAAAGTTGAAATTAGAACCAAAAACTGAGTCTGCGGTCTTTTAGATGTGTAAAAAAAATAATCCTCTGAGTCAGCTCAATCAAAAAATCGATACTATTTTGAAAAAAATCTCTTATCAAAATTAAAGTCAATGTCAAAAGTTTATTTTGCAAATAGGCCGCCGAGGGCTCTTTTACATGTCTTTTTTTTAATCTACCAGCGCATTCGGAAAGACCAACATTGCCAAGAAGAATGCGCCGCAAGAAACTTGACAGAAAGTCATTTTTCAAAATAAAATAGATTTACAATAGTAATTAAATTCTACTTAACTTACCTATAATACAATTAATACATTTTATAAAAGGGATGTAAAAGGTCCCTAAGTTAAGTCCGTACCTTAAATTACATTGGTCTATAGTAGATATATATAAAGTCTCTACTGTACCCTGTGAATCCAATACACTGTATCTTGAGTTACAGTGTTTTGAATTAACAACGTCCATTCGATTTCTTTTTGCCTGTTACATGGTCCTGCATTCAAATATTATGGGTCTTATACTAGAACAACTGAGATATCGCAATGTAAAAAACACTGTATTTCACTAAAACTAAAGTCTTAAAATAGCAAAACACTGTAATTGAAGATGCAGTGTTTTGTCAAAATAATCCACGCGCGTTCCAAGATACAGTGTTTTGACAAAACTAAGTAACAAGCCAATAACCATGACTCGCGCGATGCTGGTGCGCCAATCACAGCGCGGCTGAGCGGCAATCTTGATCGCTATTGGTCGATTTACCGGGAGTCAGTTTGAAGCACGTATTCAAGTATAGTATTTTGGTTTTTGAAAAATATACTTAGACTAGCTTCTGCCCGCGACTTCGTCTGCGTAGAATTATCAATCAATCAATTAATCAATCAATCAATCATTTATTTGCTAACATAGGTAATTGTTGACATATATTATGTTAATCGCTATCCCGCGGGAACTTTGCAATTTTCCGGGATAAAAGTACTATAGCTAACTCTGTTCCAAATTTTATCCAAATCCGTCCAGTCGTTTAAGCGTGAAGAAGGAACAAACATACACACTCACATCGTCACTCACAAACTTTCGCATTTATAATATTAGTAGGATAATCATTGGCTGTTACACTACTGTGCCTCCTGTGACAAGTGATACAAGTGCAAAATCGACATTTTACGGGAGAGCGAAAATAAGAAAAAAAAATCTAGTTTGTGAGCCCCTTGGCTCTGACTAGCTTTTACCGAAGCACTTTTTTATAGATAAAAATATATTCTATAAACATGCATTTAGTGTTTTTCGGTAAATATTGTAAGTTCGAAGAAAATCGCGAAAAACCTGTGAGTTGTACCTATTGAAATGTCTAATATGAGTAAATAATATGTGTTAGATGATACAAGTTCAGTTACTCGTATATCATGGTGCACCCCTGGAGCACCCATTATACATATATCTTGGTGTAAACTGAAATAAGTACATGAACTCGTAAAATCCTATAAATCATTATTCCCAGTTCAATGTTGCTTGAAGTAAAACATAAAACTACTAACTAAATAGATTTTGACAAAATAAATATAAAATTGGTCTTGCATTGGTAGGTACAATCTTGAGTTGTACCCTGATCTGGTTTTAGAAAAGTTGGTCAAAAGTGATATAACTGTAGTTATATTATTATAAAAGTATATTTCCGAAAAAAATACCGAAAAATTTAATGTGAAAATAAATACAATTCCACTTATATCACAAAACACGAAAATATCCCTTAGAGCTATTACATAAAGGCGGTTACAACTTGATATAGATCAATTTGCACGATTTTTTTGCCGAAATGCTGCTAGTTGTATCACTATTCACAAAATTATCTCCGAAACTATAGCAACCAAAGTCGTTTTTTTTTTGGATATTTCTAAATAAAAACACACAAAAGGGTACAAGTCGATTTATATCACTTGTCACAGGAGGCACAGCTATGTACTTGCGAGATATGACGAGAGATTTTATGTAGGTAATGAATAATGTTTATGTTATGTTCTTTAATTACCTAGTAATGTGTTCTTTAATGTTGAGGCTGATTCTGTTGTTAAAAGCATTTAAAAATAAGTTTACGCAGTCATAATTATTGATATTGTAAGTGAATTATTCTAATATAAAAACTTCATTAATTAATAAACTCGTGTGTTATATTGCTGGCGGCACATTAGATAGGGACTTACATTGTTGAAGCAAGTGAGAAAAACACCGATTTGACATGGTAATACACTGTAACTATAAAATACAGTGTATTGCCCTAACAATCTCTTGATTCGCTTCAGATGACTATCGCGGCAATACAAGTTATCTATGTTAGATCCTTGTATTTACGGTAAAATATTTTTTTTATTGCTAGGGCTGAAAACCTTATGAAATTTCCTTTTTATTGATATCAAACACTCAAAACTTTCTGAAGAAAATGGAGGAGTAATCCTCTAAAAACGAAAAAAAGTGTTTTTACCCGTTTTCTCAAAATCTGTCTTTCGGAGTTACAGTGTATTGGATTCACAGGGTACTACTGGTCAAAGCGATCGTAAATGAATATTCAAACAAAACTAAACCTTAGAGTGCAATAAATAAAGTTCACTTCGTAAGATTAGGGATTTCGAAATAAATACGAGATTTTTTAAAGTAGTGACGAAATATAGTTCATTATAACAGAACAAGATAAATAAAAGCTCCCTAAATAACAGTTGTTAAAATATTTAAAATCTTTTTAACAGAACAAATCAATTCCATTTTTATCATTTATATAGCCTTACAACTAGAATTTCATAGCAATTTTAATGCAATGCTAGAATTTTATGCTCCATTTAAAAATCCATCCCAAAATCCTTGCTGAATAAATTAAAGCGATTGAAAATTTCCCGCAAAAGATTTAATCTACAGACGGTATGAGCCAGCAGGTTTCGTTTTAGCGCGATGACATCTTCAGTAAAAGGCTTGCAAGGCACGCACTACCTCGATTAGGCGCACCTATGCTTATACTGAATAGGGATGGGACGGCGACTATCGATAAAAATATTCAGACAGCCTTACACGTATCAAAAACTTGCTTAAGATTTAAGGTTTAAAGCTCAGCCCTTTACATCAAACATTAAAAAACTTCTGTAATAAATGAAATAAAATGTTTTATGATAAAATTGTATGTGTCGATAAATCTCACATGTATTATGATAATGTGAATTTGTGTGTTGATAATGGCTTGGGCTTTAGTTTCCACGCGGGCCTAGTGAGGGATTGGGAACTTTGCATACATATTTAATTTACATAGGTACATGTTAGGTACGTATCTCTAAGATCCGACCCGAAATCGAGGCCGCGACTCACGCGCAGCCGACTCGGCAGCAACAAGACGCGCATTTACCAAGTGCATAATTAATAATAAGACCGCCACTTTCGTCTCTAACATCGAGCGACTGTCATATAGTTTAGGATTCATTTTACAATAAATTAATTAGTATTTCTTTAGTTAAAATTGGTTTCAGGTTTTCTGGGTTTTCTTTGGACTTACATTTAACATAAATCACGTCTTTATCCCTCACGGGGTAGACAAAGCTTCGGGTAACAAGACCAGTCACGCTTAACATTATTAAGGGTGTACGGGCGGACAGTGGAACCAAAACAATAATGGGTTGCTAGCCACAGAGTCTATAACATACTTATAATCATTAAAACTTAAAGATCCGTTATACTTAACTTCAATGTACGCATAATTATGATTAGGTACCTACGTGTTTCATGACACAATATAATATATTTTTTAATTTTAATTTTATCGATATCGACAAGCGTGTCCCAGCACGCTCAGAGACCGCAGGTGTGGCGCTTACATTACAGTTCTTGTCGATAACGAGTGTGTCGATGTGTTCAGATTCGCTCGCTCCACACTATCGATTTTATAACTGTGCGGGTTATTCAATTCGACATGTTTACCCTTATAGGTATTTTACGTTACTTTATATATTTAAACTAGCTTCTGCCCGCGACTTCATATTAAACAAATAAACCTTCCTTTAATCACTCTATGAAAAAAACCGCATCAAAATACATTGCGTAGTAAAGTATATAAGCATACATAGGGACAGACAGACAGCGAAATGCGACTTTGTTTTATAGTATGTAGTGATGTATATATTATCTTTGAGCTTGTTGTGTCATCATCATCTCATCATCTCCAGCCTATATACGTCTCACTGTTGAGCATAGGCCTCCTCTCAGAATGAGAGGGCTTGGGCTTAACTTCCCACGCGGGCACAGCGCGGATTGGGAACTTCTAACTAGAATTATAAGATTGACATAATTTTTTTACACAACTTATTATTTTTTTGACATTGTATTTTATTTTATTGTTTCATTGTTTATAATTTATTATGCTATTATTATTATTATTAATTTTTGACGATCTCAACAGAAATGCTTATATTTGTGACATGCATGTTTTTATATAATGTATTTTTTGTTGATAAATAAAAACCTAATCTAATCTAATCTTCACACACACCCCCTGAATTGCTTCGCAGATGAGTGCAGATTTCCTCAATTTCATCCATCCATCCATCTCCAGCCTATATACGTCCCACTGCTGGGCACAGGCCTCCTCTCAGAATGAGAGGGCTTGGGCTATAGTTCCCACGCGGGCCCAGTGCGGATTGGGAACTTCACACACATCATTGAATTGCTTCGCAGTTGTGTGCAGGTTTCCTCACGATGTTTTCCTCAATTTCAAGTAGGTTTATTAAAGTTTTTTCGATCATAACCTCGACCTTTTTAACTTGGCATTTAGCTCTTATTAAGAAAGAAATTACTGCCCCGGTGTCTGTAATCAAATCTTGCGAGTGAGTTTTTTCCATTTTCCCGTGGTCGGATTGACGTGTTTGGCATGTTAATTACTAAGTACCTACGGCGACATAACGACGTTAGAAAACGATAAGGGCGTAACCCTGAAAAACCCAACTTTACACCAGAGCCAAAAAACCGAAGAAAAAACGGAAAAAAAATCATAAACTTGTAACGGCATGTCGTATAGACGTAATTTTTAGACCATAACTATAAAATACAAATGGGTATCTAATCGTTTACAGAACATGAATTTCCTATTGACAGAAACAGAGTTATTCGAGATACGACCATTGCCTACAGAAATTACAGACCTCAAAAATGTCGTACCTTGACATGGTGTTTGTACTGAAGCATAAGCTTATGAAAAAATTGGTGACCTTAAAAAGGGTGTAACTGATTTATTTTGAAATGCCCTGTTAAGAACGGGGCGTAAGCACGTACGTAACGAAAACAATGGCTAGAAAATTTGGTCGTATCTTAAACCGCTAGATATCCAAAGATCTTTTAAAATGTCGTTAGTTTTTCTGGGTATAAATTTGTTGAACTTGTAAAACTTACACGTGGCAAAATTGTATTTTGACTCAGCAAATACTTGCTCAATAAATATTTTTACTCAAAAAAAAATACTTTTGTCACAATTTGATGAAAATAGATGGGTAAGTATTAAGAAGGTAGGTTATTAATTAACAACAAAAAAGATCAGTATAATAATGATAATTTATGGGTCAACTGAAAATACTGAAATAATCGACAAAAACACCACAATATTTGGCTACTATTAGTAGCTCGAGATCTACTATTCACTAGAGATTTGTTTACCAATAATTGGTGTGTAACAAAAAAATCTTCGTTTTTTTATTGTGATCACGTAAATACCTAGTTAGTTGTTAGGGAGGTAAAAATGCTGAGTACAATTGTATGACTGTCTCAATTCTAAGTAAATCGGTAGGTACTTTAATAATTATTTACGTTTATTTATAAGTTTGTTATCCGTAATTGTTATAATGTTTATACATATATAGAAGCCAAGTCCAAATACAAGAAACGTATCAGGTACAGAAGTACTAACACGTGGCGCAAATTCTGTAGCAGCATAGAGACCTGCGTACAGGCCAACAGGGTAAGAAAACTTCTATCCAACCAATCCAACCAGGTTGGAGTTTCCCTTAAAAATCCAGATAACACCTTCACCAGCACACCTGAGGAAGCTGAGCGTGTATTGATAGAGACACACTTCTCTGGCTGCCATATTATGGAACCGGTCAACTGGAATGAAGAAGAGATAGACGCTACAGAGGAGCACTGGACACTTGCACTCGAGGTAGTAAACACACTCAAAATAAAATGGCCCATCAACAGCTTCAAATCCTTCAAATCTCCCGGACTGGACGGCGTCTTCTCAGCACTGCTTAAGTGGGGTGGAGACGGACTGATCCGGAGGCTCAACGCCGTTTTTACAGCATGCCTAGCATATAGGTATGTGCCAAAGCGGTGGAGGGAAGTTAAAGTAATGTTCATTCCGAAACCAGGCAAAAGCGACTACTCGGAACAAAAATCACACAGACCGATCAGCCTCACCTCGTTCCTGTTGAAAGCCCTGGATAGACTGTGCGATCGAGATCTGAGAACAAACGCCCTCGACAAAGTACGCCTGCACCCATACCAACATGCGTACAGTTAAGGTAAGTCAACAGAGTCAGCTCTACACGCAGTGGTCTGCAAAATAGAAGAGGCCATTGAGAGCAAATCGATGTGCCTCGGCACCTTCATAGACATTGAAGGAGCCTTTGACAAGACCAACTTCAACAGTATCACGTCAGCACTGGTAAGACACGGGGTAAACTCGGTCATGGTTGACTGGATAGGCAACATGCTCAGTAAAAGAATGATTAAATTCAACTCGACTGAGACACAACAAGCACTGGTAGCCAGAGGATGTCCGCAGGGAGGAGTGCTGTCGCCGCTCTTGTAGAACATGGTGGTAAACGAACTCATTACCGAGCTAAACAGGCCCCACTACTACGCGATTGGCTACGCTGATGACATCGCCATACTGATAAGCGGTAGAGTAAGCAGCACAGTGTGCGATGTCACACAGCAGGCGCTGAGAATCGTGGAGCGTTTGTGCACTGAAAACGAAGTAACTGTCAACCCTAACAAAACGGAACAGGTAATGTTCACAAACAAACGGATTCTAGGCAATTACAACCCTCCTAGGCTGTTCAACACGGAGCTGCAGTTTGGTTCTGAGGTAAAGTATCTAGGAGTAAAACTGGACAGTAAACTGAACTGGAGCAACCACCTCAACAACAAAATCGACAAAGCCACGGTGGCTTTCTGGCAGTGTTGCAGAATGTTAAGTAAACAATGGGGACTGACCCCAAAAATCACCTTATGGCTATATCAGGCAGTCATCAGGCCAATTATCATCTATGGCGCGGTGGTGCGGTGGCCACGCACCAAACTCATCACCGTAGAGGCTAAGCTGCAACGACTCCAAAGACTAGCTTGCATGGCGACCACGGGCTGCATGAGGACTACTCCAACTGCGGCCCTGGAAGCTAGTAAATAATAAAAAAAACAATTTGCCGGCAGAAGTGAAAACTCACACGCACACTCGCGCAAAAAGAAAAAAAACCTACACGAGATTTGAACTACGGTCACCTGAGAGAACACACTGTTATTCCACATCTTATACCACTAGACCAAACGCACATACGTTAAAGCGACGAAATCAACGTACACTTCAAAAATCGAACGCGACTCTAGCTTCATTCGTATTTCAAAATAAGCTCTTAGACTCTTAAGACTTAGAGGATTCTGATATCCTGGTAGGTACTTAAAATCTCCCTCCGTCTTACGCCTGACGCGAGTTTAACATTTTTTACTCATCCCAAAAAGCGCTCAACGCCGCTAAAAAAGTTTTCATTTCAAAAATTTCACGTTGTTTATTGAAGGAAAACGAGACATAACCTTTCCTCATGGCGTCCGCGCAGCGACACGGCAGCTTGCCTGAGGCGCAAGCGGGGAAAAACTGGAATGTTTTACAGATGACGAGACCTATGATTGGTCTTAACTATGGGTAGTTCAAAATATTGATTCTGTTAATATTGTCTTAACATGGTTTGAATTGATTTTAGTCTCCCACTAAATTGCAGTATCTAAGAGGTTATTCGTTGTCTTTAGAAAAATACTAACCGTAAAAATGTCGTAAGTCATACAGTTTAAAAAATACATCCCGCAAAAAGGTCGTAACAGCTATTGAGCTTATAAACAGGAACAGGCGTATCTATTTTTTTATGAAAAACATAAACTTCGACTCGACGTATCTCTAAAAAGTTCAAATTCGTTGTTTTATGGGCAGTTACGACCAAAAAATTACTAAAACTTTCCAAAATATTGCCCAATTTTCAGATTTCATGTCATCGTAGAGAAAAGAGACCCGGACCAATCGACGCAGAAAAAAAAGCTGATTATAGCCTTATACTCAGACTAGTTACACCCTTTTAACGAGTTACGCCCTTATTGATTTCTAGCGTCGATAATATAATGCAAGATAGAATGACAATGAATGGATTGGGTATAGCAAAAGAAGCATGAAAGCAGAAATAAATGCAGTTGAAATGAGAGCGTTAAGAAGTGGTGGAAGGTGTGTCACTGAAAGATAGAATAAGGAATAGTGTGATAAGGGAACGTGCTGGTGTGAAAGAAGATATAGTGACTAGGATAGAAAAAAATATGCTTAGCTGGTTTGGTCACGTAGAGAGGATGGATGAAAGAAGATTAACTAAACAGATTTATACGGGGAGTGTGAATGGGTGCGTTGCGAGGGGAAGGCCTAGGCGGACGTTCCATGATCAAATTGGGGACGTTTTGAAATAAGGCCAGGTCAAGAGTACCCGAAACCGACGAGCATGTATGAAGAGATTGATGAATGTGGATGAAGCGAAAGAGGTATGTCAGGATCGTAGCAAGTGGAACAAAGTAGTCTCTGCCTACCCCTGTGGAAAAGAGGCGTGACGATATGTATGTATGTATGTATGTATAGAATGACAAGGTTAGTTACAGTAAACAAAAAGCTTGGGGCTACTTTGATCATTTTAAAATTGCTATAAAATCGATATTATCCATATCCGGTGAATTTTTGGCATGTAGACGCAAAGGCGATCGACGAAGACATTGATTGGAAGCAGTAAACGCAAATAAAAAATAATGGTTTTGCCATTAAAACTACTTTTAAAGTCACCCCGTAAATCAAAGTCACCCCAAATGACTGTACTCAGGTTAGGTTATTCACTGAATCAGTCGTTACTTTGTGGAAGACCATAAAAAAATTGAGAAAAATTCTCTGAAATTAATTATTGTTATTTTATTATTATGAATTTTATTAACAAAAAAAAACCTTGCTACTCCCCTGATGGGCTCTTACAAAAAGAGAAGCAACTGGTAAATTCTATGTTTTTTCTTTGCTATCAGACTTTGGAAGGAATCGTTAAAATTAGGTCAAAATCTAAATTGACTCAACTTAGCAAACTTCAGTGAAAACATTTACGCCAACCCTTTTCCAAAAAAACCTTAATCATTGAAAAACATCTGAACTTTTCAAATAACAGGCCCTCGGCAAACGTCTTCCGAATTTGACTTCGCGTAAGAAACTTTAATTGGAGTTCTTTCGGTCTTAGCCAGTGGTTTGCTGACTGTACTCAAATAAAAGTTATATTAAACTGGCTGAGTGTACATTGGTAGGTACCTTTCGTTACCTTATAACATTGATTCCTTACCTTTTCAGTTCCGTTACCGTTCTGACCTAACTAGGGTCGCGGATTTTTTACCCCTCACGGATGAGCTTATTCGCTTATTCGTCTTAATGCGATTCAATTCAGATTCAGTTTAGGTTCGCTCGCTGTCAGATCCATACTAAAAATGACAGCTAAAACCTGAACTGAGTCATGGTAAGGCTGCAGTAGGTTTAGACAACAACACCGTCGGTCCAATGATCCTATCGTATCACGCCATCGTAGTAATTTTTACCTACCAATTTTGTCTATACCACAGTTTTTTTCTAATGAAATATGAACACGTCTCTGTGTGCTTATGAGTGTGTGCGTGTGTGTGTTGATTGTTAGGTACGGTGGCCGAATTCTGTGCGGGCTTCCGTTTGGCTTTGAGATAAGATGCTATGGAGAAGGATTGTATTGTCGTCAAAATGTCACAGGTTGTGAGGTCATACGTAAGAGCAGCAGGCTTATGACGTAACTCGTTCGCGATCACCGTCGTCTTCATTTTAACAGTTCATTGTATGGGCTGACAATTGGCATCGGATTCAGCTAGCTGTCACATTCATACAAGAACTGTCAAAATTAAGTGTAAGAAGCCTTACTGCTAGTATAATTAATTTTTTTACTTAAATTAACATATTTAATAGTAGAAAATGTAAAAGCATAATATATATACATAAATAAATCACATCTTTATCCCTTAAGGAGTAGACATAGCCAACAAGACCGAAATGCTCTGCATGATTGAATGTAATATGTATGTATGCATGTAAAACTCTTTATTGTAGATAAAACACATGAAAAAGACGAATACAGGAAATTTGATTGTGGGCGTAAAGGAGAACCAAAATAGTGATCGGTTGCTAGCGCCATGATTCATAACATTTTGATGGCTTTTATGATCTACGCCGGAAAAGAAGCAACTGGTACATTCTATGTTTTTTTCTTTGCTCCCAGACCAGCGAGGCAGCGCAAATTTTAGAAAATTATGGACAAATACCGTAAAAGTCTTAACTGCCGCTGTGTTCACTCTGTTCAACAAAAACCAGTAGCCGCACCAGCGTTACCACAACTTCTAGAAAAATTAAAACATCAGTGCATAAATTTTAATTGATTAAGTAAAAAAGCAAAGCCGCCGCCATGTTGTTCTAACGCCCCGCCGAGTTCACCGGCTCGGGTATCAGTAAAAAGGCGGCACCAAATGAAAGGCTTCGAGATCGTGTTCGCTTATTACAACTTTTTTAAAACTATTCTTTTACACATGGCCAGTAATAATTTGGGATGGGGTTGAAATCGTTGACTGTCGTAGAGTTTGTCTATGTTGATGATATTGTCGTTGTTTTAGTGATCAGGTGTACAAAATAGAGATTTTATTTTGTAAAGTCTTTTCATTCTTAATTGTGCTATTTGGTAAACAAAATTCTAACCTGAATGTACATTTTTTTGTAAAGAATAAGGTGTATTATGTTATCAAATAAACCTGAGGCAATATTTTGTACATAATATTGGTAATTTTTATCTCCAGTTCCTTTATTTACGATGAAATAGTAAAAAAATAACAAAATGAGACGTGTTGAGGTTAGAGTTTTGTTTACCAAATAGGACAGTTAAGAATGAAAAGACCTTACATACATATACATAATAAATCACGTATTCAATTTATCCTAAGGTAACAAAACCTAAAGGCCACGTTTGGCATGATTATGGGCGTATAGGTGGAAAGGGGCATCAAAATAGTTGATTGTATGCGGTTGCTAGCCGACGCCTAGGAGTTTCGCCGGTTGGAAACGATATTGAAAACGGTTGATAACGATATCAACCGTTAAAAACTGTTATCAACTGGTTTATAAAAACGTTTAAGCCAGCTACCTACACAGTGACATGCCTTTGAACAACAAACGACGCGATGAATAAAGAAACAAGCCAAGAAATAACCAATGAAGAAAAAATACAAATTGCCCTCCCAGCGGACTTAATAAATCTAAAGTTACTTGCAAACTGACTTGAGACGTAACTTATTCGAGATCTGACAACGAATGTTTTGTTTACATTATCTGAGGCAACCCTAGCCCATTTATATTTTTGACAACCCTGAGATTGCGTAAGCCCGCTTTGTGCGTATTCAAAATTTCAGTCATTTTATACAGTTTTACTCTTAACTAGAGGTAAGTTAAGTACCTATGTACAAAAACACAGATAAGCAGTTAGCCAAGGATGATGATGATGATAGCCAAGGAGCAGTGACTGTAAAGAGTGGACGCAAGTAAGAAATAAACTTGCCTTCGTATCGATTCAAACTTTCGCGATTTTCACACATTATTATTGTATAAGAGAAAGGGGAGGACTTTGCCCAGCAGTGGGACACCAAATAGGCTACTAAAAAAAAAAAAAAAAAATATTGTATAACTAGCTTCTGACCGCGACTTCAGAAACAGACTTACATTAGACAGCTCTGATCTTTCGCATGTTTATCGCTATCCCGCGGGAACTATGCAATTTTCCGGGATAAAAAGTAGCCTATGTGTTAATCTAAGGTACCAGCTATCTCCTTTACAAATTTCATCCAAATCCATCCAGTAGTTTCAGCGTGAAGAAGGAACAAACATACACACTCACATCGTCACATCCATCCATCCATCCTCACAAACTTTCGCATTTATAATACTAGTAGCATAAAACGGGACTTAATCACGTTAACAAAAACAAAAAGTATTTTTGTAAATACCTCGACGTTTCGGACGCGACTTTGCATCCATGGTCTCGAGAGGGCTGGAGAGGCGGGTATCAACATCTTCTAGCTGCACGGGTTTTCCTAACTACCCGCACTTGGTCTTTATTATTAGTTTCTTCTAAACAATACAATAATAAACTTGCCTTCCTTGTCGTATAAAAAATAATCCCTTCAGCCACATTGGGAACTACAGGTTCGAAACCAGTTTAGACAACAGAATTAGATTAGGTATAATATTTTTTTCGGAAACCCAGTTTCGAACGAAGAAAAGTTAACACTTCAATTTTTCTTTTCTTAATAGGTATTTTATATTTTTATTTCTAAATATTTCAGTAATTGGCATAACTTCACGTGTCAATCCCTCAATCATTTCTACCCACAAAATAATCCCCTGCAAAAAGCCGGCATACGCATCATTTCGTTCCATTCCAAAGTCGCACCTACCCTCAGTAAATAATTATTATTTAGTACAACAATCACGTCGCCCGCTTGGGAACCGCTGTGAATTTCTCTTGAGCAACAATGATATTTTCTTTTGCTACATTTTTTCATTAGAGGTTAAGTCGGGGTTGCCATGGGATCTGAGGGTGAGTACTGTGGTCCGGAAAAGAGAAAAATGTATGGATTGAAGTGACATAATTCAATTTATTTAATCTAAAGCTACATACAGGGTTTATCAGATAGCCCCTAACAATAACGAACTGGGGTATATAACCATAGCTACAGAAGCTAAAAAAAATATAAAAAAAAATTGGAGTAACATTTTTTTTATATTTTCTATAGGAATGGTAGTATTAACTGTAATCATTCCTATAGAAAACATAAAAAAAAAATAGTCCATTTTTTTTAATAAATATTTTTTTTAGCTTCTATAGCTCTCTCTGGCTCTATCACTAGAACTCTTCGTCGAGAAACCGAGAAATATCAAAAAACATTTTGGATACATTTATACTTAGCTACTCAGAAATTGCTTACTTAATTGAAGGTAAATTAAGTCTACGCGGACGAAGTTGTAACATGGTAAACCTCCGCGACGCACCAAAAGCGCACTGGCCGCTTTCAAATAATAACTAAATTCAAAATTCTAAATTTACGATCGGCTTTTGTTTTTTCCTGGGACTCGCTCGATTATTTGGCAAGGAATAAGCCGCATTTCGGTACTTTATTCCAATTATATTTTATTAGACTGAAGATTGCTTGTGTAAACTACTTGTATATAATTATAAAAGGGCTGCCACTAACGCAGGTACTGTAAATATTAGCTTTACTGTTTCTAGAGTTTAATTATTTTGTGAAACCTAATCCAAGTCTCGTTTAGTTTTTCTCACTGGCCTAGGCTACACTGAAACGAGGCTTGGATAGGCTTTACGAGCTTTAAGCAGGGTGTTTGATTACAGCCCTTCCTTTCCCGTCTACTACCTACACCACACTTCCGCTCCTCCAACTCTCCACTCTGACGCCTCGGAGCAGTCCGAGGCCATCCTGACACGACACCCTGCCCTGCCTGCTTTCCTGCCTACCCGAAGTCTCAGGCCAGTGCTTATTATCCTTTCAAGAGCAGTGCTGACTGAAACGACTTTGTACATATTTATTTTGTATTATATTTTTTACACCCACGCCTTGTTTTCCTTTCCTGTTCTCCGCTAGCCGGCGACAGTGGCGCCCAAGGGTTGTTTCAGTCAGTACGTGGGTCTTACTTTTGACTTGGATTAGGTTATGTACATAGCACTCTTGTTAACTACATTTAAGTTTTTGTACATAGCCTAATTTGTTTGTAAAACTATTTTGTTTTGTGTGTATATTTCTTTTGTGTGTTTAGAGTTACGAATTTACGCTTGCTTGCGCATTGTTTAATTTTATTTTCTCGTGTAAATAAGTACTATATAAATATCTTTTGTACATAAAAATCAAGCTTTTAAAATGGATTTTAAAGCTGTGAATGTAAATTTGTTAAATAAGAATGAGCTCACATACGAGGTGAGCATTCGACAGGCAGAGCCGCTCACCACGGTCGCAGAGCTGCGGCGGCAACTCGTTGACTTGCGGGCCAAATATAGTGCTGAGGATTTGACCTCAACTTTTTCAGTTGCTGAAGACTGTAGTGGCACTGAAAAATCGCTTTCCTTTGTTGAGGACAAAATTTTGCTGTACGAAAGTACATGCGATGAGAAGCTCGTATCGAAAATTCTGTCTTTCCTGATACACATTTATTTACGCCTTCAGCGTATCGATGTGTCTGATAATGAGGAATACCGTACTACGTATAAGGACCTAGTTTCTAAATTTAGTGCTTTTAAGATCCGTTTTGACGGTAGAAACAAAATTCCGAGCGAGTCTTCGACGTCTTACGCCACGGCGAGCTCTTCTGGTCCGAGCGCGGACACTAAGATAATAGTACACTGCGACCGCGGAGTAACCAGTGAGTTCCGCAAGTTCACGTACGCAGGAGCCGGCTGTCCGCGTGCTTTTATACAAAAACTGGAAGAGTTCGCAGTGTCTCGGAATTTGTCTAATGATATTTTACTGGCTCATTCCTTCGAAATTTTCACTGACAAGGCTCTACATTGGTTTCGTGCATATAAAGATAGTTTTCATAACTGGGAGAGCTTAAAAACCAAATTGTTTGATGACTTTGACATATTTGACTACGATTACAAACTGCTTCGGGAAATTGAAGACCGTACTCAAGGTAGAGGCGAGTCGGTTGTAGTTTATTTTGCTATTATGTGCGGTTTATTTGCTAAACTTTCCTATACCATGCCTGAAGCCGATAAACTTAAAATTTTGCTGAGGAATATTCGTCCCGAGTATGACATTATGGTTGCTCAGTCTGACGTTCAATCCATCGAGGGTTTAAAGGCGGTTTGTAAAAAGTACGAGGCTTGTCTAGACCGCTCTAGAAATTTTAAGGAGCCTCCTACCAGCAGTCCTTCTACTTTGACGGAGGATTTTGTATATAAAACTGTAAATTATAATTCTGTAAATATTGTTAGCACTAATAAGCAGTTTTGTGTGCGCTGTAGAGCCAACGGTCATTCTCTGCGCATGTGCAAAGAGCCGCGCAAGATCGTTTGTTTTAAATGTGGATTGGACGGCTTCCGTAGCACTGAGTGTCCTACTTGTAATAAACCTGTAAATAGTAAAACTAAATCTGTTCCAAAAAACGAGTAAATGAGGGTCAAAGAAATATTGTAAATAAAGATGTAAAGAAAGATTGTAAATATTCGCGTAAAGAGTGGGAGGACTGGCTCTCCGTAGTTAAACTCTTTATGCTCTCCTATAAAACTTCTTTGATCCTCTTCGATGACCAAATTGACGGCGAACGTCCTTATGTAAATATTAATGTAAATAATTTTACTCTCTGTGGCTTACTTGACAGCGGCAGTTCTATTACCATTCTAGGTAATAACTCGCATGTAGACTTACTTAATCGGGGATTTGTACTTAACTCGTCATATAAAATCTCCGTGCGAGCTGCGAATGGACAGCCAGCTCATTCTATTGGCTTTATAGAATTACCTGTGCAGTTTAATGGTAAATCTTTTATCATAAATGCACATGTTATTCCTGATATCTCGTCTCATTTCATACTCGGTATCGATTTTTGGAAGAGATTTAATTTGCTGCCAAGTTGTCTGAAAAATGTAGAGCTTAAACGACCGTCGAACTGTACATCTTTGACTATTAACGACACTTCTAAACAGGTTCTTCCTTTTGAGGAATTATGTGACACTCAACGGACTCAAGCAAATAAAATAATATCGCAGTTTCGAGAAGCTTCTACTGAGTCTCTCCCGCTTGGTAGAACGCATCTAATCTCTCACCACATAGATACCGGTGATCACGAACCTGTCAGGCAGAGGTGTTATCGTCTTTCGCCAGAGAAACAGAAAGTGCTAGTAGAAGAGGTAGATAAGATGCTATCTTTAGATATTATAGAACCGTGCGAGAGTCCCTGGTTGAGTCCTGTTCTTGTTACGCCTAAAAAAGATGGTAGTTGGCGTTTTTGTTTAGACAGTCGGAAACTGAACTCTGTTACTAAAAAAGACGCGTATAAACTACCATTTATTAACGAAATTATTG
Source organism: Pandemis heparana (assembly GCA_963854515.1). Classification (NCBI taxonomy): domain Eukaryota; kingdom Metazoa; phylum Arthropoda; class Insecta; order Lepidoptera; family Tortricidae; genus Pandemis; species Pandemis heparana. Next base: position 5,679,684 of record OY978031.1, read on the forward strand.
ATAACTTGCGAGACGCTAAATATCTATCTAGCATAGATATCGCGAAAGCCTTCTGGGAGTTACCTCTTTGTGAGGAAGATAGAGACAAAACTGCGTTCTACGTCCCGGGCCGCGGTATGTATAGATTTAAGGTTACACCTTTTGGCTTGACTAATGCTCCCGCTACGCAACAGCGTTTAATGGACTTACTGTTTACACCTGAGTTTGAAAACCGTGTTTTCTGGTATTTAGACGATATAATTGTAATTTCTAATACGTTCGAGGATCATCTTTCTTTATTATCTCGCGTATTAGATAAACTTAAATACGCCAAATTAACGATTAATTTTGAAAAGTCTTGTTTCTTTAGGCGCGAACTTAAATACCTCGGCTACATTGTTGATCACAAGGGTTTACGTACGGATCCCGAGAAAGTTCGAGCCATACTTGATATCCCCACACCTGCTTCTAAGCGTGACTTAAAGAAATTCTTAGGTACCGCCAGTTGGTACAGGCGTTTTGTACCCAATTTCAGTACATTGGCTGCGCCTCTTAATTTACTTACGTCTACGGGTAAGAAGGCGCCTCCTTTTAAATGGAACGAAGAGGCTGACGTTTCATTTAGGAACATTAAGCAAGCTCTAGTATCCAGTCCGGTTTTAGCTTGTCCTGATTTTACTAAAACTTTCTCGGTACATGCTGATGCCTCTAATTATGGGATTGGTGCCATGCTGACTCAGGAAGAAAATGGCATTGAAAAACCGATTGCGTACTTTAGCCGATCTTTATCGAAACAGCAACAGAATTATTCTATCACTGAACGCGAATTGCTTAGTGTTATAGTTTCTTTGGAACACTGGCGGTGTTATTTAGACAATGGCCAAAAATTTATTATATACACAGATCATTCGGCATTAAAATGGTTCTTAAACTTAGACAACCCTACTGGTAGACTAGCTCGTTGGAGTGTTCGTTTGTCTGCGTTTAACTTTGAGATCAGGCACAAGAAGGGTAAAGAACACGTTGTACCTGATGTTTTGTCACGTTCAGTGCCAGTCGACATAGTCTATGTACAGTCAAACGACGAGTGGTTCAATAGAGTGTATAAAGGTTGTCAGGACAATCCTTCCTCATTTCCTGATTTTAAAATTGTAAATAATAACTTGTACAAATTTAAGCGAAGTAGCTGTATTCTAACTTCTGAATATGATTGGAAGCTCGTTATTCCAAAGGAGATGAGGGATGATATTATTCACGAAAATCATGCCCAGCCTACTGCCGGACACTTCGGCATTTTTAAAACTTACAAAAGGCTATCTCTGCGCTATACTTGGCCTGGCATGTATAGGGACGTTTGTAAATACATTTCTAATTGCGAAACTTGTTTGGCTTACAAGTATCAAAATCATCAAACTTTAGGTGTGATGGGGAAACCAAAGGAGTGTTGTAGGCCTTTTCAATGTCTGTCTATCGATTTGGTTGGTCCATTACCTGACTCGAACTCAAAATCGTTTCATTTTGGTTGTGAATTGCTGTTTTTCTAAGTACTGTTTAATATTTCCAATTAAAAAGGCTACAACCAAAATTATTTCTAAAATTTTAGAAGAATACGTATTCCTCGTATATGGTATTCCTCAAACTCTTATCATGGACAACGGTAGCCAGTTTATAAGTCATGAAATGCAAGAATTATTTGCTAGTTATAAAATTCCTCACGTCCATTTTACGCCTAAATTTAGTCCGCATATAAATTCTGTTGAACGTTATAATCGTACTTTAATATCCGCTATAAGTTCTTTTGTAGAAAACGATCACAGAAATTGGGATTTAAATATATCTAAAATTCAGTTTGCCATGAACTCGAGTGTCAACGAGGTGACGGGCTTCAGCCCTGCGCTGTTGGTGTTCGGGCGCGAGCTCGTGCCGTGCGGGTCGCTGTACGGCGTCGCCGACTCTACCGACGTCGACTACGACGACTTAATTTTCGCGCCCCGCGATATTTACGCGGAAAACTTAGGCCACTTGTCGCCTATATTTGACAAGGTGCAAGCTGCACTTTGGGATGCACATGTAAAAAACTGTAAATATTATAACTTGAGGCGTAAGCAAGCTGAGTTCAATGAGGGTGATGTTGTTTGGCGTCGTAACTACCAGCTTAGCGACGCTGGTAAATATTTTAGCGCCAAATTGGCACCTAAGTTTGTAAAGTGTACAGTGTTAAAGAAATTGTCACCTCTTGTATATGAATTAGCTGATCATAATGGTCGCGCTATTGGAAGGTGGCATATTAAAGACTTTAAGTTGTAAATATTGTATATTTCTCTTCTTTACTTGTACCGAATTTTCCTCCACCGTTTGTGTTTGGAAAATTCTCCTGGGCGCGCGGGGTACTGTAACATGGTAAACCTCCGCGACGCACCAAAAGCGCACTGGCCGCTTTCAAATAAAAACTAAATTCAAAATTCTAAATTTACGATCGGCTTTTGTTTTTTCCTGGGACTCGCTCGATTATTTGGCAAGGAATAAGCCGCATTTCGGTACTTTATTCCAATTATATTTTATTAGACTGAAGATTGCTTGTGTAAACTACTTGTATATAATTATAAAAGGGCTGCCACTAACGCAGGTACTGTAAATATTAGCTTTACTGTTTCTAGAGTTTAATTATTTTGTGAAACCTAATCCAAGTCTCGTTTAGTTTTTCTCACTGGCCTAGGCTACACTGAAACGAGGCTTGGATAGGCTTTACGAGCTTTAAGCAGGGTGTTTGATTACAGCCCTTCCTTTCCCGTCTACTACCTACACCACACTTCCGCTCCTCCAACTCTCCACTCTGACGCCTCGGAGCAGTCCGAGGCCATCCTGACACGACACCCTGCCCTGCCTGCTTTCCTGCCTACCCGAAGTCTCAGGCCAGTGCTTATTATCCTTTCAAGAGCAGTGCTGACTGAAACGACTTTGTACATATTTATTTTGTATTATATTTTTTACACCCACGCCTTGTTTTCCTTTCCTGTTCTCCGCTAGCCGGCGACAAAGTCGCGGGTAAAAACTAGTATTTTTATATAATGAGAAGGAAATCTACATATTTTATACTTACACCTACGAAGTAATTCAGTAGTATGTGTTAACTTCGTAATCTACATTGGCCCTTAAAATAAATATATCCCAAACAACTAAGTTGATAGTTTCTTCAACTAAATTGATAGTTTCTTCAACTTAGTTGATAGTTTCTTCAACTAAATTGATAGTTTCTTTGACTAAATTGATAGTTCCTTCAACTTAGTTGATAGTTTCTTCAACTTAGTCGATAGTTTCTTCAACTTAGTCGATAGTTTCTTCTACTAGCTTAATAGTTTCTTCAACTAAGATTAAAGTTTCTTCTATTTCTTCAACTAAAATGAAAGTTTCTTCAACTAGCTTAATAGTTACTTCAACTAAGATGAAAGTTTATTCAGCCAGCTGAATAGTTTCTTCAACTTAGTCGATTGTTTCTTCAACAAACTTAATAGTGTATTCAACTAAAATTATAGTTTCTTAAACTAACGTGGCTTTGTCTGTTCCGCTCACTAATTGTGTTATACACTGTTCAGCCTGCGTGTGAAACCATCAGGTCCTAAATCCTAATCCCTTTACAAAACCCTTTAAAATATTCCCAACTTAAATGTATAACATGTTCAGACTTTATCACAGCAAACAAGACTTGGATAAAATTAAAACGAGCGTGAAGATTCGTGGTAGTCGCGCGTCACGTAATGTTTGTGCCTAATTCAGTGTTGATGGCAATAAAACAAACCTTGAATTGACAGGGTTTCTGAAATAATTGAATGATGATATTATTATGTTGGTATGGGTTTCCAATCAATCCGTGGGGATTTGGTCATTTGGAAGGTATTCATGAGACTGAAGACAATAGAGGTGCACTAAAAAAGGTTTTTTTTTATTCCCACAGGATTTAAAGGGCGGGATAGGAAATAAAGAGTTAATAATTTGAAGACATGAGAATATGAAGGGGCTTTGTTACTCTGATATTATCTACGCGTACGAAGTCACGGGCAAAATATAGTTGAAAATAACACTCATTTCATTTCATTTAATAGCCTATGAAAGTGTCCCACTGCTGGGCAAAAGCCTCTCCTCTCGACCTCCACAACTCTCGGTCCGGCGCAATGTCAGGCCATTCCCCCATATACGCGTCAAATCGTCCCGCCATCGCCTTCTTGGTCTGCCTCGTCGTCGTTGGCCATTCTCTGGCACCCACCAAGTGACTGAGTGGGCCCACCTCTGTGGATGCATGCGGCAGACATGTCCAGCCCAGTCCCATTTGAGCCTAGCAGTCCATAACTAAAATAACACTACCTAAATTAAAAATTGTATAAACTCCTCATGCATAATCGAATCGAATCGAATCGTACAATTAATACACATCCCTTTTATAAAATGTATTAATTGTATTATAGGTAAGTTAAGTAGAATTTAAGTACTATTGTAAATCTATTTTATTATGAAAAAATGACTTTCGGCCAAGTTTCTTGCGGCGCATTCTTCTTGGCAATGATGGTCTTTCCGAATGCGCTTTTAGATTAAAAAAAGACATGTAAAAGAGCCCTTGGCGGCCTATTTGCAAAATAAACTTTTGACTTTTTGACTTTTGAATAATTCAAATTTATGCTAAAAATGCCTTACATAATTTTATAAAAGAGCTGGTACTCTCTAAATTTCTGCACCAATTTTTACCAAACATAGCTAAGAACCACCGCAAAGAACTAGCTTTCGAATGAAAAAACTGCATCCCAATCTGTTTTAGAGCTATGATGCCACAGACACACAGACATTGACATCAAACTTCATCCCTCTTTTTGCGTCACGAGTCAATAGAGCGCTAGGATATATTTTATTAAGGCGACGAGACTCTCCATGAATGTAATGATATGAAACGTAATTTGGCAGCCATCTTCTAATGAAAGAACCTGTTGAGTACGTGGCACGAGTCCCCGCCGTAAATCTGCATTCAGACGAGCCGAGAATAATTAAAAGAGGTCATATCACTACGTGTTTAGTTTTCAAATTAAAATATTGTTTATATTTTTGTCGTCAGACTTGTGACAACACGAGAGAGAGAGAGAGAGAGAAATATATTTACACACACTTGATACAGGTTATTACGTGGACACATAACGTAGGCCTTTGCGTCTATTACAGACGAATTGTGGCTTATTCTTAGACGTCTTAATGCGAATTCCGATTCAGTTTACGTTCGCTCGCTGTCAGATCCATACTAAAAATGACAGCTAAAACCTGAACTGAGTCGAGATATTAGATTTACCACCTTATATAAGCTGTGATAATCGCCGTGAGAACAGCTAGTCCATTACGTAGCAATAAAAGTGTTCGCTCCCACAGATAATTAAGCATATGTACTTGGTCCAGTTAAACGTGCATTAGCGAGCGTTAATATATTGTGTTTGGGTGTAAGTGATCGCGCTGGGATTTGTGCGCTGTGACAAGCGGCAGCGGGAGAAGAAGCGGAAGGAATAGCTGCTCAAATGAAAATGAAATAAACCTTAATTTTGAACCCTAACTTACGATACAAATTTAGTAAAGTGTGTTCAATGTAACTACCTCTCCTACTTAAATATTTCAGAATAATCTACGTCACCTTCTTTATCTATTTATTTTTGTTTATTTCTTGTTGTTGATTGAGCGCTTTTTGCGCTTTAAAATTTACATTGTATTTGCTTTGAAGAAAAGTTGACGAGTTTTCTTTTCGAAATCAAACGTATTGTAAGCTCTATGACGGTACAGTACAATCTGCGACGGTTCTAGCACCATTTTACTCACTGACCCTGTTTCCCAGCAGCAGTGCTCTGTGTTCCGGCGCTGAGATTAGCACAGCCGGTTAAATTACTAGCATAAAGTATTCTATCCTCCTGACGACATAACTATGCCTTATAAGTAGGTACGACATAGTATAGCAATGCAAATCTTATGGTATAAAATTTAGGGGTCTAATTCGTTCCACGATTTGTGAAAAGCGAGACGTCAAGAGGACCATTAGTGCAGGCACGTAAGTCTAGCGATGACCTTGTATGCGCAGAAGTATAAAATTACGGTGTCCGTAGCTGCGCAGACCTCCACGTGACTCGTCATCGCTAGACTTACGTGCCGGCATGTACATATCTGCAATTTTCTGCTCTCATTTGTTTGTTTATTTCACAAAAATAACAACATTATTCCTAATTGGCACTCGCGATAGGTAACAGACCCAGAGTCTAGTGCGAGCGCCGCCGTTTCACTTACAGCATAAGAATGTCATCTACCCATCTCTATGTAACGTGTGCTTTGTAAAATGTTATGCATTTGTAACTTCTGTGGTGAAAATAAATTTATTATTATTATTATTTATAATTCTTTGAATCAGGCGTTACAAAAAACGTTCACTCGCCGCTCACCCCACTAAGTCCGCCCCCATCGCCGCGGCCGAGTTCGGTATTTATCATTACTTAATTCCTTACGTGCCGTATGCTCTAATAATGGTAAGCAATATAAATAATTGTTTTTTTTTTACCGGCGAAAATAAAAGGCGAGCGGCCTATAATTATTTGGGTAATAAGTAATCATTGACTACGCTTAAGATAGTTGTAAATCATTTTGTTTGTATGAAGCGTTATTTAATAATGTCGGGTGTTACACTGACACTATTAACATTCCATTTGAGTGTTGCCACATAATCGAACCTATAATGTGAAAGTAAAGGATCCGGGTTCAAATCCCGATTGTCATAAGAACGTATATGATATATACATTAATGTAATGTAATGTCTGTAGGTTTAAAAATCATCATCACCATCTCAGCCTATAAACAGCCCACTGCTGGACACAGGCCTCCTCCTAGAATAAAATAGCTTGGCAAGATTTTCAAAATAACTTGAAACAGGTTAAATCATTCTTATAAAAAACTAGCCTTTGCCCGCGACTTTGTCTTCGTAGAATTAGACTTACATCAGGCAGCTACGGTCTTCGATATGTTTATCGCTATCCCGCGGGAACTGTGCAATTTTCCGGGATAAAAAGTAGCCTATGTTTCAATCTAGGGTACCAGCTATCTTCGTATCAAATTTTATCCAAATCCGTCCAGTCGTTTTAGCGTGAAGAAGGAACAAACATACACACTCACTCACTCACATCGTCACATCATCACATCGTCACAAACTTTCGCATTTATAATATTAGTAGGATAGGATGTTTAAATAGAAACGTATCTAGATGTAAGTATAATGATCTAGATTGTCATAGTTATCAAGGCTGTACGGATACAATTTCCTTTGTCTCGAAGTTGGATAATCCAGTTATAATTATTCAATAGCGTTTAAAAGGGACAGCATTGGAATAATAATTCTACTTTCAGTATAACTAGCCAAAATGGAAATCGACTAGAATTTATGCCACAATATTATTAAACGCAGTAGAGCAGTGTATTAACTAATAATATTAATTACTATATACCGACCGCTTACACGAGTCCGCGCCCGCGCGGCACAAGGGCGCGGAGTAGGACGACAAAGGGGACCGAGGGGAGAGGTGCGGGCGGGTAGAATTCGTAGAACTCCGCTATCGCTATACCGCGGGAACTATGCCATTTTCCTGGATAAAAACTATCCTATGTCCTTACTCGGGGATGAAACTATCAGTATACTAAATTCCAGCTAAATCTGTTTAGTGATTAACTAAGGAGAGAGCCGTGGTAGCCTAGTGGTTTGACCTGTGGCCTCTCAAGCAGAGCGTCGTGGGTTCAAATCCCGGGCTCGCACCTCTGAGTTTTTTGGAATTTATGTGCGAAAACTACATTTGTAATTTGCCATGAGCTTTTCGGGGAAGGAAAACATCGTGAGGAAACCTGCACACATTTGCGAAGAAATTCAATGGTGTGTGTTAAGTTTCCAATCCGCACTGGGCGCGCGTGGGAACTATAGCCCAAACCCTCCAATACAGGGAGGAGGCCTATGCCATGAGGCACGCCGAATTACGCGACAATTTAATAAATAAAAAACGACAATAACAACAACAACAACATGCACCTACTGAAATTGTAGCGAGTTCGGAATAAAAAAAGGCTTATAAATAAATAACTAAGGAGAGAGATAAGATAGAGTTAAGGTGTAGAACAGTAAGACAGACCCGAAGGCTAAAAACGTAACCCTGTCACTAAGACTTCGCTGTCCGTCCATTCGTCCGTCCGTCTATCACCAGTAGGCTTATTGTCTAACTCGCTCGCAATCGCCATCGTGTTCATTTTGACAGTTCATGTATGGGCTGACAATTGGCATCGGAATCAGCTAGCTGTCACATTCATACATGAACTGTCAAAATGAACACGATGGCGATTGCGAGCTAGTTAGACAATAAGCCTACAGACTGTATCACATGAACCGTGGTACTTGAAAGATGAAATTTCTACAGATGATGTAGGTATCTCTGTTGCCGCTATAACAACAAATTAAAAAAAAAAAACAGAATTAACTTATTATTTACGACAACAACAAAACACAACAATAGGGATGTTTAAAAAGCGAGTCTACTTTTTCTTTTTACCGTTTTATACATATAGGTATAATGGTAAGGAACCCTTCGTGCGCCAGTCTGACTCGCACTTGGCCGGTTATTTCAAAAATGCTATCGCACTTTACTTCACATTCTGTTTCTTCCCTATATTGCGCTAACATATATAGTAATTAATTCAATGGCTCGGGGCCTACCTCCGAAAATGTACATCGTTTTAATTGTTCTCTCAGCCACAAAATTTAATCATTGCGCTCGTTAATATTTTTTTGATATACATAACTTATTGCGCGGCTTGAGATTCTATCGTTTGGCCAAACAAACGTTTGACAAATGTACAGTTTGACAAACATTTCATTCGACAAAACGAAACATTATTATCTGGTAATGTAATTCGTAAGTTAATTTAATGTTTACCTTTATTGTTAAATAATTTGAGACATCGTTTCTCATTGGTGGTCCATGGGCGAATGTGCTAAAAACCGCTCTCATAAAGGCCCTGAGAACTGTTTTCTGGCACATTTTTGAGTAGCTGATATTGTTAAAATTAAAATTAACAATGAAAACCGCTGACTGTGCCTCGGAAAGAAATTAAACAAGTGTCGTGTTCTGATTACAATACAGTACAAAACAAAAATACTCTGTATTGAACACCACAAATCAGTACAAAACAATACAGAAACAAAGAACAAAAAATACGTAGGTTTATAAACTGCATGAATATATGCATATTAAACGCGAGTATATTATATGATTTGACCACACTATTTGGCGGACAAGCTGAGTAGGATTATCCGTTTATTTAACATGGAACTCAGCAAAATGTCGCTTTGCCAGCGACTTCGTCTGCAAAAAATTCGTTTATCGCTATCCCGCGGGAACTACGCATTTTTCCTGGATAAAAAGTAGCCTATGTGCTATTCCAGACTTTTCTCTATATATGTGCCAAATTTCATCCATATTCGGTGGGCCGTTCTGGCATGATTGAGTAACAAACAAACATCCATCCATCCATACTTTCGCATTTATAATATTAGTTAGATTAGATGTAAGTGGTAATACAATCGGGTTAACGGCGGTGGCTTTGATAAAAAAGCGACGAACGGGAAGTTATTGATCTTAATTAAGACACAGTAATTAAAACGGAACCGTAACAATTTTATTAAGTGAAATATTAACAAATTCACGGTAAAACGTACTGTGATTCGAGCATGGCAATGAAGTTTAGTGTGGATCTTAGTATCGTGTTGTATCGTAATGACCCTGATTAATGGTTAAGGGAGAAATATTTTGTGTTGAATGCAAAAGGGTTCCGTTGTTCAATTGCTTGTGTAGCATCTTAGAGATGAACTAGTGTTGTAAAAGACTCGAGTTGTGGAGTCCTAATTTTGTAGACTCGACTCACTTAATAGAGGACTCGGTGAACTCGAAGCATCCGAGTCCCGAGCCGTGTCGAGCGTGAGTCAATATGGAGCCACAGATAGAAGATAATTACAGGGGCCTTACCATGACGTCTTAATGCGATTCAATAAAGATTCAGTTTAGGTTCGCTCGCTGTTAGATAAGGCAGTTCAGGTTTTAACTGTAATTTTTAGTATGGATCATTTTAAAAAATTAATTCAATTTTATGCCAAAAACGCCTTACATCATTTTGGAAAAGAGCTAAGAGTGCGACCACACCGCCGCGTATACGCAGTGACGTGTCGTAGGCGTCACGTTTTCTCACCGTTTCTTCATACATTTTGTTGCGATTCCGTAACGTCACCGTTTTTTAAGCGGCGGTGTGGTCGCACCTTAATACTGTCAAGGCTTAGGACCGCCGCAATGTTGGCTTTTGAATTATAAAACCATCCGTCTGAGGGTCAAGATACAGTTAGAGATGCGTGCAGACAAACACACACACACACACACAAACATCGACGTCAAACTTATAACAAAAAAAAAACGTCTTAGGGTGCGACCACACCGCCGCTTAAAAAACGTTGACGTTACGGAATAGCAATTAAATGTATGAAGAAACGGTGAGAAAACGTGACGCCTACGACACGTCACTGCGTATACGCGGCGGTTTGGTCGCACCCTTATCCTACTATCTAACTAATATTATAAATGCGAAAGTATGGCTGGATGGATAGATGGATGGATGGATGGATGTTTGTTTGTTACTCAATCACGTCAGAACGGCCCAAAGGATCTGGATGAAATTCGGCACATAGATAAAGAAAAGTCTGGAATAGCTGAGCACATAGACTAGGTACTTTTTATCTCAGAAAATTGCATAGTTCTCGCGGGATAGCGATAAATGAATTCTTTGCAGACGAAGTCGCTGGCAACAGCTAGTAATATTATAAATGCGAAGTTTGTGACGATGTATGGATGTTTGTTACTCTTTCACGCTAAATCGGCTGAACGGATCTGGATGAAATTTTGGTAGATTATGGTTTGGAATTACATAGCTACTTTTTATACCAGTAAATCACGTAGTTTCCGCAGGATCGCGATAAACGAATTCTTTGCAGACGAAGTCGCGGGCAACAGCTAGTAAAACTTATAAAAATAACTTGTAGTGTTCGGACGTTGGCGGTATATGGGCGGTACCCTAAAAATGGTCATCTTGTCAAAAGGTAATTGACAGGAAGTGGCCATATTCGTGCCCGAAGTTGGCTCGTTATCTAAAATCGTATCGCTGTTAATTGTTTCTTCTTATGCTTTCTTAAGCGGATTAAAAATACTGTTTCGGAAAAAATTTAAGACTTAAGGGGAAGTGTGTTTGTCTGTTATGGGATCTTAAATGCTTTGTTCGAGGCTAGATACAATCCAATTCAACTTTAGAAATGTAAAAATACATAGGCAAGGCCTACATAGGTAAGGTCTTTACATTATTAAGGTAAACTGTCCTATTTGGTGAACAAAATTCTAACCTCAAAACGCCTCATTTTTGTTATGTTTTAACTATTTCATTGTAAATAAAGGAACTGGAAATAAAATATCAGCAAAATTATGTACAAAATATTGTCTCAGGTTTATTTGATAACATAATACACCTTTTTCTTTACAAAAATTCGAACATTAAGGTTAGAATTTTGTTTACCAAATAGGACAGTTAGGAATGAAAAATGACCTTAGCAATTTTGAAATTTTGTGCAATCCTAAAAAAATATTTAAAATGTTATGAAAATTGTGACGAAACTCGGCAAATAGATGGTTGTTACCAAAATAAACATTATTTATAATAATATGGAATATTTTATGCAGTGAAAAATTGCATAGTTCCATACATACAACCACACATTTTGTCTACCCGTAAGGGATAAAGATAACTAATGTAAATGTATGTAGGTATGCAACGGCAAATATACATATGGGTTCATGAGAATCTCATTTTTTTTAATATAAAATATTACTTAGGCTGGCTGCATTCGACCAAAGTTTTTATTCCAGTAATAACACCTTACTCTCGGATAGTAATATCAAAACGACACAAGTACTATTTTGACATTAGTATCCGAGAGTAAGTGTTATTCCCAGATAAAACTTTGGTCGAATCCAACCTTAACGTAATAATTTTCCCCATCTCAATTTTATTCGTCAATTAAAGTTATTTCAGCATAATACAGTTTGTAATTAATTATTTATCACAATGCAGACGCAACCCTAATCCAATTAAATTCGTTAAATTTCAATTAGTAGCGGCATTTTAAAAACATAACTATATGTGTAAACGTATCTTTCCTAAACCACTTAACAATCTTATTACTGCAAGGGTATTTCATTTCTCCAGCAACTACCACCCCACCCCAATAATCCAATACCAAACTTTGTCAATCACGGGCTACTCCTTAACACACGTGTTCCCATCACCTTGACGTGTACCACTAGATCGATCAAGGGACTAATACGCGTTAACGGACTATGTATAGTGATACTATCACTACAGTGTATGCGAAAGACGGATGCGGTATAAAAATATAACATTGATGGCGGTATTCTTCTATTCTTACAAAAATAGATAATAAAATTATAGATGACTAGCTGTTGCCAGCGACTTCGTCTGCAAAGAATTCGTTTATCGCTATCCCGAGTGAACTACGCAATTTTCGGGATAAAAAGTAGCCTATGTGCTATTCCAGACTTTTCTCTATCTATGTGCCGAATTTCATCCAGATCCGTTGGGCCGTTCTGGCGTGATTGAGTAACAAACAAACATCCATCCATCCATCCATCCATACTTTCGCATTTATAATATTAGTATGTATGTATGTAAACTCTTTATTGCACATGAAAATTTAAAAATACAGAAGATAGATAGATTAGTCATTAGTTAGATTTTTTCGTGGCTTTCATTAAAAGCTCGTTTATGTAATATACAGTAATTTAAAAAAAAATGTAGAAGTGGAAGAAGTGGAAGAAGGCGTACTTCGTGGCTTAAGAATCTCCGGACATGGTTCAATCTTAGCACAAGCTCACTGTTCCGAGCTGCTGTGTCAAAAGTAAAGCTAGCGCTGATGATAGCCGACCTTCGGTAGGAGATGGCACCTCAAGAAGAAGAAGAAGATGGAAGGTGTTGCCCAGAATGCCTCGTCCACGGGTTTCGGCGGGCCGCGCGCTGCGGTCGGGTAGCAGACAACTTGTTGAACCAGTTTGACAATTTGTCTTTTTTTTGGCCACACGGCCTTTCGGCTGCGGTTGTGGGATATTCGAAACTCAAGAAACTTAAAGTATACGGTGTTACGTAACTTTCACATTAACATGCGCTGGTTGTCATTTACCAAATCTGCATGCAACGAAGTAAATTTCTGTCAATCTTTCATTTTAATACGGCCTTTTTGTTTGACTGTATTTGGACTTGACTGTCGTCCATCCTACATACATAAATCTAAATTTCAAGTCAATCGGACCAACCGCGTTGAAGAGTTCCCTCCTGCGGAGACGGTCCTTTGATCACCAAAATTTCATCCTTTACATCCTAAAAGTTGCACGTAAATTATACTGAAATTTAGATTACGATTATTAGTGGTTATTCAGAAACATAACTTTTTAGGCTCGCAGGAAATTAGAGAAGAATTCCAAAAACTAATCGCTGACCTTCACTAGTTTGAGAGGCACTTGAAGAAGAAGAAGAAGTGGTTAATTGTAATTAAATAATGTTTTTCTTTTCTTTCTTTCTTTTGAAAAAGGACTCTCCGCCAAGTTTCTTGCAGCGTATTCTTCTTGGCAACGTTGGTCTTTCCGAAAATGCTAGCAGTATCAAAAAAAAATACATTTTAGAGAGTCCTTGGCGGCATATTTGCAATATAAATATTTTGATTTTGATTCACTGCCAGATTGATTGTCATTGCCATTTCTAACTTACAAGAAGACCCGAATATATAAACATGACATTTAAATAAAGCTTTGTTAAATAAGTTTGGACAGGTTTCTAAGAGTATTAAGCAACATAAAAAATTACTTTTTATCTTGCTCCTCAGTGTATTCAATTGAGTACAAAGCCAATGTAAGGGCGGAAAAAGTATCACCTGCATCTCTGGAAGTGATTCTTTTGTCTCCTTTGTTTCCAATCCAAGTGTAAAAGTTCCGTGAATCAACCATCAATACTCTAAACTTTAGAATAAATAGTGTCCAAGAGAATCAGTTTTTATGTGTCACGACACGACTGCGACTGCGGATACGACACGATCTTCAAGCTTGTATACTTGGGCGGTAGGATCTTGTGTAGTCTGTGTGGATCACTAACATCTTACTTGCTTATCCTGTCATCAACAGAGCTCGCGCTGAAATGTTCTAGTTGGAGAGTACGTAAGTACTTTGCTCCTAGTATCTTCATGTATTTGACAGTTGCCGTGTTTCGAAAAACATGAATGAAAAAGTACATTATTGGGACTGAGAGTGTTGCACTCGCTGCTGATCTTAACAACATTTTCCATTCATGTTTATTTAGGACACGGCAACTGTCAGAGAAAGAAACTAGAAACACTGTAAGTGACTGGCAATAAAATTCAACTGCGATCTTTTAAGTTTACTGCCCATACTGTTTTCTAAATTCCCTTTTGAGAGAGCATGTAATATTTATATTGTTGGAACTTTTGATACTTAGTTAAAAAAACTTCAAACAGGTATTAAAACATAAGCCTAAGACTTCTTTGTTCCGCTGCGCTGGCTACGATCCTGACATAACCTCTTTTGCTTCATCCACATTAATCAATCTCTTCATACCACGCTCGTCAGCTTAGTGTACTCTTGATCGGATCTTTTGCCAAAATCGTCCCCAATTTAGGTATTGAGTTATACATAAGTCACGTTGGGATATAGAGAACCTAAGGTAAACAGACCTAAAGGCCACGTTTAGTATGATTAAAGGGAATCAAAATAGTGATGGGTTGCTAGTCCCATGGGCTTTTACCATCTGCGATTGATAGCTCTTAAAAATCGTGTCGTGACGTATAAAAGCCATAGATGGTCGATAAAAAACAGTACAAACAATGATACGATCGCACCGTCACGATTCCCACAGCGAGTTAGTGTGTCGAGAACTCGAGAGTCCGACAAAACGATATCGACATAATCGGGCCGGCGATGTCGGTACATGATGTATGAATTTGTATGAAAAGTCAGAGGCACAGTGGGGTCAAATAAAAATCCAAAGCATTCAAATAAAATTATCCTTGTCTTGTAACATTATCTGTTGACTACGACTTCGTCGGCAAAGAATTTTTTTATTGCTATCCCGCAGGAACTTTGCGATTTTCCGGGACACAATACAATACAATACAAAATAAAAGTACTCTTTATTGAACACTACAAATTAGTACAAAACAATACAGAAACAAAGAACAAAGTACACAAAGGGATATCATAATGTCCTTCCCCGGGACTGGAACTACCTTTATACTAAATTCAGATTTAATTGGTTCGGTGTTTTAGACGTGAAAGCGTAACAGACAGACAGAGTAACTTTTATATAATATTTAATATTAGTCGGGATGGATATCCTCAAAGCAGCGCCTGAATCTATAATGTTTTTTATAAATTGTTTCCTCTTAAAAACTCCGTAGTAGGGGTACCATCAGCCAAATAATAATATGTGGTATACCACCTTAAGATTAAAATTCTTTTGCAAGTCACAATAATACTTGAAAGTTCGACTTTAGCGACATTTTTTTTGATAGAAAGTTGGATGGAAAGTGGTAGACTACTTATTTGGGCAACCGTTCATAACCAAAAGCTCAAAAACAAACACCAGTGCAAGCCCTTTTTCAATGATTTGAATTTTTTCAAACAAAAAGATTCAATGTGCAATGATTTCTGTTAACTTTTTTCTCGGCCCATTGTGTCTCTAGTCTCACCTCGCATCATTAAATTGTCGATATCAGCCACGCCCCCGGTAGCTCATCTAATATAAATAAATATGGCGGCGTTATTAAAGGCAACGTTTTATTACTCCAGATAACTAATTAAATATATTAGTTGGCGAATTCCGGGAACAAGTTGAAAGATTTTACGAGAAAATCATTTTGATTATGTCTTCGAAGTAGGTATGAAGAAGTTTTGACGAGAGGTCTATTATATTTTATAAAATGGCTTCTGTCCGTGAAAAGGTCAATTTCGTTAAAATGAAATGAACTGTGCAGGCATAACATCATCTCATCGTCTCCAGCCTTTATGCCCACTGCTGGGACAGACTCAGAATAAGAGGGCTTGGGCTATAGCTTCCACTCGGGCCCAGTGCGGATTGGGAACTTCACACACACCATTGAATTGCTTCGCAGTTGTGTGCAAGATTCCTCACTATGTTTTCCTTCACCGAAAAGCTCATGGTAAATTTAATATAACCTAGCGTGTGTGGCCGGCTTTAGACAAAGGCCAACTAGCTTATGATATAAGAAGTGCTATGTAGGCGTATTCCCTAAAACGTGGGTGCGTACATATTATACTATAGATATAATATATTAACTCAAACACAGGAAACTCAATATCCCACTAGTTTGTGCTGGCTAGTTCTGTGAATAGTTTTCTGCCTTAATAATGTCTTTCGCGAGTGTAAACGGCAAAGTTTTGTCAGTTTCAAATATTTACCTACCCACCAATGGCGGACCGTTACACCGTACTTATCTTACGCCGTATATTTTTTGCTAACTTAGTAATCGTTTGTCCTTATCTGTGAAAGGTAAATGTCAAAATGACAGATAAGGACAAACTATTGCTAAGTTAGCAGAAGCCTACAGAGCGTTTATGAGTAAGGGGGTAAGAACTTAAACGCATGGTTATTGTTTCGTTAAAAAATAATACATACTCCGGGTCTACAACATAAACTTGGAAGCAATGTTATGTGCAAGTTGCAGTATGCTTAGTGTAAGTTTTCGATAACGAAATACGTCTCGATAACGTTTGCGTTAAACTGTCAAATATACATTGTATACCATGAGAGCTGAGCCTCTAGTGTAAGTTTTCACACGAACAAACGTTCTCGAACGCGTTCACGTAAACGTCTTAATTACTATGAAAAAATGTGCAGCGCCACTTGCGGATCGAAGCGGCAACAAACTGTTCCCATAGTATTTTGACATTTTAACGCAAACGCAGTCGAGACGTGTTCTGTGACCGAAAACTTACACTAAGCATACTGTACCTATTTCTTAGTTTAGTGTAAGTTTTCGGTCACAGAACACGTAAAACACGTCTAGACCGCGTTTGCATTAAAATGTCAAATACTATGGGAACAGTTTGTTGCCGTTTCGATCCGCAAGTGGCGCTGCCAATTATTCCATAGTAATTGAGACGTTTACGTGAACGCGTTCGAGACGTTCGTTCGTGTGAAAACTTACACTAGAGGCTCTGTTTGTTGCCGTTTTGTTCCGCTAGCGGCGCTGGCAATTATCCCATAGTAATGGAGACGTTTACGCGAACGCGTTCGATACGTTTTTCGTGTCAAAAACTTACACTATTTTATTTCGTGACAAAACATTCTCAAAATA
The DNA here is from genome assembly GCA_963854515.1 of Pandemis heparana. Classification (NCBI taxonomy): domain Eukaryota; kingdom Metazoa; phylum Arthropoda; class Insecta; order Lepidoptera; family Tortricidae; genus Pandemis; species Pandemis heparana. The sequence goes on from OY978031.1 coordinate 5,697,194, forward strand.
GCAAGAATATTCTTAGAAATTTCCAGAAACTTTCATTAAGCACGTGCGTCACCAGACGTGAAGTATACGTCGCAGTCTATGGACACTCACAATAAAGTTCAGTTATCGGTGCGTAGCCAATCCTTTAGACATGAGTACACGTGTTTTTTCAATCAATCAATCAATCAAAACATTTATTTGCTAGAAAAGGGTGTGAGGTTAAGGTTTTATATTAATAATTATGTCCTCCTTATCTTACTGTTCAGGAACGGCATGCAAATATTTCAAATTAGGTACATAATAATAGGTATAAATGTCAGACTACTAAATTATAAATAAATCCATTAAATTACATTTCATAATACAATGTCAGAGATACTAAATTAAATTACATGATACAAAAATGTCAAATAAAATAAAAATAACACACAAAGAAAAAAAAAACAAAAACTTAATAAGCGATGTAAATTAAAAAAAATAAAAACACAAATTTTAAATACAATTATATTATTATTTTATTTTAATTTTTTTTAAATACAGTGTATGGAGAAGCATCAGTCAGCGACTATAAGATGTGTTTAGTATCTTCCAAGCTGGTCTGGGAGCAAAGAAAAAACGTAAAATGTATAGAGCCTCTAGTGTAAGTTTTCGCATAATTATAAAAACGTCTCGAACGCGTTCACGTAAACGTTTCAATTACTATGGAATAATTGGCAGCGCCACTTGCGGATCGAACTGGCAACAAACTGTTCTCATAGTATTTGACATTTTAACGCAAACGCGTTCGAAACGTATTTTGTGACCGAAAACCTACACTAAGCATACTGATGTATACCATTTTCGTTCTTACCTGTCCTATTTGGTAATCAAAATTCTAACCTCAAAACGTCTCATTTTGTTATTTTTTAACTATTTCATCGTAAATAAATTAATTGAAGATAAAATAGGTATCAGCAAAATTATGTACAAAATATTACCTCAGGTTTACTTGATAACATAATACACCTTTTTTATTTTTATTATATTAGCCTAATTGAGTGTCCCACTGCTGGGCAAAGGCCTCCCCTTTTTTCCGCCACTCGTCCCGGTCGAGGGCATACTCCTGCCACTCTACTTGATATGCGTCCAAGTCATCCCGCCACACGTAATACACCTTATTCTTTACAAAAATTTGCATATTGAGGTTAGAATTTTGTTTACCAAATAAAACTTTAACGACATTGGAATAGGGTTCTTATTTATAATACAATTTGATCCGACAGCTGCACCGTATACACGACTTCAATAACATGGCGCTAAAGTGAAAATCGGATATAATTTGACAAAATAATGTCAAGGAAAATCATTTTGTTCACTTGTACAACCACCTGGACCAAATGCTTCTCTTCCCGCGAAGATGGTAAAAGCCCATCGAGGGAATGGGCGAAATTTTTTGGAATCATGTTATAGGCGATGCGGCTAGCAACCCATCACTATTTTGATTCCCCTTTCTACCTTCACGTCTACAATCACGCTAACATGGCCTTTAGGTATTATTACCTTAGGCTCTGTCTACGCAAGCGATCAAGACGTGATTTGTATAATGTACCTATGTGTATAATATCGTCCTTACTGACGTCCGTCTGTGCTTATTTTTCTGACTCATTGGTTGTCTGGAAGAGATCGCTACTATGCGATAAGACCGCCTATTGTATACTTTATTCTTTGTTTCTGTATTGTTTTGTACTGATTTGTGGTGTTCAATAAAGAGTATTGTATTGTATCGTCTATAACAGTGTTTTTCAAAGTGTGGGTCGCGACCCCCCGGGGGGTCGCGTGACCTATCCGGGGGGGGGGGGGGGGGGTCGCGAGGCTCAGCTCCGAGAAAGTATTGTGACTAGATGGAACTATTTTGTTTTCAAGGATGTACATTTTAATAAAACAACAACCAATCTTAGACAAATAACACATTGTGGTTTGTCGTCCGTAACAGAAAAACCGTATTTTAAATAGTTTTAGTCATATTTTCTATTTTTCTTCTTTTTCGGCTCACTTCCAGATGTTGATGTTAATCCAGACGTTGAAGGCATCGATGATCTTTTTAGATACTTACTTTTCCATTTCGTCGCAAAATAATCTCCAAAATAACAGCTGCCTTTTGATATTTAAAAAGGGGTAGGTAGATTGCAAAGCAATAAGTACCTTCTGAATACTTGTGATAAATATAGGTTGCGTTCCAAAATGCATGAATGATTGAATGATAGAAGGGTGCGGTCCAAATCTGTTAAAATAAGAGTTGGATTCTAAGGTTAATCGTACAAATTGGGTTTTGGGGGGTCGCTAAGGAATTTTGATGGTCATTAAGGGCCGTGACGTCAAAAAGTTTGAAAAACACTGGTCTATAACATACATCTGTGTTGGCGTTACAGTGTAATAGACGGACGTTTTAGTTAGCTAACGGAATAGTCAGCCAACTTCAACTTCCAGCTCCGAATGTTTACGGCACCTCTACACGCTCCGGCCTAATCATGCAGTTCTAATTTTATGCACTTTGTTGTTTCGCAAAATAAAATTAACAGTCTAGATTTTGGCGTGATTGCGGGCTTTGGGCCCTGTTCTAACCGATACCACTGCAGTGCAGTCAACGCACGTAAAAAAAAATGAGAAAAAAACCGGCCAAGTGCGAGTCGGACTGGCGCACGAAGGGTTCCGTACCAGAAATACTCTGTTGTATGTGAGCCCCTCTTAATTGTTATTATTATTTTGATTTTAGTATTTATTTGTTGTTGTAGCCACAATAAAGTCAAAAAAGTCAAAAGTCAAAAGTCAAAAGTTTATTTTGCAAATAGGCCGCCGAGGGCTCTTTTACATGTCTTTTTTTGAATCTACCAGCGCATTCGGAAAGACCATCATTGCCAAGAAGAATGCGCCGCAAGAAACTTGGCAGAAAGTCATTTTTTCAAAATAAAATAGATTTACAATAGTACTTAAATTCTACTTAACTTACCTAATACAATTAATACATTTTATAAAAGGGATGTAAAAGGTCCCTAAGTTAAGACCGTACCTTAAATTACATTGGTCTATAGTAGAGATGTATAAAGTCTCTACTGGTCAAAGCGAAACAAAATATGCGATAATGATAAGAAAGAGAAAGCAAAAAGTGAATAAAAATAATCTAAGTTCAGTGGAGGTGTAAAACGCCTCCACCGTCAAATAAGTTAATTGGAGATATCTCCAATGTCGATGAGAAAAAGAGCAAAAAAAATATATTATATATAATAAAAAATATGAAATATGCATTTCATGTCAAGTAAGTAACTGATAAGCTTTTGGATTCCGAAGGCAAGCTTACGTCTGCCGCCCCCAATGTTGGCTCACACGCGCTCATGTCATGCTCTGAAAGCAGAGCGGTACCGAGGGCATGTATCACTTCCGTCCCCACAGGCTCGCTATGGGGACGTTTTAGGAACTTCGACGCTGCTAGCCTGTAACTAGACAGTAAATGAAAAAATAAAACAACAAAAGAAAACGGAAATCCATAAGCTTAACAATATACCTACCTAATACCTAACTTAGCACACATACACATACGACATAGCAATATTTATGTCCTTGTAAATAATTAATAATAATAAAAATAAAAATATTACTAAAGTAAAAAGAAAATAATAATACAAACTAATTAAAACAGGTAGGCACAATATTTAAATTGATAAGATGCTAATATTGATAATGACTATATAATCTTTAATAAAAATACATAATCTGTAAAAATTTCAACTGTGTAGCTATTACGGTTCATGAGATACAGCCTGGTGAAAGATGGACGGACGGACGAACGGACAGCGAAGTCTTAGTAATAGGGTCCCGTTTTTACTCTTTGGGTACGGAACCCTAAAAAGGAAAAAAATCATGACGTGAATCATAAATTTTCATCGTGAAAGTTGCGAGAAACCGGTGGATGCAGGTGGCGAGTTGTCGTTCATTGTGGTGTGCTAAGGAGGATTTCCAAAAAAAGAAAAAAGGAAAGGAAAAAGGAAAAAGGCCAGGTCAAGAGTACCCGAAAGCGACGAGCATGTATGAAGAGATTGATGAATGTGAATGAAGCGAAAGAGGTATGTCAGGATCGTAGCAAGTGGAACAAAGTAGTCTCTGCCTACCCCTGTGGGAAAGAGGCGTGACGATATGTATGTATGTAAGGAGGATTTGTTCAACAGCGAACGTCTTCAGGCTGATGATGATGATGACGTAAATAGAGCCCTGGGTGGCCAGTGGAGATACGTTTGCGCATCCTGTCAACTAACAAGCCAATGGCGTGACGGCCACGCGCGCTCCTAGCCCCCCTCCCGTGTCCCCCACCAATTTGGTCCGTATTTCGCTTAATGCGAAGGTAATCGCCAGGAGCACTTTTTACGTGCGTTGATTTGTACTCGGTTTAACTATCTTACTTTAATCCTGCCGTCAAGCAGCAGTGCATGCGCTGCTGTGATCTGGCGTGGAGATTAAGACTGCAGGTAAAATTACCTGGACATGAGGTATTCTATCTTAGTCTTTTAAACAACTCATGCGCATTTCTCTAGTGTTACCGATGTTTTTGAAGTAGAAACTTCTTTAGCGGCGCTGAGCACTTTTTGGGATGGGTGACTCGCGTCAGGCGTAAGACGGGGAGTTTAAGTATCAGGATATCAGATCCTCTAAGACTAAGAGCTTATTTGTAATACAAATGAATCGCATTCGATTTTTGAAGTATTTTTTTGTTGAGTCGTGGAGCAAAAGTACTAGGGCATCAGCACATTGTTAGAGGTCTGTCAATATAGATAATACGTACTTTTTTTGTTAGCGGCCAGTTCGGTAGGTACGCGTCTTGAGCGTCATGGAGGTTACAACATTAAAATCTAATCTAAGCTGTTGTTTTCACTTCTGCCGGCACTCCCGGAGTGCTACCCGTCGCTTTTTTTTAACATAGCTTCCTAGGCCTGTAATGCTCCGATCATACGCCCTGAATCATGTTAAACGTGGCCTTTTGGCCATGTTACCCTAGGCTCTGTTTACCCCTTAAAGGATAAAAACACGATTTATGTGTATATATTATGTATCTGGTCCAATTAAGGTCATGAATGTACCTAAAACTCATAGAAGGGAAACAATAGAGTCAATCACTTCCTTTCGAATTTTGATTTGTATAAACGCTATCCTGTTACAGTCGGATTGGTTAGAACAGGGCTTTTTAACAATTTTGCCTAATTTGGGTCACGAAAAAAGAAAGAAAATAACGGTATTCGGCATGTCTTGTTAGCTCACGGAAACTATTTTTTTAATCCTGGGGACAATATCACTACACAAACACAGCATAAAAACAAAGTTGCTTTCCGCTGTCTGTCTGTTCTTATGTAGGTATGCTCAGATTTTTAAAACTACTGCTTTTTTTACTAGATAGAGTGATTCAAGAGGAAGGTTTATATTATGTATAAAAGTCGCGGGAAAAAGCTAGTTTTAGTTAAAAAACAAAGGCCACGTTTAGCGTCCAAATGTGGTCCACCGCCAGCAAGTCGAACATTGAATGTCTACAAAGAGCTCAAAATAACATCCTGAGAGTAATAGCAGGAGGGCCTTGGTTTACTCGGAACGACGAAATTCACTCCTACCTTGAAATGCCAACAATACGTATGGAAATAGAGCAGTACAGGAAGTCCTATAGGGAACGTTTCACTCTTCATCCCAATCCACTACTAAAGGAACTGCTGGAGCCTAGCAATCTAAAAAGACTAAAAAGGGCAAATGTGCTCCCTTAAAGACGTGAGAGTTGGTCGATGGTCCAGCTCCTCACAATCGTCACAAACCTCTCAAAAGATCTGATTATAGTCTTGCGACTGATGGCAGATATAATAAAAAAAAAAAACGTTTAGCATATTAAAATTGTGTAATTGTGGGTATAAAGGTGGAAAGGGGATCACTTCTTTTTGAAGTCGGTTTAAAACAAGAAGCCAATCTGTTTTCTATGTTGCAATTAAATGAAAGCAGACTAATTTCATTGTAGCAAAAAACGCATGCCATTCCGTCTCTTAATGTCTTTATAAGCATCAAAACACAGAAATAACAGCACGCACTATAACTGGCATTGTTTCAACATTTGCCTACAAACATATAAAATTATATCATTAAAGCTTTACAAACTTATCTTTGCCGTTGTCAAAAAATATAACCAATCTTTCTGCTTATTAATTTTGTGGTCGCGTTTGGTTCCAACAGCAAATGTAAGTTTGTGTTGGTATAATTTAAATACCACATCAAACAAATGTCAGTGGAAGTATTCATTACAAAATAAGAGTAAAACTTGACAAAAAACTCACACCTGTCACGCCTTGGGCCACTGTCATAGTGAAGCCCATATATGTTATAACAGATAACATTAGACAACTTTGACACGAGCATAGCTTTGATGCTAGTCACTGACATTGGTGGCATTAATAGACATAAATGAATGATTGATGCAGAAAATATTTTTATGACGTCACACCGTACTGACCAAAACGTCATTTTGACTATCAGTTCTGGCTCTGGCTAAATTTAGCTTGAGTTTTGACACTATTTGACAAACAGTTGTAGGGATATCGTGTGTACATTTAATTATTAAGTACCTAATTAGTAGTTAGAAAACCTAACAAAGCTAGAGATCCAGTAACAATGGTTGTTCTTGAGCCTTGGATTTGTTTTATGTGAAGTTTGTTGCGATGCGTTCATATTGCCTTTCCAAAAAAGTGTCTAGGAGTATCAAAAAAACAAGTACAAAATAGCTCTTTGTGACCTATTTGCAAAATGAACTTGTGATTTTATGTTATTTAAGAGTACCTATTAAGTATAATGTGTATTTAACAAGTCTTAAAATTATGTATTCAGCATCAGAAATTGATAAAAGTCGAACTGCTCAAAGTGATCTACACTCTTATTACTTTCGCGATAGAGTCGTGTGTAGATCATTTTGAGCTCTTCGACTGTGTATCAACTGTTTACTGTTTGTCTAACGTTTATGCAATGACATATAGACAACGAGGACTTTGCTGTGTGGATTAGAGAACACATTTAATTGGTGGTTTTGACAAAAAATACGGGAAAAGGATTAATTAGTTCGCAAAAAATTGGCATGAAAAGAACTTCAACTGTTTTTGTTGTTTTTGATCCTTGTCAAATACAGCTTAGTTTTTTACGACAAATAATAGGAAACACCATATTATTGCCGAGAGATACAAAGGAACAGACGGGATTTTGCTTTTGTACTATACTAGCTCCTGCCCGCGACGTCGTCCGCGTAAAATAAGCAATGACATGTTTATCGCTATCCCGCGGGAACTTTGGAATTTTCCGGAATTAAAACTAGTCTATGTTTTAATCTAGGGTACCAGCTATATCCGTTGCAAATTTGTTTCAAATCCGTCCAGTCGTTTCAGCATGAAGACCCAACAAACACACACTCACTCAAAAATTTTCGCATTTATAATATTAGTAGGACTATAATAGCTTTGACCCTTGGCTTTACTTGCGTGTACCGTCTTGCTTGTTAAACCTTCATTTGCATGTATTAACTATAGTCATCTACTGAATGCGCTTCGCCAGCATTTGCAGTAAAGTACACTATCTGATCGTTTGTATGTATATGTGATCTACATTTCAACGTAGTCTCATCACAATATTGTAATGTATACAGTTATGATTATGACTGACATGCCTAAGTATTGGATTGTGTAGATTCCAAGTCATGAGATCAATATAGTTTTGATTGCTTTTGGATTATAAACACGTCACTAGAGACGTAAAACATAATCCGGTCTCAGATTTTCATTGAAATGAAAATTATGTAATGCTGTAGGCTTATTGTCTAACTCGCTCGCAATCGCCATCGTGTTCGTTTTGACAGTTCATGTATGGGCTGACAGCTGGCATCGGAATCAGCTAGCTGTCACATTCATACAAGAACTGTCAGAATGAACACGATGGCGATTGCGAGCGAGTTAGGTACGTAATATTAAGCCTAGTCTGGGAGCAAAGGCATAGAATGTATACTATGTGCTACTTCCCTTCCCGCAGTAAAAGCCCATCGAGAGAATAGGGGCGCGGGGTAGAATGACAAAGGGGACCGAGAGAGGTGCGGGCGAGTAGTGCCACTGTCGGCCATCTTTGTCATCCTACCCCGCGCTCCTGTGCTGACTCATTTAAGCGGGCAGTCTATACTCGTAGTAGAAAGGCTGATTTATCTCTAAAAAGGGATCTCTACCGTTAACCGCTGATCGTTTGATGATTTCATATGTGTTACGGAAACAAATAGAATATCAGCTGTATCTATTATAATATTATATAGTTTTCTATGAATAATGGTATAACAACCATTATTACAAGTTCCAGTTGAATATTTCATACAAAAGCTTTGTCTACAATTTGGTAGGCGTTACCAATTTATCAAACCGAGACGTTGGAAACAAACGGAATGTGATTGATGGAGTTTTGATAACATAGTCGTATGTTTAAAAACGTATGTTTGTGAAGTTTTCTGTCGTATGTTATTAAAATGTGTTGATTTTATGACATTACTAGCTTCTGCCCGTGACTTCGTCTGCGTAGAATTAGCAATTGACATGTTTATGCCTATTCCCCGGGTTAAAAAGTAGCTTATGTTTTAATCTAGGGTACAAGCTATCTTCGTTCCGAATTTTATACAAATCTATCCAGTCGTTTTAGCGTGAAGAAGGAACAAACATACACACTCACTCACTCACATCGTCACATCGTCACATCGTCACGTCGTCACAAACTTTCGCATTTTCGCATATTAGTAGAAAGTAGGATAAGATACTTGAATATTATAGGTGAAAAACTTGAGAAAAGGACCTTTTGGAGTGTAAAGTTATTTTTAAAAGCTTTTTATTAACTTACAATGTATGTATATATAATGTTTGTCCGACGATCTTTGTAGGGGTTATTAATCAAATTAACCCAATCATGGCTGGTTTAGGAGCAAAGAAAAAACATAGAATGTAGCAGTTTGCTCTTCCCGCGAAGATGGTAAAAACCCATCAAGGGGATGGGCAGATATCTTAGGTATCATGTTATAGGATAGACGATGCGGCAACCCATCACTATTTTGATTCCTCTTTCCATCTATACGCCCACAATCACGCTAAACGTGGCTTTAGGTCTTTACCTTAGGCTCTGTCTACCCCGTAAGGGATAAAGACGTGATTTATGAATGTACTAGCTGTTGCCCGCGACTTCGTCTGCAAAGAATTCGTTTATCGCTATCCCGCGGGAATTTTCCATAAATATAAAAAGTAGCCTATGTGCTATTCCAGACTTTACTCTATGTATGTGCCGAATTTCATCCAGATTCGTTGGTCCGTTCTGGCGTGATTGAGTAACTAACAAACGTCCATCCATGCAAACGTTTGCATTTTTTTTTTTATGTGAATAAAAAGGCAAATGAGCAAGTGGGTCACCTGATGGTAAGCGATCACCACGGCCCATAGACACCCGCAACCTCGGAGGGATTGCAGATGCGTTGCCAACCTAGAGGACTTAGATGAAATGCCTCTTGTGCCCGTAATTTCCCCGGCTGTCTTACTCTCCACACCGGAACACAGCAGTGCAAGCACTGCTGCTTAGCGGCAGGATTAGCGAGTAAGATGGTGGTAGCGATCCGGACGGACCTTGCACAAGGCCCTACCACCCGCAAACCCGCATTTATAATTTTAGTTAGATGTATGCAACAAACCATCCACACATTTGCCTATTGCCATATTATTATATTTGTATCGTGTTTCTATTTTTTTTGTATGTTTGTTTTTTTTATGTGGCAATAAATGTTTTTTTTTATCTGCTCGAATATTTCGGAATAATTAAGAGACACAGGGTCAATGGAAACCGTACCGTCCTTAGTTACCTAGACCGTAACTATAATCATTTGATGCGGCGAAAACGCGACGGCATTCCAGGCCAATAACTGTGTTCAGGGTTCCTCATGATTCAAAGATATATAAAAGTTTATGGTTTAAGTAACATATTTCATGTGTGTATCGTCTTGAGTCACAGACGATTCCGGCAGAAAATCAGTGCTGCAGTCTAACACCTCAGCGTAATGCTGAGCCAGCGACCGTTCCACTTTTGCGGAGACACACACAACGCTGATGATCTAATTTTCATGTCTGTGTTTTTTTTGTTGTTTCTTTTGATGAATAAATGTCTTCTTTCTTTCTTTTTTCTTTCTTCTATATTCTTTACGTGTTCGTTCCCCATGGCTCCGCCATTTTGAAATAGGTACCTATCTCTAACAAGTGAATCGATGAAAATCATGTAAAGTACAGTCGCCATCAGATATATCGTAGCGGGCGAGGTCCTCAAATATTTCGGAGCAGCATTAAATTTCAATAAATTCGTTACACTAGATATTATGGTTAATAATATCGGAACACGCAATTCGTCATAAATATAAGAGCAGCGACTTTTCAATAAATTCGGGACGTTCAATGAGCTAAAAATATCAGGAAGCACATATCGTCAAAGGTATCGTCAAAGGTATACGCAGTCAGGCTGATCATAAATATCGGAACATATGTGGAAAATAAACCTTACGTATATAATAATAGATTCGAATTCCAAACAAAATACAAATAAGGCTCAAACGTCATGCCAAAATGAAAGATATGTCACCTTTATAGTGTACCTACGCGTCTGCATGCATGATTCCAAGCATAATTTCACTGTGTTAGTAACATAAAACTTTTTTTGTTGTATAAAGTGTAAATTGTTAATTGCCATATACTTTTTTTACGAATAAAATTTTTCTTCTTCTGCTGTTATAAGTCAAAGCATGTAGTTCTATTTTATAAAACTAATTTTATTATAAACACACTGTAATTTAAACTGTTTGTCACAAAGTTAAGGTATATTTTCCAAAAATGTTCTGATCTTTATGGTCAGCCTGTCTGCATCGATACTTATGACGATCTGTGACGTCCTGATTTTATTGAAAAGTCGGTGCTATTATATTTATGACTAATTGCGTGTTCTGATGTTAATAAACTTTACAGTGTAACGAATTTATTGAAATTTAAGGCTGCTCCGAAATATTTGAAGACCTCGCCCGCTACGATATATCTGATGGCGACTGTACCCGGCCATAAAGATTGTACTTCGGTCTTTTGAAAGAGACGTCATGTAAGTTAAGCCGAGACAACGCCCTACGAAGTCGAAACTAGCCGAGAAACCGATGTGCAATATTTATTGCCGGGTGCTGTAGTTTAGACTTGGAAAATTGTAACTTGCAGCTTACCATAGAATAAGTAAGAACATAGTAGAACGGAATCTCCCCCTCCGGCCGAACTCAAGGTCACGATATTACAGTACTCGCTAAGCGAGCGACTCAGTCAGGCTGCCACGGCCGGCGCCGCCGCACGCGCGTTTGGCACTCAAACTACTACTAGTTTTACGTGAGACTGTATGTATTTTATTTTATATTCGTCGGTAAGTAATACTTACTTAAATCATCTTAAATGGCGTCATTTGGAATAACTTCTTACTTAGAAGTACCTATCTATAATATGTAGGTACGTACCTAATGATTTATAAATTTCATATTTTGTAAAACTAGAATAAAATAATGATTTCAAAGTAAATAAAAACTTATATTTTAGCGATATTATCTTTAGACGTAAGTATAATATTTAACGGTAAGCAACCCTAGCAATACGCCTGGACGACAGAGGGGTGTAACGACGCGAAGGGGAAGTAGGTATATAAATGGCGGCGTTTTGGACGCGGTCAAAAGAGATTCCGTTCTACCCTGTTATTATCTATTCTATGAGCTTACTTACATAAAAATATTACATAAACTACGTCTTTATTCCTTACGGGGTAGACAGAGCCTAAGGTAACTAGACCTATAGGCCACGTTTAGCTTGATTGTGAGCGTCTATACGCCCACAATCATGCTATGTGGTAGCGGCATACCACTATTGGGCTCCCTATTAGGATATCAAGTTAAAACATACTAGTTCAATATTAGAGTTTATTCACATAAACGTCACTTTTACATTATCGATACACGCGACATAATTATTCGGGATCTGAGAGCGGACTGACCGCTAGCCCATTTATACAACTACGTCAGCTCATGTTTTAGTGCCTGTGCACTTGGATATGAGCTGACGTTGCGATTATAGACCCCTACACCACCTATGTGGTAGGGGGAATCAAAATAGTGATGGATTGGAACATATATTATGATTCATTTTTTTCCGAAATTCCCTACTGGTACTACATTCTATGTTTTTTATTTACTCCCCGACCAGTATGGAATTGCTTGCTTAGGTTTAGAGAGAGACGGGTATACACCGCTTTCACGCGCTCTTTGTGCTGCATCCTGGGGCCTTACCATGACGTCCTAATTCCGACTCAGTTCAAGTTTTAGCTGTCACTTTTAGTATGAATGTGACAGCGAGCGGACCTAAACTGAATCGCATTAAGACGTCATGGTAAGGCCCTGGTAGTAATAGTGCTTATTTAAAGTGAATTGACGGAACCCTTCTTCGGATAGTTGATCGTTCTTCTCATCGGATGCTATTGTCTGTATTGTTTGCTTCTAACTCAAGCTTACGCTTTTCAATTTTTCCCACGGGAGTCAGCAGACCGAGAAACATGGAGATCAGGTTGTTTGGATTAGGTAATTACCTAGCCTAGGTGTTCAGAGTATAAGGGGTTGTTTTAAACATAAAAGAATAAATTGAAGTACGAGTATTATTACAAGATAATTAATAAGATAAATAAAGACGCGTACCGTACTGGCCGCTTACAAAAAAAACCTACTTATTATCTATATTGGCAGACTTCTGACAATGTGCTGATGCCCTAGTACTTTAGCTCCACGACTCAACAAAAAACAATTCAAAAATCGAACGCGATTCATTCGTATTTCAGAATAAGCTCTTAGAGGATCCTGATATCCTGGTACTTAAACTGTCCCTCCGTCTTACGTCTGTCGCGAAATTATCATTTTATACATACATACATACCGACACGCCTCTTTCCGACAGGGGTAGGCAGAGACTACCATTTTATACCCATCCCAAAAAGCGCTCAGCGCCGCTAAAGAAGTATTTCACTTTAATAATTACCCGATTAAGTCCCGAGTGTAGGTACATACTACATAAATCACGTCTAAAACCGACAAGTGATGAAGTCCTTTTTCACATTTACACTTTATTTTCACTTCTATTTTGAATTATTTTGTTTATTTAACATAAAAATTAGGTACTGTATAAGGTGAAATTCTGGGAAATATTTATCTCTTATTCTCATTCTTATTCTTATAATACTTACCTCCTCCAACATTTAACACTTCCAATTGTCTCTGCGCAGCGGTGCACTCTAAATACTTGCACTATTTCATGACCTTGCATTGTTCGCTATTGATGCATCGTTTGGATGCCTTGGGAGTTATGCTTACACCATAAATGAATTAACCAATAGACTCTTCGCCACCACACTATAAATTAAGTTAGAGGGCGAAATTCTTAGGAATCATGTTATACGCGATGCTAGCAACCCATCACTCTTTTGATTCCCCTTTCCACCTTTACGCCCATGCTAAACGTGACCTTTAGGTCTTGTTACCTTAGGCTCTGTTTACCCCGTAGGGGAAGATAGACCTGGTTTGTGTGTGTGAGTGTGTGTGTCTGTGTTTTGGGGTGTGTATGTATTGTGAACTACAAACAAGCTGCACTCACTAGCAAACATAACTGGTCGATTTTCATACAACTTTGTCCCGTTATTGTTGTTCTTGATAAATTTTAATAATATTAATAAAATTTGTTGTTATATTATAATAGCTCTGCTCTGAAGCGACACTCCATCAAAGCGCTAGGTATAACTTAGCTTTCATTTGTCTATCTGTCATTTTGATATTTTCCTCGGTAAGACAGAGAGAGAATGTTTTGCGATGACAGGTTCGTAATTTTTTATGAATGCGGGAGACAAATTAAGACAGTTTACACTTATTATCTAGATAGATCTAGATCTAAAGGCTGCTTAACCAACCCCGGCAGTCATAAGTGCATTTAAGCATTTCTTCTCTATTGGTTGTAATCTCGATGGCTTACACCCGGTAGTTTAATAAAACAAAGTTTACCTTATGATATTAATAAGCTACGAGGTTGTGAACGTATTTGTAGAAAATGTTGGGAATTTATGTCAATTCGTACATGTGTATATCTTCCATGCTGGTCTGGTTATTACTTCTGTATACCTTTTTCTGTTTTGATTGTTTTATGTGGTGTTCAATAAAGAGTTATTGTATTGTATTGTATTGTATTGTATTGTAAAGAATAAACATATATTACCAGTTGCTTCTCTTCCCGCGCATTATGGTAAAGTAAGTAAGTAATGCTTTATTTTGTACAAATATAAAGAAACAGGTACAATTCACAAAAAAATACAAATAACAATAATATGTGCACAAAGGCGAACTTATCCCTAAAAGGCATCTCTACCAGTTAACCTTTGAGTAGATGAGAGGAGCATTAAATGAGGGACCGACAAAGAGCGAGTTTAAAATTCCATATAGTGAAAGCCACAAGAGAGCGTACTATATCTAATCCTATCCTACTAATATTATAAATGCGAAAGTATGGATGGATGGATGGATGGATGGATGGATGGATGTAGGGATGGATGTTTGTTTGTTACTCAATCACGCCAGAACGGTCCAACGAATCTGGATGAAATTCGGCATATAGATAGAGAAAAGTCTGGAATAGCACATAGGCTACTTTTTATCCCGAAAAATTCCCGCGGGATAGCGATAAACGAATTCTTTGCAGATGAAGTCGCTGGCAACAGCTAGTAACACATAAAATAAACTACTAAATATCATAAAGGCCCATCGAGGGAGCGAAAATCTTAGGAATCATGTGTTATAGGCGATGTGGCTAGCAACCCATCACTATTTTGATTCCTCTATCCACCTATACGCCTATACATGCTGAACGTGACCTTTGGTTTTGTCACCTTAGGCTCTCTCTACCCCGCAACGGATAAAGACGTGATTTGTGTATGTGTATGTATGTATTATCTTTGTGATAAGCAACTGACTGGATTGAAATCCCAATGGAGGCAGACCTATTTAACGAGACGTACAAAATATTTATTATTCAGCCTTCAACTCCTAATGAAGATCAATCCCGTGGGATTTTTAAAAATCCTTTGTTATTCTTATCTATAATCTTTAAAAAAATCTATGCCAAATTTCGGCTATTTCAAGTATTTGGGCTGAGCGCTGATGCGTCCATCAGTCAAGTGTTAGACAGGGACGGCTTCGGATCGTATTGTCACTTGAAATGATAAAATTTAATCGAACATTTTGACCCCCCCCTCCCCCCACGCACTAATCGAATAATCAAACGTAATAATAATAAATAAATAAATAAATAAAATAAATATTTGGGAACAATTCACACAAATTGACCTAGTCCCAAAGTAAGCGCAAGTAAGGCTTGTGTTATGGGTACTAGACAACGATATACATACTTATATAGAGAAGTACATACTTATATAGATAGAAACATCCATAACTCAGGAACAAAAATATTCGTGCTCATCACACAAATATATGCCCTTACCAGGATTCTAACCCAGGACGCTTGCTGCTTTACATCATTTTAGAAGAGAGACTCTTCAACCTGATGGACCGATTTCTACATACATCTCGGACATACATACATACATACAGTCACGCCTCTTTCCCATAGGGGTAGGCAGAGACTACTTTGTTCCACTTGCTAAGATTCTGACATACCTCTTTCGCTTCATCTACATTCATCAATTTCTTCATACATGCTCGTCGGTTTCGGGTACTCCTGACCTGCCCTTTTTTCAAACGTCTCCTATTTGGTCCCGGAACGTCCGTCTAGGCCTTCCCCTCCCAACGCAACCATTCACACTCTCCATATAGATCTGTTTAGTTAGTCTACTTTCATCCATCCGCTCTACGTGACCAAACTAAGCATAATTCTACCAGACATTTTTTTTTATAAGTATGTAAGTATATTAAATTTCTACGGCTAATACGTTCGAAATTAAATTGTCTAAACAGTACCTACTGGAAAACTACAACACAGAAAAAAAGCAAAAATAAAGCCATGTTTATTTTGCAAAATAAAACGATAAGTACATTCCACACTGGCCCGCCATCACTCAACGTGCGTTTATTTAAGTTTAATCCCATTACGACCCGTGGTCAGTCCCGCGTGTAAAATATTTCAACTTTAAATTTTCCTTCCCCAAATAGATTTAAATTATTTTGATGGCATTATGACGCCCCTTATGGGTCGTTTCGGAAAAACCTTATTCATATTAACGATTAATGTAATAAGTAACCTTGTTTTGGGGTTTAAGGCTCATAGCTATACATATAAAACTGTTTCGGTGTTATTATTAAAAAGTTAGACGTTGAACGCATGTCTAAAAATTAATCCATTGATTTAAGGTTGATTTTGCAATAGATTATTTTTTAGACACGCATCATAAAACACCCGCGCTCGCGCTAAGATTTTTTTATCTTTTATAACTTGTGCCCGCGGCTTTGCCCGCGTAGAAATTATTCATTTAAACCTTCCACTTAAATCACTTTATCTACCTATTAAAAAAAACTGCATCAAAATCCGTTGCGTAGTTTTAAAAATATAAGCATACATAGTGGCAGACAGACAGCTGAAACGACTTTGTTTTAAATATTTTATTGAAACAGGCGTTACTTTGCGGAGGTTGTGTTCATCGACTTTGTTTTATAATTTAGATTGGTCAAAGTTTCTTCAAAGTTTCTCAACAAGACACTTCTTGTATAGAGTAGTTTCTAGAAAACGCTCGTCGCACGAGAAACCCATCTCTGTGACAGGCCATAACTTAATCTCAGAGAGTAACGCAATATTCAAGATAACCAGCCAACGTTACGTAACAGATCGTACCTTTTGTTTTTCTGATCAATACTCTTCCGTGAATACAAAACTAATTCAAACTTCAACAATCCATTCCCTTACCTCTTCATACCGCAAAGAAAAGACCGCAGAACCAAACTTGACTTGCTCAATTGCCCTAGCCTTTTCATACCGGTATGAAAAGTGGCAAGAATGAGGAATCGCCGATCACGTCCCGACTTGGCATCGAGAGTGAACCTGCTCATTATCCGACGTAATTAATTGGAGTTCAGGGGAAAAGTTTTGGGGTTTGCGGCACGGGAATTTGGAGAGCATGATTTAAGACGCTGGATGGGGTTTATTAAAAGGACCAGTGGGGAATAAATCTGATTTGGTTGTTAGCGAATATGCCTTAACCTGAGTAAAAGTTAAGCTGGGTACTCATCTGCGAGCTGTAACCATAATTTACACGTTACAGTAACGAAAAAACCTAGTGTGGATGTGGCTCACGAGCCTGCGGCACCCGTCTTCCATTGGTTACTTGTAACTTGCAACAAATTGACGACCGGAAGCTAGAGGTCCCGGGTTCGAATCCCGGTAGGGGCAGATTTGTATGATGATTACGAATGTTTGTGCCCGAGTCATGGATGTTGTATGTATTTAAGTATGTAATTATGTGCATTATTTTGTAAGCATGTTTATCCTTTGCCCGGTACCCATAGTACAAGCTTTGTTTAGTTTGGGACTGGGTCAATTAGTGTAATTTGTCCCATGATATTTTTATTTATATAATTACGGTTACCGCTCGCAGATAGGTATCCGGCTCTATAAGTACCAACTAGCTATTGCCCTCGACTCCGTCTGCGATAAATTCGCTTATCGCTATCCGGCGGAAACTATACGATATCCCGGGATAAAAAACGATCTTATTTCCTTCCTCGAGACTGTAACTATGTCTGTAAAAAATTAAAAATACCTAATATCTAATGATTGTTGCCAGAGTGCACCGAACCAAATTCTACTCTTCCTCCCAGAAAGGAACCGTAATTCAACCATATCTTCACAACCTAACACAATGTTTGTCTTTATCTGTTACTTGGAAATTTGTCTATGCCCGACAAAGACAAATAATCCTTCCATTTCAATTTAGCTCTTCGACCCGTAGGTAAGTATCGACGAGGAATCGCTAAAGTAAGTTCCCAATAAGTTTTTGTTCAATTCAGTAAAGGTTAAAGATAAAACCTACATCCTTTGTCAAACGCACAGGGGAAAAGCGGCCTTATAAACGATTTTGTTCCTGTGTTAGCGGCAAAAATGCGGTGTCAACATATCGGGAAACCCTTTGCTGGACTCAATTGATGTGGAGTTATTTAAGCGATAACAATAGGTCTGGGAGCAAAGAAAAAAACCGGCCAAGTGCGAGTCGGACTCGCCCACCGAGGGTTCCGTATCATTGTCTATAAATATCTATAAACCAGTGTAAGCAGAGCCCTGCTCCAAAGCAAAATGTACGCAGTGTGGGGCCACTTTACATTGGTCACTGATATGTACAGACATACATACATATTTACAGTTTTCGCAATTATTCCTTAATCTGTGCTATAAGACCTACCTTAAAACCAAATTTCAAGATTCTGAGTTCACGGGAAGTACCCTGTAGGTTTTGATTCCCTTGCGAGTTTCGAAAATTTGCGGCATAAACGACTTTTTCTTTTGATTGCGTTGGCTTAGAAGTTTGATTTTTTCACAGCTCCAAGGGGCAGTAGATACCTCCACGCGTTCTTGAGAAAAAGGGTCTTGACAGACGGACGGACCGACGCACGGACTACAAAGTGATCCTATAAGGGTTCCGTTTTTTCCTTTTGAGGTGCGGAACCCTAAAAACAGAATGTACCAGTTGCTTCTCTTCCCGCAGATCTTGAAATCTTAAAAATCTTAGGAATCATGTTATAGGCGATGCGGCTAGCAACCCATCACTGTTTTGTTTCCTCTTTACACCTAATACGCCCATAATCATGCTAAACGTGGCCAGGTCTTGTTACCTTAGACTCTGTCTAGTCCGTTAGGGATAAAGACGTGATTTGTGTACCTATGTATGCACACACACGCACACACAAATAACACAGGCCATCCTACAGGCCACGTTCAGCAAGACTGTGGGCGTACACCGACGGAAAGTGGAATCAAAATAGTGATGGGTTGCTAGCCGCATCGCCTATGCATGAAAATAAAAAATAAAATTGCGATAAAATCGATATTGTGTATTATGCTTTATGCAGTGAATGCTTGGCATATAGACGCTAAGGCGATCGATAAACACATCGATTGGAAGCAGTATCGCAAATAAAAATTTATGATTTCGTCATTATAATTACTCTTTAAAGTCACCCCGTAAACCAAAGTGACCCCGGTTTAAAGTACTATTTTTTTTTATACGACAAGGGAGACAAACGAGCAAATGGGTCTGACGGTAAACAAGCACCTCACCCCATGGAGACCCGCTACACTAGAGGATTTTAAGAAGATTTTTTAAATAAAATGAGCCTTATTAACCGACTTAAAAAAAACCGGCCAAGTGCGAGTTGGACTCGCACACGAAGGGTTCCGTACCAGAAGAAACCATAAAAAAATACTACTACTCTGTTGTATGGGAGCCCCCCTTAATTATTATTATTATTTTAATTTTGGTATTTGTTGTTGTAGCCACAATAAAAATACATAATCTGTGCAAATTTCAACTGTCTAGCTAATTACGGTTCTTGAGATCTAGCTCGGCGAGATGGTAGCCATGAAAAAGGGCTAAAATATCACGTTTTTTGTATGGGATCCCCCCTTAATTATTATTATAATTTTGTTTTTAGTATTTGTTGTTATAGCTGCAACAGAAATACACAATCTGTGAAAACTTCAACTGTCTAGCTATTACGGTTCTTGAGATACAGCCTGGTGACAGTGACGGAGGGACAGCGAAGTCTTAGTGATAGGGTCGCGTTTTTACCCTTTGGCTCCGGAACCCTAAAAAAGGAAGGTTCTCATTCAGTTGTACTTTTTTTTTAATTTTGTATGTTTACGTAAAAATGCAAAGCAACGATTGTAAGCAATAACTCAACACCGCGGTTGCGTAAACTGGTTATAGTACGTTAGAAGTGAGACGACCCAAATCTAGCCGCCTACGCAGATATCAAGGCAGCGCAAGACGTAAGGTTACTGAGGACATGACGTGAACTCTTGACCTTTAGGCTAAGGCTTTACTAAATAACTAACAAATTCAAATTCAAAATTCAAATAAGTTTATGGTCAGAAGATAGTCAATACAAAAAGGTCTTTAACTGCCAGTTATCTATGATTCCGTCTCTATTTATTACTATGAAACAGACAGAGACGTCATCATAGATAACTGATAGTTAAGAAGTGGTGAAACAAGTCCTTAGTGCTACAAGATGTTATTATGTCCTACCCTAATTGAGCGTGCAATATTAAAATTATTTTCTCTCAGCATTACAAAATACAATATAGGAAAACACTCGCCGCAAAATTAAAACTAATTTTATTGAGTACCATAGCTGTTGCCTGCGATATCGTCCACATAAAATTAAATACGTACATACATCCAATCCGCACTGGGCCCGCGTAGGAACTATAACCCAAGCCCTCACTTCTTAGAGGCTTGTGCCCAGCAGTGGGACGTACGTGCTGGAGATGATGATGATGATACATACAAAAATTGCGTCTTTTTCAATTACGGGGTAGACAGAGCCTAAGGTAACAAGTGGCGTTTTATTGGAAAAAAAAAAACAAAATGGATTCAGTACATCCTGAAATTACTCCCTCATCATTATCATCGCCATCAGCCTGAAGACGTCCACTGTTGAACAAAGGCCTCACCCTTTCACTCCATACTGAACGACAAGTTCACCAGCTGTCTTACTCTCTTCGCCGGTACACCCCAGCGCAAGCCCTCATTGGCGTTAGGACTACTAAGTAAAATGCTACCATTTTAAACGGACGAACTAGCTACTTTACGAAAGTTTATTAGGTATAAAAAAAAATGTTACAATTTATGAATATGTGACTCTGGATCCTGAGCTAGGAGTCCCTGTGTTACAGGATCCAACAATGTCTTATCACTCGCAAATGTCGTATCCACAACCACCTTTCCCCACAGGTTAGCACAGACGTGGCGCCACGACTCTTGCGCAACTCAACGTAACCAAATTTGAATTATTGGAACGCTCCTCTATTTAGTCTGTGCTGTCTATTGTTCTTTGTCTATGGTCCGTTCTTAATTTGAAGGATTAATGTGTTCTAGTAAACGGTCAAATGGAGAGATTAGGCAATATTCTTAAGACGGTTAGTTTTGGTGACAATTAAGTACTAAATGTCTGTTGTTTCTTATCTGGATGAATAATTTAGGGTAGTAAGAGAAGGAGAGAGAGGTATCTTATTTTTTTATGATTTACTAGCTTGTGCACGCGGCTTCGTTCTTTTACAAAAGTTACAAAAAGAAGCCTAAATGTTTATGTAAATAAAATGTATCAAACGAAACTTTAGCTACCTTTGGTTAGGCTATATAAGTTATCAGTCAGTCAGTTTTATTTTAAAGGATAAGTAAAAGATATTGACGCTATATTTCTTGATTTGTTATCTTATGTTTTGTTACTTTTATGTTAAACTAGCTTCTGCCCGCGACTTTGTCCGCGTAGAATTAGATTTAAGAACTGATGTGGATAGTTCTGCAATAATTATTTACGTTGCGTCTCTAGGCAGCTACGAATTTTGGCATGACATGTATAATATTGTTTATCACTATCCCGCGGGAACTGTGCTATTTTCAGCGATAAAAAGTAGCTGCAGTGCTGAGTGGACTCCTTTTTCGCATTTATTTGCACTTTATTTGTACGTCAATGTTGCATTACTGTATAAGGTGTGATTCTGCGAAATAAAGATCTCTTATTCTTATTCTTATCTTATTTGCTAATCTAGGGTACCAGCTATCTCCGTTCCAAATTTTATACGAATCCGTCCAGCCGATTGCGCGTGAAGAAGTAACTTTCGCCTTTATAATATTAGTACCTATGATATAAATATTATACCAACATATTCTTAAGTAACCCGAATGTTTTTCTGAGATAATGTCGGATTGGTATGTGGTGTACAAAAAATAAAAATAAATAATCAGCAGTTCACGATTCTCGGATCTAGGAAGTCAAAGACACGGCGTTATGACAGGCAAGAATTAAACCATAGTCATTTTCTGTAGAGGATAAGTAAAACGTCTATTTAACAATTAAAGTTCATTCACGCACCCTTAGGTCTTTGTGATTGGCTATTAAATAATACGAGTGTTATGTTGCGTGACTAATGACTGTTAGTCCAATCGCTACGCTCTACTATTGTCAAAAGGATTGACAGTAAATTACCACTAAATTACAGTACTTTGATATGATACAATGATTTTCGGTATATCAAAACCCGTGCATTAATCGAGTAATGGTATGTAAATATCATTTCTAAACGACACTGAAAATTAGAACACATAGAAAAATCCGAAAAGTAAAGCTATGGCCGGGAATCGAACCCGGGTCCTCGTCATTCCGTGACGCGTGCTATACCCCTACACCACCCATAGCAGGTGAGTAAGCCTTCGAATTTTTCTATTTCTTACCAACTGTCACGTGACCTTGTTACTATGCGAATATTTGTCGCTAAGCGTCCTCTGTATGTAAATATAAAAATAAATAAATTTTATACCAAGTAACGCCTTCCTTCATTGTGAAAAAGAGCTTCAAACTGCTTAACCGATATTTACAATGGCTAAAAACCACCGCAAGGAAACTGGCTATCGAATGAACAAACCGCATCCAAATCGGTCCATCTGCTTGAGAGCTATGTTGCCACAGACAGACACACACAGAGACATCGATGTCAAACTTAATAACACCCCTTTTTGTTGCGTCGAAGGTTATAAACTCCTGTTTCGCAACCATGACCCATTTGAGAGGCCATAGATTCAACCACTGCGCAGATGTAAGCTCATCCTTGCACTCGCAGCAAATGCTGAATCCGCTCCTTTTGCCATACCTATGGCACTTGTCCCACCGCCGACGAGTAGCGAGAAGCGAGCGTTTTTTAGTATGGAAATTTTGTCGCTTTTGTCGCCGAGCGACAAAAGTTCCATACTAAAAAACGCTCGCTTCTCGCTACTCGCCGGCGGTGGGACAACTAGTGCCTATAATACTACTTTTGTTTTTTCTTTATATCGAATTTCTCTTTAGTGTAGTAATAAACGTTTTTGAAGTGATAACTTCTTATGGGGTAAACCGCTTCGTAACGTAACGCGTTACGACGCCAGTCTGTCTGGCTTCCCTTTATCTGACGCATACGGCAGCGGTAGGCAGGCTCTTCCTCTCTCACTCTAACCCACAGCGCTAGTCGTATTTCAGACAGACGCTTCCCCCTCTCTCTACTCAGTGTTTAATGTGCGATAGACATAATACTATTAGTAACTAAGATTACTTTAAGTTATCACTTCTCTCGGGCGTCCCAAGACGCACACATTTTTGCGAATTTCTCTTTAGTGTGGTAATAAACGTCCTTTCTTTCTTTCTTTACCAAAAAAACGTAAATAACCTCAGCCAATACAACCTTTGCCGTACCACAAATCAAACCCACCTCGGCCCATAATTTTTCATCACCTTAATTACTTCGGAAACAGTCGTAACTGAGCATTACTGGCCCTAACTATGTTTATGGGCCCTTATTGGCCGAACAGCCCTTACGGTACCGTAAACGATATAGCCTTTTATTTTTACCTTGTAGTCTTAATGTGTTAATGGAGTGCTAATTAGGTTTCGTACCCGACTGCGGCGAAGCCGAAGGGGTTATGATTTTGACGACGTATGTTTTTAACCGCAACTGTAGGCAACCGATGCGTTGGACCGATGACCTTGTCAGAGTAGCGGGGCGGGGGGGGGGATTGGATGCGAAAGGCTCAAGATCATAATCGTGGCGTGCATTAGAAGAGACCTACACTCAGCATTGGGTGGATTATGGTTGAGGAAGAAGAAGAAGATGTTTTTAACGCCTGACGCAAAAAGGGTGTTTGTTTGACGTCGATATGTGTCTGTCTGTGGCATCATAGCTCTCACTGGACCGATTTCGATGCGGTTAATGCATTCGATTGCTTCTCTTACCGCGCAAGTAAAAGCCCATAGAGGGAATGGGCCAAAATCTTAAGAATCATGTTATAAGCGATGCGGCTAGCAAGCCATCACTATTTTGATTCGCCTTTCCACCTATATACTCACATCCATCGTAAACGTGGACTGTAGGTGTTACCTTAGGCTCTGTCTACCCCGTATGAGATATAGGCGTGGTTTGTGTTTGTACATTCACATTGCACATGTGACAATTTAATAAAAATCTGCAAAATCTAACTAATATTATAAATGCGAAAGTATGGATGGATAGATGGATGGATGGATGGATGTTTGTTTGTTACTCAATCACGCCAGAACGGCCCAACGGATCCAGATGAAATTTGGCACATAGATAGAGAAAAGTCTGGAATACAATACAATACAATAACACAAATAGCACATAGGCTACTTTTTATCCCGGAAAATTGCGTAGTTCAAGCGGGATAGCGATAAACGAATTCTTTGCAGATGAAGTCGCTGGCAACAGCTAGTGTTAAGTATAAGTCAAAAAAATGTGTTGATTTTTTAAGAAATTATTCAGTAGCAACAATGGTTGAAATAGGCAGTTCTCTTAAATTTCCACCCTGTATTAACCCGATCCCTGGAGAACATGATGGAAAAGATTTTCACACGAAGTTCCAACGAACATTGAAATGTCAAGACCGAAAACTCCATATCTCCCAACACACCTCGACTAATTTCATTAACTTCCAAATTGTACTTGCCCATTTGTACAAAGTCATTGATTAAAGAAAGTTATAATCACAAGTCCTTTACATTTGTAGGCATAAATAATTTTAAAAGGCAAATTAGACGAATGAAACATTGCCAAAAGTGTGGCCCTGCGAATAAATTAGAAAAGTTGGATAACGCGTAAACATCAGGAGTTCAGAACTCGGAGCGTGTTGAGGCGACGGAGCTACGTGGCTAACAAATTTAGCGGGAATTGAGGACTTATATTCCAAAGCTAAAAACTCCAAGTTTTCGTGACGTTCCGCTCGCACTAACAGTCATTAATAGGAGTGTGAAAAGGAGTGTAGGAAACGAACTGAGGTTTGTTGAGGAGCGTGATTGTTGTGGTGTTTTTGAGGAACGGACCTCGAAAATGAACACCTAAGTTTCGTTATTTTTTTTAAATGATCTTCTTTGCTTTGCTTATTATGACTGTGCTTGCATATTATTGTTATCAGTCTTATATTGGTGTATACCAATTTCCAAGTCGATCGGGCCGACCGTTGAAGAATTTCCTGCGGAGATTATGGCGTATTAGGAAACAACCTCTTCTGTGGCTATACAATCCAATGCGATTGAAATGACAGTTCTTGTATGAATGAGACAGCTAGCTGATTCCGATGCCAATTTGTCAGCCCATACGTGAACTGTCAAAATGAACACGGTGGCGATTGCGAGCGAGTTAGACAATAAGCAACAAGACAAGACAAGTACAAGGTCAAGGACAAGGTCTGACAAGTGATGTTTGCGATGGTTGTTACCGAGCCGCCTTGATGCTGCTAATTTTGTTTCTTGTCAGCATGTTCGAACCAGGCTTGATCGGAATATTTGCGACCATATGCATAGATAGATTGCATAGCATAAAGGTGGAAACACATTATTAACACGCAACGCGACCCGATGCAACGAATGTATGCGCATGGCGTCGCGTCGGATGTTCATAGTGTGGTTCTGGTCATAGAAAATAATACAATTTGATTCGACTCAACAAGCGTCGCGTTGCATCGGGTCGCGTCGCGTGTTAACAATGTGTTTCCACCTTTATGGATATTGGTATGAGCACAGCATAATATAGAGATATTGATGTGTTTTTCCCCTGGTTCTTCATAACCAAGTTTCATTACTAGGACAATCTAAGGTAAAATAAAGACTATTCAATCAATAATCAGCTATATCAATCAATAAGCCGTGGTAGCCTAGTGGTTTGACCTGTGGCCTCTCAAGCAGAGGGTCGTGGGTTCGAATCCCGGGCACGCACCTCTGAGTTTTTCGGAATTTATGTGCGATATCTCATTTTGAAATTTACCATGAGCTTTTCGGTGAAGGAAAAACATCGTGAGGAAACCTGCACACAACTGCGAAGCAATTCAATGGTGTGTGTGAAGTTCCCAATCCGCACTGGGCCCGCGTGGGAACTATAGCCCAAGCCCTCTCATTCTGAGAGGAGGCCTGTGCCCAGCAGTGGGACGTATATTAGGCTGGAGATGATGATGATAATGAATCATCCAACGTTGACTTTACTAGTGCTGGTAATGTAACTTGTTTTTTCATGGCACTCGTTTACAATGTTACAAATTGTAATGAGTACCGAGTTGCTTTGAACATAATTTGTAATTAGCGACTCTGTGGTTAATTTAACAGCTACAAACTAAATAGTTCTACATTGAAGTTAACTACTGTAAATATATAATCTCTGGTACTTAATAACAGGGAATTTTAACGAATGTCTTAAATTCAATTAACATTCAAGCCTCTAGAACTTCAAGAATGTTTCTTTACTATGTTGTGGTAGTTACCCACCCATGATACCGATTTCTTTTTTCACTTGTGTTAGTGATTGTCAGTAATTAAACATTAACATCATCATCACAACTTGACCTCTTTGGTATCTTTGGCTGCAGTATCTTCCACTTTCTATCAACAAACCAACAATGAACCAACTCCGTGTCCTGCAATAATAAGCTGTATATTTTCTTAATTAAACAAAAAAAAAAAATTTGAAAGTAGTCCCTTAATTGGTTTAGTCTGTAATTTCATGTAAAAATAATTATTAATGTTGTTAAATAAATAAGTTTCAGCGTGAAGAATCCTACTAATATTATAAATGCTAAAGTTTGTGACGATGTGAGGATGTGACGATGTGAGTGAGTGTGTATGTTTGTTCCTTCTTCACGCTAAAACGACTTTTGGGACGAAGATAGCTGGTACCCTAGATTAAAACATAGGCTACTTTTTATCCCGGAAAATTGCATAGTTCCCGCGGGACAGCGATAAACATGTTAAATCATTGCTAATTCTACGCGGACGAAGTCGCGGGCAGAAGCAAGTAACAAATAAACACACATTCATAAACAGTAACAGATAAACAAGTACACTTTGAATAATTTTATTCTAACACGGTAAATACAAACGACCGATTTCTATAAGATTTCTTAACAGCATCAACTGGAAATAACTATGCCATAAAAGGAGTGGTAAGGCCTTTACTACCTTATATAGCAACATGAATAGGTCACTTGAGACTCAGTATTTCAACTAAAATAAGTATTGATGATACTAATAAAGTACAGTCAACTAGGCAAAGTGTTTTCAACATGAAACTACCGTGAGACTCAATCATATTAACACAAACGGAACTGTACTGGCAATTGTCAACTCGTACAGTTGCTTGATAGGTATATTAATATCTTGCTTGCTGATGTGAACAGGAAAGACGATATTGAGTGGATAACTAAACTTGCTTTACTATTGATACGTGTGCACATGAATACTAAACTTTATTACTTCAAATCTAATCTAACCAGCACACATCCACCCACTGCTGAGTAAAGGCCTTCATTTAAAGAACTTTACTTCTTCTTCTCTTCTTCTTCTACCTTCACTTCTTATTACCTACTTAAAGATATGTAATAATAAGGAAATGCCCATGGCGCACTGACGCATGTACCTACGATATAATAGGTACACGACAGGAACATAATGAAGGATGAATGACAATGCAGCCAGCAAAAAACTCTTGTAGCTACTAAAAATGAAAAATTATTTGTCACTAATGGATACCTACTACTACTAATGGGTGCTATCAATTGAATTAACAGTTTTACATTATTACACAACTAGTTTCTACATAAATGCCTGCAGAAATTATTGGCCGTTTTTAGGATACTTATTTACAAGCTTATTTTATATTTTCCAACTAGAACAGTAAAGTTTAACCAAATAGAAAATGTTGCGCGCTCCGTACAAAAACAAGTCGGAACAAAGCACCTAACTCGGAAACTTTATTTTTTCAGCCCACCCGATACCTCCGCATACCAAAGACGTGTAAGTATAAAATTCAATTTCTCTCAGGGCAAGGTACAGAATTGACAATCTAGTATATTGCATATTTTGCGTCGCTGCGAACGAATTTGAATTTCAATACGACATTTTGTGAGCAATATTGTAAAGTGGACGGTATTTTAGCAGTATTGGTAAGTTATTGGGAGTAAGAATCATAAGGTCTACAGTGACAACGCTTTACGAGCTTACGCGACATGAGATTATGCGTTATGATTTTACGTACCTACCTATTACAAACGTAAGCGTTACAAGCTCACGCGTTATAAGCTTACGCGACACTAGATTATGCATTTCGATTTTATGCGTAATGAGTTTACGTATTACATACGTGTAAGCGTTACAAGCTCACGCGTTATAAGCTTACGCGACACTAGATTATGCATTTAGATTTTACGCGTAATGAGTTTACATACGTGTAAGCGTTACAAGCTCACGCGTTACAAACTTACGCGTCAGTCACGAGATTATGCGTTGCGAGTTTACGCGAACCTAATGAGTTTACGTATTTAAACGTAAGCGTTACAAGCTTACGCGTTACGAGCTTACACAACACGAGATTATGCGTTGCGAGTTTACGCGTAATGAGTTTACGTATTACATACGTAAGCTTTACAAGCTCACGCGTTACGAGCTTACGCGGCACGAGGTATATAGGTGACGTATAGGTGGAAAGGGGAATCAAAATAGTGATGCGTTGCTAGCAACATCGCCTATACATGATTCCTAAGATTTTTGCCCATACTCTCGATGGGCTTTTACCATCTGCGCGGGCAAAGAAGCAACTGCTACATTCTATGTTATTTCTTTAATCTCAGATTGGTATGGAAGTATCATTCATTTTAGCAAAACAGGTTGCTCACCAATGTATATACACTGACCTCTAAAATGTGAAAGTATCGATGAGTACAATTCCTAAAAGGACCATTCCGCGAAACTCCAATACTCTAAATGCCCAAAATGTCTATTTCCTCCAACGTAAATGTGTATTGCGCAAAAATCCAATTTATACATGCTGCTTTTGCAAAATTTTACTTTCATTACGATTCTGTGTCCACCTGAAACTTATTTGATTTGTCCAAAACTATGGAATCTCAGCAGAAGACGACTTCAATACATAATGGGGGCGTTTACCGGTCACTTCGGAACTAAAAACTTACTAGAAAAGATGGGCTACAGGACAACAACAACAACGATTGTACATACTCGTAGAATATGTATGTGGTGAAGAGGTTGAAACAATGGAACACATCATGTGTGAATGTGATTGCCTCGCCAGACTAAGAAAAAGAATGAAATAAAATGAAATGAAATGAAAATATAATTTATTTTCCAGACCAGTAGGCTTATTGTCTAACTCGCTCGCAATCACCATCTGTTCATTTTGACAGTTGTTGTATGAATGTGACAGCTAGCTGATTCCGATGCCAACTGTCAGCTCATACATGAACTGTCAAAATGAACACGATGGCCATTGCGAGCGAGTTAGACAATAAGCCTACAGGTCCATAATCAAATGAAAATACAAGTTATAGAAAATTAAAATTAAAAATTAAAATTGAACGTCCTGTTCTTCCTAAAATTCTATAGTATCAGTAAGTTTGCCGTCACTGGATTGTAGAGTGCCGCCTCCGAGCTCCATTAGCATATTAAAATGGCAAGAAAACCTGTGCTGAGTGCTAGCATGATGAGGGAATATCGGTGATTAAATCGGTCATTTTTAAATTACAAGCTTAATTTAACTGGTCGTTTTAAAGTGTCGGTCCAATCTTGCTGTTAAAATTTGACCAACATTTTGTGGTCAGCCAAATTGACTTGAAATTTGGCATAGGTAGGTACATAAAAAAGAAGGTTAATACAAAAATTACGCTCAGCCAATGTCAGCCAATATCTCACGTCACTTTGTAAGAGTGACATACATACATACAAACCCACCCTCTTTCCCACAGGGGTAAGCAGAGACTACACAGTGTCCAGACTCCTGACACACCTCTTTCGGTTCAAGATAATAAATAATAAGAGTTCTTATGAGAGTTATTCTAATAAGAAAATCTTGGGACAATTGACACCAATTAATTGACCCAGCCCCAAACTAAGCAAATCTTTCGCTTGTAAATTGTACCTTGTAGCTTTAAACAAACGGTTCTGGCTGAAAATCAGTGCTGCAGGTGTCTAACATCTCAGCGCAATGCTGAGCCAGCGACCGTTTCACTTTTGCGAAGACACACACAACGCTGATGATCTAATTTTCATGTCTGTGTTTTTTTTTTGTTTTTGTTGTTTCTTTTCTATAAAATTGTGTGTATGCTCTTATATTTGTGTGTCTTGCAAAATGAATAAATGTCTTCTTTCTTTCTTTCTTTCTTATATTTGAAAAGGTTATTGTGCTAGCCCTGTACGTGTCGAGCGGCAAGTTTTAATTCGAGACACCCTGGTTATGTCGGCTACTTTGAACTGACTTGACTTCGCATCACATGCATACCTCTATTTACATACATACATACATACATACCGTCACGCTTCTTTCTCACTACTTTGTTCCACTTGCTACGATCCTGACATACCTCTTTCGCTTCATCCACATTCATCAATCTCTTCATACATGCTCGTCGGTTTCGGGTCCTCTTGACCTGGCCTTTTTCCAAAACGTCCCCAATTTGATCACAGAACGTCCGTCTAGGCCTTCTTCTCCCAACGCCTCTATTTCCATGTGAACATTCGTGTGTATCAACTACTATAAAATTTATTTATTTACACAGTCCTCTATAAGGGTGCACCACACCTCCGCTTAAAAAACGGCGACGTTACGGAATCGCAACAAAATGTATGAAGAAACGGTGAGAAAACGTTACGCATACGGCACGTCACTGCGTATACGCGGCGGTTTGGTCGCACCCTTATACGTTTAGAACGTGCGTAATGGCCTAGTACTTTTGCTCCACGACTCAACAAAAAAACACTTCAAAAATCGAACGCGATCATTCGTATTTCAAAATAAGCTCTTAGACGATCCTGATATCCTGGTACTTAAAATCTCCCTCAGTCTTACGTCTGTTGCAAATAATTTTTTTCATCTCTCATACTCGGAAAGTGAGGCAAATCATATCTGACATACGGGAGGATAACTATTATTTTCTTCCCAAGGGTAGATATGAATTAAAAAAAAATAAAGGCATTGGCTGTCAATGAAACACACATACGCATTCAGCCAAGCATTACGGCATATCCATGTTTTTTTCTTAATTAAGTAGGTAATAATGATTATAAATTTTATAACGCTATTTAGGCAAATATTATTTTTATTAATCTATTTACATTATTTTGTTTTTATACATACGTAGATTTAATGCTGATTTAGAAAAAAAAAAATACATTGTAAATGACAATGGTATATAATGTCCACACAGCCATCTTTATTCCGCTTCACTCGTGGTTCAACTGACTAAAATAGGTACCTACTTTATCTACAGTTTTTCTCTAATCATTATATAAAACATTCTAAATGTTGTTTATGGGTAAATATTGAAATAATTGACAATAACCACATTGACCTATGTTTAAAAAAAAAACTTGATTTGCTGCCAATGCAACTAGTTTAGAAAAAGCGAGCTCGAATTTAGCGCGAAAGCATTCTTCATTTGGTAAAACTTGACATAAAAATATAAATAAAAAATGAGTAAATATTCGTTGAAAAACGTGACGTTTTCCTTTATGAACTGTACAAAAAATGTCTCAATTAAATTTTAGTTAATTTTTTATTTAATACATTTTTTCTCATAATATACTTACTTATGTATATTTTTTTTACTTTCCTTGTAGTCGAAATGAAAAGTAGTGTTTAACTCGGGAAAAACACCAATATCACACTCGAAATATTGGCACCCTCGCATGCTCGGGTGCCAAGTTACCTCGTGTGATATTGGTTCTTTTCCTCCCTTGTTGAACAATCTACTATTACCCATCCCAAAAAGCGCTCAACGCCGCTAACTAAAGAAGTTTTCACTTCAAAAAAAGCCCAAGGGTTTTATATGGGGCATAATGGTCAAATTATCCTGCTATGTTTTGATACTATTTACGTTCGTGATGAAAAAATGACGACTGTAGACCTTCACAAGACTGTCCAATCAAGCTATCTCAAGTATTCTCGAACATCTCTCTCACCCCATCTCTCTTTTGATTCCCTTTTCCACCTGTACAATAATCATGCTAAACGTAGCCTTTAGGTCTTGTTATCTTAGGCTCTGCTTATCCCGTAAGGGATAAAGACGTGATTTATGTATGTATGTAGGTATGTAAGTTTTGTACCAAAACAACGGCTCATTCGCCATAAGCAAATTAGATATCCAAGCCTATGTAATTTTGCATTAATTACGTGCAAATTACAGGCTTAAGACCCATACAATAACTAAATTATCCTCACGCTAACTCTAGACAACACATTTAGCTTCAACTGCATGAGGTCTTTAATTAAATATACCTATTTATTTATGTCCCCTAGATAGACGGTTAGACAGCGATTTACAAAATGGAGTCCTTCCTCAAATACCTCCATCGCACACTTAACTCTAAAAACTTATATATACAGTCTATTTTTAATAAACACTCGTCCATACGAAGCTCAAAAACGACAATTTAAATTTGCACCTCTGGAGCGCGAAAGAAACTAATCACATTCGAAATTGGCGCCTCTTGCTTTTTGTTAAGGTGTTCCAATTTGTTCGGAGTAGTGAAGCGACGGCAAAAAACAAGTTTGCTGAAAACAGTCTAGATTGCGTGACTGAGACACATTAATAGTACCTTGTTCTTTACCTTTGTCTTAGTTTTTTCTACGTTAGGTTATTCTTTAAAGAACAATGTACAATGCTGGTATAGTTAAGAACCGCAATTATTACCGGCCTTTCAAGCCGTCAATGTATACAAATTCGATGCATTCTTCAGAATGTCCCGTGAAACGACAGTTCTTTTGTCACTTCGGATATCATTAGGGTGGTTGCTTTATTGTCCTGTCTACACTTTTATCATTCGGTAATTTATCTTGTTTAAGGGTGAAAGGAAAATTTATGCCGAACTTCCTAATGCAATCATTAAAATTAAATGTTTTTTCACCTTGTTTGGCGGGAGTTTCCACTAAGAAGCGTATTAGGTCAGACATTTTGTACAGTTATTTAGGAAACGGTTTCCCAGCACATGTATAAATGCATTCAGCGTCAGAAAATATTCAAAAGACACAAAATAAATAGCGTAAACTTTACTTCCATACTGGTATTAAACTAAATTAATACTAACTAAGACTAAAAAACATAATTGAAAGATGTCCCCCGGGGTTAGGGTCCCGAAGACGCTGGCAGCATTCTTTCTTGGAATCGCTAGGCTTATAATATTCTTTGCCTGAGAAAGCTCTTCGCTCTTCGGTCTCCAGTGACTTCGACTAGCCTTTTTGTAATATCTTTAAAACTTTACTTCCATACTGGTCTGGGAGCGAAGAAATGACATATATAATAAAATCTTAGGGATTATGATATAGCCAATGCGGCTAGCAACCCATATATTTTTATTCCCTTTTCCACTTCATACGCCTACAATCATGCTAAGCACCTTTAGGTTTTGTTAGCTCAGGCTCTGTGTACCTCTTAAGGGAAATAGATGTAGCTTATACACAAAGTATGTATTCTTTGGTCACGGAACATCCGTCTAGGCCTTCCCCACTCAAATCACCTTCCCACTCGCCATATCGTTGTCATATCGTTATAATATCACTTTAGCTCCTCTAACACCAAAACGCCGTTGACATTCGTAACGCAATGTGACGCAGCTTGGCATGTCAACGTGTCACAAACTTCGTGACAGCGGCTTATTGCTGTCAATCGGGGATCGATGGGGAGAGAGAAAAATGTTGTTTATAAGGATATAGTGCTTGGCTGAGAGAAAAAAACTAAGCGTAGGTAGTTAAAGAATAGGTGTGTTATAATGATAACTATAAAACATAACAATTGACCATTGTTTACGAGTTGTAAGGTCGTCATTTTGACAATTGACGAGCTGACACTGTCAGCACAAGTTGTTCGAGTCGGTGGTTTATCTATCCTCCTGTTTGACGCATTGTAGGTACTCAAAATACAAGAATAATACAAAAAATAAAAGAGAAGAAAAGAAATAGTTAGAAATAAGTGTGTTTGTGTGTATGTGACGACAATGATTGCGATATTTTGCCAAAGAGTGAACGCACTTAACGATCTTCTGTCTTCTGCTTTATGAGGAACCTTAGAATCTTTCAAAACCCTAGATAATATAATTGTTATTGCAATCTTAATTAAATAATTAATTACGGTTACCTTAAATCTCGGCTGGGCTTTGTTCTTCACTTAGAATATTGTTACTCTGGATTAAAATGATAACTAAGATTTATTTTATTTTTTTGTACAAAAAAAAAAGTTTACGGATGATAGGACCTTGTACCAGGTTACGAGCGCTACCATCATTACAACCTTACTCTGTCAAAGATAATACTTTATTTTTAATTTATTTTGTATCTAAATGAACGTCTGTCTGTAAAATTATTAATTTGTATTACATTTATTTATGTATTACCTAATACATTTCTTTCATTATATTGAATACAATTTTGGGGTTCGGTGCGAGTCGGGTTAACTCCGCGTGTGGTCAAGAGCTGCGGTTCGTTTTTGGATCCGTCCGAGCGGAAGAGCAGTGCTTGGTCTGGTGCACCCTGGGCTTCGGTTAATGATTTCCTGGCGATCACCAAGGACCAAGGAATATCGTCGTCCGTTGGCTATCTACCGTACAACGTTGCCGTCATTTTTGTCACAAGATTTTTTGTGACTGTACTGTATGTAGGTATGACTGTATATGTACACTTACCTACATAAATACATTATATCTCTTAATAATATTATGTCTGTGTTATTAACCGTGAATCTTTGGAAGTTTGTTCTATAAACAATTTTTTTCTTGGTGGGTGGAAACCTGTGAAGGTTCAAGAACTGTGGCAGAGGCGTCTAATTTTCCAATGACAATGCCTCCCACAACATCCCGATCAATTCTTTTGTGGCATTGTAACTTGGAGTCATTGTTTATATCTTCTTTAGCTTACTGGGTGAGAGCTAAAGACAATGGATTAATGAATAGGGAAGTCTATTAACAACTAATTGTTGCCTGCGACTCCGTCTGCGATGGATTCGTTTATCGCTATCCCGCGGGAACTATGTCGTTTTCCGGGATAAAAACTATCCTATGTCCTTCCCCGGGACTGTAACTATCTCTGTACCATGTTTCAATAAAATCGGTTCAGCCGTTTTGCCATGAAAGAGCAACAAACATCCAAACAACCAAACTTACAAACTTTCGCCTTTATAGGCAATACGAGTATTAGTAAGATTAGATAGAATCATTGGCCAGGTCTGCAAGGATGCATGTGAAAAGTCTGGTGGGATGTTTTGACCCTTATAATATTTCTTAAAACTATCCTAAAATATTTCAGGTGCTTGACTTAGTTCGATAGGCGATGATCATGAAAGCATAGTTTTATCGGTTGGCTTCACTTTACAGTCTGTAGGACTCCAAAACTCCTTTAATTCTTATTTGACCTTAGCCTGTACTGCCGTCATAGTACAGAAGGCGGCAAACTGACAAAACGAACTTTCGAGATAAACGGCAAAAACTTTTAAATATTTCAATTGCTTGTATTTTAGGCAAAAAATGGTTTACCAAAATTCTGTTTACACACAAATTTAGACAAAAAATCACGTTTTTTTATTGATCTAATTCGATCGTAGAATAATTATAAATAGTATTAATTTTACAGCATTTTATGTTATAGCTTAGGATAAGGGAATATTATTATACAAAGATTAATAAACTAAAAAGCCGTTGGCTGAACACCAACGCCTTTTAAGCTTAGTTTTGCACATTACTTTTTTAGTCCTATTATTTTAAATAAAAGTTAGGTGCGAGTTATACACTAGAAAATCGTTATTACGGATAGCCGCATTATAGTCTATTTTTGCTAATGGCATATGCATGTTGCGTTGGAAATTAAAATGAAGTTAAAGTGTCATAGCCGTTTTAAAGCTTAGTTATTCCTTTAACTTTTTACACCAATTTATTAAGCAACAGAATTGTTTACTTTTAATACATTAAAAAGCCGCAATGTGGCCATTAATCTGTACGTTACGGCATTATAGTTTATGATAGGACTACAATTATTGAGAGTTATGCGGTCTGAGAAGCGGTAATCACAAGAAATCAAAAGACATTTCTTACTAAAATCAACATTATATTCTTCAAATTTTAACATTTTTATAATTGCCACTTTCAATTTTATACATGTAGGTAATCAAAATAAAAATTAAAAATAAGAATCGTAAACAACAACAAACTGCGCCGACTTTTTTGGGAAAGCATCTGTCATGAAGCAAAATTGGTGAACCACTTCGTCAAAGTTATTTTTGTCAAATAATACATACATACATCATACCGTCACGCCTCTTTCCTACAGGGGTAAACAGAGACTACTTTGTTCCACTTGCTACGATCCTGACATACCTCTTTCGCTTCACCCACATTCATCTCTTCATACATGCTCGTCGGTTTCGGGTACTCTTGACTTGACCTTTTTCCAAAACGTCCCCAATTATCACGGAACGTCCGTCTAGGCTTTCCCCTCCCAAAGCACCCATTCACACTCCCAATATAAATCTGTTTAGTTAATCTTCTTTCATCCATCCTCTCTACGTGACCAAACCAACTAAGCATACCTTTTTCTATCCTAGTCACTATATCCTCTTTCACACCAGCACGTTCCCTTATCACACTATTCCTTACCAGTGATACGCCTTCCATACTTCTTAACGCTCTCATTTCTACTGCATTGATTCTACTTTCATGCTTCTTTTGCCAAACCCAACTTTCGCTACCGTACATTAGTTTTAATGATTCAAGATCAAATATATTTCAATTATTTACGCAGTTCTACTCTTAAAACTAGTGTATAAAAATACATGTTAAAAAGTATCACTAGTCTAATCCAAATTTGTCTTATGTGTGGGAAAATACAACTCTAAACTAATCAATAAACACGTCAATTTCAGCAACGAAATGTGTGACCTTTACGTCGTAATGTATTCATAAAATAACTGAATTTCAAGAAATTCAAATACAAAATTTTTAATTCAACAAGTTCAAAATTTAAGTATTGAAATTTTGGATTGTTGCATGACATTGCCCACTTAGCCTCATTTTTGTGTAATTAAATACATCTGGACATACATCATCACTTACTTTAAACCTAGTTTTAATATTTCGTGGCACCTGATTCATCTGATCGAAATTCTTGATTATCTTAAAGATTATTTGATTTTAATGAACGCAAAGGTAACGCCTGATTCAGTAAAATATTATTTGAAAGAAAGATTGATTTTTTTTACTTATTTTTTAACAGGTTTGAATTTGTTTGTATGCCTTTAACGCAGAAGGGTATTTTTTTTTTCAAAAGTAAAATCGCTCTCCTGTAAAGTTGCACTTTTTGAGTTGAATTAGTATTTACTGAAGGCACAGAAATATTAAAAGATAATCCTACACACAATAATATCCTATTCCAAAGGCAGGCCTCGCTACGTGTCCGTATAGTAAGCATTATGCCAGTCCAACAAGAGCCGTACACTGTCCAGCAATCCGTACAATGCAGATCCGTGGACGCACTTGTATGACTTTCTATACAAATAATACTACGATACGCTGGATGCCTTGCGTCCGATGCCTACGATACGGACGTGTGGACGCCTGCCATAAACTTAAACTCTAGTTTGTAGATACTTACGAGACAACGTTATAGAGAAACACATACTCAAATACACAGAAAACATTATACGGCCACTTTTATTACTTACGAGTAAGTTCATTACTAATTTCAGTTCGTTAATATCGAAATAATTATAAGTATTATACTGTTGTGTCTACAGTTACCTTGATGTTGATACGGGCGCTGAGAACAATCAGTGCGCGTAAGCTCCTGCGCAGCTTGCGCACATTAACCTTTTTTTTTTTTTTTTTTTTTTTTTTTTTTTTAACGTAGTGAAAACTCTTTACGAGTACCCCAGAGCCCGGGGGGGCCCGGGGGTTATGTGGGACTCTCTCCCCCGACCTCTTTCCCTGCGGAAAGGGGAGGGGGGAGCATACCCACTAAAAACACTACGGCATTGTCCGCCCGCCGGGTTTAGGTAGGCGCCGTGGGATCCCGAAGATTCGAGCCGACGACGCCCCCCGGCTGCCCCAGCTTTCGCCAGGGCCACCCGCGCCAAGGAGGGAGGAGTCGCAACGCTTCGACCCCCCCCTCAGACGTGTGGGACCGTGCAATGCGAGCGAGGGGCCCCCGCCCCCCACCCGCTGGTCCCACTAAGGGTTCAGGCGGGCAGCAAACTGCCGCCGCCTTCGCCCCGTTCGTCTGCGCCGGAACGGGGGCGCCTGGACATCCTCCTCGCGCTCCCGTTCCTCGGCTTCCTTCTGGAGCATTACAGACTCGCAGAAGGAAGCCACCTCCTCCCAGGACTCGTCACCCCTATCCAACATAGCTTGCACTATGCTGTGAAGTGACAAGTCCTGCCGTCCGATAGCCGCCACGAGCTGGCGGCGCTCAAAGCTCCAGCAGGGGCATTCTGCCAGAGTGTGCGCACATTAACCTAACCTAACCTAACCCAACCCAACGCAAAGGCTTCGCGCGCACTAATTATAATAAAATGTCCTTTGGGCGCCGTCGTCCTCCGACTTACGGGCGGTGGGGAGGTAAGGGGCTACGTGAGTGACAAAAACCTAGCCGCTTTTTAGCTTATTATTGTTATATAACCGCATTATTGACAATATTGCACAAAAAATTAACCCTTTGTCACTGAAGTAAAAAAGCGGTCACCGCTGTATTGACTATTATGCGCTACATAATACATTTTTGGGTTATATCTAAAAATGCGGCTAAGCTCCCATAACGTAATTATAGAGTATAATTTAAAGTATATGTGGGAGATATAGGGAAAATACCAGGTAAACAGCATTTAAATCAACACATATTTATTTTATAATAAATAACCATAGGCAAAGCTGCGTGGAAAGCACAATGAACGAATATAAATATCCACTAATTAGCCTTGAAATTAAGCATAGTAAGTAAGCAAGGCAGAATAAATCATATTGGCGTTAATTTACAGAGATCTTACCGTTATAGACAGAGGTGACATCCTTTATTAACATAGTTAAATAAATTAAATAAACACAGCATAATAGGCACAGTAACAACGGTAGTTTACAAAAATAGCGTTACCTGGGATTCGTAGACAGCTCAGAGCACAGATCGTACCGTGTTCGCAACTGAACAACTTCTGAACCATCGATAGGCGGCAGCGCCTTTTTATTAACTTACACAAACAAATGACGTCACGGCCGGTGGGAGCGGTGAGCGACCAACTTGTTTACGAACTCGATTGAAACCGTTAAAATTCAAACAAATATCGTTAAAAATTACCCTATCTCCCACACGGCCATACTGACGAGCAGCCGACTCGGCTAGCGACAATTATTTTTATCATACCTACATAATGTCTCTATGATTACCACAAAATCACATCGTAAGAACTTAACCACAATCTTATAGCTACGATCTTAATAACAACTATGCAATGGTTAAATCACATGACCGGGTCAAATCACATGACCGGAGTTAAGTGCCAAATCACATGAAAATGGTCAAATCACATGACCGCAGGTAAATGTCAAATCATATGACAATGGTCAAATCACATGACCGCAGGTAAATGTCAAATCACATGACAATGGTCAAATCACATGACCGCAGGTAAATGTCAAATCACATGACAATGGTCAAATCACATGACCGCAGGTAAATGTCAAATCACATGACAATGGTCAAATCACATGACCGAGTCTCGTTTACAAATATGATGATCCCATGTACCACGAAATGCTGGCCAGGCAACCGCTAAGTACATCGAATAATCACACAATAAACAGGACACATTACACAAACAATCACACATTAAAAAAATTACCAGTTTATCGTAAGTGTTAACAATTAAGTAGACAGAATTTGCCTCTTCTCTAATCATCATTCAATGAATCTGCCAGTTCGTTTCCCATTTCAGGAGAGACGAGACGCAAGTTATCATGCGAAACATACAATTCTTTTCCGGTTTCATGGACTCGGACGGTATATCTGTCATTATCATTTATCTGCGTGATGACGCATGGACCTCTATACTTGCTATCTAGTTTATTGATAGCCCGTAGGTTCTGCTTAACCAAGACAATGTCTCCAGTTTTAAAGGGAACAATTTTGGCTTTAGTTTTGTCAAATTTTTCTTTTTGTTCTGCAGCTCGCTTATCCATCTTATCCTTAGACTCTAAGCGACAAGCATCTAGGTCCAAGCGCTCAACATTATCTATCAAGGCTGAAATGGCTGGTGGCGACTGATCGCAACCAATGAGAAGCTGGAACGGTGTACGGCCGGTGCTTTTATTAAAAGTACTATTAATTGCCAACTGCACCTCGCCAACAGAGTCCTTCCAACTTCTCT
This sequence comes from Pandemis heparana, assembly GCA_963854515.1. NCBI lineage: Eukaryota > Metazoa > Arthropoda > Insecta > Lepidoptera > Tortricidae > Pandemis > Pandemis heparana. Next base: position 5,737,970 of record OY978031.1, read on the forward strand.
TAGAGGTATTTTCGACTACAGTGAAGCAGTTGGTCAAAACTTTCATCATACGTTCGACTTGTCCGTTTGCCCTACTAACGCCGCTCGCAATAAAATGCAACTCTATGGACCACTGATCGCAAAACGCACGCAACTCTTTGCCAGTGTAAGACGCCGCCTGATCACATACGATACGTTTAGGTGTGCCGAAGTTGTAAATAAACTCTTTCAAGCAATTGACAGTAGCTGTTGCCGTAAGGTTGGAAACGGGTTTCATAAAGCAAAATTTCGTGAATGCATCGACGAACACTACTGCATACTGCTTAGTTGGTTTACTGCCACTTAATTTACCAGTAGTGTCCATGTGGACTGTATGAAAAGGCACCGGGGGTTTGTCAATCGGATGAAGTGATATTTGTTGAGATCCTGATTGGCTTTTATTAACTTTACACGTTAGACAATTTTCTACGTATTTGCGGGTACACTTGGACATGTTCGGAAACCAAAACCGCTCACGAATCTTTTCCAGGGTCTTTTCCCAGCCAAAATGTTTAAGTGACTCATGATAAGTTTGAATTATTTGCCAACGGAAACTTTTGGGGACAAAAAGACACTTTTTAATTTTTTTGTCTTTTGTGGTAAAAATTCGATATAATAATCCGTTGCGTAATTCATAACTAGAAGCTATGTCCTTATTAATAGTACCATTAGCTATAGATTCGATGATGGTCTTGGTTTCAGAATCGTTATTTTGCCCAACTTCTAGCCAGTCACTGTAATTCGTAACATTGTGTATATTTAGACTTGAAGGATTGCGACTCAAAAAGTCAGCATGAGGTATACGCTCGCCCTTGCGGTATTCGATTTCGAAGTCGAACGATTGTAAGTATGCCCACCATCTATGGACACGCGGTAGCAATTCCTTCTTATTACGGGACGCTTTAAGTGAATTACAGTCAGTGACTACCTTAAAGGGTCGGCCGAGAAGATAATGCCTGAAGTGTTTGATGGCCCTTACTACTGCGAGCGTTTCTAACTCATATGAGTGATAACGACTCTCTGTCTCGGTGGTGCGCATACTAAAATACTCTACAACCCGTGATTGACCTTCGTGTTTTTGAAATAAAACTGCTCCTAATCCCGCGGAACTGGCGTCGGTATGGAGCTCTGTAGGCTTAGTAGGGTCGAACAATGTCAGTATAGGTTCTGATGCAAGATACTGAAGGATTTTGTTCCTAGCTAGCTCGTGTTCCGATGTCCAGTTCCACGGGGTGTTATTGCGAGTCAGATTGTACAACGGAATCATAGTGAGCGAAAAGTTCGGTATAAATTTGCGAAAATATCCGGCTAATCCACAAAATTGACGGACTTGTTTTACAGTAGATGGAACCGGGGAATTTATAAGAGCTTGCACTTTACCCGGACTTGGCCTCACTTGACCGTTAGAAATAATCCTGCCCAAATATTCAATCTCAGTCTGCAAAAATTTGCATTTTTTAATATTTAGTGAAAACCCAGTTTCACGTAATGCATCAAGTACTTTCATTAAGTATTGTAGATTTTGTTCTGGAGTTTCCGAAAAAATTACTACGTCATCAATATAAATAAGGACGGATTTATCTATAAATGGCTTTAGCGCAACGTTAATGGCTCTTTGAAACACGGACGGCGCGTTACAGAGCCCGAAAGGCATACGTAGAAACTCATACTGCCCGTCCGGTGTAACAAAGGCTGTTTTTTCTATAGAGTCAGAGGCCACGGGTATTTGGTGAAAACCCGCAGCCATATCTAAAACCGTGAAGTATTTAGCTGTCGACAATTTACTTATATGATCGTCTATCAGGGGCAGTGGGAAATGGTCTCTTACTGTATTGCTGTTCAGTTCCCGATAATCGACACACATTCGATCACTGCCATCTTTTTTACTAACCAATAAAATCGGGCTGGCAAACGGGGAATTACTATCACGTATTATATTATTTTCTTTTAGGTCTTTAATGAGACCTTTGACATGTTCTCGCTCAGATGGAGCCAACCGATAGGGCCGTCGTTGCACGATTTTATCTGGGTTTTTTAAGCGAATTGTCAATTCACCGGTAGTCACCTTGTAACACCCGAAATCTGGTGTCACGGTTTTTAGAGGCTTTTCTCAGTCTAGTAGGTTATTGGTACTGACCTGTCGTATGAAGACGCATCCCAGGTGCATAATTTAAGCACCTTTTTCCTTCAATTCCTCATCTAAATGGCTCTGTAAGCCGAATGAACCTTTCGGGTACTAGCATACTTTTGTTACACGTTTATTACACTGTAACTACGCCTCAGCGGTCGGCTGTTCGATCCGCGACCTGTATTACTTACGTTAAACACTTCAACATTCCTTTTTCATCTGATAAACAAGACAAAACATTTATATATCATCGCATTTGTTATGGTATTATAACCTCAACGAAGTCTGTAGGGAGCTGTCAGCTTGACAACTAGTTTGACGTTTGTCACTTCAATAAAGATAGTGCCATACGAATCGATTACCGATTTTTGATCTTTATTTTTCAATTCCAGGTTTTTAAGTCGTGATTTGTTTTTATAAATAACATTTGCTCAGCGTTTTGAGATTTATTAACATCGTTTGGGTAGCGAAACGACGCTATTGAGGAGTTGCGGCTTGTTTCCATGCAGTCGAATGGAATGTCTTTTTGTGGTTGGTAACACCGCGGCGTCGCGGTGGCGAGTAGATTGGAATCTGCTAGATCAGCCATTTTTACGTGTCGCTCGCCACTCGGGCTGCGTTTCGGAAATGTTTTAATCTTCTAAAGAGTGTTATTTCTTTCTATGGCGTGTTAGTGGGCTGTAATCCATCGCCGGCCGTTCTAAAACGTGAGTATTCGACAAATAAACGTCACTAAAACTCATTCGTCGTGGTTGATGACTGGATGCCGGTCTGATGCGAGAATTTGATTTGTTTCAGAACTCATAATGATTCCTTGACACTATTTTGTGTAATTAAACACCGCGGACCCGTGTCTAAAGGCCATCCATCTCCCAGCTTCTTCGTCGTGACGCAAATTGTAAGTCTTGTACCGAACACGCTGTCCTGGTTGCGTTATATGAATTCAAATACTAAAATGCATTTTTTATTTCAGCCGTCCGGCAAAATATCTAAAACACAGCGGACCCCGTGTATAAAGGCCAACCTTTAACCTCCTACTCATCATGAACGGTGAGTTGCATACGTGTGAGTTGTCATGATTACGTAACGTGTACCGTTTGCTAAAATGTATTGTTTATTTCAGCGTTTCGGCGCTGAGCTTCGTTTCTACACCGCGGTCCCGTGTCTAAAGGCCAAGAAGGCTATATAATTATTTTCTTTTTATCTACCCGAATGGTGAGTAACTTTTGTCAAGCCAAGTGTGTCACGTCACACATTGTTTGTTGATTAACTTTTGCACTAAAGTGAGTTTTATTCATTTTAGGGTGTCAAGTACGGGGCAAGATTTGTCTAGTACGGGGCAGAAATTGCCAAGTGGCAACCGTCTGCGTCGTAGTTCCGGAGTTTCTCGTGCGCCTGCATCCGTCGTGCGTCAGTGGCGTGCGTCCGATATTACACGCCAGCAGCACCGTCCCCCGTCAGGGACGTAACACGTGATGTTGCTTGCTACTTAATTTACATACTTTTACTTCTATGCGTTAGCCAATCCTTACACTACGTATATTTACACCGTACCTCGTTTACGTGTCAAGCGCCTCTTTTGACAGACCTAACCTTAGGGTATTAACCCACAACTTACCCATCTATTTACTACTTGTAACTTATATTTACTGTAACACTAGCATAGTGTGATTAAGTTACTTGCCAAGCGATTGAGTTACTTGACGAGCGATTAAGTTAGACTTTTTTGGTAAACTACAACTTAATGGGATCTAATTAAACGACTGTGAGAACGAGAATTTTGTTTTAATGATTGCGAGCCTAATCCTGTTTGCGGTGCGGTCCTTTTCTCTTTTACGGCGCCCAAGGTAATTCTGACCGCACCCTCGAGCCAGCCGACTCCACGACCTGACTACTTGCCGCGCTAGCCGGAGCGGCCCTGTAAGAACTACCGGGTTTCACATGAAAACCGCGGGGAAAAAGTTCACGGTGTTTCACTGGCGTTCCCAACGTTGGGCTTGAAGGATTTATGGCTTCGCTTTCATACTCATGGTTGTGTATTATGCGTGTGTAAGGATTTGGTTTAGGCGTTAAGACTTAACTATGTGTTACTCTGATACTTCATGCTGGTGTTATATTTAAGTTACTGCTTATGCACTTAAGGATGCTAATGCCTGCCTTTCTAAATTAATGGCAAAACAAATACTTTTCTGCTCTGACTTTAAAATACTCTTTTTAGTTTTAAACGGATTGCAGTTATAGGCACTTCTGCCTTTTCTTTTGTTTACTGCTAACTAAGCTAAAAACAATTGTTGGTGACTACTTTATAATTTAAGCCTGAACTTTTAAACGCAGCTCACTTTACTGAGCGCTTATCTGTGTTCCTGCTCACTTTATTGAGCCCTTATTTATAAATCTGCTCATGTTACTAAATGTTTAAGTGAGTCAACTTGCTGACTTTGCTAAGCGCTTATTTAAGAACGTGCTCACTTTATTGAGCACAGGTTTGTGTATTTGCTCACCTTACTGAGCGCCTGTCTCTTATCTGTTCCGTAAGATTAAGTGCCATTTTTTTTCTTTGGTGATCAGCTACAGTGTTACTACTTATTATTTATAAGTGACTATTGTAAAAAATGGATCTGTCCATTAAGGTGGAGTGGTTGACAAAAGAGGAGCTTACACACGAGTTAACTAAATTACAAATACCTTTCAAAACATCTGACACTTGTGATACTTTGCGAAAATTATTTAGACAAACGCGTGCTCTCATTCGACGTGGTAGTCTCAAGCCAAGCATCAACGTTTCTGCTTCTGCGGCTGACTTACCGAGCGATCTGCCTACATGCAAAGCAGCTATTCTAGATCTACAAAAAGAGGTTGATGAAGGAACTGACTTGTCTGCTGCCAGAAGGGAACGTTTGGTAGGTCGAGTCGAATATTATCTTGGACGCTTACAGCGAATCACAGGTCAAGGTGACGAGGTCCAGACTCTTAAGGGCACCTTAGTTAACTGTTTATCCTCACTTAACCCGAATGAAAATTCTTCAGATTCTGAAGTGGAGGTGTTTAGCTCACCTACGCGGCCGCGAGTGGAGGCGGTGTGCCGAGCTGAGCCTCGCTATAATCTAGGCAGTTTAAATCTTAAATTTAAGGGTGACACGTGTGTGCGCGCTTTCATCACTCGTTTAGAGGAACTGAGGCAGGCCAGGGAAATACCTGAGCGGATTATTTTTAATGGCTTTCCTGACGTGCTGGACGGACCGGCTTTATTCTGGTACCGGTCCAATAAGGGCAACTTCCCTTGCTATACAGATCTTCTAACGGCCCTTAAGGCTGACTTTGACATACCGGATTTTGATTTCAGACTCCTGAGTGAAATTAGAGCTCGTACGCAAGCTAAACACGAATCGATAGTGGTATACTTGTCCATTATGGGCGCACTGTTTTCTAGGTTGACAGTACCGTTGGCGGAAGCTGAACGTCTCGACATATTGTTGCGTAATGTTAGGCCGGAGTACAGTCGTGAGCTAGCTTTAATTGATGTGACATCTATCGAGATGTTGAAGTCTTTATGTAAACGTCTCGAGCTTGCGGGTTCGCGAGCAGGTAATTTTGCCGAACCCTCTTCGTCTGGTTACACGGTAGCTCCTGATGTGCAAGTACGGACACGCAACAATCCTGCTCCTCGCAAACAGGACGTCGGCTCTGTCGATAAGCCGGAAGGGAACTATTGTTTCAGATGTAAACAAGCTGGCCACAAAACTAATCGTTGCCAGCGCTCTCGTGATCTGGTGTGTTTCGGTTGCGGTCATCCGGGTGTACGGACGCCGGAGTGCCCGCGCTGTCAGAAAGGTTCTCCTTCAAAAAACTAGGTAAACAGGTCCCGCGCAAAACCTGCCGCGCGCGACCTGATAAAACATGCTTCTTACCTTCTGCTGACGACTATCGTCCTTACTTAACTGTACAAGTTCTGAACGTGAACGTCTGCGGTCTTCTTGATTGCGGCGCTGCGTGCTCAATACTCGGTGCGAATGCACATCTTAAATTCTTAAATCTAAACATAGAAATGCTACCCTTTGACCGTCCACGTGTCTTACGTGTCGCTGACGGTGTAGATTATATCTGCAAATTCTATATGAACCTGCCAATACAGTATAATGGGAAGGTGCAACTTGTATTATTTCACGTTCTACCGGAGATTAAGCTACCTATACATTTCGGCATTAATTTCTGGAAGGCCTTCAACTTGGCTCCTGACGTGCTTGCGTGCCTTCCAGCGGACGTTTCTTCTGTAGCGACCATTGTTGGTAGTGTCGAGGAAGATGGCTTACGCGATTATGAGGAACTTACGCCTCAACAAAAACTGGCTCTTGACTCTATAAAACTTTTGTTTGATAACATAAATACCGATAAGGTCGGTCTAGGTTGTACCCCATTAATACAACACGTTATCGACACGGGTGATGCTAAACCGATTAAGCAAAAATATTATAGGCTTAGTCCGGAAAAACTTAAATACTTGGATGCTGAGTTGAATCGCATGTTAGAAAATAAAGTAGTGGAGCGTTCTTTCGGTGAATGGAATTCACCTCTTACTTTAGTTCCAAAGGCGAACGGGGAAGTGCGAATCTGTTTGGATAGCCGCCGGCTCAATGCGGTGTCAAAAACCGACGCTTACCCGTTACCCTATATTAACTACATCATCGACAATTTACGTGACGCGAAGTACCTTACCTCACTCGATCTGAGCGCGGCATACCATCAGATTCCTCTTCATCCCGACTCGAAGGAAAAAACCGCATTCACAGTTCCGGGCCGTGGCCTCTTTCACTATAATCGGATGTGCTTCGGTTTGGTAGGCGCGAGTGCTACAATGCAGCGATTAATGGATGGTTTATTTTCCGCGGAATTTGACAACAAGGTCTTCGCCTATATAGATGATATCGTTATCTGCACTTCCACTTTCGAGGAACACCTAGATATCCTTCGACGGGTCTACGAGAAGCTGAAAAACGCTAACTTGACGATTAACATGCAAAAATCTAAATTCTGTCGTAGCGAACTTAAGTATTTGGGCTACATGGTGGACCGTTTCGGTTTACGTACTGATCCTTCCAAGGTGGAGGTCATTATGAACTTTCCCGTCCCTCGTGGCGTCAGGGAGCTGAAACGTTTTCTGGGAATGGCCGGGTGGTACCGACGTTTCATTCACAATTTTTCACAAGTCGCTCGTCCTCTCACTCGCTTGACGAGCAAAAAGCTCAAATTTGAATGGACCCCTGAGGCCAATGAAGCTTTTAATGTTTTAAAGCCTGCTCTCATCACAGCTCCAATTTTGAAATGCCCTGATTTCAGTTCTCCTTTTTACATCCATACGGATGGTAGTTCTTTTGCCATTGGTGGCATGCTGGCCCAAAGGATAGAGGGAGTGGACCATCCAGTTGCCTACTGCAGTCGAACTTTAAATGCGCAGGAGGTGAACTACACAGCCACTGAACGAGAGTTGTTGGCTGTCATCTATGCTTTGGAGCAGTATAGACCGTATGTTGAGGGTTCTAAATGCTACATTGTCACTGACCACGCCTCTCTTAAGTGGTTCTATAAATTGAAAAACCCTACGGGTAGACTAAACCGGTGGGCCTGTCGCCTAAGTCAGTTCGACTTTGAAATCATTCATCGTAAAGGGAAAGAACATGTAATTCCTGATACCCTCTCCCGAATTAAGGTGGGCTCTATCTCTTTCGACCCGGTAACCGTCCAAGATCCCTGGTACACTAAACTTCTTAAAGGTTGTAGTGACAATCCTCGAATTTTCCCTAATTTTACGGTCACTGACGGTAAACTCTTCCGACTGTCTAAAAATAAATACAGTCTCACTTCTCACTTCGAGTGGAAACTTGTTGTACCCAGCGAACATCGAGAGGAGATCTTGCGGCAGTACCACGATGAACCAACTTCTGGTCATTTCGGGGTAGCCAAAACTCACAAACGCATTAGTGCGTACTACTTCTGGCCGAACTTGTATCGCGATGTGGAAAAATATGTTGCTGCCTGCGAAGTCTGCAAGTGCTACAAACCTGCCAACACCGCTCGTGCTGGTCTCATGGGCAACCCTCGCATTGTCACCAAGCCGTGGGAGGCAATTTCTTGCGACATCCTTGGTCCTTTTCCTCCGTCGTACGCGCGAAACCAGTACCTCTTTGTTTGCGTGGATTACTTTAGTAAATTTTCACATATGTTTCCTTTGCGTAACGTTACGGCCAAGGCTATTGTCAAGTGTTTGGAGAAGGGGGTTTTCTTGCGCGACGGTGTCTGCAAATATATTTATGTCGATAATGGTCCACAATTTATTTCACGGGATTTTAGGGATCTTATGACTAAATACAATGTTCCCAACGTGTTTTACAATCCACGCTATCATCCTCAGACCAATCAAACAGAGCGTTTAAATCGCGATATCGTGCGTGCTATCGCCTCGTACGTACGTTCTGATCATCGTACCTGGGATCAGAACATACCCGAGATACAGTGTGCACTTAACACGGTGGTACATGACAGTACTAAGTTCACCCCGTTTTATCTCAACCATGGGCGGGAAATGGTGATAGACGGAGCTCTGCTCAATCTCGATGTTCCTGTCGACCCGGTGTCGGTAGTTCTGGAACGCGAGCCATTTTCCTCGAACCTATCTCAATTACGTAGCATATACACCACGGTTCAGGGCCATCTTAGGAAAGCTTATACCCGGAACGTGAAGTACTACAACTTGCGGAAACGCCCCATCCAATTTCAGGAAGGTCAGATTATCTACAAACGGTGTTTTCCTTTGTCGAATGCTAATAAATATTTCAGTGCGAAACTCTCGCCTAAATTTGAAAAGTGTGTCATTAGCGAAAAGCATGGCCCTTTGGTTTATTCCTTGAAATCTATGGAAGGAAAACCGCTGGGCAGATTTCATATCAAGGACTTACTCGAGAGGGGTGAAGACCGGCAGGATGCCGTTCCTCCCCAGTAGTTTTGTTATTTATTTACTCACTAGTTAAATAATTTCATTGGGTTGTTTTCTGTTCTGTTCCTAGCGCGAATGAAGCTACGCGAACGACAGAGCTCCATGTAGGTGGTTAGAGATTGATGTTAAATGTTGTAACACTAGGTTATCTGTCCCTATTCGTAACTACTCATAAGAGAATAGTCTTAGCTACATGTTAATAACTTAAGTATCCATGATCGGACTTGTAGGTATTTGCTGTATGGAGAAGATTCGTCCTGTCTGTTGGCTAATTTAGGAATGTTTTGTCGATATGGAAGGTATAAAACTCTTGACCGGACTTGTAGGTAATTTATGGTATGGAGAAGATTCGTCCTGTCTGATGGCTAATTTAGGAATGGTATCGTTATGGAAGGATATAAATCTCAAAGAGATCACCCGGGAACTCTTTGATGAGTGTAAATATGTATACTACATTAACTAGGTTAACTAGGTTAAAATAGTGATCACGCTAGGATAGTTGTCTCGTGCTGTGCTGTCTCGGAGTTATCGTTTCAGGTTTAATTCCGTTAGGTTAACTGTTTCGTCCCAGGTTGTCTTAAGTTAATTTAAGAGTTCTGTACAGTTGCTAGTTAAGTAATAGACAATGGTGCGGGTGGGACTCTCTGCTTTCAGAGCAAGTCCCAGCTCCTATATAAGGACTGGTTTTGAACCGGTGTTTCATATCTTTGAAAGTGATGTTTACGGAGAAGTAGACATCATCTGCTTTCTCGCTTAAAGGGTCTAAGGCTGTGTGTCACGCCCCCTTTCTTTTCTTTTAGGTTGACGCTCTTAGGCTGAGTGTATTTCCAACCTACTTACTTTTAAGTTGTCTGCTTTTTGCGTTCTAGATTGGCTGAGTGTCTCGCCTATTCTAACAAGTTTTGTTCCTGCTTTACAAAACCCTTTATTTATAATTAGGTGGCTAGGCGTCTTGCCTATGCTACTTACTCAATGGTTTACATACCTTCTAACTCGACTTGGCTGAGTGTCTCGCCTATGTTCATATAGATTAAGAAGTTTTGTTCCTGCTTTAGAAAACTCTTTATTTATAATTAGGTGGCTAGGCGTCTTGCCTATGCTACTTACTCAATGGTTTACATATCTTCTAACTCGACTTGGCTGAGTGTCTCGCCTATGTTCATATAGATTAAGTTTCCTCGTTGTTTCCTTTCACGAGTTCCACGACTGGGAGTTTCGGATGGTTATGGTCGTTGGCCCGACTATAGCCACCAGAAACCATTTTCTTTCTGAAAAGGTTTTCTCGTCGTTTCCTTCCACTAGTTTTATGACTGGGTGTTTGGGATGGTTGCAGTCGTTGGCCCGGCTGTAGCCGCCTGAAACAGTTTTCTTTCTGAGAAATATATATATTTTTTTTTGTTTCGCTCCTTCGTTGCGGACTTGCCGGTAGTGTTCTGATGGGTTTTCACTATCGAACCTGAACGCCCACAACTTGGGAGATATTTTCTTTAGGTCTAAGAATAAGATTTTGGTGGAGGGTTTATATTAAGTTATAAAATACGTTCTTATGGTTGTTGTTTGATCCGAGGGGACTCTTGGTGGTTCCTATAAAGTTTCATGGGTGGAGGATCTCACTTCGCACTTTCTCTGCGTGAGATTCTCTTACCACTTCCTGGCTGTGCTAATTCTACTCGCGTGATGCACGGGAGTACTTTCTTCGTGTATCTCTTAATTTTCGTTCTCTTTTACACGTTATAGTGTACAATAATTTTATTTCAGAATTCTTCGAATTCTGAAATAAAATTATTTTCCTCAACTGAAACCCTACTGTAACACCCGAAATCTGGTGTCACGGTTTTTAGAGGCTTTTCTCAGTCTAGTAGGTTATTGGTACTGACCTGTCGTATGAAGACGCATCCCAGGTGCATAATTTAAGCACCTTTTTCCTTCAATTCCTCATCTAAATGGCTCTGTAAGCCGAATGAACCTTTCGGGTACTAGCATACTTTTGTTACACGTTTATTACACTGTAACTACGCCTCAGCGGTCGGCTGTTCGATCCGCGACCTGTATTACTTACGTTAAACACTTCAACATTCCTTTTTCATCTGATAAACAAGACAAAACATTTATATATCATCGCATTTGTTATGGTATTATAACCTCAACGAAGTCTGTAGGGAGCTGTCAGCTTGACAACTAGTTTGACGTTTGTCACTTCAATAAAGATAGTGCCATACGAATCGATTACCGATTTTTGATCTTTATTTTTCAATTCCAGGTTTTTAAGTCGTGATTTGTTTTTATAAATAACATTTGCTCAGCGTTTTGAGATTTATTAACATCGTTTGGGTAGCGAAACGACGCTATTGAGGAGTTGCGGCTTGTTTCCATGCAGTCGAATGGAATGTCTTTTTGTGGTTGGTAACACCGCGGCGTCGCGGTGGCGAGTAGATTGGAATCTGCTAGATCAGCCATTTTTACGTGTCGCTCGCCACTCGGGCTGCGTTTCGGAAATGTTTTAATCTTCTAAAGAGTGTTATTTCTTTCTATGGCGTGTTAGTGGGCTGTAATCCATCGCCGGCCGTTCTAAAACGTGAGTATTCGACAAATAAACGTCACTAAAACTCATTCGTCGTGGTTGATGACTGGATGCCGGTCTGATGCGAGAATTTGATTTGTTTCAGAACTCATAATGATTCCTTGACACTATTTTGTGTAATTAAACACCGCGGACCCGTGTCTAAAGGCCATCCATCTCCCAGCTTCTTCGTCGTGACGCAAATTGTAAGTCTTGTACCGAACACGCTGTCCTGGTTGCGTTATATGAATTCAAATACTAAAATGCATTTTTTATTTCAGCCGTCCGGCAAAATATCTAAAACACAGCGGACCCCGTGTATAAAGGCCAACCTTTAACCTCCTACTCATCATGAACGGTGAGTTGCATACGTGTGAGTTGTCATGATTACGTAACGTGTACCGTTTGCTAAAATGTATTGTTTATTTCAGCGTTTCGGCGCTGAGCTTCGTTTCTACACCGCGGTCCCGTGTCTAAAGGCCAAGAAGGCTATATAATTATTTTCTTTTTATCTACCCGAATGGTGAGTAACTTTTGTCAAGCCAAGTGTGTCACGTCACACATTGTTTGTTGATTAACTTTTGCACTAAAGTGAGTTTTATTCATTTTAGGGTGTCAAGTACGGGGCAAGATTTGTCTAGTACGGGGCAGAAATTGCCAAGTGGCAACCGTCTGCGTCGTAGTTCCGGAGTTTCTCGTGCGCCTGCATCCGTCGTGCGTCAGTGGCGTGCGTCCGATATTACACGCCAGCAGCACCGTCCCCCGTCAGGGACGTAACACGTGATGTTGCTTGCTACTTAATTTACATACTTTTACTTCTATGCGTTAGCCAATCCTTACACTACGTATATTTACACCGTACCTCGTTTACGTGTCAAGCGCCTCTTTTGACAGACCTAACCTTAGGGTATTAACCCACAACTTACCCATCTATTTACTACTTGTAACTTATATTTACTGTAACACTAGCATAGTGTGATTAAGTTACTTGCCAAGCGATTGAGTTACTTGACGAGCGATTAAGTTAGACTTTTTTGGTAAACTACAACTTAATGGGATCTAATTAAACGACTGTGAGAACGAGAATTTTGTTTTAATGATTGCGAGCCTAATCCTGTTTGCGGTGCGGTCCTTTTCTCTTTTACGGCGCCCAAGGTAATTCTGACCGCACCCTCGAGCCAGCCGACTCCACGACCTGACTACTTGCCGCGCTAGCCGGAGCGGCCCTGTAAGAACTACCGGGTTTCACATGAAAACCGCGGGGAAAAAGTTCACGGTGTTTCAACCTGTGATACCGAATTGCCAGATGTAAACATCTCCGACCGGGAATTAAGCATATCGTAAAGCTGATTTTTGTGCTCGAGGTCTAAGTTTTTATTGACGTTAAGACAATCTAAGTTAATATCCAACGGGTTAACGGTTTTTACATTTAAGCAATCACGAGTGATTGTTGTATTATCTTTCATGAAAGTTACTTGAATTCCAGGAATTTCAAATAAATCCTGACCGAGCAACATGTCATAATGAATGTACCTATCGGGTACCAGAACAAACTCCAATTTAATGTTTAAACCATTAACACAAACCGCGCAAAGTTTTTTGCGGGTAGTACAAAATGCGTTATCACCAATTCCTCGCAAAAATACCGTATCGTATAATATCTTGCCTTTGACAGAATCACCTACACTATCACGCATGAGTGAGCATTCGGCACCACTATCCAACAAACATGAAAAATCACGCCCGTCAATTTGAACTACACTACATCTGTTGTTATTTAATTCCGATGTATTGACGTTCACTGATTTTTCATCTTTGTTCTTCTTATTAAGACGTTGAAAGCAGTTTTCAAATGTATGACCCTTTTTACTACAAAAAGTGCATGATGCAACAGATGATTTGGTTTCATTAGATGTTGAGGGTAGGGGTTTAGTTACCTGACTGGTCTGACTACCTACAACCGAACGACAATCTTTTTGTAAGTGACCTAGCTTGTGACACTTATGGCAACGTTTTACTTGCTTTGAATTTTCGGTAGGGTTTAGCTTGACCCGTTTATTTGTATTGTGATCAGTGTCTTTAAGTGGCCTTTTTCGTTTATAGGAGTTGAGACTTTGAATTAACTGTGGCAAAGTTTTGGGCGTCAATCGCAACAAATCAGAACGTATACGAAAATCTGACATACCGGAAATGACAGCTTCAACAAGTCGCTCCTCAGTTACCGCCACTCCAACCGCCTTCTTCGCCAGCTCCCATTTGCGGGTGGCGTACTCCGCCAGGCTGCCCGCCTGGTCGCTGGTGTACTCCATGAAGAGCATGAGGTCATCATAGTACCGCGCTTCATCTGCAAATGTTTCAATGATCCGGGTTTTAAGTTCCGGCCAGGTAGTCAAGGTGCTGTAGTTGCGCCGTGCCCACTCGGCGGCACGTCCGCGTAAATGTTTTCGGGACAAATTAAGGATTTCCCTGTCAGTCAATTCGCATTCAGATTTAAGGTCGTCTAAATTACGACACCATACTTGTATGGTATCAGTCCTATCATCGGGGTCGAATGCTGGGACATAAACATGTTCAAGGTTTCGTACTCTTGGAACAGCCTTATTAGCGTTGGCTGTTCCAAATGCACTAGCAGTCGTTTGGATGAGTTTAGCCATCATTTCCTGCATCATATTTTGCATAAAATCAACTGGAACGAAACCTGTCCTTGTGGCGTTGCTGGTTGCCGTCGAGCTGCCGGGTTCTGCTCGTGCAGGCCCTTGCCCGATGATTGGTGACGGCGGGGCGCCAGGCTCGGCTCGTACAGGTGGCTCGTCTGGGGGGCCGTCGCCCCCGGGAACGCTGCTCATTGCTGATTCACACCTGGAACATAATTTTGTAGGCGTAGAAAGGGTAACGATATCCCATCTCTGATGTGGGAGATATAGGGAAAATACCAGGTAAACAGCATTTAAATCAACACATATTTATTTTATAATAAATAACCATAGGCAAAGCTGCGTGGAAAGCACAATGAACGAATATAAATATCCACTAATTAGCCTTGAAATTAAGCATAGTAAGTAAGCAAGGCAGAATAAATCATATTGGCGTTAATTTACAGAGATCTTACCGTTATAGACAGAGGTGACATCCTTTATTAACATAGTTAAATAAATTAAATAAACACAGCATAATAGGCACAGTAACAACGGTAGTTTACAAAAATAGCGTTACCTGGGATTCGTAGACAGCTCAGAGCACAGATCGTACCGTGTTCGCAACTGAACAACTTCTGAACCATCGATAGGCGGCAGCGCCTTTTTATTAACTTACACAAACAAATGACGTCACGGCCGGTGGGAGCGGTGAGCGACCAACTTGTTTACGAACTCGATTGAAACCGTTAAAATTCAAACAAATATCGTTAAAAATTACCCTATCTCCCACATATACTGCCTTTAAATCTATAAATGAGTATTTAACTTCGGCCATGGTAATACGTTAAAACCTAGTTACATGACTTTAACCACTTTTTAGTCTATGAATGATCAAAAAACGCTTTTTAGCTTAGATAGGTATCACATTTAAAGTAAGATATAAAGCCGCTAATGTCATATAACGTCTTTTTAGCTTATTAAATACCATTCATGGCTTTTTAGATTATAATACCGCAACAAAAAGCAAAAGACATGTCGTTTAACTGCTGGCTATCTTGAGAACTAACAGTGCTAGAAAAAAAAAGTCTATACCGTTCGACGCAGAATTTTTTGCTTAGTATGCATGTATCAAAAAGTAAAAAAGCCGCAAAAGTCCCTTTGCCGCCTTCTATACTATGACGGCAGTGTAGGTAGATGACTGCTGGAGGTATCTTAAAAGTAGTTGTCTTTTTCTGAAAAACAAAATAAAACCAATCACAAAACCTTCCTCGAACCCCGGTTTCGCAAGCTCATGAAATCACCTTGCAAAAATCACTTACAACCAATAAAAATAAACGATCCAACTCATTTCGACTCGCAACTAGTCCGCGGCGCAAAATGTCGGCCATTTGCCATGTAACACCTCTCGTAACCGCCCCGTACCGGTTCGCTCCGGTTCAGGGTTGCCATGCATCAAGATTTATACCGAACTGTCAGAATTTCAGGGCCCTTTCCATCTCGGCCGTACTTTGAAACTGACGCGTGTCGGGTGTCTTCAATGTACTAGACATAAAACATTTAATTTTGTTTGAAAGTAGTCATCGGAAATGTACGTTTGATATTGATAAATTTGACAGGTATTCACGTTACATATTATTTGTCAATTTCTAACAACAGAGAAAAGCTGAAGTGGGGATCGAACATCGTTTGTAAACGTTTCATGATGTTGTTACCGTTATTAGACAATAAACTTACCAAATTAAAGTAAAAAAATCGTTATTAAACACTTAACAATACTTGCAGTGGGTGGGCCGTGGCCGAGAGGACGGACAGTAGCCTTGCCAGGCACTGGTCCTCTCTTCATTTAAGTTTAACCAGTAACGTAGTTATATAAGATTCTTGTGTTACTAACATTACTAACAATAATATGGACAATATTGTTTTATGTGGTCTGAATTAAATGTTTTTTTTTTTTTTTTAATCACACTAATTTCTCAGAAAAATCGCCACTTCTCAATGACGACCACAACTACTACTCTGTTAAAAATGTAGCGGCAAATTTACAAGAAAAACATTTTCGACAAAATGTCGGTTGTAGATCGTGGTTTGTTGAGTCTTTTTTATTTTTCCATGTGGTAACCCCGTTCCGGTGCGAACTGGTTTCTACCAGATGTCGCATGACAAATAGCAGTGTGGTCCATGGGATGATTCGGGGCTCACATAAATCAGAAGAGTTTGTAGGGTTAGCGTTTAGTTCGAGTTGGGAGTGCAGTGGGCATTTGTTTTTGTAAACGTTTTTGATGTGGCAAGTTGTAGTTGAGGTTAGGTGGTTTTAGATGAACGGCAACACTGGTTTAGTTGTTTTATCTTCTAAGCACAATCTTAATCCTCCTCACGCATAAATAAATAAATAAAGTAGGGCCTGACAGACTAGAGGTTACTAAAAATATTTGAATTTTTAAAAAACAGTATTATTTTAAATTATGTAGGTACCTATTTTAATTTACCACACTGATGACGGTAAAATAAAAAAATCCAACCAAGAGCGAGTTGGACTTGCGCACCGAGGGTTCCGTTCGTATTCAGCAAGTTATTAAAAATCCAGTGTTAGCAGAGCAGATCTGCGTAGAATTATTCATTATGATATGAACTTTCCTCTTGAATCACTCTGTCTATTAAAAAAAAACGCATCAAAATCCGTTACGTATTAAAGATTTAAGCATACATATAGGGAAAGACAAGACAGACGGCGGAAAGCGACTTTATTTTATACTACGTAGTGATGTATGTTGCACATATAGCGGCCAGTGCATTCAAAATTTAATTAGACGGACAAGTTAACCCTTTGACTGCCGTATTTATCAGAGCGACTCGTAATTGCACTTGGTCATTTGGGCCGGCGGACTAAAGTGTTCATTTTCCGGTGGCTGGAGGCCAGTGCAGTTTAGTTTTTAGGGTTAATTAGTCCAGAATCGAGTGGACTTTGTATGATAAGTATGTCGTCGCTGATTTAACCCACGACGCAAAAAGAGGGTTATAAGTTTGTCCTGTGTGTGTGTATGTCTGCGGCATCGTCTCATTAGAAAGCCAGTTCTCTTGCGGTGGTTCTGAGCCATTTTTGATAAAAATCGGTTTAGCAGTTGAAGAGTAGCAGCTCTTTTCAGAAATGATGTAAGGCATTTTTGGCATAAAATTGTTTTTGAAAAGAACTTCTTTAGCGTTTTACACTTTTTGGAATGGGTAAAAAATTTTGAACTCGCGTCAGGCGTAAGATGGAAGGAGAATTTAAGTACCAGGATATCAGATCCTCTAAGAGCTTATTTTGAGATACGAATGAATCGCGTTCGATTTTTGAAGTGTTTTTTGTTGAGTCGTGGAGCAAAAGTACTAGGGCATCAACACATTGTTAGAGGTCTGTCAATATAGATAATACGTACGCTTTTTTTCGCATGATTACTTATTAATGCTAAATGGGAGTAAATAATCATTGCAGAATATAACTATCAACGGTCTTCAATCTAATTCTACGTGGAGGAAGTCACGGGCAAAAGCTAGTTCCATTATAAATATTAATCTTCAACAAGATTAGTGTAAATATAATTTTTTTAATCAAACTACATATACTTGATTTGGTTTAATAAACACGTGACACGTAAAATGTGGTAAAAATTTGCATTTCATGAAATCTGTAAGTGGCGCATAGACGCAGCTGTTTTGCATGTATGGCCCAGGATTAGTGAAATTAATCAAGTTTATGTTCAATCCTGATATTACTGTTTTAACAGAAGTACATTTAGTCCTGTTAATTCTGAGTTCCTGATTCTCTATTGTAAAAGTGATAGAGTGATATTAAATCTGACACAACGACCTATGTCCTGTTTCAAGACAAACCAGAATGAATCCTAGTACATAACAAAAAGGTTTGATTTGGGTTGAAACAGAAGTGGGAGATGGTACCGTGTCGTATAGAGTGGTTATTCGGGAACTGGTGGTAAACTTACGCCTTATCTAGGAACTTTGATTAATTAAGCTAGGTACCTATAATTGAAGGTTTATCGAACAAGTAAATTTGGATTCAATTACTTACATACAAACAAAAAAAAGACAGACAGGGTGCATTCCGGGAGTGCTGGCAGACGTGAAAACTACACACACGTACACTCGCGCAAAAAAAGCATAAAACATACCAAAAAAGTGCACAACGCACTTCAAAAAAAAAAGAAAAAAAACATTTCACACGAGATTTGAACCGGCGGCCACCGTAGGAGCGAACGCACTGTTATTCCACACCTTATACCCACTAGGCCAACGTAGTTTATTTATGCGTTACGAAATCAACGTACATATCGTCAGTGGAAAGGTCAAATCGCTAAAGCGCCACTTTGGTCGAAAATGAGTTATATACACCATTGGATTGCATTTTTTTTTCTGCGTCGATCAGTCTGGGTCTCGTGTGAATCAGAGCACTTTTTTGGCGCTTTAGCAACACGATTATTTGGGATTTCTCATAAAATGAAACGCTAAAGCGACTAGTTTTTTGATGTTTTTTAAATCAATGTCGTATAAGCAATAAAAATTTTGAACACGTGTTTGTTGGCAGTTTTTGCTTACAAAAAAAAATATTTTTAAATATATTAGTGTTTTCAGATTACCGTGTTTCAGTGAAATGATGCTTATTAGCGATTTTAAATTATTTTACTTTTAAGTTTTAAGACGTATTAGCGAATTGCCTTTTTGTGCATGCTCGTAAATTTGTCGCGTTAGCAAAAATAAACGCCAGCGTTGTAAAACAAAAAGGCGGCTAAGAAATTCTCGTATTTGTCTGTGTGTTGAATAGTCGAACGTTAGTCAAATAAAATTAACGAGTTCGTTGAATGTTGAGTGGATAGCTTGCTTTACGCCGCAGAACCCACTCAGATTACTGATAGATAGGTCTTGTATTAGTACTTATGTAGGTCATTTTTCTCTGATAAGATCTATAGTGTTTTAAAGTCAAAAAATATTAATTTCGCCTTTAAGACGAATAATTCTTTGCGCGCGAGTCTATGTAATAAATAACAAGGAGAGGGTAGATAAAGGTAGTAGATCTGATTCTGATCTACAAGCTAACCTGTAGTGATTGCAATGGTCTATATGTGGGACAAACGGTTCGCAGTTTTATTACAAGATTTAAGGAACATAATGTTGCCTCGTTTAGGCTTAATCATCCAGATAGGTCAAATTTTGCGAAACATTTCGTCATCATCATCATCATGTCAGTATAAAGACGTCCACTGCAGGACATAGGCCTCCCCCAAGGCTCTCCACTCGGACCGGTTCTGTGCCTTCCGCATCCATCGCGATCCCGCGATCCTGATCAGGTCGTCGCTCCATCTTGTTGGAGACGTACCAACAGCTCATCTCCCGGTCCACGGACGCCATTCGAGAACCTTCTGATCCCATTGGCCATCGGTTCTGCGAGCAATGTGCCCCGCTCACTGCCACTTCAGTTTCGCAATTCTTCGGGCTATGTCAGTAACAGTAACCTTAGTTCTACTGCGAATATCATAATTTCTGATTATATCTCGCAGAGAAACCCCGAGCATAGCCCTCTTCATAGCCCTCTGAGTGACTTTGAACTTCCTCATGAGGCCCATCGTTAGCGCCCATGTCTCAGATTCTAATGTCATCACTTGCAACACACACTGGTCAAAGACTTTTGATTTCAAACACTGCGGTAATTTGGATGAAAAGACACTGCAAAGCTTCCCGAACGTTGCCCAGCTGAATCGGATCCGACGAGTGATCTCTTTCTTGAAGTTGGACCTACCTAACTGAGCCGTTTGTCCGAGGTATACATAGTCGTCAACAACTTCGAGCGCAAAGCCTCCGACTATTACGAGAGCTGGCACAACATGAACATTAGACTAGACATGCCGTTCGTCTTGTCCATGTTCATTTTCAGGCCAACTCGGTCGGAAACTCTGTTGAGGTCAGCGAGCATAGTGCCGAGGTCCTTCATGGTCTCAGCCATAACTACAATGTCGTCGGCGAATCGAAGGTAAGTACTCGTCGTATGTTGATGCCTCGTCCTTTCCCGTCCAGAACCTTAATAGCATCCTCCAATGCAGCGGTGAACAGTTTCGGAGAGCACACAGAACATTTATTACAAACAAATCATTCATTATCTGATTCAGCTACATTCGATATTTTTTACACTTTTGTGAGAAGAGTTTACGGTTGGATGTTTTGGAGCAGTTGGAAATAATTAGGTAAAACAAAAGTAGTTCAATAATTAACGAACAGGACAGGTGAACTTGGTGTCGTCACCTTTGTTGCGTGTCTATTTTGATAAATAGAAAAATTGGTTTTGTTGAAAACTTACATAACCCTTTTTGTTTTTGCTGTAGTTGGGAAATTTTATGAAGGTAGTTGTTGATGTATAATAAAAATTATAAAATAAAAGGGTAGTTTGGAAAAATATAAGAATGTGGGTACATTATGTGTATTTATAGGGTGCAAATCAGTACGACGTTGGTTTGCATGTGCATTAGTTGTGGTCTCTAATTTTGAGAATAATGAGCAGCGGAGTAACAAGGTAAATATATTGTATTCATTAAAAAGTTTGTTGTTACAATACTAATAACGTCTTTATTTGGAAAGCTAGAGAAGCTATTTTTATATTTTTTTATAAGTGAGATATATTTAATTAGTTTACATTTAAATGCGTACATTTATACTTCGTCTTCTCTTCTTCTGATTAGCCTTTTTCTACCAAGTTCTTGGTGTAGGCCTCCTTCAACCGTTTCCATTCTGATCTATTTTGGGCAGTGAGTCCAGTAGGTTTATTGTCTAACTCGCTCGCAATCGCCATCGTGTTCATTTTGACAGTTCATGTATGGGCTGACAATTGGCATCGGCATCAGCTAGCTGTCACATTCATACAAGAACTGTCAAAATGAACACGATGGCGATTGCGAGCGAGTTAGACAATAAGCCTACAGTTGCTGCCCGCTACTCTTTTAATGTCGTTTTTCCATCTCATCTCATCTCATTTGTGGTCCACTGACTGGGCTTTTACATTCCCATGGTCTCCAATCTAGAACAGCTCTGCACCACGAATCAGTTTTTCTGGCTATGTGTCCCGCCACTTGCCTTGCATTTCCACTTGAGCTTCGCCATCCTTTTGCTGATGTCGGCGAATCTGCTGTGTTTCCTAAGCCATTTATTGGTTTTCCTGTCCCTCTTTGTGACTCCAACCAGCTTCCGCTCCTCTGCTCTCTGGGTAATTTGCACCTTCTTGACTACAGATTTAGTAGTCCCCCAGGTTTCCACTCCGTAAGTTAACTACTTATACTTAATGATTATTGTCCCAAAACCCAAAACCAATGCTGTGATGATTATTGTTAAACAGAATTAAATATATATTTTTTTTGTATTATTATGTTGACGCTTAAGCTAGACCTCTTGTTTTAAAATCATTATTTTAATTCTAAAATAGGTGTCAGTATGGAAGTTAAAAGCGCTGTCAATTGAAATTGCGAAGAATAAATAAACCATTTAATGAAATATCCATATTCTAGCACTTGTTTATTGTTGATGAGGGAAAATGGAAATTAAAGACATTTTAAATACAAGGTTTGTTTACATTGTTTGCAATTTTCAATTGACTGACAGTTTAAGGCATATTTACATACAAAATGAACACTATATCTTTCATTAAGTTGTTTTTACCATTCTTTGATTATATTAAGTATCCTTTGAAAGCATTTTTTCTTTAACCAGTTTAATGAAGTTAAAGTTTATTAGTAAACTTTAATCAGTATTAATGTAGAAAATTTCTTAATTAGTCGTGTCCGTGTCCTATAAAATCAATTTTCGTTACACAAAAGCAATTCTCCTTTTACCGCTTCCATGAGGATGACATTTGTTAGTAAATTGAAAATTTGAAATAATGCGGATAATAACTTTATTAGTCATTTTCGTTTTCTGTGATGAATGAGGATGATATTAGTTAGTAACTTGAAAATTGTAAATAATGCAGTTGATAACTTTATTAGTCATTTGCGTTTTCTGTGATTGTATGGTTTGTTGAACCTTAAGCGATTTTTACCTGACTGTGTTTTTGATTTATTTTTAGTTATTTTCGCTAAAGCGACACTATCTCGCAAAATAGCAGATCTATGTGATTCTTTGTATTACAGATAAATAGCTAAAAAATAAACCAGCAGTTTGTTTTAAGTAACATTGAAATACCCCTTATAGAAACTAAGATATGATTTTTTTTCTAAAAAAAAAAACTTTAAACCTCTCTCCTGTAAAGTTGTGTATGTGGCGCTTTAGCGATTTGACCTTTCCACTGACGATATTATTACGCCCCTGTAGCAACACCCTCCGTTGGACACATATTCCAAGCATTTTCGATCAGGGTCCAAAAGGCAACTGACAATGACGCGAGTTTAAATTTTTTTACCCAACCCAAAAAGTGCTCAGCACCGCTAAAGAAGTTTTCTCTTCACAAACAGCTGAAATCTCGTGTTAACACTACATACATACTCACACATAAAAGCCAATGGCGATGAAAACGAGGGTAGTTGTGCGCCGCTGTGAGCAACGTCGAGTAGCCGCGCGAGCAGAGCGCTGGCGCGCGTGTTCGTTTCGCTGCCGCTGGGGCGAGCGCTCCATGAGGAAGGACTGCGGATTAGTCCGAAACACGTCGAGCATTATTCGGCTTTTATACGTGAGGTAACCCAAAGCCGAAATAGCCCAAAGAATTGCGAAACTGAAGTGGCAGTGGGCGGGGCACATTGCTCGCAGGACCGATGGCCGATGGGGTCAGAAGGTTCTCGAGTGGCGTCCGCGGACCGGGAGACGAGCTGTTGGTAGGCCTCCAACAAGATGGAGCGACGACCTGATCAGGATCGCGGGATCGCGGTGGATGCGGAAGGCACAGGACCGGTCCCAGTGGAGAGCCTTGGGGGAGGCCTATGTCCAGCAGTGGACGTCTTTCGGCTGATATGATGATACGTGAGGTATCCGTTTTTGTAAGTATATATATAACGTCAAAACAAATAAAACTATACATAAATTAAAACAAAAAAAAAAAACTGAATTTACGAGGAAAATCACTGATGTTTACTGTGAAAACGTTCTACAGTGAGTTAGAAATCAATTTGTCGATACAAATAAGCATGTCATCATAATTATACACTTCACAATCCTTCACGCGTCACAACAATAAATCGTCATAACAACGGAACAATAAATGAGCCGTGAATATTGTTATTCGTGTTCCAGTAATTGCCTCCAACGAGCCTTTCAATCGTTTAAAAGGAAAGAAAATCGTCTACGTATAATAACGTGAAAAATTGATGTTTCTAAGGAGCTTTCCGTAAGCTGCTTTATTAAAATGGAAAAAGCCGAGAAAGGTGCGATGTTAATGGATTAGACGTGGTTTTCTTTGCTTAGCAGCGGTTAAGGATTCAGCTATTGGAGAATTTTGCCATTTTTTAACTGCTTTATTGTTAGGAGCATTAGGGGTAATGGCTGCAACTTCGTTATATCTCATCTTTGCCATTGATCTAAGGGCCGATTTTTCAATCCTCAGATAAACACTTATTAACTGACGGATACCTATGGAGTTGTTGTTCGAATAAGTCCTATCTGACGATTGAAAATCGACTCTAAACTAAACAAAGCATCTCAATTAATCTTACTAATATTATAAACACGAAAGTTTACAAGTTTGGATGTTTCGATGTTTGGATGTTTGTTGCTCTTTCGTGGCAAAACGTGAAATGTGATACAAAGACAGTTAAAGTCCCGAGTGATGACATAGTATACTTTTTATCCCGGAAAATTACATAGTTCCCGCGGGATAGCGATAAACATGTCAAAGGTCGTAGCTGCCTAAAGTCGTAATTTAAATAAACTGTTGCAGAACAACTATCAACATCATCTCTTACATCTAATTCTAGGCGGACGAAGTCGCGGGCAGAAGCCAGTATGTATGTGTATATGTGTCGAAATGTTCGATGTAGCCTTAAAATAGAACGAGTTGTCTCAACCTAACTACTCCGTTTGACACGGAAGGGACTCAAATTCCCCTCGCCTTCAGGGCTATCCATTTTCCCTATTTGTTATTCATAGAAGGTATTTGATGTAATAATACACAGGGGAATATATATATTCCATGCAGTGATTTATATACTCGTATCCACGTAACACTATTGGGTGTGACGGAGCTCCGAAATTGACGTGAAAAAGCTAAAATAATTTTCTGACAAAAATTGTATTTTCAATACAAGCTTTTTTGCTGACTATAATTATACAAACGGATAATTCATGTATATATAAGTCGAGTAATGCTTGACATGTTTTGGACTAGCTCGTAGTCCTTCTTCTAGAAGTACATCTTATATCTTCTTCTTCTTCTGGTGCCATCTTCTATCGAAGGTTGGCGATCATTACGGCGACTTGAACCTTCGACACAACAGCTCTGAACAACGACTGGGTGCTTTTATTGTACCACTGACGTAGATTTTTAAGCCAAGATGTTCTTCTTCTTCCTAGGCTTCGTCTACCTTGGATTTTACCCTGCAAGATAAGCTGTAACTACTTTGAACCCCGCATGATATGGCCCAAATACTCCAGCTTTCTCTTTTTGATGGAGAGGAGAACTTCCACCTTTTTCCCTATTCGCTGCAGCACCACCACAATTCTAACTTTGTCTCTCCAGGATATCCTTAACATTCTTCTATACACCCACATTTCGAAGGCTTCAATCTTCTTACACATGCCATCGGTCAGAATCGAAGCCTCAACACCGTATAAGAATGGAGAAAATGTAGCAACGCGCAAAATGAACGCGGAGCCCGATATCTTATATAGAAGTTATTAATCACGACTACGTCCTTTAGGTACGGGGTAAATAGAGTAACAAGACCTAAAGGCCACGTGGAAAGAGAAATCAAAATTACGGGTTAGCCGCATCGCCTTTAACGTGATTCCTAAGATCTTCACCCATTCCCTCGATGGGCTTTTATCATCTGCACGGGAAGAGAAGCAACTGGTACATTCCGTTTTTTTTTTGTTCCCAGATCATGGAAGGTAAACTACGATGAAATGTACTTACGCTCGTGTCGAGGCGTGAACGGTTAAAAAATGTGAAGATAAAACTCGCAATTAATGATTTCGCTCCAATTTCTACAAACCACAAATACCGCTTCTCACCGGTAAACAACGTAATTTAACATTAAAAACTTTTTAATATAACGTAACTCACAGTATCAGGCTTAATTACCCACGGGGGACATTTTGTTGCTCTAGAGTTTTCGCGTGGCTTCAGCCATGTATAGTATGTACGTATGTAAACTCTTTATTGTGCAAAATAAACAAGACAGATATAATTGACAGACACTGAGATAGTGAGTTCTTAAGCTAGACTTCCGAGCAAAGCGGCTTTGGCGTCACTATCGCAGCGGCAGTGGCTGCGACAGTGACGCTGCGCTCGGAAGTTCCTTCATACATTTTCATCTAACTAATAATTATAAATGCGAAAGTATGGATGGATGGATAGATGGATGGATGTTTGTTTGTTACTCAAGCACGCCAGAACGGCCCAACGGATCTGGATGAAATTCGGCACATAGATAGAGAAAAGTCTGGAACAGCACATAGGCTACTTTTTATCCCGGAAAATTCCCGCGGGATAGCGATTAACGAATTTTTTGCAGACGAAGTCGCTGGCAACAGCTAGTACAGTCGCCATCAGATATATCGTAGCGGGCGAGGTCCTCAAATACTTCGGAGCAGCCTTAAATTTCAATAAATTCATTACAAATGTAAGGTTAATAACATCAGAACACGCAATTAGTCATAAATATAATAGCAGCGACTTTTCAATAAAATCGGGACGTCACAGATCGTCAAAGATATCGATGCAGACAGGCTGACCATAAAGATCGGAACATTTTTGGAAAATATACCTTAACTTTGTGACAAACAGTTTAAATTACAGTGTGTTTATAATAAAACTAGTTTTATAAAATAGAACTACATGTTTTGACTTATAACAGCAGAAGAAGAAAAATTTTATTCTTAAAAAAAGTATAATGGCAATTTAGTGGCCAGTAACAATTTACACTTTATACAACAAAAAGGTTTTATGTTACTAACACAGTGAATTATGCATGCAGACGCGTACACTACATAGGTGACATATCTTTCATTTTGGCATGACGTTTGAGCCTTATTTGTATTTTGTTTGGAATTAGAATTTATTATTATATACGTAAGGTTTATTTTCCACATATGTTCCGATATATATGATCAGCCTGACTGCGTCGATACCTTTGACGGTATGTGCTTCCTGATATTTTTAGCTCATTGAACGTCCCGAATTTATTGAAAAGTCGCTGCTCTGATATTTATGACGGATTGGGTGTTCCGATGTTATTAATCATATTTAGTGTGACGAATTTATTGAAATTTAATGCTGCTCCAAAATATTTGAGGACCTCGCCCGCTACGATATATCTGATGGCGACTGTACTGCATAAAACTATCGCACTGTGTCAGAGACAGTGTCCCTGCGTCAGTGACGCCAGAGCCGCTTTGCTTGAAAGTCTAGCTTTAGAAAGCCATTCGGGTTGGTCTTGTTGTCTCACTCACTCTTATGAGCTGACTAGCTGTTGTCTGCGACTTCGTCTGCAAAGAATTCGTTTATCGCTATCCCACTGAAATTTTCCGGGATAAAAAGTAGCCTATGTGCTATTCCAGACTTTTCTCTATCTATGTGCTGAATTTCATCCAGATCCGTTGGGCCGTTCTGGCGTGATTAAGTAACAAACAAATATACATTCATCCATCCATACTTTCGCATTTAATTTTATAATATTAGTTAGATACGGATAGATTAGTTAGGGCGGGTGGTAGGGCCTTGTGTAAAGTCCGTCCGGATCGCTACCACCATCTTACTCGCTAATCCTGCCACTAAGCAGCAGTGCTTGCGCTGCTGTGTTCCGGTGTGGAGAGTAAGACAGCCGGGGAAATTACAGGCACAAGAGGCATTTCATCTAAGTCCTCTAGGTTGGCAACGCATCTGCAATCCCTCCGGGGTTTCGGGTGTCTATGGGCAGTGGTGATCGCTTACCATCAGGTGTCTCACTTGCTCGTTTGCCTTCCTATTGATATAAAAAAAAAACTGGCTGAACCCGAATGACTTCTTAGAGATCTCGGGTACCTACTTTTCAATTGACAAAAAGAAATCTCAATTCTGTTAAGTTGTGTCAACATTGGTAACTAGGTAATTTTCATAAATTCAAACGTTATACCCTGTTACATCAAAGTGTTTTTGTGTTGCGGCCCACAGGTTGGCGTAGGGTGCTGCCAAAGGCCTGTTTGTGATACCGAGATGTGGGGTAAAATAAACGTTTGTTCCGAAAGATTGCCAATAAGAGCCCTGTTTTTATAAACGCTAAAGATTATTTTTTTACATTACGACACTTTGTAGCGTCCCCATTGATGGAAATGTAATCAAAATTCAAAACTTTATTTTGCAAACAGGCCGCCAAGAGCTCTTTTACGTGTCTTTTTTTGAAAGACCTTCGTTGCCAAAAAGAATGCACCGCGAGAAACTTGCAGAGTCAGTTATTGTTTATCAAAGTGCAGAGTCATTTTTTCAAAATTATTTCAATTGACAGATCGCCTTCCTCTCGAGTGTTATGTCACCTTATTGCGACAGGGTTCTACGGTGGTACGTGAATACGTTTCCTTTAAGTACTGTACTTCAATCGGCAAAGACGGAACCCTGATAGGTCACTTGTTGTCCATCCATCTATAAAGACCCTTTTCTCAAAGATGCAATGAAAATATGTTAACCTTAGGTACGTTCCAAATAATAGGCCGGGACGTATCGCGTCGCGGGCGCGGTTAGACAACTGGTATGTAATGGATTTTCATACAAAATTGCAGGTGGGTCGCCTGCAAAGCGATCGTCTTTTGTTTTGTCGTCGTCGTCGTCGTTCGTTGCGCAGGCGCGGGGCGCGTTGCTGGAGGACATGCGCATGGAGGACATGCACCTGCTGCTGCTCGTCCGCTCCCTAATGCACGCGCTAGCGGCAACATTCTAAGGGTTTTGTTGCGCGGGCGCGGGGCGCGCTGCTGGAGGACATGCACATGGAGGATATGCACCAGCTGCTGCTCGTCCGCTGCCTAATGCACGCGCTAGCGACAACAATCTAAGGGTTTTGTTGCGCGGGCACGGGGCGCGCTGCTGGAGGATATGCACCAGCTGCTGCTCGTCCGCTGCCTAATGTACGCGCTAGCGGCAACATTCTAAGGTTTTGTTGCGCGGGCGCGGGGCGCGCTGCTGGAGGACATGCACATGGAGGATATGCACCAGCTGCTGCTCGTCCTCTGCCTAATGCACGCGCTAGCGGCAACATTCTAAGGGTTTTGTTGCGCGGGCGCGGGGCGCGCTGCTGGAGGATATTCACCTGCTGCTGCTCGTCCGCTGCCTAATGCACGCGCTAGCGGCAACATTCTAAGGGTTTTGTTGCGCGGGCGCGGGGGCGCTGCTGGAGGACATGCACATGGAGGATATGCACCAGCTGCTGCTCGTCCGCTGCCTAATGCACGCGCTAGCGGCAACATTCTAAGGGTTTTGTTGCGCGGGCGCGGGGCGCGCTGCTGGAGGATATGCACCAGCTGCTGCTCGTCCGCTGCCTAATGTACGCGCTAGCGGCAACACTCTAAGGTTTTGTTGCGCGGGTGCGGGGCGCGCTGCTGGAGGACATGCACATGGAGGATATACACCTGCTGCTGCACGACCGCTGCCTAATGCACGCGCTAGCGGCAAAATTTTAAGGGTTTTTTGGAGTTTTTTTATTTATTTCATTGCATGTTTGAGAAAAGCACTATTCGAGCCTCGGCGTGAAAGAACTCCTATCCGTCTATATACATTACTCAGCCTGCGAGCCTTTCTTTCCCGGCCTCTGCAGTAATGTACTATTACTTGAGTATTTGATACCAATTCCCCTTAGCAACATAAAATCGAACTTCTAAATTGACACAATAAAAAGATAAAAGTCTTTAGAAAACGGGTGTCCATTTAGATTGCCCGCGAACTGTTGTTAATAGGATTATTTTTACACAATAACTTGTTTTAAGGCTTCGTATCTCAAAAAAGAAATAACTGAATCCTTATAAGATCACTTTATTGTCAGTCCGTCCGTCCGCAATACCCTTTTTCTCAGACCCGCGTTAAGGTATAAATAAAAGGTGTTTCCATACAAATTGCCGTGACCCCAAAAATAGGAGATACCTACTTCCAGTTGTCCTAGAAATTTAAAATTTGCTGTGAAGATAGCTCTCATAGCACAACTAACGAAATGAATCAAAAAAAAATTTTCTCAAACATGCTCGGAAATGTATGCGTTAATATTGTCACGAAATGAAGCCAAGAAGTTTCACATTTACGGTCTCGGCCAAGAAGTAAGGGTGCGACCACACCGCCGCTTAAAAAACGGTGACGTTACGGAATCGCAATATGAAGAAAAACGGTGAGAAAACGTGACGCATACGACACGTCACTGCGTATACGCGGCGGTTTGGTCGCACCCTAATGCAATGCGGTCGGTGCGGTGCGGCGGCGGGTGCGGCGGCGCAGTGGTGGATGCGCGGGGAACATGGCGCGAGCAATAGTTTGTTCAAATGGCATGTCTAAAAAAATAAAAAAGCGGCTTATTAAACAATTTATACTTGATTTCCTCGCATTGCTTGAGAAAAGCACTATACAATCCTCGGCCGCAAAACAGGGATTGCAGGACTCGTTTTATCCGGCCACGTCTACGAATCGGCCGTGTACCCCAATCTCGTGCTGCAATCCCTTACTTCACGGCCTCTGCAGTAATGTACTATTATCTGTTTATGCAAGAGCCGTCATAAAATGACCTCACACTGCCTAGATTTCGCTTGGGAGCAGGGCTCTGCTAACACTGGATTATGCAATCACTGGAGACCAATTAGCATTAGCACTGTACCGGTTTTTGACCTGAGTCTTATAAATCAACGAACACCAGCTGCACGCACGAAAAAGTGTCACGTTCCGCGTGACGTCATAGCTAGCAGTTTTCATCAATGTTTCTTTATGACGTTATAACATAAAACTATCGTCTTTAAACCGACTTTACACACACACAGGGGCCAGACCATGACGTCCTAATTCCGACTCAGTTCAAGTTGTAGCTGTCACTTTTAGTGAATCTGACAGCGAGCGAACCTAAACTGAATCGCATTAAGACATCCATCAAAATGGCGACTCAATAATTCAGAGCCAAACACTTAAAGCGCGTCAAACTAAGCTGCGATGCATTAATACAAATCTTAGCTTAAGATTGCCATTAAAATTCAGCTGGGATGAGTATCAGAGTACAAAGCGGCACATTACGCGGCGCGAGCGCATCGCTAAGTAACTATTAACTAAGCATATGCAAACGAATGCGTCAGGATTTGTATATGTTAATGTTTTTGGACTAAGGGATGTGTAGAGTCGAAGATTTACGTACATGACGTGTTTATTCTTAATAGTGTAGACAGAGCTTAAGATAACAAGTCCTAAAGGCCACGTTTAGCATGATGGGAATGAAAATAGTGACGGGTTGCTAGCCGCATCGCCTATGACATGAAACCTAAGATTTTCACCCATTCCCTCGATAGGTTTTTACGATCTGCGTGGCGTTTCTTCTGTCTACTCTACACTCAGTGGCATAATTAGCAGAACACAAAAAACGTGTAGGTAGCTATTTTTTTTCTGGTCAAGCATTAAAGTATGCATTTGCTAACTTTTTTGTGTTCCGCTAAATATGCCGCTGAGTATATTTGTTTCCGCTACCTACTTAAACTGTCTCCAACTTATTTATCTGTCTTATTGGTTGTCTAGTAGAGATCGCTGCTAAGCGACAAGACAGCCTTTTCTGTACTTTGTTCTTTGTTTCTGTATTGTTTTGTACTGATTTGCTGTGTTCAATAAAGAGTATTTGTATTGTATTGTACCTTATACTTGTACCCCTTATTCATAAACGCTTTATAGGCTTCTGCTAACTTAACAATCGTTTGTCCTTATCTGTGAAAGGTAAATGTCAAAGTGACAGATAAGGACAAGCAATTGACATTTTTATAACACCTGAAAATGTATATATGGTTCGAAAGCATTTTGCCTCCTGATCACTGCAATATGTTTATATAATTTTAATATCGCTTATTATAAAAAATAATTACAAATATGTCCTAATTTTACCAAAACTACCACAGGATAGGTGAAACGCCTTTGCTTTTTTCACGAGAAAAAATAAGCGATCATAATTTTGTATTTTTGACAACTTCAAAGTACAAGGAGGGCAACTCTGAAATTCTATTTTCGAAGTTCGTTGCATACCTTCTCTCTCACTCTCAAAATAATGACTATTATTATGAGAGGAACAGCACGAAGCAAACCTCGAAAATCGAATGAATGTTGTCAATTACTAAGTTAGCAGCCTACAGAGCGTTTATGAGTAAGGGGGTAATTTTTCACCAAAAAAGTTTAAACAAACTACTCCATGCCTTTCTAAACCCAGCCCGCGAGACAAACTGTCTCCTCTCGAGTTGTAATTACAAACCTTCAAGCACACGCGAGTATGGTGTTTTGGTGGAAAATTATCACTATATTAATACGTCAAAATGTTTTTGGGCATTTTCAACCATATACTTTAAATACTTTAGTACCATTTTGTCTAATGAACACCTTATTTTTTCCATATTATTTGTGTGTCATTAATTTTTTTATAAATTGTGTGAAAAAAAACGTAACTGACTTTAAATGAGAGACACTTTTTTTCTTTTATACTTAAACATAAGTAGGTAGTGCTGGTAATTATGACTTATAAAAAATCAAGTGTACCAAATAGTAAAAGTTATAGCGAAAAAAAAAAAAGTTTTCAGAATGAAATAAAAAAAAATCTTTTCCGACACATTAAGTACATACTTACAACTTAAAGCGCAAACGAACACAAAATCCGAAGCAAGCACTTACGCGATTTAACTAAAGCAATCCTTCTCAAGTATTTGTTGGCAAATATTACAGCACAAAACTAAAACGCCCTAACTCCTTTGACTTTTACAACACTTAGGACCTTTTACTGCGTAGTGTCTGGCTAATCGGCTCAGCTAGTTAGTTTGTTTGTCTTCATTCAGTAACGTATCTCCTAAACGTGTTAGTTTAGTACAATGTTTCAGCTTAACACTGCATATTTACCCGTCTTTCTTCAAAGGTCGTGTTCCGTTGTGATAGATTCATTTAGTTAGGTACTTAATTTTTAACAAAATTTTATAAATACTTACAGTATTTAAGTTTTATTTTTATAGCTTAGTGGACTACGAAGAGAAAACAACAATAAAAAAAAAACCATATTTATTTTATGCCTTCGATTGTACAGCCATGGTAGCCTTGCGGTTTGACTCCCAAGAGAATCGTTGGTTCGAATCCCGGATCGGTTCGAATTTACAACAAGCTTTTCAGTGAAGGAAAACATTGTGAGGAAACCCGCAAGCATCTGCGAAGTAATTCCATGGTTTGTGTGAAGTTCTCAATCCACACCGGGCCCACGTGGGAACTATAGCCCAAACCCTCTCATCCTGAGAGGAGGCCTGTGCTCCGCAATAGGACATAATATACGTTACATACGTATACGTTATATATTATTACGAATAAATGAGTATGAGTATGAGTATGAGTATGAGTAATATATGCCCCTGTACTGTGCGGGAAGACCTCTTTTAAGCGGTCAGTCTATAGCATGGACGTAATACAATAAACGGGACAGAGCACTCGCAGCTGAAAAACGAGCAGAGTAAGATAGTTCGTAGGGAGGAGTGTGTCCCTTTCTAACAGGGTGACAATAAGATTTTTGCTATGTGGGACAAAATTCGATCCTGCAATAATTCTGCTAATTGTTTATTATGAACACTGAAGTTTTTCATTGGCTATGGAAATAAATCCTACTAGTCCTACTAATCCTACTCCTACTAATCCTTCCTACTTTCCTACTAATATTATAAATGGGAATGTTTGTGAAACTATACTTGTTGAACTTGTTCTGTTCTTTTACCGCAGAAAGAAGAAGAGAATTCACTCAGAAACGCCAATTAACATATCATAAATTTAACAAAAAGGTAAAACCAATAAAAAATAATGTACAGCAGTAAGGAGATACAATACACGAATTCATGGTCAACATAGTTGTTAGAAGGGTTACCATTACAAATAAAAAAGCAGACTAGACAAAAATATATCTTTTATTATTCATTTAATACAACGAAATGAATGAATTTATGAACTTAAAACTGTTAAAATAACATGAAAATAATATTTTGATGGTGTTTCAACGTAGTCTTTTTTAAGCTAAACTTTTTGATCAAAAGCATTTTTTTAGGCTGGCAAGATGAAAGAACGAGACATGCTCCTCCCTTGTCGCTATCCCTCTCGGCGCAGATTAGCCTCTGTCTACGGCGCAACATAAAAAGATACTTTCTTCCCTTGTAATATGGTTCATTTTCGTAAATACAAATTTTCAGAGTACTCAGTCCTGTTTATTGTATTACGTCCATGGTCTATAGTTTTTGTTATAAATGGCTCTGTCTACCCCGTAAAGGATATAAACGTGATTTCTGTATGTTATTTTTATTATTCACAGGTTTACATACATACATTGGTACAAACAAACATACTGTTTCACTCTTAACGCAATCACTGCTTCTCTCCAACCCTTTACCTGCAATAAATTTTTCGTGTAATGAAGGATGGCGTGACAGACCGGAAATTGGGTGTGTTACCCCCTGAATTAATCCATTACTAAAGGGGGGCAGCAAAAACGTGTTTCGTTTAAGCTGAGGACTCCGTTTGAGATTTCTGCCGCACCTTAATATCTAAAAGGGTCTTAGGGCATAAGAATAAATAAGAGCCTAGTAAAAGGTAAGGGGGAAGGGAACTCAGTCAGGCTGTCGCGGCTAGTGATGGGCGACTTCGACTAATTTGCTGATTCGAATGATTATTCATTACTAATATCGTAATTCGAATTTGAAATTAGTAATATACCAATATTAGTAACTAATCGGCGGCTGGACGAGTGCTCGGACCGAATCGGGAATCTTCGTGTCGACTCGGCGCGGTGCTCGCGTTAGTTGTTAGCTTGTTAGTTATATCAACGTCAACTCGACTGGACTGAATGGAGTGGATTTTGACTACTACTAATATTCGAATTAGTATTTTATTAGAATTTTAAATTAGTCGACTAAGTCGAATGATTACAATAATCGACTAATCGAATTAGTATTATTCAATGTCGCCCATCATTGCGATCGTCGCGATTGTATGAGTCACCTAAACAGGTTGTAACTTGAAATAAAATGATTTATTATTATTATTATTATTAGTCGTAGTTAAAAAGCCGTGGTAGCCTAGTGGTTTGACCTGTGGCCTCTCAAGCAGAGCGTCGTGGGTTCAAATCCCGGGCTCGCACCTCTGAGTTTTTCGGTATTTATGTGCGAAAATTACATTTCTAATTTGCCATGAGCTTTTTGGTGAAGGAAAACATCGTGAGGAAACCTGCACACATCTGCGAAGAAATTCAATGGTGTGTGTTAAGTTCCCAATCCGCACTGGGCGCGCGTGGGAACTATAGCCCAAACCCTCCAATACACGGAGGAGGCCTATGCCATGAGGCACGCTGAATTTCGCGACAATTTAATAAATAAATAAAAAATAAACGACAATAATAACAACAACAACAACATGTACTTACTAAAATTGTGGCGAATTCGGAATAAAAAAAAGGCTTATAAATAAATAAAATTAGTCGCGGCCGGCGTCGCCGCACGGGCGTTTGTCTTAATATCTACAATGGGCGTGAGGTTTTTTTTATGTGAATAGTAAGGCCAACGAGCAAGTGGGTCACCTGATGGTAAGTCATCACCACTGCCCATAGACACCCGCAACCCCGGAGGGATTGCAGATGCGTTGCCAACCTAGAGGACTTAGATGAAATGCCTCTTGTGTCCGTAATTTCCCCAGCTATGTGTGTCGACGACACTACGAACGGTGGAGCAAGCGCGTTCTGGATTGTAGACCACGGCTAGGCAGAAGAAGTGTAGGCAGACCACCTGCACGATGGTCCGATGACATAAGGGAGACAGCAGGACCAGTCTGGAAGAGGGGAACGGGCAACGACGGGATGGAGACGGATTGGAGAGGCGTATGCCCAACGGTGGGCGTTTACACGCTGAGGAAGAAGAGGAGAAGGGTCTCTTAGCACGGAGAACAGATGGTCGTTGGGGGAAGTAAGGTTCTCGAGTGGAAACCGCGCAGCGTAGGACGTCCAACGAGGACGGATGACTTGGTTAAAGTCGCGGTTTCACGGTGGATGCAAGCCGCTTCCAACCGAGCCAACTGGAGGTCTATGTCCAACAGTGGACATCCTACGGCTGATATGATGATGATGAGGGTCACTTGAATTGTTTTGGAATATTTCAATGAACAATAAATATTTACAGTCCGCTACTTACGTGCAAGATAGCCAAGCCTGTGCGAAATTTACAATACAATACAATACAAAATAATTATTATTGTTTATTATTATTATTGTTGGGTTTATTGTGTTGTGTGTGAAATTTATGTGTTTTTACAAGCAATCCCTCCTCTGTTGCCACAAAAAACAGGCATAAATCCCGCAAATTATCCTATCACCTATCACCGCACAAAACATTGACACGTTTCGGTCCATCTACGGGATCATCCTCAAAGTACCTCAAAGTGCCTCGTATTCACATACAGGGGACTTACCATGACGTCTTAACGCGATTCAATTCCGGCTCAGTTCAGGTTTTAGCTGTCATTTTTAGTATGGATCTAACAGCAAACGAACCTAAACTGAAAACCTGAAACTCTATGGGTTATTACCTCTATGACCCAGCTTGACCGAGTTTATTTTAAGAGTAACGTCCCAGCCTCCTAATTTCTCGTTTCATCTCTCCCCATTGAAGTATTTTTTTATTTCTTTTTTGTTTTTAATAACGTTTTGGAGCCGGTTAACTTTCCGGGCATCTTACTTGTTGATCCGCGCTGTAATTAGAGGGCCGTTTGCACAAAGGCCTCTCCTCAGCACTGGAGGTTAGGTAGGGTTGCCTACTCATTACACTGCGCGTAGAATTAATTTGACGACCGGATGGCCTAGTGGTTAAAGAATCAGACTATGAAGCTTGAGGTCCCGGGTTCGATCGTCGGGGCAGATATTTGTATAAAAATACGAATGTTTGTTCTCGAGTCTTGGATTTTTATACATACATACATACATACATATCGTCACGCCTCTTTCCCACAGGGGTAGGCAGAGACTACTTTGTTCCACTTGCTACGATCCTGACATACCTCTTTCGCTTCATCCACATTCATCAATCTCTTCATACATGCTCGTCGGTTTCGGGTACTCTTGACCTGGCCTTTCTCCAAAACGTCCCCAATTTGATCACGGAACGTCCGCCTAGGCCTTCCCCTCCCAACGCACCCATTCACACTCCCCATATAAATCTGTTTAGTTAATCTTCTTTCATCCATCCTCTCTATGTGACCAAACCAACTAAGCATACTTTTTTCTATCCTAGTCACTATATCTTCTTTCACACCAGCACATTCCCTTATCACACTATTCCTTATTCTATCTTTCAGTGATACACCTTCCATACTTCTTAACGCTCTCATTTCTACTGCATTTATTCTACTTTCATGCTTCTTTTGCCATACCCAACTTTCGCTACCGTACATTAGTGTTGGAACGAGCACCCCTCTGTGAACAGCCAGACGCGCCTTCCTTGACACCTTCTCACTGCTCACAAAGATTGGTTGGATTTTTAATATGTATATTTTATCCGTTGTCTTGACCCATATTACAAGCTTTGCTTAGTTTGGGACACGGGCAATTGGTGTCAATTTTATTGTCCCAAGATATTTATTTATTTTTATTTTTTATTTCTTCCAGATTATTTAACTAGTTAGGTGGTTGGGTTAACTAACTGAATACACCTGTAAATTTTATTATTTTGTTATCTTGTAGTAGTGTAAGAGTATTCATTATATTGAATACCTATCTATGTGTGTAACTTACATATAAGGTGTTTTATTATTAATAAAGTTAGTTGACCTAAGACATTCGGACTATTCATTTGTCTCTCCAACACACAACCTTACATGGCGACCTTGCCACTTTCATACCAAACAAAATTCTAGGCCAATTGGTAGTAGGTACCCGCCCTAGTTCTTTGATATGAGGGCAATTTGTACCAATTGAAACACCATTTCTAATGACTGTATCTTTTGATAGAGTTGACTAAGAAGGTTTATTTTTTCACAGCTCCAAGGAGCCGCAGACCTCTGTATTTAGTATTAATTTCAACTCTGTATCCCCTACTGCGCATACAGTTCCGCATTAGGTACAACCAAAATATTTGCAAATTGTGTCTAAAGTCAGGAAGGCAGCGACATCTGTTGCACTTTTGAGAGTACTTAACATACCAGCCCACTACATAGTTCAGCGTGTGGCCGCTAGGCAGCATTAACTGCACATGACATCCAGCGATCGATCAAATTTCGATAGTCTGTGGTAAAACCAGTTTAGACAACTTTCAAGATGCGATAAAAAAATAACTTTAGAGTAAAATAGCTAGAAAAAATTACTATGTGACTGGAAAACCTGTGCTAAATAGAGGAATAAATTTAGTTTTACAGTATTGAGATATTTAGATAATGTCGAGTAGCATTATTCTAACGTTCCCGATACGGTACTCCATGCATTGACGTTCATGTCACTAATACAAATCCAGAGAAGAACTCTTGCACTTATCTGAGTCTTTATGTCGTTGGTATAAGTTTCAATTTCGCCTTAGCTGTAGGAAAGTTTATTATGGTTTTGTGGAACTTTGTCACATTAAATATTAGGTACCTATAAGTTGTTATTGGATGATGTGACAGAAACCCTTACAAGATACAGATATAGAACATTTTTGATCAATACCATCTGAAAGTGAAGATGACAGTTATTTTAACATTGACATAAGTATTGCGGATAGCAATCAATCGGGTCTCTGAAGAATCTAGTGATTCAGAAAAAAGTCGTTCATAATGGCTCAAGTAAACTGTTTACCTGGCTCTGCCATACGACATCTTTTTAACCAATGCATAACTCCATACATCCAAATTAGATGTTAAAATGTCGGAATTGGCATCTAACAAAGATAATAATTATTTCCGTTAATTTCACATTTAGCACAAAACACACGATGTAAAAATATAAATCTGCCATATTTATTGTAACTGTATGCCATGTTTTAAATTGTTCCTCAGTGCATGGAGTTCCTCATCGGGAACACAAATAAAAAAACATTTTTTTTCGAAACTATGAGTTGTTTATTTTTTTTATTGATTTTCTCTGGGAGCAAATACCAGTACTTAGAACATATAATTATATTTCTCAAAAAAAAAAGTCATGCACTGTAGGTTTATCGGGTTCCTGAGAAAAACTGAGACACACTGACCTGAGAAACAGACAGACGGTCGGACGGACGGACAATAAAGTGATTTTGCAAGGGTTCTGTTTGTTTCCTTTTGAAGTACATACATACCATCACGCCTCTTTCCCACAGGGGTAGGCAAAGACTATTTGTTCCACTTGCTATGATCCTGACATACTTCTTTCGCTTCATCCACATTCATCAATCTCTTCATACATGCTCGTCGGTTGCCTATTCAGCATTTCCTGGCAAAGGGAATGTACCTCCTCAGTATTTGCTGTGTTTACAGCTCTCAAAGGAGCCTTCCACTAATTTTCAGTACAACCGTTAATAATTACCATCTTGTCACGAAATTGGCGATAAGAACAAAGTTGAAAGCACTAGAAAAACAAAAAAGTACAAAAAAGGTATATAAAGACATGAATGTATATTGCAAAAATATTCTAACGACAACCCTGACTCGTGAATGTTTGCCGGGAATTATTAATTTACATTTTACTCTCTCAGTAGAACGTCGGATATTTAAAGTGATTATAATATACTTAGCATACGCGTTGTACGAGCTTTGTGTAATGAAACCTTTAGTCGAGACGTAGAAAGATCGCAACAGGAAATACGTAAGTACAAAACAAATTAAAGTTGCCAGGGGGAAAATTTATCTATGCCATTTTGTTTTGATGATGTAGCTAGCCATTTTGACTAAGCAAACAAAGGTAAGTATTCGAAAAATAAATGTAAATTGAAGTGGCCTTCTTCAAAAATTAGCTAACCGTTTTTCGACCGCTCTTAGTCGTCGGATTGGCTTGACATTTTGATGGTAAGTTTTATTTGTGGAGAACGGGGAGGCGGGCTGCTGTTGGTAAGCTGGTAAGCATAAAAAAGCAAAGAGAAATCTGGCTCCAAAATCGCTCCGTAAGACACGCACACTTCGACACGTTAAGCAGACTCATGTTTACCACAAACGCAGCTTGCAATCGTGAATTGACAACATTTCATATTTCTGAGCCTATAATTTTAATGGTTCTCTGTATTCTGTTTGAAAAGATGAACATGCTGACAGTTTAATTTTTTCCCTAGGGTTTGTATTTAATTTATAATTAATTTATTAATTTTTGCTTATTCTAAAAGGGCGTAACTCCGATACTATCACAGAATAGACACTTATCCTTTTGTCTTTTCTGTATAGGAAAAAATCTGACGTCAATTTCAAATTGTCAATGTCAGGCCCTATTCTCCGATATTCGATTTTCGAGGTTCGCTTCGTGCTGTTTCGCTCATACTAATATAGTCATTAACTTGAGAGTGAGAGAGAAGGTATGCAACGAACTTCAAAAATAGAATTTCAGAGCCCCCCTTGTACTTTGAAGTTGTCATATACAAAATTATTGTCGCTTATTTTTTCTCGTGAAAAAGGCAAAGGGGTTTCACTTATCCTGTGGTAGTTTTGGTAAAATTAGGACATATTTTTAATTAATTTTTATTTTTTATAATAAGCGATATTAAAATTATATAAACATATTGCAGTGATCAGGAGGCAAAATGCTTTCGAACCATTATATACATTTTCAGGTGTTATAAAAATGAAATGTTGTCAATTGCCAGAGCTATCCACAATAACTTGTATTAAACAGAGTATTATTCAAAAACTGATATATGTACCTATATAATATCCACTGTAACCCAGCACCTTACCCTATATAAGTGCCGGCACGTAAGTCTAGCGATGACCTTGTATGCGCAGAAGTATAAAATACGGTATCCGTGGGTGCGCAGACCCCCTCCACGTGACTCGTCGTCGCTAGACTTACGTGCCGACACGTATACATAATCTAACTAATATTAATGCGAAAGTATGGATGGATGGATGGATGTTTGTTTGTTACTCAATCACGCCAGAACGGTCCAACGGATCCGGATGAAATTCGGCACATAGATAGAGAAAATTCTGTAATAGCACATAGGCTACTTTTTATCCCGGGAAATTGCGTAGTTCCCGCGGGATAGCGATAAACGAATTCTTTGCAGACGAAGTCGCTGGCAACAGCTAGTAATACATATATTCTTAAATTAAAAAATCATCGGTGTTTCATTGGGTGTAAAATAGGGCAAAAGTCGCACTAGAACTAAGAAATTTGAAGTAAGCTCCCCGCTTATCTTCAAATTTAAACGTCTCAGTTATCAGTGAATTTTTCGATGCCCCGAGTCGGGGTCTCATTCTCATTGCGATTCCGCAGGTACAGTCAAAAGTTAGTACGGAATCAGACCCCTGATATTTCGAGCACGTACAGGACAGCATCATGCCGAAGGTAGCCATTCAAATTAAAAGTTGTTTCGGCCAGATGTCGGTAATGTTTTTAAGTTTTAACTGTGGGCTGAAATGTGGCCGAGTCGTAACTCGAGTTTGAGTATCGTTTCGAGTTTATGGATTCGGTTTAACGTACGGGTTGCAATTAATGTATTTGTCCTGAATTAATAATTATGTTGTATGAATAGAGAGGTTTGATAATTATTGTACTTGTTCAATAATCAAAACAGGCTTGAATTTCATAATTAAAAAGCTTAATAATTAAATGATGAACAAGTTTTTTTGTTTAATCACAGTCAATGTTCTTATTAAATACAAAAGTTATCTACGAAACAATTGTATTTTACTTTTTATAAAAACTCGTTACGTCCTGTCCAAAAAATCTTAAGTATTGCGCAAAAATTAAAAGTACGTTTCAAATTTATATTTAATGAACAATAGTTGTTGCCGGTATTGTTCAGCTGTGGTTTTGTGTAGATATCCCAAAAAGTATCCAGATTCTGAGAATAAAGCATCCGCAGTTTTTTCCTACCCAAATATTTGGCTTCCTCATTTCGTTTTAAGGAAAACAAACGTAAATTTAAAAGATGAAATGGTAAACAAAGTCAATCGAGGAAAACGTGTAATATTTTGATCGCAGATTGACAAACGAGGGATTTAATTTGTTCCATTGCTCAACGTTGAGGAGAAATTTTCCTTTTTACTTTAACGAACTAAAGGTTGCTTTCGTTACTTGCTTGAAGATTATTACACAAAAACAGCCCTGGGAAATATTACTAACGAAACTTTTACAAAATTTCAGGTTAATTTGGTGCTTAACTTTGGACTGGGCTATTGTAAACAGTAGTTCAGTTCGGTTCTAACCCCGCAACAAAGAATACGTGTGCTAATAGCTTAAAGACATTATCCGTTTCCCTAGTGTAAAATAGACCTTATTACTAGAACTATTAAGTCTATAATCAATAAACTGTGCATCAAATATTTATTTTCGCTGCTTTTAAAATCTTTTAATTCAGTGTTGTAAGGATGAGTGTAGCTCATTCTCCACCATTATCGAGGGATGGCTCACAGTCGGACCTCTCCAAAATTAAGGATTGTGGCGACTCCGATCCGGAGTACAACGTCCCGTTACGCAAAAGAAAACAGCCGGAGCACGATTGCTGTATCAAGCAGGACCTGGCGAACTTCCGGAAAGAGATTCTATCAACCCTGGCCTCATCTAGTGCTGCCCAAAATGAATCCATGCAGGCTATGCACTGTGAGCTCGTAGCTGATATAAAAAATCAGATAGCCTCAGTTACGTCGCTGACGGAAACAATGTTGGAAGATCAAATTCAAATGAAGACTGAATTATCCGAATTAAAGGACAGAGTTTCTTCTGTGGAGGCGAAAAGCGATCGGTTGGATGGAGCTGCGGATAGTATAGCAGAGATTAAAGAAACTGTCAGGAACTTAATTGCCGAAAACAATAATATCAAACAGTTTGCGTTGTTGAATAATATTGAAATCTCGGGTGTACCATTTATTAAAGGTGAAAATTTGTTTTCCATCCTTCGTAATATATGCACCAAGGTCGGTTACACCCTTCAAGAAACCGATGTCGATGTGATTCACCGAGTTCGCAGGTTTCAATCAGATGAGTCGCAAACCAACGTTCGTCCACCCGCCATTATCGTTAAGTTTACTCAACGCAAGCGCAAGAATGAACTGCTGGCGGCCGTGCGCACAAGACGCGGCCTTACTACAAACGACATAGAGTTGTCCGGACCCGCATCAAACATTTACTTGAGCGATCACTTAACCCCAGCAAATAAATTATTATTGAAACGCGCTAGACAGTTTAAAATAGATAATAATTATACCTATTGTTGGACGCGTGACTGCAAAATATTTATTCGCAAGACTGAAAAATCCAAGGTGGTCCACGTTGCTGACGATTCTTCTCTGCTATGCCTACAATGACTTAATTTGTTATTTTTTGTCTCGATTCCTTCATTTTTGTTTATAGTCATAACTCTTACCTACAATACCCACATATCAACGGTGTACTATGTCAGAAAGATTTTGTTATTTTTTCAAATTTATTTGTCGATTTCGTTCGTTCTTAACATCGTAACAAAACAACCTATTCACTATATGTATTCGCTTTTAATGCATCCACGTCCATATTATTTATTGGTCCATCACAATAACTCAATGCGCGTAATGTCCGCTTTAATTTTAAGTTTGTTTTATTTGCCCTTATTTTTAATATGGCGTTTGTTTATCATCAAACATAGTTCTCGTCTTTGCGTAACGACACTGCATAATATGTTTTTTTTTTTCGTACGTTTAAATAATGACTATAGGTGTCTTTAGTGGTTATTACCAAAATGTTAGGGGCTTGAGAACAAAATCGCACAGCTTTTTCACACAAGTGGCGCAATCTAATTTTGATTTCATTTGTTTAACTGAGACCTGGCTTACAGCGGATTTTTTCGATCGAGAGTATTTTGATATTAATTATAATGTTTTTCGCTGCGATCGGTCGGCTGCTGATAGCGGTGCATCCCGGGGCGGCGGGGTGGCCGTGGCGGTGCGGGGGGAGTACCAAGCTCTGCGCCGCGACTGGCCCGTCCCTTCGCGAGCCTTTTGTGATTGCATCTGGTTGTCAATACCTATGATAACTGATAAACAATCTACGTCATCGCCGCCGACGAATCATAATAACCGGTCCCGCTTCTTGAACATTTGTTGTTTGTATATTCCTAACGGCCCTAATC
Source organism: Pandemis heparana (assembly GCA_963854515.1). NCBI lineage: Eukaryota > Metazoa > Arthropoda > Insecta > Lepidoptera > Tortricidae > Pandemis > Pandemis heparana. Next base: position 5,781,922 of record OY978031.1, read on the forward strand.
ATCATGAAGCGTTGACCGATTTTATTGACCTTGCTGGTCAAATAATTATTGATAAACCTGAAGATTTATTTTTAATAACAGGTGACTTCAATATACCGGAAGCTGTCTGGGTTGGTGATCAGACCTCCGAGGTACACCTGGCGACAGCTTGTAGTCCTGATACTCGTTTAATTCAGGAATTTTTATTTTACACCGGAGCTAAACAGTATAACTCCATTACCAATGTAAATGGTCGCATCCTGGACTTAATATTCTGCAATTATAATTGTTGTGTAACCGTTTGTGATTCTCCACTCACGCCCGAGGACCCGCACCACAAATCACTCTGCATTGACTTAAAACTTGACTTTTCAGCTTATTTAACGCCTGCAACCCATTTTGTGTATAATATTCATTCAGCTGATTTTGGCAAAATTAATGGTGAGCTTGATGCAATTGATTGGATTGAATTCTTTAAAAATTTAAACCTAGACGACTGTACAACAAAATTCAATACCTTATTAAATAGTTTGGTTAGTAAATACGCCCCACGCCGTCACGTCCGCCATTCATCATCTTCCACCCCAGTCTGGTACAATAAACCCTTGCAAAAGATCTTAAGAGATAAACGTAAATATCACAAACTGTGGAAACTATACGGTAATCCACTGGATTATCAGAGTTTTAGTACTTTACGCAAACGTGCCAATAAGTTGGAATTTGAGTGTTACAATAATTACATATCTTATTCTGAAAATAAAATAAAAACGCACCCCAACTTTTTTTGGACTTATGTTAAATCAATTTTCTCGAAAAACAAACTTCCCCAAGCTATGCATTATAGAGGTTTGACGAGCACTAACGGTGAGGAAATATGTAATCTTTTTAACGATCATTTTCAGTCAGTTTTTGAGCAGCCTAGTGGCAGTAATGCCGAGGACATAGTTAAAACATCACCTTGTGAACCGTTGATTGATTTAAATTCAATAGAAATTAGCCCCAGTATTGTAAACAAATATTTAAAGTCGGTTAACATTCACAAGGGTGCCGGTCCTGACGGGTTGCACCCGTTATTAATTAAAAGCTGTTGCTCGTCTCTGTCTGTTCCTATCACCATGCTTTTCACTAAATCGCTTAAAGAGGGTGTTGTCCCCAAAGCCTGGAAACAGGCATGGGTAACTCCCATTCCTAAAGGTAAAGTCAGCCGTGATATTGAAAAATACCGTCCAATTTCCAAACTGTGTGTTTGTGCTAAGTTGTTGGAGAAGATTGTTACTGACCAACTCTTTAATGTTGTACGTCGCCATATTATTCCGAATCAGCACGGGTTCTTCAGGAGTCGATCTGTCGACAGCAATCTTTTGAGTTTCACTAACCAAATTTTTTGCGCCATGGACGATGGCTTCAGCGTAGATGCTATTTTTGCCGATTTCGCTAAGGCTTTTGATAAAATTTGTCACTATACCTTATTGTTGAAGCTTTGGCGACTCGGCATTCATGGTGATCTTTTTCGTTGGATAAAATCCTACGTTGAAAATAGAGTTCAGTCCGTGGTTCTGCTGGGTTTTCAGTCTGAATGGAAACCGATTAGTTCTGGAGTGCCTCAAGGTTCTCATTTAGGACCGTTGCTCTTTACGCTTTACGTGAATGACATTTCTAACTGTATTAAAAACTCCAATTTGTTACTTTATGCGGATGACACTAAAATATTCAGAATAATTAATAATGAAAATGACTGTGTGAAGCTACAAGATGATTTAAATAATTTGGTGACATATTGTGACAATAATCATCTATTCCTAAACTTAGATAAGTGTAACGTCATTACTTTCACGCGAAAAAAGAAAAATGTATCAATGTTTAATTACAATGTATCTGGAAATTTATTGAAAAGAGTTTCAGAAGTTCGCGACCTTGGTATTATATTAGACAGTAAACTTACATTTATTCCACATATTGACAAAATTTTAAATAAATCCTATAAACAGCTAGGTTTTATTTTGCGGGTAGGTAAGCCTTTCAAAAATGCCCTTACGTATAAAATCTTGTATAACAGCTTCGTCCGCAGCCATCTGGAGTTTGCGTGCTCAGTGTGGAAACCCTATCACGCCGTTCATATCAATAGAATCGAAAAAATCCAGAAGAAATTTATTAAATCACTTGCTTTCAGGACTGGTCAGATATACACAGATTATGACGATATCTGTGATCGTTTTAATATGCAAAAACTGAGTGACCGCCGTGACTCGGTGGATTCTGTATTACTTTACAAAATTATACATTCAGAATTAGATGCCCCTGCTTTATTACAAAACATTAGTTTTAGAGTTCCGCGAAGACGAGAACGCCAGTGTCGCAAAAAAAATCTTTTTTCTATTTCTCGCAGTCGGACCCATTATGCCAAGAATGTTTTTATTAAACGAGCTTGTAATTTATTTAACAATAACGAACGACTCATTGACGTTGATGTTTTTAACTGCACAAGCGAATCGCTGAAAAAAGCGTTTAAATAATTTTTTTTTTTTAATAAACCTTAAGGAACGCACCGGCGGTTAACAGTTACGTATAATGTACTGTTTGGATACTTGCCTGTATTTACCAATGTTTATATTGCACGTTTTTGTATTGTCCTTGTGACAATCAAGTTATAATATTATATTTAATGTATAATGCTTTGCGTATTGGCTACGTTTTCTTTAACTTATTCTTTAAGGAAACTATAGGTCTATTTGTATACATCTAATTACCATCGCTTGATTATGTATGACTGTTTGTTTCTTAATAAATTAAAAAAAAAAAAAAAAAAAAAAAATAGTTATTCATTTCACCGAAAAATATCTCCAAGTAGGTACCTAATGTTATTTATGTTTTTGACGACCGAATGGCCTAGTGGTTAGAGAACCTGACTATGAAGCTTGAGGTCCCAGGTTCGATCCCCGGTCGGGGCAAATATTTGTATGAAAATACGAATGTTTGTTCTCGAGTCTTGGATGTTTAATATGTATTTAAGTATGTATTTATCTATATAAGTATGTTTATCCGTTGTCTAGTGCCCATATTACAAGCTTTGCTTAGTTTGGGGCTAGGTCAATTGGTGTCAATTGTCCCAAGATATTTATTTATTTATTTATTTTTTATGTTACACAAAATTGGTTCAGCAGTTTTCAAGTCAGACACACGCTATTTTTTTTAAACCCTGACGCAAAAAAAGGTGTTATATTAAGTTCTGCGTCGATGTGTGTGTGTGTATGTCTGTATTATCGTAAGTCTCAAACGGATGGACCGATTTCGATGTGGTTTTTTATTCGAAAGCCAGTTTTCTTGCAGTGGTTTATAGACATGTTTGGTAAGTACCGGTCCAGGAGTTTGAAGAGTACTCTTTTTCAAAATGATGTAAGTTATTCTTTTGTTTATTTGATTACTAGATTAATGCGTGGGGTTTTTTATTTTAATGTTATTCTTACTTGGTATAACTAAGCTACTAATTTGGCTCAGGGGAAGGGGGTCTTGGCCTCCGAAACGAGAGCACGCCATCTGTCCCGATCGTCCGCAGCTTCTTGCCAGTCGTCGACTTGATTCTAACTTGATACGGAAACTTGATTATTTCTGTATTTATAGTAATGTTGGCTAGATTATTTTGAGACACGGGATCAAAAATTTCATGTTTTAAAATGGCAAACTCTTGCATAGAGCTGTCCATGTGAATTTTTCCGTCGATTGGCAAATTAGAGCGGACCCGGCCGTCTGCAGATATCGTAACCGATTCGACTTCATTCCACCCCGACTGTTCTCCGATCGCGTTAGTTTTTTTTTTATTCCGGACGGTCCAAACTGAAGAAGGAAGGCGGTAAACCGAATATTCACGGGCCTTACAACCCCCGGCACGAAAGTCTAGTCTAGTCTACCTTGTATGCGCAGAAATATAAAATACTGTATCCGTGGGTGCGCAGATCCCCTCCACGTGAGACTTCAGCGTTAGACTTATGTGCCGGCATGTATACGAAGACGTTTGAATGTGATTAAATGCTGATTCAGTTTAGGTTCGCTCGCTGTCAGATCCATACTAAAATGACAGCTAAAACCTGAACTGAGTCGGAATTGGATCGCATTAAGACGTCATAACATATTCCGTAAAAAATCGGACTCCGGACAGTAAAATTCCTTGTATTGCACAAACGCCCTTCAGCTTCGCACTTTGCCAAGTGCTGTGAAATTTGAAAGACTTGTCTGTTATCTTTTGTTACCGATTACATAAAGACTTTGATAGAAGGGAAAGAAGGAATAGGCAAAGGAAGGTTGGTAAGTGCATTATAGATCAAGCAAAGGAGGTTTAATCTAATCTAACTAATAATAAATGCGAAAGTATGGATGGATGGATGGATGTTTGTTTGTTACTCAATCACGCCAGAACGGCCCAACGAATCTGGATAAAATTTGGCACATAAATAGAGAAAAGTCTGGAATAGCACATAGGCTTATTTTATCCCGAAAAAATCCCGCGGGATAGCGACGAATTCTTTGCAGACGAAGTCGCTGGCAACAGCTAGTGAAGTGTATACAGTGCCGGCACGTAAGTCTAATCTGACCTTGTATGCGCAGGAGTATAAAATAAGGTATCCGTGGGTGCGCATCCCCTCCTCGTGACTCGTCATCGTTAGACTTAAGTGCCGGCACGTATATCAGAAGCCCAAAGCAATGGCATAAAAAATAAGTGAATGGTGACTACTCCAGCGACAAGAACTAGGCTTTTAAATTTATGATGCTAATGAAGGTGATGATGCTGATGATGGTGATGATGATGGTGATGGTGATGGTGATGTGTCTTCTAGCAAATCGCTTGCAGCTTGCGACAAACCCGCCGTATCTTAGTAACTCGGAGTTACCTGAACTCGAATGAAAATGTTCATCCGCGACCTGTTCCCCCAGTTATTTATTAACTGGCTGTCTATCGAACTGTATGGCATTGCATTCATGGACAGTTTAACATTCTGATTGTAATGAGAATTTTATGACTGTAGCGATGGAATTTATACCTACATCTCTACTAAATATAAGTAGATTAATAACAGAGCAAGACAGAGCCCAAGGTAAGTAGCAAGCCTTAAAGGCCACTAGAGCTAGGTGGAAAATGGAATCAAAATACCTAGTGATGGGTCTAGCCACCTATACCATTCCTAATATTTTCGCCCATTCCCTCGATGGGCTTTTGCCGTCTGCTCGGAAAGAGAATCAACTAAAACATTCTATGTTATAATGATGAAATTTGTACAGAACCTTCATCCGCGGGTCCGACACGCATTTAGCTGGTTTTTTCTCGTGTCACGTAACAACCAGCAACCCATCACTATTTTGATTCTCCTTTCCACCTATACGCCCATAACCATGCTAAAAGCCTTTAGGTCTTGTTACAATAGGCTCTGTCTGCCCAGTAAGGTATAAAGACGTGATTTACGAAGGTATGTCATGTCTCTATTATATTCGTAAAGCTCTTACTCCCCACTATCTAGGGTACTTCACATCGCTATTGTCCTTTTGTTCTGGTTGAAGCGATTTTAACAAAGACTTTGCTCATTTACAAAGCAACGCTAATTTTGATAGACGTTTTAAAATGAGTTCCTGTGCGGTTAGAACGTTGTGAGGTCCGTCCGGATCGCTACCACCGTCTTACACGCCAATAATGCTGTGCTTGTATTGCATTGTAGAAAATAGGATAGGCGGTAACATTACTGGTACACCAGGTACCCGCATTACAGAGTGTTCTGCCTTTTCGCCGATTTTTTTTGATCGAATTTCATTTGGCAACCAACGTTTCTCCGAATGTTCAAATGACAACTGACAATTGGCAAATTTTTGTATGCCAACCTCTCATTTGGCCGAATTTTCATAAAGACGAATATCATTTTGATTTTAAACTTTTAGAATATCTTTCACATGGCAAATGTTACACAAGGCCGAAAAAGTCTTATGATTAATTTGGATTAATTTAGGTTTAGGTGCGTGCGGGGTGGCCTTTGGGCCACCTCTTAGGCCACCCCTTAGCCGCGAACATGTTTGTTTTAATTTATAAACAGACTTTATTTTACCTTAGAATGTCTTATATTTTATTAATGGTTATGTGGTACCATTTGGCTATATAAAAAAATGACATTTTAATAAGTGTCCATGTAAAAAAAACAAACGTTGAGTTGGCAATCGTGAGGTTGGGAAATGAAACTAATCATTTTAACAAGTTGCCATATGATGATTCGGCAAAATGAAATTCGGCCAAACGTTGGTTGGGAAGTGAAATTCGGCAATAAAATTTTCGGCAAATCAATAGAAAACCGCATTACAGCCATATTATGGCTAACTAATATATATTTTTGAAATGAGAACTTCTTTAGCGGCGTTGAGCACTTTTTGGGACGTGTAAAAAATGTTAAACTCGCGTCAGGCGTAAGACGGAGGGAGATTAAGTACCAGGATATCAGATCCTCTAAGAGCTTATTTTGAAATGCGAATGAATCGCGTTCGATTTTTGAAGCGTTTTTTGTTGATTCGTGGAGCAAAAGTACTAGGGCATCAGCACATTGTTAGAGGTCTGTCAATATAGATAATACGTACGTTTTTTTAGCGGCCACTACGGTACGCGTCTCGAGCGTCATGGAGGTTACAACATTAAAATCTAATCTAAGCTGCTGTTTTCACTTCTGCCGGCACTCCCGGAGTGCTACCCGTTACTTTTTTAGTACGAGTATGTCCGTATCTGTTTGGCGATGAATTGTCAGAGTCATTTTTTTAAGACTTGGCGGTTGAACATCCGCGCCTTTTTGAGTTGACAAAAAAATAACGAATTAATATTTTCCGCGACTAAATGACAGATTAAGGTAAACTCATTTCTAAAAGCTATCAGGGCCCGCTTGCGTCTGACAACAGATGATAAGGGTACAAATGGTACAATGTTGCGTTCAATGTACGAACAGGTTATTAAAATGTACAACGTTTGAGACGAGTTCATTTAGTTCGTTTTGGGATTAATAAAGATTTTGATTAAAGCTTTCAAGTGATATTCTAAACCCTTATAATGTCATACCTCATACAAAGTGTCGCAAAATTGTTTCAGAATATTTCAGCTGGTGGATTGGTTATAAATATTTGTATACTAGCTTTTGCTCGCGACTTCGTCCGCGTAGACTTCATTTTATTGACAAAAGTTACATATTGCCATGCATATTTGAACAGGCACTTGGCATGACATTTAATTGGTATTTTTTTTTATAATAAGCGATATTAAATCCAGTGGGAATTTTGAAAATCCCTCCTTAGCGCATCTCTATGATACTGAAGCAATATTTATAAACGTTGCGACTCGAGGCAGCTGCGATTTTCGACATGTTCATCGCTATCCCGCGGGAACTGTGCAATTTTCCGGGATAAAAATTAGCCTTTCACCTGGCGGGTGATTTTCTCAACAGATTAGTCAAGTTTTCATCAAAATCCGTTCAGCTGTTTTCACGTAATGCGCGCACAAATATACAGACAAACAGATAAATAAACAGACAAACAGACAAAAATTCTTAAAACTGTTGAAACGTGTTCTGTTATCGATTCTAAGTATCCCCAGCCTATTTTTTTCTAAGTATCTTCCATGTACAGACTTTCGACCCTCTTCAGCTTCATTATAAATATATGTAGGCACTCGTATATAGATTAAAATTTTAGATTAACTACTTTATTTTAGGTTCTACTATTTATGTACTTACGTCCATGCTGGTCTGAGAGCAAAAAAAAACATAGAATGTACCAGTTGCTTGTCTTCCCGCGCAGATGGTAAAAGCAACGGCAAAAGGCCACAATCTTAGGAATCATGTTATAGGCGATGCGGCTGGCAACTGATCACTATTTTGATTCGCCTTTCCACCCTATACGCCTTACCTATGCTTAACGTGGCCTTTAGGTCTTATTACCTTGGGCTCTGTCTACCCCGTATCGGATAAAGACGTGATTTATGTATGTAAGTAAATAAACTTAAGTACTGTGATTACTATTAATTATAATTTTGATTTTTTGTTCCTAGATTTTTAGCTTGCTTTTTTAGTTTGTTTGACAATTGATATAGGTATAGTGTTTTTTTTTTAATTAATATTCTTCTGTTTATATTTTGAATCGTTTTTTTTTATAAACTTCAAACGGATATTAATGAACCAAATCTAATCTAATCCAACAATTTAGGTATCCAAATAAATCCTTCTTGTGTAAATTGAAGTAAATTCTTACAGAAAGTACAGACACGGAGTAAATTAATTTTGAAGTTCTTAACTTAGTCTTGCATTAAGTGCAAGATTGTTTTGTAAAAGTAAACTTGTACAAAGAAACTAGTAATTAAAGTAACTACCACCTTGGTGTTATCTGTTTTATCTATGTTAGACTATCTCATCTCTTCTTCGTCCATAATCTTTGTCGTCATCTTCATCATCAGCCTGAAGACGCCCACTGTTGAACCAAGGCCTCCCTTAGCACACCATAATGAACGAATTGAACTACAACTCGCCACCTGCATCCATCGGTTTCCCGCAACTGTCACGATGTTGGTCCACGTTGTGGGAGGCCAACACTGCGTCTTTCTGATCGTGGTCGCCACTCGAGAACTTTTCTCCCCCATAGTAATAATAATAATGTGCAATTATGTAATGTGTGTGTAAAATGTGTGCGTGTAATGTGTGTGGTGTTATGTGTGTGTGTGTGTGTGTGTGTGTGTGTGTGTGTGTGTGTGTGTGTGTGCGTGTGTAATGGGTGTGTTTTTATGTACAATAAAGAGTTATACATACATACATACTATAATACAAAAATTTAAAATGTAAACCCCCTTTGCCAAAATTTCTGGACCGATTTAAATTGAACTTAGATAAAAAGCACTGCAAGGAGTTGGCTTTCGTTATGAAAAAAACGGCATGGAAATCGGCCTTCCGTTTGAGAGTTACGATGTCCCAGGCAGACAGACACAAACACACACACAATTACACAGAGAGAGACATTGATTGAAGTCGAACTTATAACACCCCTCTTTTAGCGTTGGGGGTTTAAAAAAATTCAACTCCTTAATTCCTGCCTTAATTCTGAAATTATCAATTTTTTTATCTCTACAGAATTTTGAACAAAGAGCGAGACAGAGAGAGAGAAAAAGAGAGAGAAACATTTATTTACACACATTCGATATGATAAAATCGATGTAATAAAAGAAAGAGGTACTGGGGGCTACTCTGAAATTCGATTTTCGAAGGTCGTATCACGCCGTCCCTTTCACTTTCAAATTAATAACTATTAGTGAGAATGGAACGGCACGAAACGAACTTCGAAAATCGATTTCGGAGTAAGGCCTGGATAGATTTAGCAACTATTTTTCCTCTCATCACCGACTGGTCAATGACCTTTAATTCTCGCTTAAAGAATAAACAACTTTAATTCTATACTAATTAAGACCAAAATCACATCAACGGTCACTGAATAATGAAAGCCCAAAACTCCATTAAATGGGAATTAATAACTAACGATGTAACCGGTCGTTAGCGGTTGCGCTGGGTGATTTATACCTTAAGTCTGTTGAGATAGGGGCTATTTTACAAGGGTTAAATCGGCTTTAAGTAACAAATTTATTGATTGACTAGTGACTTTATCATTATCATCATCATCATCAGCCTATATTCGTCCACTGCTGGACATAGGCCTCTCCCATGGCACGCCACTGAGCACGATCCCCGGCCACTCTCAACCAGCTCTTGCCAGCCGCCTTGCGAAGATCCTCGCTCCACCGAGTCTGAGGACGTCCTACGCTACGTTTGCCGATCCGTGGTCTCCACTCAAGAACTCGTCTACCCCAGCGGTTATCGGTTCTTCGGGTTAGATGACCGGCCCATTGCCACTTCAGCGTGCTAATGCGATGGGATTATCATTATCACACCAATGGAATACAGTGGCGTAAACACTGCTGCTTGGCGGTGTTAGCGAGTAACATGGCAAAGGATTGGACCCACCATCCGTAAAACGCATATAAAACTATAGACCGACCGCTTAACTGAGTCCTCGCCCGCGCGGCACAGGGGCGCGGGGTGGGATGACAAAGGGGACCGAGAGGGGTGCGGGCGGGTAGTGCGCCTGCCCCCCGCACCTCTCTCATTTCACAAAAAGAAAGCTACACTGTTTGATTGACATTTAAGAATTTTTTAAATAGAAGGTCAAAACAGTTATTTCTATCCCGCGGGAACTTTACACTTTATCGGGATAAAAATAGTCTATGTCAATAAAAAACAGTGTAGCTTTCTATTGGTGAAAGATTTTTTTCACCTCACTTGCTCGAAAGAGCTGTCTTTCTCCTTAAAAATCTGCGTGGAAAAGTTCTTTTTCCCCTCTTGGGTGGAAAAGGTTTTTGAAATTCGAACGCTGCGCTGACCACCATTCCACCACGACCACGACCACCACCACCTCACCACCTACTCATGTACTCAAGTAATTAGAAATTCTTCCATCCACCATTTTTCTCGCTGTAGTGAGGTGAAAAATTGTGTGTTTCGCTCGGTGGCAAAGTTTGTTTAGTGTCTCGTGCCTTGAAACCCTCGCGACGCTCAGGATTCTTCTTTTGAACCACTCGCTTCGCTCGTGGTTCAATCATAAGGATCCTTCGCTTGCTCGGGTTTCAATACAGGCACTCGCGCCAAACAAAAACTTTGCAGCCTTGCATAACAAATAACTATTATCGGTCTAAAACTGTAGGATTCACTTATTTCTATCCCCCGGGAAATATTGCATTTTCTCGTGGAAAAAGTAGGTAGGTACTTTGTCTATATTATTGTCTACGCGTACGAAGTCGCATGCAAAAGCTAGTTTTTCATTTTTCATAAATTATAATTTTCATGGCTTTGATGCAGGAAATGTGCTACGCTCGTAGCTTGTTCGCGCTACGCCGCGTAGCACTGATAGGAAACCGCTACACGTGTCGTAGCAGAGCTTGCCAAACAGAGAGGGTGCTTCCTGTTTCATCTACGCACAAAATATTATTAGTGGTTAAATGCTTTCAAAAACCGTAGGAAGTGACCAGTAATATAAAAAAAAAGATATATATATATTTATACTGTTATTAGCATTACAGTACAAAAATGTGTACTTTAATGTTATAACAGTACAGATTTTACCATAACCTTACAAAAATATTATACTTTAATAACGTTAAAGTACAGATTATACCTACTGCAACACACAAAGTACTTACATAAATCACGTCTTTATCCCTTGCGGGGTAGACAGGACCTACTATAATTAATTGTAATAATGCTGGTCTGCTTCACGTATAAAAAGCCGAAAGAATGCTCCGACAATTGTTTCGGACTAATCCGTAGTCCTTCATCAGAGAGCGCTCGCCCCGGCGGCAGCGAAACGAACACTGCGCGCCAACGCTCTGCTCGCGCGGCTACTCGGCGCAGCTGACATCGGCGCACAACTACCCTCATTTTTATCGTCATTTTCATTATAGTCCAAAGTAGGGCAGCATTGGGGTGTTCGTTTCGCTGCCGCCGGGGCGACCGCTCTCTGATGAAGGACTACGGATTAGTCCGAAACAATTGCCGGAGCATTCTTTCGGCTTTTTATACGTGAGTTATCCGTTTTGTTGTAACCATCTTAGAGTCCTTAATGATATGTGTGTAGATAAAATTAGGCCTTAAAATATTCGTGTGATCTTATTTTGAAACTCGCCGAGGCTCGTTTCAAATAACTGCACTAGTGTTTAAAGGACCCTCATTATATAACGGTTGCATGAAATACTAGTAAAATAGTAACCAGCTGATTAAATAGAAAAGATTGAACTGGATCGTTGCTGATTTGACCTCACTATGGCGGGTGGTAGGGCCTTGTGCAAGATCCGTCCGGATCGCTACCACCATCTTACTCGCTAATCCTGCCGCTAAACAGCAGTGCTTGCACTGCTGTGTTCCGGTGTGGATAGTAAGACAGCCGGGGAAATTACAGGCACAAGAGGCATTTCATCTTAGCCCTCAAGGTTGGCAACGCATCTGCGATCCCTCCGGGGTTGCGGCTGTCTATGGGCAGTGATCACTTACCATCAGGTGACCCACTTGCTCGTTTGCCTTCCTATCAATATAAAAAAAAACTATGTACACTGACCAGCAAAATATCGGGTCACTTCCCATAGAAAGTTGTATGAAAATTGATCCATTATTTTTGCTCGTGAGTATAATATCGCATATCGCGAATTAGCAAAGTAAAAGTTATCTATTTATTTTGATACTAGCTGTTTCCCGCGACTTCGTCTGTCGTCTGCAAAGAATTCGTTTATCGCTATCCCGCGGGAATTTTCCGGGATAAAAAGTAGCCTATGTGCTATTCCAGACTTTTCCCCATCTACCTATTTGCCGAATTTCATCCAGTAGGCTTATCGTCTAACGCAGTCGCAATCGCCATCGTGTTCATTTTGACAGTTCATGTATGGGCTGACAATTGGCATCGGATTTATCTAGCTGTCACATTCGTACAAGAACTGTCAAAATGAACACGATAGCGATTGCGAGCGAGTTAGACAATAAGTCTACAGATTCGTTGGGCCGTTCTGGCGTGATTGAGTAACAAACAAACATCTATCCATACTTTTGCATTTATAATATTAGTTACCTACTTATACTCATACTCATACTCATTTATTCATAATAATTATAGTTATTACATGTCATTTTTATCATTATTTTATTTTATTTCATGTCAAAACAACTCAAAATATATATCCAAATCCAAATCCAAATATAATCAAAATTAAAAATTCAAATTAATATTATAAAATATAAAAATTAGATTAAAATTAAGTCACATTTTCGTTATTATATTCTGACATGTCATAAAAGGCGTTTTTAGTCAGCCATTTTTTTTATTGATTAAAGAATGTCAGGTCCTTTTCAATATTCTTGATGCTGTCGGGTAGTTTATTTTAGATACCTGGCCCCGCTATATCCACCATTTTCTTGGATTTCGCAAGTCGACAACATGCTGAGTCCAAAATATTTTTGTTTGTTAGATGGGAACCCCCGCAAGGTAACGCCTGATATACAGTTTTTGTACAATATATACCTGTCTCCAAACGCATTACCCACCTGTAATTTATACGTCAAGCTCTTGGAGCAACTTTACAAATTCATTACTCCGCTAAGTTGGTAGAAAGGTCGGAAGCCATAAACAAAGGCGTAATGTACTCGGCCCACGGCCTGGTGTGTAGGGTGACTATGAATTGGGAATTAGTAGGACAGCATGGCTAAAACAAAACCGCGCGAGGTCAGTGTCACTGTCTCTTTCTAGAACAAACAGTAAGGAAAAGACGCCAATCTTGCGTACCCTCGTGCTAGCCGTGCAGAGTCCAGTTAAAAAAATGGTGAAACAAGAGTTGGACGTGCACGCGATTGGGTTTTATGCCAATATTTATATTGCCGTTAGTAATATCATTTAAAAGGCCGAATAAAACAGGAAACTTTTTGATGTCAATGTATTTGTCAAGTAATTTTGACAGTTAAAAACGCCTTGTCACCATTCCATAACGTCGTGTCCGTAAATTAACGAAGTAGGACTTGCTTTGCGTAGGTACGGCATGAACCAATCTGAAGATAAAAAACAAAAAATAAACAAAATAACCTAAAAAACCTCTGAAACTTCTTTAGGGGGTATTGTTTATAACGATGTCAGAATTATAGATGAATTCCGACATCGTTATAAACTTGGAATTTATTTCGAAAACTACAAAATGACCTTAAAAGGTTTTATCAGGTAGATAAGGTTTCTTCTTATGCAACATATTACCTACGTATATTTGTTTTCATCCAATTCAGATATTAGGAAGGAATAATACCTAATTATTGCAATTAAATATTTAAAAATCAATTTATAATTCAGCATTTCCCAAAGAAAAAATTATGTGAATAAAGCCCTAGACGCTAGTAATTAATTTATAAAATGTAATTTTAATGTTACAAACGATTTTAAACAATAAACATAAGATTGTATTACGTAATAGGTAGTCTAATAGTAATTTGTTATCATTACGCACAACGAACAAAAAGTCTGTAAGTACATTAAAAAAACACTTTGTCCCGTATTTTTGCCGAACTCATGGCCACCCTACTTAAATGAAGGCTACAAAAGTGGACGTCAAATAATAAAAGGTCTTTATAAGGATTGAGGGTCTGAATGAAGACATCATCGCGAGGAAACCTGCATTAAGTTTAATCGTGAATTGTTTCAGGAAATCATAAGAGATGCTTAGCAAAATGGCCCTTGGAGTGCTATTAGTATAGAATTATAAATTGGTACAGGTTGTTTTATAAGTCAACTCTAAAATTTGTTTTACAATGTTAAGGGTACGACCAAACCGCCGCGTATACGCAGTGACACCTTTAAGAGGCTGAGAACACTTAATTTTGTTGAAATTGATGTTATTTAAGCACTTTTTTAAGAAAAACTACACACAAAAAAAATACAAAAAATATATAATGTTAATTTTCATCATATTTTAAACACGCTAGACGGACTCTATACATAATTGAACAAAATCGGCTCGATAGAAAGTAATTGCAAAGATTGGTCTTAAAACCATCATTAAACGGTTCTATGTCTTTATTTTTTCGACGTATGGGTCTGCAATTAAAAACATGAAGTCAACATATTCATACCTACACGGCTAACGAGTCACAAATAATCCATACTTTTTTTATTTCTTCTTATTTGTGTCTTATTTACAAGATTTTAGACGCGCGCCAAGCTGCCGGAATATTTTCTTCTCTTTCACTCACAGGCACGCGAACCGTATGTGTGAAGAGTGGCGCTGCTCAAGGTCATTTGCTGTTGACAGCGCCTTAATCAAATAATAAAACCCTATATAATAGTAACAGCTAATGCGGATTGGGAACTTGAAACACTGTTAAACTGCTTTGCAGGTGTGTTCAGGTTTCATCGCGATGCTTTTACAATGAAGAAAATCATAAATATTAAAATAAATTATTCGACAAAAATATACCGAAAATTCAGAGGTGCGGGTTTGAACCCACGATGCCCTCGTTGAGAAACCACAGTTCAAACCGCTACAGCCTACCACGGTTATTTAGTACTTTTGCTCCACGACTCAACAAAAAAACACTTCAAAAATCGAACGCGATTCATTCGTATTTCAAAATAAGCTCTTAGAGGATCTGACATCCTGGTACTTAAACTCTCCTTCCGTCTTACACCGGACGCGAGTTTAACATTTTTTACCCAT
Organism: Pandemis heparana; assembly: GCA_963854515.1. NCBI lineage: Eukaryota > Metazoa > Arthropoda > Insecta > Lepidoptera > Tortricidae > Pandemis > Pandemis heparana. The sequence continues at coordinate 5,797,181 of OY978031.1, forward strand.
CCCAAATAGTGCTCAGCGCCACTAAAGAAGTTTTCATTTCAAAAAATAGTCAGTAAAGGTTCAGTAAATCCAGAGTTTACAACCTAAAAACTCACAAATTTTACCTCATTATAAAATTAAACTGACGAGCATGTATGAAGAGATTGGTGAATGTGGATGAAGCGAAAGAGGTATGTCAGGATCGTAGCAAGTAGAACAAAGTAGTCTCTGCTACTCCTGTGGGAAAGAGGCGTGACGATATGTATGTATGTATGTATAAAATTAGTATAGACAACAGTGGCGTGGCGTCAAGTATATCAGAAGGCAAGCCGAAGGGAACTTAACTAGCCTTTTCCTCTAATTCTGCACAATAAATTGCCAAAATGCCTTAAAATAGGCAAGCCGGTGGGAATCGAGTTCTATGGACGCTACGCCACTGGTAGACAATATAACGGAAGCTAAATCTAGACAGGTAGGTACCAAATTTTTGCTCTATGAATAATAACAGGTACCTATCGTCATAAAAAGCTCTAACCAATTAAAACCGTATGAAAAGCAAAACACACACACCAAATTAATACCTTAAACGACTTAACACATTATCCTGCATAAAGCTAAGCCTAAACCGATGAGCACGCAAGTTAAACTCAAATCAATTGGTTAACGATTATGATTGAATAGCACGAAATTAGAACACCCTGTGTATCATTTTGTTCGTAAACCAAATTGGACTCTAATGCTTAATGTATAGAGTTCAAAGTTTATAAGTTTTATGATTAAACATAGAACTTTGATGAAGTGGGTATGTAATGTATTGATAACGTGATTCAAAGCGGAATGTACTTGTTTGGAATATCATTTAGTTATCACAGATTAGGTTAATTGGTACTATTTGTTTGTATATTACATGATCCTACTAATATTATAAATGCGAAAGTTTGTGACGATGTGAGTGAGTGTGTATGTTTGTTCCTTCTTCAGGCTGAAACTGGATGGATTTGCTTCAAATTTGGAACGGAGGTAGCTGGTACCCTAGATTAAAACATAGGCTACTTTTTATCCCGGAAAATTGCATAGTTCCCGCGGTATCGATAAACATGTCAATGGAATCCGAGCCGTGTCGAGCGTGAGTAAATATGGAGCTATAAGTGAACCTAAACTGAATCAGAATTGAATCACATTAAGACTTCATGATCCTTAATTTACTCACGCTCGACACGGCTCGAGACTCGGATTCTTCGAGTTCACCGAGTCTTCTATTAAGTGAGTTGAGTCTACAAAATTAGGACTCCAGAACTCGAGTCTTTTGTATTTTACAACACTACACTCTAAAAAAAAATTGGTTGGCCCTATAAATATCTTGATAGTCATAATCAAGCATCTTGATTCCATACGAGCCTAACAAGGACTTAGACACATCAAATAAAGTAATTCTGATTGCTCTTACTATTGCTATGTAACTGAGCCAATTAAGATCTTGTTCAATATTTACATGAAAATTAATCTTATGTAAATCAACAAAGACAAAAATAATCAAATAAACTATGAAAATGTTCATAACTATCAACATACTTATCTGTAATAATTAATTTGTTAAGGATTGAATCAATCTACGTTACATAATTATGCCAACAAAGTCAATAACAGATGCAAGGTATACAACTATTAGGATTAATAACAAACCTACTTTATTAGTTCAATCACAGATACACTTATTGTTTTAAGGGATCAGCTTTCTTTGATTCATATAAAATCTTAATTATTATAATTAACTTAATGTCAACTAAGAGAAAACTGCTCTTAGTTGGTTTTTATTTTTTACAGTGTACTTCCTACGCTGCGTCTTCCGGTACGTTGGTCGCCACTCGATAACCTTCCAGCTCTATCTGCATCTCTTTCACACTATCCTTTTCAAGTCGAGACGACAGTATTTGAACCAATAACTCTTGCTCAATCTAAACAACCCTCCGACAAAAACTTGATGAGGTAGCGTCATTAACAACACAACAGGGTGTTGCAAACGGGGAACGGCACAGTAGTTATGCGAACAGTATGATAGAATAATAATCCTACTAATATTATAAATGCGAAAGTTTGTGACGATGGATGTGACGATGTGAGTGTGTTTGTTTGTTCCTTCTTCACGCTGAAACTACTGGATGGATTTGGATGAAATTTGGAAAGGAGATAGCTGGTACCTTAGATTAACACATAGGCTACTTTTTATGCCGGAAAATTGCATAGTTCCTGCGGGATAGCGATAAACATGCGAAAGATCAGAGCTGTAAGTCTATTTCTACGCAAACGAAGTCGCGGACAGAAGCTAGTTTCACATACATAGATAAATTACGTTTTTCCTTACGGGGTAGACAGAGTCTAAGGTAACAAAACTACTGACATACGCGTGGTGTGACGGATCTGGCATGGCTACGGGGTACTGAGCAGCGGAGTAGCAAGGTTAATATTTTTTTTTCACTGTTAATAAAATTGATTAAAAAAAATATGTGTTCATTTTTTTATTATACTTATAATGCACTCATTTTTTAAATATGGCAGTAGAAATACACAATTCATTAAATTCATAATAACACCTCCTTACCCTCCTTCCCTTCCCTCCTTCCTTTCCTTCCTTCTTCTTCTTTTTTCTTCTTTTTTCTTTCTTTTTTTTTCTTCTTTCCTTATTACTTCTGTATACCTTTTTTCTGTTTTGATTGTTATTTGTGGTGTTCAATAAAGAGTTATTGTATTGTATTGTAACATTTTCATTTTACTCACAAAACTCAAATGGCCTTAAGGCTCCTTACAAGCTCAAAGAGCGAATTTAGCTAAATTCTTAATTTTTCTTCAAAGACTATGGCGTATGTGTTCATAATGTCAGTAATATTATTAATGTACAAGATAGTTCACTTCTTAAACTACGATACTGCTGTAATCGGCGCTGAATGAGGGTGCGGCGTCAGTAAAAATTTATACTGAATTTAATTCAAGACCGATACTAATGTTTTTTTTTTTCTGAGTCAAAATAGAGTTGAGCATTGCTAAATAATTATTTTTAGAGCAGAATATCAACACTGTTTTCGAGAATCAAATAAAATGTAACCCTCTTTTTCATCAAAAAACTAGCTAACATTGAGTAGCTATTCTATCTATTAATTAAGATGAATCTTCAAGTTTTTCACGATGACTTTTTAGTTCAAGATATACTGAATTGAATTGAGTTCACTTTAGGCGAGAATGAGATTCCGTTTCACTTCGAAATTGAGAATGAAACTTCACCTTTTAGAGCAAAATTTTAAAAGCCCTCCCAAGGAAACACCTTTTTTTAGATTTCACGCCAAAAAATCAATAATTTAGCACAGCAGTATCTTAGTTTAAGAAGTGAACTATCTTGTACATTAATAATATTACTGAAATTATGAACACATACGCCATAGTCTTTGAAGAAAAATTAAGAATTTAGCGAAATACGCGCGTTGAGCTTGTAAGGACCCTTAATATGCTTTAGAATAATAAACATTATTAAGCACTAGTTTCTGCAAAAATTAGCAATTGACATGTTAAGCTATCCCGCGGGAACTATGCAATTTTCCGGGATAAAACGTAGCCTATGTTTTGATCTAGGATACCAGCTATCTCCGTTCCACATTTGAAGCAAATCCATCCAGTCTTTTCAGCGTGAAGAAGGAACAAACATACAAACTCACTAAAATCGTTACACACTTTCGCATTTATAATATTAGTAAAGAAAGAAGACATTTATTCATTCATTCATTCATTTATTCATTCTTACTTTCATTCTTTTTTTCATTTTTACTTAGGAAATTATTAATTAGGAAATCTGGGCATCGTACTGTTTTCAAACGACTGTTGTCGTCTCCCTCTTGTGCTCACTTCCTTCCCTTTTCGGCGCGAGTTACAATTGCCCCAAGTTCCTTGTTATTAATATGCGTCATCAGCTGCAGAAGTTGAGATTACTCATCCACCTGTAGTACTGTGTTTATATGAATAATGTGTTGTTAAAAAATCTATTTTGAATACCTACAAGCTTTTTAATGACTGTACTTGCATTGTCATCCGTCCTATGTGTACCAAATTTTAAATCAATCGGACCAACCGTCGAAGAGTTCCTTCCTGTGGAGACGTTCCTGGCTGGGCCACCAGAATTCTATTACCAGATAATATACCTACAAAAAAAAAACAATGGGTAGCACTCCGAGAGTTCCGGCAGAAGTGAAAAAGAAAAGAAAAAAAAGTGAAAAAAAAAACTTATTCACCTCACTTGCTCGAAAGGGCTGTCTTTCTCCTTAAAAATCTGCGTGGAAAAGTGCTTTTTCCCCTCTTGGGAGGAAAAGGTTTTGAAATTCGAACGCCGCGCTGACCAACACTCCACCACCACCACCTCACCACCTACTCTTATACTCAAGTAATTATAAATTTGAAATTCTTCCATCCACCATTTTTCTCGCTGTAGTGAGGTAAAAAATTGTGTGTTTCGCTCGGCAGCAAAGTTTGTTTAGTGTCTCGTGCCTTGAAACCCTCGCGACGCTCAGGATTTTTTTTTTGAACCACTCGCTTGGCTCGTGGTCCAATCATAGAATTCTTCGCTTCAATACAGGGTTTCAATACAGGCACTAGCGCCAAACAAAAACTTTGCAGCCTTGCATAACAAATAACTATTTCTACACGAGATTCGAACTGCGGTCACTTGAGAGAACGCAATGTTATTCCACACCTTATACCACTAGGCCAAAAGCACACGAGTCTTGCTTCATTCGCATTTCAAAATAAGCTCTTAGAGGATCCTGGTACTTAAACTCTCCCTCCGTCTTACGTCTGACGCGAGTTCAACATTTTTTACCCAACCAAAAAAGTAAACCACGCCGCTAAAGAAGTTTTCACTTCAAAAAGAAAGGCCGTAGCGGGATAAGGGAAGAAAAAATGCCCTTTATGATTAAGAGCTGGTTTTTTTTTTCTGTAGCTGCTTACATCTAGTAGTACAATTGTGCAAAGTTTTGTTGAAAAATTCCCAGTGATTCAGCCGGAAAAAAATAAAATCCGATTTTTTAAATTTTGACACTGTTGCTTTTCGATTTTAACCGTCAAACTAATATGACTGACAGATCGTTAAATAAGGCTTTTTTTTTAATATCACTTAGAGTGGTCACTCCTTCAGGAATTAATTTTTTTTTTTTATGTTTTGTTTTACGTGTTTTTTACAGAAATGTTAAAGATGGAGACTCATTTTTTTTTCAGGACATAATACTATTTAGTTAATCAAAATGAAAAAAAGATGGTATTATAAAGTTCAATAATTTTTGAGAAAAGTCATATTTCATGAATTCGGATTTTATTTTTTTCCGGCCGAACTAATGGGATTTTTTCAATAAAACTTTGCACAATTTGTAATTAGACGTGGGTAACTATAGAAAAAAAAACAGCTCTTAATCATAAAAGGGCATTTTTTCTTCCCTTATCCTGCTACGGCCTTTTATACCCTTGATCATCCCTCTTATTCCAATCCTAGTGCTTATTCATATTACGATATTTTGCACAAACAGAGATCCACATCGGTGCATTTACTGCAGAGGCTGAAATATAGTTGGTAAGCAGATTTCCCAAACGGGCAAACAAATTTGCATAAAACGCTTCGCTTTTTTTATTAAACAAGTGAACCAATTCACGTGTTTCGTCTGAACATCTCTGAGGAGGCTTTTGAGAGTTCCCTGGAAATTAATCATGTATAGCTTTTTTTAGACAGGTGCTAAACGATCCAGTGGATCACCTTATGGTAAGTGAGCTCAACAGAATAATCCATGGATACCCATAGGCACTTGTCTCACCGCCGTCGAGTAGCGAGAAGCGAGTGTTTTTTAGTATGGAAAGTTTGTCACTTTTGTCGCCGGGCGACAAAATTTCCATACTAAAAAACACTCGCTTCACGCTACTCGCCGGCGGTGGAACAAGTGCCTATGGGTGTCCATGGATTATGGATTATTCCGACGAGTAGCGTGAAGCGAGTGTTTTTAGTATGGAAATTTTGTAATTTTTGTCGCCGGGCGACAAAATTTCCATACTAAAAAACACTCGCTTCACGCTACTCGTCGGCGGTGGGACAACTGCCATAATGCGAAAGGCTAAGATGAAAATCTGTAAATTCACCAGCTATATCACTTAGCACGTAGGTATATAGAAATAGCTTCCAAATAACATCACTTTAATGCTAAACCTCACGTAAACTATCAATAAATTAATGTCATTATCGAAAATTAACGCAAAATTACTAACGCCCACAATTTCCCACGTAATCAGTTTACCCATCCCCGCTGATTATAAACAATGGTCGGAATGGCGGCAAATTAAATTCAGGGAGAATACTGAGGCGATATTAATTCGCGGAAAGGGCGAGACCTCGTCAGTGCCTTCGATAATGTGTTCCAACATGGATATAAGGAAACTTGATAGCACATATAAGGTCTTTTCATTTAAGGCGCTGTCAACAGCAAATGACCTTGAGCAGCGCCACTCTTCACACATACGGTTCGCGTGCCTGTGAGTGAAAGAGAAGAAACTATTCCGGCAGCTTGGCGCGCGTCTAAAATCTTGCAAATAAGATACAAATAAGAAGAAATAAAAAAAAGTATGGATTATTTGTGAAATATGACTCGTTAGCCGTGTAGGTATGAATATGTTGACTTCATGTTTTTAATTGCAGACCCATACGTCGAAAAAATAAAGACATAGAACCGTTTAATGATGATTTTAAGACCAATCTTTGCAATTATTTTCTATCGAGCCGATTTTGTTCAATTATGTATCGAGTCCGTCTAGCGTGTTCGAAATATGATGAAAATTTAACATTATATTTTTTTTGTATTTTTTTTGTGTGTAGTTTTTCTTAAAAAAGTGCTTAAATAACATCAATTTCAACAAAATTAGGTGTTGTCAGCCTCTTAACTGTCCTGTTTGGTAAACAAAAGTCTAACCTCAATGTACAAATTTTTGTAAAGAATAAGGTGTATTAATTTATGTTATGAAATAAATCTGAGACAATATTTTTTACATAATTTTGCTGATATTTTTATCTCCAGTTCCTTTATGTACGATGAAATAGTTAAAAAATTACAAAAATGAGAGGTTTTGAGGTTAGAATTTTGTTAACCAAACAGGACAGTAAAGAAGTTAAGAATGAAAAGATCTTAGCTACTACGTTTGATGTTTTGGGAGCTTCCTTTATTGTGGTTGACTTCTTACCAAGTACGGTTAAAATCTGGAATCTGGTACTGTTAGCTGTCATTTATAGTAGGGATCTAACAGCGAGCGAACCTAAACTGAATCGGAATTGAATCAATTGAAAATTTTGGGATGAGTAAAAACGTTAAATTCGCGTCAGGCGTAAGACAGAGGGAGAGTTTAAGTAAGTACCTGGATACCAGAGCATCTAGTGTAAGTTTTCGCATATAAAAACGTCTCGAACGCGTTCACGTAAACGTCTCAATTACTATGGAAGAATTAGCAGCGCCACTTGCGGATCGAAATGGCAACTAAAATTTCTCATAGTATTTGACAGTTTAACGCAAACGTTATCGAGACGTATTTCGCTATCGAAAACTTACACTAAGCATACAGTATGCTTAGTGTAGGTTTTCGGTCACAAAATACGTCTCGAACGCGTTTGCGTTAAAATGTCAAATACTATGGGAACAGTTTGTTGCCGTTTCGATCCGCAGGTGGCGCTGCCATTTTTTCCATAGTAATTGAGACGTTTACGTGAACGCGTTCGAGACGTTTGTTCGTGTGAAAACTTACACTAGAGGCTCTGATCCTCTAAGAGCTTTATTTTGAAATACGAATGAATCGCGTTCGATTTTTGAAGTGTTTTTTTGTTAGTTCGTAGAGCGAAAGTACTAGGATATCAGCACATAGTTATAGGTCTGTCAATATAGATAATATGCGTACTTTTTTTGTAAGCGTCCGCCAGTACGGTACGCGTCTTGAGCGTCGTGGAGGTTACAACATTAAAATGTAATCTAAGCTGCTGTTTTCACTTCTGTCGGCACTCCCGTCGCTTTTTTCAATTTAATCTAACTAATATTATAAATGCGAAAGTATGGATGGATGGATAGATGGATGGATGGATGGATGTTTGTTTGTTACTCAATCACGCCAGAACGGCCCAACGGATCTGGATGAAATTTGGCACATAGATAGAGAAAAGTCTGGAATAGCACATAGGCTACTTTTTATCCTGGAAAATTGCAAAGTTCCCGCAGGATAGCGATAAACGAGTTCTTTGCGGACGAAATCGCTGGCAACAGCTAGTGTTTTATAAGGGTGCGACCAAACCGCCGCGTAAACGCAGTGACGTGCCTTATGCGTCACGTTTTCTCACCGTTTCTTCATACATTATGTTGCGATTCCGTAACGTTACCGTTTTTTAAGCGGCGGTGTGGTCGCACCCTAATGTGTAGTGATTCTGTGTCTCTTCCAGCCCCATAGTTCCGAGTGAGCGCGCGATAGGTGTGTGAATAGTGTGCATAAAATCGGCACGTGCCTAGATAACAAATACAATGACGTAATGCTATTATCGTAGGGCCGGGGACAGTGAAAAGGGTACGCCTAATAGTTGGCGTTTGCACAAATGGTATTAATTTTAGGTAGTAATTTGTATCAATAATTGGTGTACAATTTTACATTTTGAAAATGGAATTTTTTACGCGATTAATAGGATTTTTTATGTATAAAAATGAATTGTCGTTCGTTTGTCTCGCTAAAACTCGAGAATGGCTGGCCTTTGGCTAATTTTGGCTTTTGAAATATTTGTGGAAGTCCAGGGAAGGTTTAAACGGTGAGAAATCGTTGAAATTTAAAAAAAAAACTGTTTAATATTAATTGATTGTATTTAAAGACACGAAGCATTTTCATGTCATCTGTCTCATTGTTTTTAGTTTTTTTTCTGAAACATGCTTTAAATGCAAGCTTTTTATCTGCAGGTTTTTTTTTTTTTTTATGTGAATAGGAAGGCTAACGAGCAAGTGGGTCACCTGATAGTAAGCGATCACCACTACCCATAGACACTCGCAACCCCGGAGGGATTGCAGATGCGTTGCCAACCTAGAGGACTTAGATGAAATGCCTCTTGTGCCCGTAATTTCCCCGGCTGTCTTACTCTCCACACCGGAACACAGCAGCGCAAGCACTGCTGCTTAGCGGCAGGATTAGCGAGTAAGATGGTGGTAGCGATCCGGACGGACCTTGCACAAGGCCCTACCACCCGCTAATAGGATGCAGCAGGTATGATTTAAACTCTTTATTGCACGTAAAAACAAAAAATATATAACACCCCACCAAACAGAAAGAGGTAAGTTTGTACAACGATGATTCTAGCTACCCCAACCAAAGACTGAAAGGATAGATTACTAGTAAATATAAGCAAGCAGACAAAAGGTGCACTAATTTTTAAATAAAAAATACAACAACTAATTGTGCTACAAGTAAATATTTTAATTATTAGTTTTGTGATTTTAATGAAAAAGTTCTATTTGCGATTAAGTATACCTAAGAGTAACCATGAATTTTAGAAAATGGTTTCTTTATTTTGATGCTTGTTAAATAAATACCTAAAGATATATTTTCATTGAAATAAAATCGTTAATTTCAAAACAAACCGCCAGTTTTTCGTGACTCATATTATTATGAAGTTATTTAATAATAGAAGGACAAAATGTAATGAAAATTGGCTAATAATAAGTTATACATAATAATCTCGGATAAATGTATAATGTAAATGAATTTCTTTTAGCAGGTAGGTAAATAGTTTAGCCACTCGTAGTACAATAGGTAGATACTTAAGATTTTGCAATTTGTCAACTTCATTTAAGAGGTACGTGATTGGTGTTTTATTATATTTAATTTTATTTTTGAAATTGTAATTAGATCTTCAGGAACATTTGTATTACAAATAGAATAAATATTTTTTAGTTAAGTTAGTATCATGGTAAATGGCAATGTCCTTGCAGGGTTCACGTTTCTAACTGTGCTTTATTATAATAAGATCTGTATACACTACGTGTGAGCAATAAAATATCTTCTATATATATAAAACAAAGACGGGTTTGTTACAACACTTATAACTCGAGATCGGCTGGATCAATTTTCATGGTTTTTGTTTCGTTGGAGTTGTCTCCGCCCTGAATAGCAGAATACATATTAAAAACAATGAAAACTTGACGAATACATAATTGAGTCTTTGAATTTAAAAAAAATATCGATTTTTTTTATGTTTTTTAAAACTTTATAGCATATTATATAATATCTAATTCAAAGAAATCTTAAAATATTTTTTTTAAATTAATTATAAGCAATTCATAATTGATGAAATTTGAAATATGACCACTTGACCGGGAACGGGCCATGATTGGTCGCCATGGCTGTGACGTCACAATGTTAAAGCAATTTCACGACAGTACTGGGTTAACGGCTGATTTCACTAAAAATATCCGAAATTAAATACAAAAAATATCTGCTGAAGTTTTTTTTATGAAATAAGGTGGCAAACGAGCACGCGTATCACCTTATAGTAAGTAAATTTTTGTTTTAGTCATGTGTAGGTAGGTAATAAAAGCTTAATCCTGATAATGTTTCTGATTTATGTGAACTGGATTGATTTTACTGGACCTGAGATTTCACAATAGAGTACCTAAGTACAGTGAAAGATACTGAATCGCTTACCTACTACTGTGGAATTTTAACATACACCCTGCCAGAGATATTATTGCTAAATTGTACCTATTAGGTAGGTTACGTGATTCAGTTTCTTCGACCGTAGTTACGTAAATTTTAATGGCTAAATTTTGTGGTTGATAGGTATTCCTAGTTTTTTATAATCTCGTGGGATTGTATTATACGAGTATATTCAATGGGAATTTTTGCGGGTGTAAGAGCCTAACCTTGTTCTAGGTAGGTACGTCCGGATCGCTAGGTACGGTCAACGTCAAAGATATCTTTACTTTACACTTTAGTGCCTTGTCGTTGTAACTATATGTTTGAAGTTTCATATGAAGTTGTCAAAGTGCTTGGAGCGACAAGGCACTAAAGTGTAAAGATATATCTTTGACGTCGACTGTACCAGCATCTTAGTAGAGGCCAATCGCTGGTCAGTTTATAATAAAAAAAAAAAAAAAAAAAAAAATCCTGCCGCCAAGCAGCAATGCTTGCGCTGATGTGTTCCAGGTGAGGAGAGTAAAACAGCCCGATTTTGGCATAATTTTTTAAATCCAAGATGGCGGATGACATTTTGACACTATTGACACTTTGACATTAAAATATTGATGGGTGTCGTTTTTGAGTAATTTGGTGCTTCTGAGCCTGATTTTGACATACTTTTTGGATTCAAGATGGCGGATGACATTTTGACACTAAAAATGTTTATGGGTGTCGTTTTCGAGTAATTTGGTGGCTCTGAGCCCGGTTTTGGCATAATTTTTTGGATCCAAGATGGCGGATGACATTTTGACACTTTGTCACTAAAAATGTTCATGGGTGTCGTTTTCGAGTAATTTGGTGGCTCTGAGCCCGATTTTGGCATAAATTTTTGGATCCAAGATGGCGGATGACATTTTGACACTATTGACACTAAAATGTTGATGGGTGTCGTTTTTGTCATCCGCCATCTTGGATCCAAAAAATTATGCCAAAATCAGGCTCAGAAGCACCAAATTACTCAAAAACGACACCCATAAACATTTTTAGTGTCATAAGTGTCAAAATGTCATCCGCCATCTTGGATCCAAAAAATTATGCCAAAATCAGGCTCAGAAGCACCAAATTACTCAAAAACGACACCCATCAATATTTTAGTGTCAAAGTGTCAAAATGTCATCCGCCATCTTGAATCTAAAAAATTATGCCAAAATCGGGCTCAGAGCCACCAAATTACTCAAAAACGACACCTATAAACATTTTTAGTGTCATAGTGTCAAAATGTCATCCGCCATCTTTGTGCTCGTAATTCCGGGTTTTCTTATGAAATTCCCCTGAGATAAAATCAACGGGATTTTCTGCTGAAATCTCACGACTTATTTGTTTATTCATATAAATAGTTATTACCAAAGTGTACTCATCACTATTCTCATCTAATTTTATGGTTTTAAAAAGAAAGTTGGGATTTTGGGATAGAAGCATGATAGAAGTACGAGTAGGTATTATGTAGACAGTGCCATCCACAAAGACTCGTAGATGTATTAAAATTAACCTTTAACTACAAATTAATAAGAACCACGGTGGATGGCATCCATCGTGAATGACACCTACTATAGCCGGTACGTAAATCCAGATTATAAATTATAAAGTTCGTGTATGGCAAATTTTATCGAAATCTGTTTAGCCGTTTTAGCGTGAAAGAGTCACAAACCAATACGCTCTCACAAACAATAGCATTTTACAATAATAGTAGGATAATAACAGAATAGAGTAGATTAAAGTCAAAAAACGGTATCACCTGTATACTAACTACGAGTGGAAACTAACATTGTGACGTCACACGCGGCTCGGCCTTGTTCGGGAACTGTCGGTGTGTTTTCGGTGCGGTACTCGACGATCAATTTTCAAATCGGTATAACTCGTTAATTATAGCGAATAAAAAAAAACTAAAAATACTTTCTTACAAAACTTATATATGATCTTTCCATTTATGACAAAAAAAAAATTGATTCAAAGACTCAATTATGAAAATAAAATTAGTACCTGTCAAACATTTGTTTTCCTCCTGTCATCCTGTCAAATACTGTGATTGACATTTATGCATGCGTTCAGAAATGTATTTTGTGTAAACTATTTAAAAAGGGTGAATAAACTTTTGTCTGTATTTTTTTAATCAATTAAAAAGGTTGGAAAGTGTATTAAGCAGATTTGAATAGAAGTTCCTCAAATATTTATGCGTGCGTTCAGAAATAATGACAAATGGTTAACATTTACGCGTGCGTTCATAACTTTATTTTGCGTAAATTAAAGTTTATATTTTCGAAAACAATTTCTAAGATTTATTATTTAAGTTATGGAAAGCGTAAATGTCTTTTTATGTTGTCTATGATTTTCTAAGATATATTACAAAGGTTAAAAAGTGCAGTATCCAAAGTAGTAGTCTATGATCTAAACTATTGTCAATCAAAGTCTATGTCACGAAAGTTCAGCTACAGTTATATTTGTTTGTTTTGTGTGGTTTTGTGCGAGTACATATTCAGTATTAGTATTAGTTACAATGCCACGTCCTAGAAGATCTAATCTTTCCCAGCGAAGTCGTACTGCAATTAGGCAACGGAACATCGCGAGTCAATTATCTGATGAAGAACGAGACATTGCACGAGAAGAGCGCCGCGTTAGTATGGAGCGAAGAAGGGCTTTAATTCGTGCCTCTCAAACACAAGAGGAAAGAGAGGCAGCCCGTGAAACGGCTAGGTTAGAAACGAGAAATCGTCGAGCTTATCGTACAGATCAACAGAGGGATAATCTTCGACGTGCAAGAAGAAATGGTTCAAGCGTTGATTTGAATCGAGCAGCGTTTGTGCTGCCTTAGTGGTAAAGTGAAATTGCCATTATTGGTTCCGCCACCAGAGCCATTACACGACATTCATTGACTGTTAGGCGGTACGAAGTTCGCCGGGTCAGCTAGTATGAATATAAATATGAATATGGATATACCTAAGGTTCAATTTAAAGCGAAAGGCATAAAAATATACTGTGTTAAAATCGCAAAAAATATTCTTATTTTTTGGCCTGCAGTGTTTCTTCCGCTGCGTTATAAGTAGCACATCAATAATTTACATAGGTACATTCATACATATAATCATGTCTGTATCACTTACGGGGTACACAGGGCCTGAGGTAACAAGACCACGTTTAGCATGATTGTGGGCATAAAGGTGGAAAGGGGAAAATACTAGTCCTATCTCTTTCCCCGCAATCCCTTCTTACCCCGTTTTACAGTACTATGAAGAATCGGTACAGAAGGTCTTCAATCATCTAAACCAGTGCTGAAAATATTCCGAAATAATCCAGAGATCTTGTATTTTGTTTTTCCCCCAGCAAGCCAAATCCTTGAATTACTGGGGGCTATGAGTACCTTCGATGGCACTCAAACAACCCTATGACTTTACTTAGTACGTGACTTTTTATGGCTTTTGTGCAGGAAAATCCGGGAGGAATTTGCCTGTCGAAGAATTGAGTCGTGTCTTGTTTATCAAAGGTAATAAAGATGGGGTCGTGTATTTGCGCAGACAAAATCAGTACGTATCGCTACTAATAAATATACATATTGTTAGACAGATTCCTGAACGTTGCCTTGTAGCCTAATGCGATAGTCTGTGGTTTGACACAGAGAGAGCTCCCTGCGTGGCCTCTTCCCGCGATGGTCGTATTCGTATTAGAAATGGCGTTGTATTAATATCTTGGAAATAATATATTCTTGAATACCGGTGACCAGTGCTTTTATTCAGATTAACAATATAAATATGCGAAAGCAGTATGTCTATAGCCCAAGCCCTCTCTCTGTGAGAGGAGGCTTGTGCCTAGCAGTGGGACGTATATAGGCTGGAGATGGGATGTGATGCGAAAGCAGTATGTCTATCTGTCTGTTTGTAACCATTTTACGGTTAACTACTGGACTAATTTATCTGCAATTTGGTATAGAGATAGTTTCATCCCAGAGGAAGGACATGTAGTTTTTGTCCCGGAAAAAAACAGTTCCCTTATAGCAGTGGTGGGCAGACAGACAGACAGAGTTACTTCCGAATTTATAATATTAGTAGGGATATTCTATTCCATATTTTCTCCCATAAAAGTTATCAGATTTCCATTACACAAACCATACATCGTACAATAACACTAATACACCCACCCACTCGATTTGGATCGGGGCCCTCGTATCGAGTACCTTCGAGCATCGACGCACGACCAATTAGTGCAAGTATGTCTGTACACACGTATGTTTTAGTTCAAATCTTGCAAATACATTTTCAGACACACGCCATTGAATCGCTTCGCAGATGTGTGCAGGTTGCACCGCAAAGTTTTCCTCCGCCGAAAAGCTGGTTTACAAATGTAATTTCGCACATAACTTTTCAACAACTCAGAGTACGAGTCCGGGATTCGAACCCACGAGCCTCTGCTTGAGCCAAAGGTCAAACCACTAGGCTACCACAGCTTAACTTGGTGTAACTCACGAGTGTGAGTTACATTAAGCTGTGGAACCTTATGAGTAAGTATTAATAAAGTTCCCGTCGCCTGATGGGGATGGGCGAATATTTAAGCGATACCCCTCGCCCATAATACTATATACTATATTTTATTTTATTTTTTATGTGTCGTTTTGTGTCAATAAATGTTTTCTTTCTTTCTTTCTTTTCTTTCTTTATAATCATGGTAAACGTGGCCTTTTGGTCTTGTTACCCTAGGCTCTGTCTATGCCATTATGGGATAAAGATGTGATTTATGAATTGACCATTATAGTGATTTTGGAAATCTACTCTTATTTTATTAAAAACACACGAGTTTAGTAACAAATTTTATTTAAACGGTTTTACAAATAACTCACAAACAGGGAACAAAGGCTGTAATAATTCTAAACAAGTCTTCAGCACGGTGAAGTACACAATTCTACCAGACTGACGCAATAATAGAAAGAACAAGCAACACCAGATAGCTCACAATACACGGTGACTAAGAAGATGCTTCCAGGACAACGGTCGAGAGGCAAAAAAGCTGGCGCTGCAAGAGGCGGGTATTTAAAGACCAGTCGCGTGACGTCACTTGTTTACCACTAATAGTCTTTTCATCTCTCATACTCTGAAAGTAGGTCATTGATTATCTGGATATAGGGTCGCGACCCTTGGGTTGAAAGTAATTTTTTTTTCTAGCTAATCCAAATGAGGGACATAGCAATGGAAATACGTATACAGCCATGTAATCTGTTTAAAATAAAAATCTATACTAACAATTCCTTTTTAATTGTAAAAGGCAAAATAATCTTAAAATAACATTCCTGCTAAATATATAAGCTTATGCAAGCGTATACAACGAGAATTAGTAGAAATTATTACGTTCGGTAATTTTTTTAGCTTGAAATATTTAAGTCTACAATTAATTGATAGCGACCTCCGTGTCTGCAAGTTTAAAAAAAAACTAGCCGGCCGCCATTGGTGCGCAGAAGAAATGCGCAATGCGCGTAAATCGCGCAATAGAAAAAAGAGCGGGAAGAGAATGACAAACGTAACAAATATTAAATGCGACCATGCGACGTTAGTGAAATTTTAATTTCCTCATATTCGAAATGAAAAGTAGAGTGTTCAACTCGGATGAAATTACCCATTTCACCTTCGAACCATTGGTGCCCTCACTTCGTTCGGGCACCAGAAATATCTCAGGTGAAATGGGTATATTTCAACCCTTGTTTATCAATCTACTATTCTTAGTCTCTTACAGTAATATATAAAAACTCTGATGCCCCTTAACGAGATGTATATATCAGAACCCTTGAGCTGAGAACCTTCGAGAACCGACGCAACCAATTAGCAATGGGGTATCTTTCATATTGGGCGTATCATGTTGAGACGCAGGGGTTGTGTGTGCTGATATAGTGAGGGGAAGTTTTTTTGTGATTTTTAGGGCTCCGTACCTGAAATGACAAAAAAAAACTTTACAAATATTATGACCTAGTTGTCCGTCCGTCCGTCCGTCAGTCTGTCAAGAAAAAGTTCTCTCAGAAGCGTAAGGATATAAACTTATTGAAATTAATACCAAATACTTAAGTCTGCAGTAACTTAGAGCTGTGAAATTTACCTTTCACAGATAAGGACAAACGGTTAATAAGTTAGCAGAAGCCAATAGGGCGTTTATGAATAAGGGGGACATTAGAAAAGATGTTTCCATACAAATTGCCGTGCTGCCAAAAATAGCGCACTTTCAGCAGTTCAAAAACTCCGAAATTTGGTATAGAGGTATGGCTCATGTATGACCTAACATTGGCTACATTTTGCTCACAAGCAAGGCTCTTCTAACCCTGGATTTTATTCACATGCAAAATTTGTATGGAACCCTAGGTGCGCAAGCCTGACTCGTACTTCGTCGGTTTTTTGTAGTTTGACTTTGAGGGTTAGTAAATACTAGGGTGAAGTCTGAGTGTTTGCTTCTTTTACAAATGTTAGTGTGTCCATACATAAATTACGTCTTTATCCCTTACGGGGTAGACAGAGCCTAAGGTGACATGACCTAAAGGCCACGATTAGCATGACTGTAGTGAGTAAATGCAAGGTTTTGTTTGTTATGCTCTCACGCGAAAACTATACAACTGATCGAGTTTAAATTCGGTATGGACGTAGTTTGAGATCCTGGGAAGGACTAGCGATAGTTCTTATCCCGGAAAATCACATAGTTTCCGCGATAAGATCAGTACTGCAGGTGTCTAATCAGCGTAATGCTGAGCCAGCGACCGTATCACTTTTGCGAAGACACACACAACGCTGATAATCTAATTTTCGTGTCTGTGTTTTTTTGTTGTCTATAAAATTGTGTGTATGCTCTTATATATTTGTGTGTCTTGCAAAATGAATAAAATGTTTTCTTTCTTTTTTAAAAGCTAATTCTGCACAGACGGGCGTCAAAGCTAGTGAAGGGATGATTTATCGACAACATACAACTGTTTTATCCAATAAAATAGTGCTGTGCACACAAAAAGAGACCCTTGACACCATCCGTCATAAACCTGCCATCAATTGGGCTGTTACCAATATTTGTGAAACATAACGCCATAATCGGACCAATGAGGTGCAATCAAATAAAATACATCGTTCAACCTTGCGAGATTGCTGTACCCTTTCTGTTGAGCCTTTACGTGAGGTGCAAGTGATAAGCGGCTCACTAACTGGCGAACGTTCGACAAATATATCGTTTGCCAACCAAATTCATTTGACAACCCTTTACTTTCGAAAAACATAGGTAATTAATTAACTCTTCAGTTTTTTTTTTACTAAGAAATCTAACCTAACCTAATGCAAGCTGCACAAATTTTCAGTTTATTTGACAAAATACTAGCTGTTGTTAGCGACTTTGAGTTATCGTTACTTATATTTTAATCAATTTACACTAAATCTTGACAAATGATATAGAGTTACCTAACCTTCCTCGTGAATCTATCTATTAGTGAAAACCACATGGACATCCGTTCAGTAGTTTTAGAGCTTATCGCTAACAGTCAGACAGACAGAATTCGCTTATTGCTATCCCGCGGGATCTACACGATTTTTCAGGATAAAAAATATATTTTGTCCTTCTCCGGGACACAAACTATTTCTATGCCAACTTCTCATTAAATCAGTGGTTTTAGTGTGATCTATATAGATAGACAAACAGAAACACTGTCGCATTTATAATAATTAGTATGGATTAGTACGGTGGTGTGTCTAAATTAACTTTATCTGCAATTTTCTGGTGTTTCTGGTGTACGGGTAGTGGTGCTACCTTACCACCATCTACCATTTTAGGGCCAGCAACGTATTCATAACGCTTATACTCGTATTTTAGGTTAGGAGTGTCTATGAGCAGCGGTGATTGCTTTCCATCAGGTAATCCGCATGCTCATTGTCCCCTCATATCATAAACAAACACCAGGTTACCCCACCCACTCACACTTGTCACACTTTTTCTACAAGAAATGTCCTAGTTTCGCTGTGTCTCGTGGCTTGTCCCACGGTCCAAATAAATCGCCTCAATATTTTTCACCGAAAAGTTTGTCGACTCCCGTCCAGCCATCAATCGGCGTGGCCGGCGCCATATCGACAGTCGATATATGTGCGAGATTTAGATTAGAGCATGCTTACATCACTAAACCAACCGGAGGCGGCATTCTCACAATTCTAACGTACGATTACCTTTTTTTTGGTAAAATCATAATCATAATATAATATAGCCTTTTTATTCCGAATTCGCTACAATTTCAGTAAGTACTCATACTCATACTCATTTATTCGTATTATAGTTATTAAACATGTCATTTTTATCATTACAACTCATGAAATTTAAAAAAACATTACACACATACATGTACATGTTGTTGTTGTTGTTTTTTTTATTGTTTTCTTATTATTATTTTTTTATGTGAATAGGAAGGAAAACGAGCAAATGGATCACCTGATGGAAAGCGATCACCAACTGTCCATAGACACCCGCAACCCCGGAGGAATTGTCGCGTAATTCGGCGTGCCTCATGACATAGGCCTCTTTCGTGTATTGGAGGGCTTGGACTATATTTCCCACGCGGGCCCAGTGCGGATCGGGAACTTCACACACACCATTGAATTGCTTCGCAGATGTGTGCAGGTCCTCGCGATGTTTTCCTTCACCGAAAAGCTCATGGAAAATTCCAAATGTAATTTTCGCACATCAATTCCGATAAACTTAGAAGTGCGAGCCTGGGATTCGAACCCGCGACCCTCTGCTTGAAAGGCCATCGGTCAAACCACTAGGCTACCACGGCTTTTGGATGGTACCTAATTAATGAAACACAAATTGCCACCGCGTCAACCGGTGGCAACTCTTGCGGTGCGTCTGCCTTGAAGTCGCGTTGACCAAAATTTAGGCTCGTCATTGCCGACTCTGGTAGGTTTAATGCTCTAAGATTGACAGTGGATATATGTGTTAGATTTAGATTAGATGATAATACTTAATGCCCTCCCCGTCCGTTTGTGATGAGCGTTTAAAAACGGCATTTTTGCGGTTCCATTCCTGATTGCCGGTCCAATTAATCAAGCTAAATGGATGTTTTTTTTTTATATTATTTTTATTGATGGTGGTTAAGGGTAAAGGTTTGATTACCACGCAGCCAAAACATAAGTTATTATGCTTTTTAACGTTTATTTCTAGTCCCAGGAATCATATATCATTCAGTACTTACGGGTATTTTAACATACACAGTTGGATGAAAAAATATCTATATTGACAGACCTCTACAATGTGCTGATGCCCTAGTACTTTTGCTCCATGACTCAGTAAAAAAACACTTCAAAAATCGAACGCGATTCATTCGTATTTAAAAATAAGCTCTCAGAGGATCTGATAGCCTGGTTCTTAAACGCTCCCTCCGTCTTACGCCTGACGCGAGTTTAACATTTTTTACCCATCCGAAAAAATAACTCAGATTACAGGCGGCTCAGTAATAATCTAATCAAAGAATAAAGTATTGTCTATGTCTGTTAAACACATAGATACCCATGTGATTAGAATGCACCCGTACCCATACCCATCGTCCATGGGTAATTGATGGGCAGATAATAAGAGGTCAGGGTAAACCCGGACTTGAAGGTATTTATTACCATGGGATTGTAATGGACTCAATAGTGGTTTAAACAGTAGGTTGTCTTTACGTACACTTCGTTTTTAAGGGTTAAAACGGGACTCTATTACTAAGACTTCGCTGTCCGTCCGTCCGTCCGTCTGTCACAAGGCTGTATCTCAAGAACCGTAATAGCTAGACAGTTGAAATTTTCACAGATTGTGTATTTCTGTTGCCGCTATAACAACAAATACTAAAAACTAAATAGTAATAATAATTAAGGGGGGCTCCCATAGAACAAAGTATTTCTGATACGGAACCCTTCGTGCGCGAGTCCGAGTCGCACTTGGCCGGTTTTTTCACATAAGAAAGAAGTAAACAATCTGTCTCGAAGACTTCAAAGACCTGGGGGTTACCCGTCTTAACGCAATTCATTTCCGATTAAGTTTAGGTTCGCTCGCTGTCAGGTTCATACTAAAAATGACAGCTAAAACCTGAACTGAGTCGGAAATTCTCATTAAGACGTCGTGGTGAGGCCCCTGTCTTTTTATTGTAAAACACGTTTTACCCCCTTATTCATAAACGCACTATAGGCCTCTGCTAAGTTAGTAATCGTTTGTCCTTATCTGTGAAAGGTAAATGTCAAAGCGACAGATAAGGACAAACGATTACTAAGTTAACAGAGGCCTATAGTGCGTTTATGAATAAGGGGGTAAATCTATGACCGGAACAATTACAAAACCATGAAACAAAACATTTTATTCCAGGGCTTTTAGATTACAATCTAAAGCTGTTATATTTTTGCGACAGGGCGAGAGGGTCTTTTGACCGTGTTACCGTACAATGTGACAATTTATTTATCTGGATTTTTAATGTGTTTGTTTTTATAATATGTTGTGATTGTCTTAATAAACTTTTTTTCTTTCTTTCTTTCAATGTTGCCGACATTTTGTCACAAGATATTTGAATTATATTCTTACTAGCTGTTGCCAGCGACTTCGTCTGCAAAGAATTCGTTTATTGCTATCCCGCGGGAACTACGCAATTTTCCGGGATAAAAAGTAGCCTATGTGCTATTCCAGACTTTTCTCTATCTATGTGCCGAATTTCATCCAGATCCGTTGGGCCGTTCTGGCGTGATTGAGTAACACACAAACATCCATCCATCCATCCATCCATACTTTCGCATTTATAATATTAGTTAGATTACTTTGAGATGCGGTGCGGGTGGTAGGGCCTTGTGCAAGGTCCGTCCGGATCGCTACCACCATCTTACTCGCTAATCCAGCCGATTGAACGTCATGGTAAGGCCCTTGATACGGCACAAATAAGAAGATCTAAGTATAAGCAGAAGCACTCAAATTAAAATAACCACGCTGCAGGATATAGCTGGCTTCAGTTGAAATAAATAGATATAGAGTAAGCTAGAAGAATGTACTCAAATATGTCAGCCATGTGCCGATTGGCTTCTGTTCGCCGAGCATTAGGGTTGGGAGTAAAATATCGATAACCAAACCTATTTCATAAAAAAAACGGGCCAAGTGCGAGTCGGACTCGCGCACGAAGGGTTCCGTACCAGAAAAAACGGTAAAAGAAAATAATTTTGTTGTATGGAAGCTCCCCTTAAATATTACTTTTATTTTATTTTTAGTATTTGTTATTATTGTGGCAATAAAAATACAACATCTGTGAAAATTTTAACTTCTTGTCTATTACGGCTCATGAGATACAGCAAAAACGCCAACAACTACTCTGTTGTATGGGAGCCCCCCTTAATTATTATTATTGTTTTGATTTTAGTATTTGTTTTTGTAGCTACAATAAAAATACATAATCTGTGCAAATTTCAACTGTCTAGCTATTACGGTTCTTGAGATCTAGCTCGACGAGTGGTAGTCATGAAAAAGGTCTAAAATATCACGTTTTTTGCATGGGAGCCTCCCTTAATTATTGTTATTATTTTGTTTTTAGTATTTTTTGTTATAGCGGCAACAAAAATACACAATCTGTGAAAATTTCAACTGTCTAGCTATTACGGTTCTTGAGATACAGCCTGGTGATAGACGGACGGACGGACGGACGGACAGTGAAGTCTTAGTAATAGGGTCCCGTTTTTACCTTTTGGGTACAGAACCCTAAAAACTTGTCAATTACAATACCGTCGTACAGTACAGTACAATACAGTCGAGGGCGTAAAATATCATGTCACATATATGACATACTAGCTGTTGCCAGCGACTTCGTCTGCAAAGAATTTGTTTATCACTATCCCGCGGGAACTACGCAAATTTCCGGGATAAAAAGTAGCCTATGTGCTATTCCAGACTTTTCTCTATCTATGTGCCGAATTTCATCCAGATCCGTTGGGCCGTTCTAGCGTGATTGAGTAACAAACAAACATTCATACATCCATCCATCCATCCATCCATACTTTCGCATTTATAATATTAGTTAGATTAGTTAGATACATACACATACATCATGTCAAACATACAAGGTGCCGCCTGCTGAAATATTACAACAACAATTTTAAGAAACCCTGTAGCTATATTTGTAGTGTAGAATTGGCAATTGATATGTTTATTGTCATTTCGCGAAAACTTAAAAATTTTCCGAGATAAAAAGTAGCCTATGTACAAAGCTAGATTAACATATAGGGTCCCAGCTATCTTTGTTAAATTTTTTTCCAAATCCGTCCAGTCGTTTCAGTGTGAAAAAGGATCAAAAATAGCTACACACTCACATCGTCATATCCATCCATCCATCCATCCATCCATCTATCCTCGCAAACTTTCGCATTTATAATATTAGTAGGATTTTGTAATATTACACACATCAAAAAAGCCTATCCAATCACTATCCCTAAACAAATTTGATGTTTTGACCTTTCCGGTGGCGAATGCGCTTGTCCCAAAAAGCACTATAGGTCAATACACTCACTCGGTAGTAATACGCCTGTATTGAAATGTCCAAAAATGACTAGAGATAAAAAATATCCCTAGACATTTTTCATGAGTGTAGTAAGATTTCTTGTCGATAAAATTTCGCCACGTCCCTACGTCCTCCAGAGTAAAACGGACTAATTTTATTGGTCGGATTTAGGGACTACGCGAAAATACAGATACGGGAACAGAGGCACTTATACGCTGTAAAAATTCTGTTTTGTGCCAAGAATCTCTGGTTTCGGAATACTACAAATTATTGGAAAGGTTACAGAAACGTTTAACGTGAATTTTGAAAGCGAAGTGAGGTGAATTAGTCTTTTTAGGGTTCCATACCCAAAGGGTAAAAACAGGACCCTATTACTAAGACTTCGCTGTTCGTCCGTCCGTTCGCCCGTCCGTCCGTCTGTCACCAGGCTGTATCTCAAGAACCGTAATATAGCTAGACAGTTGAAATTTTCACAGATTGTGTTTTTCTGTTGTCGCTATAACAACAAATACTTTAAGGGTGAATTTTTGAACAGGACGTTTTTTGGTAATTTTCGTAGCGCGTTTTTTTTTTCGTTTATTTCATATTTTGATAATAGATTCTGGTAGAGATTGGAAAGATGAACAAAATGCAAAAAGAGGCACTCTTCGGTCTTCAATAGTTTAGCTAAAATTCGCTGGCGAAAATATTCACGCCACACAAATTACATTTTTAATTTTAGTCTATCAATTTGCTAAATAAAACTAAACTTTTTGATTTCCCGGTTGGTTTTTATTCATAAAAACAGAAAATGACACTTTCTAAACAAATCAGTCTTGTGGTTGTTAATAAAAAAATATATTAAAAATCACACTATACAGACTAATCCAATAGTCATTTTTCTCATAATTTGTTCATTATACTATGTACTGCCCTACATCAGGGGCACTTAATTATTACTAACCCACCCTGATCAACCACTCTCTCTCTCAATAAGAGTTTTTAATGATTCTCGGTTAAGGTCTACCCGTGATCATGATGCTTGCAACTGTATCGAAATATCGGGTGCTTAATAAAGGTAATCGCATCCCGTTTATAATATTTCGAATGCACTCTCTCTCTCTTTTCAGCAACCGCAATCTCTTTCTGAATCCCTCTCTTTTTTCTCATTTATATTTTCATAACTTTCTGCCATCGTTTTTAATTTTCTGTCTCCTTTTTCTCTCCGCCAACTTCTTTTTCTCGAGTCTATCGTCTTTTTTTGACACATTTTTTAATAAACTGCAATACCTTAAACAGAAAAAGGCATAAATCAGAAACGAAAAGCAAGTTTACTTGAACTAAACGGCAAATACAAAATTAATAGTATAGACAAGCAGTTCAAAAATAATAAATTAAAAATACAACTTAAAATAGTAGAAAGTACTACTAATTTATATACGTTTTTTAAATTCAAATTCAAATTTATTTATTTGCAAGTATACAGTATACTATGTACAATGCCACTGCTGAATACAAGAACTACTTATACCATTTAAGACCACTGTCTTAAATGGTATAAGTAGTTCTTGTATTCAGCAAGCAAGCAAGCGTACAAATATTTAACAACATATAAACTAACAAAGGTAGGAATTTAAAGATAACAAGTGTTATTTAACCATCATAAAATGCTCATACTATTGAAATAAGACATAAAATGTAATTTGTGTGGTGCATTTATAATTTGCGTGGACAAAAGTGGCACACAAATTACGCCACACAAATTACGGCAAAAGTGCATTTAATATTTTCTGTCGAAAATATAAGCTTTAGGTAAATGACAATAGGCCTGTTCATTCTCTATGTTATAAACTATAAAACACTTAAATAGATATATCTATAAAGTAGTTAAACATGCAATATTTTACTAGTCACACAAATTACCTTATAGGCTGACCAAAAGTAACGTGTCACAAACTTACCTATTTTTAAAAATCACAGCGCAGTGTACACGCGTCCACTTTGCTTGGTAAACGAACGCGAACTAGCATGTCTTCGACGTAGTCACTTAAAAATGGCGTTACATAGCTCAATCAATCAGTAACCAGCAGGTATTTGCAAGTCATTTAAATACGCTAGCGCGCAGGACAAACATATTCCTATCACTGCATTTTTAAATTACGAGTTTTTGCATGTTTTTTGTTTTATAAATATAGACCAGGAAGAGCTCTTTAAAATGCTTTTTACAGAAATAAATTACGAGAATCATAGACGAAGTTTGAATTCAATTGTCTGAGCTAAACTTCACGTGTGACATACCTCACAGCTATGTGAATCGTGAATTTTCAACCTTTAAATATATTTTTTTCAGGGATTAGTAGCTCATCATCATTAATTGAAGGCTTTGCCTCGTCCTAGATTATTGCAAAGAATACGATAATATTTTTTTTTTGGTACATACAACATGACTAAGAGACTGATCGACTGCATCGGAGACCAAAGAGCTGGCAGCTTCCTCGCTCAGCGCATCAGCATTGCAATACAGCGGGGAAATGCTGCCAGCATCTTTGGCTCAATGCCGCGGGGGAGTACGTTTTTAGATTTATTTTAGTTTTAGACAAATTAGTTTATCTTGTTATTTATATTTAAGTTGTATTTTAGGAGTCTTGTTAAATAAATAATTGTCAGACTCGAGAACAAACATTCGTATTTTCATACAAATATCTGCCCCGACCGGGGATCGAACCTGGGACCTCAAGCTTCATAGTCAGGTTCTCTACTAACCACTAGGCCATTCGATCGTCGAACAAATAGATACTCTTTATTGAACACGATAAACAAATTCGTCGCATCTAACTAATATTATAAATGCGAAAGTATGGATGGATGGATGGATGGATGGATGTTTGTTACTCAATCACGCCAGAACAGCCCAAAGGATCTGGATGAAATTCGGCACATAGATAGAGAAAAGTCTGGAATAGCACATAGGCTACTTTTTATCCCGGAAAATTGCGTATTTCCCGCGGGATAGCGATAAACGAATTCTTTGCAGACGAAGTCGCTGGCAACAGCTAGTGTAAAGATAATGCCAAAGGATCGTCCCACATGCAAAATCCCGCTAACTTACTCTCTTTATTATAAAGTAATTGTTATTGTTTTATTAACTCAAGTAAACAGGGCACGTACATAAAATTTATATGTGTACGTGTTGCAATTATGTAAATTACGGACGAAACGTGGGGACCCCTTTCATATTTTAATCGGGGCACACTGACAGTTGCAACTTAAACTACTGGGTGACTTCTTCGAATGTTCGGGTTTGTCTCGCTCACTCACTCTTATGGGGTTGGAACTCGAGCCGGCCGAGGGAAGGAGACAGTATGATGAACCCGACTAGCTTTGGATTGTGATTTTTATTTATTTATTTATAAGCCTTTTTATTCCGAATTCGCTACAATTTCAGTTACATGTTGTTGTGGTTGTTGTGTTGTTATTGTCGTTTATTTATTAAATTGTCGCGTAAGTCGGCGTGCCTCATGGCATAGGCCTCCTCCGTGTATTGGAGGGTTTGGGCTATAGTTCCCACGCGCGCCCAGTGCGGATTGGGAACTTAACACACACGATTGAATTTCTTCGCAGATGTGTGCAGGTTTCCTCACGATGTTTTCCTTTACCGAAAAGCTCATGGCAAATTATAAATGTAATTTTTGCACATAAATTCCGAAAAACTCAGAGGTGCGAGCCCGGGATTTGAACCCATGACGCTCTGCTTGAGAGGCCACAGGTCAAACCACTAGGCTACCACGGCTTTTTCTTTTGGATTGTGATTACCTTACAATAATGCGAGTCGTTTGAAGTAAATTGAACACCCTACCGGACGCGATCAGCTGTCGTTTGGTGTAAATTATTTACTAGCTTCTGTCCGCAACTTCGTCCGCATAGAATAAGACTTACGAGCTGACGTTGATGGTTCTGCAAGAATTATTTACGTTGAGACTCTAGGCAGCTAGATATATATCGCTATCCCGCGGGAACTATGCAATTTGCTGGGATCAAAATTAGCCTATGTTTTAATCTAGGGTATAAACTATTTCAGTTCCAAATTTAATCACGTCAACAAATTCCCAAATAACCTTGACAAATTATATACTTGAACCTTCCCCATGAATCACTATCTGTTACTTAGTTAAATCGCATTAAAATCCGTTTGGTAGTTTTTCAAACGCGAACAGACTGACAGACAGATGCGACGAAGGACTTTGTTCTATGTCGTGATTATGTCGTTCGTATTCGTCGTTAAAACCGTTTTTATCGAAACACAAATAGGACGTCGTAGACTTTATCATTTACTTCGGCAACCGTTCATTCATCCATTCGTTCATTCATTCTAGTTTTATGCTGTCCGCGTTCTACTTTATTGACAGACACAATGTGTATTGTAAGCCCGTTGAGACTAGAGTAGAAAATGTCTAACAAAAGTCATTGTCACCCTTATAGATTAGGAACAATAGTTTGTGAAGCAATTGTCATGTGTCTTTTACATTTTATAATATACCTACTAGCCGTTACCAGCGACTTCGTCTGCAAAGAATTCGTTTATCGCTATCCCGCGGGAACTACGCAATTTTCCGGGATAAAAAGTAGCCTATGTGCTATTCAAAACTTTTCTCTATCTATGTGCCGAATTTCATTCAGATCCGTTGGGCCGTTCTGGCGTAATTGAGTAACAAACAAACATCCATCCATCCATACTTTCGCATTTATTATATTAGTTATATTTTGTTTATTGTAAATTATTTAATTTTATCCTTTATTTATTTTTAGTTACTCATAATGTCGGGTTTTATCTGTTTTATTTAAGTATACTGATATATTTTGCACTAGCTTCTGCCCGCGACTTCGTCCGCGTAACAATAAGACTCAAGCACTGATGTTGATATTATATTCTGTAATAATTATTTACGTTGCGACTCTGTGCAGCTACGACCTTTGACATGTTTATCGCTATCCCGCGGGAACTATGCAATTTTCCGGGATAAAATGTAGCCTGTGTTTTAATCTAGGGTACCAGCTATCTCCGTTCCAAAATTGATCCAAATCCGTCAAGTCTTCGAGTCAAGTTCTTTCGAGTGCGAATGTAAAGTAAATTAATGTCAGTGTCTAAATAAAATTTGGTTTTATAAATGACTAGCTTCTGCCCGCGACTTCGTCTGCGTAGAATTAGCAATAGACATGTTTATGGCTATCCCCCGGGAACTATGCAATTTTCCGGGATAAAAAGTAGCCTATGTTTTAATCTAGGGTACCAGCTATCTTCGTTCCAAATTCTATCCAAATCCGTCCAGTCGTTTTAGCGTGAAGAAGGAACAAACATACACACTCACTCACTCACATCGTCACATCGTCACAAACTTTCGCATTTATAATATTAGTAGGATTTGTAAATGATGTACCTGGGTGGATTTTTGACATTGTATTGTTTGTGTGCAATACGTTTAGCATGGCACACAAATTACAACGTCAAAAATCCACCCACCTACTAAATAAACGTAAGTATTTGAATCCGAAAAGCCGCGCTGTTCTTTTTACAGCCTTACTTGTACCGAAGAAAAATCGAAGATAATTGTTCTGACCTACTCTCGATTGACTGTAATTTACCCTTTTCGAAGTGGAAAACAATTTACCGTCGGACGAAACTAAAATGAGTATTATAAGTTTAAATTGCTGTGGGAACTTTTTGTTTGTTTCATAATTTAACGTAAGGGTTGGTTGAAACGCTTTAAAAGAATAAAAAACTTTTACATTTAGCTATTTTCACCCCCGACGAAAAATATCTAACTAATATTATAAATGCGAAAGTATGGATGGATGGATGGATGTTTGTTTGTTTGTTACTCAATCACCCCAGAACGGCCCAACGGATCTGGATGAAATTTGGCACATAGATAGAGAAAAGTCTGGAATAGCACATAGGCTACTTTTTATCCCGGAAAATTGCTTAGTTCCCGCGGGATAGCGATGAACGAATTCTTTGCAGACGAAGTCGCTGGCAACAGCTAGTAGGTGTATAAGTTTGACGTCAATGTCTTATGTGTGTATGTTTGTCTGTGGCATAACTCTAAAGCGGATGGATCGATTTCGATGCCTTTTTTTATTGAAAGCCTTTTTCTTTGCGGTCTAGCAGGTTGCAGAGTATCGGCTCTTTTCCGTAATTTAATATTTTTGCCATAAAACTGAATCATTAGGGGTCTAACTTTATTTATTTTGCGTGGGAGCTTGTTAATTTTTAATTCAATTTTAACCTCCATATACGGAAGTAAACGAGCAAGCGTATCACCTGATGGAGTTATTACCCCCACCTATGAAAACTAGCAACTTCCAGTGCCCTATTTCTTAAAGCTAAAAGTTACAATTTACAAGCGGAACCCTATGTGTTGGATAGAGGCTTCCGATCGACGGGGTCCAGAAAGTCGCCTTCAAAATGAGAGAGGCCTTCAAAATAACAATCTATTACTTTGTTGGAGGCCCCAATGTCATAGTGACATTTCACGCCCTGTCACTTGCACTGTATCACTGTCATTAACACAATCGCCACATGTCATGATGCAAAAACATGCCCGTTCACACCGGCCCGTTCCGCATATACAGCATAGCTATTTAGCGCGAGTCATTATTCAGACAACAAAGAGCTGGGACGTCTGAATGGGCCTTTATCTGCTGAATGGTTTCAGGCTGATTTCATATCGACTTGATTCGGATTTTGATGTGGGGATTTGAGGATATATACATACTCGTACCTACACATATACATTGTATCATTATACTCTGTCTTTCAATTAATCCTACTAATATTATAAATGCGAAAGTTTGTGAGTGACGATGTGACGATGTAAGTGAGTGTGTATGTTTGTTCCTTCTTCACGCTGAAACGACTGGACGGATTTGGATAAAATTTGGAACGAAGAAAGCTGGTACCCTATATTAAAACATAGGCTACTCTTTATCCCGGAAAATAGTATAGTTCCCGGGGGATAGCCATAAATATGTCAATTGCTAATTCTACGCAGACGAAGTCGCGGGCAGAAGCTAGTATTAAAAATGCGAGAGTTTATGAGGATGTGAGTAAGTATGTTTGTTCCTTCTTCACGCTGAAACGACTGGACAGATTTAGATAAAATTTGGAACGGAGATAGCTGGACATTAAATTAAAACATAGGCTAATTTTATCCCGGAAAATTTTATAGTTCCCGCGTTCAGCTTGACGACGCGGTTGGCCTAGTTGGTAGTGACCCTGCCTGCGAAGCAAGCGTCCCGGGTTCGAATCCTGGTAAGGGCATATATTTGTGTGATGAGCACGAATATTTGTTCCTGAGTTATGGATGTTTTCTATCTATATAAGTATGTATTTCTCTATATAAGTAAGAAAGAAAGAAAGAAAGAAAACATTTATTCATGATAACTGTAGTGTAGGTACTTGTAGATTTATATTAAGGAATGAGGGTATATTGATATCTAATGACTTCGAGTCAATCCGGAATAGATTGCTGTATGTTAAACTGTGTTTTATTCCACGCTCCTATACTTCAGTGGCGATCGAGGATTTTGGGACTTATTTTGATCTGCATTCTGTGTGTTATTGTGCTTGAATAATGTCCATCGGCAAAATCGGCGAGTTTGACGCGGCGTCGGGTAACTGGACGTTGTACGTCGAAAGGCTGGAGATGTACTTCAAAGTAAATAGCATCGACGGATCCCTGTGGTTGCCCACGCTAATTGCGGTAATCGGTGAGGGTACGTACGAGCTGCTGAGCAACCTCGTGAGTCCGAAGAAACCGGCTGATATGGAGTACGCGGCAGTCACGGAAGTGTTGCGTAAGCACTTGCAACCGAAACAATCGGTCATGGCGGAAAGATACCGGTTCCGGCAAAGGCGTCAAAGCAGTGAAGAAAATGTTTCACAATACATCAGCGAACTCAAGAGGCTGTCAAAGTATTGTGAATTCGCGACAAGTTTAGAGGACAATCTACGAGATCAATTGGTGTGCGGTGTGAAAAGTGACTTAATCAGGCAGCGTTTATTTGCGGAGGATAATTTAACATACGGGAGTGCCGTTAAACTTGCTTCAGCGTTGGAAGCGGCCGAGCGGGATGCGGCCGTCGTGGAGCAGGCGGTAGCAGGCGGCGCGGGAGCGGCCGCGGGCGCGGTGCACGCGTTGGCGGCGCGCGGCGAGCAGCGGGCGCGCGGGCGCCGCTGGACCGCAGGCGCGGGCGCCGGCAGGGCCGCGGCGCTGCGGCCCAGCGCGGGAGCGCCGTGCAAGACGTGTGGGGCGCACGACCACGCAGATGTGGGGTGCAAATTCAAGAATTTTGTTTGCAGACTGTGTGGTAATAAAGGGCACTTGAAGCGTGTTTGCCCGGAGCGCGCGCGGGGGCCCGCGCGGCAGCCCCGGATGTACAGCGTCGAGGAAGACGGCGCGCCAACGCGGGAAGAGGACATGCAGTCGGACAGCTCCGAGCTGGAGGAAAGCTTCCACCAGTTGTGTTTGAACAGCTATAAACCGGTGAGCATTACTGTCGTGGTTGACGATGTGCCAATTAAAATGGAAGTAGACACGGGAGCGGCAGTGTCCTGTGTTAGTAGAGATACATATTTAAAATATTTTAAACATTTGCCAATTGAAAACTCAGATATTGTTTTTAGATTTTATGACGGTACGAAAATAAAACCCGTAGGTATGATAAAACCTATGGTTAAGTACAAAAATACACATAAATATTTAGAGTTGTTTGTAGTAGAAGGCGGATCAACGTCGCTAATGGGCCGTCATTGGCTAGCAGAGTTAGAAATTCAGATCCCAGATTGCCGGCAAGCTAATTATAAAAAAAATGTACAAAACTGTAACCTGCAAGCTGTTGACTTGTCTATTTTAATTGACAGATATAAGGAGTTATTTAGCGGCGGGCTGGGGCGATTCACGGGCGGTAAGGCAACGCTGCGGGTGCGAGAGGACGCGGTGCCGGTGTACTGCCGGGCCCGGCCCCTGCCTTACGCGATCAAGGACCAGGTGGACGCGCAGCTGGAGGACATGCTGCGGGAAGGTATTATCGAGCCAGTCTGTGCCTCGGAGTGGGCCACTCCCCTAGTGCCGGTCAGGAAGGCCGACGGCGGCCTGCGTATTTGCGCCGACTATAAAATTACGTTAAATCCTGCCTTAATGATAGATAGGTTTCCTTTACCTAGGGTAGAAGACTTGTTAGCTGGCCTGAACGGGGCGCAAGTATTTTCAAAGATAGATCTGTCACAGGCGTACAACCAGATTGAATTGGACGAATCCAAAGAGTTTACCGTCATTAATACCCACAAAGGCCTTTTTAAGTACAATAGGTTAGTATTTGGACTGTCATCTAGCCCGGGCATTTTCCAACGTATTATGTCGAACCTGTTTAGTGATATACCTAATGTTGAGTGTTTTCTAGATGACGTCATCATAGCCACAAAAGATAGAAAACAACATTTAATAACGCTTGATCAGGTGTTCAGAAGATTGCACAGTTCTGGCCTTAAACTTAAGCAAAGTAAATGCCTATTTATGGCTGATGAAGTTAGGTATTTAGGATACATTATTTCCAAAGACGGGTTGAAGGTAGATCCCGGCAAAGTTGAAGCCATTACAAGCATTCCCAGGCCTAGCAACGTTAATGAGCTACGATCTTTTTTAGGATTGGTAAATTTTTATGCAAAATTTGTAAGAAATATTAGCACAATATTAGCTCCTTTGTATAAATTATTACAAAAAAGGGTAGAATGGAAATGGACTGATAACTGTGAGCTCGCTTTTCACACAATTAAAAACATTCTTACGAGTGCGGAGGTATTAGTGCACTATAACCCAGACAAGCAGCTGATAGTCACGTGTGACGCGAGCTCGCACGGCGTCGGCGGGGTGCTGACTCAGCCCGGTGCGGGGGGGGTCGAGCGACCGGTCGCTTACGTTTCGAGATCGTTAACAGATGCAGAAAAGAATTATTCACAAATTGATAAGGAGGCGCTCGCTATTGTTTTTTGTTTAGAAAAACTGCATCAATATTTGTATGGCAGGAGATTTATTCTTCGCACTGATCATAAACCGTTGGTTAGCATTTTCGGACCTAAAGTCGGGGTTCCCGCTATGGCGGCCAGTAGGTTGCAACGTTGGGCGATTAAGCTATCTGCCTATACCTACGATATTGAATACGTGAATACTAAATTGAATGGCGCGGACGGTTTGTCGCGATTACCGTTAGCGCAGAAAAATAAAGCAATGGTAGGTCTCCCGGAGCAAACTTATTTACATTTTGCCCAGAATGCAATGTTACTAGATTGTGAAGTGATTAAAAGATTCACAAGCCGAGACCCTATTTTGAGTAGGCTTTTAGCATACTTGAGAAACGAGTGGCCCAAGGAAAACGAAATTAAAACAATGCAACCATATTTTAACCGTAAAGCAGAGCTGTACGAAGAATTAGGTTGTGTCATGTGGGGACACAGGGTGGTGGTACCGGAAGGATGCAGGGGTAGGGTTCTGGCCGCGTTACACGAGTCCCACATGGGCATTGTTAAGACCAAAGCCTTAGCTAGGAGTTACGTTTGGTGGCCGGGTGTGGATGAGGCGGTCGAGGCGCTGTGCCGCGCCTGCGCTGTGTGCGCGGCCGAGGCGGACGCGCCGCCGCGGCACGCGCCAAGTCTGTGGCCCTGGCCCACGAAGCCGTGGTCACGCGTTCATGTTGATTTTTTGGGTCCACTTTTTGGTAGAACGTTTTTTTTTTTTTTTTTTTTACATAAAATAGGCTTACGTTTGACCTCAATCTCGCTTGATGGAAGGCGAAGATGAGGCCTAAGATGGTACACGTTTGCCTAGAAGGTGTCTGTTCACTTTGGCCTTAAAGATGTCCAGATTATAGCGTTCCGGAAAAAC
This sequence comes from Pandemis heparana, assembly GCA_963854515.1. Taxonomy (NCBI): domain Eukaryota; kingdom Metazoa; phylum Arthropoda; class Insecta; order Lepidoptera; family Tortricidae; genus Pandemis; species Pandemis heparana. The sequence goes on from OY978031.1 coordinate 5,831,324, forward strand.
TGACTTCGGCAGAGAGTTCCACTCCTTAGCTGTCCGCATAATGAAAGAGGAGGCAAACCGCTTAATAAACCGATTTAGTAATGGTGGATGCAAGGACGAAATGGATAGAAGTATTTGAAGTCCCCAGCACTGCCGCACAGCACACTATCGCAAAATTAAGCGAGACGCTGGCTCGTTGGGGCCTACCGAAACAAATTGTTTCCGATAATGGTCCGCCTTTTACAAGTACGGAACTATCATTGTTCCTGAATAGGTTAGGTATAGAGCACATATTCACGGCTCCATATCATGCGGCCTCGAATGGCGCGGCAGAAAATGCTGTGCGTACCGTTAAGCGGGTAATTAAGAAAGCATTTCGCCAGAAAATTAACGTAAGTGAGGCCCTTAACACCTTTTTATTATATTATCGGAACGTTGAACATAGTACCACTGGGGCCAGCCCCGCGGCACTCATGCTAGGGCGGCAGGTGCGCACGAAGCTCGACGCGTTACGGCCGGACTGCGAGGCTAGGGTGCGCTGCGCGCAGCGTCGGCAGGCGGCGGGCAGCGGCGGCGGCCCGGCCCGCGCGTACCGCGAGGGGGACCCCGTGTGGGTGCGCCAGCATCAGGGGCATACCAAATGGGTACCGGGTACGATCTCGCAACAATTAGGTAACAGGGACTATAGGATAGTAGACGAGGAAGGCAAGTCGGCGCATAGGCATCTAGATCAGTTAAGACGGCGTCCTAGAAGTTCTTTAATTTGTCCGAACGCTCGGTCGGAACAGGAGAGTGGCCCTTCGGAGACACGGCTGGGGGATAATACAGTTCTCGGTTCAGGCATACCAGAAGGCGAGGCTACAGGGGATCGGCCCGGCGGTCCACCTGACGACGCGTCAGGTACCAACTCCAGTGTGGTACCGACAGAGGCCGCAGAGGTGGTAGCCCCTCTCGATAACCCTTCTGCACCGAGTGCCTTACCGCTCCGTGCTCGACCGCTACGCAAATGCCGAGTGGACCCGGCTAGTTATAAGCTTTGATGTTTTATGTTGTTATTTAGTAATACTTAAGTTAGTTGTGTGGGTGGTCGGTTAGTCGTAGTACCTATTACGTGTGTATTAGTGTTAGTAACGGAATACCTTCTTAAATATTCACCATAATGTTATCAGCTTAGTTTGTATGTATTGGCAGTCTGTAACAATATTTATCGCTAACTTATGAGATCCTTGTAAAGAGTGTAAATACTAGAATAAGAAGGGAGGTGTGTAGTGTAGGTACTTGTAGATTTATATTAAGGAATGAGGGTATATTGATATCTAATGACTTCGAGTCAATCCGGAATAGATTGCTGTATGTTAAACTGTGTTTTATTCCACGCTCCTATACTTCAATAACATTACAGACAAAAGAAGAAAAGAAGCCAAAAAAAAACATAAAAACATGCATCATGAAATGGTCCCACCTCAGCATAATGCTGGCCTTGCAGCCAGCGCTGGTCTTCCGATGGGACCATCAAGTGCTACTGAAAGCGCATATTAAAATATATTTGTCGAAGACAAAGGCTGGATAAACTGTCAGGTTGGTCGGTTAGAATTCAAACGAGCTTTATGCATAGCCGAGCTTAGGTCACCGTCTTGTCCATCTTCAAGGTACATTAATGAGATAGAAATAACAGCACACATCATGTTTCACTTGTACAGCCAGTCTTTATTGAAATAGCGCTTACACAAAGGACTGTGGACTATTACGCACTCTAATAATGAAACGCGGAGAGTTCAGTGCTTGCGCCCACGAACTACCCTATCAATGTTCTCAATACCGCTTAGCACCGAAATAAGGCTCGATACTTAGTGCAATCGCACTTAACAATCCGAATCACTAACAATTCACCATTAAACATAAAACGGTACGTCGAAACAAACGAATCGCTTTCGACGTCTGAACTCAGTCAAGTCACGATCAAGGAATGCCTCTCGCTTCTTACTCTCACCAGAAGTCATTCTGTCATTCTAACTAACATTGCAGGTAGTTGCAACTGAGCCAAACACAGACCACCCCCAAGCGATACCGCAATACCGCTTGACGTTTCATAAAAGCAATAACTTATGAGGGTACATTCAACAAAGTACAATTAACGAATGTTCGCAACTACAAGGTACATCTCCTTAGCTATCAAAAGTCTAGTCATTGTGATGACGCTCCGACACGGCCATCCTGCGTTACACACGTCCTCGTGTGTACATCTGAAATAGAAAAACAAAACAGCACAGTTTCCGTTCGGCCAATCCTGATTAAAACTAAGAGTAATAGGATTGCTATACTACAGATACAAAATCTGAACAGTAACACTTTTCCACTCAGCCTTCCTGACCATAGGTACTCTCTTAAGAATTAATTTTCTTTTCTTTAAATTAAATTTGATCTGGAATCTAGCAAATAACGAAAATAATTCTACTCGTCGACATAAGTTTCCAGTCTCTACTGATCAAGCAAAAATCAAATCACCACAATGCTTAAACATTACCAACGCTCTCATATGTTTACACAAAAGATCCACAAATGGGTCGAAGTGTATCCGTAGGCACCCCTAGTTTGTTAGATAAGATAAGATAACGCTCTCACATGAGTGCACAGTGCTCTTTCTCCCACAAGCCACACAGGCTTACCAGCACTAGCCACACAGGCTCGGATGCCACACATGCCCACCAGCACCAGCCACACAGGCTTACCAGCACCAGCCACACAGGCTCGGAAGCCACACAGGCTCGTATGCCACACAGGCATACCAGCACTAGCCACACAGGCTCGGATGCCACACAGGCCCACCAGCACCAGCCACACAGGCTTACCAGCACCAGCCACACAGGCTCGGAAGCCACACAGGCTCGTATGCCACACAGGCATACCAGCACTAGCCACACAGGCTCGGATGCCACACAGGTCCACCAGCACCAGCCACACAGGCTCGGATGCCACACAGGCTTACCAGCACCAGCCACACAGGCTCAGATGCCACACAGGCTACCAGCACCAGCCACACAGGCTCGGATGCCACACAGGCCCACCAGCACCAGCCACACAGGCTCGGATGCCACACAGGCTACCAGCACCAGCCACACAGGCTCGGATGCCACACAGGCTTACCAGCACCAGCCACACAGCCTCGGATGCCACACAGGCTTACCAGCACCAGCCACACAGGCTCGGATGCCACACATGCTTACCAGCACCAGCCACACAGGCTCGGATGCCACACAGGCTACCAGCACCAAATGAGTTTTGCTTGGCTATATTAAGAGCTAACGAAAACCATTTTGCACTCATTTAAACAAAATGAAAACGACTCACAAGCAAAATTTATCCGTTCAATGTAGCACAGGTCAACACGACTGGACCGCACAAGCATTAAAAAAAAAGGAACAAACACATGACCTTTTAGAATCCATGGAGCGCAGTCCTTGTTCTAGCTTTCCACACAGAAAGCCACGTACACATAACATGCACAGGAAACTCAGCAAACCAAAGTAACAGGACGACTCCGTTGCAGAGTCACAGCAGGCTCACGTCACGTGGTTCACGTCGGTCACAGCAGTCACTTTCATTTTCTTAATTTTTTGTTTCCATCAAAATTCTGATTTTCTTCATGTAGGACATGTAGTCACAATTCCAACTCCGATGTCGTAAAACAGGCGTGTTAATTCCGATCCCAAATTCTGATGTCGAAGACAAAGGCTGGATAAACTGTCAGGTTGGTCGGTTAGAATTCAAACGAGCTTTATGCATAGCCGAGCTTAGGTCACCGTCTTGTCCATCTTCAAGGTACATTAATGAGATAGAAATAACAGCACACATCATGTTTCACTTGTACAGCCAGTCTTTATTGAAATAGCGCTTACACAAAGGACTGTGGACTATTACGCACTCTAATAATGAAACGCGGAGAGTTCAGTGCTTGCGCCCACGAACTACCCTATCAATGTTCTCAATACCGCTTAGCACCGAAATAAGGCTCGATACTTAGTGCAATCGCACTTAACAATCCGAATCACTAACAATTCACCATTAAACATAAAACGGTACGTCGAAGCAAACAAATCGCTTTCGACGTCTGAACTCAGTCAAGTCACGATCAAGGAATGCCTCTCGCTTCTCACTCTCACCAGAAGTCATTCTGTCATTCTAACTAACATTGCAGGTAGTTGCAACTGAGCCAAACACAGACCACCCCCAAGCGATACCGCAATACCGCTTGACGTTTCATAAAAGCAATAACTTATGAGGGTACATTCAACAAAGTACAATTAACGAATGTTCGCAACTACAAGGTACATCTCCTTAGCTATCAAAAGTCTAGTCATTGTGATGACGCTCCGACATATTATATAAATTCAAAAATAGTGAACCGGCATTACATCTTTGATATGGCTGAATAGACAGTGCTTCCTTTACTTATCCCACAAGGGATGAATTTTATAAAAAGTAAATAATTTTTGGCTGTGGTTAAGAAATGTATGTATATCGTTGTCTAGCACCCATGACACAAGCCTTACTAGCGCTTACTTTAGGACTAGGTCAATTTGTGTGAATTGTTCCCTAATATTTATTTTATTTATTTTTATTTTTCAGCTATAAATATGTCAAAGGTTGTAACCACCTAGAGTCGCATTGTAAATAATCAATGAGGTATTTTATCTTAGCTCTCTGATGTTGCGGCTGTCTTTTTTTTTACTCGGAATTCCAACTGCCAAATTAAATGATTCATACATACATATATACCGTCACGCCTCTTTCCCACAGGGGTAGGCAACTACTTTGTTCCACTTGCTACGATCCTGACATACCTCTTTCGCTTCATCCACATTCATCAATCTCTTCATACATGCTCGTCGGTTTCGGGTACTTTTGACTGATCTTAAATGATTCATCTGTAGATATCCGACTGACGACTGCGACAACTATCTACCCATACTTCGTAACAAAGTTAGTACGAAAGCGTTCGTCGAACAAAGGCAAACTCAGCGAAATGCGGCACCCATATTTCTCGGTAATAATTTATCCAATTCGAATAGTTAAACAATCGATACAGAATCGCATAGTTACATTGCAGCGATGCAATAATCGAAAATTCGACAATCGACTTTGCGGTGTTGCGATTGCGCCTCGTGCCGATTTACGGGTCGTTCCGGTTTCGAGTAGAAATTGGAATTGATTGTTATCGGTTTACGATTTGGAGGAGACATTTACCCTCTTATTCATAAAATACTCTATAGGCTTCTGCTAACTTAGTAATCATTTTTGTCCTTATCTGTGAAAGGTAAAAGTCAAAGTGACAGATAAGGACAAACGATTGCTAAGTTAGCAGAAGCCTATAGAGCGATTATGAAAAAGGGGGTTAGAATGTTGTCTTTAAATAAACTAACAACATTTTTCTGTATTGTTAATTTGTTGGTTTCCTTTTTTATTAACGTGTATTGTGTTGTTATGAATAAACTTTTTCTTTCTTTTAACAACTCAGCAAAATACACACATCTCTACTAATAGTATAAATTCAAAAGTAATTCTATCTGTGTAGAAAAAATTTCATTTCCTACGTAACTATCAAATCTTTGATGTAAAGTCCGACGCAAAAAAGGGGTGTTAGGTGTCTTTGACGTCAATCTCCCTCTCTCTCTCTCTCTCTCTCGCTCTCTCTCTCTCTGTATGTATGTGTGTGTGTTTTTGAATGATGTAACGCATTTTTGTCATAAAATTGAATTATCAACGGTCGTCTCCTTATTAGTCAAACTGAGTCTTAATTGCGTTAGTTTTTTTTATTTTTATTTAGTACTACTTAGGCTGTTCCAGGTAGTAACGAGGAGGGCCCTGGATGTTAACAACGTGTTATTTACGGCGGCTAGACGTGGGATCAGCTCTATAATTCAGGGATACCCGATCCGCGGCGGGCGGCTCTGAAACAGTTCCAGTCAGCTTATTTATTCATTTCATTTTCACAACTAAGGTAGTGTTGAAATTCCGTGGTCTGATCTGAGGTCGTTTGATGAATAAGAAATAGAAATTAGATTTAAATAATAAAGTAACAGAATTATTTATAATTTATTTCTGAAAAAATATAAATAGAAGTAATAAATTCATAGGTAATTTTATACCTAGTTTTAGTAAAATACACCCCTTGCAAAATAAACGGGCGCACGCTTGGTTTTTGAAATTTATGGGATTGGTCCGGTTTCCTCACGATGCTTTCCTTCACCGAAAAGCTCTTGATAAATTTCAAATATAATTTCGCACATACATTCCGAAAAACTCAGCGGTGCCCAAGATTCGAACTCACGACCCTCTGCTTGAGAGGCCACAGGTCAAACCACTAGGCTATCACGGCTTTTTTAAACTACCTCAAAATATAATACAAATTCATTGGTTTTTAGATCCGGAATCGCCCTTTGTCGGACAGTGCGCCGGACGTTAATCTCCTATAAATGGCGTTCGCTCCACGACAAATATGCCAACCAAGGCATCCACTGCCGATTATAATTCGATGCGTGATTTGTGCGTCCATACGCAGAGTAGAGTTGGGTATAACCTGAAAAATATTTTAATCACGTTAGTCCTCGTTTAGGGATAGTTTCGCTTTTGTACTATTTTCTGTGTATTTTTATTTTTTTATGTGCAATAAAGAGTTTACATACATACTTCCTTAAGTACCTACTTACAAATAGTAAGAATAACTGCCAAGTACATGAAGTACAAAATGAAAAAAATCGCGAAGTTAATATAAAACCCAGTGTTCAAATCGGTTCAGCGGTTTTAGCCTAAAAAGGTAATAGACAAAATAGTCTTTTAAAGACAAAGTTTTTACATTTGTAATATTAGTAAGGACTAATGTAAAAAATAATTATCACTAAAATATAATTTAAAAGTTTTCTGTAATATTTTAGGTAGGTTACTACACCTTGCCAAGTTGTCACAAGTAGGTACGCAAGAAATATTTCTTCTAAGTATTTCTTGATCTTGTATTGATTATAAGCCTTACTCTATGGCTGTAGGCGAGCCAACTACTGGCTATTTAATATTAAATAACTCTATCAGTCTAATGATAGGTCATTATTTATAATTCACACATCTACTCATCACGCGTATATCAAGTCTATAGGCATAGATTAAATACCACAGACAGTCATTCGAGCCTGGACCCGACGCCGTGCGAATAGCGCTGTTTGCTCCTTGCTCTTTTTGCGTCTTTTTCTTACTGTTTGTTCTAGAAAGAGACGGGAGACACAGCTCTCGAGCGCACTCGTGCTTGCCTGTCTGACGGTTGGCTCTCTTCAGTAAGCCATAAAAGCTATCAGAGTCCAACAGCAGTAGGTAGTCAGTTAGAAAAATACACAGACTGTAAATTTAGGCAGTTTTATCTGCAGGTCAGATACAAAACTCAAATAAGAGAAACCTAATTTTTTGCGGCTTTGTTACTAAAACATATCGATGTTTTTATTTTGATCAGTTTAGCAGTTACTACACATACATATTATTTAAATAAAATATTGACCCGGCGTTATTTTGCAAAGGTTTATATTGATAAACAAAAACATTTTACTTGCTACACTCCACTGTCATTAATGGTAGCAGAGTAGCAATGTATTTTTTTCAGTTTATTAATTTATACACATTTAACTTATAAGAGCGCTTGTAACACCGATACCCCAAGTATAACATAATACACCGCTAGATGACGTGAGTAGTACCGCCGCGCCCATAATAATCTACACGGTATGAGGCCTGGTTACAATAAACTCCAATAGATGGCGCTGTCGTCGAGTTAGATCGCGCTATCGTTTGTCTCCCGTAGAATCATGACCCCCGGAGCAGCGCACCGACTCATCGAGCTTCGCCAGTATGGTCTTAGTACTTTGCACGCTTTGAGCACTCACCTAGCTGAATCTCTTAAGCGTCTTGGCACTAATTGATATCCATTGCTGTTCTAGTGTACTTCAACCCAGTTTGGATACACTAATCAGTTCTGGAAGCATTCAATGTATGTATATGTTCCTCTTGTATCGTAATAAAGTCTGTTATCGCGTGAAGCCGACTCTTTAAGTTTCGTCCCCCCCCGCCTCTTCGTCCTACATTGGCGCCTGCACGTGGGACCCGTCTGCGTGACGTCATTTGCTACGTGACTCGTTACGCCATCGGCTACGAGCTACGGTGCTACGGATTTCGACCTGCGCTACGAGAAACGCTACGACATACGCTAATAGACGACCTACATTATTAATGAGTCGAGGAGGTTTTGGAACGTCGAAATTTAAGAGCCCAACTTTTATCACGCGGTCTGGAAGAGTCACAACTACCAAGAGGAAACCAACAACAATGCTTTCACCTGACCAATTTGCCCAACTTTTGGATAGAATGCCTGCTCCGTCAACTAATAGGGGCTCATTCATCAACTGTACGTACAGTTATAACGGAACCAAGGATCCGGAACTAGTAGAAGCTTTCCTGTCTGCAGTAAACATATTCAAACGGTCAGCTGATATGGGAGACCAAACAGCCCTTAGCGAGTTGCCAATCTTACTGAAAGGTGAAGCTGGAGTTTGGTGGCTAGGAGTAAAAAACGACGTTACAAGATGGACTGATTTTGAGGCACGACTTCGGGACAACTTTGCACCTGTTCGAGAACCTTACCTGCTATACCTAGACATTCTACAAAAACAGCTGCATGGCGAGTCAACGGACGACTTCATACGTCGGAAACGGCTGTTCTTCTCACAATTACCTAGCCCCGGACATACAGAAACAGTGCAGTTAGATATGTTATACGGATTGCTGCGCTTAGACATCCGAGACAAGGTACCACGCGCCGACTTTAAGGACTTTAAAGGATTGCTTAAAGCCGCTCACGCTGCTGAACACGTCTTAAACGAAAAGGTTGCTGTAACTCACGACGAAGCGAAACCGATTCAGCACAACCAAGATGCCAGGTCAACCTTAATGCGTAAACCGCGCTGCAGATACTGCAAAAACTACGGTCATGCCGCTGAGAATTGTCGGAAGCTGACTGCTCGCAAAGATAACGCACCAAAGGAAGCTGCGAGATCTGATACAATTGATGCAGTTGTTCAGCACCCGTCTCCGTCCACACCAAGATTTAGGTGTTATGGCTGTGGTGCTCCTGGGGTAGTTAGGACCAACTGCCCAACCTGCCATTCAAAGAAAACGCAGCAACCCACACCAGCAGTGGAATTTTGCTCTGTCGACACAGTTATTGACGCACGGGATCGGCCAGTCATATACGTTGAGATCGGTGGAATAACTGGTGCAGCATACCTGGATTGTTGCGCTAAATCCAGTATTGCTTCATACTCCCTTTACTGCGCGTTAAAGAAAAAGGGGTATGGTTTCAAAGAAGTGGGAATCGGCATAGCGTTCGCTGACGGGAACCAAAAAAGGCAAAGCGTTCTTGTTACTCAGGCTCCAGTGAAGGTAAATGAACGCACGGTGATGACAACTTTCTTGGTTCTGCCTGAATCACGTCGCAACCGGACGCTTCTCGGTGTTGGGTTTATCCAAGATGCTCACATCGACATCAGCTTGGCGCAGTGCACGTGGCATTTCATAGAGGACCCAGATGAACAGTTTGAACTCTACGAAGAGAGTTTCATTAAGTTTCGGGATAATGTTGATATTGGTGCCATTACCCCTGATGACGACGTCTCTTTGTCACCGTCGCTTCCAGAGGAGAGCAACACGGCACGTTGTTACGGCCCTTTGATCAGATTGGATCTCCACTCGCCTCCTAAGAAGAGACCTCATCACGATTATCCTTTAAATCACTCGCCCATATTGGACGCACTTTATGAAGATGCGAGAAACACACTCCAGAACTATGATGAAGAGTGTGACATCGAAGGTATTGATTACACACTCTTTCCATCCACCTCAATATCATCGGTAGATATTACGGTACTAAACGAATTCCTAGAAAAGAATCAGGACGTTTTTACGCCTAACGGAAAGCCAGTGAAAGATTGTGAGCACCTGATCGAGACAGGAGAGCACAAACCAATCGCTGTACCGCCATATCGCCTGTCACCGGTGAAGACCGAGCTCCTTAAGAAAGAAATAGCTAAGATGCTGGAAGAAAAGGTTATTGAACCCTGTTCGTCTCCGTGGGCTGCACCTGTAATAATGGTCCCCAAGAAGGACGGAAGCACTAGGGTCTGCGTGGATTATCGGCAGCTCAATGCAGTCACGACACCCGATGTGTACCCATTGCCAAGGATCGATGACTTGCTCCACAATGCTAAGCCCACGCCGTATATGAGCACCATCGATCTTCGTGCTGGATACTGGCAGATCAGCGTCAGGGAGGAAGATCGCAATAAGACCAGTTTTGTGACCCCCTTCGGTATGTACCGCTTTCGGAGAATGCCATTCGGTTTACGTAACGCTCCGGCCACATTCCAGCGTATGATGGACCGATTTCGCATCTCGCTTAGCCGCATTAAGATGATGGTATACCTAGATGACTTGATTGTCATGTCTTCAACATTTGAAGACCATCTTAAGGATCTGCAGGATGTTTTTAACAAGTTCAGAGAGTTTAACTTAACAGCAAACCGACAAAAGTGTAACTTTTGCTGTCAACGAGTTAAGTATTTAGGTCATTACATCACTAGTGATGGACTGCAGCCTGACCCAGAGAAAGTCAGTGCCATACTGAATATGCCGCCTCCACGAAATCTGAAACACTTATTGGCCGTCATACAGATGTGCTCTTGGTATAGGAGGTTCATACCCAGTTTCGCAAAAATAGCAGAGCCACTCACCCGCCTGACCAAGAAGAACGCCAAGTGGAAGTGGGAAGAAGACCAAGTTAACGCATTCGCCAAACTCCGTGAACTCCTAGCGTCTTCTCCAGTGCTTGTCCAGGCTGATGAAGCAAAGCCATACATTATCAAGACTGATGCCAGCAGCTATGCTATCGGTGCAGTTCTGGTCCAAGGTGCAGGGGGAGGGAGAAACCGAACACCCCGTAGAGTACGCAAGTCGACTCCTGACCAAGGCCGAGCGCAATTATTCCACGACCGAACGGGAGGCGTTGGCAGTCGTTTGGGCCGTAAACAAATTTCGAGGCTATATTGAAGGAGGCAAGATAACTATCATGACTGATCACCAAGCCCTCAAATGGCTAATGACCCTAAAATCGCCAACTGGACGATTGGCCCGATGGGCGCTATTACTACAGCCCTACGATATCGACATCAAATACATTCCTGGTCGAATAAACGTTGTCGCCGATTCCTTATCCCGTCCCAGCTGCGAGCCAGCAACAGAAGAAGACTGTGGCATTTGTACGGTGATTGTAGACATGCCTGCAAAAAGCAAAGAAGTAATAAGGAATGAGCAACATAAGGATGAGGATATCGTGAAAATAGTAAAATGTTTCGAGGAAAACGACGAAGAAAATGCTAAGTATTGGAGTAAGAAAGGTTACTTCATGAACAATAGGCTGTTGTATCGCTATGGTCCGGATGCTGATACAGAGGGCAGCCAGTTAGTTATTCCTCGACAAGAGCAAGCTAACATTATAACGGCTTACCACAATGATGCAATAGCTGGTCATAATGGAACAGATAAGACGTTCGAACGTATAGCAAAGCGCTACTTTTGGAAAGGGATGAGAAAACACATAGAGACTTATGTCCGCAATTGCCTGCAGTGTCAACGATATAAGTGCTCGAATCAAAAGCCCACCGGTCTACTCCAGACCACAGCCCAGAACCAGCGCTTCGAAGTGGTAGCATTCGACCTATTCGGGCCTTTACCCCGAACTGCTGATAACCGTAACTGGATTTTCATAATCGAAGACGTCGCCACGCGATGGGTAGAACTATTCGCGCTGGAGAGAGCTACCGCCGAAGAATGTGCGAAGATATTGCTTGATGAAATAATACTAAGATATGGTACACCTCGGCGATTCATCAGCGATAACGGGACGCAATTCGTAAGTAATGTCATGCAGCAATTGACTTACTGTCTTAATATTGAACATGGATTCACCCCGGTCTACCATCCTGAAACTAATCCAGTCGAACGAAGAAATAGAGACCTAAAGACTCAGTTAGCTATCCTGGTTGAAGACAAACATACCACATGGGCAGAGAAATTGCCCAGTATTCGCTTCGCCATGAATACAGCTACGTCATGCTCCACTGGTTACACACCCGCATACCTAACATTTGGACGTGAACTGAGGACTCCAGATGATGTGAAGCACGACCTTAGAGAGATTGTGAAAAATGATAATTTCATCAAAGAGATTACTCCTCGCTTGCTTATGATGGCCAACACTTTGCTCAGAGCACGAGAAGTACAAGAAGGAAAAGAAGAGAAAAGGAAGGAATACGTAGATAAGAAAAGGCAAACCTGTCCTGATTACCAACCTGGGGATCTAGTATTGGCCACGACTCATGTATTGAGCAAGGCCAGTCAGGGATTTAGCAGCAAGTTAGCTCCCCGACGCGATGGACCGTATGTCATTGTACGCCGACATGGTGCTAGTTCGTTTGAAATCGCCAGTACGGATTCTAATACCCCTGTCGGTATATACCATGCATCAGCATTAACCCGCTATCGTACTCAAGACACTATCGTACCAGAGCCTACACTACCAATCAGGAAGAGGGGAAGACCCAAGAAGCCAACCACCGCTGGAGTGGCTAAACCCCGCGGGAGGCCACCCACTAAAGCTAGGCAATAGAGGTTACTGTCCTACTTGTCGAGTCGACTTCGTGGCCAGAGGGGGAGAGCTGTAACACCGATACCCCAAGTATAACATAATACACCGCTAGATGACGTGAGTAGTACCGCCGCGCCCATAATAATCTACACGGTATGAGGCCTGGTTACAATAAACTCCAATAGATGGCGCTGTCGTCGAGTTAGATCGCGCTATCGTTTGTCTCCCGTAGAATCATGACCCCCGGAGCAGCGCACCGACTCATCGAGCTTCGCCAGTATGGTCTTAGTACTTTGCACGCTTTGAGCACTCACCTAGCTGAATCTCTTAAGCGTCTTGGCACTAATTGATATCCATTGCTGTTCTAGTGTACTTCAACCCAGTTTGGATACACTAATCAGTTCTGGAAGCATTCAATGTATGTATATGTTCCTCTTGTATCGTAATAAAGTCTGTTATCGCGTGAAGCCGACTCTTTAAGTTTCGTCCCCCCCCGCCTCTTCGTCCTACACGCTCTAATTTGCCGCATAAAGGGCTCATCGAACTAACCTAGTATTCTAGACCAATTACAAGCTTTTTATACTTGCAATGCAATGTATCGTAAGTATTATATTATGTTTGTTTGGGTGCAATCTCACGACTCAATTTTGAAGCAGATATTACTTATCTTGAACCAATACAATATATTGACAATACAATAATTTGCTAGTGGAGTTCTGGTGACCCAGCCAGGATCGTATCCGCAGGAAGAAATTCTTCAACGGTTGGTCCGATAGACTTACATTTTTTTCTAAAATCTCATTTTAATTAATAACTGCCACCTTTTCACAACAGCTATCAAGGGACGAACATGCTTTCATGGATTTCTGTGTTTAATTCCGTTTGCCCAGTCTGTGCTTTTATTCTATTCTCCATCAATAATGCAAGGTATTCAGTTCAGCCCGTACTGCCAGACCGTGAATGGAATGAATCATTATACATGTGCTATCTGTTTCACATACGATATTCGATATATTTCTAGCCCTACTACTACTAAACCATTATACTACTATTAGTTTAACACTGTAATTCAGTATGCTTAGTGTAGGTTTTCGGTCACAAAATACGTCTCGAACGCGTTTGCGTTAAAATGTCTAATACTATGAGAACGGTTTGTTGCCGTTTCGTTCCGCAAGTGGCGCTGCCAATTTTGCTCTGAGCCTCTAGTGTAACTTTTCGCATATAAAAACGTCTCGAACGCGTTCACGTAAACGTCTCAATTACTATGGAAGAATTGGCAGCGCCACTTGCGGATCGAAACGGCAACAAAAGAGCCTCTAGTGTAAGTTTCTGACACGAAAAACGTCTCGATCGCTTTCACGTAACCGTCTCAATTACTATGGAATAATTGGCAGCGCCACTTGCGGGTCGAAACGGCAACAACTAGTTCTCATAGTGCAACAGATAGAAAAATTCGGAGGCTTACTCACCTGCTATGGGTGGTGTAGGGGTATAGCACGCGTCACGGAATGACGAGGACCCGGGTTCGATTCCCGGCCACAGCTTTACTTTTCGGATTTTTCTATGTGTTCTAATTTTCAGTGTCGTTTAGAAATTAGTTCTCATAGTGTTTGACATTTTAACGCAAACGCGTTCGAGACGTATTTTGTGACCGAAAACCTACACTAAGCATACTGAAAACATGACGTAGATCTAAATAGGTAAATCAAGTACAGGCAGTTTACACTAGATTTGAAATGCAACAACCAAAATTTGACTTAGGGCCGCAGGAGGTTAAGGCCTAATTATTATACAGTTGCATACACTACTTTATCTACACATATCATATCATAAGTAGTCTATGATGGGTTCAGAAGCAATAGGGAAATGACCAGCATTATTACAACAGTCTACCCCGTAAGGGATAAAGACGTGATTTATGCAAGTACTTTCTTGCCTGTGGTATATATAATCTGTACTTTAATGTTATTCCAGTACTGTAATAGGTAACATTAAAGTACGGATTTTGGTTAGTACTGTAATGTTATTACAGAATAGATTTTTTTAAGGATGTAATAATCTTGGTCTAAAGGTTTCAGGACGCAGTTTAGAGCACTAATCTAATCTAACTAATATTATAAATGCGAGATAAATGAGGTATGTGAGATAGAAAATGTGTGGACGGCATTTAAGGAAGGAGTTGTGAATGTAGCTACTCAGGTGTGTGGGGTGTGCAAAAGGGGAAAAGGAAGAAAGAAGAGGAACGTATGGATGGATGCTGAAGTGCAACAGGTGGTGCGAGAAAAGAAGAAGGCATGGTTGGATTGGTTAGCGAAAAAGGCTAATCGAAGAATGCAAAAGGTGACGGATGAAGAAGTATATAAAGCGAAAGACGTATACAAAAGAGTGAAAGGATTAGTAAAGGCGACTTGTGACAGAAAGAGGGAAGAACATAAGGATAATTTTGATAGGAGGCTTTCTGATGACTTCCGGACAAATATTAAGATGTTCTGGAAGTCTATAAAGACAGCCCGTGGCAAAAACACAGCCTCGGAGCTGAGTGAAATCAGAAGCCAGGATGGGAGTGTTATAAAAGAAGAAGAGTGTGTGCTAAAAAGATGGAAGGAATATTTTGAAAGTTTGTTTGAAAGAGCAGAAGAAGTAGTGCAAGTACCGGCTCATGCCGGAGAGATGAGTGAATGTAGTCAGGAAAATGAGATAGGTATGGATGAAATTGTGAACGCCATGAAAAGAATGAAGTTAGGAAAGTCTGCGGGGTATGATAGGGTGTCGGTCGAAATGCTGAGAGCCGGTGAAGGCGTGGTAGTTAGTCAGTTGTGCCACCTTTTCAACTTGTGTTGGACGAATGGTCGGGTACCGGAGGATTGGTGCAAGGCCGTGATTGTGCCGCTGTACAAGGGAAAGGGGTCACAACTAGACTGCAAAAATTACCGCGGAATAAGCCTTCTCAGCGTCGTCGGCAAACTGTATGCAAAGGTATTGATTGAAAGAGTTATAAAAGAGACCGATGAGAAAATATGGGATGTACAAGCGGGTTTTAGAAAGGGAATGGGATGCACGGATCAAGTCTTCTCCTTGCGGCGTATAACCGAAAAGTATATGGCCAAAGGCCAGAAAATATACTGCTTATTCGTCGACTTGGAGAAGGCTTATGACAGGGTGATGAGGAATGAGTTGTGGTCAGCGTTAGCCATGCATGGGGTGAACAGTAAGCTGATACAAGCACTAAAATCTCTCTATAAGGATTCTAGTGCTTGTGTAAGGATAAACGGGGCGTACACTGAATGGTTTAGCATCGAAAAAGGTGTTAGACAAGGATGTGTTGCGTCACCGTGGCTGTTCAACCTATTCATGGATACGTGCCTGAATGATTTAAAAGAGAATGACTGTGGACTGAGGATGAACGAGTTAACCATCAAATGCCTCCTATACGCCGACGACCGAGTGTTGTTAGCATCGTCGGAGGAGGAGCTGCAAAGGATGGCTAACATTTTGTGTGGGGCATTGGAAAGGAAAGGTATGAAAGTTAATGTGAGCAAGACGAAAGCTATGGTATTCGAAAAAGATGATAGCATGACAGAATGTGAGATTATAGTTGCGGGTGAGAAAGTAGAACAGGTAAAAGAATTTGTATATCTGAGCGTTTCTAAAAAAGTTTGTACATTTGTCGTTTGTAGGTGTCCTGTGCAGATTAATTATTTTCTTTAATCACCAGGCCACTGTGTATTTTATTTGAGTTATTGAGCATAAAATTCGGTTCATTATCTTAAATATAAATTAACTGTCTTAAATGTATATGTATTTGATCATTTAAAAAATATTTTTTTAAAATAATCGTTCAGTAAAGTTTGTATGAAAAGGTAAATGTCCCATTGTAAATTTCGAACCTAAAATATCGATTTTTGAAATCAGTTTTACGTTCTCGATTCCGTGGTGTGTTTTTTTAACTTACTATAGGCTCAAGCAATTACTTTCTACATTGTTTTCATATCCTTGTCTAAGAAATAGTATTTAAAATTAACGATTAAAGTTTGTCCCAGAAAAAGTTCCAATTTTGATTCCAGTTTTTGTTACCGCATTTTCGTCCCAAAAGGTAATTCTTACAAAAATTTGTAGATTCTTTATAGGATGCTGGTAACACTAGCATCATATAGCCACCTTAATAATAAACAGTCACCTTTCAAAAATCAAAACTGCGAGTTGATAAAGTGCGTCGATGGTCAAACCTGAAATAAAAGTCCTACTTTGTTACTGGAAAAACCTGGGTAAATTTTGTTTTTTTACTACTTTGAACTAAATTCTATTTATAAACACTTTATCAAGATTCATATTCTTAAATTCTTCGTTCAAATAGTACGTTATATTTGGTTTCACGAATTTTTTAAATGTGCCGGGCACCATATTTTCCGCCATTGGTTACTTCCTTTTTTGTTACTTTTGAATGGTAACGTATGGCTAGGAAATGGGAGTAACAAAAAAGAATTCCTAAGGCAGTGTGTAGACTATTTGAAAATGACTTTATTTATATACATGAGAGGTATTTTTATTTTTATTTGACAGTATTTGTGTATTTTATTTAACGTAGATATTTAATATAAACGTAGATATCAAAAATTTATGGTATTTAATCACTCTATCTTTTAAAAAATGTATGTAGTGATTATAATATTGAAACCTGACTAATGAATACTGTGCCTAAGAGTTCCTAATTTGTTACCAATGTTCCTCTTATTGTTACTGTCCCGTAAAAATATACGAAGTTTTGTTCATTTTTGTTTATATTTGTTAAAATATATATATTTTTAATATTCCAGACGAATATTTAGCAATTTAATTATGATAATTTCCAAAAAATATTAACCTAACTTTATAAATAAGCATTATATTGTAAATTTTCAGGGTACGTTTGACCAAGTGGTAACAAAAAGGAGTGAATATCTTTATTATTTTGTGATTACCTTAAAAGAGTAAAGAATTAGCATTAAAAACGTACACAATTTTGTTATTGCTACCGTATTACTTCAATAAAACCAACTAAATAATGTGTGTGGTTTCTATTTACTTAATTGAATCTTAGTAACAAAATAGGAATTATCGACTGCCCCGACTCAGTAGATTTAACTTTACAGCTTATTTTGTAGTTAGAATCTCTAAAAAAATACATTATCTAGAATCTTTAAGAACTAGGTAATAATATGCGCTTAAAATAATATCGAAAAGTATTAATTTCAAATTAGCCTATGCTGTCCGCCAAATGTACAAACTTTTTTAGAAACGCTCATCTGGGCTCGGCTTTTACGACAGATGGAAAGTGTGAAAGAGATATTGAAAGAAGAGTGAATGCAGGAAACATGGTCAATGGAGCGCTGCGCGCCTTTGTGAGCAGTGAGAAGGTGTCAAAGAAGGCGCGTCTGGCTGTTCACAGAGGGGTGCTCGTTCCAACACTAATGTACGGTAGCGAAAGTTGGGTATGGCAAAAGAAGCATGAAAGTAGAATAAATGCAGTAGAAATGAGAGCGTTAAGAAGTATGGAAGGTATATCACTGAAAGATAGAATAAGGAATAGTGTGATAAAGGAATGTGCTGGTGTGAAAGAAGATATAGTGACTAGGATAGAAAAAAGTATGCTTAGTTTGTTTGGTCACGTAGAGAGGATGGATGAAAGAAGATTAACTAAACAGATTTATATGGGGAGTGTGAATGGGTGCGTTGGGAGGGGAAGGCCTAGGCGGACGTTCCGTGATCAAATTGGGGACGTTTTGGAGAAAGGCCAGGTCAAGAGTACCCGAAACCGACGAGCATGTATGAAGAGATTGATGAATGTGGATGAAGCGAAAGAGGTATGTCAGGATCGTAGCAAGTGGAACAAAGTAGTCTCTGCCTACCCCTGTGGGAAAGAGGCGTGACGATATGTATGTATGTATGTATGTATAAATGCGAAAGTATGAATGGATGGATGGATGTTTGTTTGTTACTCAATCACGCCAGAACGACCCAACGGATCTGGATGAAATTTGGCACATAGATAGAGAAAAGTCTGGAATAGCACATAGGCTACTTTTTATCCCGGAAAATTGCGTAGTTCCCGCGGGATAGCGATAAACGAAATCTTTGCAGACGAAGTCGCTGGCAATAGCTAGTGATACATATGTGCGTAGATAAAGTATTAAGTATAATTAGTGTCATGGCTATGAAAAATGTCTTCAACCAAAACGATCTCATCATGTGACGTAATGATTTTCATAAAAAATTATTTCCAACCCGTCAACTAGACGTCGAAGGATTAATGAAAGGATATTAAAAAAGTTATAATGATATTGACAGGTATTGAACGAAAGGATTTAAAAGATTGATGGCTCGGCCGTTAATACAATTTTAATGCTTGTTTTATGAAAATAGCATAAAGAAAATGTCAATATTTAGGGTGACAGCACCAGTATAATAAACAAGGATCCAATAATGCATAGAAACTCTATTTAAAAGAAACGAAAATATAGTACTTAATTTAGCAACCAATCACTATTTTGATTCACCTTTCCACCTGTACGCCCACAATCATGCTAAACGTGGCCTTTAGGCACAGAATAAGTTATAACGTAACTAGGTAACACACAAATAACAAATAATTATCTTAATTTTATTATTATTATTATATGATACTAGCCGTTGCCAGCGACTTCGTCTGCAAAGAATCCGTTTATGGCTATCCCGCGGGAAGTATGCAATTTTCCGGGATAAAAAGTAGCCTATGTGCTATTCCAGACTTTTCTCTATCTATGTGCCAAATTTCATCCAGATCCGTTGGGCCGTTCTGGCGTGATTGAGTAACAAACAAACATCCATCCATCCATCCATCCATCCATCCATTCATCCATACTTTCGCACTTATAATATTAGTAAGATTATATGATGTTGTTTCTGTAATTTGATTTTTGCTGTGACTGATTTTTGTATGCCTATCGGCAAAACATAGTGTTGCTTGCCAAACTTATCCACCACTGTAATCCAGTTGTACCTATGTTTACGAATAAATCACATTGACTTTGACTTTGACTTTGATTATCCTGCTCGGCAGGAGCGCCGATTGATCATACCTAAATAAGGTGCGGGGTGTATTAGGTTTCGTTACCTTCGGTTGTGTCTACTCCGTGAGACCCCTGTCATTTTCGGGGGGAAGGCAAAGGAAACTCAATCTATACAACCTAAATAGTCTGGTGTTATGTTTTTCTTTTCCTCTATAAAAAAGGCAGAAGCCAAAGTCAATCAACATTCTAAAGAATAAAGAAATGATTTGTAAATATCAATCTGTCAATCTGACATACCGACGGTCAGGGGAGTCTTAAGGGTCCCGTTTTTACCATTTGGGTAGGGAACCCTAAAAAACATATTCGAAGATGTTGAATATTTTAGCAAGCTCTGACACGCGTCATTTTCTGCTTTAGGTCCCAAAGGTCAATGTGTCCTCATCCCATTTCCAAAGGTCATTTGTCAAGTGTCCGCTTTGAGAAGGTAAGAAAGGGTCAGCCCGGTTAGCACGAGAGCGAACGAGAGAGGTAGAATACCCGTCTCTTTCTAGAACGAACAGTAAGAAAAAGACGGACAATCTATTTCGCGCACGACGCAACTCTTGCGCGCTCTGGTGCAGGGGCCTTACTATGACTTAATGCGATTAAATCTCGACTCAGTTTAGGTTCGCTCGCTGTCAGATCCATACTAAAAATGACAGCTAAAACCTGAACTGAGTCAATCGGAGTGAATTCTAAATGCTCATAAGCAACCACATTAAGACACTTAAAAAACCGGCAAAGTGCGAGTCGGACTGACGTTATAGGCGAAGCGGCTAGCAACCCATCACTATTTTGATTCCCCTTTACACCTTCACGCCTACAATCATACTAAACTTGGTCTTTAGGTCTTGTTACCTTAGGCCCTATCTACCCCGTAAGGGAGAAAGACGTGAATTATGTAGCTATAAAACATAGCATAGTTCCTGTGGGATAGTACCTAACTAGCGAGTTATTTACAGACAATATTCTTATTGCTAAGATGTGACGTATGACCGCACTACTTCCATCCAACTAGAATTGCTTTAAATTTTAACACGACCCTTTCATCTTAAAACCCTTTTAGTGTAAGAGATATAAAACCCTCGTGGGTTTATGACAAATGATATAAATGTAAGAAAAGCTTCGTATTGTGAGCTTATTATTGTACCTTCTTTAAGCTGGGTATTGTCTGGGTACTTATTTCTCTGTCTTATTGATTGTCTGCGAGATCGCTATTAAGCTGTGGCGACTGCCTTATTTTATGTATATTATTGTAAATAGTCTTAAGTAAGTTTTGTCATTGACTTCCGATTCCGGTTTCTGTGGAAACTGGGAGTTTGGCAAAACTCGCGCATGCGCGCTCTCTCTTCTAAGCAGGCTTGCATGCGCGTAGTTGCTTTCCTATGTCGCTCTGTTTTAATATTGTTATTTGTAAATACTCTGTGTAAATAAATTGTGTATATAGTGTACTGTGTGGTTTTTAATATATCGCAAAACGTTTCCTATAAGTGGTGACCCCGAAACGTGAGTTTTTGAACAGTTTTATATCATTTTACATACGGCGGAATAATGCAATCGTCGAACAATGACAGCAGTGAAACAGAAGACGGCGGCCGCGGCGTGTGCCGAGTGGCTGTCAAACCGCCTCCTTTCTGGCCTGACAGGCCGGCGCTGTGGTTCGCTCAGTTAGACAGCCAGTTTGTTTTGGCGGGTATCAAATGCGACCCTACAAAGTTTCACTATGCCATCTCGGTGTTAGACTTCAAGCAAGCGGCTGTCGTAGAAGAAATAATTACGAACCCACCGGTGTCAGGCAAATATGAAAAATTAAAGCAAGAATTAATAGCGCGATTATCCGCTACGCGAGAGCAGCGTTTGCAGCAACTATTTTCAAAAGAAGAGCTAGGAGATAGGACGCCGAGCGAGTTTCTACGCCACTGCCGCGGTTTAGCCGGCGCCGACGTTTCAGATCTAGTAATGCGTACACTTTGGTCTAGCCGTCTGCCGCCATACCTGCGGACTGTTGTGGCCATGCAGCCAGAGACTATGGTTTTGGATGAGGTGGCGCATATGGCGGATAAGGTGTTTGAAGTAGCACCTCGTGCAAATGGATCTCTAGTCGCTGCTACCTCCACACCTAAAGCATCTGCTCCTACCAGGATAGACGACTTAGAGCGTAAAATAGATGACCTTATGCTTAAGATTGAGGCATTGACTTCTGTACGTCGTCGAGATCAAGACAAGGCACGGTCACGCAGCCGTCGTCGTTCCCGTTCGCAGAGTCGCGCTGGGCGCGAGTGCTGGTACCACTGGAAGTATGGTGATAAGGCGGCTAAGTGCATTCCGCCCTGCTCCTATTCAAAAAACTAGAAAAGCGGTCGCTTGATGCGGCCGATGAGTGTGCGTCGGTGACAAACCGCCTTTTCATCACGGACTCTACTTCTAAGTTACAATATTTAGTGGACACCGGGTCCGATTTATGTGTTTACCCGGTAAGTTTTTTGCGTGCACAACGCCGTCATAAAACGAATTATGAGCTTTATGCCGCAAATAATACTGTAATTGCCACATATGGTTGGCTTAGTTTGTCTTTGGATTTAGGTCTACGCCGCTCTTTTACTTGGCGATTTGTAATTGCTGACGTGAGCAAACCTATAATAGGGGTAGATTTTTTGTCTTTTTATAGTTTGCTTGTCGACGTGCGTAATTCACGTTTGATTGATGGTACTACGTCACTCACATCAGCCGCCCTAGTTGCCTCTGCGTGTCTCAGCCCGCAAATTAAACTCATTACGGGTGACTCTCCTTATCACAAGCTTCTTGAAGAGTTTCCTGATGTAATGCGGCCTTGTGGAGATCTTTCGGAACGTAAATGTAAACATCAGACGCAGCATTACATCAAGACAACTCCAGGACCCCCCGTGTTTGCACGACCTCGGCGGCTAGCACCTGATCGGTTAAAAATTGCGCGTCAGGAATTTGATGAAATGGTTCGAGCTGGAATCGCGAAACCATCTGACAGTCCTTGGTCATCCCCCTTACATTTGGTGCCTAAAAAAGATAAGGGCTGGCGTCCGTGCGGCGATTACCGCGCACTCAACGCGCGTACAGTACCTGATAGATATCCAGTTCGCCACATAGCAGATTTTTCGCACAACCTTTTCGGGAAAAAAATTTTTAGTAAACTGGATTTAGTACGTGCTTATCATCAGATTCCGGTCGCGCTAGAAGATGTGGCGAAAACAGCAATCACGACTCCCTTCGGGCTTTTCGAATTTCCATTCATGAGCTTCGGTTTGCGCAATGCAGCGCAAACGTTCCAGCGATTCATGGACGAAGTCCTTAGGGGTCTTGACTTCTGTTTTCCATTCATTGATGATGTGTTGGTTGCTTCATCTAATGATGAAGAGCACCTGAGGCATCTGCGTATCATTTTTGAGCGTTTTAGTGAGCACGGTATTTTGCTCAATAACAATAAATGCGTGTTTGCGGCTTCAATGGTAGAATTTTTAGGTTATCAGGTGTCATCGCAAGGCACTAAGCCCATTGGCGACAAAGTTAAAGCTATTGAGCAGTTCCCACAGCCTAAAACAATAAAAGAGCTGCGCAGATTTTTAGGTGCGTTAAATTTTTATAGGCGTTTCATTACAGGCGCTGCAAAATTACAAGCTCCACTTCATGCCCTACTTGGTGGTCCGTCGGTTAAAAGCAACGATAGTATTAATTGGACTGCTGCTTTAGATGAAGCATTCAAAGCTTGTAAGGAGAGTTTATCGCGTGCGGCACTTATAGCACATCCAAATTCGTCAGCTCCTTTGGCAATCGTAACGGATGCAAGCGATACGTCCATTGGATCGGTTTTGCAGCAGCAGGTAGCCGCCCACTGGCAGCCGTTAGGTTTCTTCTCGAAGAAGCTAACGGCCGCTCAGACTAAATACAGCGCATACGATCGCGAATTGTTGTCTATTTACGAGTCAGTCAAATATTTTCGTTATATGGTCGAGACGAAACCTTTTTTCATTTTAACTGACCATAAACCAATAACTTCCATTTTCAAAAAGTCTCTTGATGCGTGTTCTCCACGACAGTTCAGATACATAGATTTTATATCTCAATTCACTACTGACATCCGATTTATATCTGGCGAGGACAACGTTGTTGCGGACGCGTTATCGAGGACTGACGCTATTACAGACGGACTAGACTTTGACGCTTTAACTACATCTCAGGCTACGGACAATGAACTTCAAACACTACTTCGTACTGGTTCATCGCTGAGATTGCAAAAGGTTCAGTTTTCCCGTTTTGCGTTATTTTGTGACGTTTCCGGCCCCGTTCATCGTCCGTTTATTACCGCCGAGTTTCGTAAACAGGTTTTTGATATTTTGCACGGACTCAGCCACCCTAGTGCTAGGAATACCATTAAATTGGTAACTGAGCGCTATGTATGGCCAGGTGTTAAAAAGGATTGTAGGACCTGGGCGCGCTCATGTGTGGCGTGTCAGAGATCCAAAGTGTCGAGACATGTTCATGCGCCAGTACATCAATTTGAAATCCCTTCAGCTAGGTTTGCGCATGTTCATCTAGATCTTATAGGTCCACTTCCTATGTCTAACGGTTTTAGGTACTGTCTTACTGCGGTTGATAGATACACGCGTTGGCCTGAGGCTATTCCTTTGGTTGACATCACAGCTGAGAGCGTTGCCAAGGCATTCATTTCAACGTGGATAGCACGATTTGGTTGCCCTGAAAAAGTGACAACTGACAGAGGTAGACAGTTCGAATCGCATCTTTTCAACCAGGTGTCAGCTCTGACAGGTACTACGCATCTCCGGTCCACTGCGTATCACCCTGCTGCCAATGGATTGGTCGAACGTTTTCATCGCCAATTGAAAGCAGCAATTATGTGTCATGCTGATGAAAGCTGGTCTGAAGCCCTTCCTCTGGTTCTGCTGGGGATACGCAGTGCATGGAAGGAAGATCTGTCTGCTTCTACAGCAGAATTAGTATATGGGGAGCCTTTGCGTCTTCCTGGTAATTTCTTTGAGCCATCCGCTGATCGTATTCTAGACTATTCTGATTTTGCGTCGCGGTTACGATTGCGTATTCAAAACTTACAGCCTTCTTCTGTAGCCAGACACGGGTCTGAGAAAATATTTATTTTTAAAGATCTGCAAACTGCCTCTCATGTATTTATCAGACAGGATTTCGTAAGGACATCGTTACAACCACCTTACGCTGGTCCTTTCAGAGTAGTGGAAAGGCATTCCAAATATTTTATAATAAACGTTGGAGAAAATAATAAGTCTATATCTATAGATAGGTTAAAACCTGCTTATATATTGACGGACAAATCTGAAGAGTCTACTCCATGTGCTACTATTGTTCCACCCATTGCTCCACCGGTAGTGACTCGTGCTGGTCGCCAGGTGCGTTTCCCGCAGTTTTATCGACCGTAAAGGTCTCCGGGGGGGCTGATGTGGCGACTGCCTTATTTTATGTATATTATTGTAAATAGTCTTAAGTAAGTTTTGTCATTGACTTCCGATTCCGGTTTCTGTGGAAACTGGGAGTTTGGCAAAACTCGCGCATGCGCGCTCTCTCTTCTAAGCAGGCTTGCATGCGCGTAGTTGCTTTCCTATGTCGCTCTGTTTTAATATTGTTATTTGTAAATACTCTGTGTAAATAAATTGTGTATATAGTGTACTGTGTGGTTTTTAATATATCGCAAAACGTTTCCTATAAAGCGATAAGACTGAATATTGTATACTTTGTTTTTTGTTTCGAAATTGTCTTGTACTAATTTGAGGTGTTCAATAAAGAGTATTTTTGTTTTGTATTGTTGACTGACTTTAGGAGGGAGGCACTTTCGAAAGAACGGGAGAGCATTATAAACTTTAGAATTTTTAAAGAAAATGCTCTCCAGGTTCTTGCTTTGATATATTCTTTTTTTATCTTATTAAAATTAATACATATAATGCTTCCAGCAGAAGCCCTAAACCGATTGTAGCTTTCTCCTTGTTTTGAATTCAATTTTTTGAGGTGAAAACTTCTTTAGCGATGTTCGTTGGGCTCTTTTTTGGATGTGTAAAAAATTTTAAAATCGCGTCAGGCGTAAGACGGATGGAGAGTTTAAGTACCAGGATATCAGATCCTCTAAGACCTTATTTTGAAATACAAATGAATCGCGTTCGATTTTTGAAGTGTTTTTTTGATTAGTCGTAAAGCAAAAGTACTAGGGCATCAGCACACACTCAGAAGTCTCTGTCCGGATCCTTGCCACCCTACTCATTAATTCTGCCAAGCAGCAGTGCTCGCACTGCTATGTTTCGGCGTGGAGAGTAAAGCCAGTGAAATTACTGGCACAGAGGCAAATAATCCTCCCTAGCCCTCTAGGCTGCACCACCTGCTCAGATCTGTTTTTTTTCTCCGGTCCGTTATGGTTGCCTGGTAGAGATCGCTCTGTAGCGATAAGGCCGCCCATTGTTACCTTATTACTTCTGTATACCATTTTTCTGTTTTGATTGTTATATGTGGTGTTCAATAAAGAGTTATTGTATTGTATTGTTTTGTAGGCTGGCAAGCATCTGCAATCCTCAAGTGTTGTGGGAGTCCATGGGTGGAGGTGCTCGCGTACTATCAGGTGACCCACTAAAGGTGGAAAAGGGAATCAAAATAGTGAAGGGTTGCTAGCCGCAGCGCCTTTGACATGATTCCTAACACGGTCATAATCTAACTAATATTATAAATGCGAAAGTTTGGATGGTTTGGATGGATGGATGGATGGATGGATGGTTGGATGGTTGGATGGATGGATGGATGGATGGATGGATGGATGGATGGTTGGATGGATGGATGGATGGATGGATGGATGGATGGATGGATGGATGGATGGATGGATGGATGGATGGATGGATGGATGAATGGATATTTCTTAAAGCTAAAAGTTACAATTTACAAGCGGAAGTCTCTTTCTGACCCTATGTGTTGGATAGAGGCTTCCGATCGACGAGGTCCAAAAAGTCGCCTTTAAAATGAGAGAGGCCTTCAAAATAACAATCTATTACTTTCTTGGAGGCCCCAATGTCATAGTGACATTTCACGCCCTGTCACTTGCACTGTATCACTGTCATTAACACAATCGCCACATGTCATGATGCAAAAACATGCCCGTTCACACCGGCCCGTTCCGCATATACAGCATAGCTATTTAGCGCGAGTCATTATTCAGACAACAAAGAGCTGGGACGTCTGAATGGGCCTTTATCTGCTGAATGGTTTCAGGCTGATTTCATATCGACTTGATTCGGATTTTGATGTGGGGATTTGAGGATATATACATATTCGTACCTACACATATACATATACATCGTATCATTATACTCTGTCTTTCAATTAATCCTACTATCTAACTAATATTATAAATGCGAAAGTATGGATGGATGGATAGATGGATGGATGGATGGATGTTTGTTTGTTACTCAATCACGCCAGAACTGTACAACAAATCTGGATGAAATTCGGCACATAGAGAAAAGTCTGGAATAGCACATAGGCTACTTTTTATCCCGGAAGATTTCCACGGGACAGCGATAAACGAATTCTTTGCAGACGAAGTCGCAGGCAACAGCTAGTCATTAATAAGCCTAAATTGTCATGTTAAACTTCACCTCCAAGTATATAAATAAAATTACATTTTACTTTCATCTCACAAAGTCGAAAATAACTCAAGATGACTGTCAAGAATATATTTAACCTGAAACTCGATTAGGCATTACGGCCCAGAATCCCGTGAGCTCGGCTAATTGTTTCATAAAATTTAACTCCACTTGAGCGTACCGATTCAAGGGAAATTGAGCTTTATTGTAACACCACGTTTTATAGGGTTATGCACCGTGGTATAATGCAAATTAATGCCCCGTGCGAGACGCTTGGTTTCAGCTCTAGGGTTGGCACTTCGGTTTATTTTTTAACCCCCAACGCAAAAAGAGGGGGATTAAAGTTTGACGTCAATATCCTTTGTTAAGAATTTGATAATTTTGGAGTCATTTTGATCGTTTTAATTTTTTTTTTTTTCATGTGAATAGGAAGGCAAAAATTGCTATAAAATCGATATTGTCCACATGCGGTGAATGTTCGGATGTTGTGTGGTGTAGGAGACAGAAGTTTATGGGATTTCTATGTTTTATGTGGCAGTATTGGAGGGATCGCATGTAAAAAAAAATATATTTCGCACAGGCTTGACTTTCTTGCACGTTAGTAGCGGAGTTAGTAACCTCGGCAAAGTAACTCCTAATTCAATAAAATGAGAAACGTGATTAAAAACGCTGGTCTGAGAGCAAAGAAAAAACATAGAATGTACCAGTTGCTTCTCTTCCTGCGCAAATGTTAAAAGCCCATCGAGGGAATGTTATAGGTGATGCGGCTAGCAACTCATCACTATATTGATTCCCCTTTCCACCTATGCACCCACAATCATGGTAAACGTGACCTGTAAGTCTTAGTACCTTAGGCCATGTGATTTGTGTATGTGTATCATCACTACTACATATTTCGTCTCTCTGTCCTTATGTATGCTTAAATCTTTAAAACTACGCAACGGATTTTGATGCTGTTTTTAATAGATAGAGTGATTCAAGAGGACGATTTGTATGTATAATTCTACGCAGACGAAGTCGCGTGCAGAAGCTAGAGTATGATAAACAATTCGCATTCATTTATGCTATCACGAATAAATGTTTTATTTCTTTCTTTCTTTCTTTTTCGCATTTCATTTTCTGACAGCCCTATCAAGCAGCTTTAAGCTTTGCTTCCTCCGCTGTCTCGATCATGGTTTGAGCCAGTTAATCCTACATCGACAATATCTATCCCATTGTTTCCTGTTTCCTAGAAATTGTTGTTGATTGTTAATTAGTAACTACTAACACTAGGACAAGTCTCATCCATGCTGCGACCTTACCCTGACGTCCTAATTCCGACTCAGTTCAAGTTTTAGCTGTCACTTTTAGTATGAATCTGACAGCGAGCGGACCTAAACTGAATCGCATTAAGACGTCATGGTAAGGCCCCTGGGGCCTTACCACGACGTCCTAATTCCGACGCAGTTCAAGTTTTAGCTGTCACTTTTAGTATGAATCTGACAGCGAGCGGACCTAAACTGAACCGCATTAAGACGTTATGGTAAGGCCCCTGGGGCTTTACCATGACGTCCTAATTCCGACGCAGTTCAAGTTTTAGCTGTCACTTTTAGTATGAATCTGACAGCGAGCGGACCTAAACTGAATCGCATTAAGACGTCATGGTAAGGCCCCTGGGGCTTTACCATGACGTCCTAATTCCGACGCAGTTCAAGTTTTAGCTGTCACTTTTAGTATGAATCTGACAGCGAGCGGACCTAAACTGAATCGCATTAAGACGTCATGGTAAGGCCCCTGGGGCTTTACCATGACGTCCTAATTCCGACGCAGTTCAAGTTTTAGCTGTCACTTTTAGTATGAATCTGACAGCGAGCGGACCTAAACTGAATCGCATTAAGACGTCATGGTAAGGCCCCTGGGGCTTTACCATGACGTCCTAATTCCGACGCAGTTCAAGTTTTAGCTGTCACTTTTAGTATGAATCTGACAGCGAGCGGACCTAAACTGAATCGCATTAAGACGTCATGGTAAGGCCCCTGGGGCTTTACCATGACGTCCTAATTCCGACGCAGTTCAAGTTTTAGCTGTCACTTTTAGTATGAATCTGACAGCGAGCGGACCTAAACTGAAACGCATTAAGACGTCATGGTACGGCCCCTGGTCTGGGAAAAAGAAAAAAGAAAAAAGGTTCCAGTTGCTTCTCTTCCCGCACAGCAACCCATCACTATTTTGGTTCCCCTTTCCACCTATACGCCTCTTCTCTCTCCAGCCTATATACGTCCCACTGCTGGGCACAGGCCTCCTCTCAGAATGATTGTGCGGATTGGGAACTTCACACACACCGTTGAATTGCTTCGCAGTTGTGTGCAGGTTTCCTCACGATGTTTTCCTTCACCGAAAAGCTCACGGTAAATTTAATATGAGATATCGCACATAAATTCCGAAAAACTCAGAGGTGCGAGCCCGGATTCGAACCCACGACCCTCTGCTTGAGAGGCCACAGGTCAAACCACTAGGCTACCACGGCTTTTTATACGCCTCTTATCTACTCTTTAATAGATTTTTCTCAAAGATGCAATGAAATGTCAACCTTACGTTCCAAATAATAGGCCGGGACGTATCACGCTGCGGGCGCGGTTGGACAAGTGGTATGTAATGGATTTTCATACAAAATGGCTGGCCTTGGCCTGCAAAGCCATCGTGTTTTGTTTTGTGGTGGTCGTCATCGTGCGCTGCGCGGGCGCGGGGCGTGCTGCTGGGGGACACGACGCACGTGGAGGATATGCACCTGCTGCTGCTCGGCCGCTGCCTAATGCACGCGCTAGCGGCAACATTCTAAGGGTTTTTTTGGAGTTTTTTTATTTATTTCATTGCATGTTTGAGAAAAGCACTATACAAGCCTCGGCGTGAAAGAACTTGCAGGCTTCGTACTCCTATCCGGCCTCGCAAAGCTCGGCCGTCTATATACATTACTCAGCCTGCAAGCCTTTCTTTCCCGGCCTCTGCAGTAATGTACTATTTTTGTAGCATAAAAAGGTGGTAGCCCTAAGCTTTGCTACCCGGTCCAATTAAGCCAGTAGTACACTCGGAACTCACTTTTGCCACTGAAGCCTGGCCTAGGTCTGAGCGTGTTGATTGCCTTAATAAAAGATTAAAGGTTATGGGCAGGAATAGTGTTTTCGTTGCAGTGACGTCCATTTTTAGAGTGCCGTACCCCAAAAGCAAGAAACGGAACCCTCTGGGATCACTTTGTTGTCTGTTGATTAAAATACGTTTTGTCAGGAATGTGTGACGGTATCATACATGTAATGTTCTTTGTAATAAAACTGTGTGATGGTTCTTCATAAGGTATTTATTGTTTTCCGACTTCTACAATTACGAGATTATTTAAAAGTGTAGTGCCACACGTACGCCACCTATCACTAGCTGCAGACAGGGGAGAAGGGTTGCCCGCGGTGCGGTGGCAACACCATAGACAGACAAACAATCGCATTTATAGATGCTTTCTATTACAATACATCTAACTAATCTAATCTAACTAATATTGTATAAGTATGGATGGATTGATGGATGTTGGTTTGTTACTCAATCACGCCAGAACGGCCCAACGGATCTGGATGAAATTCGGCACATAGATAGAGAAAAGTCTGGAATAGAACATAGGCTACCTTTTATCCCAGAAAATTTCGTAGTTCCCGCGGGATAGCTATAAACGAATTCTTTGCAGACGAAGTCGCTGGCAACAGTTAGTACGGACATAAATCATAACGGAGTAGAGAGAGCCCAAGGTAACAAGACCTAGCCACGTCAAGCATGATTGTGGGCGTATAGATGGAAAGGGGAATCAAAAATAGTATGGCTTGCTAGCCGCATCGCCCCTAACATAATTTCTATGATTTTTGTCCATTCCCTCGATGGGCCTTTACGTGCGTGGGAAGAGAAGCAACTGGTACATTACTATGTTTTTTCTTTGCTCAACGACTAGCATGGAGGTTTTAGGTAAAAAAATATAAAAGAATTAGATTTTTTAGGCATAAAATCTAACTAATATTATAAATGCGAAAGTATGGATGGATGGATAGATGGATGGATGGATGGATTGATGGATGGATGGATGGATGTTTGTTTGTTACTCAATCACGCCAGAACGGCCCAACGGATCTGGATGAAATTCGGCACATAGATAGAGAAAAGTCTGGAATAGCACATAGGCTACTTTTTATCCCGGAAAATTGCGTAGTTCCAGCGGGATAGCGATAAACGAATTCTTTGCAGACGAAGTCGCTGGCAACAGCTAGTATTTTATAATAGTAAGTGACGATTTGGAGTAATTTGAACCGGACTGGGGAAGCCTAGCAACAGACAGAGACCGGTGGAAAGAGAAAATGGAGACCTTTGCCCAGCAGTGGGACACCAAATAGGCTAAAAAGTAGCTTATGTGTCAATCTAGGGTACCAGCTATCCCCGTTCCAAATTTTATCCAAATCCGTCCAGACGTTTGCGCGTGAAGAAGTAACGAACTTTCGCCTTTATAAAGTTAGTGTGGATTTCCTCTGTACGCAGCACTATTCAATACAAAACCCTAAAAACACTCGTATATCCAAGTTGGCATACTCACCGTGATTCCAAAGCAAACTTTTCCTTTAACATGAAACAACAAACATGCCGTTGTTATTAGAGCCCGTGATTTAAAACACTCTAGAAGTAACTAACAATATCTATTCCCATTTCACAAGACAGTGTTTTATTGTTTTTCCTACTCCAGGGGCCTTACCATGACGTCTTAATGCGATTCAGTTTAGGTCTGCTCGCTGTCAGATTCATACTAAAAGTGACAGCTAAAACTTGAACTGAGTCGGAATTAGGACGTCACGGTAAGGCCCCAGTACTTTTATTTCTATGTCTATTAAACGAAAGTTTGTGCATATGGCTATAAAGTATACAGCCATAATTTTATGCTCGAAGGATAAAAAGCAATTTTATGCAGCGTTCTCTCGCCGAACAACTTTACGAGAATGAGAAGTGAAAAACTAAAGGGTACCCCCCATTTTTTTATGGAACTGTGACGTCATAGAACTGTAAGTTAACTTTTTTCCAAGAGTTCCATGGTAGAGCTATTGAGACAAAAAATGTGCAGTTCTACTTATAGAATTATTTTTAACTAGCTGTTGCCAGCGACTTCGTCTGCAAAGAATTCGTTTATCGCTATCCCGCAGAAACTACGCAATTTTCCGGGATACACTTTTTTTGAAAAACGCTCCTATGTACTATTCCAGACTTTTCTCCATCTATGTGCCGAATTTCATCCAGATTCGTTGGGCCGTTCTGGCGTGATTGAGTATGTAACAAACAAACATCCATCCATCCATCCACACTTTCGCATTTATAATATTATTACTAGGCTGTTGCCTGCGACTTCGTCTGCAAAGAATTCGTTTATCGCTATCCCGCGGGAATTTTCCAGGATAAAAAGTAGACAATGTGCTATTCCAGATTTTTCTCTATCTATGTGCCAAATTTCATACAAATCCGTTGGGCCGTTCTGGCGTGATTGAGTAACAAACAAACATCCATCCATCCATCCATCCATACTTTCGCATTTATAATATTAGTTAGAAAATTGAAATTTAGGTCAAGAGCAACTAAAAAAAATATTTTTGTTTCACAGTTCTACTATGGAACTGCTGGGAAAAAAATATCGCAACAGTCCCATGACGTCGTAGTTCCAAGGGACTAATAGGAAACTTGAGGTGCTTCTAGTTCTATAGAACAAATGGCACATTTTTTGTTTCAATAGTTCTACCATGGAACTGCTGGGACAGAAAAATGTTAACAGTTCTATGACGTCACAGTTCCATAGAACAAATGGGAGGTACACTTCCAGCATGTTAAGCATCCAAGTAGCATTAAATAGGCTAAGTAAAATTTAGAGTTGGTGCGTAAAGGGCGCTACACGTTTAATCCATTCGTTGCGATGCGCCAACGGTTTATTACTTCTGCCTACTGTTTAGGGGGAGCCCACATAGGTCTGTCTTTAGGTTACATCGTCTTAGTAGCTAATTCCACTTATAAAGCCACGAAAAAACCAAAGGGTAGCACTCCGGGAGTGCCGGCAGAAGTGAAAACTACATACACGCGCACTCGCGCAAAAAAAGAAAAGAACAAAAATACACGAGATTTGAACTGCGGTCACCTGAGAGAATACACTATTATTCCACACCTTAATCACGTACACTTAAAAAATCGAACGCGACTAGCTTCATTCGTATTTCAAAATAAGCTCTTAGAGGATCCTGATATCCTGGTACTTAAACTCGTCCTCTGTTTTACGCCTGACGCGAGTTTAACATTTTTTACCCATCCCAAAAGTGCTCAGCGCCGCTAAAAAGTTTTCACTTCGGAAAATTAACAGTACATAGGTATGTAGGAATTTCCATGCTTGTCAGGGAGCAAAGAAAAAACAGAATGTAGCAGTAACAGGCGATGCTAGCAATCCATCACTATTTTGATTCCCCTTTCCTATACACCCACAATCATGCTTCATGGCCTTTAGAACTTGCCAGCGGCTTCGTCTGCAAAGAATTCATTTATCGCTGTCCCGCGGGAACTACGCAATTTTTCGGGATATAAAGTAGCCTATGTTCTATTCCAGACTTTTCTCTATCTGTGTGCCGAATTTCATCCAGATCCGTTGGGCCGTTCTGGCGTGATTGAGTAACAAACAAACATCCATCCATCCATACTTTCGCATTTATAATATTAGTTAGATTACTCTGGACTCTATCTACCCCTTAAGGGGTGGAAACGAGATTTGGATATATGTACGTGGGACTGGTAATCCAGTTGAAGACTGAAAAATCTCGAGTGATAGTGGGTGCCACATTGCTAAATATATTATTATAATGTACCTATACAATACAATAACTCTTTAACAACATATAACAATCAAAACAGAAAAGGTATACAGAAGTAATAAGGTAACAATAGGCGGCCTTATCGCTACAGAGCGATCTCTACCAGGCAACCATAAAGGATTGGAGAAAAGAACAGATCTGAGCAGTAGGCTTATTGTCTAACTCGCTCGCAATCGCCATCGTGTTCATTTTGACAGTTCATGTATGGGCTGACAATTGACAATATTTCAAATTTCTTTATATTCATAAATCAAAAACCATTTCGAGAGAAACACTTGTAGAACACAAAAAAAATATTATATATATATAAATATTTTTTGGAAAAATGAGCAAAATATGTAAAACAGGAAATGACGTCCAGCGGCCGGTCCAATACTGCCATTATAAAAAACCTTGTCTTCCGGGTTTCCCTTTGACATTTACAACTTTCACAACACAAACACTACTGACAGCTGACGGTTAATTCATTCGCACACCGCTCGGCTTTGTTGCCATCGGGAACACTAGATAACTGTTTGCCGGGCAATAATGATAATATTTTTGCAAGTTTTCATTTAAAATCATATTTTTTGTGAAGTATTCTGTTTGAGTTTGTCAGCTAGTTTTGACGTTCATTGACAGTGACAACTGCATTCACTGTCAAAGTATTTAAGCACAGGTTTTGGCGGTCAATTAATGTAATTATTTCAACGTTTTTTTAAGTGTACGCAACAAAGCAGTGACGTCATTTCGCTAATACTTGACGTTTGTTACTTACGTCCTTTCTGCTTGAGCAACGATTTAAATGGATTTTTCCACGAAAATACAAGATTTTCACGAATATAAATAAATATGGGTGTCTTAAATTTGTGCGCTCTTTCCAGCCAGACAATAAAAAGTAGCTCTTAAAAAATTTAAATATTGTCAATTGGCATCGGAATCAGCTAGCTGTCACATTCATACAAGAACTGTCAAAATGAACACGATAGCGATTGCGAGCGAGTTAGACAATAAGCCTACGGTGTCCATGTTAAATGGCAAATCTATAGAGGTATAAGCGTGTGTTACACTAGGGTGCTTCTCTTATGAACATGTTCAAAATTAGTTAGATAAAGATCTGTTAAGCACACAGCCTTACGTTGTTAACACATTACCAAGTTTACCCCAAAAAGGGAGAACTGAATGTCAAAACAGAACGTGACGGAGCCCGCGTGTTGTTGCCGACGTGAAAGGGACATTCGCTGAACCGCCCACTTTGGTTTATGTGTTTAGAGTGGATTTGTTAACTCCTTATTATGGCTGGTGAAATTAAAAATAGTACAATCTGACTATTATCTTATCTAACTAATATTATAAATGCGAAAGTATGGATGGATGGATGTTTGTTTGTTACTCAATCAAGCCAGAACGGCCCTACGAATCTGGATGAAGTTCGACACATATATAGAGAAAAGTCTGGAATAGCACATTGGCTATTTCTTATCCCGGAAAATTCCCGCGGGATAGCGATGAATGAATTCTTTGCAGACGAAGTCGCAGGCAACAACTAGTATCATATATTTCCGAATCAAAAATTTGTCAAAATGGTACATTCTATCAAACGTTTGTCGGTGAAACGCTACCTATGGTATAACTAACAACTAGCTGTTGTCCACGACTTTGCAAAGAATTTGTTTGTCGCTATCCCGCGGGAACTACGCAATTTTCTGGGATAAAAAGTAGCGTATTTATGTTATTCCAGACTAAAATCTATGTTTCAAATTTCATCTAGATCTGTTTAGCCATTCTGGCGTAAAATAATAACAAACATCCAATCATACATCCATACTCACAAACATTCGCATTTAAAATATTAATAGCATTTCCATTAACGACTCAATCAAAAGCGACAAGCACTACACCCGAAATTCCTAGAATTTTCCAAACAATATGGCGAAAATATCCATAACAAGCGGATAAAACGATTCGTCTCGATCGACGATAAACATTGTAAAGCCTTATAATTAATGAACCGGCAATCCTTTCTACATCGGACCTTAATGAAGTCGCTCACAGAAACACACGGCAGGAGTTACCATACAGCATTATCGTTTTAATTTCCTTCTTTTTCAGTGACACTTGTAGTATCCTTTCTGGTCTGAAAGCAAAGAAAAAACATAAAATGTACACTCAGCAAAGGGACAGCATTCGTTAGAGCCAATGGAGAGCTACGCCAGTTATATGAGGAGCCAGTCCACGAGTTTGCAACAAACCATTTAATTCGGTGGAAGTTTAAACCGCCTTCTTCTTCATTAATGGGAGGATACTGGGAACGTTTAGTGAAAAGCGTCAAGACTGCACAATGGTTGCGCGAGGGGATGACTGAAAACCTTGACCTTCGTGGACAATTTGCTGGACAAGTTGCCTCCCCGTATGTCCCCTGGAATAGATCCCGCCACTCCATCGGGATTGATTTACGCGGGCTTCTAATTATCGCTCAAGAGATTGAAAGTAATTTAGTGAAACGTCGAAGAATGGAGAGCTACATGTTTATTGTTATACTAAACATATTTTTTCCAATTTCTATGCTGGTCTGGGAGCAAAGAAAAAAACATAGAATGTACCAGTTGCTTCTTTTCTCGCGCAGATGGTAAAAGTCCATCGAGGGAATAGGCGAAAATCATAGGAATCATGTTATAGGCGATGCTAGCAACCCATCACTATTATGATTCCATGTTCCATTTATATATGCCCACAATCTTGCTGAACGTGGTCAGGTCTTATCAACTTAGGATCTGACTACCCCGTAAGGGATAAAGACGTAATTTGTGTATGTATGTACAGTCGCCATCAGATATATCGTAGCGGGCGAGGTCCTCAAATACTTCGGAGCAGCCTTAAATTTCAATAAATTCATCACAACTGTAAGGTTAATAACATCAGAACACGCAATTAGTCATAAATATAATAGCAGCGACTTTTCAATAAAATCGGGACGTCACAGATCGTCAAAGATATCGATGCAGACAGGCTGACCATAAAGATCGGAACATTTTTGGAAAATATACCTTAACTTTGTGACAGTTTAAATTACAGCGTGTTTATAATAAAACTAGTTTTATAAAATAGAACTACATTGTTTTGACTTATAACAGCAGAAGAAGAAAAATTTTATTCTTAAAAAAGTATAATGGCAATTTAGTGGCCAGTAACAATTTACACTTTATACAACAAAAAAGGTTTTATGTTACTAACACAGTGAATGATGCATGCAGACGCGTACACTATATGGGTGACATATCTTTCATTTTGGCATTATGTTTGAGCCTTATTTGTATTTTGTTTGGAATTCGAATCTATCATCATATACGTAAGGTTTATTTTCCACATATGTTCCGATAGTTAAGATCAGCCTACTGCGTCGATAGCTTTGACGGTATGTGCTTCCTGATATTTTTAGCTCATTGAACGTCTCGAATTTATTGAAAAGTCGCTGCTCTTATATTTATGACGGATTGCGTATTCCGATGTTATTAACCATATTTAGTGTAACGAATTTATTGAAATTTAATGCTGCTCCGAAATATTTGAGGACCTCGCCCGCTACGATATATCTGATGGCGACTGTACGTACTTTCTTTTCAAGCCGTGGTAGTGGTTTGACTGGGGCCTCTTAATCAGAGGATCGTGGGTTCGAATTTCGGGGTCGCACCTCTGAGTGTTTTGGAATTTATGTGCGTATCTACCATGAGCTTTTGGGTGAAGATGGTTTCCTGGAAACCTGCACAATAATCTTCAAAGCACTTCAATGGTGTGTGCGAAGTTCCAAATCCGCACTGGGCCCGCGTGGGAACTATAGCCCAAGCCCTCTAGTTCTGAGAACCTGTGCCCAGAAGTAAAGAATTAACTACGAGTATTTCGTTATGTCCTATTTATTATTTTTAATCATCATAAAGCTTCATATTTACTCCATTATATTTGACCCATTGATTACTGGTCTAAAGAAACGGGGACTATTATCAGCAATCAAACAATAACATCAATATTTTTTCATTAATTACGACAAAAATACGACGTCCTAAAAAAATATCGGGAAAACATTGTCTCATCTTTATTCCGCCGAAAACCAGTTCGTTTTCAATAAAACGCCCTCCCATTGTCTACAAAATCGTTTGGATAATATTTTCCCACCCATTATGGTATCTTTGAAAAATTACATCTTTATAAAGGTCCATTTGAAGCATAATGAATTAAAAGGGAGGTTCTTTAAGGTGATGGATTGTGTGTCATTTTGATTAAAGCAGAGTGGTTCTTACAAATAGTGACCTAATTTTGCTGTT
The DNA here is from genome assembly GCA_963854515.1 of Pandemis heparana. Classification (NCBI taxonomy): domain Eukaryota; kingdom Metazoa; phylum Arthropoda; class Insecta; order Lepidoptera; family Tortricidae; genus Pandemis; species Pandemis heparana. The sequence continues at coordinate 5,869,931 of OY978031.1, forward strand.
GTTGTTACTTGGTAAAGTTTTGGTATTGTTATGTTGAATTCGTTACTGTAGGAAAGGCACATTTTTTTTATAACAATAGGTACTGCATCAAGATTGGTCGCTTGAGCCCAATTTTGTAAATATATATCATGGGATAATTAACACCAATTGATCTAGTTCCTAACTATGCAAACTTTGTAATATTGGCACCACTTACCATGACGTCTTAATGCGATTCAGTTTAGGTTCGCTCGCTGTCAGTTTCATACTAAAAGTGACAGTTAAAACTTGAACTGAGTCGGAATTAGGACGTCATGGTAAGGCCCCTGGAATCGGATAAATACATATATGATTTTATTTATCCGCTGGTGCTAGGTGGTGGCTGAATACGATTGATTGGTATTCGTATTCATCATACAAGGTGTCTGTATGTATCGTGATTCGAATCTCGGACCTCAAACTTCATGAACTAGGATCACCAAACTACTAGGCTATCCGGTCATAAATTCAAGTCAATTTACAGATAAGCTCTTATTCACCACTATATATCTTTTACATAATATTGTTGTTTTTTAGTAATAGTAATTTAGCTGTAAGTTTCTGTTTGTTTTGTTTTTGTTTTTGGTTGCCCTGAAAACCAGCGTCAGACATAGGTGTTTTTGTCTGACACATGCTGAGCGGCAACCTTTTTGGTGTGTGTTTTTATTTTATGGTTATTTTTGTACTGTTTTTGTTTTTATATTGCACCAAATAAACCTTTTTCTTTCTTTCTTTTACAATGATTTCAAGGCAGAACAAAATAAGCCGGGTCAGCAAGTTTTGTTTTTAAAGAGGGAGTCAAACGAGCAAGCGGCCCTGTTGGTAAGCGATCACCGCCACCTACAACAACCAGCTACCCATTGCCAGCATTTGGGAACAGTATGTATACTCTTTATTTGAAGACCAAGGAAGCAATAGTTGGCTTAAAATGTCCGCTTTAAAACTTCTCTTCACAATTTCCAATTTCAACGTCAACCCTACTGCAATTTAAACCTCTAAACCTAATAAATAGTAATAGCATTTCAAGAAAACTCATAATTTCACGAGAACTACCTTCCATGTCGTCTAACTCACAATAAAATGCCGGTGTAGATAATGCAACACTTAAATTCAGTGAACGTTACATTATCTATGGTAACCGCCATTTTTATTTCTCTCACGTTGGCAGCATTGTAGAACTTCTCTTTGGCGAATGAAGATGGCGCTGATGGCGTACATAAAAGATGATTGGTTCGCGTCATAACGTTACGTTTGAAAAATTTCGGCTTTGATGGAACGTTGGCAAAACCTGGCTAACATTGTAAGTAATATTGTTTTCTTGATTGTTGACGTAAAATGATAATAAAGATGAAACACTTAGGTACGTGTAAACACGGCTACAGACCAGATTTACGGTACTATCGACCGATTCAAGTATCAAACCCGTGAGAGTGAGTGAGATAGCCAGATATACCCAAATGGCATTCTAAGACCTCACGGACTGTGTCCCTGGAATAGGTAGGTACTTTGTGTTAATGAGACCCGTTTTCTTGTCCTATTTGTCGGCCCACGAATCACGAGGGCCAATTATTTAAACCACCTGTATATTTCTCAGGAGCCTTGAAATGGCCATCCTCTAGAACTGTATAGGTTAGGATAGGTCAGGTTAGTTTTATAACAATCCTGAACATCACAAACATACACCCTGAACTAAGCCCATGAGAAAACGGGGATGATGAGGGCACTCCTTTATCTACAACTCGACCGACCGCTTAGCTGAATCCTAGCCCGCGCGGTACAGGGGCGCGGGGTGGGACGACCGCGGGGGCCGAGAGAGGTGCGGGCGGCAGGCGCACTACCCGCCCACACCCCTCGCGGTCCCCTTTGTCGTCCTACCCCGCGCCTCTCCGTTTATTTTAACGCAAAACATGTCATCATAGTAAAAGTTGAGACAATCTAAAGCAAACCTTTATCGAGTTTTCTACGCACGGACAGACGAACACACAACTACTGGGGGCTCGTAATTTTTCTCCCGGGCTCCCCAGACGCTTCCACAACTTAACCCTTTGTAGTTTGCCTTTGTGTTTAAAAAGCAAAATAACAGTGCGACACATTTTTAGTTCCGGGAGAATAAAAAAAATACTACCTACACGACATAATTTTTCTTAATAGTTGTTTTGCAAGTCATTTTGCTTCTTATGTGTAAGGTTTTAAGCAAAAACCCATTTAAAAAATACTTGTATTGACCTTCCGGTGACGTCATGGTGACGATTGGTAATGCGGGAGAGGGGCTTGGACTCGGAGGGACATTCTCGGTTGGGCAGCGAAGCACACTAGACGTAGTCTGGCGCCTGTACTTAAGATTTAAATTGAAGTGATTGTACTAGTTAATTGTTTCTGTTAAAATATACATCTTTATAAAGTTACGTGGTGTTGGTTATTTCGGTAAGTTTATATATGTGTATAAACCTTCAATAGTACATTACTGCAAAGGCCGGGAAGTAAGCGGTTGCCGGCCGAGTAAGTTTGAGCCTTGTATAGTGCATTTCTCAAACATGCAATGAAATAAATAAAAAAACACCAAAAAAACCCTTAGAATGTTGCTGCTAGCGCGTGCATTAGGCGGCGGCCGAGCAGCATCAGGTGCATATCCTCCATGTGCATGTCCTCCAGCAGCGAGCACCGCGCCCGCGCAACGCACGACGACAACCACCACAAAACAAAACACGATCGCTTTGCAGGCGACCCACCTGCAATTTTGTATGAAAATCCATTACATACCACTTGTCCAACCGCGCCCGCAACGCGATACGTCCCGGCCTATTATTTGGAACGTAAGGTTAACATTTCATTGCATCTTTGCGAAAAGTAATTTTGCTTTTTAGGAGTTGTGATCATAAAGGCATTACCTATAGTAAATATCATAGGCACTACCTATACTAAATATTTAAAACATATAAAACTTTAAGTGTAGACAACGTAAATTATTACACATGCAAAATGATACTTAAGGATTGAGTCGGTACAAAAACGTACGCAAAATTACATGTTATATTATGCAGGTTACATTATGTCCCAAGCGATGGATATAAATGCCGGCACGTAAGTCTAATCTGACCTTGTATGCGCAGAAGTATAAAATAGATACGGTATCCATGTGTGCGCAGATCCTCTCCACGTGACTCGTCATCGCTAGACTTACGTGCCGGCACGTATACACGTTTTTTACTGTTTAAAACGGACGAGATCTAAGTAACTGTTTTTTTTTTCAAACTCAAACTCAAACTCAAACTCATTTATTGCTATTATAGGTACATATACATGTTAGACATATATTATCACTATAAGAACTGCTATAATCTGCCAGTTAGGCGTACAATAATTAATATTCTTATGAACTAGTACTATGCTAAACGGGTTTTTCTTACGTATTCATCATCAATCATCTCCAGCCTAATATACGTCCCACTTGCACTACAAAATTTGGGTTAAAACACTTGCACGGTTATTCGCAGAGGCTGACGAAATACATAAAACTATTGTTTTCCGTGGCATACTGTATCTTTGTACAGTATAACCAGCTAAGTGGCGCCCGCTGCGCCAAGGGACGCAACCTGATAAAGGTACCTAACTCAGATAATAACGTTCGAAAAGGTATGGCGAATTACCGCGTTTTCAGCTATATTTTGGGTTAAGTCTGTTTGCCTTTCCGCGTTGGGAGTTTTGTTTCGTTAGATTTAAAGTTTCCTTCGCAACAGTAATACATATTCACTGAAAAGGGTAATTTTAAATGTGTCTAATAAACTTTAAAATGCCTTACTGTGTTATAATACAGGATAGGATAACAATATAGGTAAGTACAGTTAGTACAAACGCTTGAATTTAGATTTTTTTTTTGTGATAATTTCAACAAAAACTTGTCTGATTTCAAATACTGTGGAAACAAAAAAAAAGGAAGCGACCACCGAGAGATTCATTGACAACATTTAATAGAAAAAAAAACCCAGCAACCATTAATAAAAATAATAATTCTATTTCATCCCAAAAATGTCTTACATCATTTTGGAAAAGAGCTGATACTCTTCAAACTGCTGAGCCGATTTTAACCAAACATATCTTAAAACTACCGCAAAGAAACTGGCTTTCAAATAAAGAAAACTACATCCAAATCGGTCTAGTCCTTTGAGAGTTACGATGCCACAGAGAGAGACATCGACGTCAAACTTTTAATTAAGGGCATTATATTTGTGTAATGAGCACGAATATTTATTTGTTCCTGAGTTATGGATGTTTGTATCTATATAAGTATTGTATTTCTCCATATAAGTATGTATATCGTTGTCTAGTACCCATAACACAAGCCTTACTTGCGCTTACTTTGCTTACTTTGGGACTAGGTCTGTTTGTGTAAATTGGTCCCAAATTAAAAAAAAAACTTATAACATCCCTCTTTTTACGTGGGGAGTTAAAAATTACAAAATTGTAGGCAACATTTTGCGTAGAGTGACATACATGTGAGACATCCCATGTGACACATAAATTGTGTGGGTTGTCTGTGTGTGAGTTACATGTGATTTATTATTAGTTGTTTTCTTTTCCGATGTAAGCTTAGACAAGGGTCCATGGGCATTTTGAAATTCTGAAAGGGGTCCGTGACAGCGAAACATAGAAAACATTGTGGTATAGTGTAAAATATATCCACAATAAAACACAGGGTGACTTCAATTTTATAAAAAAAAGTTTAGCCCACACCATCCGAAGTGTATAAAAAATGAAATAAATCAAATAGTTGTATGTAGGTGTTACAATAAAATTGTGTGTGTTTGTCTGTCTAAGGCAACGTAGCTCTCAAACGGATGGACCGATTTAAATGCGATTTTTTTTATTCGAAAGCCAGTTTCCTTGCGGTGATTCTTAGCCATATTTGATAAAAACTGGTCCAGCAATATGAAGAGTATCAGATCTTTTCCAAAATTATGCAAGGCATTTTTTAACAAAAATAACTTTTTTTATGTATGATTAAGTACTCAATTAATTTAGTGTTATGTATTACCAAAATGAACTCCTTCCCTTTGTCCATCTATTTTTTTTATATTAAAACCGACAAACGGGCATACGGTGTACCTAATGGTAAGCGATCACTGCCGCCCATGGACAACCACAGCACCATTGGGACTGCTAGCGCGTTGCCGGCCATGCAAGAACTGGTACACTCGCCTCTTTAAGGCCTCGTATATTTGTCTGTAAAATTAATGCGTTTTATGTACAACTAGCTGTTGCCAGCGACTTCGTCTGCAAAGAATTCGTTTATCGCTATCCCGCGGGAACTACGCAATTTTCCGGGATAAAAAGTAGCCTATGTGCTATTCCAGACTTTTCTCTATCTATGTGCCGAATTTCATAAAGATCCGTTGGGCCGTTCTGGCGTGATTGAGTAACAAACAAACATCCATCCATCCATCCATCCATCCATCCATCCATCCATACATTCGCATTTATAATATTAGTTAGTTAAAGAATTATACACACATGAACTCAGCCTGTATAACGGTGAAACAGACAAAATACCACACGACAGTATTCGTATCAAAATAAATACTTTAATACCTGTGACAGTACCGAGTATAAATCACCGGTACTTGACAACCGAGACTGACGCGGGCTTGACATTCGCCAAATTAAATCTGAAACTAAAGGGTCTGGCCGGAAGGTAATAGTAAAATCGCCCCTGACTGAATTTGAAATATTGTTATGCACGTTTGTTTGTTTTATTAAAAGATATAATTTTACTGAATATTAAGACTTAAATGCTTACGGTTAGCGAAAAAATAAAAAAAATAAAAATTCAGTTTTTATTTTTTTTTAGCCAAACTACGTTACCGATTAATTTGTCCTTCGGATATTTTGTACATATATTTAAGATACATTTATAGAAAAAAAATAAAAGCTCTAGCGTTTTTTAAAATATACAATTTTGGCTGTTTTAGTTTTTCTTTTTTTTTTTTTTTTTACTTGCAAGTTGGCGACACCTACCATATTTTGATATAATATACGCAATTTTATATTCTATTACATATATTTTTTTCAAAATTATTCATTTGGATCAACAAAGTGAAAAAAAGATTTTTGTTTAAAAGGGTGGTAAAAAGTTCTACCATATTGTTCAATCGTTCAAACATTCGTTCATAGTGTTAGTAACAATTATCTTATTAGCAATGTTAGTAACATGACATAAAAACAAAAAATACGGATGAATCAGAAGAAAAAATAGATTTAAATTGATTATTTAAAAAAATATATTTTGTAGTTGCAATTTTTTACTTATTTTGAAAAATTAAAAATAATTGATAACAATAATAATATAGCTCTTTTTATTTCGGGTTCACTACAATTTCAGTAGACCAGGTAAGTTTTTTTTTTTTTTCAAAAATTCAAATGATTTATTTGTAAGAATACAGTATATTAATTAATTATCCATTATTTTATTATTTGTATATAATTAAATATACAGGTTGTATCAGATACCCCCTAACAATAATCCACTGGGGTATATAACCATAGCTATAGAAGCTAAAAAAATATTTAGAAAAAAATTGGAGTAATTTTTTTTTCTATGGGAATGATTACAGTTAATACTACCAATCCTATAGAAAATATAAAAAAAATTACTCCAATTTTTTTTTTATTTTTTTTAGCTTCTACAGGGTGTATCAGATAGCCCCTAACAATAATCAACTGGGGTATATAACCATAGCTACAGAAGCTAAAAAAAAACATTTAAAAAAAAATCAGAGTAAAACGTTTTTTATATTTTCTATAGGAATGGTAGTATTAACTGCAATCATTCCTATAAAAAACATAAAAAAAATTACTCAATTTTTTTTAAATATTTTTTTTAGCTTTTGTAGCTATGGTTATATACCTCAGTGGATTATTGTTAGGGGGTATCTGATACATCCTGTATATTTAATAATATACAAATAATAAAATAATTGATAGTTAATTAATATACTGTATTATTACAAATAAATCATTTGAATTTTTGAAAAAAAAAAAAACTTATCTGGTCTACTGAAATTGTAGTGAATCCGAAATAAAAAGAGCTATATTATTATTGTTATCAATTATTTTTAATTTTTCAAAATTAGTAAAAAATTGCAACTACAAAATATATATTTTTTAAATAATCAATTTAAATGTATTTTTTCTTCTGATTTATCCGTATTTTCTGTTTTTATGTCATGTTACTGACATTGCTAATAAGATAATTGTTACTAACACTATGAACGAATGTTTGAACGATTGAACAACATGGAAGAACTTTTTACCACCCTTTTAAACAAAAATCTTTTTTTCACTTTGTTGATCCAAATGAATAATTTTGAAAAAAATATATGTGATAGAATATAAAATTGCGTATATTATATCAAAATATGGTAGGTGTCGCCAACTTGCAAGTAAAAAAAAAAAAAAAAGAAAAACTAAAACAGCCAAAATTGTGTATTTTGAAAAACGTTAGAACTTTTATTTTTTTTCTATAAATGTATCTTAAATATATGTACAAAATATCCGAAGGGAAAATTAATCGGTAACGTAGTTTGGCTAAAAAAAAATAAAAACTGAATTTTTATTTTTTTTATTTTTTCGCTAACCGTAAGCATTTAAGTCTTAATATTCAGTAAAATTATATCTTTTAATAAAACAAACAAACGTGCATAACAATATTTCAAATTCAGCCAGGGGCGATTTTACTATTACCTTCCGGCCAGACCCTTTGCAAAAACGCTTCTGTAACTGAAAGTAATTATAGTTGCCGTTTCGGTCTGCCTTTTTTTGCTTCGTAATTAAACGGTTGGAATGATAGTAAAAAACACAAGTTGTTAGCTGACTATATTTTATGTTATACTAGCCCCTGCTCGCGACTTCGTCCTCGTAGAGTTAAGTTGAAGAACTGATGTTTGTAGTTATATTCTGCAAAACTTATTTGCGCTGCAACTCTACACAGCTACGACCTTGACATGTTTATCGCTATCCCGCGGGAACTATGCAATTTTCCAGGATAAAAAGTAGCCTATGTGCTATTCCAGACTTTTCTCTATCTATGTGCCGAATTTCATCCAGATTCGTTGGGCCGTTCTGGCGTGATTGAGTAACCAGTTGCTTCTCTTCCCGCGCAGGTAAAAGCCCATCGAGGGAACGGGCGAGAATCTTAGTAATCACGAGCTTCTCGGTGAAGGAAAACATCGTGAGGAACCCTGCACACAACTGCTAAGCAATTCGAATTAATGTGTTTATAATCAAATTATATAGCAGTAATGTAATAGCCTAATTATTATAATGTAATGACTCTTATTGAGTTTCATATTTTGCATGCTGTTTGAGTATAGCCGAATAAGGAGCACCTTAATTTCTATTGTTAACACCTTATGTAACCCTTTTTCAAGCAAAATAAAGTATTTGTATTTGTATTTGTATTTGTATTTGATGGTTTGTGAAGTTCCCAATCCGCACTCCGCGTGGGAACTGTAGTCCATGCCCCCTCATTGTGAGAGGCCTATGCCCAGCAGTGGGACGTATATAGGCTGGAGATGATGATGATGATTTGTCTCGTTCAAACCTGAAAAATAATTTAACTCAACCCCCCCCCCCCACACACACTTCCCTCATAATAGGTGAACCTTGTACTATCACGCACACCATCGCCAAACTAGCTCATAAAAACCGTATTACGGTGAAAAACACGTTTCATAAAGATCACAGTATATCATGCTGAAACAGTAGCCTAAGTTTCTTTTCATTGATCAACAACGCTGCCAGTTGTACCTAACTTCACGCTCGCATGTTGCAAACAATCATGTTGCAAAAAAACTGTGGGAGTCCAGTGGCTTTTCAAAGCATAAGGCCGTGGGTTCGAATCCCAAATTCGATTTTCAATTTACATTTGGAAATGACCATGAGCTTTTAGGTGAAGGAAAATATTGAAATGGGAGCCGAGAGAGGTGCGGGCGGCAGGTGCACTACCCGCCCGTACTTCTCTCGGCCCCCTTTGTCGTCCTACCCCGCGCCCCTGTGCCGCGCGGGCGAGGACTCAGTTAAGCGGTCGGTCTATACATAGTCAACCTGACTTCTACATAAATAAATATCTTTTATAAATAAATAAATATCTTGGGACAATTGACACCAATTGACCTAGTCCCAAACTAAGCAAAGCTTGTACTATAGACACTAGACAACGGATAAACATTAAATAAATAAATACATGCTTAAATACACATTATGAATCGACTTGAGAACAAACATTCGTATTTTCATACAAGTATCTGCCCTGATCGGGGATCGAACCCGAGACCTCAAGCTCCATAGTTAGGTTCTCTAACCACTAGGCTATCCGGTCGTCAAAACGTACATCGCCAACCTGACTACTACAATTTTTAACCTGGCTACTACATGTTCAACCCGATTACTTACTACGTTCAACCTGAGAAATGAAATGAAATGAAATGAAATGAGTTTATTTTGCTGGAACATACACGGGTGTTACTTATTTATACATGTCAGTTGGATACAGTTACATGAATGCATGCTCCGCCACAATATGGCACAAAACAAAATACACATTATGAGTACACGTTCAACCTGAGAACATGGTCAACCTGACAAAATATTGGCCATTTACTACTGTTTTCAACACGCCCACTGCGTCTGCCCACAAACACAAAATGGCGACTTCCTATTATGGTGGGAACAATGAAGTACTTGAAAGTTCTTGACGAAGATGCCTGAGGACCCTCGTCTGGAGAAAAGTGGGAGGGCATGGAAAAATCACCCCTACAGTTTCTTGGAAAATATAGTGAATATAACACTCAATTTTGCTGAGGAGAAAAGGTTTTTTCATAGCATCTTACTTAAGTTTTCACAAAGATTTAGAAGCCGTAGTAGTTAGTCTACAAAATACAAATACAAAATACTTTATTTGTTCAACATAAGTACAAAATGTAGGTAAGTACAGGTTTTATAATTATAATTATGTGTAGCATCACCATTTAGCATTGTACACATATCATTTATAGCCGGGTGTATATTTTGTCCAATAAAATTGAAGTTCCGAATGTACGGTTTGTCATAATTTTCGTTAGTCATAAAGCGTTTTATTTCTGAAACAGTAAATATTTTTTTCAGAATTGATAGTGAATTTACCTAACCAAACCTACTGCATTATGATGGCTTTTCCAAAATATCTGAAAAATGCACGATTTCATGTGTTATGACAAAAAAAAATATGACCAACGAAAATTATGCCATATTTTATGTTCTTATTATGTTCATAGCCATTAATTTTATCCTTGACTCCCCTACTAATCCCTATTAATATTAAAATATTTACTACTAGTATTAGTATTTGGAAGTAAATAAATAATTTTATGCCTGTCCCTCTGTCTGTTACGCTTTCACGCCTAAAGCACTGAACCAATTTTAATGAAATTTGGTACAGAGTTAGTTTCAGTCCCGGGGAAGAATATAGGATAGTTTTCGTCCCGGAAAATCGCATAGTTCTCCGGGTTAAGCAAAAAACTAATGCTACGCAGACGGAGAAAGCCATACTACATACATTATTATAATAGCAGTCATATTATAGTCTGTCTAGAGTCTCTTGTTATGTCTCTTCCTGCAAAATAAAAAAATCCAAGGAAATGAGCCTTATCACAGAACTAATAGGCGGTAATAATTCAGCAGTTTCACCATTTGTTACGCAAGCCCGGGCCAATATTTCAATAATAATAAAGTCGAAGGGAATCCCGGGAATACCGGTAAATTTTTCGTGTTATTAAAATTCGTTTTTTTTTTCAATTTTTATTACGCGCCGCCCCTGCAAAGTTTCGACGGGGCGTTTTGTAATAAGATAGGGAGATTTAATTGAGTTTTTTTTTTATTATCTTTTGGTTGTGCAAAGTGATTTTGTTATTTTAAGGAATATTACAGTTCTGTTAGCATCAAGTCCTGTAGTATTGTGTTTTAATTTAAATCTTTTTATCTTATTAGTATCTTTTGCCCGCGATTTCGTCTGCGTGGAAATAGTATTTTGGGTAGGTTATATTTAGTGGTAAACACTAAATTAGAGCACAAATTATATTACCTTTAGGGTATCGCATCGTAATTAGTAAATTTTCATCGCCCTTTTTACATCCTTCAAACCATAACTATACTTCATTTAATTTAGAATGAGAAACCACAATAACATTATATTCTGGTCAACTATTTCTTACCCAGCAAACAGTACGGTACAATAGTCCGGGAGCCGCTAAATAAAATTGTTTTAATGTCACTTTATTTGCGTGTCGTCAGTTGTTACTCTAGTACAAATTGTAAAGAGATTACAGTTCATGAGCCGCTATATAATGTTGTTGTGGTTTCTCATTCTAAATTAAATGAAGTAGGTATTATATCCATACCAGATTTCGTTTAAATCGTATCAGCGGCATAGAATAGATAATAACAGGGTAGAACGGAATCCCTTTTGACCGCGTCCAAAACGCCGCCATTTATATATCAACTTCTCTCTTCACGTCGTTACACCCCTCTGTCGTCCAGGCGTATTGCTAGGGTTGCTTACCGTTAAATATTATACTTAAGTACGTCAAAAGATTTTATTCTGGTTTTACAAAATATGAAATTTATAAATCATTAGGTACGTACCTACATATTATAGATAGGTACTTCTAAGTAAGAAGTTATTACAAGTGCCATACCAAATGAAGCCATTTAAGATGATTTAAGTAAGTATTACTTACCGACAAAAATAAAATAAAATACATACAGGCTCACGTAAAACTAGTAGTAGTTTAAGTGCCAAACGCGCGTGCGACGACGTCGACCGTGGCAGCCTGACTGAGTCGCTCGCTTAGCGAGTACTGTAATATCGTGACCTTGAGTCCGGCCGGAGCGGGAGATTCCGTTCTACTATGTTCTTACTTATTATATGTCAGCGGTTTAAGCCTGAAGAGGTAACATATTGTTATCCTGGATAGGTGTCCCACTGCTGGGCAAAGGCCTCCCTTAATCTTCCCCATTCACTCCGATCTTGAGCAGCGTCTGCCCAGTTATCAAGGAACGCGTCTAGGGGCCTTACTGTTACGTCTTAATGCGAGTCAATTTCGATTCAGTTTAGGTTCGCTCGCTGTCATGTTGTGATACAGCATGGGGACTGACAGACTGACAAACAGACAGTGGAGTCAAGGTGATATCAGACGTTTCACTCAAGTGAATGTTCTTTCGAGTGAATGCTGCCGAATGAAAATGTCCAACCACCGTTTGATCAATTCACTAATGAATTCATTCGGCACTTTTCTTTCATTTGGTGTTCAGACGTGTCACTTTGAGTGAAAGATGCAAAATGAAATAAGAAAATGAACAAAAAATGAAACGTCTGATACCACCTTTAGTAACTGGGTCCTGTCTTTACCCTTTAGGTACGAAACACTAAAAAATTTGAGCAAGGTTTTGTATTAAGTATTAATAGCATAATTAATTCGCGAGGTTCTTGTTAGTCAAGAAAATTAGCAAACCGTAAATAAACAGACGTTCAAGTTAATTTAATATTAAATTTTAAACAATACACAATAAATATTTATCAGCATACATTATTCATTACTATATTAAAACGCTAGAAACCAATATTTATCCTTTACGAAGATTTAATTAATTGTTTTCGTGCGTTAAAAATACTTTCAAACGAATCATAATTAAGTTCGGAGAAGTAAAAAACATCGCCATATTCGATTAAAAAGATTGTTCTTTTTTATGTGAATAGGAAGGCGAACGAGCAAGTGGGTCACCTGATGGTAAGCGATCACCACTGCCCATAGACACCCGCAACCCCGGAGGGATTGCAGATGCGTTGCCAACCTAGAGGACATAGATGAAATGCCTCTTGTGCCCGTAATTTCCCCGGCTGTCTTACTCTCCACACCGGAACACAGCAGTGCAAGCACTGCTGCTTAGCGGCAGGATTAGCGAGCAATATGGTGGTAGCGATCCGGATGGACCTGTTCTGTGGCGTTCTGATACATTATTTTTATAAGTACGACCAGAAACTCATTTTTCATATTTATAACGGTAAACGTCTTAACTCCGTACTCTATGCAGGTCTGGGAACAAAGAAAAAACATAGAATGTATCAGTTGCCTCTCTTCCCGCGCAGATGGTAAAAGCCCATCGAGGGAATGGGCGAAAATCTTAGGAATCATGTTATAGGCGATGCTAGCAACCCATCACTATTATGATTCCATGTTCCAATTATATGCCCACAATCTTGCTGAACGTGACCTGTAGGTCTTATCAACTTAGGATCTGACTACCCCGTAAGGGATAAAGACGTAATTTGTATATGACGTAAAGTTGCTCTCAAGTTCTTTTGGTCACGCTGTTTAGTCTACTCGCAAATAAAGATTATTCATAATTTGGGGCATACAGTAAATTTTTGAATATACATACATACATACATACATATCGTCACGCGTCTTTCCCACAGGGGTAGGCAGAGACTACTTTATTCCACTTGCTACGATCCTGACATACCTCTTTCGCTTCATCCACATTCATAAATCTCTTCATACATGCTCGTCGGTTTCGGGTACTCTTGACCTGGCCTTTTTCCAAAACGTCCCCAATTTGATCATGGAACGTCCGCCTAGACCTTCCTCTCCCAACGTACCCAACGTACCAATTTTTGAATATAACATTTAAAAATTGGTCTAACGTACTTTATGAGTGACCCCTTTACCACATTTATTTTCATTACCGTTGTAAAATTTCTCGTCTTTTACAATTACATACATACACAAATCACAGGTAGATAGAGCCTATGGTTACAAGACCTAAAGGCCACGTTTAGCATGATTGTGGGCAGGTGGAAAGAGGAATCAAAATAGTAATAAGTTGCTAGCCGTGTAACATGATTCCTATAATTTTCCCCATGTGATTTTGCAATCAATGTGATAAAATTTTTTTATGCTCCTAGCCTTTTCCCGATCCCCTAGTTAACATTGTCTCGACAATTTTATCCCCCAGAAAACTTTACTCGAAGCCTTTTTGATGTAAAACTTTGGAAAGACTCAATAAATTACCTTGGGGAACTCTGTTTTCTTATTCTACCTAACTTACGTAATTGTACGCCCAAATTTCTCTTTTGACAACTTAATGTACTTACGTTAAATCTGGCTTTTAAAAATGCAAAGGAGTAACTCTCTAAGGGGAAAGGTAGGAATAATTTTATGGCTTAAATTTTTTATTGTCCTCTCGAAATTTGCGTGAAGTGGGAACTGTGGGTTGGTTTCCTGACTTCATTTTTTTTTTTTTTTTTTTTTTTTTTTATGCGAATAGGAAGGCAAACGAGCAAGTGGGTCACCTGATGGTAAGCGATCACCACTGCCCATAGACACCCGCAACCCCGGAGGGATTCAGATGCGTTGCCAACCTAGAGGGCTAAGATGAAATGCCTCTTGTGCCTGTAATTTCCCCGGCTGTCTTACTCTCCACACCGGAACACAGCAGTGCAAGCACTGCTGCTTAGCGGCAGGATTAGCGAGTAAGATGGTGGTAGCTATCCGGACGGACCTTGCACAAGGCCCTACCACCCGCATTTTGCATTTTGTCTATGATTAAGGTTAACTCGCGAACGTTACATCAAAGTAAAGGAACTTTTTAGCTTCGTATATGATAATTTGGTCGTTTATAAAATTAGTAGGTAAAAAAACAACCACAACAACAATCACACACCACAATCCACAACACAAACCACACCACACCACACCACACACACCACAATCTTGCTAAGCGTGGCCTGTAGGTCTTGTCACCTTAGGCTCTGTATACCTACCCCGTAAGTGATAAAAAATGTGATATCTGTGATTATTATTTAAATTTGATTATTTTATGTTTGATAACTTTTACTTTGTTTTTATACACGTGACATTATGGATACTATATCTGAAATAAATGACTTATTATTACTTTCTTGTTTTTAACTTAGAGATTAAGTTAAAAACAAGAAAGTAATGGAGGAAATATACAATTAGACATTCACACTAAAATTTATCCACCAGCCAGGCGTGGAGAAGTGGAGAGGAGGCCTATGTCCGAAGACGGACGAACTAAGGGCTGCTATGGATGGATGGATGGACTAAAATTTATAGTGCTAACAAAAAAATATTATTTACTTGAAGTACTAACGGTAGTCACTTGGCGATCCACACAAATTTCAGTTAGCTTTTAACACACAAACAAACGGTTAATTACGAGCACAAAATATGTACTAAAATATAACAATGCCTCCAATGGTCTGAAACAGTTAGTACTTGATTATTTTCTAACGAAAACCACTTGGAATTCAATCCTGAAGTATAAACAGGACTCCTTCATCTTTACCTAAGGCCACGACCCTATTCTGGTTGACAATGATTAGTTATAATTTTCATGGTGACAAAACTTTATTACAACTCTTAAAAAACTGGTCAAGTACTTGTAAAATCCGTAATAATAAAATTGAGCAAGAACGTCAAAAAAACAATTTTATGCGTGTATTTTTTTATATGACTGCGAAGACGGGTTTTTGTTTCGTGTATGCGTGTTTGTCGGTGTGTAATATTGTTTATACAGATTGTTAATCTCACATTGTTAAGGTGTAGTTAGATTTTTTGTGAAAAATCTAAGTGTACATTACAAGAAAATCAAATAAGGTGCTTTAAAAGTGTTGCAGGGTATCAAGGTTATGAATTATACGTTTTTAAATGTAAATTGCAAAGAAATGAAACGAAAAATTGTTTTTTTTTTTTTTCAAGCTTTAAACTTCAATTTGCAATAATGAATCCCTAAATAAAAAAAAAATAGTTTTGTGAATCTAGAACACGTAGCCTTTATTTTTTGACAATGTTGACAGTCAAATTCCGCCATATTGGGTTTGATCTACCGATAGTTGCTATGCTTCTAGCTCTCTCGCCCCTCTGATCATTGGCTAGCGACGCCCTAGAGCAAAGGAAATACTGTAAATCTCTAGAATACTTACCCACACGCACGCACACACCACCGTTTTTAATTTAGCAAGACAAACATTAATTTCCCGCGAAGAAATGAGCTTTACACCGAAGGCGCCGGTTAAAAAAACTTACAAATTGAAAGTTTGCCTTACTTCCTCAGTCTTTGGTGTAATTAAAAAAAGACTCGAATGACTTCAACATTTTAAAGAAAAAGCGGACGAGCGTTTCGAATTTATCTTGTTTTGCTGACATTAAAAACTCACTTTTAACGCATTCGCTGCCACCTGCCAAACCCGAGACTAAAGGTGGAAACACATTATTAACACGCGACGCGACCCGATGCAACGCGACGCGTGTTGAGTCGAATCAAATTGTATTATTTTCTATGACCAGAACCACACTATGAACATCCGACGCGACGCCATGCGCATACATTCGTTGCATCGGGTCGCGTCGCATGTTAAAAATGTGTTTCCACCTTTATTCAGGTGCCACTGACGCACATGTGCGTTCAATTGCCTATAAAATTATGACAGCGGCACTGAGCGACAGTCACGAAAACGCATATATGCGTCGGTGGCAGTGAATGCGTTAAATCATCGTAAGATTCTCGTAATTATTGCCTTGTACTTTTTTCATAAGGTATTTCTATACTGTATTCATTGAAGTGTTACATTTGAAAGAAAGAAAGAAAGAAGACATTTATTCATTTTGCAAGACACACAAATATAAGAGCATGTACACACAATTTTATAAAAAAAACAACAATAAAAAAACCAGACATGAAAATTTGATCATCAGCGTTGTGTGTGTCTTCGCAAAAGTGAAACGGTCGCTGGCTCAGCATTTCGCTGAGGTGTTAGACACCTGCAGCACTGATTTTCAGCCAGAACCGTCTGTGACTCGAGAAACGATACACAGTGTAGATTAAATAAATGAAATTAGATTAAATTTAGTAAATTAAATTTGAAATTTACCATGAGCTTTTCGGTGAAGGTAATCATCGTGAGGAAACCGGACCAATCCCAATAAGGCTTAGTTTCCCTTCTGGGGTGGAAGGTCAGATGGCAGTCGCTTCTGTAAAAACTAATGCCTACGCCAAATCTTGGGATTAGGTTGTCAAAGCGGATCCCAGGCTCACTGAGCCATGGCAAATGTCTATACTGATTTCTATACTGTATTCATTGAAGTGATGTAGTAGGTATTTTCTTTTTTTTAAACTGTAGTATTGTGTATTTTGTTAGTATTTCGCTCTTGTTTTTCACTTTTTTATTCGTATAATAATTCTGTTCATATCTTTGTTCCGAGTCCAGATATACAAATCAATGTTTCCAAGAATTTTCTTCATTAAAATAATCCTGAAACAAACAAAGATGATACTGATAATATTATACTTCTGAACTAAAACAAGGTATTTCTGCTAGACATTTCACTAATAAGGTCGGTGTATGTTTGAGCACTCCCACTGCATCCTACGTTTTCTTCATCTGAGCTTCATTAGATTTGAACAAGTTTTTCCCGCAACTTTATACAGCTACTTACTTCATAATGAATAATAAATAATATAATAATAAAAAGTAGGTAGCCAATGTCATTCAAGAACTTGAGCTTTGTATAAGTGAACGTGAACAGAGATACAACGTCTGTAAAAATTTCAATGTGTCTATCTGTCTATCTATCATGGTTCATGAGATACAGCTTGATGAAAGACGAGCAGACAGACGGACGGACGGATGGACAGCGAAGTCTTAGTAATAGGGTCCCGCTTTTACTCTTTGGTTACGGAACCTTATAAAATAGCAACATCACCTTCTTCTATTAAAAACCAGTATTTATATTATTTGAGTTATTGTCTACGCGTAAGAAGTCGCGGCCAAAAGCTATTAATGAATAGGTAATTATTAGTGTCTGACCGAAGTTTCGGTTTCGGCCAATTTCGGCCAAAAAAGTGATTTCGGCCGAGGTTTCGGTTTCGGCCAGAATCCGGCCGAAACCTTCGGCCGGGCCGAAATTACTTCGCGGCCTCTCGCGGCTCTCGCATCGGGAGCGCTCGGCCGGGTAGGTATAGGTAATGCACAGGCGGCCGGCCCAGCTGAGACCAGCGACAGTAGTATGCATGCAGTTTTTTTATATTGTTTAACAAAAAAAGTAACTGTTCTCATATAAGAAATCCTTGCAATAACCTTTTCCTTACGATTTGTACAGTAATTTTGAATATTTTGTTTGATATGATACGTCTTCAAAAATTTCGGTTTCGGTTTCGGCTAAAAATCGTGTTTCGGTCGGACACTAGTAATTATTGTGGGCGTATAGATGGAAAGGGGAATCAAAACAGTGATGGGTTACTTTGCTAGCCACATCGCCACACGGCGGCCACGACGTACAAAATCCGCGTTCTGAAATGAACACAGGCACGACGTCGTCTGTACACGCGTCAATGTGTGCGTAAGATACACAGGGCTGTCTATCGCAAAAACCTAGTACTATAAGTACTGCCAATGAAATAAATATACTAAAGATATGGCTTAGATGTGTGTAAATAAATGTACTTAATCGTTATCTATTTATTTAAACTTACTTAAAATGTGTCTGTCTGTGTCTTTAAGCATTATTATTTTCAATTACAATAGATGTACGACAACAAACTTAAGCGAATGATTCTGTAGTTATTTCATGTATTAATCGCGATAATTTCAGAAAGCATTAATTTTCTAATGTTTTATAAAATGAAGTACCTAGGTAGGGTAGGTTCCCGAACTTGTGACGTGCGGCCGACATACATCACGTTGCGAGCCCTACTAGGTTGCCAGCAGCTTTCCGGCAGACTGCGCTTGAGGGGTGGGGTAACTCGAATCGGTGCGGGGCGGAGCGTGGCCATTCTGTACTAATACTATTATAATATAATAGCGTACTATTATAATATAATAATACTATTATAATATAATTGGCGATGTCACAGAATATAATTACATTCTGTGACATCGCCAATAACATGATCCCTAAGATCGCCGATTCCCTCGATGGACTTTTACCATCCGCGCGGGAAGAAAAGCAACCGGTACATTCTATAGTTACTTACTTCATCCTTTTTAGGGTTCCGTACCCAAAGGGTAAAAACGGGACCCTATTTCTAAGACTTCGCTATCCGTCCGTCTGTCCGTCCGTCTGTCACCAGGCTGTATCTAGTATCTAGTTGAAATTTTCACAGATTGTGTATATCTGTTGCCGCTATAACAACAAATACTAAAATGAAAATAATAATAATAATGAAGGGGGCTCCCATACCAAAAGAATGATATTTTAGCCCTTTTTCATGGCTACCACTCGCCAAGCTAGATCTCAACAACCGTAATAACTAGATAGTTGAAATTTGCACAGATTATGTATTTTTATTGTGGCTACAACAACAAATACTAAAATCAAAATAATAATAATAATTAAGAGGGGCTCCCATACAAAAGAGTACTTGTTGGCGTTTTAACAGAGTAACGTTAACAGAGTAGTAACTACCAGGTTGTTAGCCTTTTTTCTGGTACGGAATCCTTCGTGCGCGAGTCCGACTCGCACTTGGCCGGTTTTTTTATAAAATGAGGTAGCTAACGGGCAAGTGCACCACCACTGGACATCTGTATCACCAAAGGATTTTCTTTATACCTACCTCTCACCTGATGGTAAGTGACCACCATCCATGGGTATCCGTGGCTCTAGTGTCTGGCTTCCTAACCTGGGGTAATTACCCCTGGGGGTAATTACAGTTTTCCTCGGGGGTTGGCTGGATGATTTCCTTGACTTAGGAACGAATAAGTTCGCCTGTGAGGGGTTAAATCCGTGACCGTAGTTAGGTCATAAGGGTAACGGAACTGATAAGGTTACGGAACACTGCTCTAGAGGATTATATAGATGTTTTGACAGCCTAGAGGACTAAGATAGAATACTATCATTTGCCAATAACTTTCAGATTTTTCTGTGTTTTAATCCTGTGATAGGAAATATCAAATGAATCAAGAAATTTTTTATTTCTTAATTTTTATGTTTACTTTTACGGTTTTACCGTTAGAAATTTAATTTCTAAACAAAAAAAAAAAAAAAAAAATTCTTGATTCATTTGATATTTCCTATCATTTGAAAAACAGCGCCATCTCTCGTCCCTGGTGAGCAGTACATGTTCCACGGGAGTTTGTAATTGTGTCGTACAGACACATCATTCAAATAGATGACGCTTCGCGACAAATAATCGCATAGTAACAAGGTCACGTGACAGTTAGTAATAGATAGAAAAATTCGAACGCTTACTCACCTGCTATGGGTGGTGTAGGGGTATAGCACGCGTCACGGAATGACGAGGACCCGGGTTCGTTTCCCGGCCATAGCTTTACTTTTCGGATTTTTTTGTGTTCTAATTTTCAGTGTCGTGTAGAAATTTTATTAAGGCGAAGGGATAGGCAAATGACCTTGCCCGTTTGTGACGTGGCAAGCAGTCCGATCAATGCGACATCTGTTCTATGTGTTCTAATTTTCAGTGTCGTTTAGATTTTAATCCTGTGTCGTTTATAAATTTACTTTCTAACGGGTTAAACTGCAAAGGAGTGAACGGAAACGTAACGAATGGATCCAAAATAACACCAAGGTGAAAGACGCCATAACTAAAGCAAGGAAAAGGTGGACATGGGCAGGACACGTTGCGAGAATGGACGAGAGTCGCTGGAGAAGGGGAGTCCTTGTATGGACACCTAGAGCGGATACTCGAGGGCGCGGCAGACCCCAGCGCTGGATGGACGACATTCGACGGCAAAGGTCGAGACTGGATGAGGCGGCACAAAATCGCCAAGAGTGGAAGAAGAGGGAAAAGGCTAACATTGGATCACCAAAAGGCCATGATGATGATGAAAAGCGAAAAACGAAACATAATAAATCAAAAAGTTAAATTCTTGATCACCCTCCACAAATTAATAACTTTACTTTGCTATCTACGCGACCTACTTACTTAAGACTTACCTTTCACCTGTGATTTCAAAAATTGCCCCCCAGAACCAAAAATATATAAATATTTAGACTGATTTCAGTGGGTATCTAGTTATCGTACCTGGCAGGCAATTCAATTATTTTTTACGAGCAGGTGTCCGACTGGGCTATCTCAAATATTCTCGAAGCGAGATTTTATACGAAAAGCGGCGCGGATTATTTTTAGAACGCCTTTGGATGACTCCGTGATACTGCGTAGGTCCTCCAAGATTTTTTTTTTATTCACTTTGTCACACAAAACAAATTGTTAAACATGTGATACTGTGGTAGTGTAAATAATTAAGACTAAACATCATTTAATGTGTTCACATCATGAAAAGTGTGATATAGTTAAGATCTAAAGAAAAGTATAAATGAATAAATGAATATGAATATGAATATGAATATGAAAGTTTCAATATGGGACAAAATTAATAATACATGCATGAACACACCAGCGAAGCTACACAAGCCTACATAATACGACTCAAACTCAACTGAGAACATTTTTCAACTTGCACGAAAACTTATTGAGTTTTGAGTTAAATAATGTCTAGATACTCATGGACACAGTTTGTTAAGTTACCTAAGCTAATTCTAAAAATAATAATCTAAGAATAACTATCGCCAAATGTAATGAATAACAACATGCGTAGGTATATAAATATATCCGCTAGTGGAAGCACGTAGGTAAACTTGCGTTCAAAAATCGTTTTTTTTCCGCAAAAAATGTTAACACAAAAACATAGGGTGGTAGAACCACGTGCAAGATTCGTCCGATTCGCTACCACCGCCTTACTCGCTAATCCTGCCGCCAAGCAGTGCTTGCACTGCTTTCTTCCGGTGTGG
Source organism: Pandemis heparana (assembly GCA_963854515.1). NCBI lineage: Eukaryota > Metazoa > Arthropoda > Insecta > Lepidoptera > Tortricidae > Pandemis > Pandemis heparana. The sequence goes on from OY978031.1 coordinate 5,891,809, forward strand.
TAAGACAGCCGGTGAAAATACTGGCACAAGAGGTACTCGTATTCTATCTTAGCCCTCTAGGGTGGCAACGCATCTGCAATCCTCTAGTGTTGCGGGTGTCCATGGGCGTAGGTGCTCGGTAAGCTAAGTAAGTAAAATTGACAACATTTCAATTTTATAACACCTGAAAATGTATATATGGTTCGAAAGCATTTTGCCTCCTGATCACTGCAATATGTTTATATAATTTTAATATCGCTTATTATAAAAAATAAAAAATAATTAAAAATATGTCCTAATTTTACCAATACTACCACAGGATAGGTGAAACGCTTTTGCTTTTTTCACGAGAAAAAATAAGCGATCACAATTTTGTATTTTTGACAACTTCAAAGTACAAGGGGGCAACTCTGAAATTCTATTTTCGAAGTTCGTTGCATACCTTCTCTCTCACTCTCATGATAATGACTATTAGTATGAGTGGAACAGCACGAAGCGAAGCTCGAAAATCGAATATTGGAGAATAGGACCTGACATTGACAATTTGAAATTAACGTCAGTTTTTTTTCTATAGAGAAAAGACAAAGGGATAATTAGTGTGTATTCTGTGATAGTATCGGAGTTACGCCCTTTTAGAATAAGCACAAATTAATAAATTAATTATAAATTACATACAAGCCCTAGCGAAAAAATTAAACTGTCAGCATGTTCATCTTTTCAAACAAAATACTCATACTCATACTCATACTCATTTATTCGTAATAATTATTGTATTGTAATTGTTTTACAGAGAACCATTAAAATTGCTCAGAAATATGAAATGTTGTCAATTAGGTGACCCTCTTACTCATTTGCCTTCCTTGTCGTATAAAAAAAACACTTCAGTAATCGAACGCGATTCATTCGTATTTCAAAATAAGCTCTTAGAGGATCTGATATTCTGGTACTTAAACTCTCCCTCCGTCTTACGCCTGACGCGAGTTTAACATTTTTTACCCATCCCAAAAAGTGCTCAGCGCCGCTAAAGAAGATTTTACTTCAAAAAATGGGTAAGTACCCAGGACTTTTAACAATACACTTTAATTTGGTCAATCGGGCACAACTGTCAAGACGGTAGTTGCCCACGAAGTCGGACAACTCCCCCCCCCCCCTGTAACCTCGAGCAGACTAACGCCATAACTCGCAAATAAGCACTAATTGGTGTGAAACGCCGTGGAAATTCAGCTGAGTGACTTTCCTTGTCGCCTGTAATTGTGGTGACCGAGCGCGCTATCGCGTGTGAGCTGCCGTGCTGTCTGCATGTTACAAGATGCAAGCGTTTTAGCTCACTTGTCTTGTAGTAAAACTGGAAGGGATTGCGAGGGGAGAAGGGATACATACATATCTTTATCCCTAACGGGGTAGACAGGGCAAAGTAACAAGACCCAAAGGCCACGCTTAGCATAGTTGGATAGACTTAATATTTTGTGTTATCATATCACTTGCTCTTGCCACTTTAAATTTCAGGCTCAGCTTGCTGCTCTAAAAGTAGTTTAGTTATATTTTTAGACATAATTGGTATTATATCTATGTTTTTCTGTTAATTTGATGTAGTAATTTTATTCCTTGTTACTATTCCTTCTGACCTCACTACGAGGTGTATATTTAAGTGTTTAAACTATGATATGAGGTAATTATTTTTGAAGTAAAATTCATACCGCCGGAACATTTTTTATCTATAGCGAATGTCCATTGGAAATGGTAATATGACAATTAGTTACAAACCAGCTACGCATCTGCGATCTGTAACCGTATTTTTGGCACGTTACAGTAACCAAAAACCAGGGGCCTTACCATGACGGCTTAATGCGAATTAATTCCGATTCAGTTGTTAGCTCGCTGTCAGATTCATACTAAAAATGACGGCTAAAACCTGAACTGGATGGAATTGAATCGCTTCATATTAAGGCCGCAGGGCGCTTTGAAAACTTTTAAAAAACATCTTTAACCGTTTGTAACTTAGACCACACAAAAAATGTTATCAATCTGTAAGTTTGTCTTTAATTTGGGTAAAACTCACGAAGGTGCGATAAAACTACAGTAGCTATTATCGTCCAAAGGCCATGGTTTGGATAAAAAAAAACCTAAAAAATCATTTTCTTCAAAATGCTTTAAGAAGTTTGACTCAGGCTCAAACTAAATAAGTATACTTGTATATTGGAAGAAATATTCGGTCCTGACCAATTATTTATTTTGTACCGCTGACGCTCGAGACGTGCTCGGAGGTCAAGCTATTTTTAGGGTTCAGTACCTCAACAGGAAAAAACGGAACCCTTATAGGATCACTTTGTCCGTCCGTCCGTCTGTCAAGACCTTTTTTCTCAGGAACGCGTGAAGGTATCAAGCTGACATTTATATCAAATACTCAGGTCCACTGCCCCTTGAAGCTGTGATTGAAAAAGATACAGCCGTTTATGCCGCAAATTTCCGCAACTCTCATGGGAATCAAAACCTACAGGGTACTTCCCGTAAACGCAGAATCTTGAAATTTGGTATGAAGGTAGGTCTTATAGCACAGATTAAGGAATAATTGCGAAAACCGTAAATATGTATGTATGTCTGTATATATCAGTGATCAATATAAAGTGACCCCACACTGCGTACATTTTGCTTTGGGGCAGGGCTCTGCTTACAATGGTTTATAGATAACTAGCCTGTTGCCAGCGACTTCGTCTGCAAAGAATTCGTTTATCGCTATCCCGCGGGAACTACGCAATTTTCCGAGATAAAAAGTAGCCTATGTGCTATTCCAGACTTTTCTCTATCTATGTGCCGAATTTCATACAGATCCGTTGAGCCGTTCTGGCGTGATTGAGTAACAAACAAACATCCATCTATCCATCCATCCATACTTTCGCATTTATAATATTAGTTAGATGATACGGAGCCCTCGGTGCGCGAGTCCGACTCGCACCTGGCCGGTTTTTTTTAAAGACGTGGGACGCCGGTTACGACAAGACAATTGTAAGTTACAACTGACAATTCTGCTTACATTACTAACTCGACCAAAATCTACGCCAGTTGGCTTCATATTCTTCTTCTTCTTTTTTTGTTTGTGGCGTTACAAGTCGTTATAGCGACGACAATTTCGCCAATGTCAGGGTAAAATTTTATTATAAAATCTTGTGACAAAATCAACAAAATGTCGGCAACGTTGTACGGTAATATGGTCAGAGACCCCCCTCCCCCCCTGTCGGGCTCTTAGCCAACGGTCAATGATATCCCTCAGATACTGCCAGGAAATTATTAGCCGTTGCCCAGGGTGCACCGGACCAAGCACTGCTCTTCCCCCCGGACGGATCCAGAAACGAACAGCAGCTCCTGACCACACGTGGAGGTAACCCGACACGCACCCCGGCTTCATATTGACTACGCCTTGCATTTTGAATTGTCACATGTCAACGACAAATTGTCAAGTTGGAGGAATAGGAGCCAGGAGCAACAAAGGGACAAACAAAGCCGTGGTAAAGGTTTTCAATGATTCACGGTTAAGTTCATTCGAAATATTATATATTTTTCGCGGTTCACATCCCGCTTATAATATTTCGAAAGCCGTGGTAGCCTAGTGGTTTAACCTGTGGCCTCCCAAGCAGAGGGTCGCTGGTTCGAATCCCGGGCTCGCACTTCTGAGTTTTTCGGAATTTATGTGCGAAATTACATTTGAAATTTAGCATGAGCTTTTCGGTGAAAGAAAACATCGTGAGGAAACCGGACCAATCCCGATAAGGCTTAGTTACCCTTGATTGGAAGGTCAGATGGTAATGAAAATATTATATTTGAATATTTAAAATGTTTAATAATAAATGGTATTCATTGAGAAAAAATCAGAAGAGACAGTGACAGCTGTTCTCATGAAAAAAGAACATTATGAAATGACTTGATGGCCAGCGTTAGATTCAACACTCCCCCATAACGTGGACATCATCAGGCCGTCACTATGCCACACCTAGTTGGCTGGTAAATAGCTCATGTTTTGTACTACCAAGTGGTTTGGTGAAAACATCAGCTACCATTACATCTGTAGGGATGTACAAAAGCTGGACGTCGAAGCGGTCTATCATATCTCTAACATAATGATACCTAACTTCGATGTGCTTGCTCCTTTTGTGATGCACTTTGTTAACAGCAAGCTGCATAGCAGATTGATTATCACAGTACAACACAATCTTACAAGAACGCAACATTAAGAGCTCTCTTAATAACGCTTGTAGGAACACCGCCTCTCTACTAGCTTCACTTAAGCTAATATACTCCGCCTCGGTGGACGACAGCGAAATGCAAGACTGTTTATAACTACCCCAAGATATCGAGTTACCACCGTACTTAAATACATAACCGGTGTATGACTTTCGATCAAAATCTGAAGCCCAGTCTGCATCCGAATATCCTTCCAGGATAGGATTTACATTGGATTTCTTAAAAGCTAAAGCTTTTTGTTTAGTTCCTTTAAGATACCTTACAATTCGTTTGGCTTGTATCCAATGGAATTCTGTATAACAACTATTATATTGACTTAAATATGACACGGCAAACGAAATGTCAGGTCGAGTAGTTACACATAGATACATTAAACTACCTAACAACTCTTGGTACGGAAATTTGGATACATTGTTATTCGTAGCACAAGTACTCTCACTAGAACTAATGTTAGTTATCATGGGCGACTTTACAGACTTACAGTCAGTCATGCCGAAACGATCTAACAACTTGTCAATCCGATTTTCCTGACTAAGTTTTATAGAATTTGCATCACGTTCTACTTTGATACCTAACATGTTTCTAACCGGTCCTAAGTCTTTTAACTTGAAATGCCTTAGCAAAGAAGATTTTAACGCCTCTGCCAAGCGATTATCGTTATAAAAGACGAAAAAGTCATCAACATATAGAGCAATGTAACAAACTGACTCACCCGACTTCCTAATGAAGACGCAGTCCTCTTGTTTACACTGTACGTATCCCATAGAAAGTAAGACGTCTTTTACCTTTTGATACCAGGAACGCGACGCTTGTTTCAACCCGTATACAGCCTTTCGTAATCTATAGACTTTATGTTCGCTTCCAGGACACATGAAACCTTCCGGCTGTTGCATGTAAATCTCCTCACGCAACTCTCCATTTAGGAACGCAGTCTGTACATCTAAATGGTCAATTTTCAGATCCAATTGTACAGCCAGAGCTAATAGTAGTCTTATAGAACAGTGACGAACGACAGGTGAAAAAGTTTCGTTAAATCTTCACCATACTTTTGCGTAAAGCCCTTCGCGACCAACCTCGCCTTGTAACGTGTAATGTTTCCATCAGAGTCCCGCTTCAATGTAAAAATCCATTTGTTTTTCACTACATTTTTGTCAACTGGTTTATCAGTAAGCTCCCAAGCTCCGTGTAAGATAATAGAGTCTATTTCTTCCTGCATGGCTTTCTGCCATAGCTCTTTATCTTCACAACTTAACGCTTCTTTGACAGTACGCGGCTCTATGGGTTCTGTCACATTACTAACGTTAGTTACGTTACAAGCTGGTTTCGGTATTCGTGGACGCAGGTTATATCGATGACCAGTAGACTCTTGCGCATCGTGAAATACTTCAAGATGATCTTCACTAGGCACGTTTTCATGTTCACGCTCCGCCTCAACAGGATAATTTGGTGACTCGACTGAAGACTCTTTTGGCTCCGCCTCAACAGGATAATCCGATGACTCTACCAAAGTGGGTTCTGGCTCCGCCTCTGCCGGCGTAGTTATCAGATTCTCCTCATCACCACCTCCTGTAAGAATAATAGGTTCAAACATTTGTCTTTGTACCCTATTAGAACGCCTTCCTGGAAACACAGATTCATTGAAAACCACATCACGTGATACAATAACTTTGTTATTATCAGGATTGAACAGACGATATCCCTTTACGTTTTCACAGTAACCTAAAAAGATTAGTTTCTTATTTTTGGGGTCTAACTTTTTTCTTTTACAGTCATCTATGTGTGCAAATGCCTCACAACCAAAGACACGCAGATACTTGAGATTAACCTTAGTGCCGCTCCACACCTCTTCAGGTAGTTTACCTGAAAGTCTCGAGCTTGGCGACCGATTAATAAGAAATGCTGCAGTATTAACAGCTTCTGCCCACATCTTGTCGTCTAGATTGGCATTAAACAGTAGACATCTGACTTTATCGAGTAAAGAGCGGTTAAACCGTTCTGCTGAACCATTCTGTTGGGGACTGAATGGAACTGTCAGCTGATGAACGATTCCTTTCCTCTTAAGAAAGTCCGTCAACTCAGTATTTACGTATTCCGTACCGTTATCTGATCTTAAAACTTTCACTTTCGCATTGCACTGATTCTCAACAAGTTTAATAAAATCAATAGTATACTTACACACATCGCTCTTCTTCGCAATGGGGAAGACAAACACTTTTCTGGAGTAGTCATCTAGGAACGTGAGGATGTAACGCTTTCCTCCGAGAGAAATAGTCGGTAACGGCCCGATGACGTCAGTGTGGATGAGGTCCAGCCGTGCTTTAGCGAGCTGTTTGTTAGGATTAGTCACAAAGGGGGTGCGGGATTGCTTACCCTTAAGACATACCTCACAAACTTCCTTCCTAGTAGTGACCTGAAAATCAATACCGTTAGCAACCTTCTTAAGTGACGCCAAGCTATCAAAATTTAAATGACCTAATCGTTGATGCCATAACATCATGTCCTTAGAAGTAGCTGAAGTAGTTAAATTTGCTCTACCGACAGTAAGAAGTATGTAAACTCTCCCAATCTTCCTAGCAGTTAAAACTATTTTACCAGATTTTATTATGTTACATGTTGTATTAGTAAACGAAAACTTAAAGTATTTTTCCGTTAAACTAGATACAGATATCAAATTTACAGTAAGATCAGGTACAAAAATTACGTCTTTCAAAGTTATATTCAACAATTCACCATTAAGCTTGCATGTAAAATGAACGTCACCTTTGCCGCTGACGGCTAGCTTCTTGCCATTGGCTACACACACCTCCTTCGTCGTCGACTCTCGGAGAGATTCGAACCAATCACGACATCCTGACATATGGTCCGTAGCCCCGGAATCTATAATCCAAGAAGTGTCACCTCTTCCAGTGCTAAGTGCTGTCAAAATCAGGTTAGTCTTGGATACATCATCTGATTGAGTGCAATCTTTCTTGACGTGACCCTTTGATCGACACTTCCAACACCAAAGTTTCTTCTTTGAGTTCGACGAGGTACTAGCATGTTTCGATGTACTTGGCGCATTTTTGCCGTCGCCTCGGGTACTGGTCTTGTTGTAGCCACGATTCCGTGTAAACAAGCAGTCATTATCACCACCAGTGGACCCTTTCCATCGTTTGTCATGAAGCAGTTTCGTCTTCACTTTATCTGTCGTTAAATCAATGCTCGAGTGCTCTAGAGCCATAATCATGGGTTCATACTCCTGAGGTAACCCTTGAAGCATTATAGCAGCAAGAAATTCATCATCTAGGGGTTTTCCCATACTGCTAAGTTGATCAGCTAACGACAAGATCTCATTTACATATATCTCCATGGAATTAAACTGTTCTAACTTTATCGAACATAAAGCTCGCAGACTTGTCAACCTCCTGTGCAAACCAGTGTCGTCATACGCCTTTTTCAAAGCATCCCACACATCTTTCGCCGTCTTGGCCTGAATAATGTGAGCATAACATGACTTGTCAACGCTTAAACAGATCCTAGCTCGAGCCTTCTCCTGTCGAAGTTTGTTCTCGGCATTGTCACCGTTAACGGTTTCAGGAATTCCGGCAATAAATTGCCACAAGTTTTCGAAAATGAGTACGTTTTGCATTTGAAATGCCCAATCTCGATAGTTAATGGTGCCTTTTAGCTTTTCCATCGTAACTGTTGAGTTTGAATACTCACCCATATTTCAGCAAATAAATCACATTTATCACACACAAAATATAATATAGATTAACCCATAACCTAATGAAAATATTATATTTGAATATTTAAAATGTTTAATAATAAATGGTATTCATTGAGAAAAAATCAGAAGAGACAGTGACAGCTGTTCTCATGAAAAAAGAACATTATGAAATGCCTTGATGGCCAGCGTTAGATTCAACAGATGGCAGTCGCTTCTGTAAAAACTAGTGCCTACGCCAAATCTTGGGATTAGGTTGTCAAAGCGGACCCCAGGCTCACTGAGCCGTGGCAAATGCCGGGAAAAACGCTAGGAAGGTGATGATGATGAAGCAACAAAGGGACAAGACAAGTATGTATGTATGTATATATGTATAATTCTTTATTGTACATAAAACACATTAATTTTACAGATAATGTAACAAATATTATAAATGCGAAAGTATGGATGGATGGATGGACGAATGGTTGTTTGTTACTCAATCACGCCAGAACGATCCAACGGATCTGGATGAAATTTGGCACATAGATAGAGAAAAGTCTGGAATAGCACATAGGCTATATTTTATCCCGGAAAATTGCGTAGTTCCCGCGGGATAGCGATAAACGAATTCTTTGCAGACGAAGTCGCTGGCAACAGCTAGTGAGACAAATAGATGTAGTACAAAGGCGCACTTATCCCTTAAAGGGACTGATCCCTTAAGTCGTATAGATCTAATAAAATAACGTCTCCTGAAGCAACTATTTCTCGTTTACTCTGTCTTTCTTTCCGCAATCCTTCGCAACATTGCAGTCTTCATTAGTGTGGTGTAACGCTGCATGTGTGTTGATGCAATTAATATTTATTGTCCGTATGCGTCTGCAGCTCACGTAGGAATAGATACGTGGATGGTTTTATGCTGTGGCTCCTTAAGTTTTTTTATGTACTAAATAAATAAATAGGGAATTTCAGAAATAGGGTAAAACCTACCTTACATTACCTTACCTTACCTTAGGGTACCTACTTTAGACTATAATAAAAATGACGATGAAAATGAGGGTAGTTGTGCGCCGATGTCAGCTGCGCCGAGTAGCCGCGCGAGCAGAGCGTTGGCGCGCAGTGTTCGTTTCGCTGCCGCCGGGGCGAGCGCACCCTGATGAAGGGCTTCAAAATAGTCCGAAACAATTGTCGGAGCAATCCTTCGGCTTTTATACGTGAGTTATCTGTTGTGTTGTAATTATAGGGTAAAATATATTTTATTTCTTTTTTTTTTCATGGATCTACTCACAATCAATATCACTAGCGATTTTATATAGGGTAAAAAAGTGTCTCAAGGTCAGTTTAGTTAATTTTCATACATTAATGTTTAAAGGTAACAAAACCGACACTAATTTTTGTAAAAAAAACTGGGGACGTTTTTACGCCATTATAATCGATTGATCGATTGATCCTGAGCAGATCCATGCAAAAATGTCTAAAATCGGAGAAAAAAACATAATTGTACCCTATTTCTGAAATTCCCCAAATATTGCGCGACAATTTACGCCAATTGATCTCATTTCCGTCACCAATTGATCCCAAACTAAGCCAAGATTGTACTATCCTTTAGGTACCAGTCGGCGGGGGGTAGGACGACAAAGGGGACCGAGAGATCTGCGGGCGGGTTGTGCGCCTACCGCCCCGCACCCCTCTCGGACCCTTTTGTCGTTCCACCCCTCGCCCCTGCACCACGTGGGCGGTCTAGCGGTCTAGCGGTCTAGCGGTCGGTCTATAGCCTATAGATTTATTATGGCCCATAGACTATAGGCCATAATAGTTGTCTAAAATTGCTCCGTATCGCATGAACTCGTCCAAATGGCGCTAGTGCAATCAACCCTGTTTGTATTTATTTGCTGTCTCACCTTAGTCCCCTGTGTTTAATGAAATCGCGTGCCTGCAGAGCACTTTATGCACCTCCACGAAGCAATTACGACGGGAGCTGCCTTTACGTTATATTACCCTTTTTAGGGTGCCGTACCCAAATGGTAACAGGAACCTATTGCTAAGACTTCGCTGTCCGTCTGTCTGTCTGTTTGTCAGGCTTCATTTCGGGAACCGTGATAACTAGCATGCTGTCACTTCCGTGCACCAGCATGAGCAGACCAATGGGAGCAAAGAAAGAACATAGAATGTACCAGTTGCTTCTCTTCCCGCGCAGATGGTAAAATCATCGAGGGGGCGAAAATCTTAGGAATCATTGTTATAGGCGATGCGGTTAGCAACCCACCACTATTTTGATTCCACTTTCCACCTAAACGCCCACACAGTCTTGCTAAAAGTGGCCTGTAGGTCTTGGCTTTAGGCCCTGTCTACTCGTATGGGATAAAGACGTGATTTGTGTGATTTGTGTTATTAATTTTTAGTAAAGAAAGCATTCATAGGAAATATCAAATGTATCAAGAAATTTTTACTTCTTGATTTTTAATGTTAACTTTTTACGTTTTACCGTTAGAAATTTAATTTCTAAACGACACTGAAAATTAGAACACAGAAAAATCCGAAAAATAAAACTATGGCCGGGAATCGAACCCGGGTCCTCGTCATTCCGTAACGCCTACTAATACCCCTATACCACCCATAGCAAGTGAGTAAGCCTCCGAATTTTTCTATCTGTTACCAAGGGGGAGGGGGGGTTCGATTCCCGGCCATAGCTTTACTTTCCGGATTTCTCTGTGTTCTAATTTTCAGTGTCGTTTAGAAATTAAAGAAAACATACTATACAGTTAATGATTATTTGTCAGACTGCGATTAATTGTGACTGTGACTCATAATTACAGTCAATTTAATTGCTAAATATAATTTGTACGCCTTATGGCACAACATGGTGATGCTACACATATTAATGTAAGACCTGTACCTACTTTTTTACCTATGTTGAACAAATAAAGTATTTTGTATTTGTATTTGTGTATGTATGTTTAATTTTCATCTCAGCTACTTGTATTTCAGCACGATATTTTACCACTTTCGCATAGTATTGTAACATAGTGTGCTTTAAAAAATTGGGTACCAGGATGTTATGAAATCGTAGTGGGATAGCTATAAGGCTTAGCATGGGGGGGGGGGGGGCAATCTAGATGTTTGGCGTTAATCAGAGCATTGTGCAGGGAACAATGGCCGTCCTCTGACAGATTTCCAGCGCAGTGTGGCGCCTCCACTTGAAGATTAAAACGCTAGAACTGCGACCAACCTCGCCCCTATTTCAGCGTGAATTGCTGACAATTCTGTTGACATCACAAAATTGAAAAAGTATTTGACGTCTGCTATAAATAAATAAATAAATAAATATTAGGGAACAATTCACACAAATTGACCTAGTCCCAAAGTAAGCGCTAGTAAGGGTAGTGTTATGGGTACTAGACAACGATATACATACTTATATAGATAGAAACATCCATAACTCAGGAACAAATATTCGTGCTCATCACACAAATATACCTACGCCCTTACCAGGATTCGAACCCAGGACGCTTGCTTCGCAGGAAGGGTCACTACCAACTAGGCCAACCGCGTCGTTATATTCATGTAAGCTGTAAAATGATCGTGTATAAAACAAAGTCGCTTTCCGCTGTCTATCTGTTTGTCCCTATATGTGTTAAGATCTTTAAAACTAGGTACGCAACGGATTCTGATGCGGTTTTTTTAATAAATAAGAGTGACTCAAGAGGAAGGTTTTTATGTAGAATTATACGCTGATGAAGTCGCGGGCAGAAGCTAGTAAATAATATACATTAAATGTTTTTTTTTTGTGGGATCCATAATACAGTCCGTGAGCTCTTGGAATGCCATTTGGGTTGGTTTTGCTGTATCACTCACTCATGAGTTTGATACTTGAATAGGCCGGTAGCCGAAACCCGAATGTCGTTCTAGGACCTCACGGTCAGAGCCTCTAGTATAAATAAGTTTTCACATAAACAAACGTTTCAAACGCATTCACGTAAACGTCTCAATTACTTACTATGGAAAATTTGGCAGCGCCACTTGAGGATCGAAACGGCAACAAACTGTTCTCATAGTATTTGAGATTTTAACGCAAACGCTTTCGAGACGGTGTTCTGTGACCGAAAACTTATACTAAGCGTACTGTACCCTACATACGTGGCCCGATACGAAAAATGGTTTTTTTTTGCCAAACGGCTTTGCTGTATCACTAAGCTGTGCCAGCCCCTATTCACCAAAGCGTTTGATATACAGTATTAATTATGAAACAACGCAATATCGTCGAGTGATGAGACGCCCGAAATGGCCAGTGATCGCAACGGACACTCATAATCTTCATTAGAACGCTGGGTGTCCTTTCCAATTCATTTAAACGCTTTCAACATGAAATTTGTCTTGTTGTCTCACTCACTCTTATGGGTTTGTCTAGTTGTTGAAATGTTATGGATCGACCGCTTAACTGAGTCTGCGCCCGCGCGGCACAGGGACGCGGGATAGGCGGCTAAGGGGCCGAGAGAGGTGCGGGCGGCAGGCGCAATTGACAACATTTCATTTTTATAACACCCTGAAAACGTATATATGGTTCGAAAGCGTTTTGCCTCCTGTTCACTGGAATATGTTTATATAATTTTAATATCGCTTATTGTAAAAATTAAAAATTAATTAAAAATAATGTCCTAATTTTACCAAAACTACCACAGGATAGGTGAAACGCCTTTGCTTTTTTCACGAGAAAAAATAAGCGATCATAATTTTGTATTTTTGACAACTTCAAAGTACAAGGGGGGCAACTCTGAAATTCTATTTTCGAAGTTTGTTGCATACCTTCTCTCTCACTCTCAAGATAATGACTATTTGTATGAGCGGAACAGCACAAAGCGAACCTCGAAAATCGAATATTGGAGAATAGGGCCTGACATTGACAATTTGAAATTAAAGTCAGTTTTTTTTTCTATAGAGAAAAGACCAAGGGATAAGTGTGTATTCTGTGTTAGTATCGGAGTTACGCCCTTTTAGAATAAGCACAAATTAATAAATTAATTATAAATTAAATACAAGATGAAATACATTTCAAATAAAATACAGAGAACCATTAATATTATAGGCAAGGAAATATGAAATGTTGTCAATTCGCTCGCACCGCTCTCGGTTCCCTTTGTTCTTCTGAGTCTGAGCTGACAGCATTACCACTCTGGATAGCAAGGCTTATCCGCTGTGTTACAAACATTTTTTGTTACAGAAAACTGATGACCAAAACTGCCTTCAACTCGATTGGTACAGATTTAATCGTACTAGTCCAGGCGAGTCTATTAATCGATTGTAAATTGTAATAAACTACTAAACTTTAATCGTAAATTAAGCTATGTCCGAATCGTAAATTGAGTCGTAAAATCGTGTAGACAAGGAGCTAGACCGTGCTTTTGTTGCAACTACAGTTTTTGTAGTTTTAATACATATAACCAGTTTTTTTTGCTGACTGTTTTTGAGACTTGCATTATCATTTAATTCACATAGTATGTATACTAAATTTCTCCAGATTTGTTATTTTCTCCAGTCCATTATAGTTGCCTGGTAGAGATCGCTTTTTTATGTGAATAGGAAGGCAATCGAGCAAGGTCACCTGATGGTAAGCGATCACCACTGCCCATAGACACCCGCAACCCCGGAGGGATTGCAGATGCGTTGCCAACTTAGAGGACTTAGATGAAATGCCTCTTGTGCCCGTAATTTCCCCGGCTGTCTTACTCTCCACACCGGAACACAGCAGTGTAAGCACTGCTGCTTAGCGGCAGGATTAGCGAGTAAGATGGTGGTAGCGATCCGGACGGACCTTGCACAAGGCCCTACCACCCGCAAAAACGCTTTGTAGCGATAAGGCCGCCTACTGTTACCTGTAGTAATAATACTTTTTTTTTTCTGTTTTGATTGTATGTTTTGTTCAATAAAGATTTATTGTATCCTAGCACAGCGCCCTTAGTTGTATAGTTCTGTAATTTCTTTTCGAATAAACACATTTTCATTTTTCATTTCCTTTTTTCATTGTATTGTATTGTAAATTTTAATTTCGTAGAATCAAACCGTGAAAGTCAAAATCAATTACGTCAGCAAACAATCAAACTATGCTAGGTCTCGTTTTTGTCAAAAATTGGTTCAGCTTTAATTTTTTTTACATTCATCCACTTTGTTATTAGGTATCTACATTATCACTTAGATACCTATCGATTAATGTTAGTAAAATAATCTATAAAAACATGTGTTTTTTATTATGGCGACAGCTCTTAGCCTATATCGAAATCCAATGCGATTCTAAGCTAGAATCGTTTTAACTTTTAAAAGCGAGATGTTTAAATTTTCAGCAGCCGACAGCATCGAATGTTTATTTTACCGTTTTAAAAAGCAATTTATACAGTAAATCGTTAAGCGATAACGTTTATTTTGCAATCGTTGAAACAAACTATGAACATCTAAATAAAACCTCTGTGAGCTGTAGTCTTGCGAATTTGTATTTTCAACATTTTTCGAAAATGGCTCCGTCATTTTGAAAATTTTCCAAAAACCGAATAAACAAAAAGAAACCCTACTGATATTATAAATTCGAAAGTAACTCTGTCTGTCTGTTACGCTTTCACGCCTAAACCACTAAACCGATTTTAATGGAATGGAATGTAGTATAAAAATAGTTTGAGGCACGGGGAAGGTCATAGCATAATTTTTATCCCGGAAAAGTGTATACGTAGTTCCCGCGGGATAGCGATAAGCCTTCGATAAGCGAATTCTGCGCAGGCGCAGTCGCGGGCAACAACTAGTATTATAAATTACTGAACGTGCTCAGAAAATTTCACGAGAATTGGTTGAGAAATGTGACAGACAAAAACATTTTTGTCTTACCTGAAACAGACGAGTCGCGTTCATTATTGTGTTAATACCATTTCATAGACCGACCGCTTATTTGAGTCCTCGCCCGTGCGGCAAAGGGGCGCGGGGTGGGACGACAAAGGGGACCGAGAGAGGTGCGGGCGGGTATTGCGCCTTTACCAATGAATCTAGCATAGAAAATATTTTGTAAAAAAATTGAGGGTAGACGCATTTTTGCTCCAAGCATACCTTTGAATAACGAGTTAGTTTTCTCCGCGTTGGCATTCAAGAACGTTGTTCGGTTCTGTTTTGATAATATTTTTCGAATTTCACAAAATATCTTGGAGTGATTTTACAAAATTTATTTTACGTCTTAGATTGAGTGTTTTGAATACAACTTTTAAGCGTCTATTATCGTTTTTTTAAAGTGTTATAATGTTTATTGTGAAGAGCATTTTGCATGTGGTGTCAAAAACGGCGTTGTTCTTTTTGAAGATTGTGTTTTTTTGTATTGCTTTCATGATGTGGTGTCCTGCTGTGCAGTTTTACATTAAGTGGCGTGATCATAGTGAGCAGAGGGAAATATTTTAATAAACTAGTATAAGGTCAGTCGTACTTACATTAATATTTTTTTTTTAATCTAGGCTAATTTTTAGAAACTTTTTTTTTAATAAAAAGTGTCCGAGTAACTTAAAAATAAAGACAGAATACGAACAACAAAGTGAGGCTCGGCAAAACTACGCCTTGCCTTGTGTCTAAATGGGCCTTAAGCCTACAGGTCATCCGTCTACCTCGTTGGTGAACGTCAAATGTGTGTACATAAACATATCTTTCTCTCTCTGTCTCTCAGTGAAATGGTTCCAGATTTAGTTTACCGACAAACATTGTAAGTTAATAAATGACCTATAAATGCATATATTTCTGTCGAGGTGTTAGTCGGCATCGAACGTTTACGTTGTCAAACAAAGGAAAGGCGTAATTGGACGCCTACAATGTCTTGTTTGCTCTCTGCTGCCAAGTCACAAGCGGAAGCGATTTTTATATACATTCATACTCAAAGTCAAACTATTTATCTAACTAATATTATAAATGCGAAAGTATGGATGGATGGATGGATGGATGTTTGTTTGTTACTCAATCACGCCAGAACGATCCAACGGATCTGGATGAAATTCGGCACATAGATAGAAAAAAGACTGGAATAGCACATAGGCTACTTTTTATCCCGGAAAATTGCGTTGTTCTCGCGGGATAGCGATAAACGAATTCTTTGCAGACGAAGTCGCTGGCAACAGCTAGTTTCATATAAATATTGTGACAAAGATCTTTGATATAATATTTTCAAACATTTACCCTGTGTGCACAGCCAGCAAATAGTAAAGCAAATCTTAAAACTCAATCTTATTAATATAGTAAATACCTATGTAGTACGAATAATAATAATACAAATTACAATGGATTTAGGTAGGTTTTCTATCATGAACCCTAACGTGCTTGTTTAGTTCGAATGTTTTACTGAATCAGGCGTTAGGTAGGTACTTGTGGAGGTCCACTAAAAAAAAAAGTAAAAGGAAATAAACTCAGCGGCATATTTAGTGGAACAAAAAAAAAAGTTAGCAAAACGAATAGGTACTTAATGTTTGATCAGAAAAAAAAGCACTTTTTTTTTGTGTTCCGCTAAATATGCCGATTGCCGCTGAATGTAGTAAGTTAGTAGACGGAGTAGCAAGGTAAATGTTTTTTGTTCATCGTTAGACCAAACTTGGGAGGTACTAGACGATTATTACCGCTTTTCTCTCTTCCCTTAAGCCCCCCCTTGTCCCGTGAGAATGCACGGAACTGTTTACGATTGCCTTCTCTGAGTGCCGCGCGATTTGAATGCATCGAAGCTTTATTATTTAGTCATATTTCCGTGAAATAATGCCTCTAAGGATTTCAGAGACGCTAAGCCATGATTCCATGTTAAAGGCTATTTGAAATGATGAAATTTCATTGAAAATGCCACAAATATTTCGATGATGCTGTCGTATCGCAGAAATGTTCAACCTAATTTTCCTTAACCTAAAATTCCAAGTCAATCCAACACAGGCGAATAGTGCCTTCAAAATGTTGTCTTTGTCTTATTCTTTACGTGTGAGGAGTAAAGAAAATCACACGTTTTTGCAAATTTTCGGTGTTTTTAGAGTAGGCTTTAGAAAGTACCTAATTTACAGCACTTGAAGGCACTAGGCGCCTTAAAATATAAAATAAATATTTAGTGTGTTTATAAACAAATTATAAATAAATAAATAAAAATGTGACAAATTTGACTCACAAAAATATTTGTTGTAATTGTTAGGAGGTTTTTATGTAACAATATTTAAAAAAATAAAAAACAAACGGCGAAGCCGGGGCGGAGCGGGGGCGAAGCCGCGGGTAACAGCTAGCAAGTAATAAAGTCCATAATAATGGACGAAAATCTTACAAATCATGTTACAGGCGAAACGGCTAGCAACCCATCACTATTTTGATTCCCCTTTCCACCTTACGCCCACAATCACGCTAATTGTGGTCCTGTTACCTTGGGTTCTATCTACTCTGATAAAGACGTGATTTATGTATGTTTCATCATTATCATCATTTCAGCCGACGTCCACTGCTGGACATAGGCCTCCTCCAAGGCTCTCCACTCGGACCGGTCCTGTGCCTTCCGCATCCACCGCGATCCCGCGATCCTGATCAGGTCGTCACTCTATCTTGTTGGAGGCCTATTGACAGCTCGTCTCCCGTTCCATGTTTGTTAATTTCTAGTGATGCAAGACCTTCGATCAACAACAACAACAACTGGGTCCCACTGAAAAACAGCGTTGCGGCTTGCCGCAACATTATGCTGAGTGGGATCCATTTTACACCATATCGGTACTATTCCTTAGTATATTGTATTTCTCCTTTGTTTTATATCTCAGTGTATCGAATGTGTGTAAATAAATGTTTCTCTCTCTCTCTCTCTCTCTCTCTCAACAATACAAGTGGATACAACGAGACAGCACTGAAAACGGCCAAAGACGAACCACAGCCAACGTGAGGACGTATAACAATGTCACAACGTGCGTTTTAAAATTGCGAAAACAACCACCGTAACATTAAGTTTCAGAAGGAATGTATTTCTTTACATAGGTAAGTGCGAAAAAAACCGTGGTAGTCGAGTGGTTTGACCTGTGGCCTCTCAAGCAGAGCGTCGTGGGTTCAAATCCCGGGCTCGCACCTCTGAGTTTTTCGGAATTTATGTGCGAAAACTACAATTGTAATTTGCCATGAGCTTTTCGGTGAAGGAAAACATCGTGAGGAAACCTGCACACATCTGCGAAGAAATTCAATGGTGTGTGTTAAGTTCCCAATCCGCACTGGGCGCGCGTGGGAACTATAGCCCGAACCCTCCAATACACGGAGGAGGCCTATGCCATGAGGCACGCCGAATTACGCGACAATTTAATAAATAAAAAAAAACGACAATAACAACAACATGTTCTTACTGAAATTGTAGCGAATTCGGAATAAAAAGGCTTATAAAAAATTAAAAAAAATTATAAAGATAAGTGCAAGTCAGTATTTTATTTAAAGTTCATAAAAATTAGCAGTTTATATTTAAACATCAATAAATTATTGTTTGGCCAAAGTTGGCCATCCATCTCGCCAATAACCTGACTTCATTATTACCCTGTTCCTAGTATTATCTTTTTGAAACGAAGGAAGTTCTTCTGTTTATCGACCGCTTTCGCTCGTCTCTTTTTATCTATTTGGATGTTTGTTGCTTATACTTAAGGTTCATTTTTAGTTGATTTAGAAGGTCAAACAGATATAGCTATAAGCGACACGGCCACATTTTCACTTTGATTTTGTATGGGGCCTTGAATCTAGTTGGGTCAATTTCAACAAGACGCATTTTTTGTATCATTTCGGTGTGATTCCTTATATCTGATTTTGAAAACCGGCTCCGGGACAACCCACCTTGATGAGAAATATGGTCTAAATATATTTTTTTAAATGATTAAATAACATAATATTTTAATTTTAGCTGTTGCCCGAGGTAGACAATAGGGGGCTGTTTCTTAAAAAAAATTGTTCTACATTATCAAAGCCTTCTGCACCTGCGTTTTCAGTCTTGCCATCAAAATTTACTGCTTGGGAAATTGACCCAGTTGTATTGTTGATCGAAGTGCAAGACAGTCTAAACCAGAGGTTTCCAAACTCTTTTGTTCCATAGACCACTTTCAAAATTTTGCTGGATCCGGTGGACCCCCTGCAGCTACATTACCTACTACTAATTTCTAAACTAAATCTCGAAAGAAAAATTAAGATTAGCTCTATAATCTATGGAAATTTGCGTTGTTGCTGAGTTTCAACGATAAATTAACAGTTTTCGAAAAAATTGGTTAGAATCGATTGCTTGCTAGGGTTAATTATTTGAAAATAAAGTCGACTAAACAAATTTTCAATTAAATTATATTTTTGTGCTGCGAGTGACTCCATCCTACTTTACTTTCTTGAAATCTACAATGACTCACAGCACAAGAACCAATCAGTTCTCACAAATTTTATTCAATTTTCATGCACCCCCGCTTGCGATTGTGGACCCCCATTTTTGGTCACGCCCAACGTAGACCCCCGTCGAGTCTTCCGTGGACCCCTGGGGGTCCACCTGGACCACTTTGGGAACTACTGCTCTAAACCATGAAACAGCAAAACGTAATTCAATCAAAAGCGTTGATTAAACCGTTAAATTTGGACCCAATTAAGTAATTCGGCATTAAGTCCGCCGGAAGTGCTGACGGCGCCGAACCCAAACACGGAAATGCTTGCCACTACCGGTGTGAAACGGATGTGCATCGTTTGCAGTCTGCCGGTTATGAAATTGATTGGTTTGCGGGTAGTTTTGATTGCTAGTTTCATCAGAGAAAGCGTTTTCCATCTGCGCGGGAAGAGAAGCAGTCGGTACATTCTATGTTTTAGGGTTACGTACCCAAAGGGTAAAAATGGAACCCCCTAAGACTTCACAGTCCGTCCGTCTTTGTTGTCGCTACTAACCGATAAGACCGCCTATTGTATACTTTGTTCTTTGTTTCTGTATTGTTTTGTACTGATTTGTGGTGTTCAATAAAGAGTATTAAATTTCGAAATATTATAAACGGGATGTTGGAAATTTGCATGTTGCACTGTGAGTGTAGTGTGTTTGAATCGAGTTTCGAGTGAGAACGGTTCCAGTGGTAACGAGAGTGCACGCAGTCGACGCGCAAGAATGAGGGTAGACAGAGCTCGGTCTACCCAACAATAACATCCACCCGCAATTTCTTCAGTCTACCCGTGATCATGATACATGCAACTGTATCGAAATATCGGGAGCTCAATAAAGGTAATCGCGGTTCACATCCCGTTTATAATATTTCGAATGAACTTAACCGTGAATCATTAAAAACTCTTAGTATTAAATTTGTATTGTATTGTAGTGCATTGTCTTATTTTATCTCAAATTTTTATTATCAAGTTACCTCGGTTTACGGCATTTCATTATTTCATACTACGTACGTACATACAGTCGCGCCTCTTTCCCATAGGGGTAGGCAGAGACTATTTTGTTCCACTTGCTACGATTCTGACATACCTTTTTCGCTTCATCCACATTCATCAGTCTCTTCATACATGCCCGCCGGTTTCGGATACTCCTGACCTGCCCTTTTTTCAAAACGTCTCCTATTTGGTTCCGGAACGTCCGTCTAGGCCTTCCCCTCCCAACGCAACTATTCACACTCCCCATATAGATCTGTTTTGTTAGTCTACTTTCATCTATTCTCTCTCTACTATCTAACTTCTAACTAATATTATAAATGCGAAAGTATGGATGGATTGCTGATGGATGGATGGATGGATGTTTGTTTGTTACTCAATCACGCCAGAACGGCTCAACGGATCTGGATGAAATTTGGCACATAGATAGAGAAAAGTCTGGAATAGCACATAGGCTACTTTTTATCCCGGAAAATCGCGTAGTTCCCGCGGCATAGCGATAAACGAATTCTTTGCAGACGAAGTCGCTGGCAACAGCTAGTATTCCATAGTTGCAAGAAACTCATCAAATTTCCAGGAAATTCTATGCTGAAATCATCTTCCCAAAACCAACATCGTTGTTTGTCCCTCGGGATAAGGCCCATTCACTGCCTGGCAGATAGCACAAAGCCTAGCACTAAGTCCACCTCGTTACCAACCACAATGTACCGATACTCTGCGTCTGAGATAGAATGTAAACAATATTGATTGAGAGTCTATTTTGTACACCGAGATTATATCCGTAGCTCGGACAACATACCTCATAAATTACGTCTTAATAAAATTTCTACACGACACTGAAAATTAGAACACAAAAAAATCCGAAAAGTAAAGCTATGGCCGGGAATCGAACCCGGCTCCTCGTCATTCCGTGACGCGTGCTATACCCCTACACCACCCATAGCGGGTTAGTAAGCCTTCGAATTTTTCTATCTGTTACCAACTGTCACGTGGCCTTGTTACTATGCGAATATTTGTCGCATTGTAGGATGGATGATAATGCAAGTATAGTCAGTAAAGAGTACAGTTAGTAGTGTAGTGTTTGACAGAAACTTATTTTTTTTAAATACGGAACTCTTAATAACAACAAGCCCATAAAAACAAGGGGATGAAAAACCCTCCACTCTTTTTCTATAGCTATTATATGATCCGTTACGAGAGCCCTCCATGCAACACCGTTCGAGTGCCCTTATAAACATATACGTACAACTATATGCATGAGCTGGTATGAATTAGTGTTGTAAAAGACTCGAGTTGTGGGTTTGTAGACTCGACTCACTTAATAGAGGACTCGATGAACTCGAACAATCCAAGTCCCGAGTTTTTAGTATGGATCTGACAGCGAGCGAACCTAAATTGGATCTGAATTGAATCGCATTATTTGCATTTATCGCATTTTTTTTATTATTTAATTAATTGGTAAAAATTATGTAATTTAATTTAATAATGTCATTTAATGTAATAATGTAAATTTAATTTAATTTCAATTTATATTGTGATTATTGCCCATATTATTGTAATTTTTGACTGTAGTGTAATTTATTTATGTATGGATCTTTAGTTATCCGAAATAAATGAATATTATTATTATTATTATAAAACGCCATGGTAAGGCCCCTGTATCTTCTATCTATGGCTCCATATTGACTCACGCTCGACACGGCTCGGGACTCGGATTCTTCGAGTTCACCGAGTCCTCTATTAAGTGAGTCGATTCTACAAAATTAGGACTCAAGTCTTTTACAACACTAGTATGAATTGAGCCATATAAATAAATAAATAAATATCATGGGACAAATTTGTCCCAAACTAAGCAGAGCATGTGCTATGGGTACCAGGCAACGGATAAACATACTTATATAATTAAGATAAATACATACTTAAATACATACAACATCCATGACTCGGGCACAAACATTCGTATTCATCATACAAATGTCTGCCCCTACCGGGATTCGAACCCGGGACCTCTAGCTTGATAGTCAGGGTCACTAACCACTAGGCTATCCGGTCGTCATATTTACTGTCGACTCAGATCAGATAAGAGTATAGATGAAGTTATGCCGGCTAAGTGTAGCGGGCTTAAACTACGCCTTGGCTTTTTTATTGTGATCCACCGCTGCCACCGCCTATGGACACACGCAACAGAGCGTTACGGGTGCATTGCCGGCCCTTAAAGAAAAGAGTAGACTCGTTTTTAGGGTTCTGTACCGAAAGCGTTAAAACTGGACCCTATAACTAAGACTTCGCTGTCCGTCCATCTGTCTCTCTGTCTGTCTTATGGATACTGTATAATTGAAAAAGTGGTCATGGTTATGCTTTATTTATTTCAGATACGATATTTCAAAAACGAGTGCAAATAACAAATGGCACGTGTCCGGATTAAAATATTTCAGTTTGAATTATAGCTTTAGGCCATATTTTAAATTCCAGTGAACGTTTATTTATTTTGGAATAAATTTGACGGTTTATGTTCAAGAATATTTAGAAAAAAGCCGTGGTAGCCTAGTGGTTTGACCTGTGGCCTCTCAAGCAGAGGGTCGCGGGATCGAATCCCAGGCTCGCACCTCTAAGTCTTTCGTAATTTATGTGCGAAATTACATTTGAAATTTACCATGATCTTTTTGGTGAAGGAAAACATCGTGAGGAAACCCGACCAATCCCTATAAGGCTTAGTTACCCTTCTGGGTTGGAAGGTCAAATGGCAGTCGCTTCTGTAAAAACTAGTGCCTACGCCAAATTTTGGGATTAGGTTGTCAAAGCGGACCCCAGGCTCACCAAGGCAAATGATGGGAAAACGCAAAGAAGATGATAATTTTCAATAATATTTAGAACATGTTCGTTGGCCAGAGTATTTTAATTAGTAAGGGTTTTAACTTATTGATTTGATTTGGTTTGGTAGGCTTTCAAACATAGGTTCATGGGTTAAACCCAGGCTCGCACGCACCTATAATTTTTCTTTGTGTTATAAAGGCAATTTGCTATAAAGCTTTTCGATGAATGAGAATATCCTAAGGAGAAGTTCACTAAAAATTAATCAGTTTAATGATGTGTCTGTAGTTCCAAATTTACACTGGGCCTGTGTGGAAACAGCCCAATCCCTCAATTCTGCGAGGAGCCCTGTACCCAGTCGGACGACATAGGTATAGGCTGAAGACGATGGTGATGTAGGGTTCATAAATTTGACATAAGCGACAAAGGATTAAGATTCCTAGGATTTTTGTACTAAGCGCCAAAACATCAATTTACTCTTAATTAAACAACAATTATTTAAATTTTAAGGTTTCAGTTAAGGTAAAATGAGACAAAGGAGTTATACAAAAACTGCTTTTATTTCATAATTTTATAGCACAATCAACAATTTTTGTGAAAAGTTTTTACCTAGCACACTTCAATCGGTAAAAATAAGGGTAAGTAAGTAAATATTCAAGATTCGAGCTTTTACAAAACTGTGTTCTTAATACAAAACTTCATATTCTGCGACACTAATTAATCATGTAATTAACTAGACCGACTGGAACCTTTGGACTAATTTAGTTTTAGCAAACTTATGAGAATATCGTTATATGTATATTTTGATGTCTGTAAGTCCTATTCTGAGCGTTCTTTAAGAAGATTGATTTATTATCGGCGTTGCTGAATTGTATGGCTTATACGATATAATGTGACATTATTAACATTATTGTAAATTGGTGTAAAAGATTTTATATTTGAAGTTTTGTTTTAAATTTTTACATAACTTTACAAGTGATGTACTGTTTTATATTATACTGGCCAGCAACAGCAGCAATAGTTATCTTTTAATCATCCATAATAACGATTTGATGTTTTTAATTTAATTTAGTCTCAGCAAAAACTGAGTTTAGGAAATAGAGATGTTAAAATTTATAAAATATTATTCATGATACCGAATTTAGATGCCTTTTTAGGATTAAAATGGGTTTGCATTGCTTAAAAA
Source organism: Pandemis heparana (assembly GCA_963854515.1). Classification (NCBI taxonomy): domain Eukaryota; kingdom Metazoa; phylum Arthropoda; class Insecta; order Lepidoptera; family Tortricidae; genus Pandemis; species Pandemis heparana. The sequence continues at coordinate 5,916,081 of OY978031.1, forward strand.
ATGGCTCACTTCAAATAAAGTACCTATGTATATAAAACTAATTACAATTTAGGAAATTAATTAAATCTCTATAACTTACATAATACATTTTCTTTGACATTGACACTTAAAGCTTTTAATTTTAGGCTTTTAAAGTTTTGATTCGATATGATTAAAGCCTTTTAAAATTATCAATAGTACAAAAAGGTTTATAATTTCAATATACTAAATTCTAGAATTCGACTTAGACTTTAAAACTCTAAATTCTTACGTAGTAACAGATCTTAATTATTTTCATAAAATTTCAAATTTTATATTACACTATAAAACAACCCTTCATTAAGACTCTGCCTTAGTAAGATACAAAAAAATCCAAAAAAAAAAACAAACTGAAATATTAAAAGCTTAGGTACTTAATATTTTTTTTTTCAAGGACAGCTTCATTTCATTTATGTTATTTACCATTTTTTGAAAAATATTGTTACATAAATCTTACATTTTTGAAAATTCATCTCCTAACTACTTAACTCTAAACAAAATTAAATTTACACGTGTGTGCCATTTGCTGCCTGGTTCGAGATACCTGAAAAAAAAAACAATTTAAAATTTTAATACCTATATAGAAAAAGCTAGCTAAAGTAAGGACATTAGATAAAACCCGGGGAAAGATTCGGTTTCGGTTCGCCTACAGTTTTGATTTCGGTCAAAAATTAGCCGAAACTTTAGAGCTGCGTCATAAAAATTAATTAAAAGCTCTTTTTTATTTAATTTTAAACATAGTTTTACTATTTTATTAAACACGAATTAAGCGTCTGTACATTATTTCAATAATATTATTATAAGTAGTAAAGAATACATACCTAATAATAAATGAACTTGACTAAATTAGTTTCGGTTTCTGTCATGATTTCGGCTGAAATTCGGTTTTACTCTGATACTAGGGCTAGTTACATTATAGGAGCGTAGTCATGTCACCTTTGGTAGTAATTTGGTTTGACTGGAAGTTCCCTTGACTCGATGGAGGGAGTATATACAAAGTCCCAGACGGCTGAGGAGAAGGCCTTGGCACCTAGAGAATAAATACATTGATTAAATACCATAAATATATACAACTAGCTTCTACTTATCTACTAACTAGCTTATACGAATTAGACTTACGAACTGATGTTGATAGTATATTCTGCAATAATTATTTACGTTGCGTCTAAGACAGCTATGACCTTTCACATGTTTATCACTATCCCGCGGGAACTATGCAATTTTCCGGGATAAAAATAGTCTATGTTATAATGTAGGGTACCAGCTATCTTCGTTCCAAATTTCATCCAAATCCGCCCAGTCGTTTAAGCGTGAAGAGGGAACAAACATACACACTCACTCACATCGTCACAATTAGTAGGATTATTTACATAATAATAGATCGGCAACGAAGAGAAACGGCGATGTAATACACGTATATAAGGGCGTGATAGATATACAAGATCATTTTTTTTGACACGCTGTGAGCTTGAGGCACCCAGTGCCACTAAATTTAAAAGACCAACACTTATTTTTTACTAGCTGTTGCCAGCGACTTCGTCTGCAAAGAATTCGTTTATCGCTATCCCGCGGGAACTACGCAATTTTCCGGGATAAAAAGTAGCCTATGTGCTATTCCAGACTTTTCTTTATCTATGTGCCGAATTTCATCCAGATCCGTTGGGCCGTTCTGGCATGAATGAGTAACAAACAAACATCCATCCATCCATCCATCTATCCATCCATCCATCCATACTTTCGCATTTATAACATTAGTTAGATTAGATTAGATTCATCATGTAACGTATATTTAAGCTGTATTTTTTTCGGATTCGTCCCAGTTATTTCAGCGTCTATCTTATTTAAAGTAATTTAATTACTATAAACTATATTTATAGTGCAAATGTACAGCTACACATAGAAACTATTTCGTTGAAGTCGGTTGAAGATAGAATGGCAATTTTGCTTTAGTGATAACTTACTTGAGGTTGTGCAGAACTATTTACAGATGACAAGGATGCTAGTGGACTTGAGACAGGTTTCGATGACGACGATGATGACGGTGACGTCACTGATGTCGCTAAAAAATAAAATAAATTACCTACATTTTTTTTTGTATTATGACGATGACGAGGCTCGGACCGAGATCATCTGTGACGCGTAACCAATACTGACGCGAAACTAACGGGAAAAAAGCAACAGAAAATTAATGTTTAATGTCGAGATTTTAAAATTTTACTACAAAACGGTAAAATAACCTAAGTACCACCATACAGTTCTAATAAAAATCGAGCAAAAAAAAAAATGACGACTTAATGCTTCTTAGTTAGAAAGCCTTTTCATTTTACTTTTAGTTGTTTTATTCTTTTAGCAGCTAATACTTGTAAAAATCATTTACGTACCTTTTACAGTTGAAAAGTTATAGCCCCTGACAAAGGGAGGGATAGACATAGGTACCAAATAGGTATACGATAACCCTAAAAATGAGCATGACATGGATGTTAAAATTAAAATGTATAAAAACAAAATAGGCTTACCAGGTAAAGGTAGATTAGTGTTTCTAACAGTATAATAAGGCGGTGGTGCAGGCGTCGCCGCGGGATTTGCAGTGTTAACTTGTGGCACATACGCTGAAAAAAAAACATCATTTTAGCACTGAAAGTACCAAGCGCCGATTAATATTAGGTATTTTTATTAATTTGATGTACTCACATCGTCATAGTTAGCAAAAATGCACAAATGACTTTCATTGGCTACTTTTTAGCATAAAAAATAACCTTTGAAATAGCACTGAATTTGGAACTAAAATATTAAACAGTAAGTGAACAGCTAAAATAGATTACAGCATAATTTTTTAATGAAAATAACATAATTTTATGTTTTTACACTTACAAATAGGTCCGCTCCCCCTCAAATATGGATTGCCGTACGTAGCAGCGTATCTGACGTCTACTCCGCCGGTTAGCGATCCTTGGTTCGCCATCGGTATGACTGATAAAAAATATATTATTATATACACTGAGTCTTATGTTTAATCTGGATTGCCGAATTCATAAGAACAAACCGTGCCAAATAACCGAGCTCTCTTTGAGTATTTTTATTCTTTATTTATTTTGATAAAAACATTCAACGCATCTACATGACTTGACTGTACTATTTTGCAGAGTAGCAAAGTATATTTATTTTTAGGGCTGAGAGAAAATAAGAGTCAAGACGATTTTCTGCGAGCGGCTATGTGAGGCCAGCTGAAACTACGCCTTATCTACGCACGTCGGTGTGTAACATCGTAGCTCTCAGCGGATGGATCGATTTCGATGAGATTTTTTTTCATTGGAAAGCGTTTCCTTCCTTGCGGTGGTTCTTAGTGTTTAGTAAAAATAGGTTTAGCAGTTTGAAGAGTATGAGCACTTTTCTAAAACCACTTACTTACCTACTTAAGGCATTTTGTCATAAATGAATTAGGTTTTTATTCACTCGATTAATGCTTGGGCGGGTTTTTTAATTTCATTATTTTTTTTTACTTACCGTCTGGCCCAATCATGCCCCCCAACCGCCCACAGCTGGTCTGCCGGTGCAGTGACCCGCACTGTCCCGGATAAGGATCAGTCCTGAATGACCCAGTCAGGCTGTCACTGGAGTGGGGGGGAGCATAGTCTTTGGAGTAGTCCACGTATGGCACGTAGCCGTTGCTTTGGCCGTGACCCTATGGAGAAGAATAATGATAAATATTTTTATTTTATGTATTTTTAACAACTTTACTACTGAATAACTTTGCTATTTCCACGTCGTTGGGGGGTTGTTGCTTCTTTGTATGTTTTATTGTGTCGCGGAGAAAAAGTACCAGGACATCAGCGCATTGTTAGAGGTCTGTCCATTTAGAGTGTTTGAAATTTTGTGTTCCAAGCTTCTTTTGTAATGAAACTTTTGTGAAGCTCACCTTAAAATTCAAATGACTTATAGCCTGGTTGAAGTCTCCGCTGTACCGCTGGTACTGCTTTATCATTTCACTGTCGAAGCCTGCACCAGGCAAGGGCACTGGGCCAGCCAATGGGAGGCCAAGGTTCGTTGTCAATTGGAGACTCGAATGGAACTCTGTTTCAGAACCGATAGAGGGGTCCTAAAAAGTAAAAGGTAATAAACAAAAAAATAAATATTATATTGCCTATCCACCATTTACTGACCACCAAAAATGTATTAAGTATAGTAGTGAAAAACGTACAAACGAATATTAAGTTTGATTGAAAAGGTTATAATATAATGTTGCATTATTCATTTAAATTGTTTTGTTTTTCTACCGGAGAAAAAGCAAGCCACCAGACGGGCAGCTGAGCAAGGGTACTTAGAATGCCAAACGGTGCGATCTTGGACTTTACATATTAGTAAGCAATCTTACTTTTATTTAAAGCTTTTTTTTTTAGCTTGCCGTTTGCTTGGGTCAAATCTAGTAAATAAAATTTGACTACCTCCCAGTAGTCAAATATGAAATTAACAAACAATTATAAACACTTATAATTATGTAAGTCCGATGATAATACTTCTTGTAATGAAATTCTAGTCACCCAGCTAGGGCCGGGCCGTCTTTGCAAAAGGGAACGCTTCAAGGGTTTCTCCAATTGACTTGAAATTTGGTATGCTGCAAGGTAGATGAAGTACAACTAAAAATTCATCATCATTTTCAGCGTATATACGTCCTACTGCTGGGCACAGCCCTCCTCGCAGAACGAGAGGGCTTGGGCTATAGTTCCCACGGTGGCCCAGTGCGGATTGCGAACTTCACACACATCATTGAATTGCTTCGCAGATGTGTGCAAGTTTCCTCGCAATGTTTCTCTTCACGGAAAAGCTCACGGTAAATTTCAAAAGCAAAAAAGCTTGTATTTTAAATGTTTTTTTTTTAAGTTAGGTTACTATTAATGCTTTCATTGATTTGAGAAGACCACGTTAAGATTGACTGAGAAGAAACGACAAGAAACTCGGTTGTGGTCTGACATTTAAATTGTATTAACGCCAACATCAATTAGTGAAAGTACTTAAGTACACTTACCAATTCACAGCTCCCCTCAACTTGCCGTAACTCTAGTTTCAAGTCGCTTATGTTAGAACTCCTATCGCTATCTTTGAAATGATCCACGTTAGTTTTGCCCACGTTCGTGATATCGGGTTTCTTGTCAACGTCCGATTTTCTATTTTTACGATGGCACAACATTATAATAAGCATTATTATTAAAATGACTATGACTGCTGACGCTCCCCCGGTGATTATTAGGATTAGTGGCAGAGATTCTGAAAAAAAGAGGATTTTAAACATCTTCATCCTTCAGTAAAAAGGTGCCAAAAATAATTTTATGTCTATGTAATTCTACCGGGTGTCAAATTATATCCCTTTAACGAATTGATATTCGTAATAGTAATAATAGTCGTATTCGTAATAATAGTCTAATGACTATTATGGAATTTTGACTAAATTTAAACTTTATAACCGTAAAAACTTAATTTGTAGCATTTTTTAAATAAATACCTGCGAATTATTTTAAGTCTGTCAAAAAAAACTATTTTTTTCTCGTGCAACGACTGTAATGTTATGTCGCTTACGCTATAACGACTGGTAGATACAATGTAAATAAAATTAATTAAATTACAAACCGAAATCTAATCTACATAAATGAAAATAAATTGCTGTTCGTTTACTTTGCAATTTTTTTATGTCCTAATATAATATTTGTGAAAGCCTAAGAAAAGTTTACCGATGAGAAAATATTGAAAAAAAGAAAAAGTGGAACTCAGGTGAATCCGCTGGCAACAGCTAGTTTATGATAGTTATTTAATACCTACCTTGTCTATTTTGTAACACTACTAACTGTCCAAGATATTAATAAGGTGTTAACTAACGAAATTTCAATTTTAACCTACTTTTAAAGACGGAAGCAATGCTACGGAAACAAATAACTTTTGATACAAAGTATACTCACTGTCTGGTATCAACTTTATTTCAATACTATCCGACCCATACAAGTTGGAAACACTGCAATTGTACGTTCCGAAATGCCTCGCTTCGCTCTCTCTTATTATTAGTGTGGATTTTGTTTTTCCGTCTGTTAATGTTTCTTCTAGAAACGCGTATTCCTGCAACAAAAAATGTATGTAAATTTACGGCAAGTTCAGTTCAAATGATTGAAGAAAGATATTAGGATAACCTGTATACCTACTGCATATCATAATTAAGCTGTCTATTTTTGTATTAACTAATTTTATATGTGTTTTGTAAAAGCTCATGGTAAATTTCAAATGAGATATCGCACATAAATTCCAAAAAACTCAGAGGTATGAGCCCGGGATTCGAACCCACGACCCTTCTGCTTGAGAGGCCACTGGTCAAACCACTAGGCTACCACGGCTTTTTGTACCTACATACAAACAAAAACACAACTTTTTTGCCCAAACTCATATCCTGCTCCCGTTTCATCAAAGGAAATAAAATAAAAAATAAAATAAACCAAGTAAAAATTATTCACTACAATAATGACAAGTTTTTATTCAAAACCATCACGCTATAAGTCAAAGAACGAGTACACCTTACCTACTAGTTAACATGAAAAATGGCGTACCTAACAAACATGGCACTAAATTTAATAAACCATTGACGCTTACCTGGTTATAGTACGAGTTAATCTCGTTGCCAGCAAACGTCCACAACACGTAATCGGGTTTGGGGACAGAGAAGGATATACATTCTATCCTCACGCCGTCTCCCTCTACGCCGTATTGTGTCTGATTTGACATTATTCTGGGAGGACCTTTGGAATAACATAATGGGTTAAATTGCAGTAGGCGCTTAATGAAATATTTAAAAAAATAAGAAAAATAAAAAAAATTGTTTATTCAAAAGAAGAAATGTTACTACACTCCCCAAAAAAATACCTAAATGCTCAAGATGTCGCTTACGTAGTTTCGCCACGAAACAATCTTAGTGTAAAACTGTCAAGAGCTGTTCAAAATCACTTACCTACCTCGCAAATGAGATGTAATTTGCTGAAACAACTTAAGCGACAACATCTTGAGCATTAGGTAATTTTTTGGGGTTGAATGTTAAAAATGACGATGAACCAAAATAACCAACAAATTCCTGTAGGTTTTTAGTTATACCCAAATCTTTTTTCTGATTTTGCTTCCATGCTGGTGTGGGAAGGGCAAAGAAAAAAAACATAGAATACCAGTTGCTTCGCAGTAGCCTTTCAAAGGAATGGAGGAAAATCTTAGGAATCATGAGGCGTTGCGACTAGCAACACATCACTGTTTTGATTCCCCTTTCCACCTATACCGCCCACAATTATGCTAAACGTAGCCTTTAGGTCTTGTTATCTTAGGCGCTGTTTACCCCGTAAGGGTTCAGACGTGTATGTATGTATTTTTTCCATTTCCAAAAAACCCTTTCACTTCAAATTAAGTTCTAAACATTCTTACGCCACTTAAATATTAAAACTAGTTCGTTGAAACCAAGTTTTTCCTTGAAGGAGAGTTTCCGAACTGTTGGTAAAACTCCTCGAAACTTCATGCATGCTAACGTATGCCCCGGGCCGTATGGAATACTAAATTATGGGGAATTGATCGGTCTGACCCATCGAGAGATTAACCTGTAGAGTGGTAGGCGCCCATCCACATTACAGACGAATATAATAATAATAATATTTATTTACAGATTAATATCCATAGGTTGTTTTGTTAGTTATTATATAAACTTAAGCACTAGTGTTAGTAGGACAGATTTTAAAATTGAAACAGCGGTTAGCGTACATGTAGCTGTGTCCACGGACGCATCAGCGCAGTGTCCCAGCGGTCCACAAACACGCAAATAGGTATGATTTTTTAAAGAACCATTCGAAAGAGACAGATATAAAATATTCAAGGCTAATTAAATCAAACTTAAATGAGTGAAAATCGCGGAATTTTAAAACATTAAGTTTTTTCTTACTAAGTACTAGCTAGTCTTTTTTTAATAGAAACGAAGTGGCGTTTGTTCATTATGCCACGCGACAAATAATCATTTACTATTGAAAGTCGTTATGTCTGCTTGGCAACAAAGTGAATGAACTTTTCCCTCTATTGGTTAGTTGTTCTATGGGTCAGCCCCACTAGGGTACTATGTTAGAGCGGGGTCGTCGTATGACGTCGGGATGAGATAAATAATGTGGCTGTAGCTCAGTGTAATAGTGTAGAATTATATTTTTCGATACAGTGATGCGTGGCTTACATACATATGTAGTATCTAACTAATATTATAAATGCGAAAGTATGGATGGATGGATGTTTGTTTGTTACTCAATCACGCCAGAATGGCCCAACGAATCTGGATGAAATTCGGCACATAGATAGAGAACAGCCTGGAATAGCACATAGGCTATTTTTTATCCCAGAAAATTGCATAGTTCCCGCGGGATAACGATAAACATGTCAGAGGTCGTAGCTGTGTAGAGTTGCAGCGTAAATAATGTTTGCAGAATATAACTACAAACATCAGTTCTTCAACCTAATTATACGCGGACGAAGTCGCGAGCAGAAGCTAGTAAAGCACGTCTGTGCATCCCTTACGTGGTAGACAGAGCCGAAAGTATCAAGCCCTAAAGGCCAGGCCTGATTGCGGGTGTACAGGTGGAAAGGGGAATCAAAATAGTGATGGGCTGCTAGCCGCATCGCCTATAATATAATTCCTAAGATTCTCGCCCATTCCCTCGATGAGCTTTTACATTGGTTTCACCAGTGCCGGTTATGTAACTTGTTTATAGTGCATGAAAAAATCCCTTGAAAAACCAGTTGTCTGAAAGGTTCTCTATTGATTTGCCGAAAATTGTATTGCCGAATTTCACTTCCCAACCAACGTTTGGCCGAATTTCATTTTCCCGAATCATCATATGGCAACTTGTTAAAATGATTAGTTTCATTTCCCAACCTCACGATTGCCAACACAACGTTTGTTTTTTTTTTACATCGACACTATTAATTTTTTTTTTTTTTATATAGCCAAATGGTACTACATAACCATTAGAAAAAATAAGACATTCTAAGGTAAAAAAGACTGTTTATAAATTAAAACAAACATGTTCGCGGCTAAGCCTGCGCCTAAGGCTGTCGCCGCACCTAAACCTAAATTAATCTAAATTAATCATAAGACTTTTTCGGCCTAGTGTAACAATTGCCATGTGAAAGATATTCCAAAAGTTTAAAATCAAAATAATATTCGTCTTTATGAAAATTCGGCCAAATGAGAGGTTGGCATACAAAAATTTGCCAAAATTGTCAGTTGTCAAATTGAACACACGGTGAAACGTTGGTTGCCAAATGAAATTCGATCAAACAAAATTCGGCGAAAAGGCAGAACACCGGGAAGAAGAAAATGTCTTCCTTCGTGGCTGCTGGTTAGCCAACTTGGTTATCTGCGAGGATGATAAGGAATAAGCTTACCTCTTACATACACCATAGCAGGTGCCTCTATATCTTGGTAACCCTCCACGCTAGCTCTGCACCAATACTGGCCTGCTGTCGCCGCATTCACTGTGACCGTGAGATTAGTAGATCTACCCACTTTCTGCCGAAGAAATGTTTAATATGGATTAAATAGGATACCCTCCTATTGTGCGTAGTAAATATCACAATAGTAAACGGGGTGGCTTTAATAAATTGAATGTGAAGTACTCCCGTTAGGAATGAGGATAAGGGACTGTTTATCGTTGTTTAACAATTGACGTACACATGCGCAATACACACACGCACAAAGAGTATCGAAATATACTAGCGGCTATAACCATAGATTAAATCTAACTAATATTATAAATGCGAAAGTATGGATGGATGGATGTATGGATGTATGGATGGATGGATGGATGGATGGATGTTTGTTTGTTACTCAATCACGCCAGAATGGCCGAACAGATCTGGATGAAATTTGGCACATAGATAGAGAAAAGTCTGGAATAGCACATAGGCTACTTTTTATCCCGGAAAATTGCGTAGTTCCCGCGGGATAGCGATAAACGAATTCTTTGCAGACGAAGTCGCTGGCAACAGCTAGTAGTTTAATAAGAAGTAGCGAAGAAGAAGAAGTTAATAAGTAGTAGTAGTAGCGGCTATAACCATAGATTAAATTAAAAATAAAAGCGACGGATAGCACTCCGGGAGTGCCGGCAGAAGTGAAAACAGCGAACACGCGATGGTCGCATCGCTTAAACGCCCGAGGATCGCGCATTCGCGTTCTATTAGGACAATGCCTAAGCGCCACTTGCACGGACCAGGGTTAACGACTTAACCCCGTGTTAGATGCTAACCCGAGGCTAATTAGTGTCAAAATGTATGGAACTGTCAAACCTAACCCCGAGTTAGCGATTTATTTTTTTAACTCTAGACTGTGCAAGTGGGCCTAGGAAGATAAGCTACAAGTAAACTTACAATTTCCTTGTCCCCTTTGTAAAGTATCCAGGATATCTCAGGCGTAGGGTAGCCGTCCACGAGGCACGTGAGGGCGGCCTCGGACCCTGCCTCGGCCTCTGTGTCTCTGGGTTTCTCTCTGAACGCCGGCCCGACTGTGGGAATTGCTTAATTAAGTTTCGTGTGTGAGGGTAGGAGGGACATAAGCGGAGATGATTTAAGCGAGGATTTGTACTTTGTTTTTTTTTATATAATTGCCATACAAAGACAATAACAGATGCAAGAGATTTTATATTTTATTGAATCAGGCGTTACTTTGCGGAGGTCCATTTCAATGAACACAAAATATTTACCTTGCTACTCCGCTACTTACGTGCAAGATAACCAAGCTTGTGCGAAATATGTACGTTTTGCATGCAAGCCCTCCCACCACTACTACCACACAAAACGCACACAAATCCCACAAACTTAATTAATCCTAACACCACACAAACACTGACGCGCGTTTCGATCCCTCTACGGGATCATTCTCAAAGTTAGAGCACAACCGATGCACATGCGAACCAACGTCGTACTAATTTGTAAAACTATAAATAAACTAAATGTACCCACATTCGTATATTATCAAACTACCCTCTTATTTATAATTTTAATTAGCCATCAACAACTACCTTCATAAATTTTTCCGACTACAACAAAAACAAAGAGGGTTATGTATTTAACAAAACAATTTTACTATTCATCAAAATGGACACGCAACAAAGGTGACGACACCAAGTTCACCTGTTCGTTAATTATTGAAGCACTATTGTTGTACCTAATTATTTCCAACTGCTCTAAAACATCCAACCGTAAACCCTTTTCACAAAAATGCAAAACATCAAATGCTGCTGAATCTGACAATGAATGATTTGATTCTAATAAGTGTTTTGCAAAATTTGATCTATCTGGATGATTAAGCCTAAACGAGGCAACATGTTCCTTAAATCTTGTACTAAAACTACGACCCGTTTGCCCCACATACACACTATTGCAATCATTACATGTTAGCTTGTAGACCCCAGATCTACTTCCTTTATCTACCCTCTCTTTGTTATTGCATAGCCTCGCACGCAAAGAATTATTTGTCTTAAAGGCAACATTAATGTTTTTTGACTTCATAACACTATAGATCTTATCTGACAAATAACCTACATAAGTAATACTAGATCTGTAATTGTCAGTAATCTGCGTAGGTTCTGCGGCGTAAAGCAAGCTATCCGCTATCCGCTTCCGCTTCTTTCTAACTAAACCGTTAACCATTGCTACACTGTAACCATTTGAAACTGCAATTTGATAAATAGTACTTAATTCCGAACTGTAATGTTCTTCAGAAAGAGGAACTGTTAATAATCTATGTACATAGCAATGGAAAGCAGCCAATTTATGCTGCCAAGGGTGAGTGGAAGCAGCCGGGATCACAGCATCTGTCTGCGTAGGCTTACGGTAAATTTGAAAAATATGCTTGTTATCTACTCTAGTTATTGTCAAATCCAAAAAATTTAATGAATTGTTCTCCTCTAATTCTCTCTTGAACTTTATCCTTGGATGCTTACCATTCAAGCCATTAACAAATGAATCGAGCTGTCTCATACTTTCCTTCCAGCAAATAATCAAATCATCGACATACCTATAATAATAAATAATATTATTATTACCAACAATGTACCGAGTTTCAAAATTATCCATAAAAATATCTGCCATTAGTGGACTAAGAGGAGAACCCATTGCCAATCCATCATTCTGTAAATAAAACTGCCCATCAAATCTAAAGTAGTTCTGTTTCATGCAAACAGTTATTAAATCTATTAATTCTACTACCTCCCCCGGATGTAAGCGCTTCCTTTCCAAATGATCTCTAAGAATATTTAAAGTTTCAGTGTAAGGTACATTAGTAAACAAACTATCCACATCCAAGGAAAGCAAAGTTGCATTAGGTGGCACGTTGATGTCTTTGATTTTATCTATTAAATCGGAACTATTTCTCAATGAATAACGTGGCTTAAAAGAAGATTTTACCCTAACAATTTCATTAAGTTTCTTTGCTAATTTGTATGCTGGAGCCCCCAAGTATGAGACAACTGGGCGAACCGGAATGTTATCCTTGTGAATTTTTGGTAGGCCATAAAGAATTGGTGCCTGCGGATTCATAGGTATAACATAGCTCTTTCTTTGGTCCGTTTCAAAGTTAAACGAAGTATTTTTAACAATGTTTTTTACATCTTTATGAAACCCTGCGGTAGGGTCCTTACGCAATATAGAAAAACCATCTCCTTGAATTATATCTAACACTTTTTGTTTATATTGATCTCTTTCCAAAATTACAACGCAATTACCCTTATCGGCCTTTGAAACTACCAAATCATTGTCACAGACTTTTTGCTGAATGGAACGCACTGCACAAAAATCCCCCGTATCCACAACCCTCCCTGTATCACCCACATTCTTAAGTGCATCAGCTACCAATACCTTAGTTCCAAAGTCACCCCCATTACGAACAATAGCAACCTCAGAATCTACCGCCAAACCTTCCACTAACTTTTGATTAATTTTGGAGGGTAGATTGTATTTCAAACCCTTCTCTAACAAACGAACTTCTTGCTCATCAAAATCTACATTACTTAAATTTTTTACTCGAGGGTAGAAAGAATGGACGTTAGCAGATTCCAAATTATAACTGTTCAATTGAGAAAAAGATTCAACACCCTGTCGCGTTAGCCTACGCAATTTACCGCATTGAATTATGTACTTCTTATGGGCCTCACGTGAAGCGAAATATCTAGCTCTCTGATCTAAACTATCAAATTCTATGTAATGTAATTTATACGACAACTCTGATTGTAAAACTCTTAAATGTAATTTTAAATTATCTCTCACCCAAAACCAATAACGGGATTCCTCACATAGCCAAATACGTTTAGCCCTATTTATCGCAATTCTAGCCGCCCTACTATTGTTATTACATCGCAATTGAATATAACTCGGTACAACATTCAAACTTTTACAACGTTGATTAAACCAGATATTCTGTACAGCTAAACGGTGCTGTTTCATTAATTTGTTATATAATCGTGCCTGTACGGCTACGCATGCCGATTTTAAATATTTTATTGAATCAGGCGTTACTTTGCGGAGGTCCATTTCAATGAACACAAAATATTTACCTTGCTACTCCGCTACTTACGTGCAAGATAACCAAGCTTGTGCGAAATATGTACGTTTTGCATGCAAGCCCTCCCACCACTACTACCACACAAAACGCACACAAATCCCACAAACTTAATTAATCCTAACACCACACAAACACTGACGCGCGTTTCGATCCCTCTACGGGATCATTCTCAAAGTTAGAGCACAACCGATGCACATGCGAACCAACGTCGTACTAATTTGTTAAACTATAAATAAACTAAATGTACCCACATTCGTATATTATCAAACTACCCTCTTATTTATAATTTTAATTAGCCATCAACAACTACCTTCATAAATTTTTCCGACTACAACAAAAACAAAGAGGGTTATGTATTTAACAAAACAATTTTACTATTCATCAAAATGGACACGCAACAAAGGTGACGACACCAAGTTCACCTGTTCGTTAATTATTGAAGCACTATTGTTGTACCTAATTATTTCCAACTGCTCTAAAACATCCAACCGTAAACCCTTTTCACAAAAATGCAAAACATCAAATGCTGCTGAATCTGACAATGAATGCAATAACAAAGAGAGGGTAGATAAAGGAAGTAGATCTGGGGTCTACAAGCTAACATGTAATGATTGCAATAGTGTGTATGTGGGGCAAACGGGTCGTAGTTTTAGTACAAGATTTAAGGAACATGTTGCCTCGTTTAGGCTTAATCATCCAGATAGATCAAATTTTGCAAAACACTTATTAGAATCAAATCATTCATTGTCAGATTCAGCAGCATTTGATGTTTTGCATTTTTGTGAAAAGGGTTTACGGTTGGATGTTTTAGAGCAGTTGGAAATAATTAGGTACAACAATAGTGCTTCAATAATTAACGAACAGGTGAACTTGGTGTCGTCACCTTTGTTGCGTGTCCATTTTGATGAATAGTAAAATTGTTTTGTTAAATACATAACCCTCTTTGTTTTTGTTGTAGTCGGAAAAATTTATGAAGGTAGTTGTTGATGGCTAATTAAAATTATAAATAAGAGGGTAGTTTGATAATATACGAATGTGGGTACATTTAGTTTATTTATAGTTTTACAAATTAGTACGACGTTGGTTCGCATGTGCATCGGTTGTGCTCTAACTTTGAGAATGATCCCGTAGAGGGATCGAAACGCGCGTCAGTGTTTGTGTGGTGTTAGGATTAATTAAGTTTGTGGGATTTGTGTGCGTTTTCTGTGGTAGTAGTGGTGGGAGGGCTTGCATGCAAAACGTACATATTTCGCACAAGCTTGGTTATCTTGCACGTAAGTAGCGGAGTAGCAAGGTAAATATTTTGTGTTCATTGAGATGCAAGAGAAATTAGCTAAGTTAAGTAAGACTATACCTAAAATATATCTATAAAATCATTTATCCCATGTTTCAAGCGAACAAGCATGAATAAACGCCTGTTCTGCTCGTACAATTTAATAAAGCGCGAGTGTATGCGTATGCTAATATCGAGCATTTACGAGCGGAAAAAATACTACGGTCTGTTTCAATTAAGAAGGTATGGCTGACACATTCACTTAGACAAATCTAGAGGGTCAGTATCCAAAGAAGATGACAATAATTGTAATTTATATGTCATTTTTTTCCATGTCGTACTTGTCCAACAATTAGGTTTTACAAAATGTTATTTAACTTAATAATATTAATTATTACAAGTACATACTAAGTTTAGTAAGTTTGGTATAAAAAATTGTAGGTATTTAATTCGTAGCAAAACTTCAACCTCTAACAGATACTTTCTATGGATGGCAGCCATATTTTCGTCATTGACACAGGTCTTTGTCGGAAACCGCCCTCAGACGGGTCTCTATCGTTTGCCCGAATTTCATATGCCATAAATGTATTGCTTGCCATAATGATCATTTGCCATAACTCTTTTTTCTCTTTATTTGTTAATTATTCCGGATTGTTATGAAACAAACCTAACCTAACCTATAGAGTTCTACAGGATTGCTATTGCAATTCTCCTGAAAAAATTACGGTTTCAGAGAAAAAAAGGGTTATGGCAAATGATCATTATGGCAAACATTACATTATGGCATATGAAATTCGGGCAAAAGAGGGGCTCCGCCCTCAGACACCTCCGCCGGTTCCGTGCCTCGTGCCCACAGTAGGGCAAGGTCATTGTGGATTTAGTCAGTTATGCCTAACTTAGCCAACGGGTGCAGGTTCATCTGATTAAATCACCCCTATCCCCGTAGGTGGGGATTACGAGACTAATCCACCAGTACCTACTACTTTCTTTTGGGATGTGACAACACCAAGTAAGATAGTATAAATCTTCCCAGGTGAATTTTTCGCTTTGTTCCCTGATCTTTCAAACAAAGGCCATTGTCTCTATTATCGCAAAATCGCAAGCTACCGTACGCAACGCACGTGCCACTACAACATTCATATTGAAAAACAAACGGTATCGTCATAGTATTAAAGTTCAAATTAAAAATAATATCTAGAATATCAGTGACATTGAATTTGAACCTTAACACTTTAACGATACCGTTTGTTTTTCAATATGAATGTTGTAGTGGCACGTGCGTGCGGCAGCTTGCGGTTTTGCGATAATAGAGATTAGGTTTCGAAGCGCAAAATTCACCTGGGAAGATTCATACTTAAAACACATGAAAAAGATGAAGGTACAGGAAAACACAAATGCAGGAAGGCGAACTTATCCCTAAAAGTCATTTCTTCCAGTTAACCTTTGAACGACTGACAGAACATAGGTATAGGTAAGTAAGTAAGTAAATGATTTTTTGTACAAAAAATATCCTATAGATCAAATTCCTCTCATCCACAATAAGATGTTTAACCTTACCAGCCGTTGTGAACAGCCTGTATAAGATGTTTAACCTTACCAGCCGTTGTGAACAGCCTGTATAAGATGTTTAACCTTACCAGCCGTTGTGAACAGCCTGTATAAGTGCCTACTCGTAATTAACCAGTAACGCAACAAGTGAACTTTTCATGGTTTTTTTTTTTTTTTTTTTTTTTTTATGTGAATAGGAAGGCAAACGAGCAAGTGGGTCACCTGATTGTAAGCGATCACCACTGCCCATAGACACCCGCAACCCCGGAGGGATTGCAGATGCGTTGCCAACCTAGAGGACTTAGATGTAATGCCTCTTGTGCCCGTAATTTCCCCGGCTGTCTTACTCTCCACACCGGAACACAGCAGTGCAAGCAGTGCTTAGCTTGGGTGTTATTAAAGTTGCAACGGTGGCCTTTGCATGAGGTCCGACTATCAATTTTATCCATTAATAGTTATTGATAGCAAATTATATGGGCCATGAAAACGTTAGAAAGAGCCGACAGAGATGTGCGTAGAAATAATCCACCAATGAGGTTGCTCCATTTTTTTTTGACTCGCTCAACGCTGCCTTCCTATTGGTCAATTTTTTCTGCACACCGCTTCCTACACCTTTGGTGCAATACAATTGTGGACAAATAAACTCGGAATCATAGCGGAAATAACAGGAGTGGAAATATCACACATTACTTGAATCGGCGGAGTAAGGAGACAGCAAGATAAACCGCCATTTTAAGACCTCACGGACTGTAGTCTCTGCTTACCCCTATTAGAAAGAGTTACTGTATGTATGTATGTGTGTATGTACTTACAAGCGACTTCTAGCGACTTGGTATCAGCGCTTTTGCCGACGGCATTGTGGACTTCACACTTCACTGTAGCTTCGTTGAGTTTTCTTGAAATGTTGGGAAGTATCTGAAACAAAGAACTGTATTAAATTCGTTCATTTTTGTTACTAGTGTCTGATATGGATGTCTTCTTTTTGAAGTGAAGACTTTCTTTAGCAGCGCTGAGCACTTTTTGGGATGGGTAAAAAATGTTAAACTCGCGTCAGGCGTAAGACGGAGGTAGAGTTTAAGTACCAGGATATCAGATCCTCTAAGAGCTTATTTTGAAATACGAATGAATCGCGTTCGATTTTTGAAGTGTTTTATTATTATGCTAGATCTTTAAAACTACGCAACGGATTTTGATGCGTGTTTTTTAATAAATAGAGTGATTCAAGAGGAAGGAAAACTGTTTTAAAAATATTTGTATATCTTAGTGATAATCATGTAGCACCTCAAAATTGTCTGTTAACCATCTTATTATTAGACCATGTTTGAACAAATAAATGACTGATTTGATTACTGATTACTGAAAAAAAGTTTTATATTATTACCTAAAAAAAAAAAAAAATTAGTTTATTTACTAAAGTTTCACAGAATTAAACATGTTACCTATGACCTTCACACTAAATAAATAAAAAATAAAAAAATATGTATAAATATAATTCTACGCAAACGCTAGGTAGTTTCTAATTACGATGTTATAGTTCCCGTTTCACTACGGAAGCGTTTAATGAAAACATAACATCCAGCTAATATGTCAAGGAATAACCGCCACCTGCTGTAAACAGCCAAGTTCACTACAAAATAATGCCATAACCACTTTAATCTGACCCCAGCATAGCTCAAACAATTTAGCACGGCATGAGACAAGCCCGAAAAATTTTAATATCAAAAAATATTTATATCAAACATTTCAGCGCAGACGCGGCTTATGCAAAATGCATATTGCAGGTATTCGGTGTGCCAAGAAGGGAAATTTAAAAAAGTTGTTGCTCCAGAGTGCCTTTAGCTTTGTACGTGTAAAATTTTTATTTAGCACGAATGCGCTGAAAGTTGTGTGATACTTCGTTATTAAGGAGTGAATGTTTTATGGTTGGAAGTTCTGCTACAGACTATTTCAATATATTTTATTTCAACACCTTTGTCACATAGAGTTGTAGAATAACAGTAGCATTAATTAAAAAAAAATAGTTTATTCAAAGGAATTAAAGTATCTGTAAGTTTTTGTTTGTTTTGTTTTTGTTTTTTGGTTGCCCTGAAAACTAGCGTCAGACATAGGTAGCCCTTGTTTGACACAATGCTGAGCGGTAACCTTTTTGGTGTTTTTACGTTGTTTATTTTGTACGGTTTTTGTTTTTTTTTTTGCACTAAATAAACCTTTTTCTTTCTTTGTAAACAAACTAATCCCCCGAGTTCGTATTTATAAAAATTAAATCTGTAGCTACTGCCTACTTAGTTAGGTACTTACTAATATTATAAAGAGGTTCATTCTATGAGTTTGTGAGTTTGTAGGGGATAATCTCTGGATCTACAGAACCGATTTTGGAAATTCTTTTACCAATAGAAAGCCACATTATTTGTGAGTGTTATAGGCTATTATATTGAATTCTTCGCAGACGAAGTCGCGGGCGACAGCTAGTACTTAGTTAATCTTATACTTAGGTCTTTCACCACTCCCTGCTAAGTTCCAGTTAGCTATCTTAAGTGTCAGTTATCTATGATGATATCTCTATTTTGTAGTAATAAATAGAGACTAACAGACAGTTAACTGACAGTTAAAATAACTGGGACTTAACAGAGAGAGTGTGACTAGTGATGGGCGACTTCGACTAATTTGCTGATTCGAATGATTATTCATTACTAATATCATAATTCGAATTTGAAATTAGTAATTATACTAATGCCGATAATCGAATAACGACTACTAATATTAGTAACTAATCGGCAGCTGGACGAGTGCTCGGACCGAATCGGGAATCTTCGTGTCGACTCGGCGCGATGCTCGCGCTAGTTGTTGGCTTGTTAGTTATATCAACGTCAACTCGACTGGACTGGATGGAGGGGATTTTGAGTACCTACTACAAATATTCGAATGATTTTTCGAATAAGTCGACTAAGTCGAATGATTATAATAATCGACTAATCGAATTAGTATTATTCAAAGTCGCCCATCATTAGTTGAGACAGGTTCTTAGTGTAACTACGTAGCGTCTTTAGAAAAGCTCCTGGTGCATACTGGCTTGAGCTTACACCAAAGTAAAGTTGCCATCACGAAAATATTATACAGCTTTTAGTAACCCACATTATATGCAACGGCTTCCTTGCTCTCAAACGCATCTCATATGCATACTGCATGCCATAATAGAGATCTACTACGTACTTCATTTAATTTAGAATGAGAAACCACAACAACATTACATTGCGTCTGGTCAACTATTTCTTATCTAGCAATTATAGTACAGTACAATAGTTTGGCAGCAGCAAAATAAAATTGTTTTAATCTCACTTCATTTGCTTGTCGTCAATTGTTATTCTTTTTTTATAAATTAACGCGTAATTCAGCGTGGCTCATGGCATAGGCTTCCACCATTTATTGGAGGGTTTGGGCTATAGTTCCTGTGGCGGTAGCCACATTATAGGCTAGTATTATAACAGTTGGTGATGGCACGTTCAGTAATCAGTAATCAGTCATTTATTTGTTCAAACATGGTCTAAAAATAAGATAGTTGGTGGTTTCTAACTAAGGCCGACTAAGGGCTAGGTTAGTAGGTATATAAGCGTAGTTATGTGTATTTGTAATTAATTAGTTGGTTAGTTAATTAATTGGTTAGAGACTATTGGGATTAGAAGAGTATGAAACGAACTACAAATGTAGTTTCCTTGCTCCTCCCCTAAACTACTACCAGCAACAACCCTGATAGTAAAGTGGGCCCAGTGCGGATTGGGAACCTTACCATTGAATTGCTTCGCAGATGTGTGCAGCTTTCCTCACGATGTTTTTCCTTCACCGAAAAGCTCATTGCAAATTTCAAATGTAACGCACTTGAAATTTGCCATGAGCTTTTCGGTGAAGGAAAAACCGCTGGTTCTTAACCGACTTAAAGAAAAGGAGATTCTCGACTGTACGTTTTGTATCTTTTCATGCGACTAGCTCTGACGTGTGTGTGTGTGTGTGTGTGTATTGTAAGTCGGTTTAGGGTGAAATAGCTCACCAATTCGTTTCTGACAGCGCCTGCAATTTGTTCGTTGTTCAACACCCATCTATATGTCAAGTTTTCAGGGTTCGCATTCGCTTGGCAACCTGTAACAAAGGAAATGTTATAAATACAAAAAAAAATACAAATTAAAAAACTATTATACTCTTTATTGAACACCACGAAATAGTACGGTGAGTTTACAAATAATTTAAACAGTGTAATAAATAGGCACTCTTATCGATTCAAAGTGGGATTTTAGTCAATCATTGTAGTAAGACACGAAAACTATGAAAAAATTAAAGTAGGTAGGTTGCAGAAACAACAGACTAGAAAAACTATAGGAAAAGTATCATGAATCTAAATAAAATATATGTTTCTTAGCGCAAAACTCGAGAACGGCTGGACAGATTTGGCAATTTCTTTTTTGTGTTTCTTAAATTTTTTGACAAAAACATTAAAAAAAAAAAACTCTCTCTTGCACATTACAGGACAATGTACCAGATAATGCAAATTATAATACAGCGTTAGTTTTGAAGGTTACTTAAATACACAAATCACGTCTTTATCCCTTACGGGGTAGACAGAGCTTAAGGTAACAAGACCACAGGCCACGTTTAGCAATATTGTAAGCGTTGTGGAAAATGGAATCAAAATAGTGATGGGTTGCTAGCCGCATCGCTTATAATTATAATATATTTCCTATGATTTTCGCCCATTCCCTCGATGGGCTTTTACCATCTGCGCGGGAAGAGAAACTGGTACATTCTATGTTAATTAAGATAAATAGACTGACCTACAACTAAGGTGTCTCCTTCTTGTACCCTGCCATTGGCTGAACCGATTTTGCTGAAAACTCGCACTTTCGGCGCGTACTGAACCTGAAACAAAATGAATTCATTTAATTCAAACTCATAATTATGTAAAACTATCTGTTGCCAGCGACTTCGTCTGCAAAGAATTCGTTTATCGCTATCCCGCGGGAACTACGCATTTTTCCGGGATAAAAAGTAGCCTATGTGTTATTCCAGACTTTTCCCTATCTATGTGCCGAATTTCATCCAGATCCGTTGGGCCGTTCTGGCGTGATTGAGTAACAAACAAACATCCATCCATCCATCCATACTTTCGCATTTATAATATTAGTTAGATTAAATATAATTGTTTTGCTTTTAATAACCTCGGCTTTTAAAAGTTTCAATTTTTTTATCTAAAAATGGAACCAACTTTTTCACATACCTATCGATTACCAATTGAATCTCTTCATTTATGGACGACATTTTAGGGTACTATTGGCCTGACCATTTTTCAATACGTCCCCAATATCTTCCCAAAACGTCCGTCTAAGGCCTAGACTCTAGGCCTCCCCCTAACGCGATTTAGTCCCGAATAGTTAGTTACTGGTCTCCTAAAAAAATCGCATCATTAAAAGCACTTAGATCACTTTTACTACAGAAGTCAAACGCATACCTTATACGCATTATTCCACACCTTATACCACTAGGCCAAGCCACGGCCAAGCTCACATTATGATTAAGACACGAAATCAACGTACCTACTTAAGCCGAATTTACATTAGGTAGGTGTGCAACTAATTTCGTGCAACTAGCATTACACTGCGGCGTTTGATTAATCACTTTTGAAGCGTTAGGTTATCGGCCGAGCAATGTAATGCTAGTTGCACGAAATTAGTTGCATAAAAAAAAATGTAAATTCGGCTTTGCACTTCAAAAATCGAACGTGACTAGCTTCATTCAACCGTACTGGCCGCTTACAAAAAAAAAAACTGGCTCCTGGTACTCGCGCAAGCGCCCTTGCGCCGTCGGACACATTTTCAATCAGCATCACGTGACAGTTAGAATCTCACGCGAGTTTAACATTTCTTGTCCAACCCAAAAAGTGCTCAGCGCCGCTACAGAGGCTTTAACTTCAAAAAGAAAATTTCCTCGAACAAAAATTAAACAGTAAAAATATCCTTTAAATTATAGCCGTTACCTGATACCGTAATACGCTTCGATTCCGTTAATTTCCCTGACAAAATAAATAGGAATATATTTTAGACTCCACTGGGAAAGGCCTCCCTCGAATTTTGTAATACTTAATGCTTATAATCCTTCGAATCAAGTGTCTTGTACAAAATTGTATCAACCAGTAGGCTTATTGTCTAACTCGCTGGGTGTTCATTTTAACAGTTTTTGTATAAATGTGACAGCTAGCTGATTCCGATGCCAACTGTCAGTCCATACATGAATTGTCAAAATGAACACGATTACGATTGCGAGCGAGTTAGACAATAAGCCTATAGTTTAATATTGAACTAGCTTTTGCTCACGACTTTTTCTGGGCATAATTTTAATTACCGAATTAGCGGTGAATCCTTTGCTTGCGACTTCAAATAATGAAGTAATATCTCGCGGATATCCTACTAATATTAAATGCGAAAGTTTGTGATGATGGATAGATGGATGTATTGTGACGATGTGAGTGTGTATGTTTGTTCCTTGTTCACGCTGTAACGATCTGACGGATTTGGATAAAATTTAGAATGTAGATAGCTGATACTCTAGATTAACAATAGGCTACTTTTTATCCCGGAAAATTGCGTAGTTCCCGCGGGATAGCGATAAACATGTCAAAAGTCGTAGCTGCCTAATGCAAGTCTAATTCATCTGGCGTTGCATCATTTACGCGTCCGCTTGCTGGTTTGCCCTTTTTTGTAAAAGGGCAGCTCCGGTCGTAATGTTCCATGCGTTCAGTAGTCTATGTCTTTTGATTGGTATTAAAATATTTTAGAATATATTTGTGTGACAGCCGGCTGTAAAATCCCTCTTAATATTCATAACGTTTCCCTTTCGAGGGAGAAAAGTGCCTATAATCCTGACAAGGTAGCGTCAGCAACAACGTTTGTTTGGGTGCGTAACGATGGGTATAACAACATTTGCTATAATATTAGTCGCTATAACGCTCATTTGATATAATTATTAAATCATATAACCACATTTAATATATTTAAATATAATATAATTATGATTTTCTATAACGATCATTGAATCTAAAAATATTTCATATAACATAACATTTAGTATAATGCATATTTTCTATAATAAACTTATGATATAAAGTTGATTTCATATAAAGTACAGTTAGAATAACAGTTTTTGATATAATCTCTAGATGTAATCCCAAATTTAATACCCCGCAAAACTTACTAAGGCGGAAGGGTAAAGGGGGGACGGGGGGGCGAAGCCCCCTATACGGGGGGTAATTGAAAAAACCGCGCACACCAAGTCGTACAACCACTTGGGTAGGTTCGTTAGTTACCTTGTGACCCTCAGAGCAGAAATAGAAGCCCCGCGACAGCGGGGCTTCGTCGACTCGCTCTTGAACCTCTTGCACGTGCATAAAACTAAGTGCTACCAGATTATGTAGGTTAGGTTAGGTTAGAATATTACGTGCTACTTTTAAAAAATATACCACATGATAGTTATGCAATATGAGTTTTATATGAAATCACGATTATACCAATAGATTATTATATGAAATCAATGTTATACCAAATGATCGTTATATGAAATAAAAATAGATATTTTGATATTATATCAAACGTTTATTATATGAAATGAGTGATTATATCATTTGAAATTATATCAAATGTTTTTATATTGAATGAAAATATATCAATTGTTGTTATACCGATCATTACACACCCAAAATATTATTGTCATTAAAATAAGTAACATTACTGAGTTTAATTAAGTCTCCAAATCCAGTGCAAAATAAAATATCGAATTTTAAAATACTTTTACCTAATTAATCAATAATCTCTACTAAAAGTAAATCACACCTTTTTCTTTACTCCCAGACCAGTAGGCTTATTGTCTAACTCGCTCGCAATCGCCATCGTGTTCATTTTGACAGTTCTTGTATGAATGTGACAGCTAGCTGATTCCGATGCCAATTGTCAGCCCATACATGAACTGTCAAAATGAATACGATGGCGATTGCGAGCGAGTTACGTAATAAGCTAGATGTATGGAAGAAATATTTATTTATTTATTTCATTTTATATTTACTGTACCCTAAAATATATCCGTAAGTTAAGTTTTTCTGCTGCCCGTACGAAATGTCGAACCAATGACTTGT
This sequence comes from Pandemis heparana, assembly GCA_963854515.1. Classification (NCBI taxonomy): domain Eukaryota; kingdom Metazoa; phylum Arthropoda; class Insecta; order Lepidoptera; family Tortricidae; genus Pandemis; species Pandemis heparana. Next base: position 5,940,693 of record OY978031.1, read on the forward strand.
ATTTCGATTTGGACCAAACAATTAGAACGTGATCGACATTTTTAAAACGGGCCGGCAATCGGCGAGCCTTCAGAGGTTTCGGTAAATAATCCTAAACGATGTCGGAACGTATTTTCTTATTTAATTTTCCGACATAACGAAGAATTAATCGTTATGTACCTTCTTAATGTAGTGAAAAAGTGTCAGCATAAAAGCTTGTATCAGAAATAAATTTTTTAGGTTAGATTATATTTTATAATTTGTAATTTGCCATGAGCTCTTCGGTGAAGGAAAACATCGTGAGGAAACCTGCACACATCTGCGAAGAAATTCAATGGTGTGTGTCAAGTTCCCAATCCGCACTGGGCGCGCGTGGGAACTATAGCCCAAACCCTCCAATACACGGAGGAGGCCTATGCCATGAGGCACGCCGAATTACGCGACAATTTAATAAATAAACGACAATAACAACAACAACGTGTATACTTACTGAAACTGTTGCGAATTCGGAATAAAAAGGCTTATAAATAAATAAATAAATAAATAAATAAATAAATAAATAAATAAATAAATATTTTAGTACAGTAAAAAAGTCGCGGTACCTAGCCTAACTTTAATGGCGTCTACTGACGGACATAAGAGCTTTTTAGGCATTATGAACCATAAATTCTGTGGCTTATGGTTTCAATTAGCTTATAAAGCGACAGCCACAGATAACGTATAGTTTCAAAATTATTCTTGAAAAACATGTAATTCCGAATATTTTATTGAATCAGGCGTTACTTTGCGGAGGTCCATTTCAATGAACACAAAATATTTACCTTGCTACTCCGCTACTTACGTGCAAGATAACCAAGCTTGTGCGAAATATGTACGTTTTGCATGCAAGCCCTCCCACCACTACTACCACACAAAACGCACACAAATCCCACAAACTTAATTAATCCTAACACCACACAAACACTGACGCGCGTTTCGATCCCTCTACGGGATCATTCTCAAAGTTAGAGCACAACCGATGCACATGCGAACCAACGTCGTACTAATTTGTAAAACTATAAATAAACTAAATGTACCCACATTCGTATATTATCAAACTACCCTCTTATTTATAATTTTAATTAGCCATCAACAACTACCTTCATAAATTTTTCCGACTACAACAAAAACAAAGAGGGTTATGTATTTAACAAAACAATTTTACTATTCATCAAAATGGACACGCAACAAAGGTGACGACACCAAGTTCACCTGTTCGTTAATTATTGAAGCACTATTGTTGTACCTAATTATTTCCAACTGCTCTAAAACATCACAACAAACAACAATACAACAATAGTGCTTCAATAATTAACGAACAGGTGAACTTGGTGTCGTCACCTTTGTTGCGTGTCCATTTTGATGAATAGTAAAATTGTTTTGTTAAATACATAACCCTCTTTGTTTTTGTTGTAGTCGGAAAAATTTATGAAGGTAGTTGTTGATGGCTAATTAAAATTATAAATAAGAGGGTAGTTTGATAATATACGAATGTGGGTACATTTAGTTTATTTATAGTTTTACAAATTAGTACGACGTTGGTTCGCATGTGCATCGGTTGTGCTCTAACTTTGAGAATGATCCCGTAGAGGGATCGAAACGCGCGTCAGTGTTTGTGTGGTGTTAGGATTAATTAAGTTTGTGGGATTTGTGTGCGTTTTGTGTGGTAGTAGTGGTGGGAGGGCTTGCATGCAAAACGTACATATTTCGCACAAGCTTGGTTATCTTGCACGTAAGTAGCGGAGTAGCAAGGTAAATATTTTGTGTTCATGTAATTCCGTGCAAAGTTGCAGCATTTTACGGTAGCCTAGTGGTTTAACCTGTGGCCTCTCAAACAGAGGGTCGCGGGTTCGAATCCCGGGCTCGCACCTCTGAGTTTTTCGGAATTTATGTGCGAAAATTACATTTGAAATTTACCATGAGCTTTTCGGTGAAGGAAAACATCGTGAGGAAGCCGCACCAATCCCAATAAGGCTTAGTTACCCTTTGGGTTGGGAGATGGCAGTCGCTTCTGTAAAAACTAGTGCCTACGCCAAATATTGGGATTAGGTTGTCAAAGCGGACCCTAGGGTGACCAAGCCGTGGCAAATGCCGGGAAAACAGGATGATGATGATATTTTTGTACAGTAGGTAAAGTTTCATACATACACAAAGCTACAAAAATAATCAATAGACACCCGCTCTTAATTTATAGTATTAACGCACCCTTTAAACCGCAACCCAATAACAACGTTCTATTTAACAATTCAGTTACCCGATAGGAAAGGCCAACTAGATTTTAAGCACTAGAACAAAGAACTGCGGCATAAACATCTGGGGACCGCCGCAAACAATAAGGCTTGTTCGATCGCCTCGGTATCTCCAGCTAGGGTTCCGTAGAAGTTCTATAAGCACTAGTGCAAAAATCTATTTAACTAATCCTTCCTACTATTATTATAAATGCGAAAGTTTGTGACGATGTGACGATGTGAGTGAGTGAGTGTGTATGTTTGTTCCTTCTTCACGCTAAAACGACTGGACGGATTTGTATAAAATTTGGAACGAAGATAGCTGCTACCCTAGATTAAAATATAGGCTTTTTATCCCGGAAAATAGCATAGTTCCCGAGGGATAGCTTTAAACATTTCAATTGCTAATTCTACGCAGACAAGGTCACGGGCAGAAGCTAGTCTAACTAATATTATAAATGCGAAAGTATGGATGGATGGATGGATGGATGTTTGTTTGCTACTCAATCACGCCATAACGGCCCAACGAATCTGGATGAAATTCGGCACATAAATAGAGAAAAGTCTGGAATAGCACATAGGCTACTTTTTATCCCGGTAAATTCCCGCGGGATAGGGATAAACGAATTCTTTGCAGACGAATTCGTGAGCAACAGCTAGTAATACATACATCATACATCAATGACGTCTAAATATCTAGACAGAGCCCAGGGGCCCGGATTTTGAATGTATATAATGTTATATAATGTATATAATGTACTTCCATGCTGGCCTGGGAGCAAAGAAAAAACATAGAATGTAGCACAGTTGCTTCTCTTCCCGCGCAGATGATAAAAGCCCATCGAGTGATTAGCCGAAACTCTTAGGAATTATTTTATAGGCGATGCGGCTAATATAGGTATGTTTTTTTTGCGCGAGTGTGTGTGTACCTACTAGTTTCTTTTTGAAATATCGATATGGGTGTTATTTTCTAGGTTTAAGGGGGCTGATTACGAAAATGAGGTCAATTTTGAAATCGAAGATGGCGGTCATTAGTTTAGAATAAAATCAGTTGAGGCGTCTGAGGTTTTCAGTAGGTGCAACACGTTATATTAATAAACTGCTGCGGAACCTTTAGTTTGTATTACGCCGTCTCTTTCTCTTTCCGCCGGAATAAACAGGAGAGAAGTAATTTATTTGTTAGCAATTGTTTCCCTGAGATACAGAATAGATGCTTGCATCGGAGTGCATTTTATAATAGCTATTGAACGTAAATATACTGTTTTTGCTTCATTTTGTAATGATACTTCATCAAACAATGCAACGTGAACATGAACATGAGTTTTCAATCACTATTATTTAAAGAGTTGCAATGAAATGTTTTTAATAAAATATAGTGGACCCATATTTGTTGAATGTAAAATATTAGGTAATAAATGTGTATTTATGTGTATTTATCCCAGCGGATCGCACTTGCGATGCAAAGGGGTAATGCCGCTAGCGTCCTGGGAACCCTGCCACAGCCAGCAGGGCTGGACGGGGTGTTCTTTTTATAACATAACTTTTTATACTTAGTTTAAGTTTAGTTTTTAATTTAATCATAGTTTCATTTGTTTTTTGTAATGTATGTAATTGATTGAATAATAAATACTAATAATTACAGAACAATTCACACAAATTGCCTAGTCCCAAAATAAGCGCTATAGACCGACTGAAACCTGTGCGCACCTCTCTCGGTCCCCTTTGTCGCCTACCCCGCGCCCCTGTGCCGCGCGAGCGAGGACTCAGCGGTTTACCTATAAAATGGCCAAACTCACCCAACCTGATGAAATGTTCTGTGTTGGAAATAATTAGGTACAACAATAGTGCTTCAATAATTAACGAACAGGTGAACTTGGTGTCGTCACCTTTGTTGCGTGTCCATTTTGATGAATAGTAAAATTGTTTTGTTAAATACATAACCCTCTTTGTTTTTGTTGTAGTCGGAAAAATTTATGAAGGTAGTTGTTGATGGCTAATTAAAATTATAAATAAGAGGGTAGTTTGATAATATACGAATGTGGGTACATTTAGTTTATTTATAGTTTTACAAATTAGTACGACGTTGGTTCGCATGTGCATCGGTTGTGCTCTAACTTTGACAATGATCCCGTAGAGGGATCGAAACGCGCGTCAGTGTTTGTGTGGTGTTAGGATTAATTAAGTTTGTGGGATTTGTGTGCGTTTTGTGTGGTAGTAGTGGTGGGAGGGCTTGCATGCAAAACGTACATATTTCGCACAAGCTTGGTTATCTTGCACGTAAGTAGCGGAGTAGCAAGGTAAATATTTTGTGTTCATGTAATTCCGTGCAAAGTTGCAGCATTTTACGGTAGCCTAGTGGTTTAACCTGTGGCCTCTCAAACAGAGGGTCGCGGGTTCGAATCCCGGGCTCGCACCTCTGAGTTTTTCGGAATTTATGTGCGAAAATTACATTTGAAATTTACCATGAGCTTTTCGGTGAAGGAAAACATCGTGAGGAAGCCGCACCAATCCCAATAAGGCTTAGTTACCCTTTGGGTTGGGAGATGGCAGTCGCTTCTGTAAAAACTAGTGCCTACGCCAAATATTGGGATTAGGTTGTCAAAGCGGACCCTAGGGTGACCAAGCCGTGGCAAATGCCGGGAAAACAGGATGATGATGATATTTTTGTACAGTAGGTAAAGTTTCATACATACACAAAGCTACAAAAATAATCAATAGACACCCGCTCTTAATTTATAGTATTAACGCACCCTTTAAACCGCAACCCAATAACAACGTTCTATTTAACAATTCAGTTACCCGATAGGAAAGGCCAACTAGATTTTAAGCACTAGAACAAAGAACTGCGGCATAAACATCTGGGGACCGCCGCAAACAATAAGGCTTGTTCGATCGCCTCGGTATCTCCAGCTAGGGTTCCGTAGAAGTTCTATAAGCACTAGTGCAAAAATCTATTTAACTAATCCTTCCTACTATTATTATAAATGCGAAAGTTTGTGACGATGTGACGATGTGAGTGAGTGAGTGTGTATGTTTGTTCCTTCTTCACGCTAAAACGACTGGACGGATTTGTATAAAATTTGGAACGAAGATAGCTGCTACCCTAGATTAAAATATAGGCTTTTTATCCCGGAAAATAGCATAGTTCCCGAGGGATAGCTTTAAACATTTCAATTGCTAATTCTACGCAGACAAGGTCACGGGCAGAAGCTAGTCTAACTAATATTATAAATGCGAAAGTATGGATGGATGGATGGATGGATGTTTGTTTGCTACTCAATCACGCCATAACGGCCCAACGAATCTGGATGAAATTCGGCACATAAATAGAGAAAAGTCTGGAATAGCACATAGGCTACTTTTTATCCCGGTAAATTCCCGCGGGATAGGGATAAACGAATTCTTTGCAGACGAATTCGTGAGCAACAGCTAGTAATACATACATCATACATCAATGACGTCTAAATATCTAGACAGAGCCCAGGGGCCCGGATTTTGAATGTATATAATGTTATATAATGTATATAATGTACTTCCATGCTGGCCTGGGAGCAAAGAAAAAACATAGAATGTAGCACAGTTGCTTCTCTTCCCGCGCAGATGATAAAAGCCCATCGAGTGATTAGCCGAAACTCTTAGGAATTATTTTATAGGCGATGCGGCTAATATAGGTATGTTTTTTTTGCGCGAGTGTGTGTGTACCTACTAGTTTCTTTTTGAAATATCGATATGGGTGTTATTTTCTAGGTTTAAGGGGGCTGATTACGAAAATGAGGTCAATTTTGAAATCGAAGATGGCGGTCATTAGTTTAGAATAAAATCAGTTGAGGCGTCTGAGGTTTTCAGTAGGTGCAACACGTTATATTAATAAACTGCTGCGGAACCTTTAGTTTGTATTACGCCGTCTCTTTCTCTTTCCGCCGGAATAAACAGGAGAGAAGTAATTTATTTGTTAGCAATTGTTTCCCTGAGATACAGAATAGATGCTTGCATCGGAGTGCATTTTATAATAGCTATTGAACGTAAATATACTGTTTTTGCTTCATTTTGTAATGATACTTCATCAAACAATGCAACGTGAACATGAACATGAGTTTTCAATCACTATTATTTAAAGAGTTGCAATGAAATGTTTTTAATAAAATATAGTGGACCCATATTTGTTGAATGTAAAATATTAGGTAATAAATGTGTATTTATGTGTATTTATCCCAGCGGATCGCACTTGCGATGCAAAGGGGTAATGCCGCTAGCGTCCTGGGAACCCTGCCACAGCCAGCAGGGCTGGACGGGGTGTTCTTTTTATAACATAACTTTTTATACTTAGTTTAAGTTTAGTTTTTAATTTAATCATAGTTTCATTTGTTTTTTGTAATGTATGTAATTGATTGAATAATAAATACTAATAATTACAGAACAATTCACACAAATTGCCTAGTCCCAAAATAAGCGCTATAGACCGACTGAAACCTGTGCGCACCTCTCTCGGTCCCCTTTGTCGCCTACCCCGCGCCCCTGTGCCGCGCGAGCGAGGACTCAGCGGTTTACCTATAAAATGGCCAAACTCACCCAACCTGATGAAATGTTCTGGAAAAAAATTGAGAGACATGAATATAAAGCGATCAGTCATGAATTTCAGTTCATTGAATCTAACTTTACGCCACATTTCGATAAAACCTTGAAGCCCCCAGCCAATGAAGCTTCAAGTCTAGACGAAGCCTTAGTTCAGGGAATTAAGCTAAGCCCTCGCAATAGGGAGCCATACCGAAGATAAACACGACATATTTATGTCTGTTGATAGTGTCTTTGTTGATAGTGTTTAGTTAACAAAGCAATAGAGAATTAGTTTTATTTAAAAATTAAATAGATTTGTGAACATTTCAACAATATCCGTTCAGTAGTTTTTACGTGATGCTCAGTCAAACAAACAAACAAACAAACAAACAAAAATTTTAAAAATGGTTTTAATATGTTCAGTTACTTATTTTAAGTCACCCTGGTCGGTTTTTTTTTTAAATATTCAATGTACAGATTTTTTGGTCTCAACGATTTTATTATATGTATATATGCCTACTAAAATTATAAATGCGAAAGCAACTCTCTCGGTCTGTCTGTCTGTTACGCTTTCACGCCTAAACCACTGAACCGATTTTAATGAAATTTGGTTACAAAGATAGTTTTAGTCCCGATCAAAGACATAGGATAGATTTTATCGCATAGTTTCTACGGGACAAGCGAATTCAACGCAGACAAAGTTCCAGGCCACAGCTAGTTTTGAATAACAATAGAATCGCTTTCAAGTAACCCAAATCCGCCTAAAGATCCTAATACTGTATTAATTACGCTACCTTAGAAATTTCTAATTATAATATCTTAAGTTAATTTCGAGTTTGAATTCTAATTTTAATTTAATTGACCTTTAATTTTAACTCATCGCCAGCTTATACACGTCCCACTCCTATACACGGGTTTCCTCTTATAATAAGAGGGCTTGAGCTATAATTCCCACGCGGTCCCGGTGCGGATTGGGAACTTCACACACACCACCAGTTTCCTCGCTGTTTTCTTTCACTGTAAATTTTGTGGTTGTGAAACGTAATTTCACACATAAATTTTGAAAACTCAGAGACTATTCGGCTCAGAGGCTATAGAGGTGATTCGAACCCACGACCCTCTGCTTGAGAAGCCATAAGTCACGGCTATTGGCTAACTGGCTTGAAATAAAAGCCGATGGTTTGACCTGTGGCCTCTCAAGAAGAGGGTCGTGGGTTTGAACCTGGGCTCAGTCACATTTTTCTTACCTGCTATGGTGTAGGGGTAAAAAGGACGCATCGCGGAATGAGGAGGATCCGGGTTCGATTCCCCGCCATAACTTTACTTTCCGGAATTTTCTGTGTTCTCGTTTTCAATATCGTTTAGAAATTTAATTTTTAATAGGTACAACCGTAAAAATAAATATAAAAAAATCAAGAAGATAAATTTGATAGTTGTACCTATTTACTTACAAGACTGAAGGAAAATATCGTAAGGAATCATGCACACATTTGCCAGGCAATTCAAGGGTGGGAATATCTCTAAAAGCCCTCTCGGAGACCTATGACCAGCCGTGGAATGTATATAGGCTGGCGATGATGAACCCTCGATTATAAGTCGAGAACGCACCCTTGAAGGTCAAGATAAGATCAAAAATCTAGTCGGACTTTTAATTGAAGTCGGCATTACTTCCCCGATTCCGGAACTCCGTCTTTATTTTTTATATACATACATACATACATACCATCACGCCTCTTTCCCACAGGGGTAGGCAGAGATTACTTTGTTCCACTTTCTTCGATCCTGGCATACCTCTTTCGCTTCATCCACATTCATCAATCTCTTCATACATGCTCGTCGGTTTCGAGTACTCTTGACCTGACCTTTTTCCAAAACGTCCCCAATTTGGTCACGGAACGTCCGTCTAGGCCTTCCCAACGCACCCATTCACACTTCCCCTATAAATCTTTTTTATATGGTCTGTACTAACACACTCCGAAGCAATGAAATCTGGCAAAGCTCAACAAGAAGCCAAGGAAAAAATAATTCCGTCATGATCTGCTGAAATACAGAATTCTCGTAACTTCGTCGCAAAATTAGAGCTTTATAGTTACTGCTTTTTTCACTTTTCCGCTACCACGACCGGTATAAATTAACCTTCTCTGCCCCTTTCGTAAGCCATTAACTGGAGCAACTAGGGGCAAAGCGATGGTGGAAGACGGGTCAGGATATAACGGTAATCTTGAGAAATCGAATCGAATTCCTTAGACGTAAGAATTGTGGTAAGTTTTACTTTTGTTTCGCTCCGGTTTTCCGGGAGTAATTTATTAGAACATATCAATTAAATGTTTAAAAATGTTAAAAAAGCCGTGGAAGCCTATTGATTTGCCTTCAAAGCAAACTGTCGTGAGTTTGAGTCCCGGACCTCAGAGTTTTTCCAAATTTATGTGCTAAATTACATTTTGAAAATTATCATGTGCCATGATGTATACATATATCTGCGAAGCAATTCAATGGTGTGTGAAAAGTTTTCAATCCACACTGGTGCCGTGAGAGACCATTCTGAGAGGAGGCCTGTGCCCGACAGTGGGACGTATATAAGATAGCATTTTTGCACAAGCTAAATATAACGGAGACGCTTCGCTCGCACTTCGCTCTCGTTTGGTTAGGGAGAACAGACACCCTTAACAGCCGGGCAATGATAGCATTTTTACACAAGCTATAACGGAGACGCTTCGCTTGCACTTCGCTCTTGTTTGCTCAAGAAAAATAGACAGCCTTGACAGCTGGGCATATAATACCATTTTTGCCCAAGCTAAAACGGAGACGCTTCGCTCGCACTTCGCTCTCATTTGGTCAAGGACAACAGACAGCCTTGACAGCCGGGCATATGAAAGTATTTTTGCTCAAGCTATAACGGAGACGCTTCGCTCGCACTTTTTTCTCATTTGATCAAGGAGAACAAACAGCGGACAGCTGGACATACGAAAACATTTTTGCAAGAGATGCTTCGCTTGCAATTCGTCAAAGGTGGATCAAAACCAGTCAAAACCAGTTTTTCGGACACAATCGCTTATTTAAATATCAGCGGTTGAGTATCAATTGCGCAATCACAAAAAACTGAACCCCAGAACGGAAGAAGTCATTTAACGAAAGGAATATGGAGCAAATTTCATTTTTCGTTACCTTTTATATAAAAATTATGCAAGACTGTAACGTTAAAACCCAAAGTTTCGCCATAAAATCCCAAATAAATGGGGGGCTAATCTTTGTATCAAATTATCTCATTTTAGGGGGAGTAAGGGCCAGTTATGGAAATAAAGAGCCCGTAGCGATGTAGGGGGTGGATTAGGGGGGAGTCACACTGTTCGATAATTGTTATTTTTTAATTTTATGACTCTTGAGACTGTAAGTTTAAAACTGATCGATAATGAAGAGATGAAGCGGGTGGTAGGGCCTTGTTCAAGGTCCGTCCGGATCGCTACCACCATCTTACTCGCTAATCCTGCCGCTAAGCAGCAGTGCTTGCGCTGCTGTGTTCCGGTGTGGAGAGTAAGACAGCCGGGGAAATTACGGGCACAAGAGGCATTTCATCTAAGTCCTCAAGGTTGGCAACGCATCTGCAATCCCTCCGGGGTTGCGGGTATCTATGGGCAGTGGTGATCGCTTACCATCAGGTGACCCACTTGCTCGTTTGCCTTCCTATTCACATAAAAAAAAAATGAAAGTCGGAAAAATACAAGGACCACGTGTCTATTAGTAAACTTATTTCGATTGCAGTACTTTTTATACCGGTTAGGTGATACGAAATGGTGTATAAAACATAAAATACTTATTAGGTATAAGAATAGGAATAGAAAAATTCAAGTACTAAAATAACAATTTTGGGTTCGCGTGTCTGACAACCCGATAAAAAAAACGAACGAATAGAAAAAAGCCGTTATTAAAATTGAAATTGAATTCGAAGATCGTAAAAAACTTGGATTTTAGCCGACTTCAAACGACGTTCACAATTGGGTTTTATGTATGTATGTATGTAAACTCTTTATTGTGCAAAATAAACAATACAAATACAATTGACAAACACTGAGATACATGCACAAAGGCGGACTTTCCCTTTAAGGGATCTCTTCCAGTCAACCGTTGACCTTTGGTTTTTCTGGAACTTCGGAGTATTCCTGCTGTAATATTTTGGAACTCCTGAACCCGGCCTTACCTCATTGAGATTGCGAACATTTCTCGTTATAATGAATTGATAATTGCCTCGTAATTAGCGCTAATAAATGCTGGACACGGATTCGTGCATATTGGGCATAAATAACAGGTTTCCGTTTATAAATTGTCACGTCGATTTACCGTGGCTTTTGTGATAATCTCGCTTAAATAATAGCAATTATTTGGATCCAAATAGCGGTGATTTTTCAGCTTTGCGGGAATGACGAGAATTTATAAAATTCGTGATTCTGTAAGAGCAATTGGATACCGTTTGTAGCAGAATTACGATTACATACATACATACATACATATCGTCACGCCTCTTTCCCACAGGGGTAGGCAGAGACTACTTTGTTCCACATGCTACGATCCTGACGTACCTCTTTCGCTTCATCCACATTCATCAATCTCTTCATACATGCTCGTCGGTTTCGGGTACTCTTGATCTGGCCTTTCTCCAAAACGTCCCCAATACATACATACCATACATAAATCACGTCTTTATCCCTTACAGGGTAATCAGAGCCTACGATTATTTCGTTTAATTACTTCATCATCATCTGAGGCATTACAGCCGCGTGTTGGCCGTAGCCTGGTCAAGTATATTACTAGTTTGCCTCTAAATACGTAAACGATACTCAAAACTAAAACATTAATTTGCTCAATGCCAACAACAACAACACACAAGACAATGCTCTACGAAGCCGAAATTAGCCGAGAAGACGTTCAATCTTTATGTCGTCTTCTTCTTCTTCTTCTTCTTATTTATGGCGTCTCAAGTCATTATATTAGTGTGACAACTTCGCCAATGAAAGCAATCTTTTACCTTACTTCGTGCCTTACCTGCAGTTTGATGGAGGTAGATCTATATGTCCTGTCAGCTGTGTTCTGAGCCTGGCAGGTGAAGGTCTGGTTGTGGTGATACCTCCTTGGTCTCAGTCGAAGGACAGACCTAAAACAAGGGAAATAATGTAACCCCAAGGACAATTAATAATGTGTTGCAAAATAACGCGACTAAGTTTAAAGTTTTAAAACACATCTCCATTTTTCAAATCGTCTGTTTGTTGTAGTTTAGTTTTAATATATATTTTTGTGAATAAAGGCTAGCTTCCCTTAAAAAAAGCCGTGGTAGCCTAGTGGTTTGACCTCTGGCCTCTCAAGCAGAGGGTCGCGGGAATTTATGTGCGAAATTACATTTGAATTTTACCATGTGCTTTTCGGTGGAGGAAATCATCGTGAGGAAACCGGACCAATCCCAGTAAGGCTTAGTTACCCTTTTGGGTTGGAAGGTCAGATGGCAGTCGCTTCTGTGAAAACTAGTGCCTACGCCGTCTTGGGATTAGGTTGTCAAAGCGGACCCCAGGCTCACTGAGCCGTGGCAAATGCCGCGAAAAACGCTAGGAAGATGAAAGGCCAGCTTACCGTGCCGTTTGCCTGCTGCCGTCAGAAGTTTGCACAGTGTAGGTAACTCCTTGTGTCAAGACACCTCCGTCGTGATCCACCCACGTTATCTGAATACAATACACATTCTATAGATATAAAATGAACAAAAAATATTTACCTTACCATGCTACTCAAAGAAAGAAAAAGAAAGAAAGAAAACATTTGTTCGTGTCATTGTAGAATAAATTACAAAACATGAGAGTACACATCACGAAATGGTCCCACCTCAGCATAATGCTGGCCTTACAGTCAGCGCTGGTCTTCCGTTGGGACCAAAGTAAGCACAATTGACCAAATTGGTTTGCATGGTTATCACTTTGAGAAATTATCCAGTAGAGGGATCGAAGCGCGTCAGTGTTTGTGTGGTACAGAGGATAGTTAAGTATGAGGGATTTGAGCGTTTTCCAAAAAAAGTCCACTTGTAAATTTTTCCAGAATTTAAATATTGTGGAAAAAATGTGTCCCAGATAATACTAACGTTTTTTTTCCTGCTCGTCACGTTCCATACATACCTACTTATATATTATTAAAAAAGTGACCATCTGGAATGGAAATTTTGGGACACACTTTTTCTTGTATAAGGATCGACAAAGTAAACGATTTTGAGTAAGAAGAACACAAAATAGTAAAATTCTGGAAAAAATTATTCTGTGGACTTTTTTTAGAAAACGCCCATTCATGTGTAATTTATCTGGTAGTAGTTAATTAGTGGTGGAAGGGATTGTATGTATAAACATATATTGTCGCACAGGCTTGGCTATCTTGCAATTAAGCAGGGAAGTAGCGAGGTAAATATTTTTTGGTCATTGAAAATGACCTCAGCAAAAGCGTTAAGTACTTCATTCAATAAAATACTAGGCCTACCTCAGCAGCAGGCTTGCCGCCAGCCGACACGCATTCCAGATTTAGCTCCCTATCCTCGACAGCCATCAAAACAGCTCCTTGCAGTATCTTGGGTGGTTCAGGAGGCACCAGCACCACAAGCCGAGCGTAGCGCGACCTGATAGGCGGTTCTCCTGTGAAAGAATATTCCCATCAATACATACATTATTATTATTATACTAGCTTCTGCCCGCGACTTCGACCGCGTAGAATCAGACTTATATTAGGCAACTACGACATGTTTATTGCTATCCCGCGGGAACTAAGCAATTTTCCGGGATAAAAAGTAGCCATGTGTCAATCTAAGATACCAGCTATCTTCGTTCCAAATTTAATCCAAATCAGTCCAGTCGTTTCAGCGTGAAGAAGGAACAAACATACACACTCACATCGTCACATCCATCAATCCATCCATCATTCCTCATAAACTTTCGCATTTATAATATTAGTAGGATTAGCCTATATTTGTGTCCCACTGCTGGGCAAATCTGTTAAAGTCTATGGTCTGTGTGTCGTAGCAACAGTTTTGTTTAGAAATAGACATTGTCACTTAACTAAAATAAAGTCTTACAGTATGCACGTATATTCAGTTTCCTTAAAATAATAGGTAGAGTCCATCAAATTAGCAATACTCGAACAAAATCCTCCCCTCTCGGCCTCCACATTTCACATACTTCATACATAAGTCGTTTTTATACCTATCCCTTACTGGCGGGGTAGAGAGAGGCAACCGCCGCCCTATACTTCATTTAATTTAGAATGAGAAACCACCACAACATTATATTGCGGCTCGTGAACTGTAATCTCTATACATTTGCTTGAGTAACAATTGACGACACGCAAATAAAATGACATTAAAACAATATTATTTTGCGGCTGCCAAACTATTGCACTGTAGTATTAAAATTTGCTAGGTAAGAAATAGTTGACCAGACGCAATAAAACGTTATTGTAGTTTCTCATTCTAAATGAACTGAAGTATAGTGTCGCTCTTGGTCACCCTTTCACTTCGCTTCAGGTTCGAAGATCACTAAGAGGCTCAAGCCCCCCGCCACGGCAAGGTAACGGCAATCGGGGGAGAGGCAACAAGACCTAAAGGTCATGTTTCGCATGATTGTGGGCGTATTGGAAAGGGAATCAAAATAGTGATGGGTTGCTAGCCTCATCGCCTATAATTAATCCTACTAATATTATAAATGCGAAAGTATGTGACGATGTGACGATGTGATGATGTGACGATGTGAGTGTGTATGTTTGTTCCTTCTTCACGCTAAAACGACTGGACGGATTTGGATAAAATTTGGAACGAAGATAGCTCTAGATTGAAACATAGGCTACTTTTTATCCCGGAAAATTGCACAGTTCCCGAAGGATAGCGATAAACATGTCAATTGCTAATTCTACGCGGACGAAGTCGCGGGCAGAAGCTAGTATAATATAATTAATTTTCGCCCACCCGATCAATTTCTTTAAATACCCTTGGGTATTCAGTAAGTAAGTTGGTTAAGGCGCTGTCAACAGCAAATTACCTTGAGCAGCGCCACTCTTCACACATACGGTTCGCGTGCCTGTGAGTGAAAGAGAAGAAACTATTCCGGCAGCTTGGCGCGCGTCTAAAATCTTGCAAATAAGACACAAATAAGAAGAAATAAAAAAGTGCTTAAATAACATCAATTTCAACAAAATTAGGTGTTGTCAGCCTCTTAACGTAGTCTGTGAGTTCTTAGAGTTCCATACGGGTTTGCCGTGCTATCTCACTCACTCTTATGGGTTTATACTTTAATCGGCCGAGTCAGAAAGACGGCAAGACAAACCCGAACGGTACAGCTACAGCTAAAAACATCTACAAAAAGCTTCACCAAATTTACCAGACCGTTAATTATAATTTAAAGCCCATTATTGTGCGGACGCTACGTTTTATATTTTCCAATTTTCACCTCTTTCGTTCGGAATGAGGCAGCCAAATAAAATCAGTTCGGGCCTGAAATAATTGCGCGATGCAGTGACGTCACACGGGAACAATTGGCGGTAAAACAAGTGAATTACTCATTTCATTTCGCTTTTGTTATTTGATATACACCTATTGGGTTTCCATTGCACTGTGCTTAAAATAACTTAACCTAAAATTCATCATTAGCATCATCAACATCATCATCATCATCATCATCATCATAATACGTCCCACTGTGTCCGCCCAGTAAGGGATAAAGACGTGATTTATGTATATAATGTAAGAGTTACGTGGTAGCCTAATGGTTTGACCTGTGGCCTCTCAAGCAGTGATTCGTGGGTTCGAATCCAGGACTCGCACTTCTGAATTTTTCGGAATTTATGTGCGATACTTATCTCATTTTGAAATTTACCATGAGGTTTTCGGTGAAGGAAAACATCGCGAGGAAACCTGCACACGACTGCGAAGTAATTCAATGATGTGTGTCAAGTTCCCAATCCGCACTGGGCCCGCGTGGGAACAATAGCCCAAGCCCTCTCATTCTGAGAGGAGGCCTGTGCCCAGCATTGGGATATATATAGGCTGGAGATGATCACTTCATGCGACGTCCAGTTAGCGTATTAATCGTACAAAGTTACCTACCGGGTTGAACCCGTTATAAATTATTTACGTACCAAATTTCCACCCCGAGACCACTTATTCCCATAAGCCTAATAGTTCTTAACCCCTTAATAATCCCGCCATAAATTCAACCCCTAAAACTATTAAAATCACGGAGTTTTGCAGATTTTTGCATACGCAAAATGTTCTATGAGTAACTTTTAACTAAAGTTTGCGGTTGATTTTATCCGGTCCGGTTTTTCGTCCGGTTTTATCCTTATTGCGTCCGGTTTAAATCGTATTTAGCTGAGGGTGAATTTTTGTGCGGGTTAGTTTTAGTTTTGTTGTGAATTTTAGAAGTTTTTTAGGGTAGGACGGAGTTTTTAACCTCTAGAGAGGAAAATGGGCTTAGATATGTAAAAGGGGGCTTCTAATAAACTTTTGCCGGAAAAAAGCGAAAAAATACGAATTGGTGACGTAAAATAGAAAAAACACGGGTCTTGTTTATAGCAAACCAGCTGTTGCCAGCGACTTCGTCTGCAAAGAATTCGTTTATCGCTATCTCGCGGGAACTACGCAATTTTCTGGGATAAAAGTAGCCTATGTGCTATTCCAGACTTTTTACTATCTATTGCCGAATTCTGGCGTGACTGAGTAATAAACAAACATCCATCCATCCATCCATCCATACTTTCGCATTTATAATACTAGCTGTTGCCAGCGACTTCGTCTGCAAAGAATTCGTTTATCGCTATCCCACGGGAATTTTTCGGGACAAAAAGTAGCCTATGGGCTATTCCAGACTTTTCTCTATGTGCCGAATTTTATCCAGATTAGTTGAGCCGTTCTGGCGTGATTGAGTAACAAACAAACATCCATCCATCCATACTTTCGCATTTATAATATTAGTTAGATTAGTTAGATGAATAGAAATGCCATAAAATTCTATACCTTAAATACTTACTCTTCTTAATCTTTAAGCTTCTTTATATGTGCCCAAAATGACACAACTGATTGATAAAATGTCAAACAAATGACATTCAGTTTAAAATTTAGAAACCCCCCTCCCCCACACCATGCATTGATCGAGTAATCAAACTGTAAATTAAAAAAAAAAACCTTTTGGTAAAAAATGCTTTAGGGGAAAGTGGTCACCATTCGTACACACACCTTATCGTTGAAAAATGGCTATAACCCTTTAACATTTTGACATAATAGTTTCGGACTTTTTTGTAACAAACTACAATATATTTGTTACACTTTACACTTAGCTACATACACTAGCTAAATTTGACAATTAAGTAAAAAATAAAAAATAAATCTAAAAAGTGTACGAATGGTGACCTCTTTCCCCTAAGTATATCACTTTGGAAAAGAGATGATATTCTTCAAATTTCTGAACCGATTTTTACCAAACATGGCTATGAACCACCGCAAGGAAACTGGCTTTCGAATGATCGATCCATCGGCTTGAGAGCTCTGATGCCACAGACAGACACACAAACACACACAGACATCCTGGACGTCAAACGTATAATCACCGCTCTCTTTGCGACGGGGGTTTAAATTTGGAATATAAAAAACAGATAAATCATTTCGGGCAGAAATTTCTAAAAAAACGCGTTTACAAAACATCCTAACTGTTACGCCTCTCAAACTTTCGCACGCTTTCCAAACTTTTCCACACCCTAATCTATTTAAGATAACGACATGATATTTCGCCCTTATGTTGGCAGACACGCTTTTAGTTGAGATTTAACACAGAAACGAATTTAAGTGGCAAGTTAGTTTTCTGAACGCGGATGCGTACTTAAAAGGGTAGTTGTTTTACAAAATTGAATTGGCATTTTGAAGCCCTTGTTGGTTGCGCTGTTGTTTTAGGGTAATTGGAAATTTTCAGTTTTTGTTCTTTAGTTTAGGTTTTGAAATGCTTGCTTTTGTTATGGAATCAAAAGGCTGCTTAGTTTGTTTTACTTGACAGGTTTGGCGTTAATATAAGCGTGACCTTGATAGAGTTTTGTTGGAAACTAATGTAGATCCTATAAACAATTATAAATGCCTAGGATTCAAAATGAACTGCTAAATTAAATTAAGTCTGTTAAATATGTCTGACTTTAATTACAATGTATCTTTTTATAACGACTTTAAGAAAGGAATAGTATATGGTGTGCATACGGGATTTATTTTTTTGTATAATGTGATTAATGTGGATATCGATCACTCTAAGAAAATATTAATTAACAAAATTCTGGACGAATTGGGAATTTTCTCCTTATGAGAAATAGCTTAATAATCTTGAAGTAAAATAGGCAGATAAAGAAGGGATAAAAATAAAGTTTATTAATAGTAACGGTAACAAGAGAGAGTACAAAGATAAGACAAGACCAGGACCCCGTTTCATAAAGCCTACAAGTTAAAATTTACAAGCGGAAGTCTCTATCTAACACATAGGGTCAGAAAGAGACTTCCGCTTGTAAATTGTTACTTGTAGCTTTATGAAATAGGGCAAAGGAATGACGTATTAGGAACACAATAGAGCGTATTCAAAATATAAACCAATAGTATCAAAAATAGCTAAAGAAAAGAAAGAAAGAAAAAACAATTTATTGCCACAAAAACAGATAGCAGATAGATGGCTAGGGTGTTTACTATTAGAAAATAGAAACAAGAAGGTTGTGGGCGTTTGGAAAGGCGAATCAAAATAGTGATAGATTGCTAGCCGCAACGCCTATAACACGATTAAATAAATAAATAAATAAATACCTAAATATCATGGCACAAATTACACCTATTGACCCAGTCCCAAACTAAGCAAAGCGTGTACTATGGGTACCAGGCAACGGATAAACATACTTATATAATTTAGATAAATACATACAACATCCATGACTCGGGCACAAACATTCGTGTTCATCACTCAAATGTCTGCCGCTACCGGGATTCGAACCCGAGACCTCTAGCTTTATAGTCAGGGTCACTAACCACTAGGCTATCCGGTCGTCAAAGATTTTCGCCAATTCCCTCAGTCAGCTTTTACCATCTGCGCGGGAAGAGAAGCAGCTTGTACATTCCAACAACAACAACAGTATCATCTAGTGTTGTAAAAGAATCGAGTTGTGGAGTCCTTATTTTGTAGACTCGACTCACTTAATAGAGGACTCGGTGAACTCGAAGTATCCGAGTCCCGAGCCGTGTCGAGCGTGAGTCAATATGGAGCCATAAGTAGATGAGCTTTTCGGTGAAGGAAAACATCGTGAGGAAACCTGCACACAACTGCGAAGCAATTCAATGGTATGTGTGAAGTTCCCAATCCGCACTGGGCGCGTGGGAACTATAGCCCAAGCCCTCTCATCCTGAGAGGAGGCCTGTGCCCAGCAGTGGGACGTATATAGGCTGGAGAGAGAGAGAGAGAGAGAAGTAGATGATAATTACAGGGGCCTTACCATGACGTCTTAATGCGATTCAATACCGATTCAGTTTAGGTCCGCTCGCTGTCAGATCCATACTAACAACTCGGGACTCGGATTGTTCGAGTTCACCGAGTCCTCTATTAAGGCGCTGTCAACAGCAAATGACCTGGAGCAGCGCCACTCTTCACACATACGGTTCACGTGCCTGTTAGTGAAAGAGAAGAAACTATTCCGGCAGCTTGGCGCGCATCTAAAATCTTGCAAATAAGACACAAATCATAAGAAATAAACAAAAGTATAGATTATTTGTGAAATATGACTCGTTAGCCGTTTAGGTATGAATATGTTGACTTTATGTTTTTAATTGCAGACCCATACGTCGATAAAATAAAGACATAGGACCGTTTAATGGTGATTTTCAGACCAATCTTTGCAATTATTTTCTATCGAGCCGATTTTGTTCAATTATGTATCGAGCCCGTCTAGCGTGTTTGAAATATGATGAAAATTAACATTATATTTTTTTTGTATTTTTTTTGTGTGCAGTTTTTCTTAAAAAAGTGTTTAAATAATTTCAATTTCAACAAAATTAGGTGTTGTCAGCCTCTTAAGTGAGTCGAGTCTACAAAATTAGGAACCCACAACTTGAGTCTTTTACAACACTAGTATAATCAATCACGTATTAATAAAATTCGCACATAAAATAAACGTAAATTTCATTCCAGATCCCGTATCATCAGCCAACAACATCCAAACAACATCCAACAACAAACAACAAGGTAAGCTCAACCATCAACAAAAAAAAAACATGTTTGCGTAAACAATAAAAAAAACAATAGACAGCCCTGACGCTTTCAGAAAAGACACCCGCCAATCAAGTGAGCAAACAACTCGAAAAAACGGGCAAGCGTGAGTCGTGATCGTACGGCAAGAGTTCCGTAGAGTGCATTATTTTTATAAAATCCAGCAAAAACCTAATTATCATGAAATTTATGTGTTTGCTTGGGCCATGATACAAGTTTCCCTTACAGGGTAGACAGCAGCAGCTAGGGTATTAAGACCTAATAAAGGCCACGTTTAGCGCGATCGTGGATGTTAAGGTAGAAAGGCATCGATAAAAGAACACGTTCCAACAGTTTTTAGAATTTTCGTACATACATACATATCGTCACGCCTCTTTTCCATAGGGGTAGGCAGAGACTACTTTGTTCCACTTGCTACGATCCTGACATACCTCTTTCGCTTCATCCACATTCATCAATCTTCATACATGCTCGTCGGTTTTGTGTACTCTTGACAATTCAGGTCTTCTTTAGAATTATTGTGTTTGTCTGTATATTTGCGAGCGCATTACCTGAAGACGGCTGAACGGATTTTGATGCAAAAATAGGCTACTTTTTATTCCGGATAACCGCGTAGTTTCCGCGAGATAGCGATAATCATTTCAATTGCTTCTACGCGGACGAAGTCACGAGTAGAAGCTAGTTTCACAATACACATACACAAATCACGTCTTTATCCCTTACAAGGTAGACAGAACCTAAGGTGACAAGACCTACAAGCCACGTTTAGCAAGGTTGTGGCTTATTGAGAGAAAGAGAGAGAGGAAAGGTTTACACACATTCGATACACGAAGATTTAAAGTATGAAGAAATACAATAAAATATATTCGTACTTAAGAATAGTACCGAGTAGTGTTGATTAATAAAAGTTGAAAAATTCCTTAATATAAATACCAATGATCATAGCAGGGTTCTATCCAGCATACTGACCCCTAAAACCGGCTCATTGGCGGTTCCGATCACGTCGCTCGCAAGTCGGGGGCAGAGAAAATAATTTATCTACCACAGGTTTATCTTATTAGGAGAAAACTCGCAGATTTATAGGATTCGGTCTCGTGTTTATGAGATGTTTCTCACTTGTTGCTGTTTTTTATAAGATTGTGTAACTTTCGGGTAGTACTCTTGACCTGACCTTTTTCCAAAACGTCCTCAATTTGATCACGGAACGTCCGCCTAGGCCTTCCCCTCCCAACGCACCTCAAACTCCCCATATAAATCTGTTTAGTTAATCTTCTTTCATCCATCCTCTCTACGTGACCAAACCAACTAAGCATACTCTTTACCGTCTTTTCTTTTTTTTTCATCTTTACCGACGAGCATGTATGAAGAGATTGATGAATGTGGATGAAGCGAAAGAGTTATGTCAGGATCGTAGCAAGTGGAACAAAGTAGTCTCTGCCTACCCCTGTGAGAAAGAGGCGTGATGGTAAGTGTATATATATGTGTATGTGTGTAACTTTCAACACGAAACTACCGCGAGACTCAATCATAGTGTTCGTTTCGCTGTCGCCAGGGCGAGCGCTCTAGGAGGAAGGACTATGAATTAGTCCGAATTACTGATTCGATTCCATAGATAGAAAAGAAAGAAAAATGTCATTTATAGAAGAGTATATCGACGCGTTATTTATTTGATACCTTTTCCATACGCCCACAATCATGCTAAACGTGGCCTTTGAATTAATTATTTAAACTATCAGCATTACCTGCCAGTCGGTTGGTTTGTATATACAAACTCTTGTACATACAAACTCACCTTCTTACAGTATGTATGTATGAAAACGAGAGTCACTTAACATTATTAAAAACATTTAAAATTTAACGCGGATTCCTCGCCAAATGAACTTCGGAGTAATAAAGTCGAGGGGCTAGGAACACGCGCGGTCAAACCAAACAACCCGCAAATTGTTGGCCCACTATGGCTTTGTACGGGCTAAGTGGGGGCCGAGGCATGAGCGAAGGCGGCTTGTGCAAGCCGCTTGTACAAGGTTTATGAAATGAAAACAGCGGCGTTGAGCGCTTTTGGAATGGGTAAAAAATGTTAAACACGCGTCAGTAATACGGTGGGAGAGTTTGAGTACCAGGATATGAGGAAGCTTATTTTGAAATAGGAATAAAGCTATAAAGTCGCGTTCGATTTTTGATACGTTGATTTCGTCGCTTTAACGTATACGCGTTTGGCCTAGTGATATAAGGTATGGAATAACAGTGTGTTCTCTCAGGTGACCGTATTTCAAATCGTTTATCGCTATCCCGCGGGAATTTTCCGGGATAAAAAGTAGCCTATGTGCTATTCCAGACTTTTCTCTATCTTTGTGCCGAATTTCATCTAGATTCGTTGGACCATTCTGACGTGATTGAGTCACAATCAATCACCCATCCATCCATCCATACTTTCGCATTTATAATAGTAGTTAGATTAGGTAAGATGTAGGACAGTAGGTAATTTTTTTTTATGTTAGAGAGGCCAGATAAACGAACTAGTGGGTCACTGATGATAAATAATCACTGTTGTGTCTATGCTAGGTTTTTGGTTTGTCATTTCAATGTCACTTGATTGAATATAATATATGTCTAAATCTCAAGGACTCGATTTCATTAAATAATTTAAATATACATAATAATGGCGACGAGGGAAGAAGAACTTACGCGTCTTACACGCTTACGTGCTTCAATGCGTGGGCAACTTACAAAGGTACAGCAACAACTTAATTATACAGTTACAACCTACGGAATACGAAGTGAGTCAACGGTTGACAAGCTTAGAAAATTAAAAAAAGGAAATTCGATACGATTTAAAGCGAAATAGACGCGCATTCACTAAAAATTGACACGGAAATTGAACAACGACATACGACGACTCCCCGGGAGCTGATGAGAGGCTGAAGATTTACGGCGGAGGTGTCGTGTCTATGCTAGGTTTTTGGTATGTCATGTCAATGTCACTTGATTGAATATAATATGTCTAAATCTCAAGGACTCGATTTCATTAAATCCTACTAATATTATAAATGCGAAAGTTTGTGAGGATGGATGTGACGATGTGAGTGTGTATGTTTGTTCCTTCTTCACGCTGAAACTACTGGATGGATTTATATAAAATTTGGAAAGGAGATACTTGACTGGTACTTTAGATTAACACAGGCTACTTTTTATCCCGGAAAATTGCCTAGTTCCCGCGGGATAGCGATAAACATGCGAAAGATCAGAGCTGTCTAATGTAAGACTATTTCTACGCGGACGAAGTCGCGGGCAGAAGCTAGTAATTTAAATATACATAATAATCACCACTTTCCATAGACACTGGCAGCGCTTTACACGATCAAAATTTATTCGTCATGCGTGTCTTTTATAACATGGACCACACAAAAAGTCGAATTTAAACTGCAGAAGCGTGAGTGAGGCGTCGAAAAGTTCTTGTTTCGCAGTGTCAAGTCTGAACACTACAGTGTACACAGCTGGTAAAAGGATTTACTTTGCACAGTTTGTTGGAAAACAAGACTGTACAGTTTTGATTGTTGTTGTTTCATTTATAGTGGCTCTGTTATTAAGAGACAGGGTGCAGAAACATGCGTTTTTGGAACGAAGATAAGGTTAATGTTTAACCGTGTCGCATTCCCAATCTAACTAATCTAACTAATATTATAAATGCGAAAGTATGGATGGATGGATGGATGGATGGATGGTTGGATGTTTGTTTGTTACTCAATCACGCCAGAACGGCCCAACGGATCTGGATGAAATTCGGCACATAGATAGAGAAAAGTCTGGAATAGAACATAGGCTACTTTTTATCCCGGAAAATTGCGTAGTTCCCGCGGGATAGCGATAAACGAATTATTTGCAGACGAAGTCGCTGGCAACAGCTAGTATTATAAATGCGAAAGTTTGGATGGATAGATAGATAGATGTTAGTTTGTTATTCAATCACGCGAGAACGGCCCAACGAATCTGGATGAAATTCGGCACATAGGTAGAGAAAAGTCTAGAATAGCACATAGGCTTCTTTTTATCCCGGAAAATTCCCGCAGGATAGCGATAAACGAATTGCTGATCTGTTTTCATGTCTGTGTTTTATGTTTCATTTTTGTACAATTGTGTGTATGCTTTATTTCTGTGTATTTCAAAAGAGAATAAAATGTCTTCTTTCTTTCTCTCTTTGCAGACGAAGTCGCAGGCAATAGCTAGTTTTAAATAAATAATAGGCGATGGCGGCTAGCAACCAATCACTATTTTGATTCCCCTTTCCATCTATACGCTCACCATCATGCTAAACGTGGCCTTTAGGTATTGTTACCTTGGCTCTGTCTACCCCGAAGGGTAGTTATATAGCAGGAAGAAAACACGAAACGTCATAAAATTCACCTCCTTTTACTATCCAAAAACAAAGAGACGAAATCCCCGCTAAATAACCCATTATCTTGGTTAAGGTGATTCGAAACAACCCCTCTTGTAAACTTTTTCACCGCAGACTGAAGTGACGGGACTCGCTACGCTTGGGCAACTCGATAATCGGACGAGTCAATTTGAGTCACGTTTACAAAAAAAATATGTTACAAAATTTAGACCAGATAGTCTAGTGGTTGGAAAGCCTGCCTGAGAAGCTTTAGGTCCTAGGTTCGATCCTCTGGGGCAATGTTGCTTATGAAAAATAAGAATGTTTGTTCTCGAGTCTTGGAGTTCAACATGTACGAGACAACCAAAAATAAAAGCTGGCCTTATTCAACTTGCCTCGCGAGGCGGCTCACACAATGAGTATTTGACTCGTCTCAAGCTACGAGTCCAAGACATTAAAAAAAAGAAAAAGCAGATGGTCTTATTCAAGTTGCCTCACGAGTCGGCTCCCCCAGTGAGTACCTAATTGACTCGTTTCAAGCTACGAGTTCAAGACACCTAAAAAAAAGCAGCTGGTCTTATTCATGCTGCTTCGTGAACATCCTTCATTGAGTATTAGACTCGTCTCAACCTTCGAGTCTAAGACACTAAAAATAAAGCAGCTGATCTTATTCAAGTTGCCTCCCGAGTCGGCTCCCCAATTGAGTATTTGACTCGTCACAAGCTAAGAGTGCGGGTGGTAGGGCCTTGTGCAAGGTCCGTCCGGATCGCTACCACCATCTTATTCGCTAATCCTGCCGCTAAGCAGCAGTGCTTGCGCTGCTGTGTTCCGGTGTGGAGAGTAAGACAGCCGGGGAAATTACAGGCACAAGAGGCATTTCATCTAAGTCCTCTAGGTTGGCAACGCATCCGCAATCCCTCCGGGGTTGCGGGTGTCTATGGGCAGTGGTGATTGCTTACCATCAGGTTGACCCACTTGCTCGTTTGCCTTCCTATTCACATAAAAAAAAAAAAAAAAAAAAAAAAAGAGTCAAGCCATTCTCGTTCCTACCTGCATTCATAATTACAAAAAGTTACAGTAGAGATTAAATACGCCAATAAAGTTAGGCAGAACTTCTTATCGAGGTAATTTGTGGAGTAAAGGTGAAAAACATTGGGAAACTCGGAACA
Source organism: Pandemis heparana (assembly GCA_963854515.1). Lineage (NCBI taxonomy): Eukaryota > Metazoa > Arthropoda > Insecta > Lepidoptera > Tortricidae > Pandemis > Pandemis heparana. The sequence goes on from OY978031.1 coordinate 5,966,317, forward strand.
ATTGTACGGTGGAGTTTGTCTCTGTAAAATAGGTTAAATTTTATGATAACACTAGCTTCTGCCCACGACTTCGTCCGCGTAGAATAAGACTTAAGAACTGATTTCTAAACGACACTGAAAATTAGAACACAGAAAAATCCGAAAAGTAAAGCTATGGCCGGGAATTGAACCCGGGTCCTCGTCATTCCGTGACGCGTGCTATACCCCTACACCACCCATAGCAGGTGAGTAAGCGTTCGAATTTTTCTATCTATTACTAACTGTCACGTGACCTTGTTACTATGCGATTATTTGTCGCGAAGCGTCATCTATTTGAATGATGTGTCTGTACGACACAATTACAAACTCCCGTGGAACATCTACTGCTCACCAGGGACGAGAGATGGCGCTGTTTTTCAAATGATAGGAAATATCAAATGAATCAAGAAATTTCAAAAAAAAATTAAAACTAAAATTAAAATTCGAACGCTTACTCACCTGCTATGGGTGGTGTAGGGGTATAGCACGCTTCACGGAATGACGAGGACCCGGGTTCGATTCCCGGCCATAGCTTTACTTTTCGGATTTTTCTATGTGTTCTTATTTTCAGTGTCGTTTAGAAATTAAATTTCTAACGGTAAAACCGTAAAAGTAAACATAAAAATTAAGAAATAAAAATTTCTTGATTCATTTGATATTTCCTATTAAGAACTGATGTTGATAGTAGTATACTCTGTAATAATAATTACGTCGTGACTCTAGACCACGGATCGGTAACGTAGCATAGGACGTGCTCAGACTCGGTGGAGCGAGGATCTTCGCAAGGCGGCTGGCAAGAGCTGGATGAGTGGCCGAGGATCGTGCTCAGTGGCGTGCCATGGGAGAGTATGTCCAGCAGTGGACGAACATAGGCTGATGATGATGATGACTCTAGACAGCTACGACATTTGACATGTTTATCGCTATCCCGCGGAAACTATGCAATTTTCATTGTTTACTGTACATTGCGTGCTGAATATTTTTGTATATTTTTTTTTCGTCTTTATGAAAGCGTACTCCAATGATCATATTCTTCCAAAGCAGTATTTTTCACCCCTCAACTAAAAGTAATAAATACGTGTGTCAGTAATGAAATCACAAGCGAAGCCCGAACAAGTAATGAGTTGAAACCTTACTGTACTTGGGGGAGTATCTCGAGCGACGTCGGTGTAAATTATGACTTGATTTTTTTTCCGTCTACTACCGTTAAAAGGGGGTTATTCCGTCTTTGTACAGCCAGGCTAGCAAAAGTAGGCGCGAGAGCTATATCGCGCTCGAGGTAGACTACCCACTACGTACTGTTCGTTCTAGAACTCTAAAAATCTACTTACGCTGAATAAAACTTGAACGCATTAAGCGATTGTGGTAACCCCCCTTATTTTTTTTCTACTAATACGAACCTCCAAAAAGTATCGCCTAATACAAAAAAAATACCAATTTAAAAACAACAACACTAAATAAAATTAACTTATTAAATACATGTAAGTTCTATGAACAATCTCAAGCATTAAAATGAGCTATGAACTTAGATCAACTCTGAGAAACAATTTGCTTTTAACTAAAGAAACATATCAATCAATGCAACACGGTAACTAACCCAAAGCATCTGTCAATAAAAAGACACTTATTCCCAACAAAAGCAAATGCATTCAGATGCCGTAAAGTGATCTGTGACAGCCTTTGAAAAAAGAAATCGGAAGATCCTAAACAACTTAAAACATACCTTATACGAGGATAATAAAGCTCTGTTTTGTTTTGTAAAGTCATGAACAGATCGTGTACACATGTTAACCAAATAAAGACGTAAAAAAGCAGGCACACAGACAAATTATCGCTTCGGTTTGAAACGATGATACACGAATAGAAAGACTTGGTAAATGATTTCTCAACTGTTTCAAATGCGTCTTACTCAGAATTTACGCTAGAACTGGAGCAAGTCACGATTTTTCAGACAGTTACTTAAAGTTCACGAAACTTTGTTTAGTAGATGTTTAAATTAGAAACGGTATATCAATTTTATACATCATTTTAAGCAATGAAAAGAAAGAAGAAATAGTGACTCGAAAAGAAAAAAGTATGCTTCGTTGGTTTGGTACGTTGGTCACATAGAGAGGATGGGTGAAAGAAGATTAACTAAACAGATTTATAAGGCGAGTGTGAATGGGTGCGTTAGAAGGAGCAGACTTGGGCGGACGTTCTGTGATCAATTTGGGGACGTTTTGACAAAAGGTCAGGTCACGAGTACCCTAAGCCGACGAGCATGTATAAAGATATTGATGAGAGTGGATAAAACAAAAGACGTATACCAGGATTGTAGCAAGTGGAACAAAGTACCTACTCCTATGGCATAAGAAGCGTGATGATTATGTATTTACAGACATCATGTCGTCACGCCTCTTTCCCACAGGGGTAGGCAGAAACTACTTTGTTCCACTGACTACGATCCTGACATACCTCTTTCGCTTCATCCACATTCATCAATCTCTTCATACATCTGCCGTACTTAAGCTAAAAGGGGTTAACCCCGACTAGTCGATTTTGAGATATCATCAAAAAAAGCGGGTCATGTCATGCTCGTCGGTTTCGGGTACTCTTGACCTGGCCTTTTGCCAAAACGTCCCCAATTTGATCATGGAACCATTTAATGGATCATTTGATTATGTATGTACAGTGAAAAAAACTGAATGGCGTACCACTGTGGTTCCTTATCAGTACAAATGTCATAATGGCTTAGCACACACCTGCCAAAAATACGCAAAATTGCACGAGAAAATATTCCACAGAGATACTTGATTCAGTTTCGTCAACCGTACGTGTGTTAAAACAATAAAGGCTTTTTCACATTTCATTCTTTACATAAAATAAAGTTAAATAACGTTTTTATCCCTTACGGGGTAGAAAGAGTAAAGTGAGACCTAAAGACCACTTTTAGCATTATTGTGGGCGTATAGGTAGAAAGAGGATTCAAAATAGTGATGGGTTGCTAGTCGCATCGCCTATAACCATGACTCCTAAGATTTTCACCCATTCCCTCGATTTGATTTTACCATCTGCGCGGGAAGAGAAGAAACTAGTTCATTCTATGTTTTTTATTTGCTCCCAAACCAGCATAGGTAGAAGTAAGTAAATTCATTCTTTAACTGTCACTAAATGCTATCTTTCTCCGCTATAATTTTTATTTCATCTCAGAACTCGCTCAATCTTATTTCAAATATTAAACGAACACAGAGCAAACGTAATTAAAACGTACATTTTTAATGTTTCTCACAGGATAATAGTTTTCTATGAAATATTATGATTGAATACACGCCGCGTCGACTGCGGTTGGAGTTATGGAATTCAACAGGTAATACAACATATAAATATGGTTAGAAGGAATCATAATATCATATTACTTGATAATTCCTACCGCCTAAGGCTTGCGGTCCATATTTCTTGATACATCGATGACATGGCTTAAGTCGCGTTCTTGTGTTCATTAAGTTGGCTTAAGGTTCGTTTCTGAGTGATACGATGATTTACCGTAATAGAAATTATGATTTGTAGCTACCGTTAAGATTATGATTATGGTTTCGTTCCGTTTATGTAGTGCTTTGGGATTGTTAAGTATTTAATTAGTGGTGTAAAAAATATCACTTAAGCTAGACTTCCGTGCAAAGCGGCTCTGGCGCCACTGACTACGCTACGCTACCAATCTATCAGTATTAACTGCGACTAATACACCGCTTTTGGTCCTGTCAAAAAATCAACCTTTTTATCAATAATTTTTATCTTTTTTTGTGCCTTGTCGTACTTGCCCCGTTTCGCACAATTATTGTTTATATTGGATATATCTCCTGAGGCGGAGCATCGGGCTCCACAAAGCTTTATACCTGCAAGGCCGGGCGCAGTCTTGCTTTGTATTTATACGTCTATAATTGCAGACAGGATGGACAGAGAGGTCTGTATAAGTAATAATGTCACCGGCAGTCTATAAAATCCGGTATTCGGTATTCAAGCAAATTATGGAATACTAGCTGTTGCCTGCGACTTCGTCTGCAAAGAATTCGTTTTACGCTATCGCGCGGAAATTTTCCGGGATAAAAAGTAGCCTATGTGCTATTCCAGACTTTTCTCTATCTATGTGTCGAATTTCATCCAGATTCGTTGGGCTGTTCTGGCGTGATTGAGTAACAAACAAACATACATCCATCCATACTTTCACATTTATAATATTAGTTAGACTAGCTGTTGCCCGCGGAAACTATTCAATTTTCTGGGAAAAATTATCTCATGCCCTTCCCCGGGACTGAAACTATCTCTGTAACAAATTTCATTAATATGGGTTCAGTAGTTTAGGCGTGAAAGCGCAACAGACAAACAGAGAGACCAGAGGACCAGACCGGACCAGAGGTCGGGTTTTGCGTCTCTGCTCCACTTTTCAAAAGCATAATACTAAGGTGAAGGGTTTGACTGACCTCTAGGTCCTGAACTGACTTGACACTGGTATAACGCATCGTCTTCCAATGTCACCTCTCTGATGTCCAGCGAGTAGTCACCTGCAAAAAACACACGAGTTGACTTCACTCTATCGCGGAGATAGCAAAGAGTTCAAGAGAGATGTCTACAGTGACACTCCTCACAATTGAATAACTACTCAAGAAGAAAGAAAAAGAAAAAAGAAGAAGAGAAGAAGAAAGAAGAACATTCGTTTGCGGACAAACACACACACACACACACACACATACAACCTATCACCCTAAACGCATATACCTTCTCCGTTCCGTCGTGGGTAAAAAGAAGAAGAGAAGAAGAAAGAAGAAGAGTCATAAGTACAGGGAGGTTACCATGACGTCTTAATGCGATTCCATTCTTTGTTGTTTGTTGTTGCGATTATGTTTACAGCTAAAACCCGAACTGAGTCGGAATTGAATCTCATTATGGCGTCATAGTAAGGCTGCTGAACATTTACTCCTTTCATAGTTTCTCTTCCGCAAGGACACGTTATTTCGCCGAAGTCACAATTCATCAATGAACTATACTAATGAGCGTTTCTAGAAAAGTTTGTACATTTGGCGGACAGCATATGCTAATTTGAAATTAATACTTTTCGATATTATTTTAAGCGCATATTATTACCTGGTTCTTAAAGATTCTAGATAATGTATTTTTTTTAGAAATTCGAACTACAAAATAAGCTGTAAAGTTAAATCTACTGAGTCGGGGCAGTCGATAATTCCTATTTTGTTACTAAGATTCAATTAAGTAAATAGAAACCACACACATTATTTAGTTGGTTTTATTGAAGAAATAAGGTAGCAATAATAAAACTGTGTACGTTTTTAATGCTAATTCTTTACTCTTTTAAGGTAATCACAAAATAATAAAGATATTCACTCCTTTTTGTTACCATTTGGTCAAACGTACCCTGAAATTTTACTATATAATGCTTATTTATAAAGTCACGTTAATAATTTTTGGAAATTATCATAATTAAATTGCTAAATATTCGTCTGGAATATTTAATATATATATATTTTAACAAATATAAACAAAAATGAACAAACCTTCGTATTTTTTTACGGGACAGTAACAATAAGAGGAACATTGGTAACAAATTAGGAACTCTTAGGCACAGTATTCATTAGTCAGGTTTCAATATTATAATCACTACATACATTTTTTAAAAGATAGAGTGATTAAATAACATAAATTTTTGATATCTACGTTTATATTAAATATCTACGTTAAATAAATACACAAATACTGTCAAATAAAAATAAAAATACCTCTCATATATATAAATAAAGTCATTTTCAAATAGTCTACACTCTGCCTTAGGAATTCTTTTTTGTTACTCCCATTTCCTAGCCATACGTTACCATTAAAAAGTAACAAAAAAGGAAGTAACCAATGGTGGAAAATATGGTGCCCGGCACATTTAAAAAATTCGTGAAACCAAATATATCATACTATTTGAACGAAGAATTTAAGAATATGAATCTTGATAAAGTGTTTATAAATAGAATTTAGTTCAAAGTAATAAAAAAACAAAATTTACCCAGGTTTTTCCAGTAACAAAGGAGGACTTTTATTTCAGGTTTGACCATCGACGCACTTTATCAACTCGCAGTTTTGATTTTTGAAAGGTGACTGTTTATTATTAAGGTGGCTATATGATGCTAGTGTTACCAGCATCCTATAAAGAATCTACCATTTTTTGTAAGAAATACCTTTTGAGACGAAAATGCGGTAACAAAAACTGGAATCAAAATTGGAACTTTTTCTGGGACAAACTTTAATCGTTAATTTTAAATATTATTTCTTAGACAAGGATATGAAAACAATGTAGAAATGAATTGCTTGAGCCTATAATAAGTTAATAAAACACACCACGGAATCGAGAACGTAAAACTGATTTCAAAAATCGATATTTTAGGTTCGAAATTTACAATGGGACATTTACCTTTTCATACAAACTTTACCGAACGATTATTTTAAAAAAATATTTTTTAAATGATCAAATACATATACATTTAAGACAGTTAATTTATATTTAAGATAATGAAACGAATTTTATGCTCAATAACTCAAATAAAATACACAGTGGCTTGGTGATTAAAGAAAATAATAAATCTGCACAGGACACCTACAAACGACAAATGTACAAACTTTTTTAGAAACGCTCTAATATCCTTGCTATTTTGTGAATACAACTTCGGAACAGATAATGATATCGTATACACATACACACTCCTAGTTTGGCAGTGTGCACCGAGGCCGAAGTCGTCCTTCGTCCATTGCAGTTGGCCGACTTTATTTACCATTCGGCAGATTAAAATGACTTGCTTCAGTAACAATAAACACTTACCCTCCTCATCGCTCCCCACCATTTTGTCCCGTTAGATGGCGGTGAGTGCCGAGGCCGAAGTCGTCCTTCGTCCATTGCAGTTGGCCGACTTTATTTACCACTCGGCAGATTAAAATGACTTGCTTCAGTAACAATAAACACTTACCCTCCTCGTCACTCCCCACCATTTTGTACCGCTCGTACCCCGCTAGATGGCGGTGAGTGCCGAGGCCGAAGTCGTCCTTCGTCCATTGCAGTTGGCCGACTTTGTTCACCACTCGGCAGGGAAGAGTCACTCTTGAACCCACAACCGCACTCTGTATGAAAAAGACAAGATTTTTTTGTATCATTTTTTGTTTTCTCACGACACAATACGTCTCAAGTTTTATGTATTTTAACCCATATTGGTTGCTTATATAGACGGACAGACATTACAATATTATGTTTTTACTTATTGTTGTTAATAGCGGCAACAGCACTAAGTAAGTGTCTCGTTTTTACCCTTTGGGTACGAAAGCCTAAAAAGCGGGTAAAAACAAAAAGATTGAGCGATATTTGTGTTCATAAAAGGATAGAGGTATTATCAACTTAATGTAAAGTTATTTCAAATGCGCAAAGTTCATTATCCGTATATTTTATGTCAAACCAGTTACCAACAAAGGCGAAAAGTGAAAATACATATATTGACATGTTTTTAAAGCTAAGTTTGTATCTGACATTTTCTTAATGGTATTCAAGTAGTGCTCTGCGATATCTGAATATTAAATAAAACATTATTACATTTCTAGTACAAGTTATTTAATTAAACATTTTTCAAGTTTACTTTTTTTAGAATCAAGTTTGGAATTTAAGTTTAATTTCTAAAGCGATAGACGTATGTTTTTACCTGGAACTTGTTGTCACAAATTTTGTACGTAGTTAATCAAAATTTTTTTAAGACCAAAGTCCTTAAAATTATGAAAATCGAGAGTAACAAAATAAAATAAAATAAAAAATTGTGAATTCGAGGAAGTGGGCGAAAATCTTAGGAATCATTATTATTATATTTAAATCTAATCTAATAATAGCTCAGTCGTGAAACCAGGACCCCGGTTCGAGCCCAGGTCAAAAAGTATATTTTTCCTTTTTTTTCAAGTTTCTTCTTTTGTGGGAATATTATTGAGTGCTTTATCAACGCAACCAATACGCAATATAATCTCCAAAAAACACGATATACAAGAAATAAAACCGAGCAAAGCTCGGTCGCCCAGGGACTTCTACTTAACTAATAATCCTACTTATCCTACTAATATTATAAATGCGAAAGCTTGTGACGATGTGACGATGTGAGTGAGTGAGTGTGTATGTTTGTTCCTTCTTCACGCTAAAACGACTGGACGGATTTATGGACGGATAGCTGGTAACCTAGATTAAAACATAGGCTACTTTTTATCCCGGAAAATTTGTATAGTTCCCGCGGGATAGCGATAAACATGTCAATTGCTAATTCTACGCGGACGAAGTCGCGGGCAGAAGCTAGTATTATAAATTCGAAAGTTTGTGACGATGTGAGTGAGTGTGTGTATGTTTGTTCCTTCTTCACGCTGAAACGACTTAACGGATTTGGATCAAATTTGGAACGGAGATAGTTGGTACCTTAGATTAAAACATAGGCTACTTTTTATCCCGTAAAAATGTATAGTTCCCGCGAGATAGCGCTAAACATGTCAAAAAGTCTAAGCTGTCTGGAGTCGCAACGTAAATAAAATTGTTGCAGGGCATACTATCAACATATATTAATATGTTCTTAAATCTAATTGGGCTATACCCTCTCCAGTGTATACACGGAGGAGGCCTATGCCATGAGGCACGCCGAATTACGCGACAATTTAATAAATAAATGACAATAACAACAACAACATGTACTTACTGAAATTGTAGCGTATTCGGAATAAAAAGGCTTGTAAATAAATAAATAAATCTAATTACACGCGGATGAAGTCACAGGCAGAAGCTACTATTTTTATAAAAGGGAGGTTTAAGGTCCCCAAGTTAAATAGATACTTTAAATTAATAAGTCTTTAGTACCTAGAGATGTAGAGAAAAACTCTGCTAAAATAGCATCCAAACCGTATCGAACCCCATAGCTCTAACAAATCACATTAAATCATCCCAACATCGTAACGAAAGCTTTACAAAAGCTAAATATTTGACATGAATCGCTTCCCAACGGTCGACTTTCCCTATCCCGACGCAAGGAATTTTTAATATCCAGGATATTTACAACGCCATGTCAACTTCATGTTTTAGTTGCCTACGATAATATTGGCGCTCCCTTTGGATTTCCAACGAAAATCCTTAAACAAATACAAGTATTTCGTAATAATTCGCTAGTCGTGTTTTTGGGCAAATTGCACGGGTTTTGTGCCTGATATTATAATAGTAATATTATTAAGAGGTAAAGTTTGTAAGTTTAGAAAGAAGAAAGAAAAAAGACATTTTTAGGGTTCCGTATCCAAACGCCAAAAAAACTGAACCCTTATAGATTCGTCATGTCTGTCTGTCTGTCTGTCTGTCCGTCCGTATGTCACAGCCACTTTTCTCCGAAACTATAAAAGCTATACTGTTGAAACTTGGTAAGTAGATGTATTCTGTGAACCGCATTAAGATTTTCACACAAAAATAAAAAAAAACAATAAATTTTGGGGGTTCCCCATACTTAGAACTGAAGCTGAAATATTTTTTTTCATCAAACCCATACGTATGATACGTATGGGTTCGATGTATGTATGTATGTAAAACTCTTTATTGTACATAAAACACATGAAAAAGATGAATACAGGAAAACACGAATGCACAAAGGCGAACTTATCCCTAAAGGGATCTCTTCCAGTTAACCTTTGAACGATTGACAGACATTGATATGACATTGATTGATTGACATACGTTTGGGGTGTCTGTGGATAGGTCTTCAAAAATGATATTGAGGTTTCTAATATCATTTTTTTCTAAACGGAATAGTTTGCGCGAAAGACACTTCCAAAGTCATAAAATGTGTCGCACCTTTAGGATGAAAATGACTCAACTCAAAAAAGTAACTTTTCGGGAAATTGAAATAAAAGAATGGAGATTGTGGCACCGTTATACTTTGTCGTGGTTATTTTTTTAACTATTGAAGTGAGAGCTAAAGTTTGGGCATAAAATTGAAAAGGATTAATTTAGCTATCAATTTATATTAAAAAACTAAATAAATTGTGAATAATATGAGGATAAATTAAAAGTTTTTATCTAATCGGTCATTATTATACCGAAAAGTAAAACAGAAAAAAAGACTATTTCGGGTTTAAGTCTTTATTCGACTGAAAAACATATTTTAATATTTGTCCATTTAAGAGTTACGTCCTTTTCATATTTACGAGATATGGTAAGCTGTTGACGTTTTCATGATTGAGGCTCTATTTTTCTTAAACATTACTAGCTTTTTCATTAATAATCGACAGAACACTGAATCCGCCTCTCCCGCACCGTCATGAGCTCGGAATTCCACGCGCATGAAAGAGACCGATATTGCAGCTTTGTCCCGTTCCCACCCGAATGTGGCGTTTTATTTTTTTTGGAACGATAGATTATGACCGTATAAAGTCTTTTTACGACCATAACACAAAAACCGTTTTTTTTTAGATGTGTCGTTTTCATCCTAAAGGTGCGGTGTGTCCCCTCCCCCTGTAACTTCTAAAATAAGAGAATGATAAAACTAAAAAAAATATATGATGTACATTACCATACAAACTTCCACCCAAAATTGGTTTGAACGAGATCTAGTATGTAGTTTTTTTTTATTTAATATTTGTCTGTCTATATAAATAACCAATATAAAGTGACCTCACACTGCCTACATTTTGCTTAAAAACAGGGCTCTGCTAACACTAGATTTTATAATAACTTAGCGAATTTGTACGGAACCCTCAGTGCGCGAGTCTGACTCGCACTTGGCCGGTTTTTTTATTTTACAAGACACACAAAACATAAGTGCATACACACAATTTTATAGAAAAGAAACAAAAAAAAAACACAGACATGAAAATTAGATCATCAGCGTTGTGTCTCCGCAAAAGTGAAACGGTCGCTGGCTCAGCATTACGCTGAGGTGTTAGACACCTGCAGCACTGATTTTCAGCCAGAACCGTCTGTGACTCACGAAACGATACACAGATAAAATATGCCATAAGAGGGGGAAAACGAGCAAACAGGTCACCTGATGGAAAGTGATCACCACCGCCCAGGGACACCTGCAAGACTTGGGGAATCACAGGTGCGTTGCCGGCCCTTTCAAGAACAGGAAGGCTCGCTTTTTAAAGTGTTTCGATCAAGAGCTTCGTTTCATAATTTTTTTTATTATAGTTTTTTTCTCTTTTTCTCATCGACATTGGAGATATCTCCAATTAACTTATTTGACGGTGGAGGCGCTTTACACCACCACTGAACTTAAATTATTTTTATTCGCCTTTTTCTTTCTCTTTCTTATCATTATCGCATATTTTGTTTCGCTTTGACCAGTAGAGACTTTATACATCTCTACTATAGACCAATGTGATTTCAGGTACGAACTTAACTTAGGGACCTTTTACATCCCTTTTATAAAATGTATTAATTGTATTAGGTAAGTTAAGTAGAATTTAAGTACTATTGTAAATCTATTTTATTTTGAAAAAATGACTTTCTGCCAAGTTTCTTGCGGCGCATTCTTCTTGGCAATGATGGTCTTTCCGAATGCGCTGGTAGATTAAAAAAAATACATGTAAAAGAGCCCTTGGCGGCCTATTTGCAAAATAATCTTTTGACTTTGACTTTGAATAATAATTATGCGCGGACAAAGTCGTGGACAAAAAGTAGTACTATAAAACACTAAATTTACACGAAAATACTCACAAAAGTAAGTTAAACATCAAAAGCTACTCAGGATCTAATTGAAATTTCCCTGCTCTTATTGCTTTATGCAGTTTACCTGCAGTCATAGAGTACCTAGAACCGGAGTTGTATTTAGCTGATTCTAGTAAATTTAGAAACGAGGATATCCGTAGAAGAACTATAGATTCAACATGAACGTGAGACTCAGTCATAATTACAAAAACGGATATCAATTTTCTGGGATAAAAAGTAGCTTATTTGTTAATCTAGGGTACCAGCTATCCCCATTCAAAATTCTATCCAAATCCGTCCAGCCGTTTGCGCGTGAAAAATTAACAAATATACACTTACAAATTTTCGCTTTTATTTAGTGTCCTGTGTGTGAGCTGTATTTTTTTTAATTGAAAGTTAATTTTAAATATATTTCTTTATTCTAACAGCATCAAGGAAAACCATCATTGCAAAGAAGACTGCGTCCTAAGAAACTTTGCTAAGATATTTTTCAAAAGGGCGTTTTTTCATCTCCTGTAGCAAGTGTCTTATGCAGTTTATGAGCGCAGCTTAAATTAAAATCTGCTCTCAAAGCTGATTTAAATTATTTATGAGGTTGTTGGTTTCAGTTGGCCCGGTTTTTATTCGATACTTTAGGTTTTTCGACCTATACTTCATTTAATTTAGGATGAGAAACCACAACAACATTACAATGCGGCTCGTGAACTGTAATCTCTTTACAATTTGTACTAGAGCAACAATTGACGACACGCAAATAAAGTGACATTAAAACAATTTTATTTTGCGGCTGCCAAACTATTGCACTGTACTTGCTAGGTAAGAAATAGTTGACCAGACGCAATATAATGTTATTGTGGTTTATCATTCTAAATTAAATGAAGTATAGTAAAGCCGCCCGAGATTACCCACTCTCCAAGCTCTAACCATGTAACCAAAAATTCTGGCGTGGACGAGGCTCGCGAGCAGAGCTTTAGTAACCGTTATTTTTGCGTAACGCTATTTTTCATAACGTTATTGTAGCCGAATAGCGTTTTTTAATGTAACCTTTTGCATAACGCTATTTTTTAGCGCACTAGCCGCCCGCACCTCCCTCGGCCCCCTTTGTCGTCTTACCCCGCGCCCCTATACCCGTGCGCGTTTAATTCATAAAGTTATTATAAGTATTATAACGCTATTTCATAACGTTATGGTTTTTTCCGTTATAATTATGATATAACGTTACGATAGAATATAGAGTTTGATTAAACAAAATTTTAAACACAAACGAAATATCCGGTGTTATATCGTTTTTTTCATAACGTTTTAAAGGTCTGCTCGCGAGGCTGCCGCTGCAACGTGCAACTGTTACAGTAACAGGGGAGGTTACCATGACGTCTTAATGCGATTCAATGCGGATTCAGTTTAGGTTCGCTCGCTGTCAGATCCATACTAAACAATGACAGCTAAAACCTAACTCCTTATTGCCTAACTCGCTCGCAATCGCCATCGTGTTCATTTTGACAGTTCTTGTATGAATGTGACAGCTAGCTGATTCCGATGCCAATTGTCAGCCCATACATGAACTGTCAAAATGAACACGATGGCGATTGCGAGCGAGTTAGACAATAAGCTTACCGATTTGAGTCGAGATTGTTTACCTTTTTAAATGTCAAAAAAAGAAGTATATACTCGTACGCCTCTTTCCCACAGCGGTAGGCATGATTGCTGGCGTTATGTGGAAGGGAGAATCAAAATAGTGATGGGTTGCTAGCATCAAGATTTTCGCCCATTCCCTCGATGGGCTTTTACCAGCGCGGGAAGATAAGCAACTGGCACATTCTATGCTTTTTACTACCAGACCATCAGCATAGAAGAAGCCAGACCAAACAATAGTCGACGAAAAATTAGTAGGTAGTATTAAATACTAACCTGATCTTGTGGCTCGATCGCAAACTTCTGTTCCTTATACGCACACACACTACTAAGCATCAAGCAGAACATCGTCCATTGCAGCATCGCTACGCTCATTCTATCCCTTATCCTCAACAAAAGGAACAATGGATTGGCACATCTACTCGTGACACGGCATTTTAATATGTCTCTAGCATCCTTTACGTCTCGCGTACACATGTTTGCTATCTCACTGTGATATCGTTTTCTGTGCTCATAGGGTTTGAGTTGGCACATTCTTCAAGGGGCAAAGCCATGTGCCATTGGTTTGGTTCGTCAAATATCTGAAACAAAAAAGAATTTAGTATCAGTATTTTTGAAGTGAAATGTTATACTCGCGTCAGGCGTAAGATGGAGGGAGAGTTTAAGTACCATATCAGGACCCTCTAAGAGCTTATTTTCAAATACAAATGAAGCTAGAGTCGCGTTCGATTTTTGAAGTGTACGTTGATTTCGTCGCTTTAACTTATGTGCGTTTGGCCTAGAGGCATAAGGTGTGGAATAACAGTGCGTTCTCTCAGGTGGCCGCAGTTGAAATCTCAAGTCTTTTTCTTTTTGCGCGAGTGTGCGTGTGTATAGTTTTCACTTCTGCTGGCACTCCCGGAGTGCGACCCGGTGCTTTTTTTCGATTTGTCATCTCTTTCTGTCTTCTCAGGTTTGACAGAAAGAAATAATGATCACGATTATAAGCATTATTATAGGTGGATAGGAAAATCAATAAGTTTCTGTCATTCATTTTTAGACAAGCTTTTTTGCTAACTGTACTTGCATTGTCATCCTTCCTTCATAATATTATATTATGTGTATGTGTATCAAATTTCAAGTAAATCGGACCAACCGTTGAAGAGTTCTCTCCTGCGGAGATGATCCTGGCTGGGTCACAAGAACTCTACTACTAGATTATTGTATTGTCTACTGACTTGCTCAATTATGCTCTACTAGCGCTGTTGCCAGCGACTTCGTCTGCAAAGAATTCGTTTATCGCTATCCCGCGGGAACTACGCAATTTTCCGGGATAAAAAGTAGCCTATGTGCTATTCCAGACTTTTCTCTATCTATGCGCCGAATTTCATCCAGATCCGTTGGGCCGTTCTGGCGTGATTGAGTAACAAACAAACATCCATCCATCCATGCATCCATCCATCCATCCATCCATCCATCCATCCATACTTTCCCATTTATAATATTAGTTAGATTTCAGCTCAATCGGTTGAAGATATCTGCTCCAAAATTGAGTCGCAAGATTACACCCGGACACACTAATAACCCGGAAAATAGTGGGTTGCTAGCCGTATCACTTATAACATGATTCCAAAAATGTTCACCCATTCCCATCCCCATCCCGTTTCCGTTCCGTTGTCTAGTGCCCATATCACAAGCTTTGCTTAGTTTGGGACTAGCCCCCTTATTCATAAACGCATTATAGGCCTCTGTTAACTTAGTAATCGTTTGTCCTTATCTGTCACTTTGACATTTACCTTTCACAGATAAGGACAAACGATTACTAACTTAGCAGAGGCCTATAGTGCGTTTATGAATAAGGGGGTAGGTCAATTGGTGTCAATTGTCCCAAGATATTTATTTTATTTATTTATTTATTTATTTATTCCCTCGATGGGCTACCATCTGCACGGGAAGAGAAACAACTGGTACATTCTATGTTTTTTAACAAAGATAATTTAATAAGTTTAGTATCCGTCTGGAATGGAAAAATTGAAACGGCGGTTGAATAAAGCATAACCGTTCAAGACTTTAAAAGAAAAAGAGAAAATGTTTCCCGTTGGACATAAACATGTCTTAGCCCCGTATTATGTACTGGAAATATAAATAAATCATTTCGAACGATTGCAAAAGACGCCAATTCCGCTGCAGCGTTTTATAGAAATCGGAAGGAGAATCTGCAGTGCAACCATTGGTCGCTTTTGAAGTCACTAATTTGTCACTTTATAACAATACAATACAAATACTCTTTATTGAACACCACAAATCAGTACAAAAGAATGCAGAAACAAAGAACAAAGCAAGCAACACCAGTAACCAACCAACCAAAGTAAACCAAAACCAAACCAAAGTAAAGTAACCAGTGTAGTAAGTAAGTAATAACGTCAAATTGTAAGCCTTTTTTTTTTATTTCGAACCCGGACTTTCCTGTTAGCCTCAGACGGTTTTTACAGCTTACCGGAGAGAGGGAGAAAATTATAAGCCATGCCGCATCGGGTCACGAAGTCGTCAGCCACGACGTACTATACTAAAAATGACAGCTAAAACCTGAACTGAGTCGGTATTGAATCACATAAGACGTCACTGACCCTTTGAGGCCGTGTGGAAGTGTCAAATATAATGGAAAATACATTCATACATACATAAATCACGTCTTTATCCCTTGCGGGGTAGACAGAGCCTAAGGCAATAAGATCTAAAGGCCGATATTTGCAAATTTTTTTAATTATGCTTTTTATAATAGACTTGGCGTTCATTTATACATATTCTAAAAAGTTCAACTTCGAAATTGGTGTATTGTAAAAAATTATAGTGAACAAACAAATAGACTAACGAAGAAATTTAATAGAATTAATTTCACATTATAACGAATTAGTTCTCTTAACAATATAGTCTAACTCTTTATTGAGCATCACATAATAACAATCAAAACAGAAAAGCGAAGCTGTTTGGCTTTAATTATAGAGCTGCCCTACTACACTTTGACTGACAGACTGACTTTTTCGCAGTAATTAAATTACCTATTCGCCTATTGTTACCTCATTACTTCTGTATATCTTTTTTTCTGTTTTGATTGTTATAATGTGATGTGCTTTAAACAATTGTTGAATTTTAAGGCGTCCATAGTAGGGCTTCGACTCGAGACACAGTCAAGTACATATCCGTTTCCTTCTCTCCATTCAGAATACTTTCAAGTGTGAGCAAGACCACGACTTACAGGAAAGGGTTGCGTTATACATTACCGACTCTTTTTGTCGCGACTTTCTTTCCAAGATCTTAAGATATTTCATCCTGTGAATAGCTACGGATTTATTTTATAAAAGCGTTTTTCTTAGAAAACGGTAATGTAAAGAGTTTTCAGAATGGTTTTTATTTCGAACTGTAACTGGGTATTTTTCAAAGAAGAACCTGTTTTGAAATTAAATTAGAAAATAAGAAATCTTTTAAAAATAAGTTGACTAAAATGGCTTCATCACCAAAGCAATATATATATATATTTTTTAATTTAGAATGACTCTATTCTTATTTCGTTCCATAATTTGCACACTTGCTTGCAGGTTGAAAACGCTTGCCCTGACATAATATCTAAGACCTGTAACAAGCCGTATTCTTGCATATAAATATTTTCTTTCTTTCTTTCTTTCTTTTAAAAACGTCACTGTTCAGAATGACATCTTAATGCGTGCCAAGTTCTATTCAGCGTAAGAGACCCAGTTATTCAGCCATATAGCTCTGTCCCTTACCCTGAATAGAACATGGCACGCATTAAGACGTCATGGTAAGGCCCCAGTACATTAAATATTTTTCAAAGCCAATGTTTGATAATGGTGATATTAAAGTAAACTGAACAAATACATTTTGTGCCGTTGATTATAAATACAGGGTGTCATAAAACTCTTTAACTATTTATCATAAACTTGTCATGCTAGTCGGTCTGAACACTTACAAAGTTTTGGACTCTTGTTTACATTTTTTCTTAGTGTGACACAGGATCACGCCACTAGCACTCACACCTTGTTCCCAAGTAGTCCAAATCACTATCTAACTAATATTATAAATGCGAAAGTATGGATGGATGGATGGATGGATGGATGGATGGATGTTTGTTTGTTTGTTACTCAATCACGCCAGAACGGCCCAACGGATCCGGATGAAATTCGGCACATAGATAGAGAAAAGTCTGGAATAGCACATAGGCTACTTTTTATCTCGGAAAATTGCGTAGTTCCCGCGGGAGAGCGATAAACGAATTCTTTGCAGACGAAGTCGCTGGCAACAGCTAGTTACTACATAGTATAAAAAAGTCGCTTTCTCTGTCCCTATGTCCCTATGCCACTATGTATGCTTAAATCTTTCAAACTACGCAACGGATTTTGATGTGGTTTTTTTAGTAGATAGAGTGAATCCAGGGGAAGGTTTATATGTATAATACATGCATAATATACCGTGCGAAGCCGGGGCGGGTCGCTAGTAATAGATAAAAACCGTGGTAGTAAAATGCCGTGGTAGCCTAGCGATTTAACCTGTGGCCTCTCAAGCAGAGGACCGCGGGTTCGAGCCCGGGCTCACACCTCTGAGTTTTTCGGAATTCATGTGCGATATTTCATTTGGAATTCACCATTAGCCTTTTCGGTGAAGGTAAACACCGTGAGGAAATCGGCACACATCTGCGAAGCAATTCAATGGTCTGTATGAAGTTTCTAATCTGCACTGGGCCTGCGTGGGAACTATAGCCCAAGCCCTCTCATTCTGAGAGGAGGCCTGTGCTTAGCAGTGGGACGTGATGATGATGATGACGAGTCCAGATACAATTGTATTAAATGACTACGATATAAAAACGTCAACTTCAATCAGCCACACATTTTACAATACAGTGACTCTCTTTAGAATCTCACAAAAAGGCTTTGAAGAAAATTTGCGACTTTAAATAATAGAGTTTACGAAGTACCTTTATGAATATACTAGCTGTTGCCAGCGACTTCGTCTACAAATAATTAGTTTATCGCTATACCGCGGGAACTACGCAATTTTCCGGGATAAAAAGTAGCCTATGTGCTATTCCAGACTTTTCTCTAAGTGCCGAATTTCATCCAGATCCGTTGAGTCATTCTGGCGTAATTGAGTAACAAACAAACATCCATCCATCTATCCATCCATCCATACTTTCGCATTTATAATATTAGTTAGATGAAATATTCGCGAAAGATCCGACGTACAAAATTTATTTGATCTGTATCACGGTAATGTTAACGTTGTTATTTATATGAGAAAATGTAATTAACAGACTTGCTCCAGTCTTGGAATAGAGAAAACAACAAAACATTGTTCTAAAGGCAATGAAACATTAATAATGATATTTATACCACCTGAGCTGTGAAGTATTGTTTTCTATTGTAGGTATTCTCCATTATATTGCAGTGAGAATGTTATTATCTTATCTTAAAAGAGCAATTTTGTATGTTTATTGTATTTAATTTAAATTTGTGATCTCAGAAACGATTCTAACGACTCTCCATAAAAATTACCAACATTTTGTACAAGTGAGGGCCAAATTTTTGCCACTGAGTAAGTATAATATTTCAAATGTAAACAAAGGACTCAATGTGTCTTTAATAATAATAATAATAATAATAATGTATTTATTTAGGCATTAAATCAACCCATACAATTAGAATTTGAATTGAAAAATTACAAATTAAAAAAAAAATAATAATAATAATCCTTACTAATATTATAAATGTGAAAGTATGGATGGATGGATGGATGGATGTTTGTTTGTTACTCAATCACGCCAGAACGGCCCAACGGATCTGGATGAAATTCGGCACATAGATAGAGAAAAGTCTGGAATAGCACATAGGCTACTTTTTATCCCGGGAAATTGCGTAGTTCCCGCGGGATAGCGATAAACGAATTCTTTGCAGACGAAGGCGCTGGCAACAGCTAGTTATCTATAATTCTTTCTTTTTCTTACTACGAAACAGAGACGATTATCATAGATAACCGAAACTTAAAATGTAAGGATTTTAACTGAGAGTGCTGAAACAGGCTCTCAATCTTTGTTCTCAAAGGACTAAACGGAGCAAACAGAATGAAAGTATAATTGATAACGGCGAAACAGCAAATTGCAGCAGTTCCAAAGTTTCAGTTTAGATGAGATAATGCACGTGAAATAGGAGCTTACCTGCAATAAACTACACAAGATTGTCACGGTTGTAAAACTTCACCATTGCATTATTTAGTAGTCTTACCTCGTTAGCTTCGTTGCAGTTCAAAGAGGCAACGCAGCCGGCGTAATGGGAACCTTTGAACCAGGCACGAGACAGGGAGGGGATTTTTAAGTTATTTTTTAAATTATTTTTAACTCTATTTTAAATCATCAGGTGACCCACTTGCTCGTTTGCCTTGCACTTGCCGTTTGATTCATATAAAAAAAATCAACTTAATGTATCGACTCAAACTTTCGCGATTTTTACGCATTATTATAAAATGCATTATTATGGATGCAAAGTCGCGTCCGAAACGTCGAAGTATTTACATAATTTTTTTTTATACTTTTTATTTACGTGATTAAGTCCCGTTTACTAATAATAATGTGTTAAATCGTATTGTTTTTGTAATATTCCTTCTCTCTTTGTTTTTTGTTTGTGTGTATGTATGTAATGTATGGGAATAAAATGTACCTACACTTTACCTGATGGCCCCGACGGAAGACCAGCGTTGGCCGTAAGGCCAGCAAATGCTGAGTTGGGGCCATTTTATGTCAATTTTATGTAGCTTTTAATATGTTTTTGTTTTTTAATGTATGTGATTGTCATAAATAAACTTTTTTTTTCTTTCTTTCTTAAATCAACTATACTAGTTTCTGTTTCTGTCAAGGCATCTTTCACCACTCTTTAACCGTCAGTTATCTATTATGACGTCTCTGTCTGTTTCGTAGTAATAAATAGAGACGGAATCATTGATAACTGACAGTTAAGCAGTGGTGAACAGGCCTTTAGTGTTCTTTATTGTTATTTAGTTGTTAAGATTTTACCAATGACATCTTTTTCAATGTTCTCCATTTTCTTTGCCTGTATGTCGCTCTATAGTTATTACCGGCTTTGCCAAGACCGGAACAGCGTAATCCCGGTAGTTTCTGAATTCTTTGAATACTTGCAGTTAATAAAGCTATTGCTAACTCCATTTAATTAAATCTAGCCTGCAATTAGCATTGCATTTAGTCGTTTTGTGACTCGTGTTGCTAAAGTATGTAGTGATTAATTTTTAGTCATTAGCCTCCTTATTCATAAACGCTATGTAGGCTTCTGCTAACTTAGCAATCGTTTGTCCTTATCTGTCACTTTGGCATTTACATTTCACAGATAAGGACAAACGATTACTAAGTTAGCAGAGGCCTATAGAGCGTTTATGAATAAGGGGGTAGAACTTTATGACATAAGTACGACATGATTTTACGACATCACTTTATATTGGTCACTGATATATACAGACATACATACATATTTATGGTTTTCGCAATTATTCCTTAATCTGTGGTATAAGACCTACCTTCATATTAAATTTCAAGATTCTGCGTTCACGGGAAGTACCCTGTAGGTTTTGATTCCCTTGAGAGTTGCGGAAATTTGCGGCATAAACGGCTGTATCTTTTGATTGAGTTGGTTTAGATGTTTGATTTTTTCACAACTCTAAGGGGCAGAGGACCTGAGGATTTGATATGAATTTCAGCTTGATACCTCCACGCGTTCCTGAGAAAAAGGGTCTTGACAGACGGACAGACAACAAAGTGATCCTATAAGGGTTCCGTTTTTTCCTTTTGAGGTACGGAACCCTAAAAACATTATAATGTACCAGTTGCTTCTCTTCCCGCGCTCATGGTAAAAAGCCCATCGTGGGCGAAAATCTTTGCAATCATTTTAGGCGATGTGGCTAGCAACCCATCACTATTTTTACCCGTTTCCATCTATACGTCTACAGTCATGTTAAGCATGACCTTTAGGTCTTGTTACCTTAAGCTCTGTCTACCCCGTAAGGGATAAAGACGTGATTTATGTGTGTATGTATGATCCCAATCCAATTTATCCACGACGTCGGTTTCAACCGCTACAACGCAACATCATCAGCACATTCAAGGTCCTACGTCCAAATGTAACCACACCAAAATGAACTTTATATCTAGGACGCAAGGTTTACTGCAATTCTGCATCGTAACATAATTAGATGCACCGCAACTAGTAGCCAGTTAGGTCTCCGAGGAAATTAGCGAGTAAACAACTACTTTCTAGAATCTAGACAGGTCGGACTAGATCTCTAAGACTAGGTTCTAAGCTAGAAGGCAGCTAAGAATAAAGCGTACTGCAATGTGGCCTTGATGAATTACCTGTTGCAATTTGGAAAAATGTGTGCCCGAATATCAAAACCTCGAAATGAAACGCCATTTTAATTTCAAGCATTCTACATTATTCACTTGTATTTCACTGATTTATAGCCATCAAAGGAAGTGCCGCTGACAATGTTTAAAACATCTGTCATAGATGTAGAGGCCTAGATGATGAGATGATAAGGTATGTATAGTAGTTAGCTGTTGGATTGACTTGAAATTTGGTAAACTTATGAAAGATAAATGACAATGAAGGTAGATTACAGTCAATAATTAATTTAATTGAATGTAAATTAGAGATTTGTTAATTTTAGTTTTTAAATTGTGACATAAGTAAGTACCTACTTTATAATAATATTATGATTTATTATTGTTCATTATAATTTGCATGCTGATGAATCGGCTGAATACTGTTTCCAGTTTTAAATTAACATCCTTTTGTACGTGTTCTAAGCCAATAAACGATTCTATTCTATTCTATTCTATTCTATTCTATTCTAAGAAAAAGTACAGTCAGCAAGAATCTTGCACTACAATTTAAACTTTCAACATTTACAAATTTTTTTTCGAAATATAACTGTCATAAGTTCTTTTTTATAAAACTGATTAACGAACACAGAAACAAACTGAAGGCAACACATACATACGTACTTACATATTAACAAAGAAATTCATAAGAAGTTCGAACATACTTTTAATAAACGCAGTTAAAGAACCAAATCCAAATTTATAATGCAAAAAGCGACGCCAACTGGAAACTTGAGGTGTAAGAGAAAAAAAAACAAAGTTTAGCATGTGCTGCTGACAGTTATGAGTCGAGTTCAGTTCCACAGTTCTATTTACGGAACTTATTGCTGGACTTAACGGGAACGTTATGTTTTGGACTAACACTACATTTGCCGTTTCAAAAATAACTTTTCCTCTGAAGATTTTTTAATTCGAGACTTAATTTACGCTAGTGGCATTGTCCCGCGCCAAATGTGTAAATACGTTTTTTTTGGTTAACAAAGTATCGACCAGACGTAGGTATCTTCCATTTGTGGTTAGCCTAGGCCCTGCCTACCCAGTAAGGGATGAAGACGTGATTTATAGACGATAAGACCTATGTATTTAAGTATGTATTTATCGAAGTTTGTATGTACTTCTAGTACCCATAATATATTACAAGCTTCGCTTACTTTGGGACTAGAACACATACACACGTCATGTTATGTTGACGCTGTCAGCGATTTCTTTTATTATCATTAATTATTATTACTGTTGTTCGTCTATTTTAAGATAGGTGGGTATTTACGTTACAACCAGTCTGCATCTAATTCCGACTCCAAATTTACACGCTACCTACAAATAATCCTAATTTATTCTGTCTGTCTGTTACATTTTGTTCCGAATGCACTTCGTATGCGCTGGGTTTATTTCGGTAAGCCATTTTTCGGTTGTGGTTCTTGAATTTCTAATAATAGTTCGAAGCACTTGAGGTCTAATAAGGATCAATAAGTACAGTTTTAAGTATGACTGTTGCACAATAATGACCGAATCGTTAATAGGAACTTTGACGAAAATAGCAGTATAGACATTTCGCTAGAGCTCGTGAATTCAACGATTAACAATAAAGAACAACGACAATTGGAAAAAAAACGTGGCGCCAAGTAATTCAACAGTGTCCTGGCGTTTTTTTAATAACTCTATTAGAAGCATTGTATCATAACTTAATTTCTCGTATAATATTAGAATGTACTAGAAGGCCTTGTTACTCGCAACTCTGTCTACCGCGTGAGGGATAAAGACGTGATATTATGGTGATTATGTTTGTATGTATATCAGAACTGGCACCTGTTTTTCTTAGCTCTTCTTTTAATAATGATGAAATTACTTAATGAATGTGGATGATGCAAAAAAAATTGTCAGAATCGTAGCAAGTGGAACAAAGTAGTCTCTGCTACCCCTATGGGAAAGAGGCGTGACGATATGTTGTATGTTCTTTTAATACCTATTTTAATAAATCTGTCGTATGTTTGCCATAATAATAGGGAATAAACACAAATAAATCCGTGATACATAGACGAAAACGCAAATTTTCTACCTATATACCTCACGCTACACTAGCACTTCTAGCGGCGAATTCATTAACAACAATGTCAATTTCTTAAGAATAATAAGTCCAGCCGAATGCAATTATTCCTTCTTTCCTCGACAAACTTCGAGTTTAAAGTTATAACACGGCAACGTATTCCGTTCGCTTTATTTTTAAACTCAGCCCTTTGCTTATATTTTCAGGCTGCGAACTTTTTTCTCTACTAATTACTGCGATTCTTTGAACACACAAAATTCAACCTTTTCCTTTTCCTTGAAAGTTTAGTTCCTTATATAGAACGCGGTATGCGAATGGCAACGACATTTTGGACTTTGCGTGGTAGGCTCACAATTGGTTTTGCAGTGGCATTATGTAACTGTGCTTTTGGCTTGTTTCCAAGCAATTCGTTCACGTGCAATAATTCTATCACGAGCTGAATTAGAGATTATCTTTGCCATTTTCACGCTTTTGGGAGTATTTTTCTGTGCAACGTTTAAGTTAATCAATCAATCAATCATTTATTGCAGCCATGGTATTTACAAGTTTCTGCTGTCATTCATAACTTTGTCTCATATTAGTCTTATTCCACCATACCGTCTCGCCTCTTTCCCACAAGGAACACCGCTCATTGTCGCTTAAGGGTGCGACCAAACCGCCGCTTACAGTGACGTGTCGTAGGCGTCACGTTTTCTCACCGTTTCTTCATACATTTTGTTGCGATTCCGTAACGTCACCGTTTTTTAAGCGGCGGTTTGGTCGCACCTTAAACTGACATTGGCCTAAGCCTTACGGCCGCCATTAAGAGAGAATAGAATAACCCCCTGCCTGACCCCCCAGCACCGAAGTTATCCAGTGTAGGAAGTACGAAGAATTGATAATTCTAATCACGTATTCTTATATTTATTAAGGTTGACAGTATTTAGTGTAGCTTGCTATAAATACTGACATAAAAACTATAATATAAAAGGAGCAGCGTCAAGTGATATGTCTATTCAGCAGTTTATCGATAACGGATGTCATAAATAAGGTTTTATGAGCATCAAACTTTTAGTATCATCCATTTTATTATTTTTGGTAGTGATTTTTTTTTATAATGTTTACGATTTGCATAATTCGATGCATTTATAGAATTATTTGGTGATAAATAAAGGACTTGATCATGTTTGACACGTAAATCACGCAACTTTTATACAGGTTGAAACAAAATCTATGTATTATGTCGCGAAGTTTTATTTTACCAAGCAAGGGAGGCAAACGAGCAAGTAAAGAGGAATCAATATAGTAATGGGTTGCTAGTTTGCTACTCGCATCATTTATTTATTTATTTATTTATTTATTTCACACACAAGCAACTATCATTACAGGTTACAACCTAATGCGATAGCGCCTAAATTAATTTTAATTTTACAAAGTCCAACTCAAATTTTAAAAATATTAATTAATAATAACTTAAATTAGGTACATTAATTACAATAATTATAATACTAATTCTTTTAATTTCACATTTCATTAATTTACTTATTCTAAGACATATAACATAATACATGCGTAGTTATTTTAAACAATTCTGTCATGGTACAATAAAATAAATCACTTCTATCAGCAACTAGATTGAGTGTGCAGATAGCACGGCTGAGGGGTGCGTTACGAAGCAGGTTGGTCCGGCCGAACGGCTCCACCAGCAGCGGCGGCCGCCGCCGCCGCGCCGCGCAGTCGTCGGGCACGCGCAGGCTCAGCTGCTGCAATACGCCCGGGTTACACATTTCTCCCCGCAACACTTTTACCACATAGCAAACAAGTGCTACGTCTCTTCGTACCTCCAATTTGTTGTACCCTACCATGCCAATTACGAACAGTGTGGGATACATCAACGGGTAAAAAGGGTACACTCCATATAATTTCCAGTACAAATATCTGGTAAACTTATTTTGTATCCTCTCTAACATATGCTTGTATTTGTTCTCATGTGGAGCCCATATTGCCGCATTGGATTCCATCTGACTCCGTACCAGAGCATTATAAAGAGCTGCGGTTGCTTTGACGTTCGTAAAGCTGTCTGCTTGCCGAAGTACAAAGCCAAGCATCCTGTATGCTTTTTTGCATATATTAACAATATGTTCCTTAAAATTAACATCTTTGTTTAAACGCACTCCTAGGTCTTTCACTGTGTCCACCCTGCTCAACTGCGTTCCCGCCGCTTTATAGTTGTAGTTGATTGGTGTTTTGGCCCGGCTAAACGATATTACAGCGCACTTATCTACATTAAACTGCAGATTATTTCTGGAACTCCACTCGACCACTCTATCCACATCCCGCTGCAGGCGAGCGCAGTCTCCCTCGTCTTTGATCGCCAAGAGCAACTTGAGGTCATCTGCGAATAGTAGGCATTTGGCGTCTCTCACTACTTCCGGTAGGTCATTAATCATAATGATAAATTCCAACGGCCCCAAGTTGCTTCCTTGACTTACCCCTGTCCTGGTGAAATAAGGCCGCGATACGTAATCTGCATACTCTACGTATTGCATTCTGTCCCTCATGTAACTTGCAAAAAACTGCAATAACTTTGGAGTGCAGCCGATTGCCGCCAATTTTGTTAGCAAAATGTCATTATCGACTAAGTCGAATGCTTTCTTGTAATCAAAATACGCTGCGTCAACCTGCACCCCAGCATCCACACTGGGAACTACGTACGCCATGGCCATCATCTATAACATGATTCCTGAGATTCAACAGAAGAGGATCGTCCAATGGAAAATTATGCTGAGAGCCTAATGCCCCTGATCAAGGATGTCGTCACGCCTCTTTCCCACAGGAGTAGGCAGAGACTACTTTGATCCACTTGCAACGATCCTGACATAGCTTTTGCTTCATCCACATTCGTCAATCTTTTCATAGAATACATGCTCGTCGGTGGTAGGTACTCTTGACCTGACCTTTTTTCAAAACTTCCCCATTTTGGTCACGGAACGTCCGTCTAGGCCTTCCCCTCCCAACTCAACTCAACACGCCCCATATAGAACTGTTTAATTTAGTTTAGTTTAGTTTATTATTTATTCAATACAAAAAATACATTGGTTTACATAAAACGTCAAGCAAAGATAATTCATATTGATATTTTTTTTTTATATTAGTTAATATTCTTTCATTCATCCGCTCTACATGACCAATCCAACACAATACTTTTTTGTATCCCAGTCACTGTCTTCTTTTACACCAGCACGTTCCCTTATGACACTATTCCTTATTCTAACCTTCGGTGATACACCTTCCATACTTCTTGAGGTGACACCAGCCGCGAAACTAGCGACACTTTGGAAATGTTCTTATATTTAATTTGTCGTCCTGTAGTTGTTCCAAAAAACTTGCACAGAAAAAAGCGGCCGCATTAGTTTTGCGCAAGTTTTTTGGGACAACTATAGAACGACAAATTGTACACACTGATTTAATACATATTATACGTGTTTCCCTAGCATGTAACCTTCGGAAATTATTAAGAAATGATCTAATTTAGGAGTATTTTATTGAATCAGGCGTTACTTTGCAGAGGTACATTTCAATGAACACAAAATATTTACCTTGGTACTCCGCTACTTACGTGCAAGATAACCAAGCTTGTGCGAAATGTATACTTTCTGCATGCAAGCCATCCCTCCACTACTGCCACACAAAACGCACACAAATCGCACAAACTTAATTAATCCTATCACCAAACAAACACTGACGCGAGTTTCGATCCCTCTACGGGATCCCGTGGAGGGAGGGCTTGCATGCAGAACGTATACATTTCGCACAAGCTTGGTTATCTTGCACGTAAGTAGCGGAGTAGCAAGGTAAATATTTTGTGTTCACAAATTTAGGAGATATAAGAACATTACCATACCACCATGTACCATATCGGTACTACGTATTCTTAAATATATTATATTTCTTCATATTTTAAATCTAAGTGTATCGAATGTGTGTAAATAAATGTTTCTTTCTCTCTCTCTCTCCCTCTCCCTCTCTTCCGAAGTGGCGCTAGTTTCGCGGCTGCATGTCTAGCACGACAGCGTGCAAAATGGTGGCGCCTTAGGGTGCGACCACACCGCCGCTTAAAAAACGGTGACGTTACGGAATCGTAACGAAATGTATGAAGAAACGGTGAGAAAACGTGACGCCTACGACACGTCACTGCGTATACGCGTATACGAGGCGGTTTGGTCGCACCCTTAACGCTCGCATTTCTTCTGCATTTATTTTACTTTCATGCTTCTTTTGTACCCAACAGAGTTGGATCAAGGATTATAGGATGTAATAAGGATCAATTCATCATTGGGACTTTAATAATATATCTAACAGTGATTTCCTCACGGGTGCAGGTAAATAAACCCATAAGCATGTAACTGGACTAGTAAATCGTGTACGGTAATCAAGCACCAAAGAGACGCGGTGCAAGTAAGAAGATTCGTATTAAGGTCGGCCAAAGAAGTGGTCTATCACTCTTCATTCAACTACCTATCAAAATATTTTATTGAAGAGACGGTTATACTAAAGGCTAACCCCCACATAAACGCTCGATAGGCTTCTGCTAACTTGGTAATCGTTTGTCCTTATCTTAAGGTAAATGTCAAAGTGACAGATAAGGACAAACGATTTCTAAGTTAGCAGAACCCTATAGAGGGGGTGCGTGTCGGGGTACCTCCACGTGTGGCCAAAAGCTGCGGTTCGTTTCTGGATCCGTCCGGGGGGAAGAGCAGTGCTTGGTCCGGTGCACCCTGGGCAACGGCTAATGATTTCCTGGCATATCTGAGGGATATCATTGACCGTTGGCTAAGAGCCCGACAGGGGGGGAGGGGGGTCTTTTGACCGTGTTACCGTACAACGTTGCCGACATTTAGTTTTAAGAAAATTTTACCCTGACATTGGCGAAGTTGTCGTCGCTATAACGACTTGTAACGCCACAAATAAAAAGAAGAAGAATAGAAGAACCCTATAGAGCGTTTATGAATAAGGGGGTTATGTTTGTTTTAGGTTTCCTGTCTGGTATTTCCCCAAAATCAAAATTATATAAACTGCACTACCCGCCCGCACCTTTCTCAGTCCCCTTTGTCGTCTCACCCCGCGCCCCTATGCCGCGTAGACGAGCACTCATTTAAGCAGTAGGTCTATAGCACTTGAGACTTTATCTCGTGCGTTATAGACATTTATTACGATAAAAACTTATAAACGCTCATATTAAACATTGCTTTTAATGTTCAATTTGATTGCTTAATTAATTTTATTTTTGTTCAAACCTCTTTAACAGCCATCAGATATTGTATTGTTTTTGAATTTGTAGCTGACACTGATTTGAATGACTTTAAAGAAAATACACATTAGGTTCTACGATTATAAAATTGTTTTATTAGGTTATGGGAAAATTATTCCAAATAATTATATAATTGCTTCTATTTTGGGATTAGTGTTATACTGAATTTGAATTTTCAAACAATATGAGCGTTCAAAAGTTGGATCGCTTTAATATTGAAAAGCTACGCGGACTTGACAATTGGTTGGTATGGAAGTTCGATATAAACCTGCAACTTACTATGCACAAGCTGCAAGATATTGTGAAAGGCGTCGAAACTGCACCTCTACCGCCAAGACAAGATGCGTCGGCTGAGGAAATTACAAATTTTCAAAAGAAACTTACCCAATATGAAGAACGTGACGCATTACTCCAATGTATCATCGGCTGTAGCGTCTCCTCAGAGCCTAAACGTCATATACTCACTGCTAAGTCCGGTAAGGAAATGTGGGATATACTTCACTCAGTATACGAGCAGAAGAATGATAGAAGATTAGACTTGTTGTATTGCCAGTTGTTCACCTATTCGAAAGATGAAGCTGATGACATTGCCACGCACGTCTCGAAGTTGCAGGCATTATGGCAACAGCTCAACGACGAATTAAAGGAAGAAGGATCTCTCCCTCAATCATTATTAATGAACAGGATACTGAATACCCTACCTTCAGCGTACCTAGAGTTCAAGAATGCTTGGGAATCCGTGCCTAAGGAGAATAGAAGTATTTCTACTCTTATGGAGCGTCTGCGTCTTCATGAACAGCGTCTTGGAGACCTAGATTCCAATCCTTCTACTTCAACTGTTATGCCTGACAACAACGCTCTTCTAACAAATAAAAAGAAAATGAAATGTTCACATTGCAACAAAATTGGACATACTTACAAACAATGTTTTTTGCTTAAGAAGTTAAAGAAGCGAAACAAGAGCAACGAAGCTGTTCCAGATGATGGTGATGCATTCCTATCTCGACTTGATAATTCAAACTCAAACTGGATTGTTGACTCAGGCGCATCTCATCACATCACGTCAAACGCCAATTGGTTCAGAAGCTACTCTCCTTTTGATAACCCTAGAGCTTTGCGACTGGGAGATGATCGGACTATGTATGCATATGGCCAAGGAATTATTGATGTTGAAATGTCCGTTAACGGCAAGTGGAATCGCGCTCATTTAAATAATGTTTGGTATGTACCTCAAGCAGGACAAAACCTGTTCTCAGCTGGTTCGGCCTTGGACCATGGTTATATGGAGATAGCTGATAAAGATAAGCGTGTCTTCAGAGACAAGAATGGCCAAGTTAAAGCTGTCAGTATCAGAGATGGTAATCTATATAAGCTTTTGATGAGAGTAAGAACTGTCAATGCTTGTGTTGTCAAAGAAGGAGCAAGCCTACAACTTTGGCATGAAAGACTTTGTCACCAAAACAAAAGACATGTCAAGGAAATTCTTTCACGCAACGGTATTAAATATTCACCTGATCAATCTGACTGTGATGGCTGTGTGTACGGAAAGATGACCAGATTGTCATTCGGCACAAGGCAACATCGTGGAACCAAACCCGGCGATCAAATTAACGCGGATGTTTGCGGACCTATGTCTGAATCGTCTATTGGTGGAAAAAGATACTTCGTTGTATTCAAAGATGACTTCACGAAGTTCAGAAAAGTTTATTTTTTGAAACAAAAATCCGAAGTAGCCAGTGTATTACCCAAATTTCTTGCTGAAATTAAAACAGCTGGTCACGTTGTTAAGGAGCTACTTACAGATGGCGGAAAAGAATTCAACAATGCTGAAGTACATCGTATTACAGAAGCTGTTGGCTTAAACCACCGTTTGAGTATGCCGTACACACCAGAACAGAACGGCTCAGCAGAACGCGAAAACAGGATTCTTGTTGAGGCAGCGAGGAGCATGCTATACAATAAAGACCTTCCGAAGAAGCTGTGGGCCGAAGCTATTAATACTGCGAGTTACGTACTTAACAGAACTGGACCAACACAGATTGCGGGGAAAACACCATATGAGCTTTGGTATAATAAACCAGCTTACATCGAACATTTACGTGTTTTTGGCACAGAATGCTTTGTGCATGTTCCAAGTCAGAAACGTAAGAAACTCGATAAAAAGGCTATGAAAGGTTATTTGGTTGGATATTGTGGAGATAAAGATGGTTATCGTATCTGGATACCCGAAAAGAATGATGTCATCAACTCAAGAGATGTACTGTTCAGATCAGAGACGGTTTCGACTGAATTCTGTAAGCTGCCATATATTTCTGGTGAGCATGAAGATCAGGAAACATCTGAGACTGTTAGCAGACAAGACGACATTCCTTGTAACGAGATCCAAGATGAAGCTCAATCACCCACTAATAACACCAATGATGTTGAAACTCCTGAACTTAACCAAGAAGTACAAAGTCACTATAATTTAAGAGACAGACATCTTATTCCTCATAGCTCCAAAACAAGTTGTTGTGTTTGTCTTTCTGAAGAGGAACCTCAGACATACAAACAGGCAATAGAGTCGAAAAACAGTAAAGAATGGCAAACTGCTATGGAAGAAGAGATGAGTTCACTGAAAGAAAACAATACGTGGATTTTAGTAGAACAGCCTGAAGATAGAGAAGCCCTTAGCAACAAATGGGTATACAAAATAAAGAAGAAAGTTGATGGTTCTATTGAACGCTTTAAAGCTCGACTAGTAATCCGAGGATTTAGTCAAGAGTATGGCATCGATTACCACGAAACTTTTAGCCCTGTTGTTCGCTGGGATACAATTCGCACAATGTTAAGCGAAGCTGTCATCAGAAAAATGCATATGACTCAATTCGATGTGAAAACTGCTTTCTTATACGGCGACATCGACGAGACTATTTACATGAAGCAACCTGTGGGATTCGATGATGGATCAGGCCGCGTTTGCAAGCTCATTAAAAGTCTATACGGCTTGAAACAGGCACCACGATGCTGGAACAAGAAGTTCTGTACCTTTTTGCTGAAATACAAATTGAAGCAAAGTGAGTCGGACCCTTGCCTGTTCATAAGCCAGGATCGGCAGCTGATCATCATGATCTATGTTGATGACGGATTGGTATTATCGCCTGATAGGGCTTGTATGGAAGAATTCCTGAGCGCCCTGACAGCAGAGTTTCAAGTTCGCACTTCTGAAGCAAGCTGTTATCTTGGACTTCAAATAAATCGCCTAAGTGATGGGTCGATATTTATTAACCAAGAAGCCTACATAAAAACTATTTTGAAATATTATAATATGTCAGAAGCAAACTCTGTGCTAATTCCGATAGAAAAAAGTCAAATGTCAAACAATTTGAACTGTGACAATGACACAGACGTCAATAATTTTCATTACAGAGAATTAGTCGGAAAATTATTATATTTATCGGTTGTGAGCAGACCTGATATTTGTTTTGCGATAAATGTTTTATCTAAACATGTCGAGAAACCCGAAAAGTGCCACTATGCGATTGCCAAACGAGTCTTAAGATACTTGAAGGGAACTCAATGCCTTGGTATATTATACAAGCCTTCGTTAGCTGAAGAAAATTCTTTCGTGGCATATAGCGATGCAGATTACGCAGGAGACAAAGACACGAGAAGGTCGACGTCTGGCTACGTATGTCTGGCCGCAGGGGGAGCGGTGTCGTGGTCTTCAAAGACACAAAGATGTGTTACACTTTCAACCACTGAGGCGGAGTTTGTGGCGGCCAGCCTTGCTGCGCAGACCATTATATGGCTCAATCGTCTTTACAAGGAAGTCCGTGGAACGGAGGCTGTACCCGTAATTTACGTAGACAACCAGAGTGCCATAAAGCTGGTCAAGAACCCAGTGTTTCATTTTAAGACTAAGCACATTGACACGCGGTATAAGTTTCTACGAGAGCTCTACCAGGAGAAAAAGGTAAACGTCCTCTATGTACCGTCAAGAGAACAAGTGGCGGATACGTTTACGAAAGCCTTGCCTAAGGAAAATTTTGTCAGAGCACGAACCTCACTAGGAGTGGTGAGTACCTAACCCTGATCTGATGTAGGGGGAGTGTTCAAACCTCTTTAACAGCCATCAGATATTGTATTGTTTTTGAATTTGTAGCTGACACTGATTTGAATGACTTTAAAGAAAATACACATTAGGTTCTACGATTATAAAATTGTTTTATTAATTTTGCTGGCTTCCTCTATTAAGCAATCAGTAAACAACTAGCCGCTTCCAGGAATAAGTAGTAAAATGCTGCATATTTAATAGCTTTTGCGGTGCGCTGATATATCTGCGGTTTGTGACGTAATACAATAAAACAACGGATGCCGCGTGTGTCTTTGGTGTAATGTGCGTTTATAAAATAAAAAAGAAACTTCTTCTTTTATTAATATGGCCCCAGAGATGGATGCGATGATTTCGCCAATGTCAAAGTAATAACAAATACCGTATTCAAAAATCTTATGACAGAAATGTCGGCAACGTTGTACGGTAGAACACGGTCAAACCATATAAATAAATCCACTTGACTCAAACATGTGCGTCTCGGGACGCCCGACAGAAGTGACAACTTAACCTGCTTGCAAAAATATTTGTTTAAAATAAAGAAATTATAGTTAAAAGTTGAAATTATTATTAGTACACAAACAAAGGTACATTAATAATCTTGATCCGTATTAAGCGTTTAAAATTAACAAAACCCACTAAAACAGAATGTACCAGTTGCTTCGAGCTTCGCTTTTGGGCGAGAATCACATGGCGATGCGGCTAGCAACCCATCACTATTTTATTTTGATTCCGTTTTCCATTTATACGGCCACAATCTTGCTAAACGTTGCCTGTAGTTTTGTTACCTTAGGCTCTGTCTACCCCGTAAGGGATAAAGACGTGATTTGTGTATGTATGTATTAAAACATTGTTGTTAAAAATGACATGGCATATTTACAAAAAATCCATTGATTTTTGATAAATATTTTAAGCCCAGAATATTAAATGACCAAATGTAAAAATGTGCTATTTATAAGCGTCTCAAATAACAGCAATTTTAAACATAAAAGACCTTCAATCTGAAAAATATTCTTTAGTTTTAAAATCGCTATCCGCTTATAACAAACACCACATACGATCGTAGCGCGCATTCCGAAATAGCAGGTGTTAGGGCTGCCTGTGACAGGACGAAAAACCTGAACCTTACGCCCCGGGAACACGGTCCATTTTCCCACACCCCACGGCTTACTGAAAATATTTATGTTATGTACCCTACATAGGTTTCCGTGGGAGCTTTGATTTTTTTTTACTGTATTTTTTCGAACATTTGTAATGGGTTTTATGCTTTGATGTTATCAGAAGAACAGATAAGGATTCATTGGGTTATGTATTACTTCGTATTTCCTTGTATTAAATTGTATCAACAAACGAATCTTGCTTTTCCGTGTTGGATGTTGGTACACATTGGAAGACTTACTTTACACTATATCACAATGTTTCTATACATCTTACTTACTTGCGGGTGCTAGGGCCTTGTGCAAGGTCCGTCCGGATCGCTACCACCATCTTACTCGCCAATCCTGCCGCTAAGCAGCAGTGCTTGCACTGCTGTGTTGCGGTGTGGAGAGTAAGACAGCCGGGGAAATTACGGGCACAAGATGCATTTCATCTAAGTCCTCTAGGTTGGCAACGCATCTGCAATCCCTCCGGGGTTGCGGGTGTCTATGGTCAGTGGTGATTGCTTACCATCAGGTGACCCACTTGCTCGTTTTCCTTCCTATTCACATAAAAAAAAATACGTTGATTGATGTAAAAAGTATAGCGTTAAAAGGATGAGTTAATTTATAATCAAAAACTACGATAAATACCTAAAGTCACCCCTAAAACAAACTTTTTTGTTGACTGTACTTGTATTGTCATACGTCTTACATAATATGTACCAAATTTTAAAACAATCGGACGAACCGTTGAAGAGTTCCCTTCTGCGGAGACGGTCCTGGCTGGGTCACCAGAACTCCCTACCAGATCAAAAAAAAAGAAAAAAATTCAAAAAAAAAGGTCTTAAGTTACTTGGATTTTTTTTATTACCATTATTATCAGCCTGGGTAGGTGCCCCATTGCTGGGCAAAGGCCTCTCCCCATTTGTCTTAAAATTATTGTCGTTAAAATAAATATTCTGTCTGTTATTTATTACTATTACATTGAAAAACAGAAGTATGTAGTTTACTTCTGCTTTAGTTATCACAGACAGACGAAACTAAACTTAAAATAACAGTTCCAGTATCTCTCTTTTATTACCTAACTTACTGCCATAAAACAGCCAAAGGACCGTAAAGTGCAAACGTTCGAAAACAAAACACGCTGTGAATAAAAATGGAACATTAAAAAATAAAAAGATTAAATAAATAAGAGACGGCGCGTCGTGATTGGCGGGCAAGGCAGGTGCGCGTGCGGATATGGACCGCTCTGTGCATTCACAGGGTGGGTGCGTAAAAATATTTAATCATTATAATATGAGAGATGTTTAGGTGGCCGAAATCTGAAGGAAGAGTTGAAAGTCGTTTATGTCTATAAACACTCACAACACTGGAGGATTGCAGGTGTGTGCCAGCCTAGATGGTTAGAGTAAAATACTTCATGTGCCAGTAATTTAAGCAGCTATCTTACTCTCCGCACAAGCACTGCTGCTTGGTGGCAGGATTAGCGAGTAAGATGGCGTAAGTACCACCCGCAACGGTAACTTTCTGCAATGGTTTTATCTATTAAATAATATTCAGGTGAGATGTTAATTAGGTCCATGTCAGGTACTTTTAGTATGGTATGTAGTATGGCAGTTTCAAAAAATGCATGTAAAACCCTTGGCGGCCTATTTGCTATCCTCTAGGTTCCGTTGGCAACGCATCTGCAATCCCTCCGGGGTTGCGGGTGTCTGGGTAGTGGTGATCGCTTACCATCAGGTGACCCACTTGCTCGTTTGCCTTCCTATTCAAATAAAAAAAGTAACGTTTTTGATTTTATTTTTTGTAAAGAGGCAAATTAGTCTTAACATTTTCAAATTAGTCGTAACAAGCATATTCAGTACGCATCTAACATTAAAGCTAATATAATCCTAAGAAAAAAAAATGTGCATAAAAGTTGATAAAAATGAAACACGCTGTATCACACATAGCGCCACCATACTATCGATAATTGATAAGGTCGTCTCGCTCACACTAGTTTATTGACCCCTAGAAAAAATCCTCTCGCAACACCACCATTCACAGCAGACCTCTAATCACTACCACTTCTCGAGCAGTTATACTCCAAGTTACACTGGCGGGCGTTTAAGTCATTGACCGTTTTAGATAGAGCTCTGAGCTAGTATTACGTACGAGTGATGTAAGGGTCATGAATGTTGTTGTATGGCGGAAGGAGAGACGAGTTTTTAGCCTACTGAGGCAGTGTGGGTATGCGGTTGAACCCCGTCTGATTACTAGTAGTTGATGACTTCCTCTGAAGTAAAGATGATTCTAAGGTACCTACTCTAGTTTAAATGGTTACTGTATATTTTATTATAAAATATGTTCCTATACTTTAATGTGTGGGAACGTTGGATGTGTTTGATTGAAATTAAAGTGGTGTGCTTTTTAACCAAACAATTAATGCAATAATTTGGGTGGGCATAAAACAATTATTCTTTGGGCGCATTTTTTCAGTGCAGCTCTAAACATGTACCAGATCTCAATCTCATCAGTAGACTAGAAGTAAATAATTCACTTGCAAGATTAAAAAAAAACATATTTCAAACTGAAGATCTTAAGAGACTGTAATAAAAAACCTAAAACAAAAACAAAGCACTCGAAGTTTAAAAAAAACTTGGAACAAATTACGAAGTAAGAACCGTAACCGTCCTTGATTCTTTATTCAAACATAAATGTTGCCACACAAAATAAAATTTTTGCCCATAAATCGGTAATTCAATAGAAAGCCGTATCGAAATCGTAAACATTCGAGAATCGATTCAACGGTTATTAAGCCAAAAGTAAATTAATAATTGGACAATTTGTCGGTTTTCATTGATGGGATGGCGCAAAAACATGTCTGGGTTACAAAGTTTTGATTTCAAATTGCTGTCGAAGTTTGTTTGACTTTTAAAAGTGCTTTTAAAAAAAAGTTTAGGTTTTGCGAATCTGCTTTTGTACATAAATTAAACACAGTAAGTAAAATACATGGAAAATCGGAAAAGTATAGCTAAGGCCGGGGTGATTATTAAGAAATATTATTTCTAACCCGTTTACCCGTTAAATATTAATGAATTAAAAATTCTCGATTGTTTGATACAAGATTTTAAATCTATATTGACAGACCTCTACCAATCTAGTACATTTGCTCCACGACTCAACAAAAAACACTTCAAAAATCGAACGCGATTCATTCGTATTTCAAAATAATCTCCTAGAGGATCTGATATGCTGGTACTTAAACTCTCTCTCCGTCTTACGCCTGACGCGAGTTTAACATTTTTTACCCATCCCAAAAAGCGCTCAGCGCCGCTAAAGAAGTGTTCACTTCAAAAACATGGAGACGAAACGTGAAAACAAGATCATCTACATACATTAAAACATATCAGCGTTTACCTGTCATGTTGAAAGTCATAAGAATACGATTTAAAAACTGCAATTTAGCCGCAGCAATGGTGGTTATTTCTAAATAGCTGGTTCTGTGAGGGCCGAGGAAAAATATTTTTAATAAGCACAAATTACACGTAATAACCGTCGTAGTTATAGGGGGACATAATATGCGAGAAGTATGAAAAGTCGACAAGAATGCCGTGTGCTCTGATTTCTGACTTATTATCTTGTTTAAATACATACATACATAATTAATCATGCCTTTATCACTTACAGAGACCGAGCTCAGCGTAACAAGACCTGGGGCCTCAATTCCGATTCAGTTTAGGTTCGCTCGATCTCAGATTCATAATATTAAAAGTAACAGCTAAAACTTTTTTTTTTTATATATTAAAACCGACAAACGGGCATGCGGTGCACCTGATGGTAAGTGATCACCGCCGCCCATGGACAACCACAGCACCATTGGGACTGCTAGCGCGTTGCCGGCCATGCAAGAAGTGGTACACTCGCCTCTTAAAGGTACCCATGTCGTAGCCAGTTGGAAAAACCCCAGCCGCCAGCCCATTCCAAATTTTACACGTACGGGGCAAGAAAGACCGTTTAAATCGTACGGTGTTGGAGCACCATCCATCGAGGTGATGTCGATGGAAACTACTTTTGAATCGAGTAGTACGGTGATGAGTCTAACTTGAGACTAACTTGAACTGAGTCGGAATTTTTAGGACGTCATGTCATGGTAAGGCCCCAGGGACTTTACCACGTCGTCTTAATGCGATTCAATACTGATCCAGTTTAGGTTCGTCAGAGCCATACTAAAAATGACAGCACCAGGGGAGGGCGGGAATTCCCAAACCTGCATTG
Organism: Pandemis heparana; assembly: GCA_963854515.1. NCBI lineage: Eukaryota > Metazoa > Arthropoda > Insecta > Lepidoptera > Tortricidae > Pandemis > Pandemis heparana. The sequence goes on from OY978031.1 coordinate 6,004,946, forward strand.
CACAGGTGCCGCGAAGAGGGAACCCCATTGGGTGGTCGCGGGGCGTCGTGACACCGAGCGCTCCCGTAACGCCTCAGACACAGAATATATAATAGTACTAACGTACAGAATGGCCACGCTCCGCCCCGCACCTATTCGAGTTACCCCACCCCTCAAGCGCAGTCTGCCGGAAAGCTGCTGGCAACTAGTAGGGCTCGCAACGCGATGTATGTCGGCCGCACGTCACAAGTTCGGGAACCTATCCTACCTACTTCATTTTATAAAACATTAGAAAATTAATGCTTTCTCAAATTATCACGATTAATACATGAAATAACTACAGAATCATTCGCTTAAGTTTGTTGTCGTACATCTATTGTAATTGAAAATAATAATGCTTAAATACACAGACAGACACATTTTAAGTAAGTTTAAATAAATAGATAACGATTAAGTACATTTATTTGCACACATCTAAGCCATATCTTTAGTATATTTATGTCATTGGTAGTACTTATAATACTAGGTTTTTGCGATAGACAGCCCTGTGTATCTTATGCACACATTGACGCGTGTACAGACGACGTCGTGCCTGTGTTCATTTCAGAACGCGGATTTTGTACGTCGTGGCCGCCGTGTGCCTCAGATACGACCGAATAGGGAATCTGTGAGGTTTTTAGTGGGTATGCCTGCCGTCGCGGGAGAGCCCCACATACCCCCAGTAACCCCGTACCGGGCGGATGCATAAGGCGCATTTTCCACGACATAAAAAAAGGGTGTCCCTGTTTATTATAGGGTTTCTATGAAATAGTGCAAATGCAAACAGACGGACGGACGGACAGAAAAACCGAAACTATAAGCGTTCCGTTTTTGCAATTTTGACTGCGGGACCCCAAAACGAAAATAATGTTCATTTTGTTTACAAATACGTTTATTACTTTCAAAGTAAATACCTAAAATATCTATTTCTTAATGTTAAAATTGTTAAGCTTGTACCGTTATTTATTATGTTGTAACATAAAATGGTTTGAAAAACTGCACATTTCGAGACAGTTTCCAAATTGGGAAAGTGTACATTTTGGGAGTGTACATTTTGCGGGAACAGTACCTACACGGGAAAGTTGTGTTTTACTAGCCTAAGCCGTCTCTGCCTGCTCCTGTGTTAAAGAGGCGTGAGATATGTACGTATAGGACCATCCGTCGCAATAATATAGGTAGGACCGCATCTTTGGCCTACCATCAAAGGTGGTGATACAATGCACTCCTAGATCGAAAAAAAACGTAAAAAAATATTGTTACAACTTTTAAAACAAGTCACAAGCATGCATTTATGCTGCAGTTTAAGGAGGCAAAAAACGTATTTTTTACATTCCATTTCACGTTCCGCTATCATGTCGTACACGTATTTAAGAAGGGTTATTGGAAGCAATTACCTACACCGAAGAATAGGTTATTTTTGTACGTAAGAAGCTTGGGGCAAGTCCCTAATTAGGTATATTGGCAACACAAGTTGACATTGTCGATAAGTCGACTAAGGTCTGGTGAGACTTTTAAAACGCTATCGCTTCCGCTTATGAACCATCTCTTGCTCTCGGCTACGTTCGTATCATCTGGGATCTTACGTGATTTTAATTTAACCCACCGGAGTTTGCAAAAATTCTATAGGAATTGCCAAAATTTCGTCGCAGATTACATTTTTGTTGCATGAAGTCCATGCAAAACTGACTCAGCTATTGAGATTTTTAGATTTTTCGCGCAAAAAAAAAAAAAAAATGGTGTGTGTGAAGTTCCCAATCTGCACTGGGCCCACCTGGGAACTATATAGCCCAAGCCCTCTCACTCTGAGAGGAGGCCTCTGCCCAACATTGGGATGTATGTAGGCTGGAAATTATGATGATAAATAAAAAAAAGAAAACACAATAACCTTCACGTTTGTTACTATTTTTTGACAGATCTAGCTGTTAACAAAAAAGGTTGTCGCTTCAACTTCCATAAGCGGCAGCGTTGTATAATGTGTTAATACCATTACAATGCGGTCAGCATTTCAAGTTTAGTTAATTATTTATTACCGAGTTGCCTTACCTACTATCTGGAGCTGGTTTTATGAGAGCAACAGACTGGTATAATGTGTACCATTAAACGGATACAGTTTAAATATTAGCTGCAAGTGGAATTAATTCAAGGATTGTATGACTGTATTTGGAAGAAACCTCGATATTTTAATAGCGGGTGGTGTTTTTGTTCAATAGTGCAAGCTTTAGATAACTATCCAAGACAATGTATTGTTTTTGCTCTTACGTGCTATTATAAATGCAAAAGGATGGATCATTATCATCATTATTATCAGCTATAGGACGTCTACTGTTGGACATAGGCCTCCCCCATTAGACCTCCAGTTGCCTCGGTTGGAAGCATGCATCCACCGTGAACCCGCGACTTTAACCAGGTCATCCGTCCTCGTTGGTGGACGTCCTACGCTGCGCTAAAAGGATGTTTGTTATATTTATTTAAAGTATTATTACCGGGACTTAAACGCGTAAAATTGTTCTTAAATACCTCGACGTTTCAGCCACGTTGCAGTGACCGTGGTCACGAGCAGACTGCCATTTAGGATATCACTTTTGTTTAGCGGCGCGAGTTTTTCGAACTACCCGCACTTGATCATTATTTTGCAACGGCATCATATCAAAATAAATATGAGTGAAAATCGCGGTAGTTTAAAACATTAAGAAAGAAAGAAAGAAAGAAAACATTTATTGACACAAAACGACACATAAAAAATAAAATAAAAAAACAAAAAAGAACAATTCAAAAAATATTAAGTACATGTGCCGCAAGTGCCAAAAGGGCCACACTCAGCATGTTGCTGCGGCAGGCCGCAGCGCTGATTTTCAGTGTGACCCTTTTGCCTAAAACTAAACCAAAAAACTAAAAATTCATTAGGATGTTTGTTACTAAATCATTAATAAACCGATGAAGAGATCTGGATGAAATTTGGCACATAGATAGATTATAGATTGAAAAAGCATATGCTACCTTTATGCCCGTAAAATGGCATAGTTTCCGCCGAATACTGAAGAACAAGGTCTTGCAGACGAAATCGTTACGTGTTTTAATTTTTTTTTTTTTATTTATACCAAAACCATATAAAACATTTTTGGAAAAAAAAATATAAGACCAACTTTGAGCGTCACAATTCCTGTAGCCTATAATATTTCATTTTGCGCAAACGAAGTCGCGAGCAACAGCTACTACTAAATAAAGCAAATTGCAAACCACCTTTTTGAAGTCGGTTAAATCTCCAACTCTCGTAAATTGTTTACAGCCCGCGACCAACCAATTTAAAGCAAATACCATTTAGTTCCCACACCGGCCATTCGTATCCATTACTGCTAAGCACCTAGCTTTACTTAGGTCTTACGTCAGTACCGGAAAGCACTGGGATGCCGAGCTGATTGCGAAAATGCTTTGATCAAGCGCCATTGATTCTTGGTACCTATAATACCTTCAAGTAAACGGTTTGGTAGAGAGAAATAGTACATTACTGCAAAGGCCGGGAAAGAAAGGCTTGCAGGCTGAGTAACGTATACAGACGACCGAGCTTTGCGAGTACGGAGTACGAAGCCTGCAAGTTCTTTCACGCCGAGGCTTCTATAGTGCTTTTCTCAAACATGCAATGAAATAAATAAATAAACTCCAAAAAAACCCTTAGAATGTTGCCGTTAGCGCGTGCATTAGGCAGCGGACGAGCAGCAGCAGGTGCATATCCTCCATGTGCATGTCCTCCAGCAGCGCGCCCCGCGCCCGCGCAACGAACGACGACGATGACCACAAAACAAAACACGATCGCTTTGCAGGCCAAGGCCTGCCATTTTGTATGAAAATCCATTACATACCACTTGTCTAACCGCGCCCGCGACGTGATACGTCCCGGCCTATTATTTGAAACGTAAGGTTAACATTTCATTGCATCTTTGAGAAATATTCATTTACACACATTCGTCGATACACATAGAGAAACAGTATGTTTTAAAACAACGCACTGGCATCGCGTAAAGCGCTGCGGGTGTCTAGGGACAGTGGTGATCATTTAACATCACGTGACCCACTGGTTCGTTTGTCTGGCCTCTCTAACATAAAAAAAAAACATACAATTCATAGTTTTACTGAATTACAAACATACATGACGTCATTATGACGTAAATTCACATATCATAGGATGCTTTTATATACATTTGTTAATGTCTCTAACAATGTTCTTTTTAATGACAATAACTCTCGACTCGAGTGGCATAAGGTCTGATGTGAAAATCAGACCAAATTGACTTATTTAAATTAACGTTATAATGCGCTCTTTCTCTTTCTACCACACTGATACTTGTGTTTCTATCTCTTTACGTTGAGGAGATATTTAAATGCATAAGGTCTGATCTGACGACTTTTAGAAATTATAGAGACGCATCAGGACTAATTTTGACTTACACCTTTATGCATGGACTTCTCCAAGTTTTTTGTTTAGCGTATTTCAACTTCAAGGTTTATGCTTCAAAATTTGTTTTCCTTCATAACTGGCGTTATGTCACTAAAAGCCTTCTGCTTTGCAAAGGTTGATCCAGCATAGGTACGTATCACTAGATACGACGTAATGCTTCAAATATTTTTAGCTGTTAAATTTTAGACAGTAATTCGTATATTAGTTTGAGACCTTATTCCTGTAATAACGTTAACTTTTGAGAATAATATGAGTAGTTAAGTGCAAATAGAACATGCCTCCAACCAGTTCAACAGCATCACGTATGAAGCATAGAGTCGGAAGTCGCTGTTTTCATAAAAAAAATGTTGTATCGATATTATTTAAACCGCAAAAAGAAAATTAAATATATGAAAATATAGGTACAAGTAATCTTCTAAAGATGCAAAAAGTTTCGTGATCCTAACTATAATAATTCAATAATTATAAGCCGATTCATTTACCAATTTTATTTCTGCTCTCCTGAAAAGTTAAGAAATCACACATCAGACCTTATGCTTCTCGAGTCGAGCTGTCAATTAAAAACACTGTATTAGCTTGACGCGTCATAATGCCTGTCATCGGCACCAAAGTTACGCTTTTTATTTATATACTAGCTGTTGCCAGCGACTTCGTCTGCAAAGAATTCGTTTATCGCTATCCCGCGGGAACTACACAATTTTCCGGGAAAAAAGTAGCCTATGTGCTATTCCAGACTTTTCTCTATCTATGCGCCAAATTTCATCCAGATCCGTTGGGCCGTTCTGGCGTGATTGAGTAACAAACAAACATCCATCCATCCATCCATACTTTCGCATTTATAATATTAGTTAGATTAGATAGTTAGATTAGGTTATTATTATTATTATAGTTAGATAGACAACACCAACTGTCTGTTTGATTGTAAGTTAACGTTTCCTAATCCAACTTAGCAGATCTTAACCCACGAGAATGACCATTGTCCCCGAATTGAGTGGCTCTGATAACTAATCCCATTGCTCTTGAGTGGATTCTGAGCCTTCGCTGATTCTGAGACGAACCTTGTCATGGGCGTAGTTTCAACAGCTTACAATCTGTGACTTTACAGACGCAAAATACTAAAAGTAGGAACTGACCTTTGCTTCCATGCAAAGACAATATAACCACTAGACTGCTCATGCGGGGGGAATCCGTACCGCCAAACATTAGCTCCGACAGAGCTAATACAGGCTCGCCCCACTCAAATCTTCGTTAGTTCCAATTCCGTACTACGCTAGGAACGATCGCTCGAAAATAATAAAAAAAAATATAAATATGCCGTTCTGCGCCATCAAGTGGTGCGGTAAAAATAGTAAAACATCGAACTATTCCACTGATGGTGTTACATTCCACAGGTATGTACATTTTCATTTATAAATTCGAAAAACTTATTTAATAAATTAAATACCTTCGTTTTTAGCCGTCTCTGTCACTCCCAGGCTCAAATACATATAGCCATCCCGCTTTAGTGCGGCACGTGTAAGTTAGTGATGTCCCACCCGCTTTTAATAATCACTATCGAGGAATCTTAAGTAACAAGCTGCAGGATTACGCAGTGGAATAGTTAAATAAAATAATGATTAGGGTTTAGTCAGAGTATGGGAAAGTGGTCACCATTCGTAGACTTTATAGATTTCATTTTTTATTTTTTATTTAATTGTCAAATTTAGCTAGTTTATGTACATAAGTGTAAAGTGTAACAAATATAATTGTAGTTTGTTACAAAAAAGTCCGAAACTATTATGTCAAAATGTTATAGCCATTTTTCAACGATAATGGTGACCACTTTCCCCTAGGTAATAATAATATTGCAAGCTTTTTTTTAGTTTCACCTGTCCCGATGTTTGTTTGTCTGTAATCAAACCTTGCAAGTTAGATTTGATCCACTTCCCGGTTACCAATTGAGATGAAATTTTGCATACACATACAATTAAAAAAAATAAGTGTCAAACATGTATTGGTGCATTAATAGGCGACACAAATACTAAAAGTTATCACATCAAAAAACGTTCAAAAATTTCAGTAGGTCGGATTAGGTTGTGAAATTTCCACAGATGTATTTCTGATGCCGCTACCCTAGTACTGTTGCTCCACGACTCAAAAAAAAAAAAAATTGGTTGCCTGTAAAGTCGGTATACGGGCGAAAGTTTTACGTGACAACGACTTTGAGTGGTAAAATAATTTTAATGTGAATATTCATTCGTATAGTAGGAAGAAGGACGTGTAAACTTGTATGCAGGCGCCTAAGCGAAATAGAAGCGCAAGACATGAACCGGTGTGTATGCCTATCTCTCTCACTCTCTCTCTCTCGCTCTGTCTCTCTCGCTCTTAGGCGGGCTAACTGTGCTCGAGTGGAAGGGACGCGTGCCTTTCACTTTTTATGTCTGTCTCTCTCGCTCTTAGGCGGGCTAACCATGCCCGCGTGCCTCTCACTCGCTCTCATTGTGAGCGCATAACGTGAGCGGAGCGTAACGCAGTTTCTTGAAGTGTTACCCGGCAAACCAATTTATAAGACGTTGTCACGTCAAAAACTTTTTTACGGTTCAAATACAGTCCTAGAAATTTGTCGCCGGTGTGAAATCAATATTAAAAGAGCTATAAATGAAAATGGATCAAAAGTATTGCCACCAAAATATAATTCAGATTTCTTCGAAAGAACTGTGTTAAAGTCGTTTATAGGGTACAATTTGTTTCCTGACATACATTTTCATCAATTTGAAGTTGAAACCGAAAATCACATAATTGAGCTGACTAGGTGTGTTATAAAGAAATACGTCGATGCGAGGTTGTCATATTTTACCAAAAATTATAAAGATCCTAAGAAGTTCATTCGTAAAACTTTGTCAAAATTAATTCATTTTAAAAATCAATAGTACTACTATGTAACGTTAGATATGTTCCGATGCCGATTATGACTTCGGCTCAAACTAATAATACTGTTATTGTATTGTTCATTAAAAGTGTTGCCTTTATAAATATTTTTTTATATTTGTTGTTATTTAATCCAATTCCCTCTACATACATAGCCGTCTTTATTGTCTTCTACAAGCCATGCTATTAAGTTTGGTAACGTCCCATTTTACGAATCGGTTCACGGGCTGCGTTCGAAATCGCTATAGTAATCGTATGGTTTGGCTATGACATGGCTATAGCGATTTGGAACGCAATTTTTTTGCAATATTTAAAAATCTATGGATAATATGCCAAAGTTATCGTAAATCAACAAATACACGATGTATAGGCCGGGATGATGACGATGATGATGATGATATACAAAGTAAGAAGCCGGATACTGGGCTCTCTTTGCCGGATAGTCGCCGATTATGTTAGTTGCAAAATAGTCGGCTTTACCAACTAGTCGGCACATCTCTAGTGAACATACCTACCTACATCAAAAAACGTACAGTCTAACATAGAAAGAACCTCCTTTTATTGAAGTCGGTTAAAAATAATAAGAGGTAAATGGGGAAATTACACACTAAAAGGTAAAAAGTAAATGTTTTATCGATAAAAGTCCAAAACGCGAATGGCACATCACTAAATTCTTTGTTGACATTGGGATGGCCTTGAGTCAGCCAATGAGAGGCTTTGTCTACCCCCCGCAGTCTTCACTAAACTGGCGAAACGGTTTTAAGGAACAAATGCGTCTTTTATCACTCCACTGGTTTACTGCTTCGTGCTTCCATGCCTGGTCTAGGAGTAGAGAAAAAACACAGAATGTACAATACAATAATGCAATTAAATACAATGCAATAACTCTTTATTGAACACTACAAGTACAACATTCAAAATAGAAAAAAGGTGTACAGAAGTAATAAGGTAACAATAGGCGGCCTTATCGCTGCAGAGCGATCTCCGCCAGGCAACCATAACGGACTGGAGAAAAGAACAAATCTGAGCAGATGGTGCGACGACCGAATGGCTTAGGGGTTAGAGAACCTGACTATGAAGCTCGAGGTCCCGGGTTCGATCCCCGGTCGGGGCAGATATTTAAATGAAAATGATAATGTGTTTATTCCAAAAAGAAATTACAGAACTATACAACTAACTTTTTTGTATGAAAAATGTGAATGTTTGTTTGTCTTGGATGTTTAATATGTATTTAAGTATGTATTTATCTATATAAGTATGTTTATCCGCTGTCTAGTGCCCATATCACAAGCTTTGCTTAGTTTGGGACTAGATCAATTTGTGTCAATTGTCCCAAGATATTTTTAATTTATAATGTACCAGTTGCTTCTCTTCCCGCGCAGTTGGTAAGAACCTAACGAGGACATAGGAATCATGTTAAGTATGGGCGATACGGCTAACAACCCATCACTATTTTGATTACCCTTTCCAAGTACACGCCCACAATCATACTAAACGTGGCCTTTAGGTCTTGTTGCCTTAGGCTCTGTCAACCCCGTAAGGGATAAAGATTTGTGTGAATCATCTACATTGACGTTTTAAGGTACGACCACACCGCCGCTTAAAAAACGGTGACGTTACGGAATCGCAACAAAATGTATGAAGAAACGGTGAGAAAACGTGACGCATACGACACGTCACTGCGTATACGCGGCGGTTTGGTCGCACCCTTATTAAGTTTTACTTTAATTTTTTTAATTCAAATGTATTGCATTTTTAAAAAGGTGACAAATAAATCTATCTAATCTATCTGCACTTTTCATACAAATTTCTATCAAAAGTGACGCGTTATTTTTGCTCTTGAGTATATCTAATTCTGCGCGGACAAAACCGCGGGCAGCAGCTATACTTCATTTAATTTAAGATGAGAAACCACAACAACATTATATTTCGGCTCGTGAACTGTAATCTCTTTGCAATTTGTGCTAGAGTAACAATTGACGCCACGCAAATAAAGTGGCATTAAAACAATTTTATTTTGCGGCTGCCGAACTATTGCACTGTACTGTTTGCTAGGTAAGAAATAGTTGACCAGCCGCAATGTAATGTTATTGTGGTTTCTCATTCTAAATTAAATGAAGTATAGTCACATATCATTTTACACGCAACATAATACCAACTTTCAAGATCATGCGATCACTAAAACCCTTAACTGGCAAATACACAGGTGCAGTATTGCAGTATCAAATAACATTATTAAATAACGACGAGGTTCTACATCACACTTAAAGCTTACTAAGTTGAACCTTTGTCACAGTGACGAAGCTTCACTATGATTTGCATAATATGATACACGGTTTGAAGTTGAAAGGGCGTATAAGACAAGGTAAGTAGTATTGTTTTGAACTTAATTCGGTAGCAGTAAAGTTCATTTTCGATTTAAATTAGTCGTGGTTTCGACTTGGCTGTCTAAGTTATTAGTAAAATGCTACTTAATTTGCTTTCTGAAGAACATTGATGTTGTTAAAATAGCACCTGGGTAAGGTGTGTCATGACAAGCTTTTTTTAATTTGCAATGTATGTATGTATGTTTGTCCGGTTGGTATCTTGCGACTCAATTTTGAAGCAGATATCTTCAACCGATTGAGCTGAAATTAGTAGGATAAGATAAGATTTTTAGGACTGCAAACGTACATGAGGTTAATATACAGATAAATATTACTTAAAATACATGCAACATGTCGGGTAAAGACATCATCACTACATAGTATAAAACAAAGTCGCTTTCGCTGTCCCTATGTATGCTTATATCTTTAAAACTACTCAGCAGATTTTGATGCGGTTTTTTTTTTAATAGATAGAGTGATTCAAGAGGAAGGTTTATATGTATAATTTTACGCAGACAAACTCGCGGGCAGAAGCTAGTTCATAATATTCATGAATTCATCATACAGTGCCTGCACCTAACAAGATTCGAACCCGGGACCTCTAGCATCATAATCAGGTTCTTTAACCACTAGGCTATCCAGTCGTCTGTGACGTAATGTTTTGTTTCTTGACTCCTGTCAATTCTAAGAAACTTCGAAGTATACGTCTGATTGTATCTCTGATAGAAATTGACCGCAATAATAATGGTGTTCACTTTTTTCTGCCATGGCAGGGTTCCTTCTCATAAAAATGGGAGGGCCAAAAGTTTTATTTTTATTAAACGCGTTTTCTGGCTCGGTTGTACTGTTTGGTTACGAGTCCGAATTGGATTTGGCTGTATTTTTTAAAAGACTAGGTATTTAACTTACATAATTTCATAATCATAACACATGACGGCATTTCCAATAAAAAGTGATACTTACTTGAGATGATAATGTACAAACATTATCGTTAGAATGAACTGACCGAAACTGAATACATACATACATAGATCATGTCTTTATCCCCTACGCTTAGACAGAATTCGAAAGAGCATACTCATACTCATACTCATATTAATTTATTCATATTAATTATAGTTATTACATGTCATAAGGAAGTCGCTTATAATTTTCACAAGTCTTGAAGACTTTCAAAATGAAAAAAAAAAAACAATACAAATACTCATTATTGAACACCATAAATCAGTACAGAACAATACAGAAACAAAGAACAAAGTAGCTTTAAAACGATCTCTACCAACCAATAAGACAGATTGTTACAAGATAGAGAGAGAGAGAGAAGAGAGAACTTTTACGACGTATCGACATAGAATTCTTCTACTAAAATGTACTGTTTTCCCGAATCATTTGCTTGATTTCACATATTTCCAAACTCCTCTCTACCCTAACCCTGTGCCCTAACCAATTTCCACTCCATTGCTCTTACTGATCCTTCCAGTAACTGATAAAAAAATAATAGAAAAACTCGACTCACGCTTCACCTTGTGCCTTGGTTATGCTTCATTTCTCAAGCTTCTGGTTTTTACTTCGATCCTGGCTTTAGATTGTTTTTTAATAGATATTGTGTTTAAAGGAATGCGTCCCAACCGTAGAACGAAATCTGATGATTTCGAAGGTTAACTGCCACTTTTATAAACGTTAATTAACTGTACAGTCTGTGATTCAAGATATCGAACCCATAAGAGTGAGCGAGACAGCAAGACAGATCCAACGGTCTCGGTGAATGGGCACTGTACGATTAAAACCTTAATTGACGTATCTGAGCGCGACGTTTACGTGACTGGTAAAGTTTAATTGCTTATAGGCAATCCTTAGAACGTGAAATACTTTTGAGGTTTTAGTTTTGATATTTGAAGCGATAGATTACGGGTTTTTGGAATCTTGATACATTTAAGATAATTTTTTTTTGATAAGAGGAATTTCGTTTAGTTTTCTTTGTTCGAAAAACCTTTTTAATAATTGAAATAAATTTAGGAATCATGTTATAGGCGATGCGGCTAGCAACCCATCACTGTTATGATTCTCCTTTCCACCTATACGCCCACAATTATGCTAACCGTGGCCTTTAGGTCTTGTTTCCGTAGGCTCGGTCTACCCCGTCATATAAATTTAATTCAATTTATATATTGCTAATTTAATTAAAATAATTTATTTGACATGTATAATTAAAGAAATTGATTATTTGATTGAGAATTAAGTTAATTTTGAATTTGATAATTTTATACCTAATTTATTACTAGTACTAGAATAAGTTTTTGAATTGTAACTAACTCAATGATCCATGTTGGTCGAAAATAAATATTATTATTATTATTATTACATATAAACGTGATATGTGTATGTATTTATGTAAAATTTGTCCAGTTTCAATGAGAAAGCCAGCAATTTCTGTGTTTGACTAGAAAACGGTGTATTTCCAAATGAAGCTCGCCAAGTAAACAAATAGATGTTATTCTTAACTCGCATCTGTTAACTTAGTACCGGGAAGCCATTGATTTTATATTTAAAGTTTATCCTACACATGGCACAGTCTTATAAAAACAGTACGGTGACGAAAACTATACAAAGGTTGTCCCGAAAGCACTCGTATAGTCTGGCAGATAAATCACTGCAGCCAGATGACACTTTCAGTGTTGTCAGTTTTTGGCAAATATTAAATAGTGATGTGACTTAGTGAATGAAAGAATGAACGATGTAATGAAATTAATTTGCGTCTTTTGTTGAAACAGAGAATTTACAAAGCGTATTTTAATAAAATGTTTTGTTCAATAAGGTTTTTGTATGTTTTCTAGTAAAGTTAGTAGTAGTGTAAGAGCGCGATTTGGAAATTTACGGAAGCATATCAAATCAGTTACCAGTTTTCAACTCATTCCCAGTTTTGCCATAAATAAAACAACAGTTATTGCATTATTACCTATTTTTTTCTACCTCTGTACTTTACTTAAAAACTTAAATTATTCCGAATCAGTTTCACTGCAGTGCTGCTGTCACTATTTACGTGTATTACTAAGTCATCGCACATTTTATATCTACTATATTAATTATGAATCTTGAACCCTTAAAAAGTATCGCGCTTAATTTGAAATATACTAAACTACGAATGTGACATTCATAAAATATTTCGTTCGTTCAATAATCAAATCATTCATTACACGACCTTAGTCGAGCACTAGTGAAATAAATGTGGTATCATTATTTCGTAAAATGACATTTGGAAATGTCATCTGGCTGCAGTGATTTAGCTGTCAGACTATAGTATGACAAACCTAAGGGGGAGGTAGGTGAGCAGGTTATCTACCAAATATTGACATACATATATTTGACGGCCGGATAGCCTAGTGGTTAGTGACCCTAGCTATGAAGCTAGAGGTACCGGGTTCGAATCCCGGTAGGGGCAGACATTTGTATGATGAATACGAATGTTTGTGCCCGAGTCATGGATGTTGTATGTATTTAAGTATGTATACATTACTACATTATACATATAAGTATGTTTATCCGTTGCCTGGTACCCATAGATAGTACAAGCCTTGTGCTTAGTTTGGGACTGGGTCAATTGGTGTAATTTGTCCAATGATATTTATTTATTAATATACAAAGTCCATTTCAGCAGGTGATTGTGTTAGTTCCACTAAACACCATACAAAGATTTATTAAAAGTCTGCATCCAATCATCCAATCGGATAGTAAGCCAACAATTCATTGAAAAACATTTAAATATTCCTTGACTGAATACTAAAGCACAAAATATCAGAAGGATAATGACTAACAGGTCTTCAGGTTAGCTGGAAGAGATCCCTTCTTAGGGATAAGTTCGCCTTTGTACTATTTTCTGTGTATTTCTGTATTTTTAAATTTTATGTGCAATAAAGAGTTTACATACATACATACATACTAACCCCCTTATTCATAAACGCTCTACAGGCTTCTGCTAACTTAGCAATCGTTTGTCCTTATCTGTCACTTTGACAATACCTTTCACAGATAAGGACAAACGATCGCTAGAAGTTAGTAGAAGTCTGTAGAGCGTTGGGTGTAAGAAATCATCTTGAAGTAATGGAAAGGGTAACCCTATGACTAATGTAACGTGTCTTTATGATACTGTTTTAACATCGACTGTGCGCAGGAGCTCGTAAAATGGCCCAACTGATGTTATCCCACCGTCTTTGTGTTTGTATCTGTCTAGAAACCATCTCAAGCATTCGAACGGTGAAGCAGATAACAGACTATCCCTTTCTACTTGGTTCCTAGGAATAATAAGATGGGTAAAGTCTAGAGCTAGGATAAGAAGCTGTAACTCTACTTTCCATATAATAATTTCACAATGTACAAAGTTTAATACATGGTTCGTATAACATTTACAATAAAGAGTTATACCACAGAATAAGTAATAGTACTAAAGTACAGAAGGCTCACTCTCTGAAGCCGATTAAATAGATAAAAACTCTTGCCGCGAACAAATAAAGCACAATCTAGTTCGCTCCTGTTATATTTACCTACAGCGATAATAGCCTACAGCCCCCACTCCATCACATTTCCCGCAAAGCATTCATGCAAAAATAAACCGTGTTACCACGCGAGAGTGCTTCTTTTAGTTTAACCGTTTCAATCATGGCCGTTCACGACGTCACCGCGTGCATAATTAAGGTTGTGACTTACGAATTGTATTGAAATAGGTTAATGTATGTATGTATGTATAACTCTTTATTGTACATTAAACATATTAATTTTACAAGTTATAAGAATGTAGGTGGTTTATTTTCGCAATTAAAGGAAATTCAATTTAGTTAAAACTAAATTGAATTTCCTTTAATTGCGCGAGAAATCGAGAATAAACGCGTGCGAACTATCCAGCGCGCTGCAACCCGCTGATTGACCGGCCCGGGCCAGCCGCCGCGCGTACTTGTAGTTTTATACCTACAGTGCGGAGTGGACCCGGCCTGGTTATACATACATACATACATTTAATAACAATGGCGGTAATGCTTGCTTACCGGTGCCTTAATAATGTTTTGTGATAATTTCGTTTGTTATAAAATATGTCAGTAGGTACCGTAAGTTTTTCAAGTTTTTTAGTAATTTCGTTAGAATGTAGTTTACTTAGATCAGGGGCCTTACCATGACGTCCTAACTCCGACTCAGTTCAAGTTTTAGCTGTTACTTTTAGTATGAATCTGACAGCGAGCGAACCTAATCTGAATCGCATTAAGACGTCATGGTACGGCCCCAGGGGCCTTACCATGACGTTTTAATGCGATAAAATTACGACTCAGTTCAGGTTTTATCTGTCATTTTTAGTATGGATCTGGCAGCGAGTGAACCTAAACTGAATTGGATTTGAATCGCATTAAGACGTTGGTAAGGCCCCAGGTTAGACAATAACCTAATATAAAAAACACCGTAGTATGACTAACGAAAATTATGTTTAACTATGAAGCGATACATTAGGAACCTTATTTTATGGCTATCTAATAATTATAAATGCGAAAGTATGGATGGATGGATGGATGGATGGATGTTTGTTTGTTACTCAATCACGCCAGAACGGCCCAACGGATCTGGATGAAATTTGGCACATACATAGAGAAAAGTCTGGAATAGCACATAGGCTACTTTTTATCCCGGAAAATTGCGTAGTTCCCGCGGGATAGCGATAAACGAAGTCTTTGCAGACGAAGTCGCTGGCAACAGCTAGTCATTAATAAAGCTAAATTAAATAAATTCCCTATTTCATGAAAAAAATCTTTATATTTTATTCGACCCAAGAGAGATAATTGTAATAGAAATTCGTATTTCATGACATTATACTGAGATCTTTAATTAAACTAAATATATACAGTAGGTACTGAATAAATGACTATAAATACTGTAATGTATTTAATTAATGTTTTACTATAATGAAACCAGTATTCACTTTTACCATGTTTTACTGTAAAGATAATATTATTTAGATCGCAGAAATTCCAACTGTATATTTCTAAAAACTGATTTTTCTTTCTATGTTTATTCTTTAACTAGATTTTATTCATTAAGTTTCTTCGTTAGGTACTTATTCTATTAATAATTGTAAAAGCGAAAGTTTAGACCGGTATATGTACGAACAGAGGCTTTGGATGTTTGTTAGTGTCTCACGCAAAAACTATTAAACTGATATTAATAAAATTTGGCATAACATATAGTTTAAAATCTAGATTAATATGTAAGATACTTATTTTTTTGAGGAAATAAGCGGAAAATCTTAGGAGTCATGTTATAGGCGATGCAGGTAGCAACCCATCACTATTTTGATTCCCCATTCCGTCTATGGCCCACAATCATGCTAAACATGCTAAACAAAGATGCTCAGTTTAAGTGAAAATAACGCTTTTTAAGAGGGTGCATCCGTGCTGAGCTCGCAACGTCGCATTTTTGGTGATTTTTTGCGATTATTTCACAGAAATTGAATGAAAGTATCAAATATCCGTCTGTAGTGCACTTCGTTTTTAGTGTATTAATGTGTCTAATGCAATAATTCAACGTGTTGGACTTTTATTTTCTTATTAAACGAGATATAGTATTTTATCCCTTTAATACGAAAATAAAAGTCCATCACCATTAATCATAGCATTGGACACAAACATTAATACACTAAAAACGAAGTGCACTACAGACGGATATTTGAAACTTTCATTCAATTTCTGTGAAATAATCGCAAAAAATCACCAAAAATGTGACGTTGCGAGCTCAGCACGGATGCACCCTCTTAAAGCATACTGCCAATCATTTTACTCAAGCGGCCTGTGGTTTTGATATACGTAACGAGCTTATAACGCCCTTCGCATCCAATACAACAACGCTTTCAGGATGCTGCTGAGACTACCAAGATGGTGTAGTGCCTCAGGAATGTTCGCGGACGCCTCACACGGACGGTTTTCACGCGGTCATGAGACGTAAAATTGTATCGTTGATGGTTCGAGTCAGAAATAGTCAGAACAGCATCCTGAAAGTGTTAGCGGATAGGTACAACTGTCCCATCCTTTGTCACTACACACACACACACACACACACACACAGATCGGGACATTATTATTATAAATATGTTTATCCGTTGCCTGGTACCCATAGTACAAGCCTTGTGCTTAGTTTGGGACTGGGTCAATTGGTGTAATTTGTCCCATGATATTTATTTATTTATTTATTTGTTATTATTATTATATTATATAAACGTGACCTTGAGGTTTTGTTACCTTACGCTCTGTCTACCCCACAAAATACGTGATATATGTATGTATCCTTTAATCCTATCCTTTCGTAGCTTCCTGCATATCTACATGTTTCAGTCCTACTTTAAAACACTACGTTACCACGCCGCCTGGAAAGCACCGAAACTCAGTAAAGAATGGGTTTGGTGATCCTGGCAGGATCGCCATGTAAGGTTGTGTATTCGAGAGACAAATGAATAGTCCGAATGTTAAGAGGTCAACTAACTTTATTAATAATCTAACTAATATTATAAATGCGAAAGTATGGATGGATGGATGGACGTATGGATGGATGGATGGATGTTTGTTTGTTACTCAATCACGCCAGAACGGCCCAACGGATCTGGATGAAATTCGGCACATAGATAGAGAAAAGTCTGGAATAGCACAAAGGCTACTTTTTATCCCGGAAAATTGCGTAGTTCCCGCGGGATAGCGATAAACGAATTCTTTGCAGACGAAGTCGCTGGCAACAGCTAGTAAAATATAAATATTATTATGTAAGTTATACACATAGATAGGTAAGCAATATAATGTATCTCAGTGTCTGTCAATTGTATTTGTCTTGTTTATTTTGCACAATAAACAAGACAAATACAAAAAAAAATCGCATGTGCATCGGTTGTGCTCTGACTTTGAGAATGATCCCGTAGAGGGATCGAAACGCGCGTCAGTGTTTGTGTGGTGATAGGATTAAATAAATTTGTGGGATTTATGTGCGTTTTGTGTGGCAGTAGTGGTGGGAGGGCTTGCATGCAAAATATATATATTTCGCACAAGCTTGGTTATCTTGCACGTAAGTAGCGGAGTAGCAAGGTAAATATTTTGTGTTCACAATAAAGAGTTTACATACATACATCTCTTACACTACTACAGGTTCATAAAGTTTCAAAATCTGATCTGTTGTATGCCATTTTGTTTTCCAAAGCCATCCGTCCAGCCGTCCTTCGGGGGCCATCCGTTGCCGCTTAAACTAACGGCAGGCCCGGACAGTTTAGTGATGGAACGGCTCGAGTTTTAGAATTACGTAAACTCCGACGGATAACGTTTTTCAAAGATTCCTTCAAACATACCTACCGACGACCGGATAGCCTAGTGGTTAGCGACCCTGACTATGAAGCTAGAGGTCCCGGATTCGAATCCCGGTAGATGAGTACCTACGGATGTTTGTGCCCGAGTCATGGATGTTGTATGTATTTATCTACATTTGTATAAGTATGTTTATCCGTTGCCTGGTACCCATAGCACAAGCTTTGCTTAGTTTGGGACTGAGTCAATTGGTGTAATTTGTCCCATGATATTTATTTATTTATTTACCTACATAAATCACATCTTTATCCCTTACGGGGTAGACAGGGCCTAAGGTGACAAGACCTAAAAGCCACGTTTTGCATGATTGAGGGCGTATTGGAAAGTGACCGGTAGGGCCTCTTGCAAGGTCCGTCCCGATCGCTACCACCATCTTACTAGCTAATCCTGCCGCTAAGCAGCAGTGCTCGCACTGCTGTGTTCCGGTGTGGAGAGTAAGACAGCTGGGGAAATTACGGGCACAAGAGGCATTTCATCTTAGCACTCTAGGTTGGCAACGCATCTGCGATCCCACCGGGGTTGCGGGTGTCTATGGGCAGTGGTGATCACTTACCATCAGTTGACCTACTTGCTTGTTTGCCTTCCTATTCATATGTAAAAAAAGGAGTTCAAAATAGTGATGGCTTGCTAGCATCGCCTATAATATGATACCTAAGATTTTCGCCCATTCCTTCTTACCATCAACGCGGGAAGAAAAGCAAACTGGTACGTTCTAGTACATTACTGCAGAGGCCGGGAAAGAAAGGCTTGCAGGCTGAGTAATGTATATAGACGGCCGAGCTTCGTGAGGCCGGATAGGAGTACGAAGCCTGCAAGTTCTTTCACGCCGAGGCTTGTATAGTGCTTTTCTCAAACATGCAATGAAATAAATAAAAAAACTCCAAAAAAACCCTTAGAATGTGACCGCTAGCGCGTGCATTAGGCGGCGGCCGAGCAGCAGCAGGCGCATATCCTCCGCGTGCGTGTCCTCCAGCAGCGCGCCCCGCGCAACGCACGACGACGACCACCACAAAACAAAACACGATCGCTTTGCAGGCCAAGGCCAGCCATTTTGTATGAAAATCCATTACATACCACTTGTCCAACCGCGCCCGCAACGTGATACGTCCCGGCCTACTATTTGGAACGTAAGGTTAACATTTCATTGCATTACGCGGACGAAGTCGCGGGCAGAAGCTAGTCTATTATATTCTTTTTAGTATTGGATCTGACAGCGAGCGAATCTAAATTAAGACGTCATGGTGACCCCCCGGTATCATGAATCATGAAAAGAACCCAGCCTTGCAAACAGAACCTTTGGTGCCCTAACCCTATCAGTACAGAACCCTGAAACCAATCCCATTACTTAAACAAGGTTCTATCGTTAAATACTAACGAATCCTAGCAAAATCCTAGTTATTCGGAGAAAATTGACTTAGAACTCCTTTGTGTTTGTACCTATTATATACATATAATAAGATTAATTAGGTCTATAGCTTGTGTGACATTACATACACACTTAATACATAAACATGTACGTATCTAATACATACTTATATTAAATATATACGTATACCGTACTTAGTTAGATTTCCAAGAACGCTAATGCGATGACGTATTCATAGATTCAATAGACTTTATTTGACATTATCCTTACTTAATATTATAATGTGAAAGTAACTATGTCTGTCTGTACGCTTTCATGACTAAACCACTTAACCGATTTTAATGATGCTACAGAGATAGTTTTCCGGGGAAGGACATTTAGGAAAGTTTTTATCCCGGAAAATTGCATAGTTCCCGCGGGATTGTTTGTTTTTTATTTTTGTGCAATACATTGTTTACATACCTACATAATATACGGACGATTGTTTACATAATGTAATATTCACAATCGGATAGCGTAGTGAATAAGAGTAGAAGCTATCTACAAAGCTAGAAGTTCCAGGTTCGATCCCCGGTCGGGGCAGGTAGGATGAAAAAGATGAATGTTAGATGAGCCTAGGTTACATCGAGTTTTCATCCCCATAAAACCCTTATTATTTATAGTAAACTAGCTTTTTCCCGCGACTTCGTCCGCGTATACTTCATTTATTGACAAATAGCTTTTGCCCGCGGCTTCGCTCGCGTGCACCAGGAGTATTTCAAAGCCGTTTTTTTCCCGTTCCCGTAAGAATTTCGGGAAATGTTCTCTTAATGCTCCCTACACTCCCCAAAGAACCCACTTGCCAAATTTCAGCTTTCTACGACCAGTAAAACGAAAAATCCCGTTTTTTCCCGTTCCCGTGGGAATTTTGGAAATTCCTCTCTTAATGCTTCTCTACACTCTAAAAACAACCTAAATGCCGCATTTCAGTGTTCTACAACCAGTAAAACGCAAAGTCCCGTTTTCCCGTTCCCGTGGAAATTTCAGGAAATTGTCTCTTAGTGCTTCCCTACACTCACCAAGCAACCTACATGCCAAATTTCAGCTTTCTACGACCTGTAAAACAAAAAATCCCGTTTTTTCCCGTTATCGTGGAAATTTTGAAAATTCCTCTCTTAATGCTCCTCTACACTCTTTAAGCAACCTACATGCCAAGTTTCAGCTTTCTACGACCAGTAAAACGAAAAATCCCGTTTTTTCCCGTTCCCGTGGGAATTTCGGAAAGTCCTCTCTTAATGCTTCTCTACACTCCCCAAGCAACCTACATGTCGAATTTCAGCTTTCTACGACCAGTAAAACGAAAAATCCCTTTTTTTTCCCGTTCCCGTGGGAATTTCAGAAAATGGTCTCTTAGTGCTTCCCTACACTCATCAAGCAACATACATGCCAAATTTCAGCTTTTTACGACCTGTAAAACAAAAAATTCCGTTTTTTCCCGTTCCCGTGGGAATTTTGGAAATTCCTCTCTTAATGCTCCTCTACACTCTCCAAACAACCTACATGCTAAATTTCAACTTTCTACGACCAGCAGTATAACAAAAAATCCCGTTTTTTCCCGTTCCCGTGGGAATTTTGGAAAGTCCTCTCTTAATGCTTCTCTACACTCCCCAAGCAACCTACATGTCGAATTTCAGCTTTCTACAACCAGTAAAACGAAAAGTCCCGTTTTTCCCGTTCCCGTGGGAATTTCAGAAAATGGTCTCTTAGTGCTTCCCTACACTCATCAAGCAACCTACATGCCAAATTTCAGCTTTCTACGACCTGTAAAACAAAAAATCCCGTTTTTTCCCGTTCCCGTGGGAATTTTGGGAATTCCTCTCTTAATGCTCCTCTACACTCTCCAAACAACCTACATGCTAAATTTCAACTTTCTACGACCAGCAGTATAACAAAAAATCCCGTTTTTTCCCCGTACATTTCCATCAAAATTTTGGGAAATCCTTTTGTATAGTGCTCCCCTATACTCCCCAAGGAACCTGAAGGCCAAATTTCAGTTTTCTACGATAATTAAAACGAAAAATCGCTCCCGTAGAACTGAATATAAATCCCGTTCTTTCCTTATCCCGTTGGAATTTTCGAAAATCCTTAAAACTGTTTTTTTACTATTATAATCACCTACTTCTATGCCAAATTTGAAGTCTAGTAATTATAGTTCAGGATTTCGTTGAACTGAATAGTTATAATATAAATCCCGTTTTTTCCTTATCCCGTGAGAATTTCCAAAAATCCTGAAATTATTTTCTTAATTTTGTAATCATCTCCTTGTGTACGAAGTTTGAACAGTATATTTTATTAAGTATAGTTACTTAGATAGGGTCACTCGGAATCGAATATAATAAATCCCGTTTTTTCCCGTTCCCGGAAATTTGTGTGTGTGTGTGTGTTATTGTTTTCGTAATCAGCGACCCAATAAACCGTACAAACAATACTACCCACTATAATATAATAATAATAATACCCACGTTGATTTTCAGACTTTGTCACCCCCTATCCCCTTTTAGGGGTTGAATTTTCAAAAAACCTGAAACAGGTGTTTACTCATTTATCGTTAGGAATACTCATGTGAAGTTTCGAATAAAATAGTCTAACTAATCTTGTTTCCCCATACAAACTTTGGACCCCCATTTAACCCCTTTAGGGGTCGAATTTTGAAAAATCCTTTCTTAGTGCACCCCTAGACCTTATAAGGAACCTACGTGTCAAATTTGGAATCTCTAGAACCAGCGGTTTGGGCTGTGCGCTGATATGTCAGTCAGTCAGTCAGTCAGTTTCTTCTTTTATATATTTAGATTTCATAAATTTCGTTAGAGTCAGTTTCAATATCTCAAAACTTTTAGAGATTTACCCCCTTATTCATAAACGCACTATAGGCCTCTGCTAACTTAGTAATCGTTAGTCCTTATCTGTGAAAGGTAAATGTCAAAGTGACAGATAAGGACAAACGATTACTAAGTTAGCAGAGGCCTATAGTGCGTTTATGAATAAGGGGGTTACTCCCTTATTCATAAACGCTCTATATAGGCTTCTGCTAACTTAGCAGTCATTTGTCCTTATCTATATCTATATATCTATATATCTATCTATCTGTTTATGAATAAGGGGGTTGAACTGTTTGTGTGTTGTAAGAAAGCTATCTCTAGAATTACAGCACTATTACAGATCTACATCCCTGATTAACATCGGCTTTATCCCGGGATAGTGCAAAGTTCCCGTGGGATGCCGACGAAATTCCAAGCACCGTACTACATTAATAAATAACACAAAACAGTAAATCGCCCCTCAAATTTGCACCAATAAATTAAAGAATCTACAAAAGAGATCGAACAGTTCAGAAACAATTAAAAACAAATAATGGATCGTTTTTCGTATTTCCCATCTTTAGATAACAAATCATTTTTATTACCACGCTTTTGTTATGGATTGAGTAATAAAAAGTTAAAAGGTTAAAATCTTTTGGTGTTAGTTAAACGTGTAATTCTTGTAAACGTTGCCCGGGGGTATGCTACCATTTAGGTTAAATCGATGATTAGCTACAAATAACTTTTTGAGGAAGCCATTTTGTTAATAGATGATGCTACTGAATAGGATTCTATATTATTTGTTGAAAAAAAAATACCTAATCAACTTTACTTAACTAAAGACAACAAATTGGGTACATAAAGATAAAAAAAAAAATTGACAATTTGGCCATCAATTGTTAGATTTGTTAGTCCGTAGGTATCTTAAAATAAAAAAAAAGCACAGGCTAAATTGTCATTCATTTGTAAAAGTACCTACTTACCAAAAATAAATAGATTCTTTTGTGACTTCAAGTAAATACCTATTTTGTTTCTCGCTATTACATAAAAAATGGGTAGCAAACTTGGCAAGCCTTAGTATAGACTAGTAATATTATTAATCTAATTATTGAAATCCCAAATTCAGCCATTAATATTATTCCACCCTAAAAACACTGGCCACTAAATCCTTTAAAAATAAATCGAGCACCTGTTTTCGAAATACGAAACATTGATCCCTCCGGCCTTGAGTTTTTTTTTGGGTCCTTTTTTGTGCCGCGAACGGGTTTAAATCCGAGAATCATGGGAAACGTTCCTTTATACACAACAGGTGTTCGCTACCGTTTTTTGTTTTGCTTTTTTAAAAAGGTTCTTATTGGGAGTGTGACTAAATAAAGAAATTGGTTAGTGTTCGGTCTTGTGTATTTTTGTAGCATTGAAAATGAGGGCCGAAACAAATTTTCTGATGTTTATTTAGTAATTTTGAATAGAGAAAACCGCTTGTTATTTAGGTAAATAAATAAAGGGTTATGTACATATAGGTATAGTTTCCTATTTTCATTTTTCACATTATAAAACTAATTATGTTATGATCGAAGAAATACTTTCGTGTAAAAAATAAAAAATAACATATGCAAAGATACATTAGTTTACCAAAATTTTTACTTATTTATAAATTTACTCACAATATCCAGCGAAATAAATGCAATTCAGCGTCAAAATTAACGCGAAAACTGTAATGAAATGGCACCTCACACAAAACTTAATTAAGGAAGTAGTTGAAAATTACCATACCGCCAAAATGACATGCATAAAGCATAAATTAAACACTCACCGTAAAACGAGCCGTAAAATCCAAACAACGCACCAAAAAAAAACAGCACTGGCATAAAACAGTTCAATAAAGTCACTAATTGTTAAAAAAAAACACTATTGTCAATTGTTTTTTTTTTTTCAGTTTACACGCGATGTCGTGTTCTAAATTTGAATTCTTCGACGCACGTTCAGCGCGCGCGAGGCGCCAAAAGATACTGGCCGGGTAGAAATGCTTTCCCGCCCTCGCCATAGATTAAAAGAGCAGACAGGATTAAGTGGGCAGATTTCTAGGTACATTATCATATCTAAATAAAGCTAAATCAACAGCTAAGGGTGTACAAGAATATGCAATAGACAATTTTTTTTATAAAGTAATTTCAAAGTTAAATATTATTTTTTATTCCATCCGGCCGTCAAATATAATTGTGCTTGAAACTATTGAGTATTTTGCCATAGTTTTTGGTGAGTTAAGGTGAAATTTTCAACTGTCTAACCATCACGGTTCATGAGATACAGCCTAGTGACAGACATAAATGACAGACGGATAGACAGACAGGCAGACCGTGGAGTCTTATTAATAGAGTCCCAAATGTTTCCCAAATTACCAGCAATATCAATTCGAACCGTCAGATTCAAATTCAAATCTGAGTCACAACTGGCCAGTATTTCTTCAATTAAACCTCTTTTTAACCGACTTCAAATAAGGAAGAGGTTCTCACTTCGTTTTTTTTTTAATGTTCGTTACCTCAGAACTCTGTTAGTTGAGGACCGATTTGGAAAATTATTTTTTTGTTGGGAAAGAAGTTTTTGTTTGGTCCCACTAATTTATATCTCTACGCCCCTGTACCAATGTATGCCTTGTTCCAACGGCGATAATTACGATGCCTTACAAAGTATTTCACACTATTTTAATAACACTACTTAATAAAATAAGCTACAAAGTAAAACAGTGAAGTTGTCTTAAGCAAGTTTTACCTTATTACTGTCACGTATTACTTTCAGTTAAGAAATATAGAGAAATTACCCAATAGACTAGTTCACAAATTCAAAATTCAAAATTCAAAAAATGAAATGAAATGAAATGAAATTATTTAAATCGCAAGAACATACACAGGTGTTATTTTATAAAATTTTAGACATGCCAGAGGAAGGTTACATGTCATGTATCCTCTGCCAAAATATCTTCTTTTCATGTCTTTTTTTTTTAAAGTGCCTTCTTCAACTTTTACATTGGTGGAATCATCGATGAATAAATGTCTTCTTTCTTTCTTTCTTTTTCTTTCTTTGATAGTGTCGATGGAGCTATATTACCAAAAAATTAATTGATATCTTTTTTTGAAACTACCAGCGCATGCGGAAAGACCATCATTGCCAAGAAGAATGCGCTGCAAGAAACTTGGCAGAAAGTATGTTTTTGTAATAGAGAGAGAAGATACCGGTTTATCCCGTTACCTACGTAACACGATTTAGTGATTTCTTAGCATAGGGACATATTTAGCGAAACACAAAAAAGTCAGCAAAACGCATACTTATTGCTTGTCCACAAAAAAATAAAAAATAAAAAATAAACCTATTATTTTTTTATGTTCCGCTAAATATGTCCCTGATATACTAACTACCGTAAGGTTAGATCGGCGTTCAAGCATCAGAAACGAGACCAGAAAATTTGACAGCTTGTCACAGGAAAACAAACCTTAATTCTTTCATTTACGAGTGTCAATGGGGCCACAGACTCACAGCCGTGTAAAAAATCTGTTCTCGTAACTCGCCCCGACATAATTTTATTATAACACTGTGCTTTCTCACATAATTATGCTATACCGTACGTACAATCACTAGAATTTTGAATCTGATTTCTTTCATGCTGGACCCTATTTCATAAAGCTACAAAGTTACAATTTACAAGCGGAAGTCTCTATCTAACACATAGGGTCAAAAAGAGACTTCCGCTTGTAAATTGTGACTTGTAGCTTTATGAAATAGGGTCCTTGTCTGGAAAAAAAGAAAAAACAAAAAAATCGAAAATCTTAGGAATCATGGTATAGGCGATGCGGCTAGCAACCCATCACTATTTGGACTCCCCTTTCCACCCATACGCCCACAATCATGCTAAACGTGACCTTTAGGTCTTGTTACCTTAGGCTCTGTCTACCCCGTAAGGGATGAAGACGTGATTTATGTATGTCTGCACATATACATACATAAATCACATGCACGACTTATTACTTTTTATTGTACCTATTTTTTAAATTTAATTTGACATTTTTAATTTTGTTTGTGAAATTATATTTATTTATTATTAAATATGAAATCGTATCAGCATCATCAATGTAACCCATCTCTCACAAACAATAAATACTTTTGACTTTGCAGGGTTTATGTTGGCGCATGTGTTTACCTCTTATACCACATAATTGCAATAAACTATATGACTATGACTATGACTATGACTATACCCAGCACTTCTGTTTGAGCTTAGACTGACCAATCAAAGTGTATAGAATTTTTTTTTTTTTCAAACAAAATTTCTACTCTATGTTCCTCTATAGTTTTAAAATAATGCTCGCTTGCCGAACACACTGTATAAAGTGTCAAAGCTTGCTTACAAAGGATACCCACAGCTCTGTAATAAGGGGCATTATGTACTAATTAGCTTACTTTCATGTGCCAAGGTAATTTGTTCCGTCAAAGGCTCCAGGCGCAATTTTTCGTATTCTAGGAACGCTTCAGATTTAGGTACTTTGTGTTCGTTATTCAAAGGGTGTTCTAAGATCTTAGAGGTAATATTATAATATTTGTGGTACAACTTCGTTAGCCTGCAAATTTTTTTGATTGGTTGATAAAATAAAATGTACAATTTATGATGTAATTTTTATTGAATGAATACATAATCTAATCTAATCTAATCTAATTGGGTGAAAGAGTACTTTAATATTCGAATTTTCTTTTGCACTGGATTTGGAGACTAAAAGGGCCTTTTTCACAACCCTCGGTTAAGTTCCAGTTATTTTAACTGTCAGTTATCTATGATGACGTCTCTGTGTGTTTCGTAGTAATAAATAGAGACGGAATCATAGATAACTGACAGTTAAGATTTTTTTTTTATTGAATAGGAAGGAAAACGAGCAAGTGGGTCACCTGGTGGTAAGCGATCACCACTGCCCATAGACACCCGCAAACCCGGAGGGATTACAGATGCGTTGCCAACCTAGAGGACTTAGATGAAATGCCTCTTGTGCCCGTAATTTCCCCGGCTGTCTTACTCTCCACACCGGAACACAGCATGCAAGTATTGCTGCTTTGCGGCAGGATTAGCGAGTAAGATGGTGTTAGCGATCCGGACGGACCTTGCACAAGGCCCTACCACCCGCAATATAGCTAGAACTTAACATAGAGTGAAAAAACAGGCCCTCAATGTCAGAAATGTATTTTTTTAAAATCATTTATTATAATTATTATTATTATATTATTATTTATACACAATTAGTATTAAAATAAGTTAAAAATAAACTAATCGTGTAACCCTATATTTCTATCCTAAAAACTAACAGTGTTGTTACAAAAAAAGTTAAACACGTGTCTAAAAAATAATCTATTGCAAAATAAACCTTAATTCAAAGGATTAATTTTTAGACAAGCGTTCAACGTCTATTTAACTTTTTTGTACTAACACCGTAATTATTTACTTAACACAAAGTCACGTTAAAACCTCGAGAATGGCTGTACCGATTTGCTTAATTTTGTTTTTGAAACATTTGTGCAAGTCCAGGGGCCTTACCATGACGTCTTAATGCGATTCAGTTTAGGTTCGCTCGCTGTCAGATTCATACTAAAAGTGACAGCTAAAATTTGAACTGAGTCGGAATTAGGACGTCATGGTAAGGCCCCAGGGAAGGTTTAAACGATGAGAAAACATTTGAAAAATAAGGAACGGGGGCGAAGCCGCGGTAACAGCTTAGTACAAGTGGCGGCAAGTAAGTCTAACGTGGAGTGCGCCCGCCCGCGTCCCCTGCACTCCCCCGCGATGCCTTATTTTCGACTACTGCTCATCAACGGTCATCGCTAGACTTACGTGCCGGCACTTGTAATAATATAACCCGCCGTAATCCTACCTCCAATAAATCGAGCAAAGAGACAAGTTATTTTGCATAAAAAACCTCCATTTGTTGCACCCATTAGCTATTATTAGAATACTGCAGTGGCAGAGTGAGACGCGTATACTTGAACAGCGGTGTTAAAAAGAGAGAGCATGCATGTCACAGAGTAAACAAAGCGCTGCAATACATTTCACTGACGTTTTGTTAACATGCAATTAGTTTTATCTAACAGTGGATATAATGCACTTTCGTGACATATGTTACGGTCTGGAGTATCTGGGAGTTTTTGTTGGTCTTTGACTGATTTTCAGGGGGTCTGCATGAACAATAATAATAAAGATATTACAATACTTGATAAAAATTACAAATTCGTAACCCTCATAGACATCGCCATCTGTAACACACATAATTAACTCGCTACCCACACAGACAAAACAACCAAATACAAATAATAAAATTGAATTAAAACACAATGGCAGGTCAGTAACTTAAAGACTGTACCAATAATTCTCTCCACAACTGGCGTTATCCCCAAAAGCAAGCCTCCGGGCCCTCGATATACCTCCATCCGCATACACACTCCTACAAAAAGCCGTCATTCTCAACACATGCCGTATAGTTAGAAAATTCTTGTCCATGTCATAAAATAGCACAAGTAGGGATTGCAATCCGGATGATCCGAAATCCGAAATAACCGGATAAATCCGGATTTTGGTCGCCTTTTATAAATTCGAATTTTTAGCATAAAAATCCAGTTTTTTCGGATTTCAATTATAGTTGACAAAGTTGACATTTAAGCAGAATTTCCTATTGAATTTAGTTTCATTTCATTCATTCAAGCGTTCGTTTCGTTCCCCGCCACGTAGCACTATCTATCCCTCTCCCCTCCGCGCTTTGCTGGCTACCTCATACCTAGCTTTAGATCTAGCTAGTCGGCCGGTCCGGTAGTACTGTACTGCAGACACAGCAGTACTGGACTGATTAAACGCGGATTATCAAGATTTTTGCAGTTTTATTTTATATATTCTTAGGGAAATTTTAAAAACAATAAAATTGAACACCATTAGGTTTCAAAAAACATGTAATTACATGAAAATTTCAAAAAATCCGAAAAATCCGAAAAATCCGGATAATCCGGATTTGTACAAGTTGATAATTTGTAAATCCGGATTTGAGAAAAGAACCGGATTTTACAATCCCTAAGCACAAGGGAAAAAATAGCACTTGGCTTAGGCCCGTGCAAAGTATTTCCTCCCAGGGAGAGATTAAGTTATATAAACAAGTAAATAATAATAATAATAGATTCTAAATAGAAATCTCTATGCATTTTGTCTTAAACTTGATCAGAATTACTTCAGCGAAAATCTCACGAATCAGTTTAGAAGCGATGCAGCTAGCATTTCGGCCAACATAGAAGATATTATTGTTATTATTACCTGTAGCCTTTTTTATTCCGAATTCGCTACAATTTTAGTAAGTACATGTTGTTGTTGTTGTTGTTTTTATTAAATTGTCGCGTAATTCGGCGTACCTCATGGCATAGGCCTCCTCCGTGTATTGGAGTTTTTGGGCTATAGTTCCCACGCGCGCCCAGTGCGGATTGAGAACTTAACACACACCATTGAATTTCTTCGCAGATGTGTGCAGATTTCCTCGCGATGTTTTCCTTCACCGAAAAAGCTCATGGCATATTTCAAATGTAATTTTCGCACATAAATTCCGAAAAACTCAGAGGTGCGAGCCCGGGATATGAAACAACGACGCTCTGCTTGAGAGGCCACAGGTCACACCACTAGGCTACCACGGCTTTTTTAAATAGAAGATATACCGAAGTTTAAATATAGCTGGCTGAAGAATAAAGTATTTTCAAATTACCAGACGCCCACTTTACCGCCAAGATAAGATTTTAGGTCTTAAAAATATCCTAATTTCATACAAAACGTTTTCCCAGAATCAGTGAGGAGGCTATCTATAAAACCTCATTAAGTATGATTTATTATTAGCTTACAAAAACCTCTGACCTTGTTATCCAGCGTTCGTATAAAAGAGCTTTTAAAAAATATGATTTTCTTTGAACGTGAAACATGACTTGGCGGGAAAAGCACCTGTTTTGGTACGTTCTTATAAGATACTAGGAAACACGTGAATTGAAAGATTTTTGAAATATCAGTTTCCATAGTTTAGTTTGTTTTTAAAACTATAAGAGAGACAAACAAGCAAGTCACTTGATGGTAAATGCACACACGCAACACCAAAGCTAAAGGCAAAATACCTCATGCAATTTCAAAATTTTTACTCTTCACGCCGAAACACATCAGTGAAAGCTCTGCTGCTTGGCGGTAGGATTAGGGCGTTAACTTTTATTTTTTACTAGCTTCTGCCCGCGACTTCATCCGCGTAGAATTAGCAATTGGCATGTTTATCTCTATCCCGCGGGAACTTTGGTAAATTTTTAAAAAGTAACCTAGGTGTTAATCTAGGGTACTTGTTATCTCCGTTCCAAATTTTATCCAAATCCGTCCAGTCGTTTCAGCGTGAAGAAGGAACAAACATACACACTCCATCCATCCATCCTCACAAACTTTCGCATTTATAATATCTATTAGTAGAAAGTAGAATTCTGTTAGGTACTTTATATGACCCATCAATAAGCAAAAATGAAGGGTCACTTTGAACGAAACCCTTCATACAAGTGAAGTGACTTTTTAATCTGATATTATCGTTCATTCAAATCTATATGTTAACGCTATCGTAAACAAACAAGTCCATAAGTAAAAAGAAATGTATGTATGTATTGTAAACTCTTTATTGTGCAAAATAAACAAGACAAATTAAAAAATAAAGAAAAAAAAATAGTAATAGTGAGAAATAGTATTATAAGATGATTATTATTATTACCTGTAATGGAGACCCAGAGCGGATACTCGAGGGCGCGGCAGACCACCCCAGCGCTGGATGAACGACATTCGACGGCACGCAGGTCGAGACTGGATGAGACGGGCACAAGATCGCCAAGAGTGGAAGAAGAGGGAAGAGGCCTACATCCAAGATTGGATCACCAAAAGGCCATGATGATGATGATGATTACCTATAATAAGTAGTGAGATTATCAAGTTTTGGCAAGATGCTCTTATTTTATTAAAAACACAGGATTCCAGTAGCAAATTGTATCCAAGCGGTCTTACAAATAACTCACAAACAAGGAACAAAGGCTATAACGATTCCAACCAAGTCCCCAGCATGATGGGACACACAATTTGGTCAGATAATTACACAATAACAGAAAGGAAAAGCCACACAAGATCTCACAAAGCACGGTAACCAAGACCATGCTTCTTTTGCCTCGATTCCGCCTCGAGGAACCATCATCCGACCTCCCGTTGGAGGGAATCTGCTTGACGTACGTGACGTACTGTCACTGTCAAACGTCATCGCTCAAGATGGCGGCATCGTCCAGTGTTGCTACTGGGAAAATGAGGCTTCGACACTTCATGGCTACAACTCTAACACAAGTATGATATTTCAACATTCCGGTGACTATGATGCTAATTGCATACAATAAGTGATTGTAGGGGACAAATGACATTGGTTTGTTTACAAAGACTTTAAAATGGACTGGAATGGAGAATAGTGAGATTTGTAACAGGCGAAGCCGCAGGCGCGAAGCAGTTATTTACAGTCATTCAATGAATAATGAACGCTTTCAAGACGTCCAATAGCCGACCTTGGCTATATTATCTACTTTTTATATCCCTACCACGCTTGACAGGTTAGACTACTATACCTTAAAGATGGTAAAGGTAAAAAGCCCGGCCAAGTTGTAAATAGAACCTGTGCACGGATGGTTCCGTACAAATTGAAGAATTGTAATGACAGTTCCTAAAATTGGCATACAAAATTTGAAAAAGTTCGTGGTAGCAGGTTCATCGCAATTTTTGATTCCTTTTCTTTGATAAAATTATGACTGTTATTTTTTAAAATAAAAAATAATAATATTTGACCAATGTGCATTGTACACTGCTTTTTACATACATACACATACATACATTACGTCACACCTCTTTCCCACAGGGTAGGCAGAGACTACTTTGTTCCACTTGCCACTGCTTAGCTTTGCACTAACACTAGAGGATTGCAGATGCGTTGCCACCCTAGGGGGCTGATACCTCTGATGCCAGTAATTCACCGACTGTCTGTCTCCACGCCGGAACACAGCAGTGCAAGCACTGTAGCTTGGCGGCAGGATTAGCGAGTAAGACGGTGATAGCCCGGCCCGGTGGCGGACTTTGCACGAGGCTCTATCAGCAGCTAATCTGCTTTTTTTTCAAAGTATTTCTTCTATTTTAATCACAGGCACGCCAACAGTATAATGTAAAGGCAAGCGCTGTCAGCACGTTAACTTTTTTTGGGATATTTTGCTTTATAGAGGTGGTAGGTTTGTTTTTAATTGAAAGTACCTACGTAAAGGCTTTGGAAGGTAACCTCTTACTTTGTCTGGGGTGAAACGTGCAAGGGTTACATATCAAGTGACATTTCAGTAGGGTGGTTTAATGTTACGGGTAGGCAGAGAATTCAAATATAAACAACTAGCTGTTGCCTATCCCTTGTTGCTATGCCGCGGGAACTACATATACGATGTTCCAGGATAAAAACTGTTATATATGTCCTTCCGCGGGACTAAAAGTATATTTATCGGTTTAGTTGTTAAGGCGTAACAGACAGACAGTCAGTTACTTTCGCATTTTGATAGGGATTTTTAATGAAGGCCACTACTTGAAAAAAAAACGATAACCTTGATCGTAGTCCTTTGCACAACACTGTTTTCAAAACGTAATAAAGAAAGTGATCTATTATTTCACTTATCGAACAGAAGATCTTCAAACCCAAAACGAACTATAAGATTTTTAAGTGTTATTATATTTATTATCTTAACTTAATTGTATGTATGGTTAGCAACACGCCCGTTAATATTTAAATTACTTTGTAGGTTAATTTGACAGACAATAAGCACGAGTATTCAATACAGAACTTGGCTGCTATTTTTACTTTTATTTTTTTATGGAATAAACTTCACTATTACATAAAAAGGC
Source organism: Pandemis heparana (assembly GCA_963854515.1). Lineage (NCBI taxonomy): Eukaryota > Metazoa > Arthropoda > Insecta > Lepidoptera > Tortricidae > Pandemis > Pandemis heparana. The sequence goes on from OY978031.1 coordinate 6,038,246, forward strand.
ATAAAAACATTTTTTATTCTAAATTCGCTTCATAAAAAGTTGCAGATTGGTTATGACAAAATAATAATAATATTTTGGCGAAAATCTTAGAAATCATGTTATAGGCGATGAGGCTAGCAACCCATCACTATTTTGATTCCCCTTTTCACCTATACGCCTATAATCACGCTAAATGTCACCTTTAGGTCTTGTTACCTTAGGCTCTATCTACCCCGTAAGGGTAAGACATGATTTAAGTATGTATGTACATAAAATACATTTAACTGCTTTTTTTTATGTGAATATGAAGGCAAACGAGCAAGTGGGTCACCTGATGGTAAGCGATCACCACTGCCCATAGACACCCACAACCCCGGAGGGATTGCAGATGCTTCGAGAAAAAGATGGTGCATACGGCCGTGCCGCGGTTTTGCTCGACTTGGCGGGGGCACTACTGTCCCCCCAGATAATTTTGGGCTTACCTATGTCTAGACTAGTAAATGTCGAAGTGACGGAAAGACAAACTGAAATTGAAATTAACAGAACTTAAACAAACTATTTTGAATACGGAGCAATTATGTACGTTCCTAAGTACAAATGGCGTTTAATAAATAATTTTCTAGACAGTTTTCTAAGAAAATTCGAACAAAGCCTATTTTCCAACTTTTCCTACCACAACCACTTTACACCACAACAAAGCATTAAAATTGAACAAAACTCAACCTTAATATTAACGCAAAAAGGCTTTTCTAACCGCATTTAAAAACTAGAGTCCAACCCTTTCTCAATTCATACTTCACTACAAACTCTAGGGACGTTTTCTCGGTATAACTAAGTTCTATGTCGCATTTTTAGCGCACTCGAAAATAAACCTCTTGTAGAGAGTTTAGGGTACAATTTTGAATGTGATGTTTTTCGACATAGAACTTTGTAGGTTTTAAGGGTATTGGTAGGTACATGACTAAATGATGACATTAAAGATTCTAGCCCTTTTACGAAGGGTTAAACCCTTGAGAATGAGACCTTGAGGTTCGTTAAAGGGTCTTTCCGTTAATACCTGGTGTTCATTACGCAGGGTTTTTTATAAGGTAAAGGCAGCGCTTAAGGTAGGTACATACTTGAATGACGGTTAGGTTTTTATAAAAAAAAAGTAAAAACCGACTTGAAATAAAGGGTATCATGTAGACTCGTCTTCCATGCTAGTCTGGGAGTAAAGAAAAAACATAGAATGTACCAGTTGCTTCTCTTCCTGCGCAGGTAAAAGCCCATCCAGGGAATGGGCGAAAATCTTAGGAATCATGTTATAGGCGATGCGGCTAGCAACCCATCACTATTTGGATTCCCTTTTGCACTTTTACGCCCACAATCATGCTAATACATACATACATATCGTCACGCCTCTTTCCCACAGGGGTAGGCAGAGACTACTTTGTTCCACTTGCTACGATCCTGACATACCTCTTTCGCTTCATCCACATTCATCAATCTCTTCATACATGCTCGTCGGTTTCGGGTACTCTTGACCTGGCCTTTTTCCAAAACGTCCCCAATTTGATCACGGAACGTCCGCCTAGGCCTTCCCCTCCCAACGCACCCATTCACACTCCCCATATAAATCTGTTTAGTTATATTAATCATACTAAACGTGGCCTTTAGTTACTTAATTTATAAAAATGTACATAAAACTATAAAATATTATTGATTATAATGTAAAAGCCACAAACAACCGATTACAAGCGAATTACAAGTCAACATTTAATTTGAATTTGGAACACGTAACCGCCATTTTGCGTCGAACAAAACAGGCGTACCAACTTAACTTAACGAAATGATTTAAATCTCGAAATAACAGCTGCCAAGTTCAAGACTTGGGGCCAAGGCAATAATTCATTACGGTACAGTCGTGCCTTTAAAATTATGGACTATATTGGTATGAGGAAAATTAGCGTTTTGTTTAATTAATATTTAATGACATTCCATACTCGTTACCTACTCGGAATTATCATTTCTACCATCATTGCCAAAAGTATGCGCCGCTGCAAGAAACTTGGCAGAAAGACATTTTTTAAATATTCAAAATTACTAATCACTTTTAAAAACCTATTCAAAATTACTAATCTAACTAATATTGTAAATGCGAAAGTATGGATGGATGGATAGATGGATGTATGGATGGAGGATGGATGGATGGATGTTTGTTTGTTACTCAATCACGCCAGAACGGCCCAACGGATCTGGATAAAATTCGGCACATAGATAGAGAAAAGTCTGGAATAGCACATAGTCTACTTTTTATTCTGTCTGTGCGAATCGCAATTACGATACAACGCGGAAATGCTGCCTGCACGATGGGGACCCTACGTAAGGGTCCAAATTTATTATAATTTTTAGCATAGGTTTTATTTTTATTACCTACCTAAGTTATTTTTAAGGTACCTAGCTTTAGTTTAAAATGGTCCTCTCGAGACTATGGATGCAAAGTCGCGTCTGAAACGTTGAGGTTTTTACAAAAATACTTTTTATTTACGTGATTAAGTCCTGTTTTCTTATAATAATGTGTGAAAATCGCGAAAGTTTGAATCGATACAGCTTCAGTTTATACATATTTGTATGAATACTTTGGTAATTATTTACAAAATTAAGAAATGTATCCACTATTTTGATTCCCCTTTCCACCTTTACGTCCACAATCATGTTTAACATGACCTTCAGGTTCATTAGGCTGTGGTCTGTCCGCCCCTTAAGGGATAAAGACGTGATTTGTGTATACTCGTACATACACAAACGTGTATACATTTGTAACGCCTCAAGTTTCTTGCGGCAAATTCTTCTTGGCAATGATGGTCTTTCCGAACGCGGTGGTAGTTTCAAAAAAATATGTGTAAAAGAGCCCTTGGCGGCCTGCAAAATAAAGTTTTGAATTTTGAATTTTAAAACATATTTTGCACAGGCTTGGCTATCTTGCACGCGAGTAGCGGAGTAGCAAGGTGTAGTTTTTGTTCGTTGAAATTCTAGAGCGTCACGAATTTTATCCGCAGATCAGGAATCTTCGACAGGTATTCCAAATTTTATACTGGCAACTCCATGCGGAAAATTCGCGTGACATTCATTCAGGAACGAGTAAATGAAAAGAGATCCGCGTGCGGAATGATATTTTACGTCGCGCTCGCAAATCACAGACTTTGAAGAGGATGCGCCCTTTCTCCTTTGTTCAACAAATGTAACGGCGGTCTTCGTAGACATGCTGTGGGATAGAGGTGACAAATTAAATTACTCATCATCGTCATCGTCATCAGCCTATGTTCGTCCACTGCTGTACATAGGCCTCTCCCATGGCACGCCACTGAGCACGATCCACTGATCTTTGGGTTAGACGAGTTCTTGAGTAGAGACCACGGATCGGCAAACGTAGCGTAGGACGTCCTCAGACTCGGTGGAGCGAGGATCTTCGCAAGGCGGCTGGCAAGAGCTGGATGAGAGTGGCCGATTAAATTACTATTCCCTACTTATTTCAAAATGATTACTCAAACTACAGAACTTACGCTAACCCTTACATAAAAAAAAAACACAAAAAATGGTAAACAGTAATAAAAGTAATAAAGACAATATAAATCAAAAAATTTACTTGAACTAAAAATGAATAAGTATACTGAAATACAATTCGATTTTTGTTTTTTATATTGTTCTTTTACTTGGCTAAAACTTTTTTGGCTTGTTCTTTTTTGCAGTTGTCATTCTGTTGTTATTTTATTATAAGCTTATTTACTGTTATAAATATGTAGATAAAATATCAATGCATGTACATACAGTCAAGAAACTGTACAGCAAATAGCTTGTATTTTTTTCTTAACTTTATAACCTTTTTAAACAGCAAAATTAAATCAATTCTTTCCAGCTCCACTAACAACCTTACACGTAATAACAACCAGCTTCTTTTACGTTATCATGTGTACGAAGGTAACAAGAGAATCCCCCCTAAAGTGCCGTGGGGGCTTAAAGGCGTTACTACATATTCTCGAACTTTTGACGTGATAATGATAACCTCTTTTAAATCTATGAACTCCGGCCGCACCCACGAAAAAGCATGACTCACTGCGTAACGTGACTGACGTCAGCGTGTGTCATGCGACATCTGTTGCTTGTTGTCGCAACCACTTTGCGTGCCTCACTTTGAGGGTCGATAGATTGATTTGATAGATACTAAGCGATTTAGCCAAGTGCCGATAGATGGCGTAACTTAGCCTACCCCCAAAAGCGACCATTTATCGTTATCACGTAAAACTATCGTCCGTAAACCGACTGTATGGACAACCGGTTTTTACGACAAAGTTAAACGAACGTTTATGTCTCTCTCTCTCTCTCTCTCTTTCACGCTTCTTAGTTGGACACTCGACACTCGCGTCGGAGTAGTCGTGGTTTTGCAGATACACACGCAAAAATGCAGTGGGGCGTATATAGGCTGTAGATGATGATGATGATGATGATGAATTGAAACCTTTACGCAAACGCTTACAAGACGTTTTTTGTGTAAGAAACTTACACTGAAGGGGGAAGGCTCTGGTTCCAATCTTCGACTACGCCGTAGTTTAACAAAAAAGGAAATATTAGTTCGGTTCTACAAATTCTTAACTCAATAGCGAAGGTCGTGTAAGGCAAATCACGGTAAGACGAAAGTTTGAATTATTGTAGTTTTTACCCGTGTGACGTTTATTAGAACCCCTGTTATAACCCACTTTTCCCCGTTTTTCTCCGATTTACCCGATTTCGGGGTGGACGAAGGGAAATTATTGCGGGAGTTTTTGTCAGTGTTTCTTGGCACGGTTTATTTGGGTTTAGTGCTATGTCTGACTTTTTTTTATTTTAATGCCTACCTATACCATTTTCCATCTATACGCCCTTCTTGCTAAACGTGGCCTGGCCTGGTCACCTTAGGCTTTGTGTACCCCGTAAGGGATAAAGACGTGATTGGTGTGTGTGTGTGTGTGTCTATAAATAGAGCTGATGAATTTAAGTGGATATAAAACCGTATGTATATGTAAAGGGAAAAAAAGAGCGGTGTTCGGTACAAAAATGATTTAACTTAAGAAGAGATGATAGTGACAATAGTGTCATAAACATATAAAATAGTTCGCTTATGTCTAAAGAGGTTGCGGTCACACTCCAACAAGAGCGATCGCAAAACTCATCTCACGAATCAAATCACACGATACGTCCGAAGATATCGAGTACTCGTAGTACCGCCTCTGATTACAAGACGTACAATAGGTACTGTTGTGCTTCAGTTATTCATGAGAACATACAAAATGCATGGCCAATCACGACCCTGCATGGGTAATACGTATTGATTGGGGTCATTGTACCTGAAAACTGCTTGCTTTGTATGAGTGGGCTCATTATTTCAGAGTACTTTTTATTAGGGATTATTAGGGTACGGCTCAAAGGGTAATGGAACCCTAATACTAAAACTTCGCTGTCTGTCCGTCTGTCTGTCAGTCTGTCTGTCGCCATGCGTTGTCTCATGAACCGTGATAGCTAGACAATTGAAATTTTATCGGTCCTGTGGTTTAGGCGTTAAAATGTACTTAACAGACAGACAGACAGATAGACAGAGTTACAGCCTGGCAAAAAAGAGTAGAAATTAAGAAGTGGCAACACAGTAGTGTCGTCCCGTTTTCTTATACCTATAGGTTAGAAAGGGACGACTTTTTAATTTCTAAGTAACTCTTTTTGGCAGGTGTTCTGCCTTTTCGCCGAATTTTTTTTGATCGAATTTCATTTGGCAACCAACGTTTCACCGAACGTTCACTTTGACAACTGACAATTGGCAAATTTTTGTATGCCAACCTCTCATTGGGCCGAATTTTCATAAAGACGAATATCATTTTGATTTTAAACTTTTGGAATATCTTTCACATGGCAAATGTTACACTAGGCCGAAAAAGTCTTATGATTAATTTGGATTAATTTAGGTGTAGGTGCGGCGGGGTGGCCCTTGCGCCACCCCTTAGCCGCGAACATGTTTGTTTTAATTTATAAACAGACTTTATTTTACCTTAGAATGTCTTATTTTTTATTAATGGTTGATATAAATGTTGATGTGGTACCATTTGGCTATATAAAAAGTGATTTATTTTATTGAGGCATTTTAATAAGTGTCCATGTAAAAAAAAACAAACGTTGAGTTGGCAATCGTGAGGTTAAGAAATGAAGCTAATCATTTTAACAAGTTGCCATAATGATGATTCGGCAAATTGAAATTCGGCCAAACGTTGGTTGGGAAGTGAAATTCGGCAATAAAATTTTCGGCAAATCAATAGAGAACCTTTTTGGCAGGCTGTACTCTCGCATTTCTAATATTAGTAGGGATGTCTGAATGTTCTTAACCCGGCCGATATTTGGTATTACAATTCAAAACTGACCAACAAAGCGGAATTAATCATTGGGAACAAAACGCGCGCCTTTCAAATTCAATCAAAATTTGTAAATTCACAAACACGCAAACCTTTTCAATGAACATAGTCACAGGATACATTGGCACAGAAGCATAGCTCATCTAGTTGCTGCTTCATAGTCCACTATCGACAGTGTTTCGATAGTCGATAGTTTCAGCAAAGATAAAATAAATAAATATCTTGGGACAATTGACACCAATTGACCTAGTCTCAAACTAAGCAAAGCTTATGATATGGGTACTAGACAACGGATAAACATACTTATATAGATAAATGTAATTAATTAAATACATATCAAACATCCAAGACTCGAGAACAAACATTCGTATTTGTCATACAAATATCTGCCCCGACCGGGGATCGAACCCGGGACCTCACGCTTCATAGTCAGGTTCTCTAACCACTAGGCCATCCGGTCGTCAATAAAAAAAATATAGTAAATAAAGAATAAAGATAGTATCGATTTAAACTCGCGATTTCCACACATTATAAAAGCGTAGCATGTGTAAGTGTCATCAAATATCGTATCAAAAATCGCCAGATGTTTTGAGTGTTGTGTGTCGGTCTAATGGCAACCCTAGTGAAGAAACTAATAATAAAGAACAAGTGCGGGTAGTTAGGAAAACCCGTGCAGCTAGAAGATGTTGATACCCGCCTCTCCAGCCCTCTCGAGACCATGGATGCAAAGTCGCGTCCGAAACGTCCAGGTATTTACAAAAATAGATTTTATTTACGTGATTAAGTCCCGTTTTTCTTATAATAAATTAATTCACTGTTGCTTACTGTTTTGTGATAGAGCGGTGCGCTTGCGTTCATTTGTTTTCATAATTCAATATTCATTAATTTCGCACTCTGCCTAGCCGGCCTATTATTCGTTGGATTTTGCGCCGGATTCCGGCCGAGATACGCGAGTCCATTGCCCCAAGTCACGGTAAACGTCGTCTGTTAGCAAAGAAAGAATATACCCCCTTATTTATAAACGCTCTATAGGCTTCTGCTAACTTAGCAATATTTTGTCCTTATCTATGATAGGTAAATGTCGAAGTGACAGATAAGGACAAACGATTGTTAAGTTCAGAGCGTTTATGAATAAGGGGGTTAGAATTTGCCAGTTAGGTACTTCTCTTCCCGCGCTGGTGGTAAAAGCCCATCGAAGATGATGATGATGATTGATCCTTTAACTCCTCGTGGAGCATAGGGCATCGACAGTCTTCCTCCAGACTTCCCAATTGTGAGCCCTCTCTTATCCTATCTCCCATCGAGGGAATGGGTGAAGATCATAGGTATCATGTTATAGGCGATGCCGCATCGCCCGCAGCGGGTAGCAACCCATCAATATTTTGATTCCTTTCCAAGTGGAAACACTGTGGAGACACTATGGGCGTATAGGGCCTCCAGTGTCTTGCTATACGTATATTTATTATTAGGGTAATCTTGCTTCCTTGTTGATAAGAAAGAAAGAAGAAAGAAAGAAAAATATTTTATTTCCGTTCCCAAGGTGTGGTACCTTGCCACCATAAAAATTATAACTAAAGATATTGCTTATTACTAGTTTCTGATGGTCCAGAAGGACACCGAAAAAGGGTCTCCACTCAGCATATGTTGCCACACAAAAGTGCAGCAACGCTGATTTACGGTGAAGCCCATGTTTAAAATGAGGGAGAGAAGCAAAAATACAGATTTAATAACTTAATTAAAAACAGCGAAAACTAACAAAATAAAAGCTGCTTTACACGGATGAGACAATATCTACAGCCAGCAAACACCAAGAGCCCAATAGACACGATGTGTGACAAGAAGCGTAGTGTACTATGGATATAAGTATGTATAATATATCGACGGTCCCTACGTAAATCATCGAAACTTAAAATTTCCGTTTTTTTTTTATTCGTGTAATCTACTTCGTTTAAGCCATATTTTACACTCACGAAAAATTAAAGGAAAATTATTATTTTTAAGCAGATATTTGAGTCTTAAAACATCGAAAACATAATAACATTTCCGTAACAGATCATCGAAAGTCTACATTCGACTGTTTACGTGGGAATAATTGTCAAGCAAGCGAAACGAAACTAACAGTTTCAATAGTATACGTCGCACAAGCCCGCGATGCGGTCAGTTGGCAACAAGCGACCAATGAGCTTACAAATCTTACAATTTTATTATGATTTTTGTTTTTAAAACACGTAATAATGAGCTACAACAGATTTAATGCGTCGAGATCTAAAAGAATACTTGCTTTGGTAACAAAATACAGTGCAGCCGAGACAGTAAAGCTGGTAAGTTTGAACATTTTAGTGATTATATTTAAAAAAAATGTGTATTTTAAGTTATTTATAGAAATACTGTGCAGTTAAGGTTTTTATTGACAAATAATTATTAACTATGAACATTTAATAGTATTACCGACTTAAATAATCGAAACTGTCAGTTTCAATAATGTACGTCAGAATTTGCAATTGACTTGGTATCGAAACTGCCAGTTTCAATATTGAACGTTGGAATTTTCTACCGACTTGGTGTCGAAACTGGCACATTCGATATTGTACCTCGAAATTTAAGATTGATTTTATATCGAAACTACCACTTTCTATGTTTTACGCAGATATTATCGTAATTTTATTCTGAGTCGACAATTTTCCAGGAAAATTCCTTTTTTATTTTTTCTTAAAATGTTTATATTAGTTGCCTTAGCATAGAAACTATTATAGTAGTGTTTATCAGTATATCAAACTATCATTAAAAGTACTATTTTTAATGTCAATAAAATATTGTTTTAGATTCTCCGTTTGTAGCTTTGGAGAGGCAGAATGGGCCGCCCTCGAGGGAATAGTTGACGAAGAACTATCTTCAGACAGGACCTTGGCTACGCCAAATTTTTCTCTCCCGGAAGCGACGGTAGAAAAATCAACAATTGCAATAAATAGTGATAAAGAGTCATTTATTTTAAGTAGGCCAGAAAATACTCCTGTGCCATCCCCATTACAAGACTTTGACATCTCAATACAAAGCCAAACTGAGGACAATCGCAACATGAGAAGTTCGTTATCTCCATTGACACCGATGCCGACTGAACCCGAGAAATTACCTACTCCTACTACTGGTAGTCCAGGGCGCAAAGCTAGCGTTAGCTCTCTTATAACAGTATCAGAGTGTAATTCACCTAGCTCGACCATTTCATTAAACCAAAAGAGATGGTCTACATTCAAAGCAAACCCAGGAAAAAAAAAGAAAAAAATGTGAAGATAAATGGAGGGATACCAAAAGAAAACTACTACTTAATTTTGGTCAAGAGTATATGACAAAAAAAAGAAAAAGTTAAAGAAGAAAAATATTGCGGCCGGTCTGTCCTTCTACGTGCAAATTAAAATGTTACGATAAATTTGATACTTTGCTAGTAATAATAAGATTTAATAATTAAAGCTGTGATGATAAAAGTGATTTAAAAGTCTGATTTTTAGTAATAAGAAATTTGTTTTGCCGAATAAAGGTTTCAATTATATTGACAAAACAATACTGATTTTATTTAAGTACCTACTCATACAAAAAAGTGAAAAAGTGTCTTAAAACACTGTGAGTTTATATCGTAACTGGTAAAACAGCTATATTTTTTGCGGCGTAAATTATCGACACTACCAGTTACGTTAGCTACCCAAGTACTGCTATCGAGGTAAGTAATCGAAAGTGGCAGTTTCGATACATGTAATTCTCTTTATCACGACGTATGCTATCGAAACTCAAATTTCCAGAAAACTAATATAGTTTTCCTTAAAATAAAAATGCCGCAAGATAAGTGCATACATTTTAAGTTGTTATGGATATATAAAGTCAATATAATATTTACATTTTCAGAATTATACTCTAAACCAACTTCAAAACGCTGTACTGAAAAGTGCCGAAATTGACTTTCGATGATTAACGTAGGGACCGTCGATATGTGTATATCTATAACAACCAAATGCGTACTAAATACAAAGGGGAATAAACACTGTACGCGCCGACTAATAAAGTTTTTGAATTTCCAGAAGATATTTCTTATATTTATATTTAAAAATAAATAAAAAGAAAATCGTCCAATGGAAACGCACACATTAAATTACGTTCCAAAAAGCGATTATATCATTAAAGTTGGAATGAGTGACAGTTCATTTAAGTCTTTGTTAGCTGTAGCCAAATGGCACGCAAACGATTACCAACCTTATCACCAATCATAAAGTCTCAATTCAGATCTTCGTCAGGTGCGTGAGTTATGTCTTTTCGGTTCCTGGGACACAGGACATGGCCTTCCGGTCTGTTGGATTAATAATCTTAATTCAAGGGACTAAGGTTCGTTATTCTTAGTATGTTGGACATGTTTTTAATATTTGTCACTAAAGGTCTTCTTAATAGGTCATGGGTTTCAGGGATTATACTACGTTTCACGTGAGATATAAGATATTTATTTTATTCGTGTTGTTCGTTCCAGATATTATTAGACGAGTTCTGGTTCTTAACCATGTTTGGTAAGAATCGGTTCAGTAGTTTGAAGAATATCAGCTCTTTTCCATGATGATGTAAGGCATTTTTTGCATAAAATTGAATAATTTTTGAAGTGATAACTTTTTTAGCGGCTAACACTTTTTGGGATAGGTAAAAAATGTTAAACTCGCGTCAGGCGTAAGACGGAGAGAGAGTTTAAGTACCAGGATATCAGATCCTCTAATCCTTTTGAAATACGAACAAACCGCGTTCGATTTTTGAAGTGTTTTTCGTTGAGTCGTGGAGCAAAAGTACTAGGGCATCAGTATTTTGTTAGAGGTCTGTCAATATAGATAATACGTACGTTTTTTTGTAAGCGGCCAGTACGGTACGCGTCTTGAGCTCATGGAGGCTACAACATTAAAATCTAATCTGCTGTTTTTTTTTTGTTTTTGTTTCTTTTCTATAAAATTGTGTGTAGCTTTTATATTTGTGTGCTTTGGCGAGATGAATAAATGTCTTTTTTCTTTCTTTCTTTCTATTTTCACTTCTGCCGGCACTCCCGGAGTGCTACCCATCGCTTTTTATCTTATCTTATCTTCTTCTGCTTCTCCAGCCTGTGGTCCTCCATTGTTGGGCATAGGCCATCATGAGCACGCCAAGTAATGCGGCCCCGTGCCATTCGCATCCAGCCGTTTCCCTCTTTCTTTGCGATGTCGTCAATTTTTCCTTTATCTGTGCTATGAGACGTTGCTTCGTACTAAATTTCAAGATTTTGAGTTTACGGGAAGTACCCTGTAGGTTTTGATTCTCTTGCGAGTTTCGAATATTTGCGGAAATTTGCGGCATGTTAAACGGCTGTATCTTTTGATTGCGTTGGCTTAGGAGTTTGATTTTTTCACAGCTCCAAGAAACAGTAGACTTGAGAATTTGATATAAATTTCAGCTTGATACCTCCACGCGCTCCTGAGAAAAAGGGTCTTGACAAACGGACAGACAACAAAGTGATTCTATAAGGGTTCCGTTTTTTCCTTTTGAGGTACGGAACCCATGCTCCAGAAATCAATACTCCAAACAAAATACTTCTCTAATAACTTGAAAGCAATTGTGTGTAAAGTCGTAATTATCAAGTCCATACAAATCATTACCGGCACGGGTTGACACGACATACATATTCCATTTCATTAAAATCATTATAACAGGGTTGTTTTACTATACTTTGTTTGGAGCGTTTTTTTTCACATACTCATCACTCTTCATAATTAGTCATTTCGCATAATTTCATTTTTAACCACCGACCCAAAAAGAGAGGTGTACAAATTCCTGTCATCCATGGGTCATTGCTTCATATCCGGTTCGAAGGACCATGAACAAATCACTTGGTTGTGGGGTCTGATGCTGCTTTGTTCTTTATTTATCGAAATAAAACCTGACGACCTCAAATGGTCTTAATGCGATTCAGTTTAGATTCGCTCGCTGTCAGATTCATACTAAAAGTGACAGCGAAAACTTTAACTGAGTCTGGGTCCCTGGGCCCCTGGATGGTGTGTTTCTTCGTATATTGTCGGAAGGCAAGAGGCCGAAGGGTGCCATAAGCAACATAACATAAAATTTAATGTTGCCACACACACTTAAATCACGTCTTTATCCCTTATGGGGTAGACAGAGCCTAAGGTACCTAAAGGCCACGTTTAGCTTGAGTGTGGGCGTTGGATTGGGTGTGTGTAATGTTGCTACTATTCAATAATATAAGTATGACATCAATGTCTGTGTGAGTGTGTATCTGTCCACCATCTTAGCTCTCCAGCGGATGAACCTATGGTAGGTAGTTCTTAGCTATGTTTGATAAAAATCGGTCTAACAGTTTGAAGTCTATTAGCTTTCCAAAATGATGTAAGACATTTTTGCCATAAAATTTCTCCAATTCTTAATTTAATGTTTTTGAAAATGTCATCCCGACTCTGGTAGATAAGGTTATGTTTGTCAGTTTGTCGCTTTCACGCTGTTGTTATACCTCGTTCTAATAAAACATTGGTTCTTCAAATATTTCCCACCACTAAACTAAAGAGGGCATCGAGATGTTAAATAAAAAGATTTCAGAGATCAAATAAATTCTTAACAAAATACCTTAACGTAGATAACGTATCAAAAGATTTGATATTTAAAAAAAAAACGCCAGTCAGAAATGCTCAATGTACTAAAAAATTTAAAATAGGAGATGATTTTTCCGTGCGAGTATTTTTCATATTTTATTTTAATGAAACGAATCTAATATCCATTACAGTTAGAGTGTTTAAGAATCATGATTTATAAAAAGAATTAATTGAGCCGAAAATTAACTGACTGACTAAATCATCAATGCCCAAAAACTTGTACCTAGAGATCCAAATCTTTAGATATACTATTCCTGTGTACCTAGTTGACGATGTTTACGAGTAAAAAGGATAGATTTTATACTCGCAGTTGGCATTTCATTGAGCAATGAAATACATTTACTTTACAGTACGATGAGATTACAAAAGTCAAAAAGACAACAGAACAGTGTGGTCTTATCGCTTAAAGGCGATCTTTACTAGACAACCAGGAAGAAAAAAATGAAAGAATAAATTAGATTAGATTAGTCTTGCGATCCAGCGAGGCAATGCTGCTAGCATCTTGGGATCCTTGCCACGCGTCGACAGTGGTGGTTTTGTTTTTTAAGTGTTTCCGTACTAGTTTAAAGTTTAGGTTAAGTAGTTATATTTAGCTCTTAGTTTTTTTTTTATTATTACTTATTTACTGCTACTGTATGTCCTTGTACTTCATCTTGAATAAAATGTATTCATTAATATATAAAAAAAATATTAGAGAGGAAAACAATTCGAAGAATTGTCAACAAAATGTTCAAATCTACAAAAAGGCGTCTAGCGGTTCCTCAGTCCAGTGTTATCGCTGCACCACAAGCTAAGCTGTGTTACTGTGTCGGGAATCTTGTAAACCAACCTAATTGAGTGTCATCGTTCCAAGAATCGGCTCGCCTTACGCTTAGCGGAGAAAGAAGCCGAGAGAGCTCAAACCAATACCACTATATGCTGAGTTGGGGCCATTTTATGTCAATTTTATGTAGCTTTTAATATGTTTTTGTTTTTTAATTACTGTGATTGTCATAAATAAACTTTTTATTTCTTTCTTTCTTTCTATAATATCAGTATCCCTATACTTCATTTAATTTAGAATGAGAAACCACCACAACATTATATTGCGGCTCGTGAATTGTAATCTCTTTACAATTTGTGCTTGAGTAACAATTCACGACACGCAAATAAAATGTCATTAAAACAATATTATTTTGCGGCTGCCAAACTATTGCACTGTTGTATTTGCTAGGTAAGAAATAGTTGACCAGACGCAATAAAACGTTATTGTGGTTTCTCGTTCTAAATTAAATGAAGTATAATATCCTACTACACACATCAAAAATGCCTAGAGATACCTATTTTATATTCCTAGACAAATTTGATCTTTTGACGCGTGAATGAAGCTAGAGTCGCGTTCGATTTTTGATGTGTATGTTAGTTTCGTCGCTTTAACGCATGTGCGTTTGGCCTAGTGGTATAAGGTGTGGAATAACAGTGTGTTTTCTCAAATGACCGCAGTTCAAATCTCGGGTAGAAAAAGTTTTTTTTTGTCTTTTTCTTTTTTTTCTTTTTGCGCGAGTGTGCGTTTGTGTAGTTTTCACTTCTGCCGGCACTCCCGGATTGCTGCCCGATGTTTTTTTCTTTTACTCCATCTTTTCTTGTAGGTACAATAATTGAACTCTCTCACTACCTCTACCTTAAAAGATAATCTTCATAATGGTTAAATCGCTATCCAAATAGTTAACTGTTATTGTGAGGGTTAACTGGTTCAGGTTTAAATGGGACGCCCCTCACTGTTTAAAACGGGGAAGTTATTTTCACATTAGTTATGCGGGTGGTAGGGCCTTGTGCAAGGTCCGTCCGGATCGCTACCACCATCTTACTCGCTAATTCTGCCCCTAAGCAGCAGTGCTTGCACTGCCGTGTTCCGGTGTGGAGAGTAAGACAGCCGGGCAAATTACGGGCACAAGAGGCATTTCATCTAAGTCCTCTAGGTTGGCAACGCATCTGCAATCCCTCCGGGGTTGCGGGTGTCTATGGGCAGTGGTGATCGCTTAGCATCAGGTGACCCATTTGCTCGTTTGCTTTCCTATTGACATAAAAAAAAAAGTTATCCGAAATTCCGTATTTAGAATGTACACTCGAGATCATACTCGTAAAAATCGATACAGCCTTCATGTCAAATATTATTGTGTCATCGGCCTTATTTTTTGTGGCTTAAAGTTGATTGTATAGATATTTTTGCCGTCTTGGTAACGTAGATTATTGTCCTTAACTGATGTACAAAGGCCACCCCCCTAGCACACCATAATGAACGACAACTCGCCACCTGCATCCACCGGTTTCCCGCAACTTTCACGATGTCGGTCCACCTGGTGGGAGGCCTGCCAACACTGCGTCTTCCGGTTCGCGGTCGCCACTCGAGAACCTTCCTCCCCCAGCGGTTGTCTGTCTACGAGCGATATGGCCTACCCATACAGAACTAGTATACCTAGAGATAGAATGATTTACAGTAAGCGAACAGGGCGAGATAGTGGACAAGGCCATCCTTCTTACACGCTATGGTGTCAGATCATAGAAAGGAATAGATATGAAACGGGGGCCTGGCGCGTGACTCCGCGACATGGCCAGAAGGAAACATCGCTCGCGAAGCAAGTAGCGCCACAAGTTAGTCGCGATTCAGACGTACTTCGGAAATGTTCTCCAGAGCCTCTAGTGTAAGTTTTAGGCACGGCAAACGTCTCGAACACGTTCGCGTTAACGTTTCAATTACTATGGGAAAATTAACAGTATGCTTAGTGTAGGTTTTCGGTCACAAAATACGTCTCGAACGCGTTTGCGTTAAAATGTCATATATGTACTATGAGAACAGTTGGTTGCCAGTTCGATCCGCAAGTGGCACTGCTAATTCTTCCATAGGAATTGAGACGTTTACGTGAACGCGTTCGAGACGTTTTTATATGCGAAAACTTACACTAGAGGCTCAGCGCCACTAGCGGAACGAAACGACGACTAAAATTTCTCATAGTATTTGACATTTTAACGCAAACGCGTTCGAGACGTGTTCTGTGACCGAAAACTTACACTAAGCATACTGTTCTGTCGTTATGTATAATAACAGAAGTCAAACGAAGAGCTACAAGAACAATGGAGTCACTTATCATATAATATGTAAAAGGAGGTCATGTTTATTTTAATTAACTCCCGATGCAAGGGATAAGTTTGACGTCAATGTCTGTCTGTGTGTGCTAAAAGTGGCCTTTATGTCTTGTTACCTTAGGCTCTGTCTAACCCGTAAGGAATAAAGACGTGATTTTTGTATTTATGTATGTACTAGCTGTTGCCAGCGACTTCGTCTGCAAAGAATTGGTTTATCGCTATCCCGCGGAAACTACGCAATTTTTCGGGATAAAAAGTAGCCTATTTGCTAATCCAGACTTTTCTGGCGTTAGGCCGTTCTGGCGTGAATGAGTAACAAACAAACATCCATCCATCCATCCATACTTTCGCATTTATAATAATTAGTTAGATACTCGTAACTGACGTTTCCATAACATTATGTGACTAGGACTACTGTTTTCTAATCTACTTGTCAACAAGAAGTTGTCGATGTTTAATGCGTTCCACAACACTCATTTAACACAATAGCGTTACAGCTTTTTAAGTATCGATATCGATTAAGTTATCGAGTTAGTGCTAGCAATAAAGATTGCACCGCGAGAAATCAAGATTAACAAAAGTCGTGAAATCACTGGCACATAGGGTTGCCAGATGTCCGGTATTTAAGCGTACAGTCCGTTATTTTCGAGGCCTGTCCGGTAAAAAATAAATGGTCATACCGGACAAAACAATGTCCGGTATTTTGAAGAAAGTCGGTACTACTGGTCACAAGCGCCTACAAAAGTAGGCATATTAAATCCCTCAAACGCAAAACTCGCGCGCGCTCCTCGTTCGCTCGGCTGCCCTAAACTAAATCCAAGCAACTCAAAAAATGAAAATTTTACAGGAGAGCCAAAAACGTATTTTTTGCGACCTAGCATACAAACCCCCCCCCCCCCCTTTTTTTGGGGTTGTCCGGTATTTTTTCGCGACTCACCTGGCAACCCTACTGGCACATGAGGTAAATCTTACCTCCTAAGCTGGCAACGCGATGCGGATGTCCATGAGGTGGTGGTGCTCACTTACACTATAAGGTGACCAGCTTATTTGCCTTCCTTTGCCGTCATCACTACATAATGTAAAACAAAGTAAAAAAAAAAAAAAGTCGCTTTCCGCTGTCTGTCAGTCCCTATGTATGCTTAGATTTTGATGAGGTTTTTTTAATAGATAGTGATTCAAGTCGAAGCTTTATATGTATAATACATGCATAATGTACATAGTAGCCGTGGTAGCCTAGTGGTTTGACCTGTGGCCTCTCAAGCAGAGCGTCGTGGGTTCAAATCCCGGGCTCGTACCTCTGAGTTTTTCGGAATTTATGTGCGAAAATTACATTTGTAATTTGCCATGAGCTTTTCGGTGAAGGAAAAACATCGTGAGAAATTCAATGATGTGTGTTAAGTTCCCAATCCGTACTGGGCGCGCCTGGGAACTATAGCCCAAACCCTCCACAACACGGAGGAGGCCTATGCCATGAGGCACGCCGAATTACGCGACAATTTAATAAGTAAATAAAAAAAAACGACAATAACAACAACAACAACATGTACTTACTGAAATTGTAGCGAATTCGGAATAAAAAGGCTTATAAAAATGTACATAGTAGAGAAACACTGATTGCACCGTGCGAAGCTGGGTCGGATCGCTAGTTTATCATAATTGAAATTTAATAGTTTACTCTCTATCGGCTTAAAATCAAACCCATAATTTCACAATTTTCCACTCCATTTAACCGCCTTTCCCTTATCAAGACGTCTAAATTAAACCCTTACAACTAACGTACCGCGATTCGAAATTTTGAAGCTCAATCAACACTAGCCATCACACATACCCATAAGCACAACCAGTTAAATACAGACCTTCAATGCGTTTCAAACTTCAGAGCTCTACTTACACTGGTTTCTGCTATATTTTCTTGGTACAACCAGCGATATAAAAGCTCTAGTAGTCCTGGAAATTTGTAACCCTGTTTTATTGGTCTCAGATACGGGTCTCACCACAAATGACCTGCGGTCGGTGCACTTTAGCGATAAAACTTGGACTTTACGACCTTGTGTTTAGGTATAAAATGGATCTAGAAGCGATAAAGGGTAATGGCAAAGTCGCTTGCGTGTATGATAAGAATTGCTAACACGGTAGGGATGAGACATCTTCATACTTACTGCAAATTTGCGGATGAAGATGACATTTAAAAAAAAATATTATTATTATTTTTATTATTATTATTAGTGTCGTTTAGAAATTAAATTTCTAACGGTAAAACCGTAAAAGTAAACATAAAAAACCAAGAAATAAATTTCTTGATTAATTTGATATTTCCTATCATTTGAAAAACAGCGCCTTCTCTCGTCCCTGGTGAGCAGTACATGTTCCACGGGAGTTTGTAATTGTGTCGTACAGGCACATCATTCAAACAGAGGACGCTTAGCGACAAATATTCGCATAGTAACAAAGGTCACGTGACAGTTGGAAACAGATAGAAAAATTCGAACGCTTACTCACCTGCTATGGGTGGTGTAGGGGTATAAGCACGCGTCACGGAATGACGAGGACCCGGGTTCGATTCCCGGCCATAGCTTTACTTTTCGGATTTTTCTATGTGTTCTAATTTTCAGTGTCGTTTAGAAATTAAAAAATATTAATTTGATACTTCCTATCATTTGAAAAAACAGCGCCTTCTCTCGTCCCTGGTGAGCAGTAGATGTTCCACGGGAGTTTGTAATAATGTCGTAGAGATACATCATTGAAACAGATGATGCTTAGCGACAAATATTCGCATAGTAACAAGCTAACAAGGTCAGGTGACAGTTGGTAACAGATAGAAAAATTCGAAGGCTTACTCACCTGCTATGGGTGGTGTAGGGGCATAGCACGCGTCACGGAATTTAATAAATCATATTATAGGTGTTTCCCTGGTATTTTATCGTCGCAAATTATTGAAAATTGATCTAATTTAGGAGATATAAGAACATTTTCATGTCGCCTTAATATCGGTAATGTCCGCAAACTTTCAACTGTCACATCCCTAGTAATATGCATTTGGCTTGCAGTTTCAGGGCTTGCCTTTATTGTTTAATGCCTTAACTGCCTACTGCACTACGTCTGATTAGGTTTGATGCGATTTTACATTTCGAGAAAATTATAATTGATACTAGCTTCTGCCCGCGACTTCGTACGCGTAGGCAATAACTCAAGTAATACAAATTGAACATGTAATTTTTAAAAACAGCCCCGAAGTTGAATGCACTTATTCCTGTCCCGCGGGAATTTCGCATTTTCCCGGAGAACATGTTTTAGTGTTACAATCATCTACAGGTGTTCCGAATTTGAAGAGTCTAGTTATTACAGTTACTGAGAAATATATAAGCCTCATTTATTCTCTATCCCGTGGGAATTTCAAAAAATCCCTTCTTAGTGCCCCTATGGGATACTCAAGATTTACCTCTGCCAAATTTCAAGTTCCTAAGTCCAGTGGTTTAGGCTGTGCGTTGTCTATCAGTCAGTCACGGTACTGTTTTATAGGTATATACCTATAAATCAGTACCGTGATTGATCTGATGATGAAGAAGAAATAAACTGATATATATGTATTGTCATTATTGCCACTCCATGGTTATAACCTCAATGGGTAAAATTAATTTGTACGTTAATCGTTTCCACTGCCCCTATATCTGTGTAGTTCCAAAGTCTATCTAAAGGGCTGAATTATTGAACCCCATCGAGTGGTCTGCGTCGCGCACAATGGTTCCGCACAGGCGAGGGTTCTCGGCGTGCCGACGGAACCCCACAATAAGCTGAAAAGGTACCTGCGATATTTGGTAGACAAGGTGATACAGGAGCGATGCACTAGACAGAGCTCTTTCTAGGGTTCCGTGCCCAAAGCGTAAAAATGAGACCCTATTACTACGGCTCCCCTGTCTGTCTGTCTGTCACCAGGTTATATCTCATGAAACGTGATAGCTAGACGGTTGAAATTTTCACAAACGATGTCATTCTGTTGTCGCTATAACATCAAATCCCTTCCCGCTGGGGTCTTCCCATCGAGTTGCGACCTGGGTGCCTTTAAGAGGCGAGTGTACAATTTTCTGCAGGGCCGACAACGCACTGGCATCGCGTAAAGCGCTGCGGGTATCTATGAACAGTGGTGATCATTTAACATCAGGTGACCCACTAGTTCGTTTTCCTGGCCTCTCTAACATTACAAAAAACAGAATATCCAACGATTTTCATCAAATAAATCGATCTAGCTACACGTAGGTTTCCGAGCAAAGTTCATCCAGGTACTATTGTCTTATGTCTGTATCGGTTCGGTTTATTGGGGACGTTTTGGAAAAAGGCCAGGTCAAGATTACCCGAAACCGACAAGCATGTATTAAGAGATTGATGAATGTGGATGAAAAGGAAGAGGTACCTCCATAACGCTCAAAAAGTACTTTTGCTTCAAGAATCAACATAAAAACACTTCAAAAATCGTACGCGATTCATTCGTATATTTCAAAATAAGCTCTTAGAAGATCTGATATCCTGGTACTTAAACTCTCCCTCCGATTCCGTCTGACGCGAGTTTAACATTTTTTACCCATCCAAAAAAGTGCCCAACGCCGCTTAAGAAGTTTTTACTCCAATAAGAATAAAAATAGCCTTTATTCACATACACTTTAAACTTAACCTAGTTGACACCCTCCTCGTTCGCGTCAGGTTGCCCGTATTGGACATAGGCACAGTATATATATAAGCTAAAGCAGTAGGGAGGATAGGCTTACTTTTTGAAATAAGTACCTACGCTCCAATAAAGCGTTAGGGTTGGCGATTTAATTTATGTTAAATTGAAAAGTTTTTTGTCTAGTTAGCGCTATAATCTCAGCTGGTGAGGCCTGTTTTTAGAGTAACTAGCTACACTTAATTAAGAGTATTAGGGTTGGCACCCATAATTTGTGTAAAAGAGAAACAAATGGATTCTATATTAATTTTAATAATAATCGAATGAATTAGCTATTTTTTAAATAAAATAGGGTAGGTACATAAAAAATACTTCAACAATTTAAGATTTTTTATTTGTCGGTAAGTAAGTATTATATATTACTTACTGAAAAATACTTTCGCCTGCTACGACACATTCGGAAAGCTCTGTTATTAAATTTTATTGTATAAAAAAATCTCATCCGAATGAATAGCTTTCTTAAATAAACTATTTGGGAAACATGGACACGGGACTTTTTTTTTTTTTTTTTTTTTTGTACGATAATGAACAAATCGCAGTCCTCGCGAGAGGTACGGGCGACTGCGATTCCATGAACTAATGAACAAGGATGTTAGTGCTGTAATAAAAATAAACTAATATGACTTAAAGTCGGTGATGTTATGTAATGTTTATATGAGTGACATGAGGATTGTTAATGATTTTGTGAAGATGATTGTAATGCTTGCTTGGTACTAATATTAAAATATAGGTGGGAACTATGTGCCGTTGAACTTTTTAAGACTATTGATTATTATGCTAGTGAATTTTTCGAAAGATGATAACGTCGTTTCTTTTGAGATGAGTTCTGTTAAGATGTACGGGTCTATTCTAAAGTTGCTGCAGATGATTTCATGATTTAGTCGTTGCGAAGAAAATTTTGGGCAGTGTTTTAGGAGATGATCAATTGATTGAAGGCTGGTTCCGTCACAAGGGCATAGAGCATCGTTGATGATTTTGAATCGACACAGGTATTCTTTATGGTATCCATGTCCTGTGAGGATTTGGGTGATTTCAAAAGTCGGTCGTATTGCATTTCGGAATTGATTGATGGCTGCTAAGTTTGGTAACCAGCGCTTCAGGTGGGCGCCGGTTGGAGAGGTCTCGTAAGTTATGTTTGCTTGGGCTTCTGATTCTGTTTTTCTTTTAAGTTTGTGGTGACTGATTGGAAAGTGACAGAAATCTGGCTCTATTTGGAGGGCGGCGGCTTTCTTGGCTTCTAGGTCGGCTTCTTCGTTCCCACATAAACCGTGATGTGCTTTTATCCAGAAGAATTTTATGGTCCTGGAGTTTCTAATGGTTTTAATGTGTTTGTGTATGCTGTTGATGATTCTGTTAGTGCTGTTTCGGTTTGCGATTTCTTGCAGGGCTGACATCGAGTCTGAGAAGATTGCAAAATTTGAGGAAAGGTTTGTTGCACAATGGAGACAGGCTCTTTCGATAGCTAAACATGGACACGGGACTATAAAACTGTTTTGTCTAGTTCTTTGTAAATTAATAAAGCTAATTTGCAATTTATGTTTATTTCGGTTTTGAAGAAGCCGAGTTCAAGCAGCTGTACACAGCGCAATACGCTCTTGGCATATTTAAAACGAAAAAATGGCCGCTCGTCACAATGCGCGACGCGCGACTGACAGCACCGCGAGATCCGCTTAGGGGCCGTGTAAAAGCGCGCGTCTATGTGTGCGTTCGTTTCGACCGTTTTGTTCGTAGATTCTCTACTGCTTTAGCTTATATATAGATACTGTGACATAGGCCTCCTCCTGTTGCCGCCATTTCTTCCTGTCCCAAGCAAATCTGGGAAAAACTTTAGGTAGGGCATCCTCCCACCTCTTGTGTTGCCTTCCTTTTGACCTTTTGCCGTCTCTTGGTACCGTCATATCACTTAGCTGATCGCGAATACGGGTTGCAGTAAAATATGATGTTAAGGTGACAAAGCTTCCATACAGACGTAGACTCTCGACCTCAATTTTATTATGGCATTAGGGAAATTATTTTGCATGTGACATATATGTCTACTACAGAAAGCTTAACTTGAAAATGTTGTGTATACCCTGTATAATACATTTATACCACGTCAAAGATAACGATAGATAAGGTAAAATAATGCCGGTGGATGCAGGTGGCGAGTTGTCGTTCATTATGGTGTGCTAGGGGGGAGGCCTTTGTTCAGCAGTGGACGTCTTCAGGCTGATGATGATGATGATGATGATGAAGGTAAAATAACTCTCTGTTGCACTGTATGGAAATGAAAGGGACAAAAGAAGGAAATATCAAATTAATCAAGAAATTTACTTCTTGATTTTTAATGTTTAGGTACTTTTTACGTTTTACCGTTAGAAATTGGACAAAAGAAGGTTAAATATTTTACTGTGGATATGAAAACACTCATCTCATCTCCATACGTCCCGCTGCTGGTCCAGGCCTCCTTTCAGAATGAGAGGGCTTGCGCTATAAGTTCCAAAACCCTATCCTTCTAATATTATAAATGCGAAAGTTTATGACGATACGACAATTTGAGTGAGTGTGTATGTTTGTTCCTTCTTCACGCTGAAACGACTGGACGGATTTTGATCAAATTTGGAACAGAGGTAGGCAGGTATTCCAGATTAAACATAGGCTACTTTTTATCCCAGTGTTAATCGCTTTTCCGCGGAATAGCGATTAACATGTTAATTGCTAATTCTTTGCAGACGAAATTGTGGGCAAAAGCTAGTATAACTAAAATCAGCATCAAATAATAACGTCCAAAGAAGTAATTAATATATCTGGAAGGAAGGCATTCATTATAATATTGTAATAATATATAGACTCAACACCCAACTCGATTCACTGAGACTAATGTAATTAGGTGCCTACAATGAGCTAGCCAGCAGGGCGGGGGGGAAATGCCTCGATATCGATAAAATGACTAGCTGTAGCTACGACTTTTGTTCTTATAAATTACCTATAATTATTTATGTAATGAGCGACGACCAGGGGCCTTCCCATGACGTCCTAATTCCGACTCAGTTCAAGTTTTAGCTGTTACTTTTAGTATGAATCTGACAGCGAGCGAACCTAAGCTGAATCGCATTAAGACGTTCATGAGATCATAATTCCGAGTCAGTTCAAGTTTTAGCTGTTACTTTTAGTATGAATCTGACAGCGAGCGAACCTAATCTGAATGGTAAGGCCCCTGATCAGGATCGCGGAATCACGGTGGATGCGGAAGGCACAGGACCGGTCCGAGTGGAGAGCCTTGGGGGAGGCCTATGTCCAGCAGTGGACGTCTTTCGGCTGACATGATGATGATGATTTAACTAATTAATTAGCTTCAAATTAAATTATTTAATTAGCTTGGAAGTTACAATTGCTACTAACGTTAGTTAGGTATTTAACTTTATGGGACCAGTTTCCTGAAATAAATTGTTATTATTATTATTTAAAGCTTAACTTTTACAAACTGCCTTTTTTCTTTTTAATCCACACCAATATAATAATGAAAAATGATATCATTGGTTGTTTGTTTGTATTAAATTGACTCCGAACTATTGGACCAATTTGAAAAATTATTCTCAGTTAAGTAACTTCTCTTTTAGCAAAAAATAATAATCGATGAATTAATATTTACATTTTATCGATAGAATTCTGCTTCGCCCCATCACTAACTTTTACCCGACACTCGACGTAATTCCATATACGAAGTTGGTTAATTTTTTAATACGAACCTCACGCGTGGCAAAGGTTTATTATATTCTTAGAGCGAAACCGTGTCCCATTTTAATTTAAAAAGGTTTTATTAGGTTTCCTAGAGCACCTTAATTTAACTTTGTTACCTACTTTGTAAGTTTAAAGCCTTGTTGTGTTTTGGACCTCACGAGACAGGCTCAGCCTAAGTGTCATAGATAATATTATGTTTAATTTGCGAAACTATTTAGTAAATAAACTGTATTTTATTTTATTTTTATTTATTTTTGTTCCGAATATTCGTTTGTTTAAGTGAAAAAACATTTATGACTGACTAAAGCTTATGTTAAACAAAAAAAAGCGACCAAATACAGTTTCAGTACACAGCAACTAAACTCGTAGAAAGTCGATGAAAACCAGCCAAGTGCGAGTTGGACTCGCGCACCGAGGGTTCCGTACAAATTCATCAAGTTAGCATAAAATTCAGAGTTAGCAGAGCCGTGCTTCTAAGCAAAATATAGGTAGGCAATGTGAAGCAATTTTAAGTGACTAAAAAGAAAATCAATTGTCTGGCTACCACGGTTCAGGAGATACGAGGGTCTCTCGACACCTCTCTCGGCCCCCGCGGTCGTCCCACCCCGCGCCCCTGTACCGCGGCGAGGACTCATTTGAGCGGTCAGTCTATTCTATGGGTGAGTTTCAACAATTTTATCTTAGCCCTCTAGGTTGGCAACGCATCTGCGATCCCTCCGGGGTTGCGGGTGTCTATGGGCAGTGATGATCACTTACCATCAGGTGACCCACTTGCTCGTTTGCCTTCCAAATCAAATTGATCTATTCATATAAACAAAAAAAGTCCAAAATTTACCTTATTTTGGTGGGATTTTTCATTTTTGTTGTTTATGGCTATATTATGTGTCAAAAATACGTAACTAGTCACAATCAATATTGTTGAGTAATGGCCTTCCATTATACATAATAGTTTTGGAGATATTATGATTTTAGTAATGTGGTTTCCACCAAAATAGTGTCTACCCACCAATATTAGATTTAGTGGCCACCAAAATTACAAATCTACACCAAAATTAGATATTTCATGCTAATTAAATGTAAAAGTAACTAGTTATAGATAACTTCGAAACGTCACATGTTCATAATTACGCAAATAATTGATTGGCAACATTGGAAACCATTTTGTTTGCCTCAGGCATTCCATTAGCGCGTTTCGCTGTAACTTGCTACGTATTGTTTTATATCATCATTCATCTTTCCCTTGGTTCCGTCCGATACATTCCCAAAGTAACATAAATTTAACTTAACACGTCCTAAACGAAGGGCTAGCGAACATACAGTAGGCCAGGGGTTATTTTTTAACCCCTGACGAAAAAAGAGGGGTGTTATAATTGACGTCGATGTATGTCTGTGGCGTCGTAGCTCTCAAGCGGATGGGCCGATTTCGAAGCGGATTTATTCATTCGAAAGCCAGTTTTCTTGCAGTGGTTTATGCCATGTTTGGTAAAAATTGGTCTAGCAGTATTAGGGTGGGTTTTTTTTAATTTATGGTTATCACTTGAACGTTTTAAAAATCTTCGTATTACTGTAAAAGACAGCTTGGATTAATAAAATTTTCGACTGGTTGGAAAAAAAAATCAAAACCGGTTTCTTTTATTCTTCTTCATAATTCGGAACAAGTGTAGGTACCTATTCAATAAGTACAAGCCTTAAGTGCTTGTAAAACGTAACAAAATGATTAAAAAGTGCAACTAAAATTTAATTGATAAAGATAAAAACCTCTCCGACAGTTATCATACTTTTTCCTTATTACGTAGGAACTTAATTCTTAATTGTATTCAATTAGCACTTTTTGTATTCAACGTTTAAAAAAATAACGCTAATCTCGCTAATAGGTATAAAACAGTCCTATAATTAACTGAATCTGGTAGAGTTACTTACCTTGACGTCTTTATGTGATTCAATTACGAACCAAAGTTGGATCGCTCAGTGTCAGATCCATACTAGAAGTGTCAGCAATGACAGCTAAAGACGATTGAAATGCATGGTAAGCCTTCTGGGTGCGTCCCACGAGATATAACTACAAAATATCTAATTTCATAATAATAACGTTCACAAGATATAATGAACGTTAACTATAACAGCAAAAAGTATAATTTTTTAACGTATAAGGCTTAAATTATATAACGTTATTTTTATATAACTTCAATTTGTATAAGATTTATATGGACCAATTTCTTTTAACATAACAAACATTTAACCTAACTGAAACAGCTGCAAGACATTGTTTAATTTTCGGCGAGCGAGCGAAGCGAGCGAGCAAGACGGTACGGAGCGGAAGCGACTCGGATAGGTTAGGTTCAAAGGCTAATGCGGGAGCGTAGCGCAGCGAAGCTCCCGCATTAGCCTTTGGTGTTAGTTTTTTTTTTTATAACCACCTAGAAAACCCCCTAACCACATAGCAAATTCAATAAACAACTGTGCATTATGCTTTTTGATGTTAGCTGTTATGAACATTTTATGCTTTGATCGTTATTTCAATTGATATTATATGTAAACAACGTTATACCTTACAAAATTAGATATTTTAAGATTATAATTTTCGTTCATTATATCCAGTAAACGTTATACTAAACGAGTTTATATAAAGTGAGCGTATATATTATGAACATTAGATAATAAGTTGTTATATCTCGTATTACTTACCCAAGCCTTCTGATGTCTCCTGAATCACCATGTATTCATGTATGTATACATTAGCCGAACATGTAATATCATTTGACGTGCCATTTCTGGAATTCGGCCAATACCTATTCATGTCTGCAATTCACGTTCACTGTAACGTAAATTATTATTCATGAATGGATTGTTATCATTCTCTTTGGTTAATCTATGGCTAGTGAGCCGTTCGTTTGGTGAATTTTTCGGTCTAACGTATTGTTTCGCCGAATGATCGTTTGGTCAGGATTATACTTCATTTGATTTAGAATGAGAAGCCACAACATCATTATATTGCGGCTCGTGAACTGTAATCTCTTTACAATTTATCCTAGAGTAACAATTAACGACACGCAAATAAAGTGACATTAATTTTATTTTGCGGCTCCCAGACTATTGTACTGTACTATTTGCTAGGTAAAATATAGTTGACCAGACGCAATAATAATGTTATTGTGGTTTCTCATTTTTAATGAAATGAAGTATAGCGAGCGATATGGTATCGAGCGACAAGGTCTTACGTCTTAAGGTCTTTCTTAAAAACCGAGCAGTTATGTATTTTTCTCCTACTGGAAATCTTTTTCTTTTTTGACGTAACTTAGTGGTAGCCTAGTGGTCTGACCTGTGGCCTCTCAAGCAGAGCGTCGTGGGCTCAAATCCCGGGCTCGCACCTCTGAGTTTTTCGTGAATTTATGTGCGAAAATTACATTTGTAATTTGCCATGAGCTTTTCGGTGAAGGAAAACATCGTGAGGAAACCTGCACACATCTCCGAAGAAATTCAATGGTGTGTGTTAAGTTCCCAATCCGCACTGGGCACGCGTGGGAACTATAGCCCAAACCCTCCAATACATGGAGGAGGCCTATGCCATGAGGCACGCCGAATTGCGCGACAACTTAATAAATAAACGACAGTTACATCAACAACAACATGTACTTACTGAAATTGTAGCGAATTTGGAATAAAAAGGCTTATAAATAAATAAAATATAATGTTATTGTGGTTTCTCATTTTAAATGAAATGAAGTATAGCGAGCGATATGGTACCGATCCGGACAAGGTCTTACGTCTTAAGGTCTTTCAAAAAAAACGAGCAGTTACAGTTATGTATTTTACTCCTACTGGAAATCTTTCTCTTTTTTGACGTAACTTATAGGCAGCGTAACTTTTCCTAACTTAATACTAACTTTGTACATGTTTAATGCAACCTGTTTTATGCGTCGATAATACCTATACTCGGCCGAATAAATACTTCGATGAATATTTTT
The DNA here is from genome assembly GCA_963854515.1 of Pandemis heparana. Lineage (NCBI taxonomy): Eukaryota > Metazoa > Arthropoda > Insecta > Lepidoptera > Tortricidae > Pandemis > Pandemis heparana. Next base: position 6,066,813 of record OY978031.1, read on the forward strand.
ATCCATAACATCGCACTACGCTCAAAAACGGTTAACCATCATTTGCTAAACAACTTTTCAACTTCACAAACTCGTCATTTGACAACATTGTTTTTCTTCTAAAACAGTGACTTTTTGGAAAACTTATAAAAAAACCTAACTTGGCCTAATGTGAGCTATGCCTAAATGTTTTCGATTTTTAAAAAAAAATACGGTTTATCAGATACTAGCGAACGCCGGCTTCGCAAGGTATATTATGCATGTATTATACATATAAACTTTCCTCTTGATTCACTCTATCTATTAAAAAAACCGCTGTTAGCAACATAAATAAAAAAAAAGATATGATGACTTTCTTTATGAATATGTAGAGCTGGGACATGCAAAGGTTTTACCTCTTACCAGTTCTAACAAACATAAATTATATTTCATGCAACATTTGCCTGTCATCAAAGAAGATAGAATAACTACAAAGCTAAGAGTGGTTTTTAATGGCAATACAAAGGCTAACAAACAACATAATAGTCTAAATGATGTTCTACTCGCAGATTCTTTTGTACAGAAGGACCTGCGAGTAGAATGACATGGCAATTGACACTACAGTTAAAGTTTGACTGCAGCGATTGAAACTTGACATTTGCAGACTTTGAAGAGTGTTTTGTTTGACCCCCTAAAGCTGAAATGTTTTTATTATGTTTTCCAAGTGTCAGATTTAAATCATTGGCAAGTCTTTTGGTTATAAATGAAACCTGACTGCCACTGTCAAGTAAACCTCTCGCAATTATATGTGATTTACCATCTTGGCGGAGCACTTTTACTTTGACAGTGGGCAGTATTACTGTATTGTTGTCAGACTTAGCATGATAACTTGTGCTAGCTGATTTTTCCTCACAATGCAATAATGTATTATGTACCTTGCTGCTGCAAATTGCACATTTAAAATGAAAATGACACTTGCCCTTGTGCATGCCCAAACAAATTTGGCACAAGTTATTATTTGACACGAGCATAAGTCTCTCACTGACTGGCTTAGTTGCGTAAACTGGGCATTTAAACAATTTATGAGATGTCGAATTGCAACACTTGCATAAAACAATATTGGCAGTGTTGGACACCTTAGTAATTTTATGAGCAAATGAAAAGGAAGACTTACCCTCACTTTGCTGGCTCTCTTCAAAGCTGCTGGCCCTCTTTTCCATAAATGAGAAGAAGTCCTCTAGGCTTGGCAGCTTGGCATTGTCTCGTTCTCCGTGAAAAGCCCTGCATGAAAACTGATCAACCTTTCTAAGAAGAATGGTTAAAACAATCAAGTCCCAATGTTCTATGGGCTGACCTAGCGATTTTAACGCGCTAAGGTGCTGTCTAGAATTGGACACAAGTTCCCTTAGATTGTTGGCAGTACCCTTTACAATAGTCTGGCTATCCAGTAATGCTTGTAAGTGATGTGTTACTACCAAGAACTTGTTGTCATACCTACACTTCAGCAGTTCTCTAGCTCGTAAATATGAATCACCTGTTAATGGAAGACCCTCAATAAGAGCCAACGCTTCACCTTTCAAATATTTCTTGAAGTAAAATAACTTTTGCACCGGCTGTAACTTGACGTTGGAGTCGATCACGGCGTCGAACAGCTCGAGAAACGTTTGATACTTGGCGTAGTCCTTGCCGTCAAAGGTAGGTATCTCAATCTCCGGCAACCGCACGGAGCTACCGCTGCTGTTATCCTCCGCCTTGGTCCGCTTTGACGTCTCCGATGAGAATGACGATAAACTTCTCTGCAGCCTACAAACGAGTTCGATGCTTCTTTCTTCAAACTCGTCGTCCTCAAACTACTCTTCCGAGGTGTCATCCTTCATAATGCTCAGTTCTACTGCAAGGTCATTGTACTTTTCTAGGTTTGCTTGAATTTGTTTTAATCTTACTTCGACTGTTTCTTTATCTAAAGACAATTCTGATCGCTCGCTTATAAACCGTTCCACTTTCGTCAATGTTCCTTTGCACTGCGCAATTTGCGCAACTAACTTCTTAACCTTCATATCTGTGTAGTCTGTTCCTTTTGATTTTCTTCGATCTCCGGTCATTATTTCGAAGCAATAAAGAGAACCGTAAACAAAAACATGAGTAAACGACTCGACTCTTGAAAAATTTCAATTTCGATCTGACGTTGATGGTTGATTGACGTCTCCTTGCCACAGATACGGCAATGAATGTCACTTGAATTAGTGAGTGATCGGATTGCTCTTCCAATCGGTCAGTCGGTCAGACAGTCGATTCACTGTTTCTATATTTTGCCGCTTGGGGTCGCTTGTCACGGAGATATAACGGAGATTTCAATCAAATATGGCGACCTTGACGTATGAATTTCGTTATTGTTCTGACGAATTTTTTTCACTTTTCACACGATTGGACACAGATTGAGCGATATTTTAGTTTATTTTGCTTATTGATGTTATGAACACTTCTTTTTACACGAGGATTATCACTTTTAAGTGCTATTTCTCCGCGCCCGACGGGACCCAGTCTTTGAAGCCGCAATTTTCTTCGTGAATTTCGGTTTTTTCCACGCGAACTTTTTTAGGTTTCGGCACCATTTATGTTAGCAACATAAATAAAAACACTTTTGTTTAGTAAAATTGGTGTTTTAATAATTTTAAACTGATTTTGAGTACAGACACGTTTGTTAGGTTTGAAAGATCGAGAATGAGAGACGAATGAACTTTTTGATTGAATGAATGAATGTTCGCGGTTCGAACAACCGCATCAAAATCCGTTGCGTAGTTTTAAAGATTTAAGCATACATAGGGACATAGGGACATAGGGACAGACAAAGCGACTTTGTTTTATACTATGTAGTGATTATTAAAGGGTTGTCATGATAAGTTTGTGAAATGATGCATTTGTGATAAGTTTTTTAGCAGATCATGAGATCCCCTCAAAAACACGCATAGCTGACAAAAAAGACTGCTAAACTCAAAAGAGACTGGGCTGGACAATTGGACATGTCTGCCGCATGCGCAGAAGACTCAAACAGCCCTGTGGGTGCCGGAAAATGGCCAGCGACGTTAATATAAACTCGGACAGGCGAGCAGAACGCTCTGTGGGACAACGCTACGTTTGTCCGAGATATAATATTATATCGGACTCATTAGCACAAAACACGTATCCCGTGGGAAATTTGAGTAATTCTTTCTCAGTGCACCTCCATGATCCGCAAGACTCATGTCTGGTACCTACTTACTGTTAAGTATTTATATATTCCGTGGGAAATTTTAAAGGCTCTCTTTTTGATTCTCAGGGAATGACTCATTGAAATAGACCTCCGAAAATTAACTCCTGATGCAAAGTCCTTCAAGCCAAGCCTAAATATCAAGAATGATTTAAAAGTTAGATAAATAAATAACTAATAAATTTCGTCTGCTCGTTTGCCCCCTCTTATGTAAAAAAAAAAATCCTGCGGGAATTCTACAAATCCTGAACTTTGTATAATTAGCATTATTTTTATTAACCACTAGCTTCTGCCCACGATTTCGTCCGCGTAGAATTAGCAATTGATATGTTTATCGCTATCCCGCGGGAACTACTACTACTACTAGCTACTTTTTATCCCGGAAAATTGTATAATTTTCCGGGATAAAAAGTAGCCTATGTTTTAATCAAGGGTACCAGCTAGCTTCGTACCAAATTTTATCCAAATCCGTCCAGTCGTTTTAGCGTGAAGAAGGAACAAACGTACACACTAACATCACATCCATCCATCCTCACGAACTTCCGCATTTATAATATCAGTAGGATGCCAATACAGTGTCAAGCCATGATGGCGAACCTCGTATATTTTTATAGGCAGCCCCAGTCAGTTGGCACTGAAATAATAGGGCTCCCCAATAGGCCGGGGCCCGTCAAAGCCTCTGAAATTGAATTTCATTCGTGTAAGAGTGCATGTAAGCGTGAAAGCCTTAAGATGGGCGATTTGGTGACGGGCGGGGCGGAAAGAACGGTATTTTGGTAATTAAGGTTCCGTAACTCAAAAGGAAAAAACGAAACCCTTATAGGATCACTTTGTTGTCCGTCCGTCCGTCTGTCAAGACCCTTTTTTTTCAAGAACGCGTGGAGGTATCAAGCTGAAATTTATATCAGATTCTCAGGTCTACTGCCCCTTGGAGCTATGAAAAAATCAAACTTCTAAGCCAACGCAATTCGTTTATGCCGCAAATTTTCGAAACGCGCAAGGGAATCAAAACCTACAGGGTACTTCCCGCGAACTCAGAATCTTGAAATTTGGTATGAAAGTAGGTCTTATAGCACAGATTAAGGAATAATTTCAAAAACTGTAAATATGTCTGTATATATCAGTGACCAATATAAAGTGACCCCACATTGCGTACATTTTGCTTTGTAGCAGGGCTCTGCTTACACTAGTTTATAGATATTTATAGATAATGATACGGAACCCTCGGTGCGCTAGTCCGACTCGCACTTGGCCGGTTTTTTTATTTTAAATGCATCCAGAGGCCTTATCATGACGTCTTAATGCGATTCAGTTTAGGTTCGCTCGGCTGTCAGATTCATACTAAAAGTGACAGCTAAAACTTGAACCGAGTCGGAATTAGCACGTCATGGTAAGGCCACAGGGACCTTTTTTGTAAGGATTTTTTTTTATGTCAAAATGAAGACATTAATATTATAATTACACAAACCGATAACTGGGTTTATGTTTATACTATGTCTTAACTATATACATTTTTCATACATGGCATATCCAAGAATTTGTTAACATAAAGCAACAATTCTGTCACTGTTTTTTACTAAACTTTATCGAACGTTTCGCGCTCAAATACGACTTATTATTAGAAAGAAAGCAGGAAAATCGTGCTAGCGTCAAAAAGCCGTCACTTTTTACTTTTGAGAGTATGTAAAACAGCCTCGGACTTAGTCTGAAAAATGTACAAAATTCAATCTTACAAAGTTAAGTTTTAGCTGTGATACGAATGATCGGTTTTAATAATGTATTTAAATAAAATAAAATACTTTCCCGCTCTTAGAGTGACCAAGCGACGTCCCTTATTTATGGTACGGGATTCCAAGATATGCGCTGCATCGCACGGCAACTGCTTAATTTGTTGCCAGCCCGAACTGAGATGGGTGTAACGTGTGCACACTACCGTCAGAACGGTGATCAGATCACCGTCAGGACGATGATCAGATCACCGCTGCCGTAGCCACAGGGCTACGTGTGTAACAGCTGCATTTGAGCGACACGTTGCGGGTGGTAGGGCCTTGTGCAAGGTCCGTCCGGATCGCTACCACCATCTTACTCGCTAATACTGCCGCTAAGCAGCAGTGCTTGCACTGCTGTGTTCCGGTGCGGAGAGTAAGACAGCCGGGGAAATTACGGGCACAAGAGGCATTTCATCTAAGTCCTCTAGGTTGGCAACGCATCTGCAATGCTCGTTTGCCTTCCTATTCACATAAAAAAAAAAAACACAAATGTGACCGCTAGCGCGCGCCGATCGCGACTGTCTAAATCAGGCAATTACCTTACTTTTAATATTTTATTGAATCAGGCGTTACTTTGCGGAGGTCCATTTTAATGAACATAATAATAATAATAATAGTAGTTTCTGATAGCGAAGAGCCTTGACCATCACCTTAAAAGGCTCTCGCTAGGTGGTTGGGTCAAGGGTCAGATACAGAAGGCGGTACTCCACACGGCCCGCATAGTCAGGAGGATCCTCTCTCTGTCGCCCTGACCACCGTCAGCTTAGGTCCCGCCTCGCTGCCGGCGGCACCCTAGGTTAGGTTTTTATAATGTCTTTATATTTTGTATTAATATTGCTTTATTACTTTTTATTTGAATATTGTAAAAACCTAACTTAAGGTAAAGGATAAATATACATAATAATAATAATAATAATATCATTTATATCCTTAAAATATTTACCTTGCTACTCCGCTACTCACAATACTCGCTCGCTCATTCGCTCGTTCGCTCGTTATGAGTTGCGGAGTAGCAAGGTAATTTTTTTATGTTCATTACCTTACTTTTCGCTTTGCCACTGGGAGATCGCTGTGACGTATCTACCTCAGTTTTATTAGTATATCATAGATTTTCATGAAATTTGGTATGCAGGGAGTTTCAGGGGCGATAAATCGATCTAGCTACGGACGATGGCAAGCGGCCAGACGGTGTCACTTTGGTGCCGTGGAAGCTCGGTAGGGCCCTGGTGTGGGACGCTACATGCGTAGATACATTCGCTCAGTCCCACGTCCAGGCAACCACCTTACATGCCGGCGCTGCAGCTGATCAGGCCCAAATCCTCAAGCGTCGCAAATACTCCACTCTACTAAAAGATTATGAGTTTGCGGCGCTTGCGGTTGAGACCTTGGGGCCTTGGTCAGCCGACACGAAAACCTTTATAAAGGCCCTGTCGTCCCGGTTGGTCGACGCCTCAGGGGACCCAAGAGCTGGCGTGTATTTATCCCAGGGGATCGCACTTGCGGTCCAAAGGGGTAATGCCGCTAGCGTCCTGGGAACCCTGCCACAGCCAGCAGGGCTGGACGGGGTGTTCTTTTTATAACTTATAGCTTTTTATAGTTAGTTTAAGTTTAGTTTTTAATTTTATCTTAGTTTAATTTGTTTTTTGTAAATATTTTTTGGTTGAAATAAGTGTAACTTAGATATTTTAAGGTTACCTAAAATGAAACTGGGTTTCTCTTTTATTTTAAACGTAACAGTAACAGGTAATAAATATGTCTGATTACATCTAGCTACGTTTCATTTTTACAAAATGTATCAATAAAAAACCGAGCTAAGTTCGGTCATCCGGGTACTATATTATAATTGCTACAAACCGTCACCCGAAATGCTGAAAGTACTTGATGGTAAAGGTGCGTCCACTGAATACTTTACGACAGCAGTAAATGTAGCGGAATCGTAAATTTCGCAGTCACCCTGCGACCTTAGGCCGACCCTTGGAATGAATATTAGCAAGCGCCCTTACCAATGTTCCGTGTAAACTCAAACTCAATCGGTATTTCTACCCACGAAATAGTTAAAAAATAGCAAAAATGAGACGTTTTGAGGTTAGATTTTTTTTTTACCAAATGAGCGTTTCTAGAAAAGTTTGTACATTTGGCGGACAGCATATGCTAATTTGAAATTAATACTTTTCGATATTATTTTAAGCGCATATTATTACCTGGTTCTTAAAGATTCTAGATAATGTATTTTTTTTAGAAATTCGAACTACAAAATAAGCTGTAAAGTTAAATCTACTGAGTCGGGGCAGTCGATAATTCCTATTTTGTTACTAAGATTCAATTAAGTAAATAGAAACCACACACATTATTTAGTTGGTTTTATTGAAGAAATAAGGTAGCAATAATAAAACTGTGTACGTTTTTAATGCTAATTCTTTACTCTTTTAAGGTAATCACAAAATAATAAAGATATTCACTCCTTTTTGTTACCATTTGGTCAAACGTACCCTGAAATTTTACTATATAATGCTTATTTATAAAGTCACGTTAATAATTTTTGGAAATTATCATAATTAAATTGCTAAATATTCGTCTGGAATATTTAATATATATATATTTTAACAAATATAAACAAAAATGAACAAACCTTCGTATTTTTTTACGGGACAGTAACAATAAGAGGAACATTGGTAACAAATTAGGAACTCTTAGGCACAGTATTCATTAGTCAGGTTTCAATATTATAATCACTACATACATTTTTTAAAAGATAGAGTGATTAAATAACATAAATTTTTGATATCTACGTTTATATTAAATATCTACGTTAAATAAATACACAAATACTGTCAAATAAAAATAAAAATACCTCTCATATATATAAATAAAGTCATTTTCAAATAGTCTACACTCTGCCTTAGGAATTCTTTTTTGTTACTCCCATTTCCTAGCCATACGTTACCATTAAAAAGTAACAAAAAAGGAAGTAACCAATGGTGGAAAATATGGTGCCCGGCACATTTAAAAAATTCGTGAAACCAAATATATCATACTATTTGAACGAAGAATTTAAGAATATGAATCTTGATAAAGTGTTTATAAATAGAATTTAGTTCAAAGTAATAAAAAAACAAAATTTACCCAGGTTTTTCCAGTAACAAAGGAGGACTTTTATTTCAGGTTTGACCATCGACGCACTTTATCAACTCGCAGTTTTGATTTTTGAAAGGTGACTGTTTATTATTAAGGTGGCTATATGATGCTAGTGTTACCAGCATCCTATAAAGAATCTACCATTTTTTGTAAGAAATACCTTTTGAGACGAAAATGCGGTAACAAAAACTGGAATCAAAATTGGAACTTTTTCTGGGACAAACTTTAATCGTTAATTTTAAATATTATTTCTTAGACAAGGATATGAAAACAATGTAGAAATGAATTGCTTGAGCCTATAATAAGTTAATAAAACACACCACGGAATCGAGAACGTAAAACTGATTTCAAAAATCGATATTTTAGGTTCGAAATTTACAATGGGACATTTACCTTTTCATACAAACTTTACCGAACGATTATTTTAAAAAAATATTTTTTAAATGATCAAATACATATACATTTAAGACAGTTAATTTATATTTAAGATAATGAAACGAATTTTATGCTCAATAACTCAAATAAAATACACAGTGGCTTGGTGATTAAAGAAAATAATAAATCTGCACAGGACACCTACAAACGACAAATGTACAAACTTTTTTAGAAACGCTCAAATAGGACAGGTACTAATGAAAATACCTTAGTACCAGCTGCTTCTCTTCCCGTGCAGATGGTAAAAGCCCATCGAGGGAATGGGCGAAAATCTTTGGAATCATTGTAGGCAATGCTAGCAACCCATCACTATTTATATTCCCCTTTCCATCTCACCCACAATCTTGCTAAACGTGGCCTTTAGGCCTTGTCACCTTAGGCTCTGTCTACCCCGTAAGGGATAAACACGTGATTTGTGCATTTGCAATCTGTATTTCGAGCATACGTCTCAAATGCGTTGGCGCGAATATTCGTTTTGTTCGCTCAGTATATTATGCGAAAGTATTGAATAAAAACATATTTTTTGAGTTTGAACCTTTTTGATTAACCTTTTCGTCGCCAACGACATATACATCAGCACCGCAGGTTCAACGCCAACAACAATACAATACAATAATCATAATATCATGGGACAAATTACACCAATTGACCCAGTCCCAAACTAAGCAAAGCTTGTGCTATGGGTACCAAGCAACGGATAAACATACTTATATAATTTAGATAAATACATACTTAAATACATACAACATCCATGACTCGGGCACAAACATTCGTATTCATCATACAAATGTCTACCCTTACCGGGATTCGAACCCGGGACCTCTAGCTTCATAGTCAGGGTCACTAACCACTAGGCTATCCGGTCGTCACAATACAAATACTCTTTATTGAACACCACAAATCAGTACAAAACAATACAGAAACAAAGAACAAAGTATGCAATAGGCCAACAACAACCTATAATATACGTACATTAATTCAATTGGGTTTAGGTTTTACACCACCACTGAACTTAAATTATTTTTATTCGCCTTTTTCTTTCTCTTTCTTATAATTATCGCATATTTTGTTCCGCTTTGACCAGTAGAGACTTTATACATCTCTACTATAGACCTATGTAGTTTTAGGTACGGACTTAACTTAGGGACCTTTTATATCCCTTTTATAAAATGTATTATTTGTGTTATAGGTAAGGTAAGTAGAATTTAAGTATTATTGTATATCTATTTTATTTTTGGTATGTCAGGATCGTGGCAAGTGGAACAAAGTGGTCTCAGCCTACCCCTGTGGGAAAGAGGCGTGACGATATGTATGTATGTATGTATGTATTTTATTTTGAAAAAATGACTTTCTGCCAAGTCTCTTGCGGCGCATTCTTCTTGGCAATGATGGTCTTTCCGAATGCGCTGGTAGATTCAAAAAAAGACATGTAAAAGAGCCCTTGGCGGCCTATTTGCAAAATAAACTTTTGACTTTTGACTTTTGTTCAACTTAAGGCATCGCAATAAAGACTATCCCCCTTATTCATAAACGCTCTATAGGCCTCTGCTAACTTAGTAATCGTTTGTCCTTATCTGTCACTTTGACATTTACCTTTCACAGATAAGGACAAACGATTACTAAGTTAGCAGAAGCTTATAGAGTGTTTATGAATAAGGGGGTAAGTCTGACGTATATAGAGTTTCATTCACTCCTGACTTTAATTTTGTCATGCATAATGATGAATGATAATTGAATGACACGCTACCGTGTTTAATGTAATTTCAAAAGGGTAATAACGCAAAAGCCTTGAGCAAAGTTTTGTTATAAAATTATACAAAACTAACGAACTAGAACAAAATTGTCGGTTCGAACGAAAGCTAAAATAATGACTATTCGTAATATCAGACATTTTGTAACTAATTTAATATTCATACAATAATAAAGTTTGACCTAGGCCGTCTACTATTATAATTGTAGGGTAAAATATCAAATATGAATGTAAAAGTTGCTTTTATTTGATATCGGAATGCGTCACTGTCATTATGGGCTTTTTCACGGTCGTTGATTTATTTAATAATTTTTAAGTCACCAACCAAAATTTATCTAAGTACATTTTTATATAATTGCAGCCACCCGTCGAAAATCTTAGGAATCATGTTATAGGCGATGCGGCTAGCAACTCATCACTATTTTGAGCTCATCACTTTTCTGCCGCCACGTCTCAACAAGAGACGTCATCCATAATACGTCAGACTTCTTTATTGCAATGTCTAAACCCATTTGAATGAAGGTTGCTTTTTGTATTGAAGTAATGGGAGAGAGAGAGAGAGAATTTTTTATTTACACAAATTCGATACACTTTTAAATTATTTCAAAGAACTAGGAATTCTTACTGTGCCTTGTCTTTATGTTTCAGTGCTGCTCACAAAGTTCCTAAAGAATGAGTCCTATGCAGAACAAAATGAGCGCCTACTTACGCGCACTAAAAACCGAAAATTTGACTTTTGCCCAAGACTGAAAGTCGTATCACATTCCGGTGTTCACCAAGCTGTAATACTGTATAACAGGCTGCCTATAGAACTGAAAGTTATTACAAGTAACTCATTGTTTCAGAGGAAACTAAAAAGTTAGGTACTTGCTGAGAGCTTGTTTTTATAGTGGAAATGAAATATTTAATAATGAATTAGGTGTAGGTTAGGCTTTTTTTGTTATTACATCGATAATAGTTCTGTTGTAGTATTATTAATGTACTTACTTACTACTTAGATTTAAAATATGAAGAAATACAATATACTTAAGAATCTAAATATATAAAAGAAGAAACTGACTGACTGACTGACTGACTGACTGACTGACTGACTGACTGACTGACTGACTGACTGACTGACTGACTGACTGACTGACTGACATATCAACGCACAGCCCAAACCGCTGGTTCTAGAGATTCCAAATTTGGCACGTAGGTACCTTATAAGGTCTAGGGGTGCACTAAGAAAGGATTTTTCAAAATTCGACCTCTAAAGGGGTTAAATGGGGGTCCAAAGTTTGTATGGGGAAACAAGATTAGTAAGACTATTTTATTCGAAACTTCACAGGAGTAATCCTAACAATAAATGAGTAAACACCTGTTTCAGGTTTTTTGAAAATTCAACCCCTAAAAGGGGATAGGGGGTGACAAAGTCTGAAAATCAACGTGGGTATTATTATTATTATATTATAGTGGGTAGTATTGTTTGTACGGTTTATCGGGTCGCTGATTACGAAAACAACAACACACACATACCTACCTGACACACACACATACTCACACACACAAATGTGGGTAGTATTGTTTGTACGGTTTATCGGGTCGCTGATTACGAAAACAACAACACACACATACCTACCTGACACACACACATACACACACACACAAATTTCCACGGGAACGGGAAATAACTGGATTTATTATATTCAATTCCGAGTGACCCTATCTAAAATTTCGTACACAAGTAGATGATTACAAAACTAAGAAAATAATTTCAGGATTTTTGGAAATTCTCACGGGATAAGGAAAAAACGGGATTTATATATTCAGTTCAACGAAATCCTATGAACTATAATTACTAGACTTCAAATTTGGCATAGAAGTAGGTGGTTATAATAGTAAAAAACAGTTTTAAGGATTTTCGAAAATTCCAACAGGATAAGGAAAAAACGAGATTTATATTCAGATCTACGGGATCGATTTTTTGTTTTAATGATCGTAGATAACTGAAATTTGGCCTTCAGGTTCCTTGGGGAGTATAGGGGAGCACTACCGAAACGATTTCCCAAAATTCTGACGGAAATGAACGGGAAAGAACGGGATTTTTTGTTATACCTATGTACTGCAGTGCAGGTTGTAGAAAGCTGAAATTCGACATGTAGGTTGCTTGAACGGGAAAAAACGGGATTTTTCGTCTTATTCGTCGTAGAAAGCTGAAACTTGGCATGTAGGTTGCTTGAAGAGTGTAGAGAAACTATAAAAAGATCATTTTTCAAAATTCCCACGGGAACGGGAAAACGGAACTTTTCGTTTTACTGGTTGTAGCACGCTGAAATTCGGCATTTAGGTTGTTTGGAGAGTATAAAGAAGCATTAAGAGAGAAATTTCCAAAATTCCCACGGGAACGTGAAAAAACGGGATTTTTCGTTTTACTGGCCGTAGAAAGCTGAAATTTGGCAAGTGGGTTCTTTGGGGAGTGTAGGGAGCATTAAGAGAGCATTTCACGAAATTCTTACGGGAACGGGAAAAAAACGGGATTGAAATACTCCTGGTACACACAAGCGAAGCCGTGGCCAAAAGCTATTTGTCAATAAATGAAGTCTACGCGGACGAAGTCGCGGGAAAAAGCTAGTAGTACCATAATGGTGTAAAATGGGCCCCACTCAGCATAATGTTGCGGCTGGACGGTACTGATTAGGTTAAAATATTTAAGTACCTACTTGGCTGATTTAATAGTAAGTCAAAATCAAGTTTTAATTCGTTGGAATAGTGTAAACATAAATGAACTAAACACTTTGAAACTCGACAAAAGAAAAACTGATTCAATAAATGAGATTCGTTTCATTGAATTAAAGCCAGCATCTTTATTTATCAGCTAAGTATTTTGCTGACAGCTGGGATCTATTCCGAGATTTACTGTAAATTTTAACAGATACACTATAACAATCAAGCTAAGTGTTTTGTTAATCTGGTGATGTACAAAGCGACAATTTTATTGGGTACCTACATACCTACGATTTTTTTTTCTTTCAATATGATTTAATCGCTATTGAGACGTATAGTAGAGGGCACATATATCGATACAGCCATTATATCAAATATATGTGTCACCGACCGTATTGTTTGTGACATAAAGTTGTATAGATGTTTTTGACGTGTTGGTAACGTACATAAATTTATGCCCTTGACTGTACTCTGTATTTTATACGACTGTACGTAACTGGGCACTTAATGTCATGTCCAACTTTCAAAACATCCCACCGCTGGTCACAATCACAATGGTATCTCTATGTGTGAGCTTTAAAACCTATGTGAGTCAAGTGCGATTGAATTGTGTTGAAGAGGTGAGGCCAGATGAGCGTAGTTTTTGAGTTGTGAGTCGCGTAATTTTCGCTGCATACAAAAGTCCAACTCATTTTTCGTCACCGTGTGAACGAAACAGGAGTTTTGTATAAACCGGATTTCGTATTAAATGATGTCTTATGTTAAAGCCCTTGACCAAAAACTCAATCAAGTTTATTAGTAAATTATTAGTAAATCCCGTCTTACAATTCCAGTTAAATCTTACCCTTATTCGAGCTCGTAGTAGCGGTTCCTTGCAGTCAAAGAAGGGCAAATACGGTACGTGGTTTTACCACATCTAAAATTCCAATTTTGTACCTCTGATTGGTTAGTGGGCCTGCCTTGTGCCCGATTGCTTAGATTTATCTTTAGACGCCTGGACGTTTTTGTACTGCAATGTTTCATGACTGAATGTTTCAGATTGCTATTTATTTTATGTAGGCGTCCGGGACCTTCATAGGTTTTGAAAATGACGCCAGTATTGATTATTTAGTTGTTACTCTTAGATAACTTACGCAGGGAGCTGTTCAAGTAATGGAACAATCGAATGGTTTGATTCTTGACCCACTAGAATGTTCTCACAATACATTACGGTGTCACTATGACGTTTTTTGTGAAAAGGTTCCACATCGGGTCATATTTTGATTAGCTAGTTCGATCGAAGCCGTAGTAATATTACAAAATGTGAAAATTTATGAGTCTGCGTTGTATGGATAAGGATAAAATTGGCACCCTGACAATTCATAACCAGAATTTGTTATTATGATACTTTTATCGTGGAAAATTGCACAGAGTTCTTTATAATGTATCTACAGTTAGTAAAATTAATGAGAAATTCGTTATAAATTTCAATTGGTACCTACAATATCAGTTCCACATGCAAACTCGGCATCAATTCACTCACAACACTGATTTCACAACGTGGAGTGGTCGCCAAACATTGGTTCGTTGCACATACATCAACGGGCCTTTGCGAGCGGCTAACTTTATCAACCAAAGGTTGGCGATTCCAGCTCAGTTGATTGATATCTGGCTTTGAAAATGATGGCTATTTTTATTCAGTTTTGTTCTGGCAGTAAAAAATTTGGAGCCAGTCATTTAAAAAAAGCATATTATTATAATGTTTGCGTGTGTGATTCTCTTGAAACTTTGTAAGCAAGTTCGATAAAAAATTGTGAAATCGGATTATTCCGGCGATTCACTTAAAAAAAGAATACTGCTAGCTCTGACGTCACGCGGAACGTGACACTTTTTCGTGCGTGCAGCCGATGTGCATCGATTAATAAGACGTTGTCACTTCAAAAAAGTTCAGCCATTTCGAAAAATGTTTGATAGCTATGCAGAGACTTGCAAGGTCTATACTCCAGAGCTACTAGTCCTATAGATATAGAGCACATGAGGTATACTATCCATTTCGAGATGTATTTTTCATCCACCGGGCTAGTGTTTTGCTGGCTCACATTCTATGAAGCGGTACGCCACAGTAAAAAGATAAGTTCACAAACTAAATACATCAAAAAGTAATATACACAGAATAACAATTAATTAATACAAGATAGAATAGGATGTGAATAAAACTAATCTTCATCAAAATCAAAAGTAAAGATAACTGTGCAAATAGGCCGCAATAGTACATTACTGCAGAGGCCGGAAAAGAAAGGCTTGCAGGCTGAGTAACGTATATAGACGGCCGAGCTTTGCGAGGCCGGATAGGAGTACGAAGCCTGCAAGTTCTTTCACGCCGAGGCTTGTATAGTGCTTTTCTCAAACATGCAATGAAATAAAAAAAAAACTCCAACAAAACCCTTAGAATGTTGCCGCTAGCGCGTGCATTAGGCGGCGGACGAGCAGCAGCAGGAGCATGTCCTCCACGTGCGTGTCCTCCAGCAGCGCGCCCCGCGCACGCGCACGTCGACGACCACCACAAAACAAAACACGATCGCTTTGCCGGCCAAGGCCTGCCATTTTGTATGAAAATCCATTACATACCACTTGTCTAAACGCGCCCGCAACGTGATGATACGTCCCGGCCTATTATTTGGAACGTAAGGTTAACATTTCATTGCATCTTTGAGAAAAAGCCTATTTCACTATGTTTTTTTTAACTATCAGACTGTCATCGCCGAAGAATGTGCTGCAAGAAATTTGGCATAAAGTAATTTAGTAAAAAAAAATTGCAATTAATGAGTTACGTACGTAATAAGCCTGCTGCTCGTTTTCCCCATCATCATCATCTCCAGCCTATATACGTCCCACTGCTGGGCACAGGCCTCCTCTCAGAATGAGAGGGCTTGGGCTATAGTTCCCACGCGGGCCCAGTGCGGATTGGGAACTTCACACACACCATTAAATTGCTTCGCAGTTGTGTGCAGGTTTCCTCACGATGTTTTTCCCCATGACCACCACCAACCTATTAAGATGTGTAAAGAATAAAATAATAGGTAATCTTCCAGTCCTTTTACCCTACTCCTCTTTACTGTGTCCTCTTGCATTCGGTTTAAAAGGTGGTAGATAGACCGTCTTACTCGCTAATCCCGCCGCCAAGCAGCAGCAAGATAACCCGTGAAATTACTGGCACAAGAGGTATTCTATCCTAGCCCTCTAGGCTGGCAACGCATCTGCAATACTCTGTGTTGCGGGTGTCCATAGGTGGGGGTACTTGCTTACCATCAGGTGACCCACTACTTGCTCGCTTGCCTTCCTTGTCCGGGAGTGCCGG
This sequence comes from Pandemis heparana, assembly GCA_963854515.1. Taxonomy (NCBI): domain Eukaryota; kingdom Metazoa; phylum Arthropoda; class Insecta; order Lepidoptera; family Tortricidae; genus Pandemis; species Pandemis heparana. Next base: position 6,083,147 of record OY978031.1, read on the forward strand.
CAGAAGTGAAAACTACACACACACGCACACTCGCGCAAAAAAAAAACTTTTTCTACACGAAATTTGAACTGGTAACCTAAGAGAACGCACTGTTATTCCACAAATACCACTAGGACAAACGCACATACGTTAAAGTGACGAAATCAACGTACACTTCAAAAGTCGAGCGCGACTCTATCTTTATTCGTATTTCAAAATAAGCTCTCAGAGGATTCTGATATTCTGGTACTTAAACTCTCCCTCCGTCTTACGCCTGACGCGAGTTTACCATTTACCCATCCCAAAAAGTGCTCAGCGCCGCTAAAGAAGTTTTCACTTCAAATAGCCCAATAACAAAAAAAAAAAGAAAAAAAAAAAAAAAAAAAATTGCTTCTAATAGCTTGTGGCAGATAACACTTGTTTATTTTGATGAAGCCTAGTGTGGATATGTTTTTTTTTGTATTTTTATTTGTAATGGAAAAAGAAAAAAAATAGCCTATTCCAGACTTGACTTACTGGAACAGTTCTACTGTCACAGGTAGGGAATGAATTACACTCTTCGAACTAACGAACTTGCTGTGAAAAACGAAAAACGGGCGAGCCGCGTGTACAGTCCGATGCGAAAAACTCACTGCACTAGTTTGTGAACATCATACATACATATAAAATTCACGTCTTTATCCCTTGCGGGGTAGACAGCGCGTAAGGTAACAAGATCTAAAGGCCACGCTTCGCATTATCGTGGGTGTATACAGGGTGTATCAGATACCCCCTAACAATAATCCACTGGGGTATATAACCGTAGCAATAGAAGCTAAAAAATATATTTAAAAAAAAATTGGCGTATTTTTTTTTTCTATAGGAATGGTAGTATTAACTGTAATCAATACAATACAAAAAAAATAATTCAATCATTCCTATAGAAAAAAAAATAAAAAAATAAAAAATAAAATAAAAATAAATAAAAAATAAGTAATAAAAAAAAATAAAAAAAATATATATATATATATTTAAATATATTTTTTTATTCATTTCATTGTAATCATTCCTATAGAAGATATAAAAAAAAATACTCCTATTTCTGATACATCCTGTAGATGGAAAGTAGAATTTGAAGGGTATGGTATCTAGCCGCATCGCGTATAACAGTGTTTCCCAACCTGTGGTCCGCGGGCCCTTGGGGTCCGAGAGTATGTGTATGGGGGTCCGCGGTGTCATCTCTGGACCATACATAAATGCTAATAAGTCTCGTAATTTTGTATCTGTAATAACTAAAATAAATACCTAATGCGGCTAGCAACCTATCACTATTTTGATTCCATTTTCCATGTATACGCCCACAATCTTGCTAAACGTGGTCTGTAGGTCTTGTCACCTTAGGGTCTGTCTACCCCGTAAAGGATAAAGACGTGATTTGTGTGTAGGTATGTGTGTATGTGTGTATGTGTGTGAAAAGGGTTTTGTGACAATGAGCATATGCGTAGCTGACTGTACGTTTGTCCATCCCAGTAAAAAACGCTGTTGCAAACGAAACTGTCGATGTTTGCAACTGTACAAGTTGTGCTTCGGTTCTGGAGCTAGTGTAGTGTTGACAGACTGACAGACTAACTGAATTCACTTGGACGTGTGAATTTCCGGTAGTTAAGGGGTTTTATTCCTACTGAGCTAGCAACGTCGCATTTTTGGTGTTTTCTACGATTATTTCACAGAAATAGAATGAAAGTTTGAAATGTCCGTCTGTTGTGCTCTGTTATTATTTGGTATCATTTTCAATTTTATATCTCTACGCGTTCCTGATAAAAAGAGTTTTGACGGACAGACCGACAGACAGACACACGGAAAACGAAGTGTTCTAATAAGGGTTAATTTTATTGGAGATACAATTTATTCAAATGTTATTAGAATTATAAAATTGACATAATTTTTTACACAACTTATTATTTGTCATTGTATTTTATTTTATTGTTTTATTGTTTATAATTTACTAGCTGTTGCCAGCGACTTTGTCTGCAAAGAATTCATTTACCGCTATCCCGCGGGAACTGCGCAATTTTCCGGAATAAAAAATAGCCTATGCGCTATTTCAGACTTTTCTCTATCTACATTATGTGCCGAATTTCATCCACATCCGTTGGGCCGTTTTAGCGTGATTGAGTAACAAACAAACATCCATCCATCCATCTATCCATCCATACTTTCGCATTTATAATATTAGTTAGATTAGATTATGCTCTTATTATTAATAATTTTTGACGATCTCAACAGAAATGCTTATATTTGTGACATGCATGTTTTTATATAATGTAATTTTTGTTTATGAATAAATAAATCTAAATCTAAATCTTTTTTCCAAAAACAATAAATCAATTCTATTTAATCTGACAGCCCTGACGCGTTCGCATGCTAAATACCCCAGCCCAACGCACACGCTGACATTAATTTCCGTGCGTACAATCATAATTGCACACATCGACGCGCCTCATAACGCTTAGGGTTGCCTCTAATGCGAAATTAAGATCATTCCCACGCTCGGCACCCACAATATTCAACGCAATATGCTAACGTATAGCTATAAAGGGTTATATTGCATATTACAGAGCCTTGGGGAGTCGTTGTTTCCTCCACATAACATGTTTAACATTAAAAGTTGTTTAAAAAGTTATAAGGCCCGCGATAAAGGAGATTAGAATTTTGTGCGGCTTTTACAAAAAAAAAATTGGTTGCCTGTAAAGTCGGTATACGGGCGAAAGTTTTACGTGACAACGACTTTGAGTGGTAAAATAATTTTAATGTGAATATTCATTCGTATAGTAGGAAGAAGGACGTGTAAACTTGTATGCAGGCGCCTAAGCGAAATAGAAGCGCAAGACATGAACCGGTGTGTATGCCTATCTCTCTCACTCTCTCTCTCTCGCTCTGTCTCTCTCGCTCTTAGGCGGGCTAACTGTGCTCGAGTGGAAGGGACGCGTGCCTTTCACTTTTTATGTCTGTCTCTCTCGCTCTTAGGCGGGCTAACCATGCCCGCGTGCCTCTCACTCGCTCTCATTGTGAGCGCATAACGTGAGCGGAGCGTAACGCAGTTTCTTGAAGTGTCACCCGGCAAACCAATTTATAAGACGTTGTCACGTCAAAAATAGAATTTTGTACGCAAGATCTTCCATAGCCTAGGAGCAAAGAAAAAACATAGAATATTAGTTGCTTCTCTTCCCGCGCAGATCATTAAAAGCCCTTCGAGAGACTCGGCAAACGTAAGAATCATGTTTGATAGGCGATGTGGCTAGCAACCTATCACAATTCTGATTCCCACAATCATGCTAAACGTGGCCTTTGGGTCTTGTTTTGGCTCTGTCAACCCCGTAAGGGATAAAGACGTGATGTATGTACTAGCTGTTGCCAGCGACTTCGTGTGCACAGAATTCGTTTATCGCTATCCCGCGGGAACTACGCAATTTTCCGGGATAAGAAGTAGCCTATGTGCTATTCCAGACTTTTCTCTATCTATGTGCCGAATTTCATCGAGATTCGTTGGGCCGTTCTGGCGTGATTTAGTAACAAACAAACATCCATCCATCCATAATTTCGCATTTATAATATTAGTTAAATTAGATTAGATGTATTTTATAATTCAGGCGAGCCAAGCCACGGGAAACAGCTAGTTACGACGTAAAGCTGTGGTGTTAGCTTGAATAATGCGCGCACATGAATAACGAACCTCCAAGACGCATGGCGGTTGCATCGCTCTAATGCACCGGGGGAAACCGTAATAGTGCGTTGGGGTGCATTTTGTTCGCTGCATGTGCAATAAACTTGATTAAGGGGCTTAGTTTTAGAAAGACTCGGTATCTAACTATATTAAACAGCTGTTAAAATTGTTTTGAAATATTTCAGCAGTTTAGTTGACTAAATAGCGCTGTAAATAAATGGTTTTTTTAAAGGTTTTTTGAATCGTAGTCGACAAATTAATGTTTCCATACGTACATAAATACATAAATAACACACAATAATAAATAATACACACATACACACATACATAACACGCACGTAATAATAATATAATTTATTGTGAAAAACAGCGCCATCTCTCGTCCCTGGTGAGCAGTAGATGTTCCACGGGAGTTTGTAATTGTGTCGTACAGGACACATCATTCAAATAGATGACGCTTCGCGACAAATAATCGCAAAGTAACAAGGTCACGTGACAGTTAGTAATAGATAGAAAAATTCGAACGGTTACTCACCTGCCATGGGTGGTGTAGGGGTATAGCACGCGTCACGGAATGACGAGGACCCGGGTTCGATTCCCGGCCATAGCTTTACTTTTCGGATTTTTCTATGTGTTCTAATTTTCAGTGTCGTTTAGAAATTAATAATATAATTTTTCTTTGTCAATGGTTGTCTGGTAGAGATCGCTTATTATTTCTGTATTGTTTTGTGGTGTTCAATAAAGAGTATTTGTATAACAGACAGACAGAGCCTAAGGTAACAATAACTAGCCTACTAGGCCACCATTAGCATGACTGTGGGCGTATAGGTGGAAAGAGGTGTAACGAGGCTGATATAGCTCGGTACCAAGTTCGCAACGTGAGAGGGGAATCAAAATAGTGAAGGGTTAAATTGCTAACATGATTCGTAAGATTGTCGCCCGTTCCCTCGATGGACTTTTACCATCTGCGCGGGAAGAGAAGCAACTGCTATATTCTATGCTACACCTCTCTCGGCCCCGCGGTCGTCCCACCCCGCGCCCCTGTGCCGTGCATAAGGACTCTTGTAGGGATCACTTCCATCAACAAGACATATTGACATCTGTGTCGGTGTACATATTTGAAGTCATACTATATGTTAGGACTCACCTTAACTTATTTAAAATAAGAGCCAATCACAATCCTAGGGTTACTAAAGACTGCCTCAATATTGTTGCTGAAGGTCCGATTAGATTAAAACTGTCAAAGAGAACCCCGCGAGCCATGGCTCGCATCCTGTACAACAAGCTACCCTACGCAGTGAAAGCCATAAAGAGCGATGCCGTGTTCCGTCTCCGAGTAAGGGCACTACTGCGGGACAGGACGATATATACCGTTAAAGAATATCTTTCCAATGATTATAGTACATTTGATAAAGAAAAAACATGCTTCCCTCATAAAATTAGTAGATAATAATTTATTAAGAAATAATAATAATAGGAATTTAATAATAATAGATGATTTTGAGCTTAATAAAATTCTCTTATAAAATCGATTAACAGTAATGCAATTGAATTTATTTAATTTGATCTAATTTATTTTTTTATGATTTATGCTAGATCTACAATGACGAGTCATGCCTGTTCTTTTTGATATCTGTATGTTGTGTAAAGTGTTAATTGTGTAACAGCTATGATAATAAACATTTCTGATTCTGATTCTTTCTGATTCTGTGCGGGCAAGAACTCAGGGTGCGACCACACCGCCGCTTAAAAAACGGTAACGTTACGGAATCGCAACAAAATGTATGAAGAAACGGTGAGAAAACGTGACGCATACGACACGTCACTGCGTATATCCCAGGTAAAATAACCCGGCAGACCGGGCGATTGCAAGCGGTGCCGCGGCGGCTGGCGCTGCTCGACAAGAACCCGCGCGTCGTTGGCCCGAGGTTCTACGAACATCTACCCGCTGAACCTTTTGGACGCCGACTTAAAAAACTTCTGTTGGATATGTCACTGTACTCAATTCAATTAAATTTTTGGAAATATGACTCCATCACATTTTTGATGATCCTGCCAATGTCGAGGTTGGATAAGACACGGCCAATAGACTTTAGTCCTGTTGTACGGTAGCGCTGCCAGTTTTCGGTAGGGTATCAGCCAGAATCCATCTACAACAAACACAAACAACTGCCTTCACCACAACTATACAACAACCACTACTATCTTACAATTTATCCATAACTGTTTTTGTTTGGAGTCAAAGTTCATCCTACTTGACACAATCGACAGAAGCGCCCCCTACGGATAGATCCTGAACTAATGAGCTTTTTTCGTCCAATCAAATGTGTGAAAGTAATGTGTTTTGTGTCGTGCCATTCACGGATTGGCTCATTGTTCCCTCTCCCCTTTTTTCCTATTTTTTTGTATGATTTTTTCGATTATTACAAGCACTTTTTCGTATTCTACTGGCTGAGAAACATCTTGTTTAATTTACTGCAACCCCATCATCTTTTGGCTAAAAATACCGAAAATCCAGAGTAGCTGGATCACGCCGCTACATATTGATCCTTCAGAACCAAATAATTGAACCACAAATTTAGAATCAGTAGAAGCTGTGCAAAGTGCTACGTAATTCCAGTGAGTTGGGTGAGTGTTGCTTATCGCGCATACGTAGAGTACAGCCGAGTGCCGCTAGCTAGCATAAGTTGTGCTTTATTAGCAACTGCTTACACGTAAGTACCTTTTCCTTCTACAAACCACCGAAATGCCTTCAGATGATGAAACAATTCCTATTCCTGGTCCTAGTGCTGGTACTGGTACTGGTACTAGTACTAAATCTCGTGATAAATCTCCTTATAGGTCTGGCGATGTAAAGAAAAAACCTGAGCAAATTATTCGCGATCTAGTTAGGAAACGAGCTATAATTAAGGGTAGATTAACTAAATTCGCTAACTACTTAAGTATTATTGGCAATACTAGTAGCTCATTCCTTACAAGTCAATCTAGCATAGATTTAAAGTTACGCATTCAAGGCGCAGGTAGTTTGCTAACTGAATTCAACGAAATTCAATCTAAAATTGAAGAACTTGTTCCTGATCAAGAAATAGAGGAACAATTAGATCAGCGCCAACAATTTGAAGATAGCTACTACAGCACCTTGGCTCAAGCAGAGTCAATTTTGAGTAATGGTACAGAGGTCACTAACAGGTCTAACAATTGTCAACACAGCAGTAAAGTATCGTTAGTTAAGTTGCCTACCATTTCACTGCCTACGTTTGACGGTCAATACGAACGCTGGCTGGAGTATAGGGACACCTTTCTATCGTTAGTACATAATTCCAATGAAATAAGTGATATACAAAAATTTCATTACCTGAAATCATCACTCAAAGGAAACGCCGAATTAGTCATAACTTCACTCGAAATCTCAGCTTCTAACTATTCGGTCGCTTGGGAATTACTGCTTAACCGATACGACAACACTAGACTGCTGGTGCAAAGCCACGTTAAAGCACTATTTTCACTGCAAACACTTTCTAAAGAGTCATCTCCGCACTTCAGAAAACTCATTGATGCAATAATTAACAATTTACGCGCTCTAAAAACCCTTGGCGAGCCTACAGACTCGTGGGATACGCTAATTATTTATATTGTTGTATCTAAGCTAGACAAAACCACTGAGCGCGAATGGGAGCAACACAAAGGTATTTTACTATCTAACACTGACTCTCAAATCACATTAAAAGTCGATCATCTGCTTAGATTCCTTAAGGACAGGGCTGACTTATTGGAAACATTAGTTTTATCACACAGCAAAGATAACAATAACAATGAGAATAAAAAATCACATAGTACAAACAAAAACAACTATTTACATTGCAATGTTTCCACAAGTAAGCCGCCGCAGCGCCCTTCGCATAAGCAATGTTCGATGTGCAAAGGCAACCATCCAGTGTACTCCTGCCTTGAGTTTATTAACAGTGATTTGCAAAAGAAATTAAAATTAATTAGCGATAACAAATTATGCGAAAATTGCTTGCGTTCAGGGCACGTCGTGGATATCTGTCGTTTCGGACCGTGCAGACAATGCAACAAAAAACACAACACACTGATTCATCCCAATGAAGTAGATGCTAGTCAATCTAATACTAACACCGTGTCGTTATCATGTTTAACTAAATCATTGCATTCGTCTGGCGGCGCATCGCCCCTCCCGGCGCCCGCGACAGTTGTCCCGCGCAATAACAACGAAAACCGGTCCTTCCAAGATGTTTACACTTATAATATGCAATCTAGTGCACAATGCGTAAGCGTGCAGCCAGTACTTCTTTCTACTGCATTAGTCGAGATAGCCGATAATCACAATAATTATCATACGGTATGCGCATTACTCGACAGCGGTAGTCAAAGTTGTTTTATAACAAAATCACTTTGCGAGGCGTTAAATATTAATTTATTACAGTCCACACACGAGATACGGGGAGTAGGTAATTTCGTGTCACAGTCATTGCAAACTTGTGATATCGAAATTAAATCACGCGTTAATACCTACTCGACGCGCATTAAGTGTTTCGTTCTACCAGAAATTACATCAACGCTGCCATCTGTACCGGTACAAAGCGCACAGTTCAGGATTCCTGACCACGTACAGCTGGCAAATACACGATTTTTAGATCCACAGAAAATAGATATTTTGATAGGCGCGGATTATTTTTGGGACTTGCTTATCGAAGGCAAGATGCGTTTACCGAACGGTCCGTTCCTACAAAATACTAAACTCGGTTGGATCATTTCGGGTCCTATTAAAATTCCGCGCAATAACGGACCCATCTTATGTAACTTTACTCAGTCTATTGATATGCAGTTACGTCAATTTTGGGAGTTAGAAGAGTTGCCTAAGAATCGGGATACGCACACCGATGACGAGCGGGCTTGTGAGCAATCTTTTGTCAGTACGACTACGCGCAACAGTGACGGCAGATTTATTGTTAGCATACCATTAAAGGAATCAGCCGACGTATTAGGTGACTCTCTCCCACAAGCAAAACGCCGTTTTTTGTATTTAGAAAAAAGACTATCGCAAGCGCCTGCAAGTTATAAAAAATTATATACCGATTTTATGCAGGAATATATTGATTTAGGTCATATGTCTCCAGTTAGTAACTACGCACATTCGCATTATTTTATGCCGCATCATGGCGTGTTCCGCGAGCACAGCACTACTACAAAACTACGTGTTGTGTTCGACGCTAGTGCTGCAACGAGCAGCGGCAAGTCATTTAATGACATTCAACGTGTGGGCCCTCCCATTCAGGGAGATTTGCTGGCTATCCTGTTACGATTTAGGCAATTTAAATATACAGCAATAGCCGATTGTGAAAAAATGTACAGACAAGTACTGGTTGCTCCTTGTCAGCGTGATTTGCAACTCATTCTCTGGCGGGACGATCCGTCCTTGCCGTTACAGGTGTACCAGCTTAACACCGTGACGTACGGGCAAGCTTGTTCTCCTTTTCTTAGCGTACGTTGCTTAAAACAATTAGCAGACGACAGCACGGATCCTGACCTTCAAAGGGTCATTAAGGACGATTTTTATGTCGATGACCTTTTGACATCCTGTGACGTCAAGGACGAACTCATAAATATTTGCAAGGGCACCGCAGACGTATTAAAATCGGGCTGTTTCCCTCTTAGAAAGTGGGTTTTTAATTTTCAACTCGATGACTCATCTTTGTTCATTAACGAGCCCACATTAACAGATTTAAATTTAGGCGAACACAATCAATGCAAAACATTAGGATTAGGCTGGTGTAACGGTACTGATGACTTTAATTTTAGTACTGAATTCAAACACCACAATCAGGCTATCACCAAGCGATCATTGTTGTCTATCGTCTCACAAATATACGATCCCTTGGGACTATTAAGCCCTACTGTTATGATTGGTAAAGTCTTATTACAAAAACTATGGCTATTAAAATTAGAATGGGACGACCCACTGCCTACTGATGTCGAGCGAACTTTGAACCGTTTCATAAACAACCTAACGTTACTTCATACAATAAAGGTGTCACGGCATGCCTTTCAAAGTAATTCAACGCGTACTGAGTTACATATATTCACTGACGCATCCCAGATCGCATATGGGGCTTGTGTATATGTACGCACAATTTGTAACGAGAACGTAATGGTTCGATTACTTATATCTAAGGGAAAAGTCGCTCCGTTAAAGCCGGTCAGCATACCCCGACTGGAATTGTGCGGTGCGTTGCTAGGCGCGAGACTTTACGATAAGGTTCAAAGTTCACTCACTCGCTCTGCGGATGACGTCATATTTTGGACTGACTCCACGATTGTTTTAGGATGGCTACGCATGGCTCCATCTTTACTTAAAACGTTCGTGCAAAACCGGGTAGCAGAGATACATGATTTAACTAGTAAGTTTACATGGAGGCATGTAAGTGGCAAAGACAACCCTGCTGACCTAGTTTCGCGTGGCGTGGATTTAGATGAGTTATCTTGCTCGAATTTGTGGTGGGAAGGTCCTAGACTCTTGCATGAAAACGATTTGGGTCATAACTTAATTTCGCATTCCATAAAAAATAGCAACGAAATTCCATACAATCAACTACCTGAAATAAAATCTAATGCTATTAATTCATTGGTAATAACACAACAATCTAATCTGTTTCCTTTCGAGCGGTTTTCTCAATATTGTCGCATCAGGCACACAGCTGCTTATGTACTTCGTTTCTTGCACAATACGCGCAACGTAACAAATCAGCTGACGGGCGCGATAAGTGTCGATGAATTGAGAAATGCCACTAGTGTCCTAGCTCGACTATCGCAAATAGAATCGTTTCCAGATATTTATAAATTACTTATTAATGGAAAACCCATTAAAGCTAAGGAAAAATTATCGAGTTTAAATTTATTTTTGGATGAAAATCAACATCTAATACGAGTCGGAGGTCGCTTAAATAATTCACCTGATTTCGACTACAATAAAAAACATCCCATACTATTATCAGGCAAACACCCTTTCACTGTCCTATTGTTTCGGCACGAGCACATTCAGTCTTTGCACTCTGCGCCACAGGCTTTACTATACAGAGTGCGTGAGATGTGGTGGCCGCTGGCCGGCAGAGATCTAGCTCGAAAGGTGACTCACCAATGCGTTACCTGTTTACGCATTAAAGGTAAAACTTTAACTCCACTCATGGGGAATTTACCTAAAGAACGCATAACTGTGAGTTACCCCTTTCTTCGTGTAGGAGTGGATTACGCCGGGCCAGTATCAGTTCTCAACCGCCCAGGCAGAGGCGCTAAAATGGTAAAGGGCTATGTGTGCTTATTTGTTTGTTTTGTTACACGAGCGATACATTTAGAACTTGTTAGTGACCTCTCTACTAACTCATATTTACTCGCTCTAAGGCGATTTATTTCTCGACGGGGAAAACCATCAGAAATCTACTCTGATAACGGTAGAAATTTTGTAGGTCTTAAGAGTGATTTTGCTCAGTTTTTATCCAATTGTAGTTCGGATATAATTAACTATGCACATAGCCAGGCAATTAAATTTACTTTTATACCTCCCTATTCTCCTCATTTCGGCGGTTTGTGGGAGGCTGGGGTAAAATCGTGTAAGTACCACTTGCGTCGCGTGGTCGGCAACGCTCACCTCACTTTCGAGGAATTTACGACGGTGCTAGCGCAGATTGAAGCTGTTCTAAATTCTCGGCCACTGGTACCGCTTTCATCGGACCCCAGGGACTATCAACCACTTAGCCCTGGTCATTTCCTGATTGGCCGGGCTCTCACCGCTCCTGTCTGCGACGGCGACCTACGTGACACGCCGGTACATCAACTTTCCCGCTACCAGAAGATTGAACAAATTCGGCAGCAGTTCTGGTCACGATGGGCTAAGGAATACATCTCTGAACTCCAGACCAGGACTAAATGGAGGGAGAATACAACCGACTTGAAACCAGGAACCCTAGTCATTATTAAGGACAACAACCTACCGCCACTCAAGTGGCAACTTGGACGTGTCCTGAGGACTATACCCGGAAATGATGGAGTGTCAAGAGTGGCCGACATCCAGACTGCGTCAGGCATCGCAAGACGTGCATATGCCAAAATATGTCCTCTTGTTAATCACTAGCACGAAGCAAACTGTTGCAAGCTGATGCTTTCAAGGCCGCGGGCATGTTTGGAGTCAAAGTTCATCCTACTTGACACAATCGACAGAAGCGCCCCCTACGGATAGATCCTGAACTAATGAGCTTTTTTCGTCCAATCAAATGTGTGAAAGTAATGTGTTTTGTGTCGTGCCATTCACGGATTGGCTCATTGTTCCCTCTCCCCTTTTTTCCTATTTTTTTGTATGATTTTTTCGATTATTACAAGCACTTTTTCGTATTCTACTGGCTGAGAAACATCTTGTTTAATTTACTGCAACCCCATCATCTTTTGGCTAAAAATACCGAAAATCCAGAGTAGCTGGATCACGCCGCTACAGTTTTAATTACACTAAAAACTACAGGGAGGGATGGGAAGGGGAAGAGCAGGGACAGGGGAAATCATATTTTCTATTTATTACAATTTTATGCTATTTTTAGTCAGGAATCTGTCTAGTATGTTAGAAAATGAGGAAAACAGTACTCTGTTAAAGAGTACAGTGACACTAAACTTGACATTTAATTTGTACCATTCTAGTACCTCATTTATTATTATAATTATTATATTTTTGTTATTCATGTTTTGACGATATTTTCACATTTTGTGGTTTTATTATTTATTATTTGACATTTTAAATTGCTTTTACTTAAATTATTTTCTTTTTTATGTACTCATGACGATCTTTTTGTGAATCTAAATTGACATTTCATTATGGTTTTATTTTGTTTGTTTGTTGTTGTTATTTTGTTTTAATTTTATTTCAATTATTATTATCATTTTTGTATTTCAATTGACGATCCTTTTGTGAATTACTTATGTTTGATATTTAAAGGTATTGTATTTTTAAAAAGGTGACAAATAAATCTATCTATCTATCTATATCTATCTATCTATACGCGGCGGTGTGGTCGCACCCTAAAGCGGTCGGTCTATAGACACGATGTGGGTAAAACATTAATTTAGTATTACCAATTTGATACCCTTCATTATTCTAGAACACACGACAGTCTCATATTGGTAGTTTAACTTTTCAAAGGACGTCATCTCCGCAAGTTGTGAAGCTGCGCCCGAGGTTCATTCATAAACGAAGTTACGCGTGTTTCATAGTTTCATAGTTCCGCCTTAACAAATATATGAGGTGGGGGCTCTGTGCTGGCGGCACTTGCCCGCTATGACTATACGGTGGGTGACTGACGGGCGAGTATGTCCGTGTACTTACAGATGCGGTTTTCAACTTTAACGACATTGGAATAAGGTTCTTAGTTATAAAACAATTTAATCTGACAGCTGCATTTTTTTTCTTTTAATATGGTGGAACACATTACACCAATTGACCCAGTTCCAAACTAAGCAAAGCTTGTACTATGGGTACCAGGCAACGGATAAACATACTTATATAATGTAGATAAATACATACATATACATACAAAATCAATGACTCTGGCACAAACATTCGTATTCATCATACAAATGTCTGCCCCTACCGGGATTCGAACCCGGGACCTCTAGCTTCATAGTCAGGGTCACTAACCACTAGGCTAATGGTCGTCCGGTCGTCAGAGCCTCTAGTGTAAGTTTTTGCAAATAAAAACGTCTCGAACGCGTTCACGTAAACGTTTCAATTACTATGAGAAAATGAACAGCGCAACAAGCGGAACGAAACGACAACTAAAATTTCTCATAATATTTGTCATTTTAACGCAAACGCGATCGAGACGTATTTTGTGACCGTAAACTTACACTAAGCATACTGGTTGTGTGTCAGTCTAAGTACGCGTACTTTTAGAGTAAAATACAGGCGAGTAAATTTGTAATAGCCAAAAAACTATTCATCAATGTCTTAATAGTGGCTTAAAACTCAAAACACCACCTATTTATGTATTTGTATTTCTATTTTTTATTCAAGTTTCAAAAAATAACCTCCACCCTAACGTCATTTTTGACACTTGAAGTAAGAAATGCTTTATTGTACAAATATAAAAAAACAGATACAATTCACAAAAAAAAATCATCATTGATATAATGCACATAGGCGAACTTATCACTATAAGGGATCTCTACCAGTTAACCTTTGAGTACATGAGAGGAGCATTTAAACGAGACAATTGAATAACTTTGCTATCTCCGCGATATAAAGTCAAGTCGTGTATGTATTTAAGTATTGTATTTATCTACATCATAATATATGTATGTTTATCAGTTGCCTGGTACCCTTACTACAAGCTTTGCTTAGTTTGGGACTGGGTCAATTGGTTTAATTTGTCTCATGATATTTATTTATTTAAATAAATGCCTGCAGCTAACTACGACCGCTAGCACAGACACCACACCATCCTTGTCGCACACACTTTGTCACCCGTAACGACTAGCGCGTAATTGCGATAGAACTATACTTCGCAACTCCGCACGAATTATGAGCCAGCTGTGTTGTTTGGTTTATACTCGAGGTTGAAGGTTATTTGACCTTGAAACTTCGCTAGGTTACAAACTCAATGCATTTTAAAACTATCATCTTCCTAGCGTTTTTCCCGGCATTTGCCACGGCTCAGTGAGCCTGGGGTCCGCTTTGACAACCTAATCCCAAGATTTGGCGTAGGCACTAGTTTTACAGAAGCGACTGCCATCTGACCTTCCAGCCTTATTGGGATTGGTCCGGTTTCCTTCACCGAAAAGCTCATCGTAAATTTCAAATGTAATTTCGCACATAAATTCCGAAAAACTCAGTGGTGCGAGCCCGGGATTCGAACCCGCGACCCTCTGCTTGAGAGGCCACAAGTCAAACCACTAGGCTACCACGGCTACTATGTACCTAATCTAATCTAACTAGGGCTTCCAATTCGAATATTCGAATAATTCGAATATTCGGCTAATTTTCATATTCGAATATTTAGGGGCCATGATATTCGAATATTTGATATTTGATTTTATGTTAGTAAAATGTTTACGCGGGTAGCGATGTGATTTAAGTATTGCAGTATTATCGTGTAAATTAAGTCGGTACGTAAGGTAGGTACCTAGTAGTTAATAATACTGTTCTTCTTCAATTTTAGGTGATTTTTGAAGACTGAAAATGTGATGATGATATATTAAGATTATTAGGTGAATTAGGTAACTAATACACGTTCTCTATGTTTGCGTTGATCTCTACTTTGATTTTTTTATGAAAATAATAACTGTTTTGTTTTTTTACTGCCAAGTGATTTTTTAAACTGATTACGTAATTACACAGCTGTTTCTGTCGTTTTCTATGTTTTATTAAACCTTTCTAAAATATTCGAATACTATTCGAATAATGCGAATACTTCCGAATTTACGAATGGAATATTCGAATAATTAAAATGATCGAATATTGGAAGCCCTAAATCAAACTAATATTATAAATGCGAAAGTTTGGATGGATGGATGGATGTTGGTTTGTTACTCAATCACGTCAGAACGGCCCAACGGATTTAGATGAAAATCGGCACATAGATAGAAAAAAGTCTGGAATAGCACATAGGCTACTTTTTATCCCGGAAAATTGCGTAGTTCCCGCGGGATAGCCATAAACATGTCAATTTCTAATTCTACGCAGTCGAAGTCGCGGGCAGAAGCTAGTATTTTCATATTTTATTAAGAAATTTGTTTTTTATGCGCATTCCCTATTTTGAATCAAAACTTGCTGGAACATTTCCGTGTAATTTTCAGACACTGTACAGCTAACTAGTGTTCAAAGTTTCTGCGATAGATTGTCCGATACCTAAATATTACTCGACGAAGAAAACTGATTATCAACAAAACATTAACGTCACTTTAGAACTTTGGACCGCTTTATGCTAACAAGAACCGAAACTCCAACTCAAAAATACCACAAAGAAAAAAGAAAGAAAGAAAGAGCAAAGAAAGAAGGAAATTTATGAAAACCGGCCAAGTGCGAGTCGGACTCGCGCACTGAGGGTTCCGTACAAATTTGCCTGCTCTTAAGCAAAATGTAGCCAGTGTGAGGTCATCTTATATATTGGTTACTTATATAGACAGACAAATATTAAATTTAACAAAAAAACTACTTACTAGATCTCGTTCAAACCAATTTTGGGTGGAAGTTTGCATGATAATGTACATTATACATATTTTTTAAATTTTATCATTCTCTTATTTTAGAAGTTACGGGAGGGGACACACATTTTATCACTTTGGAAGTGTCTCTCGCGCAAACCATTCAGTTTAGAAAAAAATGATGTTAAAAACCTCCATATCATTTTTGAAGACCTATCCATAGATACCACATAGGTATGGGTTTAATAAAAAAAAAATTAGTTTTGGTTCTAAGTATGGGGAACCCCAAAATATTAGTTTTTTTTTCTATTTTTGTATGAAAATCTTAATGCGGTTCACAGAATACATCTACTTACCAAGTTTCAACAGTATAGCTCTTATAGTTTCGGAAAAAAGTGGCTGTGACATACGGACGGACACACAGACAGAGAAACATGACGAATCTATAAGGGTTCCGTTTTTGCCATTTGGCCACGGAACCCTAAAAAGTTATTGTATTGTACCTTATTTCAGCAACTCGACAATTGTAGAAGACCATTTGAAACGCAATGCGTAGTCAACCAACTGGCGTACGGTTCCCGGCCATACAATACGATACGATACAAATACTCTTTATTGAACACCACAAATCAGTACAAAACAATACAGAAACAAAGTATACAATAGGCGATAAAGATTGCACAATGCTCATCGGTCTTCTCGGCTGATTTCGGTTTCGTAGAGCGTTCTCTCGCTCTAACTTACGTGACGCCAATCGTCTCTTTCCAAAGACCGAAGTGCTATCTTCACGGCCGGATACTGTAGAATCTTATTGAGTTTGTAATGTAACCAGAGCCTCTAGTGTAGGTTTTTGACACGAATTACGTCTTTAACCCGTTTGCTTTAACATCTCAATTAACAAGAATATACTTTGGCAGTGCCTTGCGGAACAAAAAGGCAACAAGGTACTGTTTGTTTGACGTTCTAACGCAAACGGGGTCGAGACCCCCTGTTGGGTGCGCATCAGAATACATAAAGTTTAAAATGTATAATAATGGTTCAAAATATATAATGCTATTTTCTCTGATACTATTAACAAAATTAACTTTTTTGATATCGTAATCTATAGATTGGTTTAGGTTAGGTTAGGTTTGTTTTATAACAATCCTGTTCATTTGTCACTTTCTTAGAAAATCGCATTATATGTTTTGAACCATTATGTATTTTAAACTTTATGTATTTTAATACGTACCTACCCGTTCCTGTTAAACTGAAACTTACACTAATCATATAGAATTGTCACATTTGTTGACGGCCTTATTTATTTTTAAACGTGATTAAAATCGTTAAAACAACAATTTCATAGCACGCTTTAATGGGATTAAAGAAAATTAACAAAAGCATTACCTTTGAAATTCACAAAACATTGCACCCAGATATTAATAATGAAAATGGATTCATTTAAATTAAAGCAAGCAAGTTTGTGCCGTCATTTTGGCGCGTTAATTTATCACAATAATAACGGAATAATGTTTTCATACAAAGTTAATGAATTCAATTAAACGCTGGTGCGGTGTTGCATAGCGTCGTCCTCAATTAAGTCTGGCTCCGGCAATAATCGGCGTGGTGCGACCTTGCATAATGACGTCACTCTGACACTTCGCTCTATATAGGTACTATTATAATTAGAACTAGCTTCTGCCCGTGACTTCACCCACGTAGAACTTAAGAACTGATGTTAAGAGTACATTCTGCAATAATTGTTTACGTTGCAACTATAGGCTAACTTTGACATGTTTATCGCTATCCCGCGGGAACTATGCAATTTTCCGGGATTAAAAGTAGCCTATGTTTCAATCTAGGCTACCAGCTATCTACATTCCAAATTTTATCCGAATCCGTCCAGTCGTTTCTACGTGAAGAAGGAACAAACGTACACACTTCCTATCACATCTTCACACACATCGTCACAAACTTTCGCATTTATAAATATTTGTTATTTTTAGCCGACTGCACCCGAAGGAGGGTTATGTTTTTTCGAGTCTATGTAGGTATGTGTGTATAGGTAATTAGGTATGTATAATAATTATGTATGTATGTATTCTTTGGCACGCTCTAGAGCCTCAACAGCTTGTCACATTTGAGCTTGAGAGGTATCATTAGATTCGTCTTAGTTGTGAGAGTAACACTAGGTACATCAAAATTACAAGAATTTCAATTTTTTCAGTTGAAAACTTCTTTAGTGGCGTTGAATACTTTTTGGAATGGGTAAAACATTCGAAATATTATAAACGGGATGTGAACCGCGATTACCTTTATTGAGCACCCGATATTTCGACGCAGTTGCATGCATCATGATCACGGGTAGACTGAAGAAATTGCGGGTGGATGTTATTGTTGTCAATAAAGGTAATCGCGGTTCACATCCCGTTTATAATATTTCGAATGAACTTAACCGTGAATCATTGAAAACTCTTATGGGTAAAACATGTTAAACTCGCGTCAGGCTTAAGACGGAGGGAGAGTTTAAGTACCAGGATATCAGATCCTCTAAGAGTTTATTTTGTACGAATCTCTGGAGTCGCGCTCGCGTTCAATTTTTGAAGTGTACGTTGGAATAACAGTGCGTTCTCTCAGGTGACCGCAGTTCAAATCTCGTGTAGAAAAAAAAAATGTGACGATGTGAGTGAGGGTGTATGTTTGTTCCTTCTTCACGCTAAAACGACTAGACGGATTAGGATAAAATTTGGAACGAAGATAGCTGGTACATTAGATTGAAACATAGGCTACTTTTTATCCCGGAAAATTACATAGTTCCCGTGGGCTAGTGATAAACATATCAAAGGCCGTAGCGTAGTTGTCTAATGTAAGTCTAATTGTACGCAGACGAAGTCGCGGATAGAAGCTAGTCTTACTAATATTATAAATGCGAAAGTATGGATGGATGGATGGATGGATGAATGGTTGGATGGATGGATGGATGGATGTTTGTTTGTTACTCAATCACGCCAGAACGGCCCAACGGATCTGGATGAAAATTCGGCACATAGATAGAGAAAAGTCTGGAATAGCACATGGGCTACTCTTTATCCCGGAAAATTGCGTAGTTCCCGCGGGATAGCGATAAACGAATTCTTTGCAGACGAAGTCGCTGGCAACAGCTAGTAATTACTAATTTTCAGTCATTCAAAAAGTATTCAAAACTCGCAAGAAGAACCTCACAGAGCGACTAGGTATATCATCACGGTCCCTCCTAAAATTAAGCCCCGTCCAGATTTCCAATACAAGTTAAATCCCCGGATTGCCTCTCAGATGTTTATCGCTTATTTATTTAGGCGGAGCGTCCATCCGTGGTAATTTATGTGCGAATTACACAGAAAACCTGCTTTCATGGGACACCACTCACAAGTGTATTGATTTAACCATGGAACCACGAAAAAATGGAGCTCGCCAGGTTAGCCCTGGGCGTAAAAAGTGGGGTGGCAGTTCGACCACTAGGTACAGGGGCCTTACCATGACGTCCTAATTCTTCTTCTTCTTTTATTTGTGGCGTTACAAGTTGTTATAGCGACGACAACTTCGCCAGTCTCAGGGTAAAAAAATTATTATAAAATCTTGTGACAAAATTAACAAAATGTCGGCAACGTTGTACGGTAATATGGTCAAAGACCCCGCTCCCCCCTGTCGGGCTCTTAGCCAACGGTCAATGATATCCCTCAGATACTGCCAGGAAATTATTAGCCGTTGCCCAGGGTGCACCGGACCAAGCACTGCTCTTCCCCCCGGACGGATCCAGTAACGAACCGCAGCTCCTGGCCACACGTGGAGGTAACCCGACACGCACCCCGACGTCCTAATTCCGACGCAGTTCAAGTTTTAGCTGTCACTTTTAGTATGAATCTGACGGCGAACGAACCTAAACTGAAACGCATTAAGACGTCATGGTACGGCCCCAGTTCCCGGTAGACTTGGGTAAAAAATATCAATATATCAAAATATCGATATTAATTCAATAAATAATCGATAATTATCGTCGATATTTTAAATCTCGATAATATATATCAATAATCGATATTTTTTCCGGATATCAAATTCGTTTTTTTTATGAGCTCCCGTTAAGAAAGCAATAAATGAATGAGTAAATCGGCTGTGTTGTGTGTAAAACATAAATAACATTGGCATAACTTTACAATATGCAAATATTTCGATATATATCGATATATTTTATAAAATAACACCTGTGTATGTTCTTGCGAATTAAATAATTTCATTTCATTTTATATCAAAATATCGATATTTTTACACGATATATATGGATAGCTTTAAACAATATCGATACACTATATATCGATATATTTTTTCATTTGCCCATCCCTAGTTCCCGGCAAACATCTTGAGCATGACCTTGAATGCGTAGAAGCGATTTTGACGTCTCTTTGGTACAAAAGTACATGCGCGAACTTTTTTTTTTTTTACCCCTTCCACGTCACCCTAGCTCAAGAAGTTTGCCGTAAGCTGTATGTGTGTCTGTGCAGTGGCGTAACTACAACGTCAGGGGCCCGCGGCAAATTCATCAGATGGGGCCTTTCCTCACTATAAAAAAGTGCATCAACTTCCCTTCTGTGCTCAAAGCCAAACCAGTTTGGGGCCTCATGGAGCTGGGGGCCCCTGGCATTTCGCCAGCCCTTCCACCCTATAGTTACGTCACTGTCTCTGTGGTACCGTAGCTCTTAAACGAGGCTGAAGTGTACACATACATACGTTTCCATCACGTCTTTCCTCCATGATCATAAACGCTATATAGCAGCGGTCGTCACACTTTACTGGACAAGGGCCACATATGACAGTGTGAGTTCCAGGGCCAGGCCGCAGAGTATGTGAAGTCGCTCCAAGATCCTTTGCCCACTTATACAATGTATTCAGCTTATTTCTTTATTTGAAACAATTTACTTCTACTAACTTAGCAATCGTTTCTCTTTATCTGCGAAAGGTAAATGTCAATGTGACAGATAAGGACAAACGATTGCTAAGTTAGTAGAAGCCTATAGAGCGTTTGTGAATAAAGGGGTTTATCTCCAAGCAATCCAACACTATTTTGGTTTTCCTTTCCACCTACACTCCTAGAATCATGCTTGACGTGGCCTTTAGCTCTTGTTAATGTTACCCTAGCCTCCGTCTACCCCTTTAGGGATAAACAGCCTTAGGTTTGATCAGTCGATTAGTTAACAGACTGATTAAGCTTATTTGACAGTTGTTAAAAAGTATGATTCATAAACGCTTGCTAGCAGTCTGTTATCTAATGAGCTGCTGATGGATGGATTAGACACGTTATGTTGTCACCTTGATAAATCATAGACCAAAAATGGCCTTTTAGTGAATAAAAAAAAATATAAATTGACAGCAGTAGCAGCGAATTAGCGGGAAACCAGCGAATTAACACGACAGACTAGGCAGTGTGGATCTAGTTTCCTTTACCTTTCCCGGAGGGAATAAAAACTTAAAGCAAAAAAACTGTCTTGAGTATGGTTTTGCTCTTGCCAAAATCAGCTGTTCACATGTGTGGCGGCCATTTTGTGAGTTAGCAGAGAGATAAAGTAGGGTTTACGATCCGCTAACTTTCAGAAGACTTAACAAACCCTTGATGGACTGATTAGCGCTAATTGACGTTTATGAATCATGTTTTTTTGCATCGGCCCTATAATAGCGAGCTTATAGCGAGCCTCTAACTTTTTATGAATAAGGCTGAAAGACTTCATTTATGTGGGTATGTATGATCTCTTGAGTTGATTGCTTAAATTTGTAACCCATTTGCTCATTTTCCTTCCCCATCGTATAATAAACCGATTCATGTAAAAATGTATTCAAAAATAGATTATTATACAATTGTCAGCGCCTTAACAGTTGAAGCCCCGCAAACGCCCATTCTTTAGGCCCCTCGGAAGGCCCTCAGAGGGCCTCGATGACCGATAAGGCCGTTTATATCTATGAAGGAGGTACTTCGTTTGATCTCCTTGATATCGGATACAGATAGCGTCTATATTCAACGGAATCGGACGCTTGTTAGTCTCGTTGGTGATTTGGGAGTTGCTGTTTAAAACTTTGAGAAATAGTGGTAATAAGGCTTTTTTTCATTGGGGATGTTTATGTCAAAATGTTTTTCGTGGTTTTTAACAATTTTAGTTACATCTTATAACAAAACTAGCTGTTGCCAGCGACTTCGTCTGCAAAGAATTCGTTTATCGCTATCCCGCGGGAACTACGCAATTTTCCGAGACAAAAAGTAGCCTATGTGCTATTCCAGACTTTTCACTATCTATGTGCCGAATTCCATCCGGATCCATTGGGCCGTTCTGGCGTGATTGAGTAACAAACAAACATCCATCCATCCATACTTTTGCATTTATAATATTAGTTAGATGCTGAGTTTGTTCTTGCTGTCAGCCACCAACCTTCGTCCGTGACTTCGTCAGCGCAGAATTGAACCCTTACGGAGTAAACAGAGCCTAAGGTGAAGGGCACGTTTAGCATAATTGTGGGCATATAGATGGAAAGAGGAATCATAAATATTGATGGGTTGCTAGCATAAAATGATTCCTAAAATTTTCGCCATATTCCCTCGATGGGCTTTTACCATCTGCGCGGGAAGAGAAGCAACTGGTACATTCTATGTTATTTCTTTGCTCCCAGACCAGCTGAAATATTCCGGAAAAAAATTGAGAGACCTGGGGCCTTACCATGACGTCTTAATGCGATTCAGTTTAGGTCTGCTCGCTGTCAGATTCATACTAAAAATGACAGCTAAAGTTGAACTGAGTCGGAATTAGGACGTCATGGTAAGGCCCCTGAGCCTCTAGTGTAAGTTTTCGCATATAAAAACGTCTCGAACGCGTTCACGTAAACGTCTCAATTACTATGGAAAAATTGGCAGCGCCACTTGCGGATCAAAACGGCAGCAAAACTGTATGCTTAGTGTAGGTTTTCGGTCACAAAATACGTCTCGAATGCGTTTGCGTTAAAATGTCAAATACTATGAGAACAGTTTGTTGCCGTTTCGATCCGCAAGTGGCGCTGCCAATATTTCCTTAGTAATTGAGACGTTTACGTAAACGCGATCGAGACGTTTATTTGGGTGAAAACCTACACTAGAGGCTCTGTTCTCATAGTATTTTGACATTTCAACGCAAACGCGTTCGAGGAGTATTTTGTGACCGAAAACCTATATACACTAAGCATACTGTAGGCTTATTGTGTAACTCGCTCGCACTCGCCGTTGTGTTCATTTTGACAGTTCATGTATGGGCTGACAATTGGCATCGGAATCAGCTAGCTGTGTCATTTCAATCCGATGCCAAGTGTCAATATAGTACACAATTACCTGTATGCTTAGTGTAAGTTTTCGGTCACAAAATACGTCTCGAATGCGTTTGCGTTAAAATGGCAAATTCTATGAGAAAAGATTGTTGCCGTTTCGATCCGCAAGTGGCGCTGCCAATTATTCCATAGTAATTGAGACGTTTACGTGAACGCGTTCGAGACATTTTATATGTAAAAACTAACACTAAAGGCTCTATTCTAGTGTATCCATTACGTAATTTTTCGTAACTCACCGCACGCAGCCTGCCGTGTAAAGTGATTTAGTACGCCCGCTCGACTTTAAATGCAAAAACACAAATAAACGTATTAAATGTAAATACCGATTGTTTGCATCAGAATCCCAAAACGTTACACATTTTCCGTTGTTATTTTATTATGATTATTTATTACTAGCTGTTGCCAGCCACTTCGTCTGCAAAGAATTCGTTTATCGCTATCCCGCGGGAACTTCGCAGTTTTCCGGAATAAAAAGTAGCCTATATGCTATTCCAGATTTTTCTCTATCTATGTGCCAAATTTCATCCAGATCCGTTGGGCCGTTGTGGCGTGATTGAGTAACAAACAAACATCCATCCATCCATCCATCCATCCATACTTTCGCATTTATAATATTAGTTAGATTAGCACAAGTAGTCTCAGCCTACCCCTGTGGGAAAGAGGCGTGACGATATGTATGTATGTGTATGTATGTTAGATTAGCAATTTGCTGCCCGCTAGCGAGTGGAAATTTTCACTTCCTGGCCAGGGAAGATTTAAAATTGTGTACACAATACACATTTCGGGCGGTCATAAAGAAAGCCTCAGACCGCAAGCTTATCGCCCTCGCCTTTGGCTCGTGCGACAAGTTCCTGCGATCTGAGACATTCTTTATTTCACCACCCTCGGAATGTAATGTAGTAAGTATTCAATTTTTGATTCTAAATTTAGGTATTTTTTTTTATTTCGATCCAATCGTTTTATCTTTCCTCGTTATAATAATAAGATGTAGTTAGAAGTGCGGATCAGAAATACCATTACTAACGCATTTTAATCATCATCATCATCAGCCAGAAGAGGTCCATTGTTGAAAGAAAACTCGCCACCTGCACTGCACCTGGATTTTAATAAAATTAATAAAGCAATCTCCTGTCACACTACTGCTTCGGTTCACAATTAACCAAAACAAATTATAAAAATTCCACTGAATCATACCACAGTAATTAAAAATGGCGTTATCATTAATTTCCTGCAGTTCTGCTTAACCGGAGCGACGGAAAACTTTCAGCCGGCGGCCATTTTTATTTAAATTGTACATTTTTTAACGACATGGGGCCGGTCGTAACCTTGTTCGCCTTTGTATTAATATTAACTGTAAGTGTTTTAACCGCCAATGCTACTGCTGGATATAGGTCTTATAGTCACTGCATATTAGAACAACGGACATTGACTTACGATAAACAACTAGACTCCCAATCGCAAATAAGAGTGCCTAAAGAAACGTCCGAGCGGCGTTGTCTATGTATTGTGTGTGTCAACACATCGACTTACACAGATAACATTAAACACCTTATTTCGTGGCAGTAATGTTTAATGTGAATTGCATACGATCGTGAGAAGTAACGACACGACGCCACGCGCTGGAAACCTGTCTGACTCTTGTTCTCAAGCGTTTGAGATTACGGTGCGAAAGGGACATGTACATTGTTATCGAAGCGCGGTCGAAACACGCCTGAACCAAAACTCTGCACAATAGACGCGTCGTGCAGACTTTTGCTTCCGACAGTTTTTGAGCGTGATTTTAAGTCTAGTTGTTTATCGTAAGTCAATGACAACGGACGAAAATCTTAGGAATCATGTTATAGGCGATGCGGCGCAACCCATCACTGTTTTGATTCCTCTTTTCACTTATACACCCACAATCATGCTAAACGTGGCCTTTAAGTCTTGTTACCTGAGGCTCTGTGTACCATTACCTACCTGCATTGCACGGTCTCATCGTCTAAGGGAAGACGGGCCCAGTGTACGGGCCCTCCCTTTCTTGGCGCGCTCCTGGGGCCACCGGGGGGGGTGCGTTTGTGGTGAAACCCTAGTGCGTCCCCACCACACCGGACTTTTTTAAGGCTCTGTCTACCCCTAAAGGGATACATACGTGGTTTATGTAAGTGTATTGTGTATGTATGATTCAAAAATTCTGAAAATCATTTACAGGGTTTTTCACCCCAGGGTAGGAAAACATCGTGAGGAAACCAGACCAATCCCAATAAGGCTTAGTTACCCTTCTGGGTTGGAAGGTCAGATGGCAGTCGCTTCTGTAAAAACTAGTGCCTACGCAAGATCTTAGGATTAGGTTGTCAAAGCGGACCCCAGGCTCGCTGAGCCGTGGCAAATGCCGGGAAAAACGCTAGGAAGATGATGATTTACAGGGTTATTCACCAACCCAACCACTCACATAAGCTACATTCAGATGCATCTTTGTTTCCAGACTGCTCAATCACGACATCAGCACAGCTCCTCGCATCAGCTCAGCCGTGCCCTAAGCTCCAGGTCCTCAGATTCCCAAAGCCCTGTCATCGTCATCATCGACACCAGAGGCCAGAGTGTCCAGGAGAGTGATGACAGCGAATCTAGTTCTGACGAGAGAGATGAAGATCCAGGTGATGAAGAGGCCTATCAGCTGTATAATCACTTAAGAGTAAGCTAATTAATAGGTTACGTACCTATCTACGAGTATCTTCTATACATAGAAAAAAGCTGAAGAGGGTCGAAAGTGCTGTACCTATATCGTCGATATAAAAAAAATTGGCTGGGGATACTTAGAATCGATAAAAGAATACTTTCCAACAGTTTTTAGGATTTTTGTCTGTTCATCTGTTTAGATATTTGCGAGCGCATCCGGTGAAAACGGCTGATTGGATTTTGATGCAAACTTTACTAATCTAATGATCACAAAATATTTACCTTGCTATTCCGCTACTTACGTTATTTTGTGTTCATTAAAATGGACCTCCGCAAAGTAACGCCTGATTCAATAAAATACTTTACTAATCTGTTGAGAAAACCACCGGCCAGGTGCCAGGCCAGGCAGGGCAGGGGGGGCCAGGGTGGTGGCCAGGCTACTTTTTATCCCGGAAAATGGCATGTTTCCCGCGGGATAGCGATTCTGCGCAGAAGTCGCTGGCAACAGCTAGTAGATAAATATTTTGGCTTGAAGAAACTATTTATAATTTTAAAATAGAATATAATAGAATTTTTATTTTTTAAAATGGTTGTTAATTAAATATATTATCTTCCACAGTCACACTCCCAAGACGGCTTAAGTTCAGGTGAAGTGGCAAAATTGAAAGAAACCAAACACATCCTCCGTGCTGCCCTCGTCTCGAGATGCAGAAAAATGGACTCATGCGCCAGAAGCTGCCCGCCGGCCAAGAAGTTCACCTGCCTTGTGGTCTGCCAAGAGACGTTTGACAAGGAGAATGCCTGCGATGAGCCTGTGGAAGAGCCGAAGTGTGAGGAAAAGAAAGACAAGTGTGGCAAAAAGCAGGAGAAGTGGGGGAAGACAATGCCGCCGCATTGGTTTTTCCGTTAAATGATAAAACGTCGGATAATTAAGTCATTTGACAACTAATTACAACACAACGGATAACTCACGTATAAAAGCCGAAGGATTGCTCCGACAATTGTTTCGGACTATACGTGATACGTGAGTTATCCGTTGTGTTGTAATTATGTGTGAGTCTCACGGTAGTTTCATTTGACAACTCTTTAATCCGTAAACTTTTTTAAAAATCGGAAACCTGTAGGCGTGGCTCACATTAGGTTAGGTTAGGTTTTGTTTTGTTTTTAGTTTGCTGTGTAATTTTTCGATGTTGTTTTGTTCCAAATACCAAAATGATGTATTGTTAATTTCTATTTAGTTAAAAGTAGTTTATTTTAAAAACTGGAGCCCGTGATTTGGTTGAATAATTATTTTGGTCTATCGAATTGTTTGGTCAAATGGTTGTTCGGTCTAAAATTTCCCCAACGGTAACTGACAATGTTTCGGAGAATTTTATGCAAAAGCTAACTCGGGGCCTTACCATGACGTCTTAATGCGATTCAGTTTATTTATTTCAGTCAGATTCATACAAAAAGTGACAGCCAAAACTTGAACTGAGTCGGAATTTTATTAGGGCGTCATGGTAAGGCCCTTTTTTTTAATTACCGTAATAAACGAGGAATTAAATAAAAAATCAGTTTAGACCAAACGACCATTCGATTAAACATAACATTAGACCAATAAATTATTGGTCCATCCGACAAAGACCATCATGAACGACTTCGAAAAACGAGGAGGGGATCTTCTTTTAGTTCTAAATTAATAAAACTCAAATGAAGGAAATCATCAAATGTTAATCACTTCATTTCATAAGAATTAAACACCTAGAGCGGTAAAAGATAATGTTAGATGAGAAATTATGTTTATGTTGTGCAATCAATTGCCAAAATTCTGTAAGAAATAAAATGATAACGTATTGTATGACTTTATTTTATAATCCCAAAAATAGGATCGTTTCAAGTGGAACAATATAGTTTCTGCCTACCCCTGTGAGAAAGAGGCGTGACGGTATGTATGTATGTAAAAACACGCTTTGACATTCCACAACCGTTCGTTTCTCGTGGTAATTTATATACCACGCACGGTTACTCAATCTCTGGTATTATTAAGTTGGCGGCACCAGTTTTTCCTGGGACTTACCATGACGTCTTAATGCGTTTCAGTTTAGGTTCGCTCGCCGTCAGATTCATACTAAAAGTGACAGCTAAAACTTGAACTGCGTCGGAATTAGGACGTCATGGCAAGGCCCCAGTTCACGTTCGCTCGCTGTCAGATCCATACTAAAAAAAATGACTGCTAAACCTGAACTGAGTCGGGAATGTATCACAGACGTCATGGTAACTTAGGGATCATCAGAAAACGAGTCCATTCTTTTCTTAAAAGACCGGCAACGCACCCGTAACGCTTCTATGTTATGGACGATTTTTGCACTATGTCACATTAAAGACTTCCCCTACAATTAAAGTTGATATGATCATTTTTTCTCGTTTTTAGGGTTCCGTACCTCAAAAGGAAAAAACGGAACCCTTATAGGATCATTTTGTTGTCCTTCCGTCCGTCCGTCCGTCTGTCAAGACCCTTTTTCTCAGGAACGCGTAGAGGTATCATGCTGAAATTTATATCAAATACTCAAGTCCACTGCCCCTTGGAGCTGTGAAAAAATGAAACTTCTAAGCCAACGCAATCAAAAGATACAGCCGTTTATGCCGCAAATTTCCGCAACTGTCTAGGGAATCAAAACCTACAGGGTACTTCCCGTGAACGCAGAATCTTGAAATTTGGTATGAAGGCTTATAGCACAGATTAAGGAATAATTGCGAAAACCGTAAATATGTATGTATGTATGTCTTTATAATACATATCAGTGACCAATATAAAGTGACCCCACACTGCGTACATTTTACTTTGGAGCAGGGCTCTGCTTACACTGGTTTATAGATATTTATAGTTAAAATGTGCCTAAAAACCCTAAGGAATCAAAGGAAGATTTACTAAACATGTTAATTACCTTATCCAACACGATAAACTGCCCGATAAGCCGATCGGACATCAAGGATATCTACAGAGTACGCCCCAAACAAGAGGGTACAAGTAACACCCCCATAATAATTGAACTTGCATCTTCCATCGTAAAAGCTGACTTCCTAAAGATGTGCAAAGCTCACAATATAAAGTACAAAAGGAACCTTTGTACCACCCACCTTGGCTTACAAAATGGGGGTAATTCCGCTATCTTTGTAGGGGAACACCTTACTGCAAAGGCGGCAAGGCTACACTTCTTGGCAAGAGAGCTCAAAAAAAGGAAACTGTTCAAGCACTGCTGGACCAGCTTCGGTAGGGTTTACCTAAGGAGAACAGATAACTCACAAATATTTCCCATTATTAATGAAATCCAAATTGAACGCTTAGGCAAGGAAGCAGAAAGAGAACCCCTACCCCTGCAGGAAACCGCTTTACCCAACAACGGTGCAGGATCAAGCAACAATACCGACTCGGCTGCCCAGATGTCCCAGGAAACCTGACTAATATCTGAAGCAACTACTTGTATCACCACCTCAACTATATGTTCGCCTGGTAACTATAAACCCGATCCACAGGAACTAGACTTATGCAAATTTTTAATTATAATGTGTAATCTTAAACACTACGTTCCATGCGCCCTTAGTAACATAAATACACTTTTATATATGCCTTTATTACTCACCAAAACAAATTGTCTAACCTTCTTCGAATTATGTGCTCCTGGTATGCTGACGCCAACTCATCCAACAATAACATTACTACCACACAAACACGATTCTCTTACTTACTTTGAATTATGCGCTCCTGGTAGGATGACCTCACCTCACCTAACAAGGAAATTAAAACAACACAAGCTCACGCTAAAAATACACACTACAAACAAGTTACAAAAAATTACAACTACATACCACTTACAAACAAAGCATTACAAAAAACATAACTCACAGATCTCCTTGACTCGCACTATACTAGTAGGTTCCCTCTTCACCTTTACACAAACACAATTTTGCCCATACCCAAATTTTATACTAAAACCTCGTACATCTAACACCTACACAATTTTTATTAGTACCAATGGCTAGTCAACTTAGTATAATGGATGACATTGATAACTTGGAAATAGCCCAATCTTTTGCATGTGACATTCTGGACCTCCACAAACACATACCTAAACCCAAAAGCAATCTAACAGTCGTCTCACAGAATATCCGGAGCATCTATGGTAATTTCAATGACCTTCAAATAACTATCTCACAACTTGACTTCGAACCTGACATATTAATTTTAACGGAATGCCGTCTCAACCCGATAAAACCTATTCCACACCTTCCGAACTACACCTCAATGGCTACTTCTAATAATCTTAACCAATGTGATGGTGTTGCTGTATTTGTTAAAACCCACTTAGGTGCAACAATAGAAGAGGTAGTACTTGAACATGCATCGTGCCTACAAATCACCTTACTTAATACAATAATCTTAGGTATTTACAGGTCCCCCTCCAATACTAACGCATTAAGTTTTGTAAATTCATTAAGTGATCACTTAGACTCAGTACAAGCTAATACTGTTGTCATCACGGGTGACATCAACATTAATCTGATCCCGCGTACACAGGAGCAGAACTATGAGTACAACAATAGGAATAACTACCTTAACATGCTGAGTTCACACGGCATTCTACCAGGTCTCCTAAAACCAACCAGATTAGGCAGCTGTTTGGACCATATAATGCTGAAACTAAACAAATCAATGACAACTGCATACACAGCTGTCCTCAACACCTCTATAACGGATCACAACACCACACTCTTAATGTTATCCTCAAATTGTATTAAAAATAATACCTCCAAATCTATCGAATTTACTAATTATGAAAGCGCTGCGTCTAAGTTACTGGGAAAAGATCTTGATACACTTCTCTTTAGTGATGACCCTAACTTCATCATCGAACAACTACTACACAAAATTAATGAGTGCCTAAAGGAAAGTAAAACCATTAGGATGATTCCCAGAAACCGCAGAACTATTAAGCCGTGGATCACCCCGGGTATTCTGCGCTGCATCAAAAATCGAAATAAAATGCAGCTGAGACTCCGTTCTGATCCGGACAATGAGACACTAAAGGTCACATTTAGGAGGTACCGGAATTTCACATCTAAACTAATTAAAAAACTTAAACACAACTACGATCAACAACTACTTGAACAAACAAACAAAAACTCCAAGGCCCTTTGGACCTCCATTAAAACTATAACTAATTACAAAGGCATAAAAGCTACTAACACAGAACTACTTAAACATAAAACTAATCCCTACGAAGCAGTCAACCACGTCAATGATTTCTTCTCCGACATCGGTAAAAAGCTAGCATCAGACATTCCTATAATTAACAACGGAACTTCATCAGCAAACGTCACCAACACTATGCCTAATAACAACAACACTCTTACATCCTTTGTACTGATGGACACTGACCCCCAAGAAGTTGAGAGCACCCTAATGTCACTAAAGTCGGACAGCGCGCCGGGCGCCGATGGTGTACCCACTAAATTCCTAAAAATCTGTAAAACTATCATAGCTCCCGTGATTAGCCATCTAGCAAATATCTGCTTCGCAAAGGGTGTATTTCCCAAACTATTAAAAAAATCTCTTGTTACACCAGTGTACAAAAGTGGTAAAAAATCAGAGCCAAACAACTATCGGCCGATTTCGGTGCTCTCTGCTATATCAAAAATAATAGAGAAACTAATCAATAAAAGACTTACTAACTATTTAAACAAATCTAACATGCTTTCAAAATTTCAATTTGGCTTTAGACAGGGGAAATCGACTGAGGATGCTATCTTGAATCTAACTTCAACTGTCTGCAAGGAAGTTGATGATGGTAAAAGGTGCGTCTCAGTCTTCCTTGACTTGAAGAAAGCGTTTGACACGGTCTCCCTTCCTACACTGGTAGAAAAGCTTGAGCGCTGCGGTGTTAGAGGAAAACCGTTGGATTTGCTGGATGATTACCTACGGGATCGTAGCCAAAGGGTTAGGATCGGGAACTACGAGAGCACGGACGCTGTAATGACGTATGGGGTCCCCCAAGGCAGCGTCCTGGGACCGACCCTATTCCTGGTTTACATAAACGACCTCACTGACATGCCCATACAAGATGGACATATTACCTCCTACGCTGATGACACAGTAGTGACATTTACGGGACTAAGTTGGGAGTTGGTTTTCGGGGCTGCTAGGAGGGGCCTACAAAGGATTGACCTATGGCTAAAATCTAACCTACTTACGCTAAACAGAGAGAAAACCAAATACATCTGTTTCTCAAAGACTGACAGTTCACAGCCACACCAGGAACTTAACTTAAAAATTCATCACTGTAATCTCACCACTAACACGACTTGTCAATGCACACCACTAGAGAAAGTAAGATCTATCAAATACTTAGGAATAATAATCGATCAACGTCTCTCTTGGTACCAACATTTGGAATACATTAACGATAGAATTAGAAAACTAGTTTGGATATTTAAAACCCTCCCTCACGTTACAAATACTAAATTGCTAACACAAATATATACTGTGCTTGCGCAATCAATCATGTCGTATTGTATTCCAATATGGGGGGGCGCCAGTAAAACCAAATACCTGGAAGTGGAAAGGGGACAGAGGTGTTTGTTGAAAACCATGTACTTTAAACCCTACAGATACCCCACAACAGAACTCTATGCTCTCTCAAAAGTACTGAGCATGCGCAAATTATATATAACCTCTGCAATCCTAAAACTTCACAGGTCAATTAACTTTAACCCTAAGTTGTTAAATAAAAGAAGAGCACATACAGTTGCACCTGTACCTAGTAGTAACTCAGCTTTCGCAAAAAGACAGTTTGATGTACTATCCGCATTGATGTATAATAAGATAAATAGGGAACTAAACATTTACATTATGAACTATTATAATTGTAAAAAAACGATACTAAAATGGATATGTGAACTTGACTATAATGAGACCGAAAATATTCTGTATTCCACCTACTTAAATCACTTTGTATAAAACATAACTAAGCTTGTAAGTACACACACACACACATACACGCACACACACACACACACACGCGCACACACGCACACACGCACACACACACACACACACACACACACACACACACACACACACACACACACACACACACACACACACACACACACACACACACACACACACACACACACACACACACACACACACACACACACACACACGCACACACGCACGCACAAATAGTATAACTAGTTCATAAGATCTAACATTATTAGTGTTACTAAAGTCTTTTCTTTTTTCTTTTCTTTTCTTTCATTCGAACGCATAACTGTTAGCAGTAAGCTGGAAGAGCGAGGCTTCCTGACACAGGTAAAATATACCTAATAGGAAGTCTCGACCATTATTGTATCTACCACCTAAGTTTCGATGAAATAAATCATTATTATTATTATTATAATGGTACGGAAGCCTTAGTGCGCGAGTCCGACTCGCACTTGGCCGGTATTTTTCTCTTAGTGTAAGGTGTCATTGGAGAGGTCGTTCAAAAACATTGTGGGTGTGGGAAAACCATTTTTCGATTCAAGCATTCGTTTGCGAAATAAAGCTTTAAATTTCTAATTATCGTTAGAGTCAAGTATCCCCCCGCCCTTGCCAGCTAACGGTTGTATTTTGGATAAGGTGAAAAAAGCGACGGGCAGCACTCCGGGAGTGCCGGCAGAAGTGAAAACGGCAGCTCAGATTAGATTTTAATATTGTAACCTCCATGACGCTCAAGACACGTAATGTACTGGCCGCTTACAAAAAAACGTAAGTACTGTCTATATTGACAGATCTCTAACAATGTGCTGATGCCCTAGTACTTTTGCTCCACGACTCAACAAAAAAACACTTAAAAAATCGAACACAATTCATTGGTATTTCAAAATAAGCTCTTAGAGGTACATAATCTCTCCCTCCGTCTTACGCCTGATGCGAGTATACCATTTTTTACCCATCCCAAAAAGTACTCAACGCCGCTAAAGGAATTTTCACTTCAAAAAATTTTTGTAGCAAGTAGTATTATATATGACATTTTATTTTATTGTATTTTCTTTATTGGGAAAAAAACAGATACAGACACAATTTAAAAAATAAACTATTAAGAAAATAATGCAGGAAACTTAGCCTATACCCTAAAACAATTCCCACTTAGAGTTTGTGGTAGATGTGGCAATGGATCAGAAAACAACAAGAAAGAAGAAAGAAAGAAAGAAAACATTTATTCATGATAACATTACAGACAAAAGAAGAAAAGAAGCAAAAAAACATAAGAACATGCATCATGAAATGGTCCCACCTCAGCATAAAGCTGGCCTTGCAGCCAGCGCTGGTCTTCCGATGGGACCATCAAGTGCTACCGAAAGCACATATTAAAATATATATATAAATTCAAAGATAGTGAACCTACAACACAGAAAACAACAGAACATTTTGGCATGGTGTGTTACGTATTTGGCATTAGGTGTACGTCGAAAGAATCTCCTAGGATCCTACAACATACGCTTATTCCTTTTCCAAAAGCCTCCTAAACTTAATAATTATTTTAACCATACACATAAACACCCAAGAATGTTTAAACTGAGTAGAAATCAATGCCACCCTTTTATATAAGCTCAAAGGCATAGCGACACACATTACTGCGGTGTTCGCGAGGTATGTATACCTCGCAACTATGTCGCGTGGCGAAAATTAAATGCTTTTAAGCATTATTGCCTAATAATTTACAGCAAAATTTGAAATTTCACAGAAATTAACGCTCTAGTTTGTTACGCAGAATTGTAAAAGATGCAGGGGCCTTACCATGACGTCTTAATGCGTTTCAGTTTAGGTCCGCTCGCTGTCAGATTCATACTAAAAGTGACAGCTAAAACTTGAACTGAGTCGGAATTAGGACGTCATGGTATTTCGTCCATGGTGATTTCTTTCCATCAGGTGACCCGTCTGCTCGTTTGCCCCCTCTTATATAAAAAAAAAAAAAAAAAACACTTTTTTATCGCTTACGGAGTAGACACAGCCTAAGGTAACAAGACCTACAGGCCACGCTTAGTTGCTAGCCGCCATGCCTTACCATGACGTCATAATGCGATTCAGTTTAGGTTCGCTCGCTGTCAGATTCATACTAAAAGTGACAGCTAAAACTTGAACTGAGTCGGAATTAGGACGTCATGGTAAGGCCCCAGGTGGCCGTAATATTATAGCACTCTCGCACCACGAAACCCTTGCATTTTATGTGTTTTGGACATCGTAAAATCGCCTGTCAAGCTGTCAAGTGCATGTCCACTTTAGTTGATGCTGTCATAAAACTTATCGACTATAATGGGCGGTGGTTAATTTGCATTTCAGTTTTGCTTGAGAATAATATTCTTGAACAGTAACAGAGGCTTACTACTCCGCAACACATGCGAGGCTTACATCAGGGGCCTTACCATGACGTCTTAGTGAGATTCAGTTCCGACACAGTTCAGGTTTTAGCTGTCATTTTTGTTATGGATCTGACAGCGAGCGAACCTAAACTGAATGGGAATTGAATCGCATTAAGACTTCATGGTAAACCCCTGTGCGGTACCCTACCTATTAACTATTGGGTGTCTTGGAATTGTCCATAGAGTTTGACCAGTATGCTTAGTGTAAGTTTTCGATCACAGAATACCGTCTCGAAAGCGTTTGCGTTTAAATGTCAAATACTATGACAACAGTT
Source organism: Pandemis heparana (assembly GCA_963854515.1). Taxonomy (NCBI): domain Eukaryota; kingdom Metazoa; phylum Arthropoda; class Insecta; order Lepidoptera; family Tortricidae; genus Pandemis; species Pandemis heparana. The sequence continues at coordinate 6,118,757 of OY978031.1, forward strand.
TGTTGCCGTTTCGATCCGCAAGTGGCGCTGCCCATTTTTCCATAGTAATTGAGACGTTTACGTGAACGCGTTCGAGACGTTTGTTCTTGTGAAAACTTACACTAGAGAGGTTCAGAAGGCTTATTGTCTAACTCGCTCGCAATCGCAATCGTGTTCATTTTGACATTTCATGTATGGGCTGACAATTGGCATCGAAATCAGCTAGCTGTCACATTCATACAATACTGTCAAAATGAACACGATGGCGATTGCGAGCGAGTTAGACAATAAGCCTACTGCGAAATGAATGAGACGGCATGATGTTGTTACAGCATAAATAGAAAATTGAGTCTGCCCTTGATACAGTTTTCCGCAGTAAGAAAGTCGCCAAGTTTAGTCAAGGTTTTTTTGAAAGTAACTCTGAAAGTTTACGACGGAAGCGTGGGCAATCTTACTTTATGAAATCTCGTGACCAAGACGGATAAAACGAAATTAATGCTAAAAATTTGTCTAAAACAAGCATTTTTAAAACAAAACTGATATTAACTAGTCATTATTAAACGTAGAAGCAAAATCTTTAAACCTACTAATCCTAAAACCTATGTTTACAAAATGTCACCCAAATTGTAGCTGGATGGATTTCTTTGTTGTGTAAAGCCGGCTACTCACACACCAGCCGCAGGGGCAATATTGAAAGCAGGGCCAGTATTGCCTCTTAATCGTGATGTGTATAGGCAAGCAGGGGCAATTTTTAGAAAAGCCGAAATTGCCCCGACCGCCGTGCGACCGGTATTGCCCCTGCGGCAGGTGTGTGCGTAGCCGGCTTAAGAATCCTCGCAGCTTTTTTTACTGTCTGTAGATTTTGTTGACTGTACGTGCATACAATATTGACATGCGTTCTAAATAACACAAGTTTACCAAATTTTAATGGTAAACTTGTGTTCCTAAGATTTTCGTCCATTCCCACGACTAGTTTTTACTAACTGCGCGGGAAGCGAAGTAAAGAAGACGAGCATAGAAAGTTGGTTTTACATGAACACGTTCGAGACGTTTTATGCAATAACTTACACTAAAGGAACACACCTACCTACTACGAGCAAAATGTTGTTGCAAAGTTGAAATTTGTTAAAGGAAGATAAGTTTCACGCTTCGTACGGAGAAAATGAGTATTTATTAGAGGAAAGTCGAATTCCTAACTACCTCAGCGTAATGTAAATAGATTACGAATTATAGTATACAGCCTGTATTCTTGCCTTTCTATTTAGTGGATTAACTTTTGTCTGCGTTGAATTAGCGTTTTGTCTTTTCTCCCATACCAGTATGGAAGACATTATCCGACTAATATTATAAATGCGAAAGTTTGTGTGTGACGATGTGACGATGCATGTGAGTGTGTATGTTTGTTCCTTCTTCACGCTAAAACGACTGGACGGATTTGGATAAAATTTGGTACGAAGATAGCTGGTACCCTAGATTAAAACATATGCTACGTTTTATCCCGGAAAATTGTATAGTTCCCGCGGGATAGCCATAAACATGTCAATTGCTAATTCTACGCGGACGAAGTCGCGGGCAGAAGCTAGTTTATTATACAGAAATACAGTATATACTTTCGCAGGAGCGGTAAAAATGGTTATTTTTACGACTTTTATTCTTATATTCTCAATGTAATACCTAATTTGTAACTTTTATCGAGAGCGGATATTGCATAAAAAACAAATTCAACATTGATTACTTTCATACCAGAACAAAATATTGCGTGATTATTTTACACAATTGATTGGTTGCCATTTTAATATTTCTCCGAGCATTAACACTTCCATTCAGCATTTCCGAACAGAAAGAAGTCAGGAAACAACTAATAACATGTTGAAGTCAATCTGCGTACTGCTGGTTATTGTAAGTATGCATAACCGACTATTTTGACGTACCGTAAAACGGGGTGAAAAGGGATTGCGGGGTGAGAAAGGATAGATCTATTATTTTGTGGTATCACTTGTTAATTAAAATTTCTGGTTCAGCTTGCTCTACTTAAAAACGGTTTAGTTATATTTTTAGACTTTACATTTCCTTTTTTCGGGTAATTTGCTATCGTATATATTTTTTGTTTCTATCCATTCTGACCCCACTACGGGGTGAGCTGGGATTTGCCTATATTTCAGTGTTTAGTATTAAAACTTGAAACTAAACGATAGGTTCATTATTAAACTAAAATTCATGCCGCCGGAACATTTTTTATGTATAAAAATCAACTTGCCATATTATGTAATTTTTTATCCAGGTTTGAACTTAATTTTTTTTCCCTACTCACCCTGTTTTACTTGATATTTCAACTTCCTTTTATAATTTATGTTTCTTACGTTTTTTTTTCAAACTGCAACTGAATTTTGACTAGCTTCCAATAGTCAAATTGGCTTGTCTTTTGATACATAGTACAACATAAACTTCAATAGCATAACAATCAATCAAACGCCGCTAGAAAAAACCTCGTGTATAAAACGAACAGGGGCTTTACCATGACGTCCTATTTTCGACTCAGTTCAAGTTTTAGCCGTCACTTTTTGTATGAATCTGACAGCGAGCGAACCTAAACTGAATTGCATTAAAACGTCATGGTAAGGCCCCTGATTCTCTTCATTATTTATTTAGCTCGACATATCACGACAAACAAGACTTTTCAGAAAATTCCAGCATAGATTTTACAGTATCTTATGGAGTAACACGGTGCTACATACTGTAACAGTACCCGGATAGCACCCTTGGGACCGATAAATTCTTGAATCTTGTCTTAAACTAAATCTTTTGTGGATAAAGAAAACAGGTTTGCGAGCACTATTTAAATTTCAAGTTACGACGTGGTAGTTGATGGGGTTTATACACACTAGTTTAGAGCGTGGTTTAGAGCTTAATATTTACTAAGAAACCTTACACTTATTGGAAGTTTTTATTTTATCATAATTAATCGTTTATTTATTGCAATCATGATATTTACCTACTAGATGTTCTTCGGTATTATTCTAGACAGTACATAGGTACGACCAAACCGCCGAGTACCTATACGCAGTGACGTGTCGTATGCGTCACGTTTTCTCACCGTTTCTTCATACATTTTGTTGCGATTCCGTAACGTCACCGTTTTTTAAGCGGCGGTGTGGTCGCACCTTAAATCCTGTTACTAGCAAAACTCAAAAACACCTAATGCATAAAATTATTTTATTGAATCCGGCATTTCTTTGCAAAAACAAGCAAGGTTTTCTTTTCATTAAATGCTGTCTCACCGTTTCTACCTTCCCTGGACTTGCACAAATGTTTCATAACCAAAATTATTCAATTCGATATATCCATTCTCGAGATTTAACGAGACAAACGAATAGCAATCTATACATACAATAAAATTAATTATATAATATTGTTCCTCAGAGCACCTGTGTCAACTCCCACGACCATTCTGCCCTCTTGTCTCGGCTCTTCAAGAAGTCCCCCAAGAATGCTGTCCCCCTGATCCTGGTGCTGGACAGGAACTCGCTCCGTCCCCTCACTCAAGACAGGAGCTACTCGTACGCCAGCGCTCAGGAGAGCTCGGATGAGGGCGAAGACTCTTTGCAGTATCTATTGGAACACCTGGTATGTATTTCATTTGATATAGAACACATTCGCGGTGGACGCGGAAGACACAGGACCGGTCCGAGTGGAGAGCCTTGGGGGAGGCCTATGTCCAGCAGTGGACGTTTTTCGGCTGACATGAAATGATGAGAACACACTATGGACCCGATTAAATGAGTCCTCGCCTGCGCGGTGCAGGGGCGCGGGGTGGGATGGCAAAGGGGGCCGGGAGAGATGCGGGCGGCTGGCGCACTGCCCGCGCGCAACTCTCTCGGTGCCTTTTGCCTACCCCGCACTCCTGTGCCGCGCGGGCGAGAATAGAATAGAATAGAATAGAAACACTTTATATTGTGTACAATATAAAGTTATATATAACTGTGTAGTGTACATTAAGGTGACTCATTTCAGCGGTCGGTCTATAAATAAATGTCCAACCGTAACTACTTTTTACGGCCGCGTCCGAATCCGAAACCGATAAAGCTCGATCGGACACTAAAACACACATTTGACGCTAGAAGACTCACTGTTGAAGAAAGGAGTGCCCTTAGAACGCCGAAATGAACCACATCTTATCAACTGCATCTACCGGGTGCCCGCAGCACTTGCGATGTCGGTCCACCTAGTAGGAGGCCTGTCACTGCATCTTCCTGTTCATGGTGGCCACTTGAGAACCTTTCTCGTCCGTCGGTTTTCTGTTCTCCTAGAGATTTTGCCTGCCCATCGCCGCTTATACGTGCCTTACATATTCTTACTAAGCCTCCAATGTCTGTTTGTTTGTCCGTCCGGGTATCACAGAGCCATATTTTATAAACTATACCTTCTAGATATATGGAAACTTCAAATTAAGTGGGTAAGCAATAAAAATAAGAAAGTGAATGTCAGACAGATTTCCCAGAATGTTCACACATTCTAGATACTAAGCAGGGATAATATAATTATATACGTACGTAATGCATTACATATATACTTAGAGCAAACGTATCCCGTTCCTCCCTTCCATAGTGTAAGGTATGTACATTTAATTATGCCACAAAGCACGACACATCAGCAGCAGGCGCTTTGAACTCGACGGAACCCATTTCCTTCTAATTATAAGGAACCAATCAACCAGGGTTCAGTGCTTTGATCCGCGACAAAGCGCAGTAAACACAGTAACTAATCTACAAACAATGGGACCACTACAAGATTGCACAACTCAAACGCGTTCGAAAAGTATTTTGTGACTGAGCCTCTAGTATAAGTTTTCGCATATAAAACGTCTCGAACGCGTTCACGTAAACGTCTCAATTACTATGGAATAATTGGCAGCGCCACTTGCGGATTGAAACGGCAACAAACTGTATGCTTAGTGCAGGTTTTCGGTCACAGAACACGTCTCGAACGCGTTTGCGTTAAAATGTCAAATACTATGAGAACAGTTTGTTGCCGTTTCGTTCGATCCGCAAGTGGCGCTGCCAATTTTATCATACTAATTGAGACGTTTACTTGAACGCATTCGTGACGTTTTTTATGAGAAAACTTACACTAAAGGCTCATCATTTCTATGCACACTGTCACTTACATGGATGTCACTAGAACTAATACCTACTGGATAGGTAGGTACTAATAATGGATTTAATTGCTCTTTAAAATATTTTGAGACAATTTCGATGTTAGAAAATAAAATACTGACACTGAGGTGATAAGAAACTAGATAATAGTTGTTTTTGAGAAATGGTTCCCCTGTCCACCAATACGCCCACAATTACACTAAACGAGGCCTTTACGTCTTGTCACCTTAGGCTCTGTCTACCCCGTAAGGGATATAGACGCGATTTGTGTATGTGTGAGTTTATGAAGTAGGTAGGTATTTAGACAAAATAATTACATCACGACAATGAGACATGCCCGTACACACACAGATAGGTATTCTTTATTTAACATAAAAAAAAACATATTACTCATCTGAGAGCTGAACCCGTAACTCTTTCCCGTTATAGTAGGCAAAAACCATATATCAGTGTGTATATCAGTGACGTGGCGTCAAGTATATCAGAAGGCAAGCCGAAGGGAACTTAACTAGCCTTTTCCTCTAATTCTGCACAATAAATTGCCCAACTGCCTTAAAATAGGCAAGTCAGTGGGAATCGAGTTCTATGGACGCCACGCCACTGGTGTACCTATATATAGCAGTTTAATGCTCCTATCTACTCAAAGGTTAACTGGTAGCGATCCCTTATAGGGATAAGTTCGCCTTTGTGCATATATTACTGTTGTTATTTTGTAGATTGTATCTGTATCTTTATATTTGTACAATAAAGCGTTAAGAGTTTTCAATGATTCACGGTTAAGTTCATTCAAAATATTATAAACGGTGCATGCAACTGCGTCGAAATATCGGGTGCTCAATAAAAGTAATCGCGGTTCACATCCCGTGTATAATATTTCAATAAAGCATTATTTACTTACTTACTAAGGTTTTTGGTTACTGTAACGTGCAACGTCACGGCTCCGGGTAATATATAGGAGAAATGCCCATAATATGTGTATCACTACATAGTATAAAACAAAGTCGCTTTCTCTGTCCCTATGTCCCTATGTATGCTTAAATCTTTAAAACTACGCAACGGATTTTGATGCAATTTTTTTTAATAGATAGAGTGAATCAAGAGAAAGGTTTATATGTATAATACATGCATAATATACCGTGCGAAGCCGGGGCGGGTCGCTAGTTGTCTTATATAATAAACTGCCCAATGACTTGAGGGTACTACATGGTATAAAGTTTTTAAGACAAAGCTAACTAAATGGCTACAAGACCATTATTTTTATTTAATTAATAAATTAATTAAGTGCATATTTATTGAATTATAATTTTATAATATAACAAGCCTTATGAAATTAAATTATTGGATTGAATTATTATACATATCAGTGTTGCGTTTATATTAATTTTGCATGCTATGACTAGCTCTGTGTGCGATATCTTTACTGTATTATGTATTACTTAAGGGGCTGTCAACAGCAAATGACCAGGAGCAGCGCCACTCTTCACACATACGGTTCACGTGCCTGTTAGTGAAAGAGAAGAAACTATTCCGGCAGCTTGGCGCGCGTCTAAAATCTTGCAAATAAGACACAAATCATAAGAAATAAACAAAAGTATGGATTATTTGTGAAATATGACTCGTTAGCCGTTTAGGTATGAATATGTTGACTTTATGTTTTTAATTGCAGACCCATACGTCGAAAAAATAAAGACATAGAACCGTTTAATGGTGATTTTAAGACCAATCTTTGCAATTATTTTCTATCGAGCCGATTTTGTTCAATTATGTATCGAGCCCGTCTAGCGTGTTTGAAATATGATGAAAATTAACATTATTTTTTTTTTGTATTTTTTTTGTGTGCAGTTTTTCTTAAAAAAGTGTTTAAATAACATCAATTTCAACAAAATTAGGTGTTGTCAGCCTCTTAAGACCGTTGATTACCACACAGGCAAATAATCCATTTCATTTCATTTCATTTCATTTCATTTCATTTCGTTTCATTTCATTTCATTTCATTTGCCAAAGGAGTACCCGGCTTTTGTGGATCACTTAGTGATGTGCATTGTGGGTTTTGGGACGCGCACATGACTCGAGCGATTATTGTTCTTAGCCCTTTGATCATAATCGCATTGAATTGTCGTGATACTAGCTTTGATTGCAGCTGACTGCGTTGATCGTGGATACAACCAGTAATTGACGTTGATAGTTAAAAAATCGACCAAGTGCGAGTCAGACTCGCGCCCCGAGCTCCGAACATATTCAGGAAGTGAATAAAATATCCAGTGTTAGTAGAACCCTGGGGCCTTACCATGACGTCTTATTGCGATTCGATTCGATGCATTTTTACGTTTTAGCTGTCATTTTGACAGTTCTGGTATGGATCTGGGGCCTTACCATGACGTCTTAATGCGTTTCAGTTTAGGTGCGCTCGCTGTCAGATTCATACTAAAAGTGACAGCTAAAACTTGAACTGAGTCGGAATTAGGACGTCATGGTAAGGCCCCAGATCTGTTTACAACCTAGTTCTTCCTAACTATCCAAATTTAAACACAATCACTTCTTCCAGGTACAAAAATCTCGTCCCAAATACCACGCGGTTCAACAGAAGCACGCCAAAAGCAAAGACCGCAACGTCTACCGCCCAAGCCAAGCGAGCTACAATGGCTACAACTATAATGCCAAGAAGCAAGAAGACAGAGAAAGGAACGCCCTAAGGTCCCCTATCTACAGAAGTCTCTTATCCCTAAGAAACAGCCTACGCTGCGGCGCCAGAAGCGAATGCCAGGACGAATGCAGTCAGAACTACAAAGGAGTTAAAGAACAGAAGTGCAATATCAAATGTGAGGTTAAGTTCGATTGTGATCAACCCACGACGACCCCAAAGACATGTGATACGTGCGCTATTGATTACGAGGCTTGCAGCGGATCTGAGCAGTGTGGAGATGAGCAAGGCAGTACCAAGGGTGAGTTGGAGGTGACCGAGAAACCAGGTTGCACGAGATGTTGATTAAAATGCTGAAATTATTCGTTTGTTTTATTGATTAACAGAAGTGGTTAGTTCGTAGCAAAGTTCTGCTTTAAGGGCCTATTTCTGTTCTCTCTCTTATAGAATAGAATAGAATAGAAAAGTTTATTTCTCCGAATATGGTTCAATCTTCTCTGTCAAAAGTCAAAAGTCAAAAGTTTATTTTGCAAATAGGCCGCCGAGGGCTCTTTTACATGTCTTTTTTTGAATCTACCAGCGCATTCGGAAAGACCATCATTGCCAAGAAGAATGCGCCGCAAGAAACTTGGCAGAAAGTCATTTTTTCAAAATAAAATAGATTTACAATAGTACTTAAATTCTACTTAACTTACGTAATATAATTAATATATTTTATAAAAGGGATGTAAAAGGTCCCTAAGTTAAGTCCGTACCTTAAATTACATTGGTCTATAGTAGAGATGTATAAAGTCTCTACTGGTCAAAGCGAAACAAAATATGCATAATCTAAGTTCAGTGGAGGTGTAAAACGCCTCCACCGTCAAATAAGTTAATTGGAGATATCTCCAATGTCAATGAGAAAAAGAGCAAAAAAATAAACTAAGAGGCCTCTATAAGCGCCATAGAAGCCAAACATACAAGATATAATAAAAATTATGAAATATGCATTTCATGTCAAGTAAGTAACCGATAAGCTTTTGGATTCCGAAGGCAAGCTTACGTCTATTTGTGCTGTCAAGCTTGCGTCTTTACGTCTATCTGTCGTTTCCTTATGACTAAAGGTCGTGAACATGTGAGGTCGTTGCGCTAAATTGCGTTGCGTTAACTTTTAGTTAAGACCCTGATTTTAGCTTGTTCCCCGTATATAAACAAATTACATAACCGGCACTGGTAAAACCGAGGTAGGATGACTAATTTGGATTAATTTGGGTTTAGGTGTGGCTAATCCACGAAATGTTAGTTTTGATTTAGAAATAGTCTTTTCTCCAACTTGCTCGGAAATGTGCGTCTTACTGCTAAAAACAGCTTCCAGGAAGGTCTCCGTTACTGGCGTAACATTAGAAAAAAAAAACAACTGCAGCGGCGGCCGGGAAATAGCGGAAGCGGCCGGGAAATTTTCATTACTGGGTCGTTCTCTCATTTCGTGCAAATTGGTGGTATTCTCTCGAAAAAATATTTTTTCTTGAAATGGTACAATTGAAAGATTTTATGTGTTTTTGAACATATATTGAATATGTGTATGTGAAAGGCACCTTAATTAGTTCATTACTTTCTATAAAATATGATCACTGGTAATGAAGTACGCGCTGGAAATGAAATTAGCAAAGATGGTAATGATTTGCTAGTGGAAGGAAATGAAATAAGTACAGGAAGGTGATTTCACCTTAGGATGGTAATGACAAAACGATGTGTTTTTATTCATTTATTCATCAGAAATGTGACATAGAAATCCAATATAAATATTATCAATGAAGGCACATACATATGACCCTCGGAAGACGTTATCTTATAGGTTTTATCCCCCTTATTCATAAACGCTGAGTACAGGTGTAGTGCAAAATGATTTTCCATGACATTTTGTTAAATTTTATTCGATTTTCAACTTTAGTGATATGTTATTAAAGTCGTGTATACAATGCAGCTGTCAGATTAAATTGTTTTATAAATAAGAACCTTATGCCATTGTCGTTAAAGTTGAAAACCGCGTGGGATTCAACGAAATGTAATTGAAAATCACTTCGCACTATATCTGTAGGCTTCTGTTAACTTAGCAATCCTTTGTCCTTATCTGTCACTTTCACATTTACCTTTCGCAGCCCTTGCCTTCTGCTTACTACTACTACCTCCGTCTGAATTTCAGAAAGCAGTATTTCTCGCTAAAAATCGATATGTATGAGAATCTCGTCTTTTTCGAATCTTTTTTTAGTTCTTTAATCGAGGCATACTGTGCAACAATGTTTTTGGTGTGAACCAAAAACTTTGGCAGTATAACTTCTTCAAAACTTTGAATTATATTCCGTGGATTGTCCTCTATTTCTTTTTAATTGTAGCATTCGTTGTTGTTTTTTTTTTTGCCATCTTTTCCTTTGTATTTTTGTTTCTCTGTTAGCCATTGATAATAATTGATTTTTTCTTCGTTACTAAACTCTTGACAGTTAATTATCTTATGAGCAATGTCTTTCTAAACATTTTTCATTGGTAGTATTGCAGTATATTGGTTTAAGTATTTCTGACCTTGATTAAACCTTCTTTACATCTTTTTCTGCCGATTATTGTTTATTTTGTTTATGTTTATTCTTTCTTTTAATTGTATTATTACAGTTTTAAGCTGTTTCACCTCTTTTAAGTGCTTCTATCGCAATTTTTGAATTCGTGTTTTAACATTTACAGTTTGACGAAAAGTCTCCTCATTGTATCTATTTTTGTAACTCATTATAATTGTGGGTTACTATTTATAATTCCATATTTTTCTCTCTTGCGTTGCCGATCTTTAGCTAACTTATCTTTTTTAGACTGTTTCTTCTTTGGCTTAGCCATAATTATAAGCTGCATTAAAAAAATACTTTTGATATAAGTAAATTTAAATATATTTATATATCACCTTTAATTTCTGACGGTAAAACCGTAAAAGTAAACAAAAAAAAATCAAGAAGTAAAAATTCTTGATTCAAATGATAGTATATGTATATCACCTTATTTGAGCATGATTATATGTATACCTCAAAAAATGCGTGATTATAAATATAAATTCATCAATAATACACCTAAAATATACATGGTGTATCAGATAACCCCTAACAATAATCCACTGGTGTATATAACCATAGCTATACAAGCTAAAAAAAATATTTTGAAAAAAATTGGAGTAATTTTTTTTTATATATTTTCTATAAGAATGGCAGTACTAACTATAATCATTCCTATAGGAAATATAAAAAAAGTACTCAAATTTTTTTCAAAATATTTTTTTTATCTTCTATAGCTATGGTTATATACCCCAGTGAATTATTGTTAGGGGGTATCTGATACACCCTGTATATAATCCAATGCATCGGGGGTTAAACTGTTTCATTTTTATCACTATTTTTGATATTATCATATCACTGTGTTCATGAGTCAATGTTTACGAGCCATGTTAAAATTGTATTATTTTTAAAAACATAGAAGATATAAAATGTTGTTTTCATTGAAGCTACAGTTAGAACTATGCCATGTATTCATTGCGTTTTCGAACTATTCATGACCATGCCCCTCAATTTCGATTAAATCATTACCACCTTAAATAATTCATTACCCTCCTTTTCAAATTTGGAAGGAAAAGAAGGTAATGACACGGATATTAATGAAATATTGAGAGTTTTTCTCAACTAACTCATTTTGTAATTGACATTGAATTTACTAAACTTCCCAACTATTAGATAGTTTACAAACGCAACAAATTAGAAAGAGCATACTTAATTCTTTTAAGTACTTACCGATTGTATAGCTGGATGGTGATGAAACTGAAAACGTGACAATCTCGTTCGACTCACGAGAGAATGTAGCTATTTCTATAGAGAGCTGCGTATACGCGTCGCTCGGGGTGGCTCGCGCTCGACTGACCAACGAACGATGTTTTAGTTGGCGGTAGGTATTCAAAAGCTTGTTCGTACATCAAAATATATATGAATTCATTTCTCGCGCGGGTAATGATGGAACTGCTGGTGACAAACATTTAGGAACGTCTATTTTTATTCTGGTTGGCTTATAGCCTCTCATATTTTACCTTTGGAATCTATAATCAACTAGTGTTTGATTAAATGTTAAATAAAACCTCTGTTTTCAGTATGTTTTTCTAAAACTGTGATCAAAATCACATCAACAGACTTTAGGCCCCGAGGTGAATGAAAAAAATAGATATTTTATATTAATAAAATAAAAACGTCATAGTTATTAGTATCAGTTTTTGAAGATAACAATACCGTACCAACTATGTGACAAGATGGCAATAATAACATCACGTAAAATCAATTACATTTTTCACAATATTCGATTAAAGGCGATTTGCACGAAATGAGAGAACGACCCTACTGTACAACTATTTAACTTTTTAATTTGTTATGGCTAAGATCATTCACCACAAACAGCCAAATGCTCGTACAATCATATATGGAACCAGCGCGTTTAAAAGTGTCTTAAATAGTTTTTTTTTTTACCTAAAGATCAGATTCTGTGGAAAAAAAAAGTAAAAGTTGTCTGATTTTTTAATCCAATGTAATTTTAAATTAAATAGTTTTATAACATTTAATTTTGCACTTTTAGTTGATTTATTACAATTTTATAGTAAAAGGAAATATACTTTCGAATGAAATGGCGTTATCAGAAGACAAATGGGAAATTACAAGTACCTATGTACTGTTGCGGGAGTAGAACATTGCGACAATTTTGTTCAATTGCAAGTCAGTGGAATATTTTAACATTTTATTTTATTTCCTCGCATTATTAGAGAAAAGCACTATACATGCCTCGGCGGAAACGGCAATTCGTGGATTCGTATTTATTAACGGACTCCGCTACGCGTCGTCCGTCAAACTATATACTCATCCACGAATTGCAATTTCCCGGCCTCGGCAGTAATGTACTATTATTTTACTTTAGAATGTGAATGTAATGTAAAATAGTCATGTATGGGAAACAGTGGATATTTTAAGATGTCGTCTATTTGTTTCTTAGTAAGAAATAGAGAGAATCATAGATAACTTTACTGACACTTAACATACCTAGAGCTTTACAGAGAGTGGTTAGATAGGCCTTAAGTACTCCCTTCGCAATACGGTACCTCAAAAAGAAAAAGGAAACCTTGAACAAGTAGAACCCGTTTTCTGTGGAACGCAAGAGTTATCAAGCCGAAATGAATATAAAATACAGGTCTGTAGGAAATAGTATTTTGCAACCATAAAAATCATACACAAATCACGTCAATACTCCTTGCGGGGACACTGTTTTCTGTTTTCTGTTTTCCAGCTAGCTTATTACGTAACTCGCTCGCAATCGCCATCGTGTTCATTTTGACAGTTCTTGTATGAATGTGACAGCTAGCTGATTCCGTTGCCAATTGTCAGCCCATACATGAACTGTCAAAATGAAGACGATGGTGATTGCGAGCGAGTTACGTAATAAGCTTGCAGACTTGACTTCACTATGTGACGGAGATACCAAATTTAATTAGGACACCTTGTAACTTGTATCATACGAGCATGTAGTCTCTGGATACCCCTATGGGAAAGAGGCTTGACGCAAAATTGTAAGCAATGCTGTACCTAAACTTTAACCCCCTTATTCATAAACACTCTGTAGGCTGTTAACTTAGCAATCGTTTGTCCTTATCTGTGAAAGGTAAATGTCAAAGTGACAGATAAGGACAAATGACTGCTAAGTTAGCAGAAGCCTATAGAGCATATAAGAGGGTTACTATGAGAGAGCTGGTTAATACCAACATCTGCATGTTACCGCAGTCTCGTAGTAATAATTTCGATAAATGAAAATTCATTCGCGAACGAAGTGCGCTATTTTGCTCATTAAGCAGCCACAATAGCACCGCTTTTATTGATAGGTTTATTATTACGAAATTTAATTAAACGTGTATCTCTCGGCGTGCACTCTTATTTTAATTAAAATTTAATGAAGGAGAATGCGCGTGTTAAGAGAAAATGCAGGATGCAGCGCGAAAACTGACGAGTATACATACCTACATACTACTACTAATTACCTACTACCAACCACTAGCCATAAGAATAAGTTTTTATACAACGAAGGAATATCATGGTTTTTGTATTTTATGTGCATAAAAGCTTTCTTTCTAAGCTTTAATTCCTATAAAAATCTGAAAAACCATGGGTCATGCCCGATTTTTTGCAAAGGGTGTAATTATATAGGTAGGTACAAAAAGACATTGATGTGGCAAACGGGACCGGCTCAGCGGACTCGACGCTGGTTTTCAGCTTCATCTCTGAAGTGCGTAATTTATGGTAATAATTTAAACGAATAAACACTTTTTCAATCAGTTAAAATTCATGACCGCCTAACGTCAGACGTCAAAACACTAAAATGTCAACAATTCCGTGCAAAATCTCGCCGGTTTCGACCAATCTCAAAAGTTAAATAAGACGCGTATCGGAAGCTCTCAACCGGGGTAAATGAGGTGGGAAATACGGACACCTAAGTTTATCAAAAAGTTGGAGTCGGCCCTTTTAACAATGGTTCGGCCAGGGTCAACTGTCTAGATCTTCGATAACAGGCTCTGAAGATGTCAGGGGACAACGAGGTAAATTTTCAAAGTTTATTTTTCGATAAAGGCCCCAGTGTTGCCAATTTAGCGAATTGCCGCTAGAAATTGCGACTTTTAGGTTCCATTGACTTATAATTTTGTGTGACTATTGCTTAATGTTGTATTGAATCAGGCGTTACTTAGCGGAGGTCCATTTTAATGAACACTAAAGTAGAGGAGTAGCAAGGTAGGTAAATATTTAGTGTTCATTGCTTAATGTCTCAATTGTTAAGGTTATCTGAAATAAAACTCTTATAGGGTTAAGTTTGCCTTTGAACGTCTGTTTTATCCTGTCTGTTTATGAATCTCATCATCATCATCAAAATCAACATGTTTATGAATCTAATTAACATAAACTATCAATTCTTATTAAGGTGAAAAGAAAATAGATATTTATTATGTATCTCTTGGGAACCGTTCTACATTAACTAATTTATTAGCCTTCCTCCAAACTCGTTACTATGATAAATTCATAAGAATACTGTTTTTTCCGAATCCCTAAAGGTTTTGTTTCCGAATTTAATTATACATCTTCATAATTAATTCCGTTGATATTACAACGTTAACGCAAACTAGGTATACTGCCGAACAAAAATCCTTATTTTTTGTTGCCTGAAGATATCTCTGTGGGTTTGTATGATTTCAAGTACGCAGTTTGCGAATATTATATTCATGAAAGCACTGAATTAGCTCTGCTTTTTATGGTTTTGGCTTATTACAGAGATTGCTCCTAAGAAATCTTGATCTTATTTTTTTCTTTCTTTTTTCTTTTCTGCGGATGGATAAAAAGCTAAAGTAAAATTATAAAATATAAAATTAAAATATATAATCAAGAATCACCTTGTTTTTCTTTCTTTAATACTTTCCTAAAATATCAAAATTTTCTTTGCAATGTAGTAGCAAATTTTATGTAAAGAAACTCTTATTTTATGACTATTGTGTTTTTTTTCTTGTTTCGACTTTTATTTGGTTAGACAATTCGTATACTAAGTGATATTACAGAAAGAATACATTTGTATTTTTACCCAATTTTTGTTTGTAACGCATAAACTTAAAAAGTAGGTACCTAACGAATTTTAAAAATACTTTCTCAATTTGAATGTTACATTATTCCAGAGTATTAACATTATAATCTAAATTTAACTTTGAATAAACGAAGTCGCGGGCATCATCTAGTTCGTATACCTTGACTGCCATAGCGTAGCCTATCCTAGTGATCGCTCCCAGCTTTGTTTGTAGAAATGTACTAAATGTTATTGTTGTCTTTTCTTAGATGGAAACCGTTACTGAGGAGAATTCAGATGAGGTAAGTTGTTTGATTCCTTGAGTTTGATTAACCTTTTACTATTATCCACATCCAATTGTCGACCTGCAAAGGAATTTCAATCTACTGCTGGCCATACTCCATCTGAAGGAAAACATCGTGAGGAAACCGGACCAATCCCGATAAGGCTTGTTATCCTTCTGGGATGGAAGGTCAGATGGCTGTCGCTTCTGTAAAAACTTTTTGGGATTAGATTGTCAACGCGGACCCCAGGCTCACTGAGCCGTGGCAAATGCCGGAAAAAATGCTAGGACGATGAAGATAGAAAATATATCTGGTGTTATTAACCCTGAATCACTTTCTGATTTCTTTATTTTACCAAGCAGATATCTCCTATATACTCCTTGGATAGGGAGATTAACCGATACGTCCAGGAAGAGATCCAGACCAGCAGTCAGCCTACCCTGGAGATGTACCCTGGAATAGCCCCCATTTTGTACGACTTCGTCGAAGAGCGGCAAAACCCTCATTCAACTAAGTAAGTTGAATAAAAAATCTAGTGTTTAGAGACCCCTGCTCCTAAACAAAATGTTGGCAGTGCGAGGTCACTTCATATTGGTTACACTATACATACATATTCAGACAGACAAGAAAATAGATTTCTAGCTTTATTTCATTACGTACTTGTGCTACAAGAACGGCCTTTGTACCAAATTTAAATTTACTAGGACAGCTATATAGCTAGGATAGCATGGCAATTTTTGTAGAACCACCTTTTCTAGTGGCCGTACCTTTTGATTGCTTAAACGAAAAGGGTTGATTTTTTCACAGCTTGTAATCGCAGACCTTAGACACTGGTTTATCATACTTTTACCTACCTTTAAGCACTAAGTAGTACTTTTGCTCCACGACTCAACAAAAAAACACTTCAGAAATCGAACGCGATTCAAAGTAAGCTCTTAGAGGATCTGATATCTTAGTACTTAAACTCTCCCACCGTCTAACGCCTGACGCGAGTTTAACATTTTTTACGTATCCCAAAAAGTGCTCAACTCCGCTAAAGAAGTTTTCACTTCAAAAATGTTGACAAACTCTTGGTAACTTTTCAGCCTCATTGAAGCCACAGCGCACCTGGTGAAGGGTTGCCTTGGGGCTGGTCTACTGGGTATCCACGAGGGCTTCATGCATGGTGGCCTCTGGTCATCCTTGGCAGTCACACTTGTCGTCGGCATTGTGGTGCCTTATATCATGTTAGTAAGTAACGAGCAGGATGGTAGGTATAGTTGGGAAAGCTGACGAAACCATCATCATCGTCGGCCTGTAGCAGTCCACTGCTGAACACAGGCCTACCTACCTACTCTTATCCAGTCACTAGCCGCCTTTTTTTAACGGAGAGGGAATCTTTGTGGATGCCCTAAGCACAGGGGGGTATTTGCTAGGGGGTCGGGTACCCCCGAAGGTATACCCAAACTAAAAACTCTCCGGCGTTGCCGTCAGTCCGGTGTGATGGGGACGTAGTGGGATGCCACGAGGGTATCACTTGACTAAATCTGTAAATATTTATTCATACAATTTTTTAAAATTGTTGTTGATAGATATTTGCGTAAATGGTCGAAGCTTAAACTGTACGCCAGAGTAGGGCTTTAAGGAGGTGACATTTAGAATTCAAAATTACGATAACATCTTTTGGAGGAGTGTTTATAAACTAATAACCTGTTGAAATAATCTAAAATAATTCTAAGGCCTTCTATACTAGCTCTTCTAGCTTTGTGAAGTGGTTGGTGAAACTAATTCGTCTACAGATGCTGGTACGATCAGCGCAGAGGATGTATCTGATGATTCGCGTGCCTCGCCTTTCTTACCCCGACTTGGCCGAAGCGGCGTTAGCGACTGGCCCCGTGAAGAAGCTAAGGAGATTTAGTAAAGTATTCAGGTGATCACGATGGGGACTATCGTTTTATTGCACTCCAGTTGGCGCCACTGTTGACTGAGGTCCAGAGGTATAGCTGTCAAAGGCGACTTTATAAGATCGGCGCCGAAACAAAGTTTTAAATCTTGAATCTCATTCAGTTTATTAAATAAACAAACCTCTGAATTAGCTGCTCTTTGAGGCCGCTTACTTCTTTCAAAGCGTTCACATTCATCGCCAAATAATCCATGTTTGCGATAATTTCACGAAGGAGATCACTTTTCAACAGGTAAATGAACTAAATTATAATTTGTGTCACGAAGCCCGTCAAAACCAGTCAAAGCGAATGTTATTGGACCTCACGCGACACTAGCGTCTCTAGGGGCAAATTCCGACGCGATAGCCCCCATTAGCTTTTGTGTGAAGAAGTATTCCTATTCGTTAACTTCTTGTTTCTTTTATTTTTTAATAGCTATTATTGTTTCTCCAGGTACACAGTCGACATGTGTTTATTCATTGAAATGTGCGGTTCGTGTTGCCTCTTCGAGATTATGATTGCGCGCACTTTAAAACAGGTATAGCATTTTGCGGCTAGCTATCACTATTTTGATTCCCTTTTCGTTCTATACCTCCATAATCATGCTAAACGTGACCTTTAGGTCTTGTAAGCTATGAGGCTCTGTCTACATAAGGGATATAGAGGCGACTTATGTACGTATGTTTCAACATTTTGGTTGCAATGTATTTCTTTTCACCGTCCATTATATTATTGAAGTAATTTTTTGTAGTATTTTTTTTTATGCGAATAGGAAGGCAAACGAGCAATTGGGTCACCTGATGGTAAGCGATCACCACTGCCCATAGACACCCGCAACCCCGGAGGGATTGCAGATGCGTTGCCAACCTAGAGGGCTAAAATGAAATGCCTCTTGTGCCCGTAATTTCCTCGGCTGTCTTACTCTCCACACCGGAACACAGCAGTGCAAGCACTGCTGCTTAGCGGCAGGATTAGCGAGTAAGATGGTGGTAGCTATCCGGGCGGACCTTGCACAAGGCCCTACCACCCACATATCATCATTATCCGTCCAGTATGCTTAGATCTTTAAAACTAAGCGACGGATTTTGATGCGTTCTTTTTTAGTAGATAGAATGACTCAAGAGGAAGGTTAATATGTATAATCCTACGCAGATGAAGTCGCGGACAGAAGCTAGTTACCTATATGAGACAGAAGATGGTAACCTATCTTTTCTCTCAGTGCAGTGGCTTAACTATAGCGTGGGGGGGCTGGCAAAATGCCAGGGGCCCCCAGCTCTACGGGGCCCTAGCTTGGCCTTGAGCACAGAAGGGAAGATGATGCACTTCTTTATAGTGAGGAAGGGCCTCATCTGATGAATTTGCCGCGGGACTCTGACGTTTGTAGTTACGCCACTGGCTCAGTGATAAAATTATTCGATATTTTTTACTTTAGGTCTTAGAAGCTGTTTCGTCTGAAATCAAAGAACTAAATATGAGTATAAGGATTTACATTATAATTACGAGTGTGCCGTTGCTATGCGTTTGTATGATCAGGAGTTTGAAGTTCATGGCACCTTTGTCTCTAGTCGCCTATTTATTTGTTGGTAAGTATACTATGTTTCAGTTTTATTTCGTTAACTTTAAGGCTCCGTTTTCACGTGAATTTGATTTTAAAAGGATGTCGGCTGTCTCTCGAACTATCGAATAAATTGATTCCTGACCCATTGTGGAACCATTTCGCAGTTAATTTAATATTGGCGTTACATCGAATTGGCAAGGAAAATCACTGTAACGTTTGCTGTGAGAACGTCCTATAGTGGGTCAGGAATCAATTCGTGAACTCTTCGACTCAGCGCCAATGCAATGCGAGTTCCAGGATTTTTCTTACAAGCCTAAACGGGGCATTAGATAGTTAATAATAATATTTACATTACAGTTCTCTGCGTGTGCGCAACGATATTCTACAGCATATCACTAAAGAAGAACATAACTGAGAGGCCAAAGTGGAACAGTTTCCAAGGTCTTTTCAGGTTCTTAGGCACCTGCTTCTACAGTATACATGGCATTCCTATAGCATTGCCCCTCGAGAATACAATGAGAAGTCCAAAACACTTTATTATTGTGCTGCAGTATGGTAAGTTGCATTTTCTTGAACTACCTACACTTTAATAAGAAGAGTGCATAGTCTGGAGATGATGAGGATGACCCACTTTAATTGTTGAGCAAATTCCGAATGATTAGCCAAGGGCTTCCTTAACTTCATTACCTACCTGCATTGCACGGTCTCATCGGCTAAGGCAAGACGGGTGTTTCTTCGTGGATTTAGTTCTTCAGGAGTTCAGGAGAATAAAAATGATGTTTATCGTTCAAGAGATGTAATAAAGAGTGAGACATACAGTCGTACTTACACGTTCCTGTTATACCCTCGGCATGAGGTAAAAAATTGAACTAAACAATTAAGTTCATTGAGATCAGCGCCATCTATCTAACTATATTGGAACTAGATAAGAGGTTAAGTTTAAGGAAATAAAATGACATGTCGATTAGAAAGTTAGCTAAATATTCGATAGATGGCGCTGTTCTCAGTGACAGCCTGTCCACTAGTGGACAACGGGCCCTCCTTTTCTTGGCGCTATCCTGACGGAAGCCGGGGCCACCGAGGGGGCATTTGTGGTAAAACCCTAGTGGCATACACTGCGTTCCCGTTACACCAGACCGAGGTAACGCCGTAGTTTTTAGTTTGGGTATACTCCTTCCCACATAACTCTAGGCATCCGCGTCCATAAAGATTTCCTCTCCGTTAAAAAAAAGGCTTCCTTAACTTATTTGTACAGTGACGCCACTTGGGACTTTGCCATTTTTTTGCGACGCCCCTCAACCCACCCCCTAAGAATACTTACCAATTTTAGTACTAGCCTAGTCAACAGCTTATAAGAAAAACGCTATCTGAACATTTATATTTTTTATTAGAACGAAATCATATCGTCACCCGACGCCCCTGGGACAGTGATGCCACACCCCAGGGCGTCGCAAAGCACAGTTCGGGAAGCCCTGGCTAGCCCATATTTGTATTCCGAATGTCCAATCACTCAACAACAGCATGTTATAAGTTATAAGCTATCTAATAATAATAATTCTATAAGGTTTAGTGTTAATTGTGTCTTTATCAGGAATGTCAGCTGTGGTATTTCTCATTGCTGCCGTCGGATTTTTCGGCTACTTGGGTTTTGGTGAAGATTGTCAAACACCAATCACCATACACATACCAATTGCAGCGTAAGAACCAGTAGGCTTATTGTCTAACTCGCTCGCAATCGCCATCATGCTCATTTTGACAGTTCTTGTATGAATGTGACAGCTAGCTGATTCCGATGCCAATTGTCAGCCCATACATGAAATGTCAAATAAACACGATGGCGATCATCAATATACATTATATACATAGTATGAAACAAAGTAGGTTTCCGCTGTCTGTCTGTCCGTCCTTATGGATTTATTAACTTACCTACCTAGTAGAAATCTATTACTGATCAAATTAATGGACTTTACCTAGACTTATCGATAAAAATTACATTTTTATTTACAGTGGAACATTAATTGTCCAGTTTATGTTAGCCTTCATGATGGCTATTTCTTTTGCTCTACAATTTTGGGTAACCTTCCGCATAATTTGGAATTACATTGGAAGATGCCACAGGAGGTAAAGAAATATTACAATTCTAGACATTTTCTTACACTACTTTGCTTGTTATAGTACCTTTCTGTATCACTTACGCTGCTCGTTCATGTATTATATATATAAAAAAAAAAACAATTTAAGTATAAATAAACTAAACTAAAACTAAACTTAAACATAAAACAACTAAAAAAGCCGCACTTAAAAAACTGTCGAGAAATATAAATGTACAAGATAAGTTAATTAAACTACCTAAAACTAAAATCTAAAAAGTACTTCTCCGCGGCATTGAGCCAAAGATGCTGGCAGTATATCCTCGCTGTATTGCAATACTGATACGCTGAGCGAGGAAGCTGCCAGCTCTTTGGTCTCCGTTGCTGTCGATCAGCCTCTTTGGCATTTCCTTGATCAACGAATTTATAGTTTAATTTATCTTGTACATTTATATTTTTCAATAGTTTATTTTGAAGTGATTTCAGTTTCTTAATAATTACAAATAACTTTCTACAGCATTGGCTAAGTTTTTAAATAATGACCTTTCTTGTTGATCAGACGACGCGGTCTCTGGCAGCGGTTCTACAGAGCTATCCATGTTGCTATGATCTCTTGTGTCGCCATGGCCTTCCCCAAAGTGAATTTAATGATGACTCTTGTAAGTATCTTCTATTATGTCTTCTTCTTTTCTACTATGCGTGTAATAAAGTGTGCATATAAACGCTTTTTTTTTTTTTGCACCTCTGAGTTTTTCGGAATTTTCGGTGAAGGAAAACATCGTGAGGAAACCTGCACACAACTGCGAAGCAATTCAATGGTGTATGTGAAGTTCCCAATCCGCATTGGGCCCGCGTGGGAACTATAGCCCAAGCCCTCTCATTCTGAGAGGAGGCCTGTGCCCAGCAGTGGGACGTGTATAGGCTGGTGATGATGATGATGATGATGATAAACGCTTTATTGTACAAAAATAAAAAACACAATTAAAAAACATTAAGATACGTGTACAAAGGTTAACGTATCCTGTGTGTGTATCATGACATGTCTGTTTTTTTTGTTGCTTCTTTTCTATAAAATTATGTGTAGGTATCTTATATTTTGTGTCTTGCAAAATGAATAAAATATCTTCTTTCTTTCTTAAGGGATCACTTCTCCTTTTTGTTGCTGGTGAATTTTAGTTGTATTATAATTATTTACTGGCTAAACCTGTTAGTGGATCTCGACATTTTAATTTTATTGCTTGTGTCTTTAATTTTGATGATGTAGTTACTTTCATATAAATTCTGTACTTTCATAATTGACTATATTTGATTTTTGTGATGACTATTCATTGTCTACGTATGTACAGACACCGATTTCCGAAATTAGTACCTGGTTGTTTTTTCTACCTTTCTTTTTTATAGGTGATTGCTGCTCTTCTCTATCAAGATGTGAAGTTTAAGAGAGTTACCAGATCAGTTCCCCAAACTTGTTTGTTCACGTCAGTCCCACGGGAATGGTGAAATACGTCCACGAAAACAAATGCTAGTGGGGGGAAATGCGACTAGGAATTTTGCTACGCGGAACAAACATGTTTGGGTAAACTGATCTAGGCACTCGTTTTAGGAACACTATGTTGAGGGTCTATACCCTCAACATAGTCATTCTGAACTTTTCTAACAGTATCTTTTTGTCATTACAGCTCGGTGCAGTCTTCTGTGGTTTCATAGGTTTTATATTCCCTGCTTTTATCGAAAGTCTAGTCATGTGGAGAGAAGATCGAAGGCAAGGAGTTAGGTCAGTTGCTACCAATATCATATCATACGCTTGCCTTTTTTGTGGCCCTGAATTAATACATGTCGTTTTTTCAGATGGAGACTCTTCAAGAACATCTTTTTAGTCTTATTCGGTACTACAGTTTGTGGTTTATCATTATATTCTTGTCAATATGAAAAATGGTAGCTGATCGGACGTTTAAATGTTTGATAGAGAATCTATCATTGAAAACAACGCCATCTCTCGTCCCTGGTGAGCAGTAGATGTTCCACTGGAGTTTGTAACTATGACACCTGAAAACAAGTGAAGTGAAGTGAAAAGTTACGTAGAATAAATTCTTAAAAACTTTCTGAGCATAATAACCGTGGCTAATAAATGTAGCAATGAACATTTTTTGTACCTAAGCGTTTGTATATATCTTAATTATACTCCATAATTAGTAAAATATGCATTTTAATTGATATAATTAAGCCACGGGTACACTAGGGGGATAAATGTCCCACGACATCAATTGGCGACTTCTGTAGTAATCCTCTAGTATTGCGGTGGTTGTCGATGGTGCTGCTAACTTACCAACAGGAGACCCGTTAGCGCGTTTTCCGCCATAGATGGAGTGTTCGCCCATTACTAAAGGTTAACGACACCATAACATTACCTTCGGTCCCTTAGCGTAGTTCCCAAAGACATTAGGACAGGGTGATAGTGCTATTTATAAACAACGCAAACAATGATGGGCTTGCCGACTGCCCTTAAAGAACTTAGCCGTGGTGACCCTTGACAGTCGTATTCTGGCTGTAGTATAAAGGCGCAATTACACTACCGCGTTTATGTAATGCAATACAATACAACAATACAAATACTTTTTATTGAACACCACAAATCAGTACAAAACAATACAGAAACAAATAACAAAGTATACAATAGGCGGTCTTATCGCTTAATAGCGATCTCTACCAGACAACCTTTAAGACCAAAGAAATAAGTTGGAGACAGTTTAAGTAGGTGGCGGAAACAAATAGACAGGAGAAACGCAGGGATAATAAAACAATACTTACATAAATATAATACATAGCTAAATAAATAAAATAATACATACATACACACATAACATAATTGTATAATAATACTTAAGATAAAATAAATATGAGAATGTAATAACGAAAAGTATAAGAAGGTCATATAACAGAAAAGGAATTGATCAGAAGCAGAAAGAAAATAAATGGGACTAAAGACAGGGGGTGGATTAAATTAGTGACAAATAGTGAGATTTGAGCTGATTCTTAACGTACCTAATGCAATCGCCTAACTTGTTTCAAACTGCTTCGGGCAACAGTCGTCTTCATTCACATCAGTCTACCTGCTTATTTCGGCTACATATATGCGTTATGCTATTGGGGTCACTGCATATCGCATTCGGTGATCAACTTAGTGTAACTTAAAGGCAAATGAGGTTAAAGCAACTCTCGTCTTCAGTGCTTGGCGGTTTTGAAGATTGGAACCAAACGGAAGTTTTGGAAACTAAATGAATCATTATTTTCTTGCTACAGCGCCAACGCTGAGTGTGATAGCAACGATATGTTTCAGAGTAATTTATCCTACTAATATTATAAAATAGCTTCTGCCCGCGACTTCGTCCGCGTAAAATTAGCAATTGACATGTTTATCGCTATCCCGCGGGAACTATGCAATTTTCCGGGATATAAAGTAGCTTATGTTTCAATCTAGGGTATAAGCTATCTCCGTTCCAAATTTTATCCAAAACAAACATACACACTCACATTGTCACATCGTCACTCACAAACTTTCGCATTTATAATATTAGTAGGATGCGAAAGTTTGTGAGGATGTGCGTGTGTAGGTATGTTTGTACCTTCTTCCCGCTGAAATGACTGGACGGATTTAAATCAAATTTGGAACGGGGATAGTTGGTATCTGGCCTGCCTATCAGTGGCGTGGCGTCCATAGAACTCGATTCCCACTGGCTTGCCTATTTTAAGGCAGTTGGGCAATTTATTGTGCAGAATTAAAGGATAGCGTTAGTTACGAGTAAGTTCCCTTCGGCTTGCCTTCTGATATACTTGACGCCACGCCACTGCTGCCTATCCAGAATAGTCACGTGAAACTACAGAAACTGCAAGAATGCGGGACAGCAATTATCATTACGAGTCGGAAAGTGTCCTCGAAAGGAGCGATGGTTCAAACTTTAGAAATCTTAGCTCTAGGCAATGGGTGAACAGTACACACTACAGTGCTTACATATATAAATAAATAAAATAAAATAAATATCTTGGGACAATTGACACCAACTTAACATACATAACATAACACATAACATAACATATAACATGATATATAATATGTTAAACATACATACATACATACACGACCTTGACGACCGGATGGCCTAGTGGTTAGAGAACCTGACTATGAAGCTTGAGGTCCCGGATTCGATCCCCGGTCGGGGCAGATATTTGTATGAAAAATACGAATGTTTGTTCTCAAGTCTTGGATGTTTAATATTTATTTAAGTATTTATTTATCTATATAAGTATGTTTATCCGTTGTCTAGTGCCCATATCACAAGCTTTGCTTAGTTTGGGACTAGGTCAATTGGTGTCAATTGTCCCAAGATATTTATTTATTTATTATTTATTTATACAAAAATCACGTCTACATCTCTTACGAGGTAGACAGAGCCTACGGTAATAAGAGGCCACATTTAGCATGAATGTGGATGTGTAGGTGAAAAGGGGAATCAAAATCTCATGTGCCAGTAATTCCACCGGTTGTCTTACTCTCCACGACGGAGCACAGCAGTTCAAACACTGCTGCTTGGCGGCAGGATTAGCGAGTAAGACGGTGTTAGCGATTAAGTACCTTGAGTGCATAAATCACGTGTTTGTCCCTTTCGGGGTAGAACAAGTTAAAGGCTAAGCATGATTGTGGGCATGATGAGGTGGAAAGGGGAATCAAATACGCTATAGGTAGAAATATATCACGAATAAATGTTTTCTTTCTTTCAAAATAGTGATGAGTTGCTAGCCGTATCGCCTATAACATGATTCCTAAGATTTTTTACCCATTCCCTCGATGAGCTTATACCACCTACTACTACGCAGGAAGAGAAGCAACTGGTACATTAATCTTTTTTTTATTCCCAGACCACCATGGAGGAAATGTAAATAAAAAAAAAATTTAGGTATGTCATGTAAAAAGGTGTATATTTAAGAGACATTAATTAAACACAGCTGACTGTACAGCGGAATCTTTACGGCATTATTAAACAAATAGAAAAGGCAATTTAATCTTAGTGATAAACTCTACACAGGCTCGCTCAGGACCGACAGCGAATACAGACCGAGTATGTTACACGAACTTGATTTAGTTATTTTATCTTCTTTAAATAAACTCGTGCATTCCACGTTTAACTAGCTTGTAACTCTAGGCCATGATGATGTTGATGGCTTTGTTAACATTCAAAAAATTAGTCAAAGCTCACCTTTTGCAAACGCAAAGGCAAATTTGACCCCACACAGAAACATAATATCTACACCATACTACTGATTTCTACTTGATACTGAGCTCATTCACGCATGCATATTACACCTTTTCACACACACACACACACACACACACACACACACACACACACACACACACACACACACACACACACACACACACACACACATACACATACATGTACATTATGTTAAGGTTTGCACAGCTGTATTTTTTGTATTTTTTTTTTCATTTCTTTTTTTGTATTTAGTTACGGCTACCCTTGCTAAAGGGACCGGGCTGAAACCCAGCGCTGGAAACTTAAACCAGCATTTGCTGAGAACGGTACCCATTGTCAAAGTATCGTCCTAATTTTATTATTTTGTAATGTTTTTGAATGTACCTACACTGTGGCAATAAAGAGAGTTTTATTTATTTTATTTATTATTTATCAACATCATCACATCTCTAGGCCATAGATATATAATCTGCCCTCCTAATTAAAAAGGACGTATATGTGTGTCATATGAAACGCATATACGTCCTTTTTCATTAGGACGGCAGAAATGTAGTAACGTAAGTATCTCTACTATCTATATAATACTAGCTTCTGCCCGTGACTTTGTCCGCGTAGAATTAGAGTTACGAACTGATGTTGATAGTATGTTCTGCAATAATTATTTACGTTGCAACTCTAGGCAGCTACGACCTTTAACATGTTTATCGCTAACCCGCGGGAACTATGCCATTTTCCAGAATAAAAGTAGCATGTTTTAATTTAGGGTATCAGCTATCTCTGTACCAAATTTTATCCAAATCCGTCCTGTCGTTTTAGCGTGAAGAAGGAACAAACATACACACTCACTCACACCGTGACATCGTTACAAACTTTCGCATTTATAATATTAGTAGGAAGGATTTCTATCCTTATTTTTTTATCTTTTTTTAATCCCTATATCCCTTGGCCACGGTATCACGCGTAAACGGCTAGACCGATTTCGCTAATTATCTTTTTATTTTGTTTGTTATTGTCAGAAGACTCAGAAGGTTCTTACATGGCGAGGCTGCTGGTAACAGCTATTTAGGTATATTATAAAAAGAAAAGTTTCCGTCACAAATTTCATTTTTAATATGTACAAGCTTTTCTTTTGCTGACTGTACTTTTCATCCGTTCTACGTAATGTGTACAAAGTTTCAAGTCTATCGGACCAACCGTTGAAGAGTTCCCCTGCGGAGACGATGCTGGCTGGGTCACCAGAACTCCACTACCAGATTAGCAACTTTACTACTACTACTGGAGCAAAGCCGGGACGAGTCGCTAGTGAAATAATAAATTATAGTGGACACTTCCTGAGAATGCTCCATTGATATAACTCCTACTAATATTATAAATGCGAAAGTTTGTGACGATGTGACGATGTGAGTGAGAAAGAAAGAAGAAAGAAAGATAGAAGACATTTATTCATTTTGTAAGACACACAAATATAAGAGCATACACAATTTTATAGAAAAGAAACAACAAAAACAAAAAACACATATGAAAATTAGAACATCAGCGTTGTGAGTGAGTGTGTATGTTTGTTCCTTCTTCACGCTAAAACGACTGGACGGATTTGGATAAAATTTGGGATGAAGATAGCTGGTACCCTAGATTAAAACATAGGCTACTTTTTATCCCGGAAAATTGCATAGTTCCCGCGGGATAACGATAAACATGTTAAATCATTGCTAATTCTACGCAGACGAAGTCGCGGACAGAAGCTAGTGTTTAATAGTCTCCTAATGGTGTAATAACTTCGTTCGCGACACTACTGACCAAATTAGATGGTGAATTAAGACAAACGACCGATTCGACCTTGATTCAATTTTGTGAATGCCACGAGTAATAATTATAACATTTAAACTATTTTTGTGACTAGCCTGTTCGTCACGCGGCTCGCTAACTTTTTTGTACAAGAAGATAGGCAAAATGGTCACGTCTGCAAGTCTAGCACGAGAGCACATAAGCATGTTCATCTTTTCAAACATAATTTATTATTATTATGAGTCTACTAGGTGTTGCCTGCGACTTCGTCTGCAAAGAATTCGTTTACCACTATCCCGCGGGATAAAAAGTGCCGAATCTCATCCAGATCCGTTGGGCCGTTTTAGCGTAATAGAGTAACAAACAAAAATCCATCCATCCATACTTTCGCATTTATAATATTAGGGTGCGACCACACCGCCGCTTAAAAAACGGTGACGTTACGGAATCGCAACAAAATGTATGAAGAAACGGTGAGAAATCTTGACGCATACGACACGTCACTGCGTATACGCGGCGGTTTGGTCGCACCCTTAGTTAGAGTTAGATTTGATTGTGTCCTACTTCTGAGCAAAGGCCTCTCCCCAACTCTTCCATTGCTCCCGGTCTGCTGCGGTAAGTGTCCAATGTTTCAAGATGGCGTCTAACTCGTCCCGCCATCGCCGTCTAGGTATACGGCCGCCGCTTTGAGTTAGTGGGGACTCCACTTAGTGGTCAAACATAATACAGAGAACTATTAAAATTATAGGCTCAGAAATATGAAATGTTGTTGGGATTGTTCATTTTTTTTAACCCTCCCCCTCCCCATTTTTATATATATTTTTTGGAAAATATAGAGCACTTTAAGAAACTACTTTGAATATTTTGTCATTTTATGGCTTAATTTAATTAATATAATTGCTTAAAAAAATCAGATCGCTCGGTAAGGTCGAATAAAGGTCAAATATTTTATTTGCAAAATATTCGTAATCCTTGAGTATTTTTGAACGCCAGTAAGATAAAACAGTTGTTGGAGTGGAGACCACGAAAGGGGTTCAGGAATGTGGGGAGACAGCCGGCAAGGTGGACGGATGATTTGGTGCGAGCGGCTGGGAAGGACTGGATGCGGAAAACTCGGGACCGTACAGAATGGTCTAAAATGGAAGAGACCTTTACTCAGCATTGGGTAGATCAAGGTTGAAGAAGAAGAAGAAGGAGAAGATAAAACAGTTCGCAAGCCCCATACTTCGAAATGGTTTTCAAATCAGGATATGTTGTAAAAAAATGAACAATCCCAATTTGATTAGAGCTGTAGTTTTGAAGATATAGGTAAACACATTCAAAACACTTTTGAGTGGTACTTTGCGAGGTTTGGAATGTCCGTTAAAAAACTAGCGATGTACTTATACGGGTTTTAAATATAAACATGGTAATTTTCAAATCAGAAATATTATTTGACTTAAGCAAAACAGTTGCATTGATTATCCTTAAGGAAAATTATCTAAATAAGTTTTTATGGCTTAAAACATGTTCTGACGAAATCAGAATGGCTGCACTTGCTTGATTGGAGAAACCTGTTTTAGCCATTCGGATTTAATAGTATCCTCATCCCTACTTGAAGGAAAACATCATGAGGAAATCGGACCAATCCCAATAAGGCCTAGTTACACTTCTGGGTTGGAAGGTCAGATGGCAGTCGCTTCCATAAAACTAGTGCCTACGCCAAATCTTGGAATTAGGTTTTCAAAGCGGACCCCAGGCTCACTGAGCCGTGGCAAATGCCGGGAAAAACGCTAGGAAGATGATGAGTATCCTCATCCGTACTTATCCCTACTATCTCTGTTTGTCTGTCTGTTACCTCTATACTCTTGAATCGCTGAATTGATTCACATGAAATTCGGTGTGGATGTAGTTATGCCCGGGAGCGGCCAGAATCGTTTTCAGTCATTCTGTTTTTAGAATGAACAAAAAGCAGTTACCTTGCCGCTAAAACAAAACGCAGCGTAGCGGAGTAACAAGGAAAATGTTTTTTGTTTATGGTATATAACGCCTGATTCAGTAAACGATTTATTTACGTACGTATGGTATGGAGTGGTTTGACTCTCGGGAAAGACATAGGACAGTTTCTATCCCAGAAAACTGCATAGTTCCCACGGGATCGCGAAAAACGATTTTTTTGCAGACGAAATCTCGGTGAAAAGCTTGGTACTGAACGAAATTAAAGATACATACACAAAATATACAAATCACGTCTTTGTCCCTTACGGGGTAAACAGAGCCTAAGGCAAAAAGACCACAAGGCCACTTTTAGCATGATTGTGGACGTATAGGTGGAAAGTGGAATCAAAATAGTGATGGGTTGTAAGCTGCATCGCCTATAACATGTTTTTCGCCCGTTCCCTCGATGGGCTTTTATCATCTGCGCGGGAAGAGAAGCAACTGGTACATTCTATGTTTTTTCTTTGCTCCCAGACCGGCATGGAAGTAATTAAATTAAAGATATCATTATTATTTTATTATCTTTTAACTTCTAAAGTCATTAAATACCAGTGAATACCAGATTTTTCAAGTTAACAATAAGTTGGACATCAAAATCACGGTCATAATAGTGACCGTCTTAATTGCTTTGTTAATTTACTTTTTTCTTTGTGTTTTTAAAATTAACGATTTTTTTATTAGCTCTAATCTACTGTCCTCATTTCATTCATTAGGTGGGTTATTGGAGTAAATAGAGCATTTTAGGTTATTTTGGCATATTTTAGGATTACAAATATACGAATGTGTGTGTTTGTGTGTGTTTGTGTGTGTGTGTGTTTTGTAGAATAAGACAGAAGAAGAATTAGAAGAATGAATTAGACATGTATAACCTTTTAGCTAGCCATACACGTACGGATTTGTCCGTCGGAGCTGCCTGACAGATGTGTCCGGCGGGTGTCTGGCGGACACATCCGTCAATGTGTGGCGAGAAATAGACACAGATTTGTCCACCGGGTATCTATGCGCTGACCGTTGGTTTTGAGCCAGTGATGGGCAAACTACGGCCCGCGAAAGAATTTAATGCGGCCCGCCGGCGTTCCTTCGAATTGGAGTGTTATGGCACAGGATGACGATATTTAGACGGTGCTGCTGTATAAAATAGAATAATAGATGCGAAGGCAAAGGAGCCAGCTAGACTAGCCACGTAGTTCATGCGTCATGTGTCAAAAAAATTGCATTTTAGTATAATTTTGGCCCTTCTTTGAAATATCTGTGATTTTTTGGCCCGCCATGAAAAAAGTTTGCCCACTACTATTTTGAGCACACTAGCTAGCTACATATTTTCAGTGAAAAATTCATCATATATTTTGAACCAGTATGTTATGTACTACCTATTTCGACCCTTTATACTTTTACCCCCTTATTCATAAACGCTCTATAGGCCTCTGCTAACTTAGCAATCGTTTGTCCTTATCTGTGAAAGGTAAATGTCAAAGTGACAGATAAGGACAAACGATTGCTAAGTTAGCAGAGGCCTATAGAGCGTTTATGCATAAGGGCTACAATATAAACTTTGTGTATTTTGACCCGCACCCCCATTAATAGATTCCAGTAGGCTTATTGTCTAACTCGCTCGCAATCGCCATCGTCTTCATTTTGACAGTTCATGTATGGGCTGGCAATTGACAACATTTCATTTTTATAACACCTGAAAATGTATATATGGTTCGAAAGCATTTTGCCTCCTGATCACTGCAATATGTTTAAATAATTTTAATATCGCTTATTTTAAAAAATAAAAATTAATTAAAAATATGTCCTAATTTTACCAAAACTACCACAGTATAGGTGAAACGCCTTTGCTTTTTTCACGAGAAAAAATAAGCGATCATAGTTTAGTATTTTTGACAACTTCAAAGTACAAGGGGGGCAATTCTGAAATTCTATTTTTGAAGTTCGTTGCATACCTTCTCTCTCACTCTCAAGATAATGACTATTAGTATGAGCAGAAAAGCACGAAGCGAACCTCGAAAATCGAATATTGGACAATAGGACCTGACATTGTTAATTTGAAATTAACGTCAGTTTTTTTTTCTATAAAGAAAAGACAAAGGGATAAGTGTGTATTCTGTGATAGTACCGGAGTTACGCCCTTTTAGAATAAGCACAAATTAATAAATTAATTATAAATTAAATACAAGCCCTAGCGAAAAAATTAAACTGTCAGCATGTTCATCTTTTCAAACAAAATACAGAGAACCATTAAAATTATAGGCTTAGAAATTATGAAATGTTGTCAATTGGCATCGGAATCAGCTAGCTGTCACATTCATACAAGAACTGTCAAAATGAACACGATGGCAATTGCGAGCGAGTTAGACAATAAGCCTACTGGGGCCTTACCATGATCTTAATTCCGACTCAGTTTAGGTTTTAGCTGTCATTTTTAGTATGGATCTGACAGCGAGCGAGCCTAAACTGAATTGCATTAAGACGTCATGGTAAGGCCCTGGTCCGATTCTCGGCAACGCGCGCAATTAATTCTACAGTCGCATTGGTTCGAACAGCGTTTAACTTTCCGATACGTCTTAATTGGCAATGGCTGGTTTCCATCGTCACGAAATTGCCTCAAGTGATGCCCATTGCTGCAATCACAACCGAACGACACTCAATATTATTGACCACCAATATTGATTCTGTGTTCTAAATTTAGCTCAATGTATTACTTTTAGCATTCACAGAATATCGGGGTTATTTTCACATTTACAGGCCCCTATCACCAACGCGACAAATTATTGGTGACATTATAACAATTCCAAATGCATTGCGTATTCTTCATTTAATTTAGAATGAGAATAATATAATAGCATAGCATTATATTGCGCCTGGTCAACTATTTCTTACCTAGCAAATAGTACAGCGCAATAGTTTGGCAGCCGCAAAATAAAATTGTTTTAATGTCACTTTATTTGCGTGTCGTCAATTGTTACTCTAGTACATTATTGTTAAGAGATTACAGTTCACGAACCGCAATATAATGTTGATGTAGTTTCTCATCCTAAATTAAATGAAGTATATTTGAAGACAACTGACGTAGGGGTGCGAGTCGGGTTACCTCCACGTGTGAACTCTTGCGGTTCGTTTTCGGATCCGTCCGGGGGGAAGAGTAGTGCTTGGTCCGGTGCACCCTGGGCAACGGCTAATGATTTCCTGGCAGTATCTGAGGGATATCATTGACCGTTGGCTAAGAGCCCGACAGGGGGGGAGGGAGGTCTTTAACCGTGTTACCGGACAACGTTGCCGACATTTTGTCACAAGATTTTGTAATTAAATTTTTTAACCCTGACATTGGCGAAGTTGTCGTCGCTATAACGATTTGTAACGCCAGAAATAAAAGAAGAAGAAGAAGAAGAAGACAACTGACATAGATTCTTGTCGAGTTTGTAAACAGATTTGTCACTTGTCACCTGTCGACTTGTCACTTGACGACTGTCGCGTTTGTGAAATAGAAGCCAGGTCGTGTCATCAAATTAGGTAAGTCCTTATTTCAACCCCCGACGCAAAAAGAGGGGTGTTCTAAGTTTGACGTCAATATCTCTGTATGTGTGTCTGTCTGTGGCATCGTAGCTTTTAAGCGGATGAACTGATTTCAATGCGATTTTTTTCATTCGAAATCCAGTTTCTTTGCGGTAGTTCTTAGCTATTTTGGTAAAAATCGGTCTGGCAGTTTGAAAGGTGTCAGCTCTTTTCCAAAATGATGTAAGCCATTTTTTGGTATAAAATTTAATTACTTTTGTTCGTGGGCTGTTTTTTAAAATTTTAACTTATATTTTTTACTTGTTTAAAAGGAGGGATGCAACGGGAGACTTGCCATTGTACTTAATACAAATTTTTATTTTTATTCTTGTTGAGTTTGTTTATGTTAGTTTTTGTTTTGAATTATACACTGACCAGCCAAAATGTTATTTCTCGCTTACAATTATGTATTTTTAGTAACTAATAAACGGAATTTATTTTTTCGAAAAATCCAATTTTGAGCGGAAAATTGAAGGTAAAACTAGGGAATAACACTTATGTAACTAAGTATGTCAGTGTGTTGTCTCGTTTTCCGAATTTCTGTCTTGAACCATTTTTTTATTTATTGTTATATTAGTATTATTGTTATAATGTCTAAACTACATTTTATAAATACAACCTTTTCAACGTTCTAATAAACGAACTGTTAAATCAATGGAAATATTGATATTCGCCCCGAGGTACAATCAGCATCATATTTTTTTGATAAAACCAATTTTATTTTCAAATACCTAATGTCTTTTTTTCTCAAAGGAAAGTAAAGTAACAAGTGAGTCACCTGATAGTAAGTAAGCTCCAATGCAGTCGAAATCAGTGAAAGAAGAACATCTGCCTTGTTCAAACCAATTTTTTGAAAAAAAAATCTTACAATGTAACTGTTGCTCCATCTGCGGAGAATTCCCTTATCCCGAGGGAACTTTGCAATTTTCCAGGATTAAAAATATTCGTTGTCTTCCCCGGAAAGTAACTATCTCTATTCTAAATTCCAACTAAATCTGTTCATTTGTTTAGGCGTGAAAGCGTAACTGACAGTTACTATCGCATTTACAATATCAGTCCTACTTATGTTTGTCTAATCACTCTTTAGAAATAGAAAATTACTAACTTAAAATACGATCAAAATTAGCGTCTTTTTTTCATATTGCGGTCGTAGCGCCTTAAATGACTATGTTAATGCGCAGCGATATAAAAGCGGCTTTATCCAATCTCATACATCATTTATCTCATTCGTTTACATGATACAGTCGTTCTGAGTCCATAATATTGTATAGCGTTAAAAAAAACATCCACTTACCTACTAACTAATTCATAAGTTTTTTAAAAAAACCTAATTGATAAAAATATACAATATTTTCCAAAATTAAACTCTCGTTAGAAAAGTTACAGATTACAAAACAAAAAAATTAAAAATATGTTTTAAAAATTAAAAGTCTGAACTAGATTTTTTTTTTAATTTTTAAACGGTGACAGAAAATTTCTAAAAATATTTTTTATTTTTGTTATAAATTCCGGCTGAGTGTACCTGGCAAGGTCACTGTGCATGCAGATGTCTCGAGCCACTTAATAGAGACAAGGAGTGCGACAAAGGAGGTTGTGTTTTGAAGATAAAATGGAACTGAATTTATCTCATGTGAGTAATCATTCATAATTAATATCATGCCAGTGATTGTGAACTTTACATGATTTAGTTACTAGCTTCTGCCCGTGACTTTGTTCGCGTAGAATTATACTAAAGAATTGACGTTGACGTTGAGAGTATATTATATCCTACTAATATTATAAATGTGACGATGTGAGTGAGTGTGTATGTTTGTTACTTCTTCACGCTGAAACGACTAGACGGATTTGGTTAAAATTTGGAATGAAGATGGCTAGTAGGTACCCTAGATTAAAACATAGGCAACTTTTTATCCCGGAAAATTGCAAAGTTCCCGAGGGACAGCGATTAACATGTCAATTGCTAATTCTAAACAGATGAAGTCGCAGGCAGAAGCTAGTTCTGCAATAATTGTTTACGTTGCGACTCTACAGGCAGCTACGAAATCTGACATGTTTATCGTTATCCCGCGGAAACTTTGCAATTTTCCGGGATAAAAAGTAGCCTATGTTTCAATCTAGGTTACATGCTATCTTCCTTCAAAATTTTATCCAAATCCGTCCAGTTGTATCAGCGTGAAAAAGAAACAAACATACACACTCACATCGTAATAAACTTTCGCATTTATAATATTAGTAAGATTAATATATTACAAAGTATCTTAGAATCTTCCATACTGGTCTGGGAGTAAAGGAAAAACGGAATGTACCAGTTGCTTCTCTTCCCGCGCAGATGGTAAAAGCCCATCGAGGGAATGGGCAAAAATCTTAAGAATCATGTTATAGGCGATGCTAGCAACCCGTCACTATTTTGATCCCCCTTTCCACCTATACGCCCACAATCATGCTAAACGTGGCCTTTAGGTCTTGTTACCTTAGGCTCTGTCTACCCCGTAAGGGATAAAGACGTGATTTATAAAAAAAAAAAAAAAAAAAAAAAAAATAATTTTATTTCAGACCGAGATCCATATGAAAATGTTAGTTACATACATTGCCTTAACCTATTGTTAGTTGTTTTAATTGTAATGAAATAATTTAGTTTATAAAACAATGGAATCAAAATTCATAGTAGGTAACATTAAAATAACTTCAAATAATCAATATAATAATAATAAATTAGTAAAATTAAAAATAAAATAAAATAAAATGTCATAATTAGCTATTTCCATTCATATAAATAATGATTTCATGTCAACAAGTAGGTACAATGTAGAAATTGGCAAGATATTTTAATCCTAATTAATAATCTTAATCCAGGTACACAGGATGGAGCTATCTGTTCTGTTGGCAATTACCTTCAGTATCCTGTTATCGCTGCTTCGAATGCGGGTTAATATAGATGCGATCCGCTTTCGCCTGATCGCATAAAAGTCGTCAGTGCGCGCCTCGGCAAACATGCCGGAGGCGCTACAGAACCGTGGCAACCTCAACAGGATTCTGAAGGCATCATTATACTGGATCCGAAGAGCATTATAGGCCTTCAGCGTGTAGCTGACCCATAGGCTACCCGTGTAGAATACCTGACAGAACGCTTTAAAAAGGGTGATTCTAACTTGTTTTGAACAACGGGCAAACCTACGAGCCAACATATTACTCCTGACCGCCAATGCTCTTCGCTCCCTCTCCAAATCGAGATCGTCCTTAAGGTCTTCCGTCACATAGTGCCCAAGGTATTTAAACTGCGAGACCCTTTGTAGGTTTTTACCTTTCAACGTTATAAATGGCACATGCTTAGGGTTCATTTTATTTGACCTGAAGACTAAGATTTCACTCTTTTTGGAGTTGTATACAAGACCGTGAGTTTCTGCATATGCCTCACAGACACTCAGCATTTTCCTAAGTGCACTGACAGAGGGGGACAGCAGCACCATATCATCGGCGTAGCTTATGTTGTTCACGCTAACGCCGTCTACATAACACCCCACTGGCATTTTGCTGAGCTCCTCTATCAGCCCGTTAACGTATAAGTTGAAAAGCTTTGGCGAGGTTAAACCCCCCTGTCTCACCCCGCAACTCAACCTATACGCCTCCGACTGTGCTACACCCCACCTCACAGTATTGGTCTGGTTGCCGTACCAATACTTAAAAATATCTATCATTTCACGCGGGACCTTACTTGATGATAGTTTATCCCACAGGACACCATAAGACACCATATCAAAGGCTTTGGACAGATCGAGGAAGCACGCATATACAGGCGTGCTCCTCTCAGTGTAATACTTGACTGTGTGCTTTAGACTTAAAATGGCTGTCTCGGTTGATAATCCTGCCCTAAAACCAAACTGGGCATCATTTAACTTAAGATATCTACCAAGTCGCAAGTCAAGCACACCATCAAGTACCTTAGCTATTATTGTAGCCAATGATATGGGCCTATAGTTACCTGCGTCTGATACATCCCCGGTTTTATTTTTAATTATTGGTACGACAATTGTCCTCAACATCTCATCTGGCAAATAGGCATGACCAATACACAACGAAAACAGCATAGTTAACACTCTGGGCAAATGTACCCCAGCGGCCTGCAGGTGCTCAATACTGAGTCCATCGTGCCCCGGTGACTTTCCTCGCGTCATGTGACGGATCACATCAGATACTTCCTTACATGTGAACATGGTGAACTCAGCACCGAACTCAGCACTACATGACTGTAGTGTGGTACCCAGTGGTGACTCTACTTTGAATTTATCTTTAAATAACTCTGCTATTTCCATTGGCCCACTACATCCATTTACACTCACTGGCAGGCTAGGTCTTACATTAAGGGAATTAGTGTGTTTCCAGAATGACTTAAAATCGCCATTTGATCGATGGGAGACTAGTACATCCATTTTAATCTGGTCTTGATGGTTTTGACACCATTTTAACCTATATTTAAACCTGCGCCTACTATCACACATATCACGGTATATACTTCCAGATTCGGGTTTACCAATAGCTACCCATTCCAGAAATTTTAATCTCGCTTCCCTATGCACCGCACTAACATGTTTGTTCCATCCTGTGATATACCCCCCCTTCCGCTTTACAGACTTTTTACAGCTTAATACAGACGACTCAGCTAAGATGCCAACAATTACATTATATAGGTGATTTATAATCACACGATGTTCTACATTGTCACAGTTTCCACCACAACACTCCCTGAGCTCCACAGGAAAGTCAATATCCCGCAACCTGTTGTTGCAGGCGTCGCGATACTCACTCATCTGTTCTGAACTCCTCTCACCCCATATTACATAATTTCGCGGTCTATTATTCAGTTTTACTTTACATCTCATGATGTTTATATTAATTTCTAGCTCCATCGGAAAATGATCCGACCAAAATACATCATTATCTATTTTAATATTAACAATAGATTTCAACACTACCTCTGATACTAAACAGTGGTCTAACCATCGTCTAGATCCATGGGCCTCACTAAGATAAGTGTAGCTGTCAGAGTGTAAGCCCAGCCTCACAATATCCGCACAAGTTAAATCATTGTCTAAACAAAATTCTAAAAGCTCCTTACCAAAGTTCTCGCTCGGATGTGCATTAAAATCACCCAAAATTATCACAGATTCTACGTCAGCTGTTTCAACTACGGCACAAATTTCTCCAAGACACTGTGTATACTCCAGTAAATTCTCACCTATGTCTACAGGCATATATACACTCATTATCAACAACTGACGATCACTCATGGTCACTTTAATAGCTACTAATCGCGGGCTGTCACACTCGATTATCGACACTGATTGACAGATGTCCTTCCGCCACAAGAGAGCAACACCTCCATGGGGTCGCCCACGCAGGATCCCAGCTGAGGTGTCCACCGCCGACGTGCCTGCATGTCCAAATCCTTCATGTATGCTCCCCAGGTATGGTAGGTCATGGGGTAGGAGCCACGTCTCTTGCAAAGCGATAATGTCACATGTTTCACAACAAGCTTTAACGAAGTCGACAGATCTCTTTATGGACCTACAATTGAAGGACAAGAGTCTACATATGTTATCACTAACACCATGTCGTGTACTAGACATTAGTTGTCTTAGGGCTTCTTCTCACTTTACTATCGCGAACAGTCTCCCGGTTATACGGGTTACTGCCTTTGAAGTAAACATATTTACGAAATTTTATTCCGTCCGGCCACAAGTTATCGTTCAAAAACACATCTAACTTAGACTTGTTTACAAAAAGCTTGTAGGCATCGTACCCTTTATCTCGCTTCATAACCACCTTTTCTAGTTTTACGACTTCATCTGTTTTATTTCTGATGTATTCAGCTATGTCCGCGCTGGCTGTATCTCGGTGTACATTTGAAATAAATAGTGGTACTCTGGTTATAGCGGCTTTAAATTTCTCACTAGGGCTCGCCTTGCCCGTATGTCCTATAAATTGATTTCTCAATTTCTTCCTTTGCACTAATATCCATTCATCCTTCAGTTCGTTTTCTTTTCCAGTCCCGTTATTACCAATGTTAGCAAAAGTACCTGAGTTTAAGTGCGCAGGACTTGGTGTTTTTGTTTTCTCTTGCGGTTTTGAATACGGGGTTATTAAGATTCGATCCGCGCGGTCCGTTTCGATGTCGACTTTGCGATTACTATCGCTCCCACATTGTCCATTTACGTTATCGCGCGCGCTTCTAGTCCCGTCTTCATGTGCAAGTAAGATGGGTATGCTCTCCCGTTGCAGCACGCGCGAGCGAGATGACATATCTTTCCACGACTGCTGTTGTTGTGCCGGCGGCGAGTCTGCCTCCACATCTGATACGGAATCATCACAATGAATCATCCCGATCGGCCCGCTGTCCATATTATTAAACATGAATGCACCGCGTTTTTTGTTCACATTTTGGCCACTGATTAACGAGGAATACCTTTCTTTGTAAAGAAAGTTCTTAACCTCCTCCAGCTGAGAAGTCGTCACATAAGAAATCTTAATTTCTTTTAATTCCGACTGCATAATGAGCAGGTCTTTCAGTAATCTGGTAACGTCAATATGGTCGAACGTTACTGGAGGTAATTTATGTAAATCTTTTGCTACGAAGGTCGGAATCAGCTCAGGGTCAGTTTCCTTGAACAATGTAATGATATCCTCAAGATCCCTCTGCGATTTTCCCTGGTTTCGGCGCGATATCTTTCTTTTGTTCACAGTAACGGATTCAAAAAGTAACGACTTCGCGTTAACAATTTCTTCGGGGGAAATTTAATTTAATTTTAAATTTATGTATGTATGTTTAATTTCTAAACGACACTGAAAATTAGAACACATAGAAAAATCCGAAAAGTAAAGCTATGGCCGGGAATCGAACCCGGGTCCTCGTCATTCCGTGACGCGTGCTATACCCCTACACCACCCATAGCAGGTAACCTGTGTGTGTGTGTAATTTCTAACAGTAAAATGTAAAAAGTAAACATTAAAAATCAAGAAGTAAATACCCGAAACCGACGCGAATGTATGAAGAGATTGATGAATGTGGATGAAGCGAAAGAGGTATGTCAGGATCGTAGCAAGTGGAACAAGGTAGTCTCTGCCTACCCCTGTGGGAAAGAGGCGTGACGATATGTATGTATGTATGTAAGAAGTAAATTTCTTGATTAATTTGATATTTCCTAGTATGTATGTTTATTTTATTTTATGTGCAATAAAGAGTTTACACACACACGTAGTTATAATTACGGTGATATATTTTTTATTTTTCTCCGAGATACATTATCTCTGTTTGTACAAAAAGGAATTTCTATTCTGTGGCAAATAAGCCTCATTTTGTAGACGTACCGTCAGCAGCCAGAGGGATTATTTTGATGAATTTTGTTTATTCTAGCGTTTAGCACGGGAGTAGAGTTTGTTATCGTCAAGTCATTTTTGAGAAATTCGATGCTGAACTGGGAACAAAGAAAAAACATAGAATGTACTGTTTCTCTTCCCGCACAGATGATAAAATTCCATCAAGGGAATAAGCGAAATTTTTTTCTCTGTTATAAGCGATGTTAGGCTGTCACTCTCTAGGGCCGTAGACCTTCAATTCTTAGCCATGAAATTTAATACTGTCACATTTATGTAGCCAATATCTTATTATTTTACAGCGAATATTATCCACTTTATTCAACAGTTAGTAGTCAATTTTTTTTTTGAATAGAGGACCTGTGGAACCCTCTCACAGTAAAATTCATAGTTTTGACATTGAATTGATAAGAAAATCATGTGACGTTTACTGTGAGAACGTTCTACGGTGGGTCAGTAATCAAATGAATAAGCAATGTTTTTAAGGTTAATAATTGCATCATTAATTCATTATAGTCATAAACAATATGGTGTCAATGTCACTTAGGTTTTATATAAGCAAGATTGTCCGATTTCATTGAATTGCAAATAGAATAGGTATTTCTCTTTTTTTGCAACAAAGTACAAAGTAGTAGCCTATAAAAACAAAGTATGGAATGCCAGTTTGTAATATTTTATAGGTATGCGTGCGATTATTTTCATGTTCAAGTATTCATTATTTTGTAATTTTCAACATGAAACTACCCTGAGACTCACACACAATTACAACACACCGGATAACTCACGTATAAAAGCCGAAGAATTGCTCCGACAATTGTTTCGGACTATTTCGAAGCCCTTCATCAGGGAGCGCTCGCCCCGGCGGCAGCGAAACGAACACTGCGCGCCAACGCTCTGCTCGCGCTTCGAAATAGTCCGAAACAATTGTCGGAGCAATTCTGCGGCTTTTATACGTGAGTTATCCGTTGTGTTGGAATTTAATGTAATTTGTTAAAAAAAATACTATGATTTATATTACTGTCCAAAAACAGACTCCCAAACCAAAATAATTTAATTATTATGCTTATCAGTTTTTAGACAATATGCTATTTAACATAAGAACAGAACAGTGAAAGACAGACACAGAGCACAAGGACAGTGGAAGAGTTGGTGAGAGGCCTTTGCTCAGCAGTGGGACACAGTAGGCTCATAATGATGATGATAATGATGATGCTATTTAAAAAGCTATTCATTTTCTATACGAGTGATATAAAATGACCATAATATTTTACTTATTTAGGGTATTTTTTTAAATGAAGCTCCCGAGCTATAACGTAATTCTTTTTTGCT
The DNA here is from genome assembly GCA_963854515.1 of Pandemis heparana. Classification (NCBI taxonomy): domain Eukaryota; kingdom Metazoa; phylum Arthropoda; class Insecta; order Lepidoptera; family Tortricidae; genus Pandemis; species Pandemis heparana. The sequence continues at coordinate 6,161,303 of OY978031.1, forward strand.
GACTCTACATGTCATTATCACGGCTCGCGTCGCATTAAGTGTATGGGTAACGGTATAATTTACCAAATTCATCAGACTTACATTAATGCGTGGATATATATAAATATATATTTGCGTAAATTTAATGAACAAACTGCGAACGTAAAGTACTAAATAGCATTTTAAACATTTGTTAGGTATGGTCAATTATAAATACCTTGGGACAATTAACACCAATTGAACTAGCCACAAACTAAGCAAAGCTTATAATATGGGCACTAGACAACGAATAAACATACTTATATAGATAAATACATACTTAAATACATTATTAAACATCCAAGACTCGAGAACAAACATTCGTATTTTCATACAAATATCTGCCCTGACCGGGGATCGAACCCGGGATCTGAAGCTTCATAGTCAGGTTCTCTAACCACTAGGCCAATCGGTCGTCAAATTACGGCAGATTAATTAAAACTTTAGTACGAAAACCACCTGTTATTTACAGAACAACCACACTCAGACGGAGGTAGTGGATCCGAGGATCAAGCCGCCGCCGCAACCACCACCGACGGACGGTCAGAAGAAATTTGTCCGCCATTTTGATAAAGAACCATTCGATTTTGTAGCCGAGAGGAGTATAGCCAAGCCTACCAAGTGAGTCAATTAAATCATAAAGACGTCCGCTGCTGAACAGGCCTACCAAAGAGCGTCATAATCGCGTTATGTCGTAATTGTGTGTATGCTCTTATATTTGTGTGTCTTGCAAAATGAATAAATGTCTTCTTTCTTTCTTTCTTTCTTTCATAAAGACCGGTCTTGCGCGGTGCTCATCCATCACCAGGTGATCAGTCCATCTCGTGGGGGGCCTTACGCTGCGTCTTCCTTTATTCCCAGTAGTTCCGTGGAAGAAGTTCTATGGCGGAACTAGTGAGACTTTTTTTCCCAATATTTCCATGGCGGAACTAGTGACACTTTTTTTTCCCAATAGTTCCGGTAATAATAAAAGAAACATAAGTAGATTTAGGTTTTGCTAAGATTTCATCGGTCCCAAAGGCCAAAAGCACGCAGAAATAGGAGATCCTCGTTAGCGGAGCTCCGTCGACACTGTTTCTGTACGCTGTTTCTGTGTCGACGGAGCTCCTATATCTGCGTGCTTTTGGCCCTTCAGGCCGATGAAAACTTAATAACCTAAGCCTACCTATGTCTAATGGGATTATAAAATACTAGCTGTTGCCAGCGACTTCGTCTGCAAAGAATTCGTTTATCGCTATCCCGCGGGAACTACGCAATTTTCCGGGATCAAAAGTAGCCTATATGCTATTCCAAACTTTTCTCTATCTATGTGCCGAATTTCATCCAGATCCGTTGGGCCGTTCTGGCGTGATTGAGTAACAAACAAACATCCATCCATCCATCCATCCATCCATACTTTCGCATTTATAATATTAGTTAGATTTGTATTTAATTGATGATTTGTTCCGCGGCACTATTGGGAAAAAAAGTCTCACTGGTTCCGCCACGGAACTTCTTCCACGGAACTACTGGGAATAAAGGTGCGTCTTCTGGTACGTGGTCGATTGAGAACCTTCTGGCGCCATCGGCCATGCGAGCAACTAATGCGTACTATTCTATCCAGAAATATCTAAATGACAATGTTGAGGCCCTAATGTAGTCTGTTTGAAATAATTTGTTTGTTCGTATGCTGATATCCTGATTATTATTATTATTATTATTATTTACTTGATCCTGTGTAGGTACATATTATATTATTAATAAATAGCTATGCTGCATGGGTGTGCAGTCTCTTAATATTTGTATGCCTTATGGCAAGCATAGTGATACAAAATTTATGTAACATCTTTAACAATTACCTATGTCAGCAAATAAATGATTGATTGATTGATTGATTGAGCCATGATCTGCCCACTGCCGCTAAAATAAGTGTTACAATATTCGAATATCGAAGCAAATTTAAGTACATTATTTACGCTGAATTGTTATGGTAAATATGTTTTGAAGTATTCATAACAATATACGCTTTAACTGTCGCCAATGGCATTAAAAGGAGGCCAAAAGATTTACTTGGAATAATGTATGCCAACAAAAACACCAAAGTGTAAAAATATAGTCTCAATTTAGATTATTTTGGTCATGAAATAGTGACACCTAATTAACAGTCAGGCTAATTGCTAATTATTTGTTTCATAATTGTTGTATCTGCAACTACAAGCCCAAGCCGTAAGAGAAGGCCTGTGCCCAGCAGTGGAACGTATATAGGCTGAAGAAGAAGATGATGATGATTATTATTTGTTACAGTGTTGTAGAAACGTTCGGACATCTCATAAAAGGTTGCCTAGGTGGCGGCATACTTGGTATACACGAGGCCTATATGAAATGCGGACTATGGACCTCCCTAGTACTAACTATTATCTTTGGTTTTTATATAACTTACTGCGTCCACGTGAGTACACACTTTGTTGCTTGTTAAAACAGAACAATAACCAATAGAGTGATGATTGACACTTGCACAGTCAGCATCAAATATGTCGTAGAAAAACAAGCCTTATGTCAAGAGTTTAAGAGCGAACGCTATTCCGATCACTGGGCGGCAGTTTTGCAGTATCGCACAGATTTTGATTTCGAGTGGTATTTTCACAGATGTGATGTAGAGAATTGGCCCCACGTTGGCTTGCTGGACTCATTCAAAACACCCTTTATGTTCTAGATCTTAGTAAAATCAGCACAAGTACTGTACAGAAGATTGCATTTAACGACAATGTCGTATCCAGACGTCGCCGAGGCGTCCTTAGAAATAGGACCGTTCCCTAAATTAAGAAAATACAGTAAGTGGTTCAGGTAGGACTATATTTCCAATTATATTGACGCTAGTGACTCTAAGAGATTTACATAGCGAGGCCAGTAGGCTTATTGTCTAACTCGCTCGCAATCGCCATCGTGTTCATTTTGACAATTCTTGTATGAATGTGACAGCTAGCTGATTCCAATACCAATTGTCAGCCCATACATGAACTGTCAAAATGAACGCTTTGGGCTTGAAACCCTTAAAACCACTAAATTTCATGAATAAATAAATATCTAAATAAATATCTTGAAGCAAAGCTTGTGATATGGGCACTAGACAACGGATAAACATACTTATATAGATAAATACATACTTAAATACATATTAAACATCCAAGACTCGAGAACAAACATTCGTATTTTCATACAAATATCTGCCCCGACCGGGGATCGAACCCGGGACCTCAAGCTTCATAGACAGGTTCTCTAACTACTAGGCCATCCGGTCACATAACACCTTATTCACTAATACTCCTAATTTTCAAATTACCATGGGATCATAATACCTAAAAATACCTTAAATGACAAAGTGTTACAAGAACATTTGAAAATAAGGGGGTATTAGTGAATAAGGTATTATGAAATTCAGTGGTTTTAAGCCCAAAGCCAAATCAACAATACCCTAAACGGACGAGCATATTATGATGAATGTAGATAAAGCGATGGAGGTATATCAAGATCCAAGTGGAACAAAGTAGTCTCTAGGTAGTCATTTGAAGCGATGAATCAGTAGTGGAAGCACGGAGTCCCAAAAAGTAGATGCGTGACCCATTTCCAAAAATTTTATCGACAATGATCCACAAAATTATCGAACCTGCTCACAAAATTTCACAACAATCGGTTGAGGAATACCTGTACACATACAAAAGCATATCAGCCCAAATTGAATCGGAGATGCTTCACTTTAGGTCAATCAGGTAAGTCAAAGTCAAAGGTACTAACCAGGTCACCCTTTAATATTACTTCAATGTCCCCAGGTACGCAGTAGACATAGTAATCTGCATAGATCTATTTGGAGCCTGCTGCGTCTACCAGATCATCATAGCGAAGACAATTCAGCAGGTCGCTGAAGGCAATGAAGATGATCTGAACCGACTCCGATTGTATGTCCTGGTACTACTGGTGCCAATACTGCTGTTGTGTATGATTACTACGCTGAAATATCTGGCGCCGTTTACACTGCTAGCTGACGTATTTATTGGTGAGTTTACATCAGAGTGTTGATGTTCCTTTTAGATAGATAGATAGATAGATGCAAACATTATTCACAACAGACACATGCAAAACACAAATTACAAGGAAAGAAAAATCACAACGAAAAAATTAACTTAAAACATGCGTTTACATATTATATAATTTTGTTTCCCAAAGCAAGAGCCACGCGATGGTGTCGAGAATAGGCGCTGACTCAGCATATACTGCAGGAAACCTACAGTGCTGGTATTCTGCCAGAACCCTAGGGTATTCGTTATACAAGCCAAAAAAACGGTGTCACATTTGTTCATATTTATTTGTTTTAGTATTCTATCTCTTTCTTTAAGACTATGCTTAACTTGAACTGAACTAACAAATATCTAGTGCTCCAGTTGAACTACAGTCGAAAATTTTGAGCCATGACATCTTCTCGGTCTTCTACTTACATCGATATATTTTGTTTATAGATTACACTACGTACTTAAGAATAAAATACCTACCAGCACCGGCCGTAAGTCTATTATTACAAAGATTACTAAACTCCGTCAGAAAAATCCATGTGTTCTTTGTTTACCTTTGTCACGAATGCGTTTTCTTTCTTTCATTAAGTTCATAGAAGTTACAACAGTACAAATTTTACGTGCACTAAACTGTTCATCAATGCTTCTTTTATTTCATTCAGTTTCATTTATTCTTCCAGTGGTCTGCGTGGTAGCGACTGTCTACTACAGTATGCGTGAAGCTCCATCCATCAGCTCGGTGCCTGGATGGAAGAATGCCATCGGTCTCTTCGAGTTCAGTGGCATTGTCATCTTCAGCATGGAAGGCATTGGCGTCTCGCTGCCCATTGAGAACAACATGAAGGATCCCCTTAAGTTCTCCAAAGTTTTATGTTTCAGTAAGTTATACTCGTAGAGTATTATTCTATATGCCACGGATATAATGGTGTAGAGCAGTGTAGAGGAATTAACCGTTGGTTAATTTCTCTAATGTATTGTTCGGTAGCCTGTTTTCTGAACGTTGTCTTGTAGTCCAAATTACTTTATTCGAATCCCATACCAAGGTTCAAAACCCAAAATTTAAGTTCAACACACATCTTCTTTCTTTTTGCAGGTATGTGCGTCGTGGTTTCTTTCCTGATACTAGTCGGCTTCTTCGGCTACTGGGGTTTTGGTGAGCTGTCCCAGGCTCCCGTAACTCTAAATTTTCCAATAGATAGCGTGTAAGTTGTCTTTATCACAAATAACTCAACATTACTAAACGAGAGGAGACATTAGTATGACAATGCATTTGATGAGCTATACTGAAGAATATCGAAAGAACTGCTGCGTTTACCAGGAAGTCATCAAAGATAATCACCATCCCTTAAAAAATAGAATTTCCACAACTCTTCAATTTCTTCTTCAATCTTCTAGTTGTGAGATCCTATAAAATTGACTTCATTAGTACTATAGAAGTGATCTACTCTGTAATTTATAGCTGTTGGTTCTCCAAAAATAAATAAATAAACTCGATTTCCGCCTCTGTTTTTCCAGGTTTCCCTTAATCCTGAAATGCCTGATGGCGTTGATGATCTTCATCACCTTCGCTCTGAACTTCTGGGCCCCATTCAACCTGGTCTGGCACTACGTTTCCAAGATGCACGACCCCAAGAGGCACTGGCTCTGGGAGCGCATGTACCGGGCTACATTTATTGTGGTCATCAGCGCAATCGCCATTGGATTCCCTAATATTGGAAATCTGATGGGATTGGTAAGTTTCTCAAAGTTCCAGCATAGGATAAGCAATGCAAGGAGCATTAAAGCAACTGGAGACGTCATTGGCAATGTCATTTTTTTTTTACATAAGAGGGGGAAAACGAGCAAACGGGTCACCTGATGGAAAGTGATCACCATCGCCCAGGGACACCTGCAAGGCTTGGGGAATCATAGGTGCGTTGCCGGCCCTTTCAAGAACAGGAAGACTTGCTTTTTAAAGATCCCTAAGTCGGCGCTCAGAGGGTGTCATGGCAAAAGTTTAGTCACTTAATCATACTATCCTGATGTAAGGCGGTCCGTTACCAAAACAGAGCGAACCAAAAACACAAGAGATGATTAGACTACATTTTTAGGCTCCATATCGACCTCTGAGTGACAAAGCTAAGCAGTGAACGAAGAATTCCACCAATACTGAGTGAGGTTAAAAAAATAAATGTAATTCTATTGATGCTTTTCTAAATAGCTACTACGCATCGCTCTAGACGATGAGAAGCCTTCTTACAAGATTATACTCCTATTTTACGGCGTTTTGTCGTCACTACCAGCGGATCGTTCGGCGTGGCGGGCTGCCGGACTCTCACATACTTTTGCTTGTGTTTTACATAAACCACACGCTCCACTCGAGCTTTATTTACTCCAGATTATTTTTTAATGTTTACCTTGCCTTTTTTCAGCTAGGCGCCTTCTGTCTGTCAAACATGGGCTTCATATTTCCTGCCATCATCGAGCTGTTGGTGGTCTGGGAGGATCCCGGACTGGGAAAATACAAATGGCGGCTGTGGAAGAACGTCTTCGTACTACTCTTTGGTATATTGTTCTTCTTCGCTGGCACCTATTCGAATCTAAAAGGCCTTATATCGAGTTTGAAGTGACCTGCAGTTTCTTTTAACAACGAGTTAAACCACTAGTTTCGTCATTCGTTTAATCAAATTAGTTACTTATAATAATTTGTTGCCTTAAGCTTTGTCTACCCCGTAAGGGATAGAGACGTGATGTATGTATGTATGTATGTACAAATTATAATCCACTGCGAAGTTTTGAAAATAAACATTTTATGCCCTTCTGAGCGCGTCATCTAAAACGCATAATGCCTATGTAGCAAAATGCCTAAAAAAGAGGGTGCATCCGTGCTGAGCTCGCAACGTCGCATTTTTGGTGATTTTTTGCGATTATTTCACAGAAATTGAATGAAAGTTTCAAATATCTGTCTGTAGTGCACTTCGTTTTTAGTGTATTAATGTGTCTAATGCAATAATTGGATGGACTTTTATTTTCTTATTAAACGAGATATAGTATTTTATCCCTTTTATACGAAAATAAAAGTACATCACCATTAATCATTGCAATAATTGATCATGATGGACTTTTATTTTCTTATTAAACGAGATATAGTATTTTATCCCTTTAATACGAAAATAAAAGTAAATCACGATTAATCATTGCATTAGGCATATTAATACACTAAAAACGAAGTGCACTACAGACGGACATTTGACACTTTCATTCATTTTCTGTGAAATAATCGCAAAAAATCACCAAAAATGCGACGTTGCCAGCTCAGTAGGGATGCACCCTCTTAATGTTCCTACTTAGTAAGCATTTGTAAACAAATACTTATTATTTTAGATTAAGATTAAGTTATGTACCTATTAGGTTTAAAGTGCTCACCGGAAAGCAAAGTACCTATTTTACTTTCTGGTATTAGAATATTGACAATCGAACAAACTACCCGACACACTTGTAAAAAGTTGTATTTTTCTAGCAAAAATTAAATAAAAACAATAATAAACATCTTAAATGGCTAGTTTCATTTGAATTGAAAATTATTCTTTCGTTTCACGCAGTCACGGCATAAGTAAGTACAAAAAAACACTTTTATTTGGTTTGACTTTTGACTGCTCTTAATATCTGTCCACTTCTTATTAATACTCAGTTTTATAAATAAGAACCTTATTAAAATGTCGTTAAAGTTGAAAACCAGGTGAGATTTAATGAAATGTCATGGAAAATCATTTCACACTACCTACATCTGTATAAGGTTTAACAGATTTTTTTTCTGGAATATTTTAGCTGTTGTTTGGAATCTAGATATTACACTGAAAAACTAAAATCTTATGGGATTATAGGCATGGGAACCTAGTGGCTGGAGGGATAAAATATCTTAAAAAAAAGTTTTTCGAAGCAGTCTTTTATTTAAAAAGAACTACAAAACTAAAAAATATTGTAAAATTAACACCAAAGCGTAAATTTTAATAACACAAAATAAATATAAAAAAATTAAGTCATGAAAAATACAAAAATAATTTTCAATATCTACATACCTCATGTTGTAAATTGTAAGTTGAAATTTGTTACGTCTTAAGTTATTGTTAAAAATCTCCAAAAATAAAAAATGCTTCATCAACGCAGTGTATTTTGTAATGGCCATATTTCACTCCATTTGTAGTTGTTTCAGTCTAACTAATTCGTCAATAGAAATAATAAAATTGCTAAGCTAGGATCGTCCAAGCTAACCAGTCAGCGCAACAGATAAACAGTAATGCCGGGTTTACACGAACTTATTGCAAACGTCCTGCAACGCATGTCGAAATCGACGTCGGGTGAAGTGGCGCGACGTTGCCGGACTTCGCTAGACTTGTCTAGCTGCATCGCGCGACACGTGTCGCCAGCGACGTTGGGTGGACTGGCGCGACGTTGCCGGACTTCGCTAGACTTGTCTAGCTGCATCGCGCGACACGTGTCGCCAGCGACGTTGGGTGGACTGGCGCGACGTTGCCGGACTTCGCTAGACTTGTCTAGCTGCATCGCGCGACACGTGTCGCCAGCGACGTTGGGTGGACTGGCGCGACGTTGCCGGACTTCGCTAGACTTGTCTAGCTGCATCGCGCGACACGTGTCGCCAGCGACGTTGGGTGGACTGGCGCGACGTTGCCGGACTTCGCTAGACTTGTCTAGCTGCATCGCGCGACACGTGTCGCCAGCGACGTTGGGTGGACTGGCGCGACGTTGCCGGACTTCGCTAGACTTGTCTAGCTGCATCGCGCGACACGTGTCGCCAGCGACGTTGGGTGGACTGGCGCGACGTTGCCGGACTTCGCTAGACTTGTCTAGCTGCATCGCGCGACACGTGTCGCCAGCGACGTTGGGTGGACTGGCGCGACGTTGCCGGACTTCGCTAGACTTGTCTAGCTACATCGCGCGACACGTGCCGCCAGCGACGTTGGGTGGGCTGGCGCGACGTTGCCGGACTTCGCTAGACATGTATAACTACATCGCGCGACACGTGTCACCAGCGACGTTGGGTGGACTGGCGCGACGTTGCCGGATTTCGCTAGACATGTCTAGCTGCATCGCGCGACACGTGTCGCCATCGACGTTGGGTGGACTGGCGCGACGTTGCCGGACTTCCCCCACCCCCCTGACATCGCCAGATACCTATTGCAAGTGAAATCAGCCGGCTTCGGTCGAGATGTCGTGGGACATACTGTATCGAGCTGTAAGCGCGAGCTACGAGCTGTTACTGTAACTGTTACACGTTACAGTAAAGACTTTTGTTAGGTATAATCATAAACTCGTAAACAGCTACTTGTCGCACACCTTAGTATCAGTACTAATTATAAATACTAAACTCGTTTAAACCCATAGATTTTCAGCGCCAACGATCATAACCCAACAAGAAGCGAGTCGATCTCGCGCACCGAAGTCCGAGGTTTTTATTCCCTAATACAGCAGTGGTGTGGTTGGTGCCACCGCTTTGGCCTGTGCGACATTCAACACACCGCTGTCTTCTTCGATGTAGATTCTGTAATAAATTGGTATTATTTATAGCAAGTACCAAAAACACGTCCGACGCTGAGAGCGGTGTCGAATGTTATTACTCAGCTAAAATAATGTTACTAACACGAGTTTAGGTATTATATGACGTTTGTTTGTTTGTTTGTTTAAATTGTTAATTTCAATATTTCTGATATTTAATTTTACGTGATGACATAATTTTATATTAAATTATTAACTAAAATTAACTAACTACTCTTGGTCTAGATTCTTAAGCCTAGTTTAGACTAGTTTCATTACATTGCCAGCCCATTGTGTAAAGGGATTGGAAGTCGCCGACCCATTATCTCAAGAGTGCCTCACTAGGAGTACCTTGCAGGGTTTTTATTGCAAGTAATCACGCTTTTACAGATTACAAGTTGACCTCAGGCGGCGTAATAATGAATAGTTCCGAGGACCCCCATAGATGGAAAGCTTAGAGCAGTCAGTGTTAACAGCTTCATGCGGTCACTGTTGGGTGATAGGTGGTTTCAATATAGAATTCAAAGCAGTCGGGTTGATAACTACAACCGCAACACAAATACTCTGGTGCTGTAGTCTCGACTTCTCTTAGCAGTTCGTCCATGGAGGCCTTAACTCACGTGGTTTTAAGGAAGGTCTCCACCATCTCGACAGAAGCGACAATGGTTCCGCACACGAGTATAACCAGTCCGATGGAGACGAAAACGATCGCTCGCACGAGACGCCATTTAAAAACGCCCAACCCAGGGCGATCCCATATCACAATCATGTAGATGAAGTTAGGACCGATGAACGCCATATTCGAAAGGCAGAAGCAGCCCAACTGGAAATGTTAAAGCAGAACCTAAATGCAAGTCACAATGGCGTAACTATAGGGTGGCAGGGCTGGCAAAATGCCGTGGGCCTCCAGTTCTAGGAGGCCCCGAACTGGCTTGGCCTTGAGCACAGAAAGGAAGATGATGCACTTCTTTATAGTGAGGAAGGCGCCATCTGATAAATTTGCCGCGGGCCCCTGACGTTATAGTTACGCCACTGGCAAGTCAAATAATACAACTCATTCTTGTTTTTCGTTGATTCTATCACAACCCAAGCCTGCTGAAGCCAGCCATACCGCAAGCCTAATACCCAGTAGCAATCTTAATGAAGCTTTATTTTTCTCTAGCATGCGTAAAATGCTGTCAATCTTTTCAGTCTCGGTAATAATAATAACCTAAGAAGTTATTTCAGCGCCGATCTATTCTAACATAGTACTGTACTATGGTGTGCAGAATTCTAGTGACGCTGGTAAGATCATAGAGGCTCACGGATCGAATACTCACAAAGCCCATCAAGGCATCTATGCTAGGGAATATTATAGCAACTACGCTGATGAGAAAACTGATCAGCGCCCGGTAGATGAGCTCCCATTTGAACCACTCTTCCTCTTTATGGAACCTCTTAAGGTACACGAAACAGGTATTGAAAGGCATGAAGAAGTTCAGCGCGTGAGTCACGTAGATCATGGCAGCTATGCATCCTTTCAGAATCATGGGGAACCTGAAAAAGCCAACCATTATACACTGTGTCTTAAACTTAATCCTGAATACTACAGCAGCTGGTGGGTTAGTTTAACTGATCGTCAATGTAATGTAAATGTTTTCAGGATTTTTAAATTGTGGTCGAGAAATGTTCCTGTGCATTTTTACTTCATAAACTTACGTAGTCATCGGGAAGTTGATTGTGATCGGAGACCGGCAATTTTCAAGGTATCCGACATAGCCGAAAAAAGAGCATAAGAACACGCTAGAGATGATTAAAACGTATCCTGAAATTACAAACGTTATTGTTTAAATTAAGGCCGTCAACGTTGTTGTGCTCAAAACCAACGGTCAGAGGACACAGGACAGATACCTGGCGGACAAATCTGTGTCTATTTCTCCCCACACATTGACGGATGTGTCCGCCAGACACCTGCCGGACACATCTGTTAGGCAGATCCGACGGACAAATCTGTACGTGTATGGCTAACCAAATATACTTAAGTATAAAGTTAATCAGCTTATCTGAAAATGGTAGACATGATGATGCAGCACAAATGCTGTATGGACGTGGTCGCTGCACGCGCGCAGTTGCGCCATAGCGAATAAGTTTATTTCAATTTGTGGTTGTGGACTTCTTTGAACTAACGCCAGAACAAACAGGTAAGGTAAGGGCAGGCTACATCGCAAGTATCGCAACCAAGAACCGGAAGACGCAGCGTTAGCAGGCCTCCCACTGGGCTACCGATATCGCGAGAGTTGCGGGCAACCGGTGGATGCAAATAGCAAGTTGTGACAGCCAATAGGATGCCTCACACGCAACGGTCATCAAGACATGACATTCTAGTCACACTAAATCATTCTACAATGGAAATAAAATCCATATTTCCCTATGGACGGCTCGTTCCGTGGCGTACAAAGCACGTCACTTCATTAGTATTAGTAGTGTGGTAGTCATCCGGCTTTGATGCTGATACTTAGTATACTTACCACAGAACAGGACAAAACCGAATTTCTTGGGGTCCTTCATATTGTTCTCCACTGGCAACACGACACCAGCACTGGACATACTGAACACCGCCATTCCTATGTAGATGACTTGATTGTAGAGTCCGTTGAAAGGAGACATGCCCACGAAGTCAGGGTTGTTTTCTCTGGCATAGTGAATGGCCATTATGACGCAGAAAGCTAGGAAGAAAATTTATAGTAACTCGAAGGCATTCGAAGGTTTGCCTCTTCTTTCATTATACGGACGGCTAAAGGATTTGAACTCTCTGCCGAGGCGAGTTTTTCCGGAACGCTATTAATAATCTGGACATCTTTAAGGCCAAATTTAACAGACACCTTCAGGCAAAAGTGTACCTACCATCTTAGGCCTCATCTTCGCCTTCGATAAAGCAAGATTGAAGTCAAACTTAAGCCTATTTTCCGGAAAAATAATTTCACGTAGTAGTAACGAGAGACGTGTTGGTGGATGATTCTGATGCGCATGAAGCGTTGAATTGAAAACATCATTCAAATGTAGGAACTAGTGATAATTATCCGTTGATGCTACTTTATATTCGTTGGTAACTTTGCAATGCCCTGCATTACGTATGTACCTAACCTACAGTCAAGGGCATAAATATAATGTACAGTAACCAGCATAAATAAGTGATCATTTTTGTACCTTGTCGCTTTCAGTCGTTACATGATTTCGTATGGTTTTTCAAACATGACTAAAGTGACAAGGTACAAAAGTGATCACTTATTTATGCTGGTGACTGTACGTTACCAAACCGTCAAAAACATCTATACACCTTTATGCTACAAACAATAAGGCCGGTGACACATATTTGACATGATGGCTGTATCGATATTTATGCCCTCGACTGTAAGTTAGGTAAATACGTAAAGCAGGGTATTGCAAAGTTACCAACGAATATAAAGTGGCATCAACGGATAATTATCACTAGTTTTAGTATCATACTTAACCAAGAAATTCCTTTATTTAATTTTAATTTGTTTCAAAGATATAACACAAATTTTCTTTGTAAGTATTGTCCAGACTGCTAAAAAGCTTCAAATACTATTTAAGTTTGTTCCTATTAGTCCTATGCTCAGTTGTTGTCACTTCCCGTAGAAAGTTGTAAGATAAGTGACCTGGTTTCTTTGCTCCCCGGGTATATTTTGTAACTTGTGAAATTTCAGTGCCCCGAGATAACGAATTATGCTACTTACCCACAAAAGCGTTCGCCAGCATCGAAAATGGCGCCAAATATTTGAGTTCAGTAATCAAAGTAATCGCAATAACCGGGAGTATAATTATGGCCACGTATACTCGTAAATTGGGCATGCCTGAAAAAAAAAACTTATAAACAATACAATACAATACAATACAAATACTCTTAGAACCGTACTTAGTACGGTCAAATTAAATATTTCGAAAATTCCTGTGTCAATTTCGTACTTAAGAGTTCCATCTTTCTCCCAGAACACAACCGCGAAGTTGTCCAGAGTCAATGCGATATTCACTGATTTTAGAGCGATTTTACTATTTATAGCTAATTTAGTTTAGACATGATTCTTATGAAAAATAAAAACATGCCGCGCAACTTCTGGCATTTGTGAGCCGACAAGTAAAAACGCTTGAATTTTCTCCCCCAGTGTTATTAGTAGTGTTGTAAAAGTCTCGAGTTCTGGAGCCCTAATTTTGTAGACTCTTGGTGAACTCGAAGAATCCGAGTCCCAAGCCGTGTTGAGCGTGAGTAAATTATGGAGCCATAGATAGAATCACATTACGACGTCATGGTAAGGCCCCTGTAGTTATCTTCATCTATGGCTCCATATTGACTCACGCTCGACACGGCTCGGGACTCGGATTCTTCGAGTTCACCGAGTCCTCTATTAAGTGTGTCGAATCTACAAAATTAGGACTCCACAACTCGAGTCTTCTACAACACTTTTTAGTAGGTTATTACCGTTTAGTCCTGCTACGTCGGACCTGTCTGTATTCTCGACGAGCTGTTTGATGGTTTTCGCAATAATCAGTTGGTAGCAAGCGCAAGAACCGTACAAGTTCAGGCATATGATGAACTCAATGAAATGCCTGCAATCAGAAAACTCCGTTATTACACCATTAACGTCGTAACTTGACTTACTTCATCGCCTCATCTGCCTTATATTCGCTGTTAGTCAAACATTTTCCAACACAGTCATTTGCTACTCATCATTCCCCAATTCATAATATAATATACTCAGCCGCTAAGATTAAATTGTCAAAAGCACATGTTTTGGTGAATTTGAAGTTATGTAATAATTATGAATAAATTTTATCATGCTTGAGATTGGCAACTAATTAAATCGTTTTGAAAAATGTTCCTTCTTCATTTTATTTCTACCTCTTGTCTCTTCTTCTTCTTCTTTTCCTTTTCCCACTTTAGATGGGGTCGGCTCTCTTAATTAATTTGCGCTAGGCAGTTCTGGATTGTCTTTATATCTAGTTTTCTACCTCTTGTCATACTCTACTTTTTTAACAGTAAAATCGGTTTAGGCTCAATGGGGAACATATTCCATAACTATATATTATGTAAGCAAAACGTCGTCGTTATCTTCAAATGATTGAAGTGATTTTTTAATACTTTTGGTTCGGGTGACAAGAATAATAGTGAAATTCTGGTGGCCTTGTCAGGACCGTCTCCGCAAGAGGAGACTTTTGAAAGGTTAAATGGATAACAATGCAAGTACAGTAGTCAGTTGCCAGAAGCTTTTTTTTTATGTTAGAGAAGCCAGACAAATGAACTAGTGGGTCACCTGATGTTAAATGATCACCACTGTCCACTGTGTGTGTGTGTGTGTGTGTGTGTGTGTGTGTGAACTTATATTATTACTGTATACGAACCTGTAACAATTGGCCATCTTGTTCATAAATTTGTGTCGTGATAGACTTAGAGCCGCCTCCGCCAGGTCGGGGTAAGTCATGTAGCTCATGTGGCACCTCTTGCATAAGATCTGTGACGACTTCACTAACAGCTGAAATGAAGGGTTTGTAACATTTTGTACATTATAATATATATTACTAGCTGTTGCCCGCTTCGTCTGCAAAGAATTCGTTTATCACTATCCCGCGGGAACCTCTCGCGAGTCCTCTAGGTTAGCAACGCATCTGCAATCCCTACGGGGTTGCGGGTGTCTATGGGCAGTGGTGATCGCTTACCATCAGGTGACCCACTTGCTCGTTTACCTTCTTATTCACATAAAAAAAGAAAACTACGCAATTTTCCGGGATAAAAAGTAGCCTATGTGTTATTCCAGACCATAATCTATATTTGTTCCAAATTTCATACAGATCCGTTAGCCGTTCTCACAAACTTTCACATTTATAATATTAGCAGGATTACGACTCTGAGGATACCTATAATAATTGGTGTCGCCATTGGTATAAAATCAATACAAAATGTCCCAAAAATATTCCAGGCTTATCAGCAATTCTTCAAATTATTGGTTCCGTTCTCACTCATCACAGCCTGAGTATTTCGTAGTTTCATTACTTTTCGGAAAGATCAAGCAAGCGGAATGACACCCAACAACCAGTATCTGCACCTTCCTGGTTGTTTTACCTTTTTATACAAATACTGAAAAAGGAACAAAGGAAGAAGGACGTACTTACATAAAAGCAGTTAGCCAGATAGAAACCAAAAAAGCAATTCAGAAAGATGGCCGACACATAACCAGACTTCATGTAAGCCACGTGCCCACTCAGCACGCCACCACCAAGAGCTCCCTTCGCCAAATTGGCTATAGAACCGGCAAGCCTATAAAATAACCAAATCTAAATAAAAAGATAAAATGAAATTCGGCTGCCTGAGAAAACAATTTTATTTATTCGAAATATTATAAACGGGATGTGAACCGCGATTACCTTTATTGAGCTCCCGATATTTCGATACAGTTGCATGTATCATGATCACGGGTAGACTGAAGAAATTGCGGGTGGATGTTATTGTTGGGTAGACCGAGCTCTGTCTACCCTCATTCTTGCGCGTCGACTGCGTGCACTCTCGTTACCACTGGAACCGTTCTCACTCGAAACTCGATTCAAACACACTACACTCACAGTATCACTTCGCCCACCCGAAATTGATTTTGGACGAGAATTATATAAGGAAATCACCGGATTCCAGATATTCGACAATTTAAACCCATCCTCACGATTAAAATTTTTATGTTTATGTATTTCGCGGTTCACATCCCGTTTATAATATTTCGAATGAAGTTAACCGTGAATCATTAAAAACTCTCAATTTTATTTATGTCTAAAGACTAAGTTTTTTGAATCTCGTGTCTTTGAATCCCTCACTGCACTCAGGATTCTAGTCTAATATTCTAGCATACTTCGCTTCACCACAAAATCACCACTTGCACCAAAAATCAACTTTGCTCTCTTGTTGCACAAATAGGTAACTAGACTTCAGCCATCTTTGGTAATTTTTTTGGAATTTACGTATAATACGTTTTTTTGTAAGCGGCCAGTACGGTACGCGTCTTGAGCGTCATGGAAATCTAAAAATCTAATCTAAGCTGCTGTTTTCACTTCTGCCGGCACTCCCGAACTGCTACCCGTCGCTTTTTGCCTATGAACTTCTTACAAGGAACCACTCTACCCTCTCTATTAGTGGTAGTTTTGTATCATTCTCATAGTAATTTAAGATTAAAGTCGTATTAGATTACCCGCTCCTCTTCCCAGTTCGTATGGCTCCAACATCGAAGGCATCTTCTTCAGCTTGAGTGTTGGCATAATTGGTGAATCTGCTAGCACCTGAAACCTTTTCTTTTTAATAGATGGCATAAGAGCTATGGCGTCACCTAATAGCAAGTGATGAAAAGATTGATGCGAAACCAGCCTACAGGGCTAAGATGGAATAACTCATGTGCCAGTAATTTCAAAAGCTGTCTTACTTTCTAAGCCGGAACACAGCAGCGCAAGCGTTGCTGCGTGACGGCAGGATTACCTACATGGTGATAGCGATCCCGACGGACCTTGTACGAGGTCCTACTTACGAACTACACACGCAATTCTTCAGAATAAAAAGTAGACTTTGTTCTATTCCAGACTACAATCAATCTTTGCGCCAAGTGTTAACCAAATCTGTTCAGCCGTTCTGACGTGAAAGAATAAATTTAATATTCATTCATCCTTATAAACGTTTGCAATTCATCATAATATATATAATTACACTCGGTTTCAATAAGGAAGGGTTGTATGTGACATTAACATTGACGAATCTAGAGGTGAGGCTACTTTATGACACCTTTCACATAAAACGATTATCGATTATATCTTAGTACTAATAACAATCGATTCCATAAAAATAACGACTGCATATTAATTTATTACATAAATGCTATTTCGTTATAATGATACTCAAGTCAATCTCCTAAGATTAATAATTATAATTTCTATTTTACGCTTTTTGCCATGTTGTGTTTTTTCAACAAAATAGGTTGTATAAAATATTATTTAACTTCATAATGTAATTGAAGTTCTAAGGAAGCTATTTATTACCAATAAAATCGATTGGTATTGTGTAGTGAGTGTGAAAGAATGTAAAATACTCACTTCGTGTTTTTGTAGGTTGTCTTTGGATTTTCGATTATACACGATTTTAACCGATTACCCAATTATACGTAGTCACCTCTCTAGTTTTAATGACCATAGAACGTAACCTAGCAACGTCTCGTTAATAATGACATATATTGAAAATTTGTACGTGAAAATTAAGTAAACGCAAAAAACATCGCCGTGATTCTTTTTAGAACGTTATTAATATACAGTACCAAGTATTGGTTTATTTCTAAGTAATTCAATTTAGTATTTATTTTGCTGTCAAAACTTTCGTGAACACTAACAGTTACATTCTATGGATCTGTCACACAACCCTTCCTTATTGAAACCGACCGTAAGTAGGACTATAGGGTTCCGCTTTAGAGCTCTGCTTTACCGGAACCCCATGGCGACATCGCCAGCTACTTATCTTATACAAATCAGAGCCTCTAGTGTAAGTTTTAGGCACGACAAACGTCTCGAACACGTTCGCGTTAACGTTTCAATTACTATGGGAAAATGAACAGCGCCACAAGCGGAACGAAACGACAACATAATGAACACGATGGCAATTGCGAGCGAGTTAGACAATAAGCCTACAGGGCCCTATTTTATAAAGCTACAGGGTACAAATTACAAGCGGAAGTCTCTTACTGAACTTATGTGTTAGATAGAGACTTCCGCTTGTAAATTAACATGTAGCTTTATAAAATAGGGCCCTGGGGGAGATTACTTTTGATATTAAGCCTATAGATGTGAATGTTCTGACCTGATCTCGTCAACGAAGGTGCAGGTGATGCCTAAAAAAACAATAAAAAATCACAAAATATCTTATCATTAACGTTTAAAGCTAAGGCATTTAAGAAATTCAAGCTCTTTTATTGAATCAGGCGTTACTTTGCGGAGGTCCATTTTAATGAACACAGAATTTACTTTGCTACTCTACTACTTACGTGCAAGATAACCAAGCTTTCACACAAGCTTGGTTATCTTGCATGTAAGTAGCGGAGTTAAGTGTAAGTTAAGGTAAGTTTTTCACACGTATAAAAGCAATAAAAACAATGGGTAGGTTTACGGTCATACTAAGCAATACGTGGGGCCTTACCATGACGTCTTAATGCGATTCAGTTTAGGTTCGCTCGCTGTCAGATTCATACTTAAAGTGACGACTAAAACTTGAACTGAGTCGGAATTAGGACGTCATGGTGAGACCTTTCGGGGTTTCTTACCAAAGTAAATTAATCACGGTTTTACTTTTTTCAAGAATAATGTTCAGTATTCTGCCGCCACGCATCTTAAGTGGCATTAAATAAAAACTCATCAGCATTAACTATACCTAACTACAGAATAACAAATAATAGCTTACCATGAATAAAATAAATCAATAAAAAATAAACGTCATAAAACAATAAGAAACTTCCTAAGGAGTAAAACTTGCAATATTTTTCCTATCAAAACACAACTGTCACTATAAGTACCTACTTCGAACGTTTTATTCTTCTTTTCAAATATGGCGTCCTAAGAAGGTTAATCAATATTCTCCATGAAGACACCTTCATATCTACGGTACTATGGTCTTAGGGTGCCTTTCCACCAGATTTGTGCTACGCTACGTTGCAATGGATGTGTTTGATATCCACCAATCAATATTCATTGGTCCACATCACAGGTAACTGGTTCATCTAAAGCTATGTTTTTAAGTTGACGTCAATATCTTCTGTCCGTGTGTGTGGTTCTATGCACTTATAGGTACCATTTTCATTCTTACTTGTCCTATTTGGTAAACAATAGTAGATTGATAAACTAGGGTTGAAATATACCCATTTCACCTGAGATGTTTCTGGCACCCGAACGAAGTGAGGGTGCCAATAGTTCGAGGGTGAAATGGGTAATTTCATCCGAGTTGAACACTCTACTTTTCATTTCGAATATGAGGAAATTAAAATTTCGCATGGTCGCATTTAATATTTGTTACGTTTGTCATTCTCTTCCCGCTCTTTTTTCTATTGCACGATTTGCGTATCGCGTATCGCATTGCGCATTTCTTCTGCGCACCAATGGCGGCCGGCTAGTTTTTTTTTAAACTTGCAGACACGGAGGTCGCCATCAATTAATTGTCGACTTAAATATTTCAAGCTAAAAAAATTACCGAACGTAATCATTTCTACTAATTCTCGTTGTATACGCTTGCATAACCTTATATATAGCGGGAATGTTATTTTTCATCTCTCATACTCTGAAAGTAGGTCATTGATTATCTGGATATAGGGTTGAAAGTGACTCATCGCGACCCTTGGGTTGAAAGTAATTTTTTTTTCTAGCTAATCCAAATGAGGTACATAGCAATGGAAATACGTATACAGCCATGTAATATATGTTTAAAATAATAATCTATACTAATAGTTCCTTTTTAATTGTAAAACGCAAAATAATCTTAAAATAACATTCCCGCTATATATAAGCTTATGCAAGCGTATACAACGAGAATTAGTAGAAATTATTACGTTCGGTAATTTTTTTTGCTTGAAATATTTAAGTCGACAATTAATTGATAGCGACCTCCGTGTCTGCAAGTTTAAAAAAAAACTAGCCGGCCGCCATTGGTGCGCAGAATAAATGCGCAATGCGCGCAAATCGCGCAATAGAAAAAAGAGCGGGAAGAGAATGACAAACGTAACAAATATTAATTGCGACCATGCGACGTTAGGTAAATTTTAATTTCCTCATATTCGAAATGAAAAGTAGTGTTCAACTCGGATGAAATTACCCATTTCACCCTCGAACCATTGGTGCCCTCACTTCGTTCGGGCACCAGAAATATCTCAGGTGAAATGGGTATATTTCAACCCTTGTTTATCAATCTACTATTAAGATTATTTTGCCTTTTCCAATTATAAAGGAACTATTAGTATAGATTATTATTTTAAACATAGATTACATGGCTGTATACGTATTTCCATTGCTATGTACCTCATTTGGATTAGCTAGAAAAAAAAAATACTTTCAACCCAAGGGTCGCGATGAGTCACTTTCAACCCTATATCCAGATAATCAATGACCTACTTTCAGAGTATGAGAGATGAAAAATTCTAACCTCAAAACGTCTCATTTTTGTTATTTTGTAACTATTTAATTGTAAATAAAGGTACTGGAGATAAAATTACAGCAAAATTATGTACAAAATATTACCTCAGGTTTATTTGATAACATAATACCTACACCTTATTCTTTACAAAAATTTGCACATTGAGGTTAGAATTTTGTTTACCAAATAGGACAGGTAAGATAAGAATGAAAATGGTATAGAAGAAAGAGAAACCTAGAAGTCGCATCTGAACGAGAGACGCGTGCCACCTTTATGCGGAAAATTGCATGGATCCATACGTCAAATTGACTAGGATAGAAAAAGTACCTATGCTTAAAGTAATTTCATTCTTAACTGTCTTATTTGGTAAACAAAATTCTAACCTCAATGTACAAATTTTTGTGAAGAATAAGGTGTATTATGCAATCAAATAAACCTGAGGCAATATTTTGTGCCTAATTTTGCTGATATTTTATTTCTAGTTCCTTTATTTACGATGAAATACTTAAAAAATAACAAAAATGAGACGTTTTGAGGTTAGAATTTTGTTTACCATATATAGGACAGTTAAGACTGAAAATACCTTAGCTGGTTTGGTCTCGTCGAGAGGATGGATGAAAGAAGATCAGGAAACTAAACAGATTTATGGCGAGTGTGATCGGATGCGTTGGGAGGGAAATCCTAAAAGGACGTTCCATGATCAAATTGGGGACGTTTTGACCAAAGTTCAGATCAAGAGTACCCGAAACAAGCGAGCATGTATGAAGAGATTGATAAATACAGATGTAGCGATAGCGAAAGAGGTATATCAGGATCGTAGCATGGAACAAAGTAGTCTCTGCCTATAGGGATGAGAAAGTGGTGTGACGGTATGTATGTATGTTATTTAGACACGCAAACGACCGAACTACTACCGTCAAATAAATCAGTCACTAAGTACCATGAACTTCAATCAGAACCATGAGTCATTTAGAATCTTTGCGCATGCCTCGGATAAATGTCCTTATCGAATCGATTCGAGTAACGGCTTAGACTTAATAAGCACAAGGGATCTACCTGCTTTAGGTAACAGTTCAGTTCAAATATACGAGTCATGGAATGAACACAGAAATATTAGAACACAATGCACGCCTTCAAATGTTTCATTGTTGCCGTGTTGATAGCTGTGAACGAAGTTAAAGGACATGTGAGTGTTTCAATTTAAAAAAAAAGTTTATTTATCTAAATCCGTGATTCATCGAAATAATGTTGAGAATAATTATGTCAAACCTCTAGACTGGCAACGCATCTACAATCCCTCGTTGTTGCGGGTGTCCATGGGCGGTGGTGCTCACTTACCATCAGGTGACCCACTTGCTCGTTTTCCATCCGATCTCTTAATTAAAAAAAAAAAAATGGTGAACAGTTTTAATCATTACCTATTCTTCATTATGAATTGATTCATTTCTGCCAGTTAAGATTTCTACATTGAAATAGTTCTGCCAGACGGCAGAGATTTGATTTTAGCTGTTTTATTTTTCAAATGTCACTGTAACTAATTTTTATTTTATTTTAAAATATTTGTTGCAATGTCTTTAAATTAAAACATTATTTTAGTTAAAAGGAACAATATCAGACGATCTGGATCAGAAACCAGCCGATTTATTGACTTCACTAACGTCTGAAATAGCTAAAAGTGACGTGGATATAACTCTTCATGGTCGAAGAGTCCCTGAAGATGCTAACACCGAACCAACAGATTCCGACGGTTTGAATAGGCTAGATAAAACTCCAGAAAATGCATCACAACTCAAATCAGGCCAAGAACTGGCGAGCATAAGTAGCGCAGAAGGCGAACAAAAAATCACACACACATCTGATGACAATGCATCGTTTATTCATGTTAAAGAAAAAATAGCGAGACAAGGATCTGATGAAGAAGGTATTGAAGATGGCGAAGAGCAAAGGGTTGGAAATGACGATTTCAACGAACGCAATGAACCAAAACAAGTATCTGATGACCTCAAAAGTGATGAAGAGTCACACACGGTCCCAGTAGAAATAGCTGAAACTAAATCAGTTGATGAAAAAGAAATGGATGAGGCTGAACAGTCTGACTCTGTCGAAGCAGACGATATTCAAGATTTATTCAAATCTGATACTGCTGAGGTAGACGTGAATTTAACGCCGCAATCTAGGCGGATGCTTAGTTTTGATGAGAAATTTTTAGACGCCATAAGCGTTCCAAAAGTAAAAACTGATATTTTGTTGGAAGCTAGATCTGGTCTACATAATTATGAACAGCGAGATCATCATCATCATCATCGGGCGAACGGTAATGTCTATTCTTGTACCTACCGATTCTATGTATTTATTAATCGGTCGACTTTTTTCATTTTGAGTAGATAAATAATTACATTCTGACGACAGAACGGTTCCTAAATATTTTAATAGACTTTTATTGATCCAAACATCGCACTTTATTTGCTATGCTCTTAATCAGACTCAATGCAGAATTTACGTTTGTTTCAGATAACAAGCATGACTATCCTTCTGTAGCTAAATCATTACCATTTTCACCTTTGAATACTCCCATGTTACCCCTTCCATCACTTTTCCATTCTCCTGGGCAACAACACCCACATTATCAACCTTCAGGCAACATTGAAAATCATCATTATCCATCAGACCAAAGTCTTTTAAATCCTGGACTTTTAAGACAGAACGATCCTCATTTCGAAGACAACCATAATCATCACGTAAACCATCATCTCAGGACAGTCCAACAGTTATTTCCATATCCACAAGAACAGCCATTGCATACTTTTCAACAGTTTCATTTACCCCGAACTTTACAACGTGAGATTCCCTTGCAGTTCTCACAACCTTTACCAATGTTCCAGCCTTCGCAATCATCATATTCTTGGAATACGTTAGAATCTTGGCATCCATTGCAATCATTTCAATCAATCCATTCTCCAAAGCTATCGTCTTTAGCTCCTTCATCATTTTCATCAAGATCATCATTCCAACCACCGCAAATGAAAATGGACAACATGCTATCCAGACTCCAGGAAGCCACTCAAAACTCCGTTAACTCGGATCTGACAAACCAGATCTCTGATGTACTAAACAAAAATTGGAATGTAGGTTATAACTCATTTTCGAAAGTTTAGAAATGTAAAGACAATAAAATATGTGGCCCAGTACACTCAATTATACCCCATTGGTACCAATAGGGCCAAGGCAACTTTTGCAACCACTCCGTTATTTTTAACATGACTCTAAATTAAATGATGCGTAATGTTAATCAGAATCATTAATTATACGACACTTAGCGAATGTGGCAAATATTGCTTCAGATTACTCAAACTTTATAATACTTAAGTGAAGTGGCTTCTAATCTTGATAATGTTTTTTAAAATAACAGTGAGTAAGAGTTTATTTACTTAGTTTTTGATTTGCCACTCGCAGAATAGATAGAATAAGCTTTATTGACTTGTAATACCTGTTACCAAGAATAAATTTAATTTCATTTCTTTTTAAGATTATAGTTGGGCCTCAAAAATTGGCATACTTTCTTAAAAACAAGTGTTAACGCTCCCTTATTGCATAGCTATCCTGTAAATTTTCTCTATAAGTAAATTTAAGAATCTTTTGAGGATTTCGTATGTCCGAGCGACAAAATGGAACCCTTAATTGATCACACGTGTCTGTCGGTCCGTCTGTTTCAGCAAATTTGCACCGAATCTACTGGACCTGCTTGTTGTATGGTGTTCAGTAAAGTTATTGTATTGTAAAGTAGGTAAAGATGGAGTTCTTCGAAATATTTGAATGGCAAAGTAACTAAGTACGCCTCACCTAGCTATACGCGTGTCACCCAACTAGTTTGCTAGACTAAAATTTTATTATGGTTGTATTGTACAGTACCCGGCAATAAAAATTGCACATCGGTCATCTCGGCTAATTTGGGCTTCGTAGAGCGCTTTCTCGCTCTAACGGTTCTAGAGTAACGCTCTAGATTCTAACCTATGTCACAGAATATAATAATAGTACTAACGTACAGAATGGCCACGCTCCGCCCCGCACCGATTCGAGTTACCCCACCCCTCAAGCGCGGGCTGCCGGTAAGCTGCTGGCAACTAGTAGGGCTGTACGTCGGCCGCACGTCACAAGTTCGGGAACCTATCCTACCTACTTCATTTTATAAAACATTAGAAAATTAATGCTTTCTGAAATTATCGCTATTAATACATGAAATAACTACAGAATCATTCGCTTAAGTTTGTTGTCGTACATCTATTGTAATTGAAAATAATAATGCTTAAATACACAGACAGACACATTTTAAGTAAGTTTAAATAAATAGATAACGATTAAGTATATTTATTTGCACACATCTAAGCCATATCTTCATTATAAGTACCTATATTTATTTCATTGGTAGTACTTATAGTACTAGGTTTGTGCGATAGACAGCCCTGTGTATCTCACGCACACATTGACGCGTGTACAGACGACGTCGTGCCTGTGTTCATTTCAGAACGCGGATTTTGTACGTCGTGGCCGCCGTGTGCCTATGTTACCTATGTGGCGCTGTCTCTTTCCAAAGGCAATCTTTATGGCCGGGTACTGTACATGTGTGCATGCCTTATATTCTGAAGATCGAAATTTGATTCGTGCCGTTCCTCTCACATTAATATTGATTTTTAGTGATTAAATATTATAAGAGTGAAAGTGACAGATTGATACGAACTACGAATTTAAAATTTTGGAGTAGCCCCCAGAACTCCGTTTTTATTTTTATCATGGAGTTTTAAAGTATGTTCTTGCATCATTTGCCAAATGTAAAATAGGACTTAAAGTTTAAAATATAACTTGTAATGTGCATGGAATCAATAATGTCTAAGTAATTTTTAAGTAGGTTAATGACTTACCTAGGTACTTAAAATATTAAATAAAATTATTAACAACCATTCGATTCTGCCTTTTATTTTAAGATATGAGGGTAGTTAGTAGGTAGGTAATAACTATTTATAATTTACCTTGCGTGTGCTCGTATTTTGAGACCTTATGGTGACCTCGCACACCTTTCCCAGACTTTTCCCTCAAATATTAAATACCTAAATATTCAAAAAAATTGTATTGATCTAAGCATCGCATAAATACACAGTCATGTAACCCAAGCATAGCAAGCATTTAAAGATTTCAGAACGGAATTAAAGGGAATTTACAAAATAGTTGAAGGTGTTTACATGACAGCAGAGATCGTAAACCTAGATAATCTCAGTCAAAATACAAAATCCTCGTGTTCGGTCCCACTGCAGTAGATAAAAAGGTTTCAAGCATTAATTAATTCGCTGAAATTATTAGAATCTGGGGCCACCTTTTTTTTTACTGCCTGACAGTGACAATTGAGCGTTGACATTGAATTGACGTTTTGACTTGACACTGACAGATGACAGCTTAGAGCCGTGGAGAATAGAATAAAATAAATTCCGTTAATTTTATTTATATCTTCTACTAATTTCGTAAACGATTTTATTGTTTACTATGGGTAAACGTTACCACTGCGAATATTGTGACAAGACCATGGTATCGACGCCTGCTATCGTGAAAACTCACAATAAAGGAGTAGCACATCAGAAGATAGTTCAGGAACACTATCAACAATTCAAAGGTAGTTAATTATCTATAATTATCCTTCCTAACCTCTTCTCATCTTCCAAGCTGGTCTGGGAACAAAGAAAAAACAAAATGTACCAGTTGCTTCTCTTCCCGCGCAGATAAATCGAGGGAATGGACGAAAATCTTAGGAATCATTATAGGCGATGCGGCTACCAACCCATCACTATTTTGATTCCCCTTTCCACCTATACGTCTACAATCATGCTAAACGTGGCCTTTAGGTCTTGTTACCTTAGGTTCTGCTTAACCCGGAAGGGAAAAAGTCGTGATATACCTATGTATGTGTGTATATTAATATTATAAACTAGCTGTTGCCAGGGACTTTGTCTGCGGAGAATTAGTTTATAGCGTGCCCACAGGAACTATACAATTTTCCAGGAGGGAATCTATCCGATGTCCTTCCCAGGATTTCAATCTGTCTTGGTGCCAGATTTCATCACGATCGATTGACTTGTTTACGCATGCAAGCATAACAAACAAACAAATAAACACACATTCTTTAGTCATTATGGAATAAAATGGGCAATTTCCAGAACAACAATTTCAAAGTTGCCGTTGGATAGGGTTAAAATTGACAGCGGACAGCTGGTTAGTAATAAAACAAAATCTTTTATCTTTGTCATTTAATTTGACAGATCCAGAAACTATACTCGCCGAAGAAAGTCAAAAGAAGCCATGCAGCAGATTTGCTCGTGGTGAATGTCAGTTCGGGAGCATCTGTCGCTTTTCTCATTACACTCAAGAGCAAATACAACAGTTAAAAAACTATGGTAAGCTGGTTATATTTGTTTAATTTAGTTACTTTTAGTTGATACATCTATATTAATAATTTCGTGACCGGTTACGGTAAACTCGATCGAAACGTTGCCTGAATGATAGAACGTGAAAAAATAAAAATTTCGAGTCGACAACATGTATCCGCAAAATTCGGATTGTCGAGTATTTTGTAAAATTCTAACGGTGCCGATGGCCAAATCGCAGTCGCCATATTGGACACCACAGACTAGCGCGAAACTGACACCGGAGGACGACAAACGTTCCGTTTCATGCTAGCGCACATACGCCGTGCGATTTTTCTTAAACCTGAGATTGGCCAACATAACCATAGAAAAAATATAATAATTGGGAATGGATGATTATTTTCAAAGTGCTTGGCGATTTTTCTTTTGATAGGAATAACCATCTTCAGCTACGGAAAAAAGTTTCAGATTTTTTCCATTGAGCCATATATTTTATAAAAATAAAAACATTTTATTCAGTCACTCGGCGGTAGTGATGTAACGAATGTCACATTTTCGACATTCGCGAAAGCAAATGCGAACATTCAGTTTTTGTTAAAATTTGGCACCATTTGTCTATGGCTTGGTGACTTTGGTGGCAGTCCCGTACAAACGAAGTACGTTCCGTTTGTTTTTTGTTCCTAGAATAGCCGACTTGAGACGAACGAACGCATCTGATTGAAATGTCATTCCACTCTATGTTGCCAGATGGGCTATTTAATTTAGCGCCAAGCCAATGGGGCTATCTCCCTTACCGGGCGGCGAAAATTATATAATTAAACAACTACTAGATACCCTCAATTTTTTTTTATATTCGCATAACATTCGCAGTAATTTTGCGAATGCGAATGCGAATTGGCGAGTATTCACGAATGCGAATGCGAATATTCGTTACATCACTACTCGGCGGCCTTTATACGGCAGTTAAGCAGTACGCCAATGCATATCAAATTAAAAAAAAACTGCTTGAATCTGTAGTACACGATGACATTTGTAGCTAAAAGAAGCAACGGCTAAGTGGCGCCGTCTGTAGATTGTTCGTGTCACTAAACCACTATGGTAATTTTTATTGAAATTGGCATTGTTCATTTTTTTTAAGCTGTGCTTTTAACACCTTTATTTGATAGAATGGACTTTTTTAAGAAACTAACTTGAATATTATGCTTCTACGTATCTTTGTTTATTAATAATAAATATTTTTCGCTGTTTGATAATTTGCTAATTTTGGCAGGATCCCAAACGCCTTCGTACAGAAATATTAAAAAAAAGTTTTGTCTATATGTCAACGTCATAGATCTGTAGATGTGTGTGAATTTAACGGCAAACTCACGTTTAATGTCAACAATGTTCGCGTGTTCGAAATTATTTCCGTTCGTTGGTGTTGTTATTGTTTTCCGTGCTGTTTTTGATTTTTCGTTTCACCCCTGCACGGGATCCCTTTTTGTCCCATAATTTTTTTACTCCGAATTTCGCAAGTCAGAATTTGATGGTCATATTATTTATGCACATAAGTATCAATAGTCATAAAAGTTGAAGTTCATACCGCTCATTAATTCTAATAATTGTGGTGTATAATTTGGAATATCATACACGACAAAAGTCATAAAATTGACATCTATAATATTTAAATACATATCGATACAAATTCAGAAATACTTTAGGACATATATCTTAAAATCATAACTGTTTTTAGTAATATTTATCCATTGAATAACGTTTACTGGGTACTTTAAATTAAATTCATAAGATCTGAAGGCATATCGATACATATTCAGAAATATTTTTAGACATATATTGTGACGTAATAATCTTCGATGTTCATAATTTGTAACAGCATAACTAATTTCATTTTCTTAGTATTTTAGTGAGCGAGCGAAGCGAGCGAGCAAGATGGACCAGAAAAAAAGCGAGTCGGATAGGTTCAGAAGGCTAAGGCGGGAGCGAAGCGAAGCGTAGCTACCGCCTTAGCCTTCGATGTTAGGTTTTTTTTTAATTATCCCTATGCATATTTTTTCACTAAATAAATAAAGACAACTACCCTCCTACTACTCCTTGAAGTGTACCCACTCGGGTTTTTAACTTGGGTGGCACTTTTAGAAATGCAAAATGGTAAACATGTTAGTGTTACGATAGTATGTTATTACGAACTAATTTTATGACTAACAATAATTTATGACGTTCAACAATTATAATATGCGATTTTATTACCAGTAATATTATGATATATCATACAATCATGTCATTGAATGTTATTATCAACAAATGTTGTGACTAACAAAAATTATACACTGCGATAAAAGCCTTACAAACAATTATTATAAGTGATAATATGACATTAATTATTATGAAAAGTCATACAAGTAATACATCGATTGTTATGTTAATAAACATTATGACTTAGAATAATTATGACCAATGATAATAGTAACTTCACTTTATGACGTAATATTTTACGGAGCCCCTCTTTTGCCCGAATTTCATATGCCATAATGTAATGTTTGCCATAATGATCATTTGCTATAACCCTTTTTTTCTCTGTCACCGTAATTTTTTCAGGAGCATTGCAATAGCAATCCTGTAGAACTCTATAGGTTAGGTTAGGTTTGTTTCATAACAATCCTGAATAATTAACAAATAAAGAGAAAAAAAGAGTTATGGCAAATGATCATTATGGCAAGCAATACATTTATGGCATATGAAATTCGGGCAAACGATAGAGCCCCAATATTTTATGACTATCAATATTATGACCAACAAAATTTATGACAAAAAACGTTATGGATTTAAAAATAATGACCAAAAATTTTATGGGACAAATTATGGACCCCATGGGACAAATTACACCAACTGACCCAGTCCCCAACTAAGCAAAGCTTTGTGCTATGGGTACCAAGCAACGGATAAACATACTTATATAATTTAGATAAATACATACTTAAATACATACAACATCCATGACTCGGGCACAAACATTCGTATTCATCATACAAATGTCTGCCCCTACCGGGATTCGAACCCGGGACTTCTAGCTTCATAGTCAGGGTCACTAACCACTAGACTATCCGGTCGTCAAATCTGAAACTTTTTTCCGTAGGTAAGGATGGTTGGTTATTCGTATCAATAGAAAAATCACCAAACACACTTTTAAAATAATCATGCATTCCCAATTCAAAATAAAAACGGATTTTGGAGAAAATTACAAACTTTAAAATGGCCGGCCTGTACAATTGCTATTTTGAACTTATCAAATTGTTCACGCCATGCACGGATATATTCTTGCAGATAATTTCAGTTATTGTGAATGCTATCACTTACCTACCTATTTTTGTATTAAAATAATAAACAGTGATTCGAAATAATGGCTACACATTCTACCTACATTTTGTACCTACAAGTGTATTATGATTCAAATTTCACCCGAGCGAAGCCGGGTTTTCATCTAGTATACTTATATTTACGTACTTACGTATAAGAGAGAACTACATGGACATCTCTGGAAGAGGCCTTCACCTCATAGGAGGGTTCTGGTGTGGAATTTCTTTGTTAATCACTAAAAGTTAAAATGTCAAGCATGTATGTGGAAATGTAACCAGAAATAAAAGACTTTTCTTCAATCTTCCATTCGGAACGGTTAATCGTTTCTCTCATTCGGACTGGTCCTTCTGTCTCTTGTTTGGTACTCCCCACCCTCCACTAGCTTTTCATGATACTTTTTCTGTATCTCCTACCCTACATGAAACTATGCAATTAATTTGTACCATCATACAAAATGATTCCTGACCCACTGTGGAACTCTCTCACAGTAAATTTCATAGTAACGTGACATTGAACTGACAGGGAAAATCATGGGACAATAACAATAATAACCTTGAGGTGGTCAATAAGCAAGCAGCAGGCACCACTTTGATTTACCTTTGTTTTTTTTAATGAAATATGTGATATTTCCTCTCTATCCTATTCTTTATGAACATAGGTTACAATGTATAGAAATAAAATTAACATACAATAATAAGTTTTATTAAATTCCACAGTCGCATCAAAACACCAAACTGTTAAAGATCATACGCAACCATCCTTCCAAGACTTGTACAAGAAACTGCAAACTGAAAAATCAGCTAAACCAAGCAAGTCGGACAACAACACCATAATGGTTGACAAGAACGGACTGACTCACATGTTTCCATGGACTTATAATGAAGAAATTGAGAGTTACGGCAATCTCCCACCGAGTGTCAGGAAAATAAGGATTGAGGATTTCTACAACGCTGAAGAAAATGAGTGGGGATAAAGGTAAGAATAAGAATAATTTATTTAATTAATAATTAATTAATAATAATAATAATTAAACAATAATAATGAATAGTAATTATTAATAGTATTTTTTTTAATTAGCATATTTCGCTCATCTTCCACAACTCCTGGTCCAATGTGATGTCAGGCCAGTCTTCCAAATACATGTCCAAATCGTGCCGCTATCTTCTTAATCTGCCTCATCGTCCACCCACCACCCACCAAGTGGCTGAGTGAAATGTTATTTTGCGTTGTTCCAATCATTTCACAATTTCTTTTGCTCTGCTAGGTACACAATAGCAATCAATGTTTTTAAAATATTTGTGTAGTCTGAATTATAACCTCTTTATTCTTATACTCGTATGTTGTTGTCTCTGTCCCACCTGTATTGGCTTCCAGGGTATTTTATACTTGATAGGAGGGTAGTTTATAAACCTGAACTCTGTTGGTACCTCATATTTTGATGGAGTAACCTAGAATAAATATTTTTTACACAAACCTCCAGTGACTTATCTCACCTGATAGAAAGTATAAATGACACCAAAGGTGTAAATGGGTACTATTTCCAGTAACAGGCTAGTCGTTAGTGTAGTAAAACCAATTCTATCTGTCCAGAAATTTAATAAAGACAACGGTAGTGAATACAAACTTTTCTTTTCTTTAATATCATTAGATTAACATAGTTTAAGGTTACTTTTATTTTTTATATAACGATTTTTAGATCATGTAAGTATCTATCAGTTTATTTTGAAAAAAAAACTTATTTTGTCATTTCATGTGTATTAATCATATTAATGAACAACTACCTAACATTTACCTTGCTACTCCGCTACCACCTGAATAGCAATGTAATTTTTTTTGTTCATTGCATAATTGACCTCTCTGGGGCCCTTACCATGACGTCCTAATTCCGACTCAGTTCAAGTTTTAGCTGTCACCTTTAGTATGAATCTGACAGCGAGCGAGTTCAGCGAGTTCAGCTAAAACTTGAACTGAGTCGGAATTAGGACGTCATGGTAAGGCCCCTGATCACAGCAGTGCATCACTAAGACCAGAAGAAATTTGCTGATTTAAATTAAGTAATATTTTATTATGATTTTGTAGGATAAACTTCGAAGTTTTAGAGTAAACAAAAACTAGAGCATGTGCATTAGATTACAAAACAATAGCTGTTGCCCGCGACTTCGTCTGCGAAGAATTTCATTTATCGCTATCCCACGAACGACGCAACTTTCCGAGATAAAAAGTAGCATAAGTGTTGTAACAAGCTATAAAGACTATCCTTATGCCAAATTTCAGCCAGATCTGTTCAGTCATTCTGACGTCAAAGAGTAAGAAACATCCATACTCACAAACATTCGCATAATATAATATTAGTAGGATTACTAATTGCGAAACTTTATTTATATAGGTACATACCTGATGCAAATTGAAAATAACAAAGATTAAACAACATAAATTCATATAAAATTCCATAGAACTGCAATAATAATTTCTTCACAGCTATAAAATATTTTTATTACTTTTCTGCTGTTTTTTCGCACTTATTGTGGTTTTTAATCTGCATGCTTTGAAATGCTTGTTTGCACGCCAAATAGGCAGTTTCAATCTACAATAATGTTTACTTTTATGGTTCTAAGACGATCTACGTTATGGCTGCTTGGCATTGGATAGGTTTTATATTAGTTAGTTAGTTTTACATATTGTTACTTAAGTTATTTGTATTTATTTACTAATTATATTTGTTATTTCGAGACACTACACTATTATAATAAATGCATACCTACGTGTCAGTGTGGGTGAGAGCGTAAGCGGGTATGGTAATTTAATTATAAAAGATTAAAGAAGAATTTCGCTCGAAAATCGCTTTGTAAGACACGCACACATTGACACGTGTGCAGATACAGTGTTTACCACAAATAAAGCTAACTCGCCATCGTGTTTGTTTGTTTTTTTTTCAGTTTGTCTGCCTTCAAGATGTGAAAACAAAGGTGTACGTAATAGATCCTAAAGTTTTACAAAGCGTGCTACCAATTTATAATTCCAGTGAAGAAATAAGTTCAGAACTTATAGAATCCAAAGAGACCAGCGATGTGACCAACAAAGCTGATTTCAGCAATGACTACGATAGAATGTACGAGGAATATTTTGATTCTGAAGAAGAAAAACCTGTCTTGAGAACGAGCTTTGTGAAGGTGAATCCCCCCGAGGACAAACACGATTCACATTCTGTGAAAGCTAAAACTGAGAAGGTGCATTTACAGCACAAGAGACGTTTGGCTGAATTAATGGCGTACTTAGAGACACATATGATGTCAACTTTATATTTCTACAAGGAGATGAAGAGGATATTGGAGCAGCGGAAGGTTAAAGATGACTTGAGGCAGATGGTCACTTTTTTGGAGTATGAACCGTCTATGAAGGGGAAAGTTATGGCTTGTTTCCATAAACATAGAGCAGAATTGGCTAAACAGAAAGATATATGGAGACATCCAACTAATGATCTAATCATTGATTATATGCAAGACTATTGAAAGAGAGAGAGAGAGAGAGAAACATTTATTTACACATTCGATATGTAGATTTAAAATATATAGAAATACAATATATATACTTAACAATAGTACCGATATAGTGTAAAATGGGACTTGGCATAATGTTCCAGCAAGCCGCAACGCTGTTTTTCACTGGGACCTATTGTTTTAGGCTTACTTACCTGCTATGGGTGGTGTAGAGGTGTTAAAGCACGCGTCACGGAATGACGAGGACCCGGGTTCAATTCCCGGCCATAGCTTTACTTTTCGGATTTTTCTATGTTCTAAATTTACAGTGTCGTTTAGAAATTTTCCTATCGATTTATTTACAACTCTTTGTTAGGTAATGCGGCAAAGAAATTAGTTTTCTGGTTAACTAGTTTTTGGTTAGTTTTCTATAAAATTTATGTGTTTTATCTACAATAAAGAGTTATACATACATACAACTTATCTTGTTTTTGTTTTGAGCTTGGTTTGGCTGCGGCAAAATGTAAGTTTAGCTTCAAGTGCTGTCAAGTTTGTTAATCATCACGACGATTGGCGGAAAAGAAAATGTTGTTTGATAGAACATCTTTCAGTAAAAAAAAATGTTACTAAATATAACTAAGTATTTTGCGTACCACAAAATAATTAGTTATTTAATAATAGTAAATAAGCGTTCATTTCGGAATAAGGACATCCATAATTGTTAGTGTTTATATTTTAGTGTTTATAATTGTTAGTACTTAATAAACCTAATTGAAATGAAATATTTAATCAATATTAAAACTAAACAGAACACAGACAGACAGTGCCGATGCTTAGAGAGTAACCCCCTTATTCATAAACGCTCTAGGCTTCTGCTAACTTAGCACTTAGCAATCGTTTGTCTTTATCTGTCACTTTGACATTTACCTTTCACAGATAAGGACAAACGTTGGGGTAAGTCTGAAGATCTGAATATCGAAATTCAATCGTTTTGCATCAAAAATAGACAAATTACGCACGTGGAGCCCTATTTTCAATTTTAAAACAATTTTTAAATGTTATTTATTTTTATTGTTGTCATTGATTATGTAAAGCAATCTGGGGGACATTTTCTGAAGCGCCGACACTAAGTCATATAACTTGGATCCCGGCATTACTTTGGCTTTCACTGATCTCTGAAATAATAAATAATAACTTTTAGTACGCACTTCAAAAATTATATCTAATGACAAATTAATACAAAATAGTTCAAATAAAACAAAGGCTATCTGGGGTTTAATAAAAAAACACACAACATCAACTAACACAATTGCAAATACGATTGAAATGATAAAAAAAGACGATAATAACATTACAGATCCTCGGGAAATAGTTAATAACTTCAATCACTTCTTTATTACACAAAACAAATGATAAGTCAAGATCCGTGGATTATAAAACTGTTACGCAGTTCCTGTAATAGTATTTTTATGACTCCGGTTGACTCCGATGAAATAAGGAAAACTATTGAAGGTCTAAAAAATAAAAAAAGTTCAGGACATGATAATATCCCTATACGACTGATAAAAGCATCAATGGATTATATAGTGGATCCCTTAGTCTATATTATAAATCTTATGTTAGAGACTGGTATCTTTCCAAATGATTTGAAAAAGACACTTATAAAACCTTTGTATAAGAAAGGATCAAAAGAAGACATGCTTAATTATAGACCTATAGCTCTTCTACCTAGTTTTTCAAAGATTTTCGAGAAAATTATGTACAATAGATTACTTGCATATTTGAATAATAATAATATAATAAGTCCTAACCAATTCGGTTTCCAAAAAGGCAAGTCTACTTCCCTTGCTATATTTAAATTTTTTAAGGATATTTGGGATAATGTCAATGATAAGAAGCCCTGTGTTGCCTTGTTTTTAGATATGTCCAAAGCATTTGACTGTGTCGTTCATAATACAATTTTGACACAATTGGAAAACATTGGTGTTAGAGGGCATGTCCTAAAATTGTTTGAAAGCTATTTGTGTGACAGACAACAAGCGACAGTTATATCTAAATACTGTAAAAGAAATAAAACGATAGAGCAATATCAGTCAGATTTTGAAGCAGTTAGACTTGGGGTGCCTCAAGGTAGTATACTTGGACCACTTTTGTTCCTAATATACATAAACGAACTTCCTAATATTGTCAACGAACCTTCTGTTCTGTTCGCAGATGACGCAAGTATACTTTTTTCTGACGTGAATTCGGGCATGCCTTTTATGGAGAAAAATATAAATTGTACCCTTAAAATCTTAGTTGAATGGCTTAAAACACTAAACCTTAATGTTAATTTGAGTAAAACCAAACTTGTGCAATTTAGGAATTATAAAACTGACCTTTCTATTCTTAATGTTTCGGAAATGGGTAAACCGATAGAGACTGTTGACAGAATGAGATTTTTGGGGGTAATAGTTGATTCACACTTAAACTGGAAAGCTCATATAGCGAATATTAATAAAAGAATTTCAAGCCACTGTTATGCTCTGTCCGTGTTGTCTGAAACATGCTCTGAAGACGTTGTTAGGAATGCTTACTTTGGAAATGTATATCCTTTGCTCACGTATGGTGTAATTTACTGGGGAAATTCTACTGACGTTCAGTCAACTTTTGTCCTTCAAAAGAGATGCATACGAACCATATACCGTTTGCATGTTGAAGTGTCGCTCAGGGATGTTTTCAGACAAAAACGTCTTCTCACGCTTACTTCTATTTATATTTTAGAATTGTGCCAATTTGTAAAAAATAATGAGAATTACTTTATAAAAAATAAGAACTTACGTTCTCAATATAAATATAATTTAGTGCTCCCAAAAGTCAATAACACAATGTATAAAAAAGTGCTTTCATTTCTGCAATACGAATTTTCAATAAACTTCCATTGGAAATTAAAATGTTGAATCGTAATAAATTTAAAGTAAAGTTGAAAAATTGGCTCATTGACAAAGTTTTCTACAATTTGAATGATTTTTTTAATTATAAAGATGCAATGTGATGTAGGGATTGATATTGTAACACATTATGTATTTATGACTATGTTAGTATTTAGTATGACTTCCTTAAATTGTATGCCTGTTCAGGCCGCTGTTGATACCAATCTGTTCACCCTTATGTACAGTTAAACAATAAATGATTCTTATTCTTCTTATTCTTATTCTTAGTAGGTATGAAGGTATGATGAATGAATGGGAGTGTGAATGGGTGCGTTGGGCGGGGAAGGCCTAGACGGACGTTCCGTGATCAAATTGGAGACGTTTTGGAAAAAGGTCAGGTGAAGAGTACCCGAAACCGACGAGCATGTATGAGATTGATGAATGTGGATGAAGCAAAGGTATGTCAGGATCGTAGCAAGTGGAACAAAGTAGTCTCTGCCTACCCCTGTGGGATAGAGGCGTGACGGTGTGTATGTACTTATGATTTATGATGAATCAAAAGATATTATTTTCTAGCTACAAAATGCCCATTTTGGACTAAAAGGTGACCATAAGCGAGTACCTAAGCAAACGAAACAAGCACGGTCGCAGTGGGTTAGAGGCAGCTAGGTAAGTAGGTAAGTACTTGTAATACATTTTGCTTTACAGATATGGAAGGTAAATATCTTAAGTCCCGTTTTGGTTTTATTTGATTAGGTAAGTATAAAAATAAAATTAAATCGTTACCATTTTTTGCTAAAAGAAAGAAAAAGTTGATTATTTCAATGAAATTATGAAATTTAACCCCCTTATTCATAAATACTCGTGCTATTAAGTTGCTCGTGCGTGCTACCCATTGACTTACGATAATAAGGTCAATGGTGGTACCCCTTAGCGTTTGTAGCTACGTAGCGGAGCGGAGCACTGGGTGGACAGTCGCCATCAGATATATCGTAGCGGGCGAGGTCCTCAAATAATTCGGAGCAGCCTTAAATTTCAATAAATTCGTTACACTCTAAGGTTAATAACATCAGAACACGCAATTAGTCATAAATAAAGTAGCAGCGACTTTTCAATTAAATCGGGACGTCACAGATCGTCAAAGGTATCGATGCAGACAGACTGACCATAAAAATCGGAACATTTTTTGAAAATATACCTTAACTTTGTGACAAACAGTTTAAATTACAGTGTGTTTATAATGAAATTAGTTTTATAAAATAGAACTACATGCTTTGACTTATAACAGCAGAAGAAGAGAAATTTTATTCGTAAAAAAAGTACTTAATTGGCAATTTAGTGGCCAGTAACAATTTACACATTATACAACAAAAAAGGTTTTATGTTACTAACACAGTGAATTATGCATGCAGACGCGTACACTAATATAGGTGACATATCTTTCATTTTGGAATGACGTTTGAACCTTATTTGTATTTTGTTTGAAATTCGAATCTATTATTATATACGTAAGGTTTATTTTCCACATATGTTCCGATATTTGTGATCAGCCTGACTGTGTCGATACCTTTGACGATATGTGCTTCCTGATATTTTTAGATCATTGAACGTCCCGAATTTATTGAAAAGTCGCTGCTCTTATATTTATGACGGATTGCGTGTTCCGATGTTATTAACCATATTTAGTGTAACGAATTTATTGAAATTTAATGCTGCTCCGAAATATTTGAGGACCTCGCCCGCTACGATATATCTGATGGTGACTGGATAACTCCAAAATCCGATTTTCGTAGTTCGTGTCTTACCGTCCCTCTCTCTCTTTAATTATTGAGTATTAGTATGATCGGAACGGCACGAAAAGTAACTTTGCCTGGGTATCTGCCTAATTTCCTCGCCACAAGTGTCAAGTGTGGCACTAGCTTAATGGTGGACAGTGTTAATGTGTTAATGAGTCTACTTGAACTTTGCCTTCCTAGTCTATGGTCTATAAGAGTCCATCCGGTTTCCGGTCGGGGCTATCGCGCGAAAGTGCATTTAGAATGAAAGTTGGCATAGTGGCCGCTAATATATAATAATCCTTGAGCATAGTTTGTTTGTGTTTATCAGTAGATTACCGATACAGGTGTCTTTTCATGTCCTGTTCTCAAATGCTGTACTGGATCGACGTCTTCTTTCCAAACGCCATTCCAATAATCCTGCGAATATTATCATCGCTATTCATAGTCATATAGATTATTCGCTATGTTGTGCTGCTGTAAAAGCGAAGCGGAGTCGAGGCGGCAGAATAGACCAATCATATTAGTTGGCCACGTCACGTTGACACTTTACGGGAGTAGTAGGGGAGGGATTTCAAATTAAATTTAATAAGTGATTGGTCGAAATGGTTGGCACACTGCGTTTTTTCTGTCACTATTGGAGCTTGGTACAAAGGTAGAGGTATAGGTATATGGCCCACGTCAACGCTCAATGTAAGTAAATTTCTAAAGCGCCTACAAACATACCAAAAGTACAGATACAGTATATTGCGAAGTTTGACAGTTTGCATTTAATTCTTGCATTGTGTTTATACGGACATAATGCTTTCTTTTCTCACCCCACTACGAAGTGCAGAGTTTCTTAAGGCTTCTTCGGTCGGATAGCTGGGTTTAGGGTTTTTTAGTTTCGCTGATTCCCTTGCGACAGCTAAAACTAATTCTGGGGGAGCCTGAAATAGAACATTTGTAATTAATAGTGATTTTGGACATTATAATATCAAGACTGGACAGCGTTAATGATCTTGACTGTAAATCCAGGGTAGGGGCTGGCAAGGTCCTGCATAATACGAATACAGACGTTTGTACTCTGCTTTTTTTTTTTCAAAGTGACCTCCCACACGAGACTTTTTGATATTCCAAACACAGTGCAGGAGCTCAATACATAGGTGCTTACTTATTTACATGTGTATCTATCCGTTTAGTGCCTACAATATTAACACGCTTTGTTTTTTGGAATATATTTATATATTTACTTATGATTTATCTATTTGCTTACCCTCACTGGTATGAGTTTTGCATCTTCATTGTTATCGGTTTTACTTATAGTTTGGGCCGCCTGTCACAAAAAAGTAATAATAAGTTAAATTATTGACACAATCTGAATTGAATTCAATGTTTTAAGCTGTACGGAAGTCTTAAACCTTAGGGTGGAAAATAATTCCTTGATTAGGTAGCTATGGAATACGCACGAGGTCATGCCTATTTCGATATTTTAGATAAATTAGTCATAAATTCTTTAGATAAGCAAAATTAAAACTGCATTTTGTTGATACCTGAAGCAACTCTTTTAGATAAGCCAGTGCATCGTTTGCTTTTCCATTCACTGTGTTTTTTATCTAAAAATATAAAATTTTATTGGAATAAAATAAATATTGCAGGAAGTAGCAATTTGTGAGCATGCTGTCAGTATTTTATTGAATATTTAAGACGTTATTTTGTGTGTTTGGTGTTTTCACTTTCATGCTGGTCTGGGAGCAAAGAAAAACAGAATGTACTAGATGCTTCTCGTTCCGCGCAGATGACGGTTAAAGCCCATCGAGGAATGGGCGAGAATTTTAGCGATCATGTTATAGGCGATGCAACTAGCAACCCAACACTATTTTGATTCCCCTTTTCACTTCCACCTATGCGGCCATCACAATCATGCTAAGCGCGGCCTTTGGATCTTGTTTACCTAGGCTCTGTCTACCCCGTAAGGGATGCAGCATGGAAGTACTGTAAGAAATTAACTTCTAAAATTTAATTTCGGCGTCTAAGACCTGTACGTGTGGTCGAGAAGTAGCAAGGTAGCTGTTTTTTTTTGTGACTAAGCTCATACCTCCTCAATCTCCTCATAAGGGTACTGTGGAACAAATCGTCTGTTTAAGTCTTTGTAATAGTTCGGATAGTAGTAATGTTTGTTCTCCATCAAGTCTGCCTTGCTGCCAGCATTTTCTTCATATTGGCGTTGCTTGTCATTCAGAGTTGGATTCTCATTTGTGTAATCCTGCAAGTGAAACAACAGGGGGCTACTCCGAAATTCGATTTTCGAAGTTCGTGTCATGCCGTCCCTCTCGCTCTAAAATGAATGACTATTAGTGTGAGCGGAACGGCACGAAACGAACTTCGAAAATCGAATTTCGGAGTCAAAAGTCAAAAGTCAAAAGTTTATTTTGCAAATAGGCCGCCGAGGGCTCTTTTACATGTCTTTTTTTGAATCTACCAGCGCATTCGGAAAGACCATCATTGCCAAGAAGAATGCGCCGCAAGAAACTTGGCAGAAAGTCATTTTTTCAAAATAAAATAGATTTACAATAGTACTTAAATTCTACTTAACTTACCTAATACAATTAATACATTTTATAAAAGGGATGTAAAAGGTCCCTAAGTTAAGTCCGTACCTTAAATTACATTGGTCTATAGTAGAGATGTATAAAGTCTCTACTGGTCAAAGCGAAACAAAATATGCGATAATGATAAGAAAGAGAAAGCAAAAGCAAAAAGTGAATAAAAATAATCTAAGTTCAGTGGATCTGGAGTATAAGATCAGGGGGTCTACAGTTTCATAACGTGGATGCATTAAAACAACTTCCAACTCTTTTACTTCGAACTTCGGTCTCAGGCATAACAACTACCTGGAGAAAGATCTCTCTGGTGTGGCCTCTCCCCATTATATCATTTATCTTATAACTCTAATATTGAATCACAGTGTGAGAATTTCGGAGTCTCTCTCAATCCAATATTAAATACTATTAAGTGAGAGAGAGGTGGCACGATTCGAACTTTGAATATATGAGTATAAAAGACCAGTCTTTTGGAGCAGATGCTTCTTAGGTACAACTATGGGCGCTTAGTGATGAATGAGGAACTCAAATTTTCAACATCACTGCTATCGAGGGTATTTTCAATTTTCAAATTTATTAATTAGTAATGGTGAAGCAAAAGAGTCAATGTCAATTCAATATGTGTGGGAGTTTGTCTGTGTCGCATGGTGATCTTCTTCTGCGGAGTGGTGGAAAATATATACCTAGATTTCACCCATTTTCAACAATCAAGATTTTTTTCTTTACCTCATTACTTCCAAATGCAAAGTTATGCAAAACGCAGAATGCCACAACTGTAGAAAGGCAGTTCATGACTGACTTTGAGTTGTCTAATAAATCAAGATTATTAATCATCATTGAAATGTTTCCAATCACAAAATTTAATTGAAACATATAAATGTGCTTGGCGCAATGATAACCATTTCTAAGCCTTCTACGATAAATGCAACATTGGAAAAAGGGCCATAAATGTGATAAATGTAGACAGATTAGGTACTTTGTCTTATTTTTGATATTTAAGTAGGTATACAACGCAAACACAGTATACTACCTACAGTTCATTCATGCCTGAGCCGGTCTATTCCCAAAATAAAAATTCGAAGTTTGTTTCGTGCCATTCTAGTCGGACAAATCGTTTTATCAAATTATCATTAACAAGAAAGTAGGGAAGGTGGTATGATGATACGAAGTACGAATTTCTTATTTTAGAGTAACCAGCCCATGTTCCCACATCTAGACACACAAATTCAATGAATTTGAACACTGCGCTACTTACTAATGCTACATACAACGATCAATTAAGTGTCGGAAGTAGATACACAGTATCGTTTGTTTACTTTAATAAATAACTCGTAATATGGGAAACCGAGTACATTACATCAGAGTTAAACCGAATTAAAAAGTAAAAATAAAAGTGAAGACAAATTTTTAATGCGTCTACTCAAACTTGCAACAAGATTATACCATAGACAAACTGGCAACCTAAAGAAAAAAAATAAGTAAATGACATGACAATTGACAATTCCGTG
Organism: Pandemis heparana; assembly: GCA_963854515.1. NCBI lineage: Eukaryota > Metazoa > Arthropoda > Insecta > Lepidoptera > Tortricidae > Pandemis > Pandemis heparana. The sequence continues at coordinate 6,204,095 of OY978031.1, forward strand.
TGTGATGCTGCTAATGTGATTCATGTCAGCTGAATTGTGTATTTTTATTTATTTTTATTTAAATCCAGGGTATTATGTCTCGGAAATGGCATAGTGCGCGTGCTACGTAGTGCATTGAACATAAATAGCCAACGTATTTTTTCCTTGCATGCATATAAAATTCCTCTAAACGTATCCTTTGTTGTTGAGTTGTAAAAATTATCTAATAATGTTTGGAAGACCGAGATGCAGGGAGTACACGCCTTTGGCCACCCAACAATTACGTCTCCGGAGTCTTATACAGGTACTAAGACTATTATTACTCTTGTAATGTTTACTTGTAAACAGAAACTACATTTACCAACAAACGCCTACGCGATCTCAACCTGCGCATTCTTTCGATATACCTATTTCAAGCCTTTTGTGTGCATAAAACAAACGCCAGAAACGTCCGTTACATTGGTCTTTTTATTAAATATGACACTGCTATCCCATCTAGTGCTGCAGTAGAACGTCTTTTTTCTATGGGCAAAGATATTTTACGGGCTAAACAATCATGTCAATATTAATTTCTAATTTTTATGAAGGGGAACATGCAACTGATTCAAAATTACGATTAATATTACCTTATATCTACCAACTTTATTATAGGTATAAATAAATGTGTGTTCAATTCTTATTTCTGCTTGTTATTGTTTCTTTGGTTAACTTGCAACGTTAACTTTTTAACTTGCGTTAATTTTTCTAAAATTTAAATACCAAGTAGAGTGGCAGGAGCATGCCCTTATCTGGGATGAGTGGCTCAAAAAAGGAGAAGCCTTTGCCCAGCAGTGGGACACTCCAATAGGCTAAAATAATATTAATATATTAGTAATAATAATAATTTGTATTGTATTGAATTGTATATTATTAATTTTGCCATTTTTCAATTGACAGGCACTGCTTAGTAATCGCAGTGTAATGTTCAGAAAAGCATATATAAGTTTTCTGGCTTAATAGCCAAAGTTTTTGTACGCCAACCGGCAAGACATAGTGCAACACTAAGAAATGTAACATCTCTGTATTTATGCAGCCATCACCTATGTTTCACAAATAAAACACTTTTAACTTTGACTTTAAAAAAAAAAAACAAAATTGTAAATAAGTAGTGCTGTGTTTTCAGTTGAAAGTGTTAAGTATGTATTAAGCAATATGAAAAAGATAAGATTATACAGATGATAAGATATTGTGTGAAAAAGGAATAAACACATGCATTGTTGCAATGACAGTGATATTCTGTTGTTTGTTTGCCATTGTTGAGAAAATTCCCGATGTCAGAGACTCCTACTCACAAGTCTCATATCAGCTTACATATTTTTTTATATTGCAAGGTAGTTAAACAAGCAAGTGGGTTATCTGATGGTAAGCAATCAGGAATCATTACTGCTCATAGCATAGACCAACACAACACTAGAACTTTGCAGATGCATTGTGAGCCTAGAGAGTTAAAAATATCTCATGTGCCTGTAATTTCTTCTCTCTGTCTAAACTGAAACACAGCCATGCAAGCACTACTGCCTGGCAGCAGGATTTCGTGCTGCTAGGCAAAGTTGAAAAAAATAAAACAAAACAGATTTATTCAAGAATGGTTTACATTTTGGGGAATGATGGTTGATTTATGTAGATAACAGCATTATTATTTTGTTCAAAGTTCTAAGTAAGATCTTGGAAGACTCTGAGTGTGACAGTAAACTAAATGTAAATTTCAATAGCACTTTCGAAGCATGTCTGTGTAGTTTCTTATCACACTTGAGGACAATACACTATTATTTATTATAATACCTATTAAATGTGACTCGACTGTCTTAATCCAGATAGGGTATAATCCAGTCTTTGTTGTTAACTTATCTGAAGAACTCTGACCCCACAGTATTACTATAATAGGGCGCACTTCGCTCTGTAAAAATGAATTTACATACCATCCTAGAACCCTATTGTAATAAGGTGATGTTCACTTGAGTTTGAGTGACGTTGAACTGTTAATTGCGACAGGGTTCCCTCACACTGAGTCTTGAAATTGATCTGGGATACTTTGACATGTGGTTACGTTAATTTGACTGGACAGTGGACCCTGTAAAAGTCAAGATTTTTTTTTGTTTCAAATGTTTCCGTGCTTTGGTTGATGTTTGAAGTGAAAAGAGGTGCTTAATTTTAAATTAATACTTGTGTTGATAGTACATTAGACCACGAGGGTAGTGAATTGAAGAATGTTTCTGATCACAGAACTTGTCGCACGAGCCAAAGGCGAGGGCGATAAACATGCTACCTGAAGCTTTCTTTATCACCGCCCGCGGTGTGTACACAATTTTTTCGTCTTCTCCTGGCCAGGAAGTTAAATTTTCTTTCGCTTAGGGGTCGGTAAATTGCGGCCCGGGGCGACGTCAAAACCATTACAGGGTTATTCAATTAGGCGAACCCAACCACAAGCTAGAATGTTCTAGAACAATTTTAAGACACCTTTGTGACTGTGTGACTAGGTACGCTTCTGAATAACAACAACTGAAATAACACAGTACTCATAGGAGCTGGGTGTGAAAGAAACAAAAGATGTAACTAAGAATAACCAAAGTGGTCCTCGTAAACAAAATCGTTTCTCAATTAAACTGTTAATTTTTTTGTATATTTTGTTTGTCCGTCCATATCTTCGCCGAATATAAACCGATTTCGACGATTCTTTTCTTATGTCAATTAACTTAGGTCCATGTAATAAGGTTAATGTTTTTTTAAGAACGTGAGACAAAGTATCTTAAACTCTAATAATTTGTTGAACCAGGTGATTTTGTAGAGGTCCAATCTACTTACTTTTTTGTTAGTTGAATTCTAACCCCCTTATTCATAAACGCTCTATAGCAGGGGTGGCCAACAGGTCGATCGCGACTGTTAAGGTCGATTTAGACGAGGACTATTTTCAGGCGCCTGGAAAAGGCACCGTGTAAACACTTTCGGCGCCATTTTTTGCGGCATGCCAGCGCTGGCACGGAATAGAACACGAGTCTATTTTTCGGCGACAGTGGCCTCCGCCCGCGTCTCTCGCTACCCCCGCGACTATTTTTCGGCCTCGTGTAAACACGTCGCTGCCAGTCGCAGGCACGGCTCCGTGCCGTAAAGTAAATAGGGTGTACATTCTTCGGGTAAAATAGTCCAGTCGATCATGGCAAGGCAAAAAATATTAATTAGACCAGACTGCGCAACGTGTTTCATTTAAGGTTTCATGAAGTATGTAATTGGCAGATCACGCAGGGTTTTGTTAATAAACAGGAGATCTTGGGTCTAATCAAGTTGGCCGCCCCTGCTCTATAGGCTTCTGCTAACTTAGCAATCGCTTGTCCTTATCTGTGAAAGGTAAATGTCACAGTGACAGATAAGGACAAACGATTGCTAAGTTAGCAGAAGCCTATAGAGCGTTTATGAACAAGGGGGTAATTTTATTATTTTGGGGGTGTTAATATAATAACTTCATGTCCTTATTCCAGATTGTGGGCTACAACATCCGTCCTCCCGAAGGCTGCATGTACCAGTGCAGCTTCTACCTCACTCTGCACCACACCACTATGTCTGCGCCGTTTTATACGAGCGAGAGAATATGCTCACCTCACCCTAAATGGAAGGAGATAGATTCAGGTATGTTTAAATAATTTGGATTCGTTAGGCGTAAAATTAAAACTCTACTTAGGTTTGTGACTAGTCCTAAAAAAAACTAATTATTATGCAGGGTGTATCAGATAACCCCTAACAATAATCCACTGGGATACTTGAAGAGAGAAAATTGGAGTAAAAATCTTTTTATATTTTCTATAGGAATGGTAGTATTAACTGTAGTCATTCCTATAGAAAATATAAAATTTTTTACTCCATTTTTTTTAAATATTTTTTTTAGCTTCTATAGCTATGGTTATATACCCCAGTTGATTATTGTTAGGGGGTATCTGATACACCCTGTGTATGGGAAAATGAGTATAGTCAAGGGCATAAATATTAAGTACGTTGCCAAGACGTCAAAAACATCTACGCCACAAACAATAAGGTTGGTGATACATATATTTGAAATGATGGCTGTATCGATATTTATGCCGTTGACTGTATGATACATATAAAAAATACAAAATATTAACCATTGTATAAAATAGACTTGCGTTTGACTACACTCATTTAAAACTCAGATCTAAAAGGATGATTGCCTAGTAAATAGTAGCTGTTGTCTGCGACTTCGTCTGCAAAGACTTCGTTTATTGCTATCCCGCGGGAATTATCCGGGATAAAAAGTAGCCTATGTGCTATTCCAGACTTTTCTCTATCTATGTGCCGAATTTCATCCAGATTCGTTGGGCCGTTCTGGCGTGATTGATTAACAAACTAACACCCATCTATCGATCCATCCATACTTTCGCATTTATAATATTAGTTAGATAAAATGGATTATCTAGCAAAATGGGTTAAAATAAATTGTCCATTGTCACCGTATATCAAAGTAAAATAATGACTGCTTTACTAAGCATACTGTAGATTATTATTGTTTTGGTATTAACATAGTCCTGTTGATCTTTACCGTTCATCGAGCAAACCCGTTTATTGTCATTGATATGGTATGAGTCACGTCTGTTGATAAACTTCATAGTCGAATGTGGGTTAAGCAGATATAAACAAGTATGTAAATTGGATGCTTGCTAAACTTTTAAGTGAATTTTATCTCAACCTTAATGCCTTTAAATTATGGTTGTTTGTGTGATCAAAATTATACTTAATCAAGAACATCTGATAATGTTTGGAAAGTTTCATGTAAACTCAGTATAAGGATAAGTATTTTGATAACATTTTGAAATTAAATTAAGTTAAAATGTTGTCGGTTATTTAGATAATAGACAGAGTTCAATGTGAATACAAAGACTTAAATGCAGTTAATAGCAATAAAAATTAAACAAACCCTCACAACGTTAGAATGAAGTTATACTAGGTATTATCTGAAGAGTTACGAATACAATTTGATGTGATGGCATTGCGTTCAATGACTGACCCTCTCTGCCTTTGATCTCACGTGAAAGTATGACTAAATTGTTGTTGTTGCACATTACGGTCTACCATCGCGCCAGGCGCGTCATTCGTATCCAACGTCACTTCCCACAAATGACACGATGACATCATCTGATTACAGAAATCACCCAGCGCATGTCATCGACTAACGTTATTATTCGTATCTGGTGTCACATATTACACCCACCGAAAGAATACGAGGAAGCCTGTGATCGCCCCCAAGACACTATCATACAAACATGGGGAGTCTATTTTACAGGTCTACGATATCTGGGCGCGAATTTGGCTCTGAATTTCACATCAGACTGTTTCAAAAGCAATACATTGGTATTCCAAATGCATGGCGGTTATTTCTGCTCATATAAAAGTCTCAAATTAGATATAATACCGCCTGAAAACGAAATGGAACACAGCTCTTTGTCGTCGGACTCGTCTGGCAAAACTAATTTGTCTAAAGTGACACTCGAGTCCAGGTTCCTACAGAACCATAGGTTAGTAAAAGAATCTAGATCAATATCTCCTAGTAAATTCACAAGGAAAACGGACAAGGAGTATTCAAAAAGTCATAGTCCTGTGGAGAGAGGGTTTCAGCAGAACTTTCTGACGCTTAAAAACTCTGCGAGTCTCAATATAGCGCAATACAGAGACTGCAGGGCCAGCAAAAGGAAAGTGAACGAAAAGAAATTAGATCCCAATCATATTTACGAGCATTCGCCTGATAATATGGATGTTAAAGAATTTACTAGTGATGTTAACTGTGATAGTTTGTCTAAGAACGCTTCTAGGGAAGAATTGTCCGCCAGCAAAATAGATTTGAGCGAAACGGCTGAAAATTATGATTTAAGAAACGAGTCGGACGGTGTCCCCAAATATCGATATTACGCGCTAAGCTTTCTCAAATCTGAAATACGACCAAGCTACAATTCAGATAAGTTGCAAAAGCTACATATACTACAGTATTCTATAAAGAAGAAACAGGAGGCTGTACAGCAAATAAAAGAGAGGATATACAAGAATTCAGCGTTGACTGGTTTGACGCAGTCGGATGAATTTGGAGATGTCGTTAGATTTAAAAGCAAATCACAGAGGAATCTTTTCTCGCCTGATGATGAGGAGGGATTGAAAGGTACATCTTCGCAGGGCGACTTGGGCGCGCAGAACGGTAGGATTAAAGAAGACAGGCCGCCTGTTTCGAACGGGCCGAGGCTTACGTTGAAGTTGAATGATCTCCTATCTTTTAAGGTCAGTATTTTTTTTCACACATTTTACCTTTGCTTCCCATAGGCCACTTCTTGGTGGTCTTTTCGGAGGTAAGTTTTTTTTTATTCAGCTTCTTGTTGTCTGACTATTATTAATTCGTCTTCTGTTTGTTTTACTGAACTATTATAAGGCTGACTTCAATTGTAAGATTAAGAAAAGTGATTAAACATGTGAAGGTGTTAGTAGCTTTTTAGTTTCTAGTGTTGTGCTGATGATGTTTGGAAGTTATCGTAATTTAACAATATTTACTTTATATTTATTTATGTTTTAGGCAAAACCTTCGCCCTTCCAAAGGGCTGAGCACGTGAGGCTGACGAAACAGATAGAAATACTAAGGTTCAAGAGGTTATTATTGGCGGATGAGAGAGATAGCAAGCTGGCAAACATAAGGAAACTGAAAAAGACACACGCAAAACTGAGCGAGGAGAACCAAGATCTTGGTCAGTAAAATAAATATTTAGATATGATTGCATGTTTATTAATTCGATTCGAGATTATCTAAAGTCATCATCATCATGATCTCCAGTCTATATAACGTCCAACTGCTGGGCACAGGCCTCCTCTCAGAATGAGAGAGCTTGGGCTATAGCCACGGTTACCACGCGGGCCCAGTTTATCTAAAGTAAATTAGTTAAATTAGGTTTGGCAGGGTTTTCCTGCCTTGTATGTAAAAAAAAATACTCTAGTTATAAAATACAACACTAATTCCAGGTCTAGAGCTGATGCAGAAGTACCACAGCCTGTCTCGTCTAACGGAGTGCATGAAGGAGCAGCGGCAGACGTGTGGCGCACTTCGCGAGTTGGCCGCCCAGTCGCACAGGGAACTGGCCAATTACAGCGCCGAATTGCTCGGACAGTTGGCGCAGATATTTCACATAGAACAGGTGAGTTTGGAATGGATGAGTATCTATTCAAAGTGTCTTTGCAGGGTAGTTGTCGATGACAGGATAGCTATCCTAGCCTAGTGCAATGTTTTTTTGACCTGTGGATCGCGACGTGAAGGAAAACATATATGCATATATATCTTCACGCCTCTTTCCCACAGGGGTAGGCAGAGACTACTTTGTTCCACTTGCTACGATCCTGACATACCTCTTTCGCTTCATCAACATTCATCAATCTCTTCATACATGCTCGTCGGTTTCGGGTACTCTTGACCTGGCCTTAGCCTGGAAAACATTGTGAGGAAATCTGCATACACCAGCGAAGCGATTCAGTGGTGTGTGTGACGTTCCAAATCCGCACTGGGCCCACGTGGGAACTATAAAGGTTGATTTAGACGAGGACTATTTTCAGGCGTCTAAATTTCGGCGCCTAAAAAAGGCACCGTCACATCCTCAGACCGTTTACACAACGACTATTTTCAGGCGCCTAAATTTCGCCGCCAGTGAACCGCAAACCGTTTACACGGTGCCTTTTTAGTGCCAGTCGTTAGCACGCCGCCACAACCGACGGTCCTTGTTTACGCGCCAGTCTTTCTACGCTAAGGTCACCATCATTTAAAATGAATTCAGGACTTCTGAAGTTAAAAAGGCAATGTATAACCAAACTATCCGCGTTATTACGAGAGGAGCTGATTAATATGTTGGAGGAAGAATGCAATGAAATTCTTCGAACCAACTTGCCCTCGGCTTATAAACATTTCCTCCAGTACCCGATCTTGTCGATTTCTCAATTTTATTCACTTCTAAATGGTACGTACTCCTGATAGTTTTAATTTTCGCCTTTATTTCATTGATATCCAATCCTTCTATATAGACATTCCTAATGCAATTGTTTACAACGCTGTTAGGCGCTTTTCCTTGTTTCGATAGTCGACGCATCTATTGTCACAAAGAAATTCTTCTCTATACAGTTAAACAATCTTTAATATTTCGTTTTCACTGAGTTTCGGCGCCCGAGTTTACCCGAAGAATGTACACCCTATTTACTTTACGGCACGGAGCCGTGCCTGCGACTGGCAGCGACGTGCTTACACGAGGCCGAAAAATAGTCGCGGGGGTAGCGAGAGACGCGGGCGGAGGTCACTGGCGCCGAAAAATAGACTCGTGTTCTATTCCGTGCCAGCGCTGGCATGCCGCGAAAAAATGGCGCCGAAAGTGTTTACACGGTGCCTTTTTCAGGCGCCGTGATTTAGGCGCCTGAAAATAGTCCTCGTCTAAATCGACCTTAACCCGAGCCTCAAGAGGCCCGTGCCCAGCAGTGGGACGCATATGGGCTGAAGATGAATATCGACTTGGTTACAGGTGGACCAATCCACATGGAAGATCTGCGACGTCCCACTGCCAATATGTGGGGACGAGAACCCAAGGACGTTGAACCCTGTCAGCGACTCTGTGGCCGCGGGATTCGTTGCGCAGGCGACGGTGTTGGCGGCGGCCATTTTGAATTTGCCGTTGAGATACAAGATTACGTTGCTTGGCTCTGCTAGCAAGATATTGGACGTTACGCCTGACTTGCCGGATCCTAAGTGAGTATTGTATTTTGATACTGTAGGGAAATATATATTTTTTAACATTAGAATGTGTTCCTTTTAAATTTCTGTTCCGCACGTATTTGTGACACAGAATCTTGGGACTGAGCCATTTTAAAAAAATACGCAGTATTTGCTTTCTGGCACCTTTATAAAAAAACAATAAACGGTGTTTGTTATGCATTTTGAGAAAAGTACTATAAATACCTCGGCGGGAAAAAGGGTTGGTAGCCTTAAATATCCAGTCTCGCTTACACTCGGCCTTCTATATATTTTCGTCCGGCAACCTCTTATTTCCCGGTCCCTGTAGTAATGTGCACACAGCAAAGCTATTCGGTAAGCACCTTTGCATGCACGCGCACCTTTACAGTCAACGTCATAAATAAGTGATCATTTGTACATTGTCGCTTTCAGTCGTTACACAATTTCGTATGGCTTTTCACATATGACGTTAAAATGACAATATACATAAATCTTTTATTTATGACGTTGACCCTACTATTTTTCATCTCTTTCTTACGCTGGCAATACCAATATCTCTTTCAGCATACCTCTCTTCGCTCGTGGAGGAGACGCTACGTTATTCCGCTACGCCATGTTCCTCCTGAACAAGTGCATAGCACAGCTGATGTGGGCAAGGGGGCTGCCCATTAGTGACATGAGACCCACACTCTCCAACCTGCAGAGACTGCTGACCACGCCACCCAACGTGTAAGTAGTGAGGTGGCTCTACCTATCAGTTACATGTGACCCACACTCTCGAACCTGCAGACTGCTGACCACGCCGCCCAACGTGTGAGTATAGTGGGGTGGTTCCACCCATTAGTTACATGTGACCCACATTCGCCAACCTGCAGACTGCTGACCACGCCGCCCAACGTGTGAGTATAGTGGGGTGGTTCCACCCATTAGTTACATGTGACCCACATTCGCCAACCTGCAGACTGCTGACCACGCCGTCCAACGTGTGAGTATAGTGGGGTGGCTCCACCCATTATTGACATTTGACCCACGCTCTCCATCCCGCAAACTGCTGATCACGTCGCCCAACGTGTAAAAAAAATTGAAAAAAGAAAATTGAAAGGGTCTCCATACAGGAGATGTGTTTATCCGGCCTTTTTGTTAATGGAAATTGTACGGTGATTAAAGCCTTCGAATGCAAGTCCGACTCGCACTTGGCTGGCTTTTAAAACTTTATTTTTTTATTCTTCAGGAACGACACTGCTAAACTGTTTGGAACGTATCGGTGGTTGGCTGAAAACCGTTGTCCTCACACGCAGTCGCTGCGGAGCCTTGTCGCGTCTGATAGAGGGAAATACAGGCAATTCAACAGGTTCAAGGCAAGTGTTAAACTAAGTTTCATAAATTAATAAGGTTGTTATGATCTGTAGCGTCACATACCCAATTGATGTTTATACAGTTTGGGCACATAACGTCCCACTCTCAAAACGTCCCTCCAGCAAAATTACGTCACATTCGCTAAACGTCTTCTCTGCAAATGGTCTCTTATGTAAAATAACCCATTCGCAAAACATCCCTTTCTCAAAAAGTCCCACCCATTTCGCAAAATGTCCCGTCTGGAAAAGCTTGTTCAATTTCTGATCCTGAAGGCCTGATCTTTCAATAAGCTTATTCCGAAAACATCCATCGCTAAGATTTTGTAACATTTATTTCCCAAAGTATCGGTTTGATCAAACTTTCGCGAATTTCACGCATTATTATGAGAAAACGGGACTTAATCACGTAAATAAAAAGTAAATACCTCTGTTCAAAACGAAAGTTTCACACTACGTTAAAGTCGTTAAAGATTTGGATATTTTAAGATCCATGAGAAAAAAAGGTCTACTATACTCCATTGGTTTAGAAGTTAACTAAAGGTAAACAATCTTGTCTTTTTATTGAAATATACACTTTGAAAATCTAAATCACACTTTACAAATTAATTAAGTAGGTAATGATAATGACATTGTTATTTCATAATTAATTTGTAAAGTGGAAAGTTTTCGATTTTTAAAGTAAAAAAGTAAAAAGAAAAAGAGTATAAGAAGAAGTAAAAGAGTAAAGTTTAAAGTAAGTGATATTTCAATAAAAAGACATCAAGATTGTGTACATTCAATTAACTACCTAAACCAATGTAGTATAGAATTTATTTGCAATATTTGTTAGTCGACAAGTAGTTCTGGTGGTTACAAGTTTTGTATGTTATTACAGGACTCTGTGGACGGGCAGTCCCCACAAGCCGTGATGAGTCTGAGCAGGCACAGGCACTCTAGGAGTGTGGGCAGCTACAACGACGACCAGGTATTTACGTAGCTTACGGATTAAACAACTAAAGCCCACTTGCCCAGTCCAGAGTTAAAAAATTAAATCGCTAACCCGGGGTTAGGTTTGACAGTTCCATACATTTTGACACTACTTTTTTTTTGTTTTAAATCTAAAATTTTAACGAGGCTTGAGTGCACCAATGGGGACTATGTCAGCCTCGTGGGAAACCACAGGTACCTATTTCAAAGCAAGGCTCTGGAGCCAAAGGCGTGTCTTACAAATTACACACACTACTTAGCCCCGGGTTAGCATCTAACACGGGGTTAAGTCGTTAACCCTGGTCCGTGCAAGTGGCCCTAACTAACTAACCAATATATCCGGGTATTGAAATCCTGAAATTAACCTCGTAAGGCCCTAGATATTTCTATATACATACATAAATCACGTCTTTATCCCGGGGTAGACAGTGCCTAAAGTAACAAGACCTAAAGGCCACGTTTAGCATGATTGTGGGTGTGGGGAAGGGGAATTAAAATAGTGATGGGTTGCTAGCCGCATCGCCTATAACATGATTCCTAAGATTTTCGCCCATTCCCTCGATGGGCTTTTACGATTTGTGCGAGAACAAGCAACTGGTACATTTTATGTTTTTTCTTTACTCCCAAACCAGCATGGAAGTAAATATTTCTAGGACGTATATTATCGACCCAGTCCACTAATCTAAGGCACATATACCAGCGGTCCAGACCTTTCGATTGGTACAAAATCTGAAAAGACATATTTAGAGCTGGAGTCTACTCGCCAAATTCAAGAATCGATACTTGAGCGTTTTCCAGAAAAAAGGCCACATGTTTTTCCAGAATTGAACTGTTTTCTCACTCAGAATCGTTTACCTTATCGATCCTCATACAAGAAAAAATATGTCCTAAAATTTCCATTCCAGTTCGTCACTTTTTTAATTTGAGTATGTATGGAACGTGACGATCAGGAAAAATCCATAGTAAAATCTGGGACACATTTATTCTTGTATGATAATCGATAGGGTAAACAATTCGGAGTAAGAAAAAGCCAAAATATTAAAATTGTGGAAAAAAAAAATCATGTGAACTTTTTTTGGAAAACGCTCACCTAACTACGTGCTTAAAGTGTAGTTTAGTAGTTTTGGGTCGTTGGGACGCTAATTGATAACTTTCGATATTTGCTTGGGCCGAAAGCAATAAATTTGTATTCCAAAAAATAAGACATTGGGCCTTACAAGGTTAAAGTGGCATTCGAATACAAAACTATTTTAAATAGTTTCATTTGGTTTTTTTTTAATGACGTTAACACATTTTCAAAATTCATACCAAACTTAACTAACTCTACTTACTATGAATGAGTAAAGTACAAAGGGTGTTTTTTTATTATGAGTGTAAGTTTAATTTTTTTTTGTAGTAGTTAGTACTGATGTTTATTTTGCATCGTAGTTAATGCTTATAACAAAATTATTGCTTATACTGTATCGTATATCTTATGTTCTGTTATGATCTGGCATATCTTTTAACTTTTTCACCGCCAAGCATCTCATTCATTCATCTTGTGTTACTCGCAACTGTCAGCTTTATTTTGTCCAATGAAGGTGCATTTTACACTCCATGTCAAGTTAATGGCGGCGAAAAGGCTAATACATCTGGCTAATTTGTTCAAAAGATCTAAATTATAATTTAAACCAATTATTTTTCATAGGAACTACCCGCACTAAACCAATCAACGACATCTATAATGGGCAGTGAACCGAACATCTACAACACGAAGCTAGCACACGTAAACTCTACCGAAGTACCTCACAGCTCTATGAAAAGTCACAATTCCGATTCAGAAATACTCCGTCTAGCTACAGAGAAGAAAAAAGATGAAAATGAGCCAGGCAAAGTTGTTTTTACGCTAGGCGATGACACATGCCTACGGAAAGAAATGCTTGTAAAACTATCAAGCAACAATGAAGAATACCCAAATGTAGATGAAGTTAAGAGAATATGTACGGAGATAAAAGATTTCTGCACGGATAAAGATGAGGAAGGATTTGATGTGGTCAAACATTTGGAAGCTATCAACGTTGATATAGATATAGCTAAGTATATGGAAGAGAAGAGGACGAGCGTTGTGGATTGTGGGAATTGTGTTAGTGATGCTTGTGACGTGTCTTGTGCCAATAATGTGACGGATGTTATTGTGATACCTAGTGCGGAGGCCATTTTGAATACGGGACTGGGTGAGACTAATGTTGATATTAATACGATAGAGTAATGGGTTAGCAAAGGTCGGGCTGGATGTAGCTGACAAAGGGAACAAAGATGTCAACGAAAATATAGTTGAAATTATGTCGGTTCTTGAATGTTATGGGAACAATACAATAGACATCGTAGCTGTGTGGATTTTTAAAATTGGCCCATGAAAATTTTGAAGATACTTAGCACCTTGTCATTTGAAAATAAACACTTTGGTATGTGTAAAGGCCTAATGACTCACAAATGTGAACAGATGCAGAGACCGACCGACCGCTTGACTGAGTCCTCGCCCGCGCGGTTACAGGGGGTTATGGTAGGACGACAAAGGGAGCCGAGAGAGGTGCGGGCGGGTAGTGCGCCTGCTGCCCACACAGAGAGAGGCCCCTTTGTTGCCTACCCCGCGCCTCTGTGCCGCGGTCTATAGTTTTAAACAAGTTTGTTAGTATGCTATCTAAGTATGGGCATGTCTGTCAAAACCTTTAGACGAAATCCTTAAGGGTAATCCAAAAAAAAAAAAAATGAAACACTATTCATTTGTTCTTCAAACAAAAGCAATAATGTAGTGAAATATCGTACCTGCAGATATTTACAAACATATTAATAAAAAGTTGTATCATATGTTTTTGTAAACTTGTCTCTTACTCATAAATAATGTATAGTAATATCGTTTTTGTACAGAAGTTATATTCAGGGAGCGTAACTTTGGTACCGATGACACGCATTTATGATATGACGTCAAGATACATACAGTGTTTTTAATTGACAGTTATTGTCATTAAAAAGAAGATTGTTAGAGACAATAACAAATTTATATAAAAGCATCCTATATGTGAATTTACGTCATAGTGACGTCATCCGCACCAAAGTTACGCTCCCTGGTTATATTTAGTCTTGATCATATAATATATTGTTGATACCTACTCAAAAAAAATGTTTTACATGAAAATCAAATTTTGTACATTAAAGATCTTTGCCCACTACATCGTATCATAGTGTCTTAAAATTGTTCTGGAATATTTCAGGTTTTAAAGTTAATTAGTTAAAACACTACTGTAAAGGTTTTTTCATCATGATTTTTGATTCAAAATTAAATCACTTTGAATATTGATCATCATCATCATCATCATATCAGCCGAAAGACGCCCACTGCTGGACATATGCCTCCCCCATGCCCCCAAGGCTCTCCACTAGGACCGGTCCTGTGCCTTCTGCATCCACCGCGATCCCGCGATCCTGATCAGGTCGTCGCTCCATCGTGTTGGAATATTGATCAATGTACGGAAACATTTTGTCAACAAAAAATCCTGCAAGTTATTTATAGGGGTCAGTCAAACTTACCTAAACGCCTGCTGAAGTGTTCCAGATTAATTTTAACATAGTGGAATGATATCACGGTGTTGTATTTTATTTCATAGTTTCAATTAAAAGTTTTTGTTTTCATTCGACGGTTTCCCTTTTTGTTTAATAAATACTTAATTTTCTACATGCAGACATCTAGAAGTTTACATAAAAAATCATTACATCATTAGATTTTTTTTTAATAAAACTAATGGGCACTATGTGCATGTAAATTGTTATGAGAAATACGTGTATATTTATTTTAAGTCTAATATTTCAATACAATTATCCTAAAAATATTGAGTATTATTTACTCCACTGTTCATAAAAGGGCGTTTTAAAAAAAAAAAGTCCACATGATAACTTTTTCCAGAATTTAACTATTTTGGCTTTTTTTTACTCAGAATAGTTTACCCTATTACCCTATCGATCATTATACAAGAATAAATGTGTCCCAAAATTTCCATTCCAGTTCGTCACTTTTTTTTAATATAGGTATGAAACGTGACGAGCAGGGAAAAAAAACCATAAGTAAAATTTGGGACACATTTTTTCTTGTATGAGAATCGATAGGGTAAACGATTCTGAGTAAGATAAAGCCAAAATATTTGAATTCTGGAAAAAATGTACATGTAGACTTTTGGAAAACGCTCAAAAGGGTTACGTGCTTTTGCGTGTTTACGTGCTGTGTCTGGAAATGGCAACTGTCTAGTGACAGATAAAGACATGTCAAGTTAACGGAAGCTTAATAAGCCCTTATGGGTAAGAGGGTTAGTAACGTTTTATTGTCAAAAGCTTTATTTACCGTACGTAATGTGAAATTTTCGAGTTAATGTGTAACTGCATGTAAAAATCGATCTCAAAATTAACAATTGCCTAATTTAAAAAAAATATTCATTAGAAAGACTTATTTTTTGTTCTGTTTCATTCATTATTTGTTTTGTTTTTAAATTTAAGAGTGAGAAGGTCATGAAATTTATAATTCTTGTTATATAACATTTCATGTAAGATTGAAATAAACCATAAACTCTAATCCTGGCTTGTCCTGTATCATATTGTATGATAAATGTAAATTGTATGATGTAAATGTTCGGTTTTCTCGTTAGTATGTTAACTTTGTAATCTGCCATTTGTTACATGCAATAAAATATTTATTTATACCCGTATTCGTTTATTAAACTTTTAAAGCATAATTGACTGACATAACGAACTCTGAATTGGAACGAGAATAAATATCACTGTGAAAGTGATGATGATATTACAGTCAACAATAGAATTGCTAGTTTTAAATTATGCCCATTAATAAAAACCTTCATACGAATATCTCGTTTGTATATCACAGAGTAAAAATGTAGAGTTCGGATAGATGTCTGTGTGTTCAGTATTAATTGTTCCATAATATTTGTTTTATTAATCAAGGGTTGAGTTTGCAGCAAAACAGTATATATACTTTTTTTTTTTTTTAATTTATTTAATACAAAAAAAATATTACATTTTAAAAGCTTTAACAGCGGGCGAAAACTCAGCAGAGTTTATCTGCCGCTGCTGGTTACTCAAGTTGGTTACTTAAACTAAACAGACAGGCTATTGTTGCGCTGCTTTACACTTTTGGTAAAATGCTTTGACAATTTTCTTACATCTATTGGGGTTGGCACACACTTCATTATGAGTAGTTTAAGGTCTTAAAGTTTAGAGGCCCTAAGTCAACAAAGGCCAGTATGACAAATCCTACTCCTTATTACTGAGATTAATCAGTTCGCCCGGGTTGTCTTATATTTATTTCCCAGTCAAAATAATTACCCGTCCAACCACCAAAACTTGAGCTTTAGTTAAGAAGGAATCTCATCCAATGTTTGCACGAGAACAGTATTTACAGTGGTCCATTTGATACTGGCCGAAAATACTCGCCCAGCAAAATTATATTTAGAAATCGGCCGGCAAGCGTGCGCGAGAGCATTCGTTCTAAATTCAAACCGTCCGGCGCTCAGGCAGGCCGGACATTTTGAAAATCGAATTCGATTTAATGTAGCAATCGATTATTAGTCTTAATTTCGATTGGAAAGGCCACCGAGGGGACGTTCGAGAAAAAAAGTGTGAACGATTTTTGTGGACTTAGTGCTGTGAAAATGTGTGACCAGTGCGTTCAACGATAAATGTTTGATTTTATGCGTGAAATACGCATGTGGTAAGTACTTTTGATACATTAATTTTTAATCATCAATTTCGAATATTTTTTTTTTTTTGTAGGCACGCGCGTAAATATTTTATTTCTTTTAAATTGTTCAAATCCTTAGCTAATTCTGTTATGTAACAATCTGTGATTAGTTCCCAAGGCGATCTGTTTTAAATTTGCAATTGATTCATGGTCTAGTTTGTGCCAAGTCCCTAAATGCCATAGTTAGCTCGCTGGCTATAAAAAGGTCAGGTAATAATACAAACTGGACTTTTAAAAGGCCTTTAGTGTTGCTCACACTGTAATATATCTGGTTATATTTTTGTAATTTCCTTTGATCGCTCACGTGTTACATGCCCGGGATACGTACGTTATTTACTTTGTTCTAACGATTTTTCGTGAAATAAATCAACTGAAATTGAAGCAGATGTGAAAATCGTATATCGGTATCGCTGTATAATTGATGATATTAAAGCGGCCATTCGTGGAGTGTCACGTTGTTGTAAAGTTCATGAATGTTGCCTAAGAATTATGCCACTGTGCTGTTTTCCGTAAAAAGAAAATTTTGTTTTTATCTTTTTTTGTTGTTTCAACCAATTTTGATTGCTAGAGTGTTGTCTGTGAATAACGCTGGTGTTATGGCAACTTCAACACTTTGGCCGGGTTAGCCACGAAATGTGGGTTCAAATCCTGTTTACGTTTTGGGGTTAATAATGCGTAATTTTTTAGGAGATTCTTATATTTGTTTATAATTTAAACCTACCGAGAACAAAAAATAATGAATGCTAATTTTGATACAATTTTGTTGCTGTTAAGTAGTTTTTTTCTTTTATCGAGAAAGAACAACCAATACCGTCATGATTGAACTTTTTCCGTGTTTTTTTTTACAAAAAAACTAAAAACATTTTATTATCTTTTTTGTCTATTAACTGCTTTCTCTACTTTCTAAGTCCCTTTACATCTAAAAATTCGCGAAAGGTGTAGTATTTTTTCCAGCAAGTAGGTATTTAACTGTTTATTTTTAAATGAATTATTACCTTTTGTATTTTTTATTTTTCGGAATTTTATTGTAGATTTTTATAAATATTTCAAAGATTACAGTCAAGAGCATAAATATATGTACACACGGCAAAATAATTCGGTAAGCATAGGCACGCACACAAACGTCGTCCATGTGTTAAGTACCGACATGAACATTACGTAGAATCCACATGTGAATGTGTGAGTGAGTTCGATCGTTTATCTACCCACTCAGTA
Organism: Pandemis heparana; assembly: GCA_963854515.1. NCBI lineage: Eukaryota > Metazoa > Arthropoda > Insecta > Lepidoptera > Tortricidae > Pandemis > Pandemis heparana. The sequence continues at coordinate 6,222,174 of OY978031.1, forward strand.
CAGATTTTTTTAGTAATGAGATAAATGAGTAATGTCGCTGTAAATTACCTATTTATTAAATAAACAACAACAATAACTATAAAATAACAATGAAGAAAGTTGCAACTATTTTAGTTAGTTTATAATAAACTAAACTAAAAATAATTACAAATTAAACTAAAAAATCCCCTTGGTATCGTGCCTGGCTTAAAGGTATAAAAATTTAATATCTCCGGTTTAAGTTAATTCTACTAGAAATAATGTAAAAGTATTGTTTTATTTTTGCATTTTCCTAAAAACATTTTAAATTATTATGGATATTGTCATCGCAAGTGTAAGGCGACAGAAGACACCCCGGATCGATTCATCTTCCTTTGACCTTGAATCTTCAAATTTATGCAATCATGCAATCTGACGCATTGAACTATTATTACCAGTGTTAGCTACCACCTCACTGATTCAACGTGTTATATTTTTATTTCTCATCAAGTCTGGTCTGAGATTCAATTCCAACATTTCCAACCAATATTCCTTACAACCAGCATCGCCATTTATATAACATCCAAAAATGTCATTCTTCCAGGATTCGAACTCGGTTCACTAGAGAGCGAATGCACAAATCAAGTATGCGACTTGCCTTTGTGACCGCTGAGCCACCGAGACATTTAATATACTTGGTGAATTTATGAATTACTAAGTCCAATCTGTGACTACTGCATTTGCAATGTGTAAATATTTGTTTAACGAGCTTTAAAATAAGGTTGAAATTAGAAGGTTGAAATTTGCTAGACGATGCACATTTGATTCATTGTCGTCTAACAATATAAAGTATATTCTACCCTCAAATTATTAGTAATATGAATTTGTCAACGCTAGCCGCCATTCGTTACGCCTTGTTTTACAAGTAGTTTTACAACAACGAACTGTTTAATTTTGCCTTTCAAATACCTTGTGATTTGCAAAATATGGATAGTCATCATCTTTTTAGAAAAGAGCAGAAATTATTGTTCTTTACGAACAAAATATTTCTATAAGGAATCACAAGGCGTTTATTGATATCGGTAAGTAGACAAAGTGTCTGATAAAATAATTACTTCTTATTTTACATCAAATTTCTTCATGGTGTTAAAACCAATGATTTATTATTGTATCCGTAATGTATCCAAATAACTTTCTTTGACGAAAAATGTTTTTTATTAAACTTCATTTATTTTGCAGCGGAAGACTACAATTATGGATTCACCGTTATGCAAACTTCGGGCACGATAAGAATATTCCTTCTGTGCCAAAACAAGAAGTCTCATCTTCACGCCATTTGGACATAAGTAGTTGCCGCACACGCTAAAGAGACCTATTTCACATCAACGAGAGACAATGTTACCTACGTTGTAAACTGTGCGACTCCATCTGCATGTTGCAGGATAGCATTTGACTGTCGCAGCTCGTAGACCAGCAAAAAAAATGCTTCAACGGATCAGCCAGCATAGAAAAAACAGAATGAACTTTGATCGTGAATGTTTATAATTTTGATTCGAATAGGTAATAATGTTGTGATTTTTAGTGATGAAAAACCATTTACGTCTGAAAAAGATGGACGAAAAATTTTGTGGCGAAAAGTGGTTGGATGTCATCCATAGGATTTGTGAGTTAGTGGGTTGTGGGTCGTAATAACAGTGCAAAAAAGTGATGCTCTCTACTGTGTGGTCCGAATACCCAGACTCGCACATTATACCTATTTCGTGCATAACAATATTATTGTGTCATAGTCAAAGACTGGCTGAGCACCCAACAAGATTCCTTAACTGTTATTGACTGGGATCCATCTGATATAAAATCCAAAGCAAATTTAGGTAGCTTAGTCACTTCAAAGTGGAGATTTAATCCAGTGTGCAATGATGTTATTGTTAATGGCTGTCATTTAACATGTCGATTCATTTCACCACTGACTTTATTTCTCAACAAATAAAACGTTTCGTTCATCTTTCTCAGACTTAAGTAAACTTAACAAATCGGAAATTCTTAGAAATGATACTCTTTTCAAAACCCTTGTTAATTCGAATGAATTACATCTTAAAAATAGCCCTTTTGTGGTTTGCATTCAATTTACCATTTGTATTGTAATTTTAAATTATGTTTGGAACAGAAATTTTTTATTAACCTAAAATCATACTGGTCACTATAGTGTGTGTTGTTTTACGAATAAATGTTGTTCTTCTCCTGTTATATTATAAGGAAAAGCATGCAGTTTTATTTTGCTAATTTAATTAGTTATAGTCTTATGGTAATAATAATTACTTATGTTGTAATAAACAATTTGAAACAATTTTATTTTCTTATTTTGTTCTTTTACTTTCTTTTTTTCTTGTTTGAAGTAGTCATGATTTGGTTTTGAGATTGTTATAAATTGAAAAAAAAAATACAAAATAGACACACTTGTGCAAGATTCGAACCGAGGTCTTTAACATTCACAGTCCCAATCAGTACGACTGAGCCACCGCGCTCATATTATGCATGACAAAATTATTCTTCCATTGAGCAAAATTGTTTGAATAACAATAACCTATACAATAAGAGATATGTGAAGGTAGTCAGAGAACACAATTAGCACACATAGGCCATGTTAGTGTGAATACTCGTGTGGATACAAAACCATTTTGTTGTGTGTGTAATTAAGGCAGCGGATAAGTGCGGATGTGTGTATAGAATGACACACATGGACAACTAGGGTGCATACCGAATAGTTTTGCTGTGTGTACGTTACTAAAACGTCAAAAAATCTGGGCCCTATTTTATAAAGCCACTAGTTACAATTTACAAACGGAAGTCTCTTTCTGACCCTATGTGTTAGATAGAGACTTCCGTTTGTAAATTAAATTGTAACTTGTAGCTTTATAAAATAGGGCCCTGTAGGTACACCTTTATGCTACAAACAATAAGGTCGGTGGCCCATATATTTGACATGATGGCTGTATCGATATTTATGCCCTCGACTGTACTTTTGTCCTAAATAAAGTACTATTGTAAATATAAATAAGATGTATTTATGTAGTCTTTGAAGAGTCAATGTGATTTATAAAGAAATATTTGCTAACAGCTAAAAGGAGAAGTACATGAATGTTTACAAAGTCCACAATATCAATCTTTATGGTCTTCAAGTGCTACAGTAAAACTTCCAAATGCATTCCAAAGATTTATTAGCGACGTGGGTAAATACAGCTGCAATATGTTTTTGTGGAGAACGTAATCATAACAAAATATCGTTGTGTCGTGCCAAACATTAATTCTATCACTATTATTAAACTGCTTCGTCTGGAATGCTTACCCACAGGTATGTTATTTATAGCTTTACCTCATTCTTTATGGTGGTTTTTGAAGTGAAAACTTCTTTAGCGGCGTTGAGCACTAAAAATTTTAAACTCGCGTCAGGCGTAAGACAGAGGGAGAGTTTAAGTACAAGGATATCAGATCCTCTAAGAGCTTATTTTGAAATACAAATGGATCGCGTTCGATTTTTGAAGTGTTTTTTGTTGAGTCGTGGAGCAAAAGTACTACTAGGGCATCAGCACATTGTTAGACGTCTGTCAATATAGATGATTACGTTTTCTTTGTAATCGGCCAGTACGGTACGCGTCTTGAGCGTCATGGAGGTTACAACATTAAAATTTAATCTAAGCTGCTATTCCCAGGGATTCATTATCACAATTGTACACGGTGTTAACCAATAAACGTTTCTTATTTCATTGTTATGTGTATCTTAGAAAGAATGAACCCAGAACCCGTCAGCATGTGTTTTCACTGAGCACTTCTGTAATATTTTGCAGTTTTTTAATTATGGTTGACAAAATGTTACCATACATTTCAAAGTATACGACGTCTGAGAGATGACATAATTTTGAGTCCAAAATTACAGGACTGTCCAATTAAACTAACTCCTCACTTTTAAAGTCGCCCACATCCTGTCATATATTCGTTTAAAAAAATAAGGGTCCGAAATGGAAGGAAAACAGTTTAATTACAACGAATGTTAAGTAGGTATTCATTAGGACGTAGCCACGCTAGGGTATTAAACGGGTGTTTTCCAAAAAAAAGTCCCACATGATAATTATTTCCAGAATTTAACTATTTTGCGTTTTTCTTACTCAGAATCGTTGGCCCTATCGATCCTTATTCAAGAAAAATTGTGTCCCAAAATTTCCTTTCCAGTTCGTCACTTTTTAAATATAGCTTATACGGAACGTGACGAGCTGGAAAAAAATCCATAGTAAAATCAGTGACCAATATAAAGTGACCCCACATAGCGTACATTTTGCGTTGGAGCAGGGCTCTGCTTACACTGTTTTATATATATTTTTTTTATAGATAATAGTACGGAACCCTTCGTGAATGAAATGAAAAGAAAAATCTCAATTGCTAAGTTGATTTTGTATGGACTTCATGCAATAAAACTAAATAAAACGTAAGTGCCCGTTTTTTGCAATTTCAATAGAAAGCTAAGCTCGAAACGTGTATGCTCGTAGCTTTTAATTATAGATTCGGGCGTCTCTAATGAACTTTTGTCGCCGAGTAGAAAATAATTATTCTACCCACGGGGCATGCCGTTGCCGCGTGACAGATTCTATTGTATTCCGCTATATATTCCTATTGCCTGGAAGAAATCGCTCTACAGCGACAAGGTTACCTTGGGATTTGCTCTGTTTACTTGTTTTCTGTATTGTTGATTAAGTGGTTTCAATAAATATTTGTATTGTATTATGTATTCGATACGCCATTAAATGCTAGCGTTTACCCGCGTCTTTGTTCGCGTGAACCGTCATAATCAGTACGCCGTCAAAGGATTGACTTAACTTTGAATCATAATTACGATGAAAAATCTGAGTAGATCTTTCAGTCTATAATTATCTGCTGAAATAAATACTGAATAAAACACTGTACTAATATCAATGTATAATGTAACTAACTAATAATCTAAATGCGAAAGTTTGGATGGATGGATGGATGTTTGTTTGTTACTCAATCATGCCAGATCGGCCCAACGAATCTTGATGAAATTCTGCACATAGATAGAGACTTGTCTGGAATAGCACATAGGTTACTTTTTATCCCGGAAAATTCCCGCGGGATAGCGATAAACAAATTCTTTGCAAACGAAGTCGCGGGCAACAGCTAGTAGAATAGGTATACTCGTAAATGATGAATTACAATAGTTACAAAACACCATGTATATCGATGTATACAGCAGGGGTCTCTTAAAAAATTGTTCCGGAATAATTCAACAGGTGGGTTATTTTGACTACTTACATAACTCTGTAATTGTTTATCAGGATTTTTAAATCATAGTCCACAAATGTTTCCATACAGCCTAATGGTTAGTTCAGGTATAGAATTCACCTCCCCAACCGCCTATCCCATTTGCACTTTAATTACAAATTAGCTTTCTTAATTCGCAATTAGTATGCCCCAGACACGGCCCGATCATGCGCGATTACCAATCAAATCCGGGCATTAAGGAGGTTCATCGCTACATATTGTGAAAAGAATCCGTTACGTCTGTCTGTTTATAATGTTCGCGGTAAACTCAAAACTGCTGAACAGACTTTAGTAATGTTACTCCCGCAGAGAGGTCAGAGCTTGTTTTTTTGAAATTCAAATAGAAGAGGAAAAAATTTAAATTAAAATTCTATTTCAAAAAATACATAATGTAACAACTTTAACACTTACAGTTCAAAATACTTTGAAAATAAATTTAATAACACAATCTGTTTGACCCTAATGAAAGTACCCCAAATTCCTGGAGTTTTTCCGTCCCGCTGGCAACCCTCTAATTTCCCCCGAAAGCTTTATAGCCTTGCAGTACTCGCTCCCTCCAGTCGCCTGCGGCATTTCACACGCAAATGCTGGCTTCTCGCGCGCTCTTTTGTTTTCGAAATTTAAAACAGAATTAGTGTTGCCTATTAAATTATTTGAATTTGCTTTTTTTGTGTCGTGAAAGTGGCGTTCTGTGTGTTTTTAGTGATGAATATTATGTAGGGTTGGATTGTCACGAAGGTTTGTTATTGTATCGTGTACTTTATCTATTAATCATGTCGGTGAAGTTTTTGCATTGTAAATTTTAAAATGCGAATAGTTTTTGTAACGAGGTTTGCGATTACCTTGCAGTTTTGAAGTACTGCAGTACGGTTCTTTGTTTTAGTTTGTTGATCCTTTGCTGTTCTAGTTAAAATGCAATATTAAAATAAAAAACATTATAGCTTTACGCTAGGTAGCTGTTCTACTTAAAATGTAATATTAAAAATTCAAAAAAAAAAACATTATAGTTTTACTCTTCGATAGGTAACTGGTTTTGCTGTAACAATTAAGAAGAAATGAGAAACGAAAAAAAAAGGTTTTCAAAAAGTACAGTCAGCAAAAAGCTTGTATTAATAAATACTTTTAATTCTCTCTCACACACATAGAAACTTAATCAATTAAGTGCATAATTTCTACCTACTTCCGACATGTAACTATCTAACTAATAATAGCATTTACTGTGTACCCTTGCACGCGATATTATTATAATGTAATTAAATGCCTAGACATGTTAATTTTTAATTTAGCGTGAAAAGCGGTGTACCTAAAGCCGAATTTACACTATGCTATTTCGTGCAACTAGCATTACACTGCGGCGTTTGATTAATCACTTTTGAAGCGTTAGGTTATCGGCCGAGCAATGTAATGCTAATGTAAATTCGGCTTTATGGATCTTGCGTCCTCTCGCCTTCTGTGTAGTATTTCATTTCATTCTTATTGGCGAGTAGATATTTTTTGTAAGAGTGTAAAGTAAATATATTAACAAATTGGGGCATCAACTAGTGATGGTGGAATTTGTCAATAAAAGTTACAGTTGTAAAGAAAGCAAAGCAGTTAGTAGAAACTTGACTTTTTAAATTTACTTTAAACTGAATCAAAATTCGAGGATTGGTTGAGAAATACGACCTGTAGGCTTATTGTCTAACTCGCTGGCAATGCTAAGTGTCAGCCCATACACAAACTGACAAAATGAACACGATGGTGATCGCGAGCGAGTTAGATAATAAGCCTACTGTAGAAGTGAACAGACAGCCGCAGCAGTATTAGTATGGAACCCTTATTATGGAACCCTACACTGAACATTTAAATTTAAAAAAAATGGCCAAGTGCGTGTCTACGCACTTGGCAATTTTTTTAAATTTCAACACCTTTACCTTTATAATGAAATGGCAATAGGAAAAAGTTTATTTCTTTCCTCATAAATAACAATAAAACAAAACGTTACACAAGTTTAAAAGCTTTTAACCGTCTTTTAACCGGTTATTTTTAACCTAAGTAGGTCGGTTCATTCGGGCGTTAAACTTTGTAGCCGTATCGCCCGATCTGACTGTACTGGAGCATCGGAAAGATCTATGTACAGTCGACAGCGAAGGTTGTAAAAAGAAGTATTATCAACGTTCTATAAATAAACATTTTCGTTTTTTGCAGCTTTGATAATATCTCTCTCTCTTATAGTGCCTCTCCAACTAGTGGAGGTTGGCAGTCAGCTCCGCATATTTACCCGCATATTTATTTATTTTTTGATAATATACGCAGCGGCAAAAAATGTGGCCTTCATGTATGGAATATAGGTAATTTTGTATGGAGACTGCAAAATTTTGTGCCATTGAGTATATTTTGTGTTGGACGAAAAGTGATAGACTTATTTGGCCAACCTTACATTACTTAGTTGAGCGTTCCAAAGCGAGTTCCAAAAAAAAAAGTCCACATGACCATTTTTTTACAGAATCTTGTGTTTTTCTTATACCTGGAATCGTTTCCCTGTCGATAAAGGTACAAGAAAAAATACATACATACATAAATCACGTCTTTATCCCTTACGGGATTGACAGAGCCTAAGGTGACAAGACCTAAAGGCCACGTTTAGCATGATTGTGGACGTATAGGTGGAAAGGGGAGTCAAAACAGTGATGGGTTGCTAGCCTCATCGCCTATAACAATGATTCTTAAGATTTTCGCCTATTCCCACAAGAAAAAATGTGTCCCAAAATTTCCATTCCAGTTCGTCACTTTTTTGAATATATGGACGTATGTATGGAACGTGACGAACAGGAAAAAACCATAGTAAAATTTGAGACAACTGAGTTAAAAAAAAAACAAAAATATTATTCTGGGAAAATTGTACATGTGAACTATTTTTGGAAAACGCTCAGTTGCACCCAGCATCTGTCTTAAACACCTTAAACATCATAAACTGTATATTATTCTTTGTTTCAGTATTGTTTTGTATTGATTTGTGATGTTCAATAAAGAGTATTTATATATTTCAACTAAATCGGTTCATCGGTTTTAGCGTGAAAAGGTAACAGACAGACAGACAGACAGACAGACAGGCAGACCTACAGACAGACAGTTACTCTCGCATTGATAATATTAGTAGATATCGTATTGTAGAAGCTATGGTTTTTTGCTGCTGGCGCTTCAGCACACAAATACGGACAGCAGCCGCAGTAGCCAGCTTAGCCTTGTTCAATAAATTTGTAGTGCATTCGTATGTAGAATGATCTAAAAAAATGCACTGTAGGATAGAGCCACCTGCTCTCTGGGGCCCGGATTTTTAACTCGCGACCCGAAAATACATTATTTGTAATCCAAATGCAAAAAGAGGGGTGTTGTAAGTTCGGTCGTCTCTCTCTCTCTCTCTCTGTCTGTGTCTGTCTGTCTGCGTGTGTGCGTGTGTGTGTGTGTGTGTGTGTGTGTGTGTGTGTGTGTGTGACTTTGGGTGTGTGTCTCGATGGGCTTGTTAGGGCCTGTCTCACCACTCCTTAACTGTCAGTTATCTATGATTCCAAGATAGGTAGGTCACCTACCAAATATGTAGAAAAATGACCTTAGTAAATGTGTCACGAAATTGTAAGCCCCGAGAGAGGTCAAAGCTTGAACCAAAAAAGAGGAAAAATAAAAATCAAAATATCTCGAAAGCCGTGACACTTACGAAGATCATTTATCTGTGTTTGGTAGACACTTATCTCTCCTAGTCTCTGTATTATTTAAGGGACACCTGTATATAAGTTTGACCTCTATTTGCGTGTGTGCGTATTGTACATACAAGAAATTACACTGAAACTATGGAAAAGAAAAGTATTAAATCGATTTCATTAAAAATTAATATCGTTTCCAATTTGTTGATGACGTAAAAACTGCTATTGTACCAATTGCCTTAAAAAGTGTTTGTGCTACATACATACATAAATATATACACATACCTTCACGCCTCTATTCAATGGGTTAGACAGAGACCTGTTCCACTTGCTACGATTCTGACATACCTCTTTCGCTTCATCCACATTCATCAATCTGACGTTTTCTCAAAACGTCGCTAATTTGATCTCGGAACAGGGTTCTGCGGGTGGTAGGGCCTTGTGCAAAGTCCGCCCAGATCGCTACCACCATTTTACTCACTAATCCTGCCGGTAAGCAGCAGTGCTTGCACTGCTGTGTTCCGGTGTGGAGGGTAAGACAGCCGGGGAAATTACGAGCACAAAAGGCATTTCATCTTCGCCCTCTTGGTTGGCAACGCATCTGCGATCCCTCCGGGGTTGCAGGTGTCTATGGGCAGTGGTATCACTTACAATCAGGTGTCCCTCTTGCTCGTTTGCCTTCCTATTCATCAAAAAAAAAGGGTAGGCCTCCCCCCTACGTATCCACCCTCCATTCTTTCTTGCTCCTTGGATATTACAAAAACTTTATTTTTTGTCCTTTGAGCCGACAGTGGTCTAGACACGACGTCTGATGGCTTCCAATCCATGGCGTCGGATTTATTTTGATTGTTGGTTTAGGTTACGCACGCATCTATCATAGCTAAGCGAAGCTAAGCGGTAGCTCTGCTTGTGTAGCCTTGCTCGGCTAAAATAAAGTTTCACGATTTCGAAAATCACTAAGCTTCCATACAAAATTCATTTTTTATTTTATTTAGGTATTTATTAAGGTGTTCTACAGCGTTACAATCATACTTATTCTAGTTTACAATGCGAGTCTTAAGGCCAATAACAGAACTCCCTAAGTGGTACAATCATATGCCTGGGGGTGGGTTTCAACCCTAATTTCTATTTTTCTCCTTTAGGGGTAACATTTTGAAAACTTGAAATGTCAAATTTATTTACATGGTATCCAAGTGAACACAAAATATTTACCTTGCCACTCCGTTGCTCCTATGCTTGCCGTGTTTGTTGAGTAGCGTAACGGCAAGGTAAATAAACAGCTGTTCGAGCTGAAATGAAGACGATTGGCTAAAGATTAAACTCTTTTCTGCATTGTGAAAAAGCAATCTGTTTGCGCTTCAGAATATTCGGTCACAACTGCCAGCGAGCCAGTTATAATTTTCTGCCGAAAGTCTTATCTCATGATGTTTTCTTGCACTCCATAGCTCTGGTGGATACGGAGCCTTACAGCCAATGATACTATAAACCCTAGATTCACTATGAGCGCTCAAAACTCGTACCAAGCAGAGTACTTAGAATCTGTCATTGTCTCTCTGGCCCTATGGAGCTGTCAATATGACTTACGACGTGCTGTCAGTTAAAATTTTAATAATGTCGTATATTCCGGACACGGACATTTGAAATAACACTGTAATGTTTGTGATATACAGTCGTATTTTGAATATTTTAAAATGTGGTTGAAATATCATTTGGCATTTGCGACTTTCATATTTTTGGCATGTACTTTTGGGACAAGTTTTGGCAGTGATTTTATACGTGGCGGGTGCATCTAGGGTTTATAATATCATTGCTTATAGCTACTGCTACAAAAAAAGGTCGTTGAACCCACGATGTTAACATTCAAATTAGTTAATTCTGGTCTGGCGGGGAATTACACTGAGTCGACAAAGACGGTAGTCAGCCGCATTCGGCGAGCGACACCAGCAACCGCCTAATTAGGTGATCGAAGTAGACAGAGAATGTGAAAGACGACGTTCAATGGCCGAAGTAGTTTGGCAAACACAGCAGTGTAATTGCCCCTTTATTTTCGCCTTATTCGGGACTCGTCGACCGATTCTGTTTAACCCTTAAAGTCATTTTGTATATTATACTATACATCACTTTCAAAAAATGATTTCAATATTTCAAACATGAAAATACTCCTCATTTTTTTTTCGACACGTTTCTGAACAGCTCTAAAATGTCAAAAATGACAGTACTAAAGTTTGATGGCAGTTGAAATTTTTGGTCAGCGGCTCAATTTAACGGAAAAATGCGGAAAAATTTGGTGTCAGTCGAGGTAAGAAAATTATTTAAAAATATAAAATGCAGTGAGATGTCTATTATTCCATCTGAATGTTTTTTATTATCATATAAAGACAGTTCTTTCATAAAAATATCTGTGGGTTAACTTTGTTTTTACTGTTTTTTATTGCATTCTTTCACACGTATATTATACTATACATTGCTACTGCATGAGTAAGTAAGTTGTGTATAGTATAATATACGTTACCACCTTATCAGTGATTAATTAATTTCATCGCGTGTATAGTATTTATTTGATGCAACATGCAACTTAATATCTTATTACTGCCTATATGACTTGTGTTCTCTTGGCTGACGGACATAACCGTTATGTTTTTATTTGCACTGGTTTTGGGCATGGTTTGCATGCTTGCTTCGTTTGTTTCAGTCTGCTCAGCGTGGCCGTGCTAGGCGTATCCTAACATTAGTTCCTAATGTCGAAGCAGAGTCATGTGCAAATGGTTCTAGTAGTGAAGATGAGGCACTATCAAACCCTGTCAGCCCACCACCAAACACTGACAGTACCTCGAAGGAATCCTCAAGGTCCAGTTCTCCAGCACCGTCCATAGATTCATCGTTAGAAAGATTAAATTTACTAGACAAGTCAGACCGTAGCCCAACCCCGACAGCCCGATTTCACCCATTCTTCATTACTATTATTCTTATTCTTCTTCATTCTTTATTATTATTATTTTTTTCATTTTTCATTACATATATTTTTTCATTTTTTCATTTTCAATAAGTAGCGGTGTATAATATACTATACATCTGCGGAAAATGATTTTCATTCGTGATCGACGCAGTGTATAGTATAATATACGCATAATTTCTAAAAAACTATAAGGATAAGAATTTTTATTTTATTTTTCTCTGTGTTTTTGAGAGCCATTAAAGTACTGAGAACCAAAAATAACGTATTTTTTACATAAAAAAATCTTGCGACCTTAAGGGTTAAATGTAAACGCACCACCTCGAAACACCCTTCTAAATGTGTCATGAAGATAAAGCTCGTTTACATGGAGGTTTATGTGCTTTACAGACATTACGTTTATGGCTTAACGCTTCCCTTTGCGTAGACACACCTATATAGCTTAGATTTAACTTCATAAGTATTAGTATACAATGTGTTTTAGAATTATTCTAGAACTAGCAGATGTTGCCTGTGACTTCCTCCGCGCAAAATTAAAATTTGTATGTATGTGTGTGTGTGTGTGTGTGTGTGTGTGTGTGTGTGTGTGTTATACTTGAACCGTGTGTGTGTTGTATTTGAACCAAAACCTTGTTAAATTATTTACATAAACCTTCCTCGTGAACTCTATCTATTGGTAAAAACCGCATGAAACTCCGTTCAGTAGTTTTTTAGTTTAACACGAACAGACACACAGATGCGGCGCGTATGTAGTGATAGCTCAGCAAGTGGTTAGATTTGTTTAATTGAACGCTCCTTTTAACCCTTAATTTGATATAACGTAACGTAACATGGTTCAAGTCTCCAAAAAATTATGTGTTAAAAAATACAAAAAAGTATTCTTAGACCTTGTTTAATAAAGTGTACATTGCCAAATTAAGAGTGCTTTTTCATTTGTAAATCAAACAATGTATCAAAAACAATATGAATGTTTTTTTCTATTTGCTAATGGTTTGAAGCGCTACGTTTATGTAGAGTCTCTATGCCGTAGAGTGGTCTACGGAACCTCTCGTAGGGGGTCTACGAATATACTCAATTTCCTTAATCTTATAAACACGCAATTAAAGCGTTTTCCAAAAATAACTCCACCTGTGCATTTTTTCCAGAATTTTAATATTTTGGGTTTATCTTACTCAGAATCGTTTACCTTATCGATTCTTAAACAACGTACGTTTACTAAGTATAGATTTTTTTCCTGCACGTCACGTTCCAACCTACCTTATTACCTATATTAAAAAAGTGACGAACTGGAATGGAAATTTTGGGACACATTTTTTCTTGTATAAGGATCGATAAGGTAAACGATTCTGAGTAAGAAAAACCAAAAATAATTAAATTCTGGAAAAAATGATTGAGGAAAACCATAAACGCCCATTAATTATGTTAACTGACAGTTTAATGTCACCAATTAATGTAGAGAGGCCACAAATAAATGAATGTTAGATGAAGCCCATAATGAAGCTTTGATGGCGTCACACTGTACTTCTCAAAATGTCATACTGACTGTCAGATTTAGCTTCCAAAAGCTAATTTGTTTGACAAACGGCCGTAGGCGTGTCATTACAGTTGTAGAGAGCCGAGGTAGTAGGTTACATTTTATGTCACTAGCGGTTTTCTGCGACTTCGTCGCCGGAAAATTTTCCTTACTAATATTGGAAATAGTTTGTGAGTTTATGAGGTTTTAGGTACGGGGTAAATCTCTGGATGTACAGAACCGATTTTAAAAATTCTCTTACCAATAGAAAGTCACGTTATTCGTGCGGTGTCATGAGCTATATTTAATTATGCGCGTATCCCAAGCAGCTTGACTTTTCTCGATACGTCCAAGAATTATCGTTATATTTACACCTTCACATAATTATTATGTGTACCTACTAAAACCTTCCTAGTGAATCACTTTATATACCTACCTATTTGTGGAAACCGCTTGAAAATTCGTTCAGTAGTTTTCGAGTTTATCGCGAACAAAGAGACATACAAACGCGGCGGTGCACTTTTGTTTTATAATATTATTATTTCGTCGCTTAAATCAACTCAATTTCGCTAAAACTCGACTGTAACTTTCTATGAATAGGTAGAGTCCTCGCAAAATAAAAGGCCCGTTTTGACATTTCTCTTCCCGACGTAACAAGTGCAGTAACCATACGACTCGGTACTCGATACTCACGATAAATCGATTCAAGTTTGAATGAGTGTCTGATCGATTTGAATATGTATAGTAAAGTGCATTGGATTAAAGTTCCGATTAGAAAAATTAACTTAAATTGATATTGTTGGTATTTTGAAATGATACAATGTTACGAAATGTCAATTTTCTTTCAATTAAGTAACATTTTTGTTGAAATAACATTCACTCAATCACAAAAAAATCCAGAAAAAGTGAATCTTCAGTCAATCATTTTCTTCAGATGATGAAGTCGAGCCATTCTATAGACTGTAGTCATAATTTTCAGTAAAGCTCACTACACTGCTGGTGAAATTCAGTAATTAATTGGTCTAAATAAAATAAATTAAACCGACCAAGTGCTATATATGTAGTCTATGGACAATATGAAAAAATCGTTATGTACAGCACTTAGCTGAGTGAGCGATACCCATCAATGAAAAATGCAATTACCTTCAGAACATTTCGATCGGTAAAAAATAGAGAACTTCATGGGCGTGAACTGTCATAATGGGCCTTTTAAATTGCGACAACTTTAGTCATTTTAAAGACTGAATATGACGTCATCAGCAAACAAAATGGCAGCGCGTATTAGGCTCATGGGTTATAACGAAAATTGCTTTTTTTGCGATCTTTTTCGGCGTTAAACAATTTGCTTTGTCTCATGGGAACTGTTGTTTTTAACGTGCTAAAAGTAATATTCGTGAAGCGCTTGTTTTGGTTGAAACAGAATGATTTTGGACCAAGCCAATTTTAGTCTGAAATTCGGTTTTCGAAGTTCGTATGTTACCCCATCCCTCTCACTCTCTAGTTAATTCCCACTTGCGTACTGACATTCTTCTATTGTTATTTATTTTTATTGTTATGCATTCAGTCATTTTAATTTTAATTTTGTACGCCTGTTTTAGGTAGAAAGTGGAGATTCTGACTAGCTTTAAGATCATTTATGTACACCTGCTTTCAACAAATAAATTATTTTTATTCTTATTCTTAATCACTATAGACAGGCACAGGGGCGCGGGGTAGGACGACATAGGGGCCGAGGTGCGGGCGGGTAGTTAAGTATGGATCTGACAGCGAGTCAACCTAAACTGAATCGGAAGTGAATCGCATTAAGACGTGCCTCTGTGCCTCAAAAGGAAAACAACGAAACCTTTATAGGTCGTACAGACACATCATTCAAAACAGATGACGCTTAGAGACAAATATTCGCATAGTAACAAGGTCACGTGACAGTTTGGTAACGGATAGAAAAATTCGAAGGCTTACTCACCTGCTGTGGGGTGGTGTAGGGGGGTATAGCACGCGTCACGGAATAACGAGGATCCTTGTTCGATTCCCGTAGGCTTATTGTCTAACTCGCTCGCAATCGCCATCGTGTTCATTTTGACAATTCATGTATGGGCTGACAATTGGCATCGGAATCAGCTAGCTGTCACATTCATACAAGAACTGTCAAAATGAACACGATGGCGATTGCGAGCGAGTTAGACAATAAGCCGGCAGGCCATAGCTTTACTTTTTGGATTTTTCTGTGTGTTCTAATTTTCAGTGTCGTTTTGAAATTTCTTTATAGGGTCACTTCATAATCCGTTCCATTGGATCTGTGAAAAAATCAACCCTCCAACTCAATCCAAAAGATAGAAACCAGAAAAGTTAAAGAAAGAAAAAGAAATAAAGAAAATATATTTATTTGGTCACATTATAACAGTATAATAAACTTAACCAGTACCTACTAAATGGAGCAAAATGAACACAAAAAGGGAAGCTGGTTCAGCAGTTAGTATCCTATATCTATAGTGTCAGATTACCAAAGTCTTGCAGAATTGGGTAGCCCATATTATAACTCTATAGGTTACTTTCTATGGGTTAGAGGCGCCGAAACGGCAGGGGTTAGGTCGTAAGATTTACTGGGTCAACCTCGGCGGGCCTTTTTAACCAACTTCATGTAATATTAAGCGGCTTTTCCCTGTTGCTGAATTCCCTATCCCGTGGGAATTTAGGTATCAAAAAAATCAAAAGTTTATTTTGCAAATAAATAGGCCGCCAAGGGCTCTTTTACATGTCTTTTTTTGAAGCTACCAGCGCATTCGGAAAAACCATCATTGTGAAGAAGAATGCGCCGCAAGAAACTTGGCAGGAAGTCATTTTTTCAGAATAATCTCTCTATCTCTCCTTTTTCCTAGTTGACTACAAAGAAAATTTCTGCTCTTAACGTTACGAACTAAATATAATTGCTGGAAGAGTTAATCTAAAAAATCGGCCAAGTGCGAGTCGGATTCAATTCCTTGGTCTGTGTCCGACATTACAAATTTGTGCGGAACCCTCGGTGGGCGAGCCCGACTTGCACTTTTCCAGTTTTTAGTATGGATTTGACAGCGAGCGAACCTAAACTAAATTGGAGTCGAGTCGCATTAAGACCGGAGCCCCTCTTTTTCCCGAATTTCATATGCCATAATGTAATGTTTGCCATAACGATCATTTGCCATAACCCTTTTTTTCTCTGTAACCGTAATTTTTTCAGGTGCATTGTAATGGCACTCCTGCAGAACTCTATAGGTTAGGTTTGTTTCATAACAATCCTGAATAATCTAACTAATATTATAAATGCGAAAGTATGGATGGATGGATGGATGGATGTTTGTTTGTTACTCAATCACGCCAGAACGGCCCAACTGATCTGGATGAAATTCGGCACATAGGTAGAGAAAAGTCTGGAATAGCACATAGGCTACTTTTTATCCCGGAAAATTGCGTACTTCCCGCGGGATAGCGATAAATTGCAGACGAAGTCGCTGGCAACAGCTAGTTAACAAATAAAGAGAAAAAAGAGTTATGGCAAATGATCATTATGGCAAACAATACATTTATGGCAAATGAAATTCGGGCAAACGATAGAGAACCCATTAAGACGTCTTGGTAACCGCCTGGTTTGCTCGCTGTCAGATCTATACTAAATATGACAGCTCAAAGCTGAACTGAGTCGAAATTGAATCGCATCAAGACGTCAAGGCAAGGCCCCTGATAACTTTACGGCATTATAAAACAGGTTGTTATAAATATTTAGATATACATATTATTATTTGTGTGCCGATTAAATAATTACATTCATTTTTATAAAGTTTCATAATTGAAGGTAGTTGTGCTGACTTGTGATTGGCCGAGACTGACAGTTATCGACTAACGGTGGCATCTTTATTGGTTAATGTTGATATAACTTTGTTAGATTTAAGTAAAATTGTACCGTTTGTGCCCAAATAAACATTAAAGCGACCAATCACAAGCAGGTAAAATGGCGGGAATAAAATTAATCTGCGGGCAGTCCATCGGCATGCCCGGCCATTCGTTTTACGGCATCGGTGATAGTCACTTGCTCTTTTGTCGCGATTACTCTACCTAACCGAACTGTACAGTTGTAATTATAAAGCAATAAATCTGATCTTCAATATTATAAAGAGTGTTTTGCATCCAAAGTCCTTTACTTCTGAGTATTAAACCAATACGGTTTATAAGGTCTTAACCTAAAGTATTAAAATATTTAAGACACGGCCGAAGTCGACGCTTACTCATAATTACGCTACAGAATTATTAATTCACTTCTCAAAATAACCAAATAATGAACTACTACTTGTACGCACGTGGTTTTAAATAGATTTTATCACTTAATTATACTTTGGCCTCGACCTTAATATTATAAAGGCGAAAGTTTGTAAGATTGGATGTTTGGATGTTTGTTACTCTTTCATGGCAAAACGGCTTAACTGATTTTATTGAAATTTGGTACAGAGATAGTTACACTCCTAAAGAAGGACATAGGATAGTTTTTATCCCGGAATATCGCATAGTTTCCGCGGGATAGCGACAAGCGAATTCATCGCAGACGGAGTCGTGGGCAACAGCTAGTTGATTTATAAAGTTCCCCTTGACTAATAAAATGTATAAAGAGTACTTATCCATTATATGAGCTCTTTATAATTCATATTTTTTTTAAGGCGATGCGGCTAGCAACCCATCATTATCTGGATTCCCCTTTCCACCTGTACGCCCACTATAATCATGCTAAACGTGGTCTGTAGGTCTTGTTAGGCTCTGTCTACCCCGCAAGGGATGTAGACGTGATTTGTGTATGTTTGTCAGTTCGGGTGGGGAGGCGGGGAGAGGCAGTTCTGTGCGCAGTAGATATACCAGCCAAGTGAAATCAAAATGAAATGCAAATGGAATAAAACGGAGAGGTTACTGATTCGCCGCATATTTTAAACCATTTGCATATTACATATGTACTCGGGTAAATGTGGTATATGTAAGCATTATGTAGGTTACGCATACGTATTATGCTGATGCTTACTTGCTTCCTTGATTATTAATATTACTAGCTGTTGCCAGCGACTTCGTCTGCAAAGAATTCGTTTATCGCTGTCCCGCGGGAACTACGCAATTTTCCGGGATAAAAAGTAGCCTATGTGCTATTCCAGACTTTTCTCTATCTATGTGCCGAATTTCATCCAGATCGGCTGGGCCGTTCTGGCGTGATTGAGTAACAAACAAACATCCATCCATCCATACTTTCGCATTTATAATATTAGTTATTATAAGTTAGATGGACCTCCAAAGTAAAATAAGTAAAGTAAGTAAGTAAATAAGATTGATGAATGTGGATGAAGCGAAAGGGGTATGTCAGGATCGTAGCAAGTGGAACAAAGTAGTATCTGCCTACCCCTGTGGGAAAGAGACGTGACGGTATACCCCGAAATTCAGTAAAAAGCTGTAAATGGCAAGAGCATGAAAATCGGAACAATTGATCTTTAGGGCATCATTATATTTCAGTCACTTGTTTTAAATTAAAATAAAAATAATTTTCAAATTATAGGTAGGTACTTACCAAGTTTGGGCTCTTCCAGATATGATAGGTACGGTTGAACCATTATTTGTAAAATATACCTAAAAACGATATGTAAAAGCCTCATATCCAACGAAAGAAAGCAATTTTGAAAATAAGCTAACCTAACCACTTGTACTATTCCGCCAATTCGACAATAGTCGGTGACAAGTGACAATTCGATTTGCGACGCGTGGTCTATGATGTCGACCGGCGTTGATTCGTCGAGTTTGTGGACAGGGGAAGCCTAATGGATTAAGAGGCTGACAACACCTAATTTTGTTGAAATTGATGTCATTTAAACACTTTTTTAAAAAAACTACACAAAAAAAAAATTATATATACAGTACTTGTATATGTTAATTTTCATCATATTTCAAAAACGCTGGACGGACTCGGTACATAATTGAACAAAATCGGCTCGATAGAAAATAATTGCAAAGATTGGTCTTAAAATCATCATTAAACGGTTCTATGTCTTTGTTTTTTCGATGTATGGGTCTGCAATTAAAAACATGAAGTCAACATATTCATACCTAAACCGCTAACGAGTCATATTTCACAAATAATCCTTACTTTTTTTTATTTCTTATTATTTGTGTCTTATTTGCAAGATTTTAGACGCGCGCCAAGCGGCCGGAATAGTTTCTTCTCTTTCACTAACATGCACGCGAACCGTATGTGTAAAGAGTGGCGCTGCTCAAGGTCATTTGCTGTTGACAGCGCCTTAACTGACCTCTAAGCTCCAGCAGAGGGTAGGCCTGCTGCATTTATCTTCCTAGCGTTTTTTCCCGGCATTTGCCACGGCTCAGTGAGCCTGGGGTCCGCTTTGACAACCTAATCACAAGATTTGGCGTAGGCACTAGTAAGGCCTGCTACATTATTCCGGGTTAATTTTATGAGACCTACTGACTGTTTTTTTTACTGTGAATCAAATCTAGCGGCTCTCCGCAGGGAAATAAAACATTTAGACCAAACCCTTGTCTACTTGCGGTCAAGTTATTAGCTAACTTCAGCTGAAAGCTTTGTTAGTGGACAAGTTATATCTAGTTGTACAGTTTTGGAGCCCTATATCTGTTATTACAACTTTATGACTCAGTAGACAGAAGTAGTTCTGTTTTGTGCAAAATCAAAATAAAAATCAAAAGTTTATTTTGCAAATAGGCCGCCAAGGGCTCTTTTGGGAGCGGAGCAGAATTTATAAAGTTTAAAATGTATAATGGGTTAAAATGTATAATAGTTCAAGATATATAATGCAATTTTCTGTGAAACTGTTAGGTATACGAATCTTTTTTATAGCGTGATCTATAGATTGGTTTATGTTAGGTTAGGTTTAGTTTATAGCAATTCTGTTAATTTGCAATTTTCTGAGGAAATCGCATTATATATTTTGAACCATTATGTAGGTACTTTAACCCATTATACGTTTTAAACTTTATGGATTTTAATACGTACCAGCTCTTTTACATGTATTTTTTTAAACTTACCGGCGCATTCAGAAATACCATCATTGCCGAGAAGAATGCACCGCAAGAAACTTGGCAGAAAGTATTTTTTTTATTTTGCATGTTTGTAACGATGAACTGGGTAAATTTGTTTTAAAATTGTAATTAAATACGTACATAAATTACGTATTTATCCCTTAGGGGTTAGACAGAGCCTAAGATAACAAGGACCTAAAAGCATAAGAATAAATAATTTATTATTATGCTAAAGGCTACGTTTGTTCTAATTAAAACTGTTTGTAAAATGT
This sequence comes from Pandemis heparana, assembly GCA_963854515.1. Taxonomy (NCBI): domain Eukaryota; kingdom Metazoa; phylum Arthropoda; class Insecta; order Lepidoptera; family Tortricidae; genus Pandemis; species Pandemis heparana. The sequence goes on from OY978031.1 coordinate 6,242,925, forward strand.
TAATCTGAAATCCAAACTTTTTCTCACTTTCAAATCGGCCTAGATTATTTTTTCTGCCCTATCTTTACTTAAGTCAAATAACTCAATGTAACAATTGGTTTTATTGTTGTTTAGTAATGCAGGAACTGTCATAAAAAATTATAAAACACTTTCTTTGTCGACTATACTATGACCTTGGTAAGCTTTATGTCTGAAAGCTTGCAATATGAGACGAAAGCTCAGTATTAATGACGAGGGCGGATTAGAATCTTTTATGGATCACTAGCTTTGCCCTGTGGCTTCGCTCGGGGTAATCTTGGATGTGGCATTTCAAATTACGGAATTTTACTAAATTCCCCCAGGACTATTATGTACAAAATTACTTACATGGTAGTTTTTTTTTTACATTACGTCAAGATTACTTCTGTAAAATACTGTGGGAAAATCATAATAAAAGGTATAACCTCTATTGTTATTCCAGATATCCATCCAGTGTTTATCGTAAAATATTAACAAACATTGTACAGACAGACAGACGTGCAAACTTTCACATTTAGGTATATAATTATCTTAACTTTGTAACGTTTGTAACAGTGAGTGAAGTGTCCTCATGTTACTCGGTTTGAGCAGACGTATCTAATTTAGCGAATGTGAGGTCAGCGACCCTGGGAAATGTCGTGTTCTCTGAATATATGAATAAGCAACATATGGAAATATATTATTCGTAAGTAATTCTGTCTGCGAAATAAAACTAACGTACAATTCAGACATATTTGATATAGAATACGCGTATTTTTAGTTAAGGGGTGCGTTCGAGCGCACCTTGAGAATGGACCACGGGTTGGCGCGAAACGTGTCGGGCGTACCTCTCAAGTATAATTTCTTGGTCGTGCATTGTTTGTAAGCACATTCGTTTATTTCAGATGTCAAAGTTAACCTCTAGGGTTTAACTAACCCGACCTTACTGTCCTTGTTTTGATAATGAACCAACAATGTCGATTTCCATCTCGAGTTTTAGCATCGTTGACACTTTGACAGCTCCATTTAGCAGGTCAAGTCAAAGCCAATATTTATTCAAATCAGGCTTGTAACGCGGTATTACGAAATCCATAAATCTAGAATAAAATTTCGCCACAGAAATAACATAGGCTACCTTTTATCCAACATATTATTTCAACCGCTTAATCTACAAGGATTTATTTATTTATTAACTAACTGTTGCCAGCGACTTCGTCTGCAAAGAATTCGTTTATCGCTATCCCGCGGGAACTACGCAATTTTCCGGGATAAAAAGTAGCCTATGCGCTATTCCAGACTTTTCTCTATCTATGTGCCGAACCCCATCCAGATCCGTTGGGCCGTTCTGGCGTGATTGAGTAACAAACAAACATCCATCCATCCATCCATCCATACTTTCGCATTTATAATTATTAGTTAGATGAAGCCATAAATTGTATGTATAAGGTACATGCTGATGTTGTGCAATACAGATTGTATCAATACAATTTTACCCAGTGGGTATAGTTTAGTTTCCTTACATAGTTTCCTTAATGACTAACAGTTAAAATTAAAATATTAATTTAAACTATAGGGCATAACTCGATGACAAACTTTTAAATTTTGTACGTATTATCTGCAATTACATAACATGCAACGTAGAAAGACCACAATGTTTCTTATTAATTCCCGCAGAATTTCTTTGTGAAATCCCGCAAATACCACATGAAAGTTCGAGAACGAAGCCGCAGGTAAAAGGTAGTACATACATTGACGAGCAAAATTATCGGGTCAATTCCCATAAAAAGTTGTATGAAAAGTGACACGTTGTTTTGGCTCGTGAGTCATACATACATACATATCGTCACGCCTCTTTCCCACAGGGGTAGGCAGAGACTACTTTTTCCACTTGCTACGATCCTGACATACCTCTTCTCCTCCTCTTCTCTTCTTCTTTTCTGGTAAGTATATAAGGTTGAAGAACCTTAAAACACCATTTGCCACCCTGTTCGAGCATTATATGTACGCCATGAAGCTCAAATAATGCTGTGTTTGTTGGTCCTTTTTTGCTAAGAAAATACAGTGGTAGGGTATCTCATATGAATTCTGGCAGCTGTTAGTCGTCACCGTGACTCGTCATATCGATGTCCCTTTCTAAATAATACAGTGTGAACGAGACTGAACAGTCGACAAATGCTAATGGCACACGCGATAACCACTTTGGCAGGCGTCCAAATGTAAGACAATACATTCAGACTCAACATAGAGCGACAATACAACGACAAGGTTCTCTGTAACATTCGCAGTACACCCCAACTTGAACCTTCTGTTGTAAGTATAGAGTTTAATGTTACTTTTTTGGGTAGGTTGTGTTGAATTTTGTCGCGTTTAAAACTTCAGAACCGCAGCAGAGAACGTTTAATTTTGTCGGTCTCGCGAGGTTCAACCTGTTTTAGTTACTTTAACGCCCTTGTCTTTGTTCATGGTTTGAAGTAATTTTGGGGAGATGACAACTTTCTACAAGCTTCTATTTAACTTGCAATGTATGTATGTATGCAAGCAATGACATTTTACTAATAGACGCGTTATAGCTGAACAAAACTCCTTTCGGACATGGCAACGTTATTGCCGTTACTTGACATATAAGGACCTCTGCGCGCGCCGACAGCGACTAAACACAAGTCAGGCAATTACCTTATTATACTTTTCGCTTGCCACGGGGAGATCGCCTATGACGTATCTACCTCAGTTTTATATAGTACTAGCTGCTGCCAGCGACTTCGTCTGCAAAGAATTCGTTTATCGTTATCCCGCGGGAACTACGCAATTTTCCGGGATAAAAAGTAGCCTATGTGCTATTCCAGACTTTTCTCTATCTATGTGCTGAATTTCATTCAGATCCGTTGGGCCGTTCTGGCGTGATTGAGTAACAAACAAACATCCATCCATCCATCCATACTTTTCGCATTTATAATATTAGTTAGATATCGTATTATGCGAGTATGTTTGTCGGGGTCGAATCTTGCGACTCAATTTTGAAGCAATCTTCATCCGATTGAGCTAAAATTTTGTAAGTACTTAGTTGTTTAAGTCATATGACAATACAGTAATCTGTTAGGTAGTAGAATTCTGGTGGTCCAGCCAGGACCGTCAAGTTGCAATCATTTATCTGATTTCCAACTTTTATCTAATTTTATTAGGCATATACCATTTCCACAGACCTCCCTAAGTGGTTCTGACAGAATACCGGCGCTGCGGTCTTCGCAGCTTTATGCTGAGTCAGCGCCTTTCTTTTTCCATGGCATATGGTATCTACTGTCCACTTAGCTAAGTTACGTACATTGAATCTGTTATATTTATTTTAAATTCTCTGTTTGATATTGTACCTCTGCCCTGTATGTATCATAATGTGTGTTATGGAAGAAAATAAAGTGTTAATCTATCTATCTATCTACCGTCTCCGCAGGAGGGAACTCTTCAACGGTTTGCAATTTGGTTCACATATGTAGGACGGATGTCTCTAATTCTGAGAGGAAGCCTGTGCCCAGTAGTGGGACGTATATAGGCTGGAGATGAAGATATTACGAGTATATCGCTCTTTATCTCGCATCGTCAGTCTTAACGCTAGCATATTTTCAGTATATAAAGATAAGATAAACGTTTATTACCATTAAAGATAGAAATAAAACAATTACAAACTTAACTTAAGAACTAACATTAGATTATTTTGTTAACAAAAAGAAAAAAAAACTTGTACGCAATGGCAAAAGGAACAGTATCATATATCGCCACTTCACAGCAAGTATGTGACGTTATTTGGAGGCAAGGGGATCCTTTATAGCGACTGTTGTCGTAAAGGGAACGTAAAGCCGAATGAAGTGCTTGTAGGGCAGTAGGGGGTCTACATATAACGCGGGTCCTTGGACGCTAGGAGGCAGGCAGGGACGGATTTAAAGTCGATCAAATAACCATAGTTTAACCCCCTTATGCATAAACGCTATATAGGCTTCTGCTTTAGCAATCGTTTTGTCCTTATCTGTCCCTTCGACATTTACCTTTCACAGATAAGGACAAACGATTGCTAAGTTAGCAGAAGCCTATAGAGCGTTTATTAATAAGGGGGTAAATATATATTCTGCAACAGTAAAGTTCAGATCAAGTGCGAGTGGGCAAAACATCATCGTGCGTATGCATACTTCATTTAATTTAGGATGAGAAATCACAACAACATTATACTGCGGCTCGTGAATTGTAAATCTCCTTACAATTTGTGCTAGAGTAACAATTGACGACACGCAAATAAAGTGACATTAAAACAATTTTATTTTGCGGCTGACAAATGCACTGTATTATTTGCTGGGTAAGAAATACGTCAACTGGGGTGACTTTGGTAATTTTGGGACTACTTTGATCGTTTTTAAATTGCTAAAAAATCGATATTATACATATCCGGCATGTAGACGCAAAGGCGATCGACGAAGACATTGATTGGAAGCAGTAAACGCAAATAAAAAATAATGGTTTTGACATTAAAACTACTTTTTAAAGTCACCCCGTAAATCAAAGTCACCCCAGTTGACCGTAGTTGACCAGACGCAATATAATGTTATTGTGGTTTCTCATTCTAAATTAAATAAAGTAGGCATAGGTAGTAATAAATACATGTTAAGAGAGAGAGAGAGAGAGAGAGAGATTAGTATGAAGTGTCCGCCCATTGGCTCGGGTGAGAAATAGGGATGGGCATATTAAAGACAATGAAAGTCGTAACTTGCAAGTTGAACCTTGACCCGCAAACGCGGCCGTGCTAGGGCTGCCAACAGTGGTAAAGGCCGTTTTGTTTGGCATGAAACTGTTGGTTATTTGGCATGAAATTACCACCGTACTTTAAGCCCTGGTGACAAGATAAAAGTGTAATTTTTTTGTCTTTAGTAACATAGTACACTTGTAATTTTTTACTACATACTACATTTGTAATTTGCCATGAGCTTTTCGGTGAAGGAAAACATCGTGAGGAAACCTGCACACATCTGCGAAGAAATTCAATGGTGTGTGTTAAGTGTTAAGTTCCCAATCCGCACTGGGCGCGCGTGGGAACTATAGCCCAAACCCTCCAATACACGGAGGAGGCCTATGCCATGAGGCACGCCGAATTACGCGACAATTTAATAAATAAAACGACAATAACATCAACAACAACATGTACTTACTGAAATTGTAGCGGATTCGGAATAAAAAGGCTTATAAATAAATAAATAAACATACTAGCTGCTGCCAGCGACTTCGTCTGCAAAGAACTCGTTTATCGCTATCCCGCGGGAACTACACAATTTTTCGGGATAAAAAGTAGTATATGTGCTATTCCAGACTTTTCTCTATCTATTTGCCGAATTTCATCCAGATCCGTTGGGCCGTTCTGGCGTGACTGAGTAACAAACAAACATCCATCCATACTTTCGCATTTATAATATTAGTTAGATTTTTTCGCTGAACTGTTTAAATAAGATTCCAGTCAGATACTCAAGTAAAATATACACACACCTACATTTTAAAATCAAATTTGTGGTCTGATTCTCGCAGATAATCAAGATAGCTAACCAGCAGCCAAGAAGGAAGATATTTTCTTCCCAGATAACTAGTTTTCTAACGGGAAAGATTTTTCCTGCACGATATCCGAGTTCCATATCAGGCACTGGTAAAACCAATGTAAGATGATTAATTTAGGTTCAGGTGCGGCGGGAGTGGCAAAAAGGATTTTGTGATTGTCATAAATGAACTTTTTCTTTCTTTCTTTCTATCTATCGATACTATTGTAGCGGCTAGGACCCAGGCTGCTGATGGTAGTGGGTTTCCTAGCGATGCCTTTGAATAAAACTTCGATATTTTTTGACTGCGATATATTTTTAGGGTAAGTACTGGTACAAACAAAGGTGCCTATTCGCTCTAGTGGATTTAAAGCAAGTGTTTAAAAATTACCGTTTAAAACTGGTACAATTATAATATTTTTTGGGTATATAAGAAGCTGTTATTGGTTACAATAAAAACTACGTCACGCCCTCTGTCGTACGTTCCGTTTTTACGTTTGACGTTATACAATAGTAATAGAGGTAAATTAAAATATTAAAATGAAAACAGTTGCGTTCGCAACACTATTGTCTTTGCTCAAACTGTCGATAGTCGATAGTGGACTATCGAAAAGCGACACTAGTACGAGCTACAACTGCGATTCATTAACAGAATTACGTCGACGCCGCACTAAATCCCCGTGCATCTATTCATTATTCATCCCATGGCTACGTTGCACGTAGATAACGCCCCATCGTAAACCAGCGGAGCTGTCCGTTATAAATCTTAGCTACAAGCACTTACTATACACCATGTATATAGTATATTAGTGTAGAGTAGAGCGAGTCCTGGGGCCTTACCATGACGTCCTAATTCCGACTCAGTTCAAGTTTTAGCTGTCATTTTTAGTATGAATCTGACAGTTTGCGAACCTAAACTGAAACGCATTAAGACGTCATGGTAAGGCTCCAGGGGCCTTACCATGACGTTCTAATTCCGACTCAGTTCAAGTTTTAGCTGTCACTTTTAGTATGACTCTGACAGTTTGCGAACCTAAACTGAAACGCATTAAGACGCAGATCGGCGCTCAAATAAGATGAGACCGAAAAATATGCTTTGTGTAAGTTTTGAGTCATAAAGTACGTTTCTGCCGCGTTTGCGTTAAAATGTATAGGTACTAATAGTATAAAGCTGAAGAGTTCGTTTGTTTGGTTTGTTATACGCTCTTATCTCAGGAACTACAGCTCCGATTTGAAAAATTATATTAAATTAGTATAATATCCCTGAAATATTGACCGTAAATTAAAAATCTCTACACGCACAAATCGCTGGACCATTTTTTACCAAGCATAACTAAGAACCACCGCAAGGAAACTGGGTATCGAATGAAAAAAACCGCATCGAAATCGTTCCATTTCTTTGAGAGCTAAAAGATGCCACTGAGAGATAGGATACACACACGCAGCATCGACGTTAAACATAACTTTTGCGTCGGGGTTAAAAATTATATTAAGGGCATTTTCAATCGTATGTATGTATGTATGTAAACTCTTTATTGCACATAAACAAAAATAATAATCGACAGACCTATCTGACCCTACCCTGTATATCTGGGCCTACCCTATTCAACGAACGACTCTATGGGTATCTGTCAGTTAAGTGCTTATCTGAGGCTTGAAAAATCGGCCCTAAATAAAATTAAATACCTACCCTTGTTTTCGTAAGCAAAGTTGTTGAAAACAGCTAGTATTGTCACCCGTGGAAGTACCCGTCAATATATTCGTACACGAGTTTTTTCCTGATATTTTTGCGTCGAGATTTTATGGCCGCCAGTCTATCAGGAAAGGGATGACAAGGAAAACTGCGAGTAAATTAGCATGAGGATCTTTGTATAGGCAGCCCATGTGTTAAAAGTACCTATGTATATATTTACGTGCATGTAAAAGTACTACATACATCCTACTAATATTATAAATGCGAAAGTTTGTGAGTGACGATGTGACGATGTGAATGAGTGTGTATGTTTGTTCCTTCTTCACGCTGAAACGACTGGACGGATTTGGATAAAATTTGGAACGGAGATAGCTGGTACCTTAGATTGAAACATAGGCTACTTTTTATCCCGGAAAATTGCATAGTTCCCGCGGGATAGCGATCAACACACACACAACACAACATGTCAATTGCTAATTTTACGCGGACGAAGTCGCGGACAGAAGCTAGTAGGTACATAAATCACTTCTTTATCTTTTACGGGGCAGACAGTGACTACGGTAACAACGGTACGGTCTTGTATATCCTACCTATGATTTCGAAATAAATGTATTTGTATTTGAAGACTTAAGGGCCACGTTTAGCAAGATTTTGAGCGTATAGATGGAAAATGGAATAAGAATTGTAAGTAGGTACTCATAATTTAAATTACCCGTTTGAAATTGAAAACGTTCGTGATTTCAGTAACAGTTTAGGCTTCTGTCGTTTAAAGGCTGATTTATGTGCCTATACAATTCAGCCTAAGTATTTTGTACGGTCAGCAATGGTTGCCGAACGGAGAGAGGACCCGATAACCCGATAAAGCTCGTGAACTAGTTTATAGACACTTACTGTGCTGAAATCTATGTAAACCCTAAGTCCAAGTAAATAAATCCTAAGTAACTTTCCAGATCCGAAGGCTTTGATGGGTCAGTCAAGGCTTTTCATCTAATCTAACTAATATTATAAATGCGAAAGTATGGATGGATGGATAGATGGATCGATGGATGGATGGATGGATGGATGGATGGATGGATGGATGGATGTTTGTTTGTTACTCAATCACGCCAGAACGGCCCAACGGATCTGGATGAAATTCGGCACATAGATAGAGAAAAGTCTGGAATAGCACATAGGCTACTTTTTATCCCGGAAAATTGCGTAGCTCCCGCGGGACAGCGATAAACGAATTATTTGCAGACGAAGTCGCTGGCAACAGCTACTGTTTAATATTTCTGCAATTACATTTCTAAATACTCATTAATTCGAGGTTCTACTTCATTTATCCATACTAATTCCATACTAATATTATAAATGCGAAAGTGTATCTGGCTGTTACATTTTCACGCTTAAACCGCTGAACTGATTTAGTTGGAATTTGGTAAGTAGGTACCTATTCGAGATTGTGTCGGTTCCGGAGAAGGAGATAGGGTAGTTTTATCCAGGGAAATCGAATAATTATGCGCAGACGCACACGGAGTCGCGGGCAACAATACAATACAATACAAATACTCGTTATTAAACACCACAAATCAGTACAAAACAATACAGAAACAAAGAACAAATTAACTATACAATAGGCAGGGTTTTCGCTTAATAGAGATCTCTACCAGACAACAAATAGACAGAGAGAGATGTCTACTAACACTCCCCACAATTGAATAACTGCAACATTTTATTCGGTCCGATATTTCGACCGATAACGGAGCGTCATGAAAATGTGCTAAGTTAATTTTGCTGCCGACTGTACGACGCATGAGAAATGGGCGATCCGTGACTGGCATTAGATCTGAGTTTAATGGAAGTTTTTGCGTTCGGAATAAATAATTTTGTGTTACAAGATAAATTGTCGCGTTTGGGCGATAGTACATACAGCCATGCAACAGCCAGACAGCAGTGGATAGCCTTTGAGGTTATTGTTTGGTGCCAGGACTCAACTTAGATGCTAGTTTTTTGAGTTTATCGCGAATAGACAGAAAGACACCGCAGAGGGCTTTATTTTGTGTAGTGTCCGACCGAAACACGATTTTTAGCTGAAACCGAAACCGAATTTTCGGTTTATTTCTGATTTCGGCCGAAACCGAAACCGAAACCGAAATTTTTGAAGATGTATCATTTATCATATCAAACAAAATATTCAAAATTACTGTACAAATCGTAAAGAAAATGATATTGCAAGGATTTCTTATATGAGAAAAGTTGCTTTTTTTGTTAAACAAAATAAAAAACTGCATGCAAACTACTGTCGCTGGTCTCAGCTGGGCCGGCCACCTGTGCACTAGGTACCTATATCTACTCGGCCGAGCGTGCCTAAAGTAAACCGAGCGTGCCCAAAGTAAACCGAGCGCTCCCGATGTGAGAGCCGCGAGAGGCCGCGAAGTAATTTCGGCCCGGCCGGATTTTGGCCGAAACCGAAACTTCGGCCGAAATCACTTTTTTGTTCGAAATTGGCCGAAACCGAAACCGAAAATTCGGTCGGACACTAATTTTGTGTTGATGTGTTTGTTGTTTCTGTAAATAAGTAAAAATATTCCGTTTACCTTATTCCAGGGTTCTGTAAGAAGTCTTAAATCGTTCCCCGTGATAGGGTTCTTGTCTTGTTCAAAGTTAATTCTGCTAAATGAGTCGGGACCTCGTTTACCTGGGGAAACGGTCCATTTTAATTATGGCGTAACGAAAATGAATCGTTTACTTGCACGCTTGCTATTTTCTCGCTCTGTCACTCTATATACCTTTGTATTGCTTGTTGTTATAATCTACTAGCTGTGGCCTGCGACTTCGTCTGCAAAGAATCCGTCTATCGATATCTCGCGGGAATTTACCGGTATAAAAAGTAGCCTATGTGCTATTCCAGACTTTTCTCTATCTGTGGCAATTTCATCCAGATTCGTTGGGCCGTTCTGGCGTGATTGAGTAACAAACATACATCCATCCATCCATACTTTCGCATTTATAATATTAGTTAGATCTATTTATTACCTTTAAACGAGCAACTCTTGTGTATGTGTATACGGGGTGCTAGGAAATCAGATGCGGATATTTTAGGGTTCGATTATTTGAATGTATTAAACAAAAAAATATTACCAGTATCCGCATCAAATTTTCTAGCACCTTGTACAAATATATATAAGTTACGGTCGCCCAAATAAGTGGTCTACCACTTTTCATCCAACTTCCTATTAAATGAAAATGTCGCTAAAGTCGAACTTTCAAGTTGACAGCCTGTCTTATCGACATTACCTATATATTGTGACGTACAAAGGAATTTTAACCTTAGGGGGGTTGACAACATATTTTGGCTGATGGTACATAGAATATAGAATGTACCAGTTGCTTCTCTTCCCGCGCAGATGGTAGCTTATCTAGGCAATGGACGAAAATCTTAGGAACCACGTTATAGGCGATGCGGCTAACAATCCATCCACCTACACGCCCACAATCATGACGTGGCCTTTAGGTCTTGTTACCTTAGGCTCTGTCTACCCCGTAAGGGATAAAGACGTGATTTATGTATGTGTGTACCTAATCAGCAGGCTTATTGTCTAACTCGCTCGCAATCGCCATCGTGTTCATTTTGACAGTTCATGTATGGGCTGACAATCGGCATCGGAATCAGCTAGCTGTCACATTCATACAAGAACTGTCAAAATGAACACTATGGCGATTGCGAGCGAGTTAGACAATAAGCCTACTGGAATAACGGATGTTTCAATCCCTCTCCCATCCCGGATTAGTAACACTTCTGTTGTAAATACTCTGTGACGAACAGGGATGAAATGGGATATTAATTTCACGGGGTTTATCTTTGCCTCCTTTCTTGGCCAAGAAAGTAGGCCGCTAATGTCAACGCTAATGCGTTTAGCTACTATGAGAAAAATGACAATGATATTATTAATTTGGAAGCCTGAGAACAGTAGGCTTATTGTCTAACTCGCTCGCAATCGCCATCGTGTTCATTTTGACTGTTCATGTATGGGCAGACAATCGGCATCGGAATCAGCCAGCTGTCACATTCATACAAGAACTGTCAAAATGAACACGATGGCGATTGCGAGCGAGTTAGACAATAAGCCTACAGGACCCTCAACAGGCCTTATACTCTGAAATTCGATTTTCGAAGTTCGTTTCGTGCCGTTCCGTTCTCACTAATAGTTATTAATTTGAGAGTGAGAGGGACGGCGTGATACGAATTTCGAAAATCGAATTTCGGAGTAGCCCCCCTGGCCTCTATACCACCGTCTCGAAAATTATAGGCGACATGTGTAATTCGAAATGCACTCGTCTTCTTAACGTTTTTCCCGGCATTTGCCACGGCTCAGTGAGCCTGGGGTCCGCTTTGACAACCTATCCCAAGATTTGGCGTAAGCACTAGTTTTACAGAAGCGAATGCCATCTGACCTTCCAACCCAGAAGGGTAACTAAGCCTTATTGGGTTTGGTCCGGTTTCCTCACGACGTTTTCCTTCACCGAAAAGCTCATGTAAATTTCAAATGTAATTTCGCACATAAATTCCGAAAAATTCAGAGGTGCGAACCCGGGATTCGAACCCGCGACCCTCTGCTTGAGAGGCCATAGGTCAAACTATTAGGGTAATTCGAAATGCACTGCGCATTCAATATGGCCAACCGGCGTACCTATTCTCGTCGAGTTTGTAAGTAATGTGAACAGGATTGTCACACGTCTCCGACAATTGTCACGTTGCTGAGATAGGGACCGGCTTATTACGTAACTCGTTCGCGATCACCGTCACCATCGTCTTCATTTTGACAGTTCATGTATGGGCTGACAATTGACAACATTTCATTTTTATAACACCTGAAAATGTATATATGGTTCGAAAGCATTTTGCCTCCTGATCACTGCGATATGTTTATATAATTTTAATATAGCTTATTATAAAAAATAATTAAAAATATGTCCTAATTTTACCAAAACTACCACAGGATAGGTGAAACGCGGTTGCTTTTTTCACGAGAAAAAATAAGCGAACATAATTTTGTATTTTTGACAACTTCAACAAGGGGGTCAACTCTGAAATTCTATTTTCGAAGTTCGTTGCATACCTTCTCTCTCACTCTCAAGATAATAACTATTTGTATGAGTGGAACAGCACGAAGCGAACCTCGAAAATCGAATATTGGAGAATAGGGCCTGACATTGACAATTTGAAATTAACGTCAGTTTTTTTTTTCTATAGAGAAAAGACAAAGGGATAAGTGTGTATTCTGTGATAGTATCGGAGTTACGCCCTTTTAGGATAAGCATAAATTAATAAATTAAGTATAAATTAAATACAAGCCCTAGCCAAAAAACTTACCTGTCAGCATATTCATCTCTTCAAACAAAATACAGAGAACCATTAAAATTATAGGCTCAGAAATATGAAATGTTGTCAATTGGCATCGGAATCAGCTAGCTGTCACATTCATACAAGAACTGTCAAAATGAACACGATGGCGATTGCGAGCGAGTTACGTAATAAAGCTCTCAGATGGTTGGGTTAGTTCGAAAACATCTTTGCAATTTTTTTTCCATTTCTTTATAAGTACGCAATGCGATGTGTGCACATAGAACCTCCTATTTTTGAAGTTGGTTAACGTGAGTTCTCTAAAATAAAAATGGCGTCCTTTTTAAAGGACGTTTTCATCAAACGTTGGCTCGTTGCTCAGTCCAAGGACACACTAAATAATTAAATCATGTCTTTTACAACTTTGCGTGACAACAAAGGAATTTGGGCTCGGCAGGCGAGTTGGTTAAATATTTTTGTATTTACGTTAAACCGTGCATAAACTAGCTTTAGCTTCGCTTGATTACTTTAATTAATATGGGATTAGATATAGGGGATATATATAACCAAAAGGGCCCAAACGGAACCGTACTCGTAGAACTCTCTCGCGTATCTGTCTGTTTCCCTCAAATCAAAGCTATTCAAGTTTTTAAAACAGATATGTAGGTGCAGACAAAGGAACTATAAAACCAGTGGCCTATCCCACAAAACTTTACAAGTGTACAATTCGACAAAATTGTTAAATTGTAAACATAAAAATGTACCACAATAATTACAAATATGTATTCGTTACAAGTTTGCAGTATACAAATATGTCACTTTTGTGAAAGCGTATCACAAAGAATAAAGGTATGTCACGACAGCTACATAATTGTAGGATTGTTGATTTGTAAATATCCTTTCATGTTACAAATATGTAGGTAACAATTTAATTATCTTCTTTGATGTTGAGGTAGTTTCACTTTATACGCAAGAATTATATTAAATAAATAAATAAATATTAGGGAACAATTCACACAAATTGACCTAGTCCCAAAGTAAGCGCTAGTAAAGCTTGTGTTAAGGGTAGGTACTAGACAACGATATACATACTTATATAGAGAAATACATACTTATCAGTGGCGTGGCGTCAAGTATATTAGAAGGCAAGCCGAAGGGAATTCAACTAGACTTTTTCTTTAATTCTGCACAATAAAGTGTCAACTGCTTAAAAATAGGCAAGCCAGTGGGAATGGAGTTATATGGACGCCACGCCACTGATACTTATAAACATAGAAACATTCATGACTCAGGAACATTCGTGCTCATCACACAAAATATATGCCCTTACCAGGATTCGAACCCGGGACGCTTGCTTCGCAGGCAGGGTCACTACCAACTAGGCCAACCGCGTCGTGTATATATATTAGGCCTCATAAACGAACACAAAAACATTATTTTTGGGACTCACTCTTCACTCTGAATCTCTGATTAAATGTAAAATCCGTTATGGTAAAAGTTAAATTTATACGGTCTCTATCGATTCCAACCCTGTGTACCACGAAATGTTTAGTTCAAGTAACAGTGATAGTGATAGTGAGTGGTAGTGTCCTAGGACGTTTTACAAATAATTCTTCTTCACTATCACTGTTACTTGAACTAAACATTTCGTGGTACACAGGGTTGGAATCGCTAAATATGATACAATGTAGGTACTGCAATTACTAGTAAGCAATTCGTAAAGTAGCAAGAGGTTAAGACACACGTTTAGAGAATTGTTAACTTGTAGGTACAATTCTACATATATGTACAATTATTACTACAATTTAATGTAGCACAAAACAATTGTCAACTACAAATTTGTACATTTTCCGGAAAATATATGTATCGTATGTAAAGTTTTGTGATACAATAAATTGTAGACTTGTCGATACAATTTACAATTTGTAAGAATTTTCCGCTACAAATTTGTTACTTGTATATTTTGTGGTACGCACACTTGTATTATTACAAACATGTAACTTGACACTTGTAAAATTGTAATTGTAAGTTTTGTGGGATAGGCCACTGGTACACATCTGCGAACTGTAACCGTAAGACCGTAACTGTTGCACATTACAGTAACTAAAAACCCGAGTGTGATGGCGACGTTCCGCTCTAGGCAAGCTCGTAAGCCACGTTTACTTTTAGGGTTTTTGAAGTGAAAACTTCTTTAGATGTTGGGCATTTTTTGTGATGGGTAAAAAATGTTAAACTCGCGTCAGGCGTAAGACGGAGGGAGAGTTTAAGTACCAAGGTACCAAGATCCTTTAAGAGCTTATTTTGAAATACGAATGAATCGCGTTCGATTTTTGAAGTATTTTTTTGTCGAGTCGTGGAGCGAAAGTACTAGGGAATCAGCACATTGTTAGAGGTCTGTCAGTATAGATAATACGTACGTTTTTTTTCATCTCTCATACTCTGAAAGTAGGTCATTGATTATCTGGATATAGGGTTGAAAGTGACTCATCGCGACCCTTGGGTTGAAAGTAAAAAAAAATTCTAGCTAATCCAAATGAGGGACATAGCAATGGAAATACGTATACAGCCATGTAATCTGTTTAAAATAAAAATCTATACTAACAATTCCTTTTTAATTGTAAAAGGCAAAATAATCTTAAAATAACATTCCCGCTAAATATATAAGCTTATGCAAGCGTATACAACGAGAATTAGTAGAAATTATTACGTCCGGTAATTTTTTTAGCTTGAAATATTTAAGTCTACAATTAATTGATAGCGACCTCCGTGTCTGCAAGTTTAAAAAAAAACTAGCCGGCCGCCATTGGTGCGCAGAAGAAATGCGCAATGCGCGTAAATCGCGCAATAGAAAAAAGAGCGGGAAGAGAATGACAAACGTAACAAATATTAAATGCGACCATGCGACGTTAGTGAAATTTTAATTTCCTCATATTCGAAATGAAAAGTAGAGTGTTCAACTCGGATGAAATTACCCATTTCACCTTCGAACCATTGGTGCCCTCACTTCGTTCGGGCACCAGAAATATCTCAGGTGAAATGGGTATATTTCAACCCTTGTTTATCAATCTACTATTTTGTAAGCGGCCAGTACGGTACGCGTATTGAGCGTCATGGAGGCTACTGTTTTCACTTCTGCCGGCACTCCCGGAGTGCTACCCGTCGCTTTTTTACTCATTAAGGTTAAAGGCACCAGAAGTCAGCCCGGAACCTGTAGGCAGACTTTTGATTCTTTTATTGGTTATAATTAGAGAAACGATTAGTAACAAACGAAAAACCGGTTTGTAATTGAGCCCTCGGGTTACTTTGATCCTTTGATCCTTGAAATAAAAAGAAATCAGATACGGAGTAGTAACATTTCTCGTTACGTTTGTTGTTGTAACGCGCGACAGTGACGGCCTTACAGGCCTTATTAAATTCGATTTTCGAAGTTGGTTTCTTGCCGTTCCGCTCTTATTAATTGTTATTAATTTGAGAGTGAGAGGGACGGTGTGATACGAACTTCGAATATCGAATTTCGGTGTAGCCCCAAGCTCGCAGCCCGGCTTCTCACGTACCACGTAAAACCTTTTCGCTGCGAATGTCACATTTGCGATTCAGTTTCTACGAATAGGTAAAGTTGAATAACTTACTTAATTTGGATAAATTTAACGTAGGTATTCTTTTCTTGCAGATGGTGTATTGTTGCGTTGGCAATGCTGCGACAATTCTGACAGTTGAGTGACGTAAGAAAAAAACAAGATGGCGGAAGCGGAAGGAGGAGCAAGCGAGCAAGATGATGTTTCATTCTTGCGTACGGTGAGTCTGACTTATTTTTAAGGTTCTGTAGGCGTAATGGGCGCGGAATTTCGAAAAAACGAGAAAAACGAGAATTGAACCCGCAATAGGGAATATGCATAAAAAAATCACATTTCTTAATTAAATATCAAAATATCGTAAAAAAGATAGCAAAAAGTGAAATTAAAAGTAATTTCGGTCAAGAAATACGGAAGATACTGTAAGAGTTTTAAACTGCTAATTAGACAGCTATTAGAAAGAGAGATCCGATATGACATGTGACGTCATTTGTCATAACGCCCATATAAACTCCATATTAAAATTCTGTTTTTCTAGAAAGAGATAGAGACAAATCTTTGATAGCTTATAAGGGTGCGACCACACCGCCGCTTAAAAAACGGTGACGTTACGGAATCGCAACAAAATGTATGAAGAAACGGTGAGAAAACGTGATGTCTACGGCACGTCACTGCATATACGCGGCGGTGTGGTCGCACCTTAATCCGTTTATTTTTATAGTGATTTGAATTATTTTTTTATATTGCTTATTACATAAATGAGCTTTGAATGAAAGCTATGAAAAATATCATGAATATTCCCTATTCTAGACTATGTATTCGCGCCAACCGTTCTACCAGTTGGACAACCGGGCTCCAACTCTCCGAAAAACTTAATCGCTTGCATACGCCAATTTTAGTGGCGTGTGTCGCCATCTATCACAGTTTGTTTGCAACTCGATATTTTTTTCGTTACTGACAAAACAAACACATTAACAAACCTGCCATTATTTCAAACTAAACAATAAAAATCCCGATGTCCCGCCTCAAATACTAGCTGCTATATATAACTGGCTGGGTTTTGGCAGCGCGTGTTGCCATTTGAGCGGTACAGAATGCATTTGTACCAATTGATGCAGGAAGTGGCAACCCCTTTGGCGTGGGTTGGATCGCGATCGCTATCGCTTTCGTATGACATTTGATGGCGATTAAAAATAGACGGCCTGATTCGGCGCTAGCAGGGAAAGTGATTGTGAATATTAATGACGGCCCGCGTGGGAACTATAGCCCAAGGCCTCGCATTCTGAGAGGAGGCCTGTGCCCAGCAGTGGGACGTATATAGGCTGGAAAGAGAGAGATCCAAGCGCATCACTAGCGTATTCGTGGGGTCAGGGGGGTTGCTACGAAATTTGATTTACGGAGTTCGTATCACACCGACTCTATTACTCATATTTATGACTATTAGTAAGTACATAAATATTTGTACACATATAAATAAACAAACACAATTTTCAAAACAAATTAGGGGCCTTGCCATGACGTCTTCGCTCGCTGTCAGATCCATACTAAAAATGACAGCTAAAACCTGAACTGAGTTATTCCGACAAAGAGCCAACTTCACCGATCTGAAATGAATGCGAAGCCGCGGGCGACAGCTAGTTTATAAATAAAAACCCCAATCTAATGAAAAGAATGGTATCGTTGGCAAAAATGGGTTAAATGAAAAGCGGTCACTCGCTGAATGGGACCGGTAATTGGATGCCGGCTGTTCTAGGGTTGCCACTGCATTATAGAAAATAGTAAAATATAAGGTCTTTCCATTCTTAACTGTCCTGTTTGGTAAACAAAATTCTAACCTAAAAACGTCTCATTTTTTCTTATTTTTAACTAGTTCATCGTAAATAAAGGAACTGGAGATAAAATATCAACAAAGTTATGTGTAAAATATTGCGTCAGGTTTATTTGATAACATAATACACCTTATTCTTTACAAAAATTTGTATATTGAGGTTAGAATTTCGTTTACCAAATAGGACAGTTAAGAATGAAAAGACCTTAGGTATACTCGGGAGCAAAAAAACCGGGTCACTTCCCGTAGAAAGTTGTATGAAAAGTGACCCTGTTTCTTTGCTCTCGAGTAGGTATAGTTTTTGGGAATTCAGTAACATTTTACATAAATTAGTTAAGCATCATCTCTACGCAAAAACCGGCCAAGAGCCGAGTCGGACTCGCGCACCGAGGATTCCGTACAAATTCGGCAAGTGAACTTAAAAGCCAGTGTTAGCAGAGCCCTACTCGTGAACAAAATGCAGGCTGTGTGAGGTCATACCCATATTACAAGCTTTGCTTAGTTTGGGACTAGGTCTGATATATATGTAAAAGTTAAAACCTTGGAAAATCTAATACATTATGTCAATCATGACAGCCAGATAAGATTCAATTTTAATATCCTTAATGTTTCTTTTAAAAATTTCAAAATATTCAACTTACACAATTGACAACCCTAACAATAGAAGAAAATCATCTTTTGAAGTGAAATAGAATGGGGCTCGATTCTGAGTTCTCACTTTGTGCGTTTAAATTGGCGGGAAATGTCTTTGTTGAATTCCGTGTTGTATGGACCTTATTTGGGACTGCGAAGATTTAGTTTTGTTTGATAGTTTAATGGTTATTGAAGATTTGTAGAGTCAGATGCAAAAGGCAAAAGTGAAGTTTTTGGTGTAGTGAGTTGCCATATAGACTAACGCACACGGAATGACAGAATTCGCCATTTCTTTCATTTTATGGTGGAGATAGTGATTATGAATGTGATTTCGTGCAGCCCCGCGTTATAGACCGAACGTTTAACTGAGTCCTCGTCTGCGCGGCACAGGGGCGCGGGGTGGGATGACAAAGGGGACCGAGAGATTTGGATTAGCTACAAAGGGTAGTTTTTTTTTTCAAATTACTTTCAACCCAACAGCCGCGATGAGTCACTTTCAACCCGCTATCCAGATAATCAATGACCTACTTTGATAGCGTTAAACAATTTTTTTTAAAATCTTTATTAGAGAAAAAAAGGGTTTTGTCACGCAGTGACAAATAGCGTTGAAAATTTCCGGAAAAAATCCCATTTCTTTCCAAACTGCTTGTTTTTTTTTTCGGAAAACCCATGAAATTTTCCGCTTCAATTGGTTATTTTTCTTAATACTGGTGGTTAGGTGAATAATTATAGTTTACTTTGCCATTGACATCGGTGTCAGTTCAGTTTAGTTGTCATTACGATTATTAGTTTTTCTTAAAAAAATCCGAAAAAACGGAATACTTAAAACGAAATTTTCATAAATTACTTTCAGAGTATGAGAAATGAAAATGTTTTAACAAAAAAAAAAGACGTAATAAAAAATTGTTACGAATAAATGAGTATGAGTATAAGTATTTCTTCTGATACTATCTCCTGCCTGACAGGAAGACATGGTGTGCCTGTCGTGCACCGCGACAGGGGAGCGCGTGTGCCTGGCCGCGGAGGGCTTCGGTAACCGGCACTGCTTCTTGGAGAACATCGCCGACAAGAACATCCCGCCCGACCTGTCTCAGTGCGTGTTCGTCATCGAACAGGTAACCGACGTCATCGTCATTACCAATGATCAACATACAGGTGTAGTGCAAAATGATTTTCCATGACATTTCGTTAAATTTTATCCGGTTTTCAACTTTAGTGTCGTGTTATTAAAGTCGTGTATACAATGCAGCTGTCAGATTAAATTGTTTTATAAATAAGAACCTTATTTAAATGTCGTTAAAGTTGAAAACCGCATGGGATTCAACGAAATGTCATGGAAAATCATTTCGCACTACAACTGTACATCATTTTGCTTCTGACGACTCCCTCCTGGGGATGAGATTATTTGACATTTTATTTCAATTTTTATTTCCTGTTTTTATTAATTTATTTGATTATCGTATTGTATTCTACATTGACGATCTCATCATCAATTATTATACATGACATTAAATTAATTTATACTGTCATTTTATGCTGAGAGAATAAATAAACTAAACTATCAGTATCATCGCCGTCATCATCAGCATCATCACCAGCATCATCACCAGCATCATCACCATACAATACACAAATCAGTCTTTGTCCCTTACGGGATAGAAGCTTAAGGAAGGTTTATTTTGAATTGTATGAATGATTTAAACTAAGTTTATTTTATTTTATTGTACACAATTTTGCATGATAATTGTATCTTTTGAAAGAAAATAAAGAAACTGGAATTGAACTGAGTTAGTAATAATTTAGCTATAAAAAGCTAAATTTTGCATTGCGATACTCTTACAAGGTTGCACCAATAAATATTTTAATTATAAGCTTATGTTTGTGCATTCAAATTTGTTTATAAATAAATACACCATTACTCCCTTGTGACATAATGTACGTTTTCAGGCGCTCTCAGTGCGAGCTCTCCAAGAGTTGGTGACTGCGGCGGGCTCAGAAACGGTGAGTATTACAACATCACCATATATGTACATTTATTATATCACGTTTATGTAAAACCTATTAAAATTAACTTGTTCTACTGAAAGTTTCGTACTGTCCACTTTTAAATAATTTTCAATAAATGTTCCACTAAACTGTTCTGGCGTGAGAATTGTTCATTATGCTACTGTGTTGTAAAGAGGTATTTTGTTGGTTTTCAATTTATTTAGTCCAATGTAAAAATCTTATCATATCTTTACATAATATATGTCTCATCATGCCAACGGAATTAAGTCTCGGTTCATATTTATGAGAGGATTATATCAATACTTATTTTATTTCTGAATTTGACCGTACAAGAATTAACTGTTTCAATGCAAGCGTAGCTAAATAGTTACAATTTTTTGATTCTCATGTTTGTGTGAAGATTAATTTGTACTTGTTGACGGATATATCTGTGTTAGCATTGATAGGGTTAAAACTAAGTGGTAATGAAAAGTTACTTTTATGACATAGTTCCTTAGTAGTACATTATATCTTGCAAAGGCTACATGGCTTCTAAAGGACCAAAAATTTGTGTAGAAAGTTATATTAAGTAGAAATAACTTTTTTGCGAATATGAAAATGAACAATGTTGGAGGAACTTCAGAAATTCACCAATCACCTTAATTTTTTTATTAAGCGGAAGTCTCTTATCTAACACATAGGGTCAGAAAGAGACTTCCGCTTGTAAATTGTAACTTGCAGCTTTATAAAATAGGGCCTAGGTCGCTACTCAATTTTTGTATTGACAAGTCTGATGTCATGTAATGCTCCCGTGAGACTCGTGCATAAATATCGGTTACTACGTATTGGCGTTTTAAACTTTATTAATGCTATACTTTTACCTGAGTCTCATGGGTCCCGACTTCGTAGAGTTTCTAAGTTGTCATTTGAAAATCACTTAGGGTTTTTGTCCTTTTTAAAGGACGGAGCGACTCTGAAGTTAAAAGATTATTACTATCGGACTTGGTTGTTTGTCTTGGATGTCATTAGTCTTTGCAAGTTGACAAATTGTTTGACACTACGCAGTGGTATGATGGATAGTTCTTACGTCTTGTCTTTTACGTTAAATTGTTTCTTAACATTGTCCACGAGGGATTTTAAATATCAAATCTTTTGTATGATTTAGCATATTGTTACTGTGTTAACAAACTCTTGTGAATAATATTCTTTTACGAATCGCTATCGTGTTTAAATTGCAGGGAAAAGAAAACTTAGTGAGTATCAGTCATTGTTCGGTAAAATGCATGCACAATTCAATACTTAATTGAATACGAATTGGCGTTGACATCTATCGTAGACTCAGCGACTACATTTTCGTTGTTAATAAATAATAAAATAATTAATCTAAATTTAATTTTCAAATTTCATCAATTTACCATTGGACTAATTAATGTGGTATCGTATGGAAGCGACACTCCCTTGCGGACGTCCTTTAAGAAGGACAGACGTCAATGAGAACGGTTTCAGTGTGGAAATGCCTTCTAAAGGAAGCTACCGAAAGTCTATAGATGAAATTTGCATCCTATTCCTGTACAAAGCAGGTATTGTCTATTTTATAGTACTTCAAAATTTAATCTACTTTATTTAAGGGTTAAATATTGATTAAATTAAAAAATGTTACTGAAATACTTAAAGACATTTTGCATAGTTTCGTTATTTTAACTTTTAAATTAACAAGTGTTAGTTGAAATAATTCATTCAAAGGATTACTTACTTGACAGAGTTGTCAAAGGGAGTGTCAAATACGATATTACTATTTATTATTCTACCGATTGTACTAATCTTCATTTTGGATGCAAAAATTCTTGACTTTGGAAACAGCCTTTACGATTTTGATTTCGTTTTTTCGATCGTTGCTGTAGACTCATGCGCCTGACTGTACTCTTAACAGTCATTTTCGGCTTCTGTTTTACAGATGTTTTCATTTCAATAACTTTTTAAAACAATTTCTAATTGGTACCCTTTCAAACTCACGCCAAATATATCTTACTTGCACCGAGATACATCTTATGCGGATGCGTGGAAGTTATTTTTAAGGTATACATATAGGAAGGATATATCTGTCAGTGGCTAATGTGTAGTTAGATATATCTGTCGTTTGTGTTGAAAGGGTTAAGCTAACTGTCATAAAAAAGTCTGATATCATTTTTTTGGTTTTAAAAGTGCTACAATTTAAAAATGTTCGATATTGATTTAATCAAAAATAAAATTAAAAAAGGTTTTTTTTTTTTTTGGCAGTTAGTGTATCTACTCTAACAAAGTATTTATATTTATTACCTATTACTATTCTTTCCTCTACTTTTTATTTATTCCATCATTGTACTGTTGTCTCTACTGTGTTGTCAACTATTGTATGTATTATACTCGGCAAAAACGCTTTAAAAAATCCTACTCTTATTTCTACTACAACTCCACTAAAACATGTACTTCATAAATTCTTGTAGCTATTTGAAATCGTCTTATTCTGGCTATATCTGACTTGAGTACAGTCACTTAATGTCAACTCACTATTAAATACGACTACGATTTATTTGACTGCACTCATTTAAAAAAATTCGACATGAGCGGATGACCAGAGTAAAATAAACTTTTTTTTTTAATCTTCTGTTGCAGGGTAAAGGCACAGGCTCTGGACACAGAACACTGCTTTACGGCAATGCTATATTACTGCGACATCTTAACAGTGATATGGTAAGTGACGTAGCACCCTAGTCCTTTTAAAAGCACATCGCACGAAAGTACTGACGAAAACCTCATTATCACCACCAGCCTATACACGTCCCACTGCTGGGCACAGGCCTCCTCTCAGAATGAGAGGGCTTGGGCTATAGTTCCCACGCGGGCCCAGTGCGGATTGGGAACTTCACACACACCATTGAATTGCTTCGCAGTTGTGTGCAGGTTTCCTCACGATGTTTTCCTTCACCGAAAAGCTCATGGTAAATTTCAAATGAGATATCGCACATAAATTCCGAAAAACTCAGAGGTGCGAGCCCGGGATTCGAACCCACGACCCTCTGCTTGAGAGGCCACAGGTCAAACCACTAGGCTACCACGGCTTTTAGGCTACCACGGCTTTTTTTTTTGGTGAAAAATTATAAAATAAAATGATATCGAAGGCTTTACTTCGTGACAAATTTCATAATTCTGTGTCAAAAAAAATAAAATAGAACCGAATTCAAATGTAGCCTAAATTAGCCTATAGATTTCATATTATTATTATAAAGCAAAGCAAAGGCCTCCCCTTTTTTCCGCCGCTCGTCCCGGTCGAGGGCATGCTCCTGCCACACTACTTGATATTCGTCCAAGTCATCCCGCCATTGCATTAATTACGCTACTTTAGAAATGTCAAATTAAAATTATTTTTCGGTGTGCGCTACCTTTTTACTTATATGTTTGAAGTTGAAGTCGGCGCTGGAATCACCCGAAATAAAACGCGGAAGAGGGCGCCCGCCCGGCACCTGGTGGACAAACATGACCCGAACAATGAAGCATGCCAATTTAGATATAAAGACAATCCGGGACAGAACTGTCTGGCGCACATTAATTAGGAGAGCCGACCCCACTTAAGAGGGTGCATCCGTGCTGAGCTCGCAACGTCGCATTTTTGGTGATTTTTTGCGATTATTTCACAGAAATTGAATGAAAGTATCAAATCCGTCTGTAGTGCACTTCGTTTTTAGTGTATTAATGTGTCTAATGCAATAATTCATCGTGATGGACTTTTATTTTTTTATTAAACGTGATATAGTATTTTATCTCTTTAATACGAAAATAAAAGTCCATCACCATTAATCAGCTCAGCACGGATGCACCCTCTTAAAGTGGGAAAAGGGAAGGAGAAGAAGAGTTTGAAGTTTGAAGTCGGTGTCTGATAGATTCCGGATCAATTTTAAGGGAATCGTATACGCTGGAGGTGAAGATGATGATAACTCTACAAATAAGAAAGACTTAGGGCCTGTCTCACCACTCCATAACTGCCAGTTATCTATGACGTCTCTGTCTGTTTCGTAGTAATAAATAGAGACGGAATCATACTGACAGTTAAGGAGTGGTGAGACAAGCCCTTAGCTTGCCTGTTATTTCCTCCAATTATTAATTGAGCCTTTGTCGGTAGTACCTGGCGTGCCTGTCGACTTCGTCGTCCCAGGACAAGCTGGCGTTCGACGTGGGTCTGCAGGAGCATTCCCAGGGTGAGGCCTGCTGGTGGACCCTGCATCCTGCCAGCAAGCAGAGGTAAAGTTAACCTCTATTCTATTCTGTGTGCAAAGTCTTCTCTTGTATCGATACAAACTTTCGCGGTTATCATACATTATTGTAAGAAAACGGGACTTAATCACGTAAATAACAAGTATTTTTGTAAATACCTCGAAGTTTCGGACGCGATTTTGCATCCATGGTCTCGAGAGGACTGAAGAAGCCGGTATCAACATCTTCTAGCTGCACGGGTTTTCCTAACTACCCGCACTTGGTCTTTATTATTAGTTTGTTCACTAGGGCTGCCACTACAAAATACAAAAATACTTGTTATTTATGTGATTAAGTCCCGTTTTCTTATAATAAAGTCTTCTCTTGTCGGAGTCTTTGTTGTTGCCTTTTTTATGAGTAGGGTGACAAATGAGCTTGTGTCATCAGATGGTAAGTAAACCACCGTGGACACCCACAACACCAGAGGATTTTAAATCCATTGCCAGCCTAGGCTAAAATGAAATACCGGCTAAGGAGTAGAACTCTGCCGAGCTCAGTTTTTCGGATGCTATAATCTGGACATCTTTAAGGCCAAATTGAACAGACACCTAGGCAAACGTGTACCATCTTAGGCCTCATCTTCGCTTTCCATCAAGCGAGATTGAAGAAATATAAGCCAATCTACACTAATATTATAAAGAGGAAAGATTTGTACCTATTTTTGTATCTACATCTACACTAATATTATAAAGAGGAAAGATTTGTACCTATTTTTGTATGTTTGTAATGAATAGGCTCAAAAAGTACTGGGCCGATTTAAAAAAATCTTTCACCAATAGAATGCTACATTCTTCCAATTTGACATAGGCTACATTTCATTTTGAAAAAAAATAGGGATCCTTGGTAAAATTTGAACAATGTAACCGAAGGTGTAGAAAAATGAGTCTTAAAATGTCTTTCGTTGAATGCGCTGCCGAAACTATTAGCGATAGAACAAAATAATGTACAACAATATTGAAGAACATCATAATGTCTACAAAAAACTCCGCGGTAGCATATGTCCAACTATTGTAGTTATGTCACTACAACTTTTTTCATTTTAAACATTAATGAAAATGCTAACCAAATTCAAACCATGCTATTTATGTGTTTATATTAATCCTTATCCAAATAAATTATTTTATGGTCAAGACCATTTAACTACCTATAAAATAGTTTTTAAATTATTTAAATTGGACTTTCCATTCAAAAGATATTACGAATTAAAAAATTCAAACAGTAAACAAAACCGCCATAGCGCCGTGGCCGTTGTTTGCGATGCAGTCTGCAGTGTTTTATATCCAAATTCCAAAAATAAATAATTGTCTACCCCGTGCGAAGCCGGGACGGGCTGCTAGTATTATATATAAAAAAATCTTTGTGTACTTATCTAAAATATTTTTTACTATTTTAGCTTTTAACCCCCCATAGCTACGGTATGTTCAATAAAATCCATAATGAACGAACCTCACAAAGTTTTACGAGAAACGGTTGAGAAATGCGACCAGGATACCATGACGTCTTAACGCAATTCGATTCCCAGTTCAGGTTTTAGCTGTCATTTTTAGTATGGATCTGACAGCGAGCGAACCTGGACTGTATCAGAATTGAATCGCATTACGACTTTATGGTAAGGCCCCTGTACAGAGCATACAGCCGTACAACCGGACAGGCGGACACACAAAAACATTTTGGTCTAAGCTGAAACTTTGCTTTGCTCGCATTTCGTGTTCGATCATAAATAATTTAATTAAATAGCGATAAAACGCTCCACGTGGTCCCTTTTTACATATTCCGCTCGGTTTTTCCAATCAGAACTTTCTGGAATAGCGTCGTCATGTTTTCCGTTCGCATTATACTTTGTAATGAGGTGTTCTGTCTTGCAGGTCTGAGGGTGAGAAGGTGCGAGTGGGAGACGACCTTATCCTTGTCTCTGTCGCTACTGAGAGATACTTGGTGAGATTGAAATTTAATATGATCTGGGGCCTTACCATGACGTCTTAATGCGATTCAGTTTAGGTTCGCTCGCTGTCAGAGTCATACTAAAAGTGACAGCTAAAACTTGAACTGATTCGGTAGTAGGACATCGTGGTAAAGCCCCAGGGTTTTCTAAAGCAAATCACTCATAAGTACCTACCATACGAAAGTCGTGATAATGTATTTTTTTAATACGTGGTGTAGTAATTAAGATTGAGACAATAATTTCTAGTTTTATGATTTTGAATATAATATAGGCATATTTAAGTTATTTATTTTATTTTATCCTTCTAAATCTCGGCGTGCTTTATTAAAGTACAAATCAATAGTACATACTATTTATGTGGAATACAAATTGGCAATATTTAAATTTTTTTGGTGCTACTTTTTTTCATTTTTCAAAAAGAAATTGCACAAAAAATGTTCTATAAGCGTTTTTCTCGAAATGGTACTTTATAAAGCACGCTGGTACTCTCTAGGATAATAGAAAATTACAGTTTACACCACTTGACCTTAATATTTATGCGAGTAGCAAAGTAAGCCTCGCCATTTTCAATACGGTTCAGTAGTGCTTGGATTAAGCCGCTTTAAAACACTATTTTTAGGGTTCCTTACCAAGAGGGTAAAAATAAAAATGGGACCCTATTACTAATACTGCACTGCCCGTCTGACTGTCTGTCTGTTACCAGGCGATGTCTGAGGAACCTTGAGAGGTAGACAGTTGAAATTTTCACAGATGATATATTCCTGTTCATCATCATCATCTTCAGCCTATATACGTCCCACTGCTGGGCACAGGCCTCCTCTCAGAATGAGAGGGCTTAGGCTATAGTTCCCACGCGGGCCCAGTGCGGATTGGGAACTTCACACACATCATTGAATTGCTTCGAAGTTGTGTGCAGGTTTCCTCACGATGTTTTCCTTCACCGAAAAGCTCATGGTAAATTTCAAATGAGATTCGCACATAAATTCCGAAAAACTCAGAGGTGCGAGCCCGGGATTCGAACCCACGACCCTCTGCTTGAGAGGCCACAGGTCAAACCACTAGGCTACCACGGCTTGCTAGGCTACCACGGCTTATTCCTGTTGCTGCTTTAATAAAATATACTAAAGACGACATATTTTTATGTGATGTCTATCTATATAACAAACCAATATAAACTGACCTTACGCTTGCTACATTTCGCTTAGGAGCGGGGCTCTTCTAACACTGGATTTTAACATCGGTGCGCGACTCCGACTCGCAAATGGCCGATTTTTAATACTGCTATCTCTCTTCCAGCACACAACGAAAGAGAACGAAGTGTCCATCGTGAACGCGTCCTTCCACGTCACCCATTGGTCGGTACAGCCGTACGGCACCGGTATATCTCGAATGAAATACGTCGGCTATGTGTTCGGAGGAGATGTGCTGAGATTCTTCCACGGGGGCGACGAATGTCTCACTATACCTAGCACTTGGAGTACGGAAGGGGGACAGAAGTACGTACTACTACGATATATGTAATTGTATAACCGCGTTGAATTAGAGTTAAGAACTGATGTTGAGAGTATATTCTGAGTGCCTTCCACATGTTTATCGTTATCCCGCGGGAACTATGCAATTTTCCGGGATAAAAAGTAGCCTATGTAAAACACAAATTACGGGCACAAGAGGCATTTCATCTTAGCCCTCTAGGTTGGCAACGCATCTGCAATCCCTCCGGGGTTGCGGGTGTCTATGGGCACTGGTGATCGCTTACCATCAGGTGACCCACTTGCTCGTTTGCCTTCCGATTCGCATAAAAAAAAAAAACATGCGTGTCGAATGTTTGATATAGTACATTACTAGCTGTTGCCAGCGACTTCGTCTGCAAAGAATTCGTTTATCGCTATCCCGCGGGAACTACGCAATTTTCCGGGATAAAAAGTAGCCTATGTGCTATCCCAGACTTTTCTCTATCTATGCGCCGGTGCGCATAAAAAAAAAAAAAAAAAGACAATCGTTTTCCCGCGCAACAACCTCAGACCCTGTCTAGCGCGCCGCATATCGCAACACTGGCGTTTCACGTGTACTATTGCCAATTTGGATGGATTCACAACGAAGCTCCTGTATTAATAACCAATGTTCATTATTCTTAATTATCTCACAAACTTAATTATCCCTTAACCACACAAACACTGACGTGTGTTTCGATCCCTCTATCTATCTATCTATCTATCTCCAGCCTATATATGTCCCACTGCTCTTATGGAATCATTTTTTTTTAGTAGCCTATGTGTTAATCTAGGGTACCAGCTCGGATTTTTCCATGTTATTCTACTTTTCAGAAAATGTAAAACTATCTCACCCAAACTGTTTGTCCACAGCATCGTGGTATACGAAGGTGGTTCGGTGATGTCCCAAGCCCGTTCCCTGTGGCGGCTGGAGCTGGCGCGCACCAAGTGGGCGGGCGGCTTCATCAACTGGCTGCATCCCATGAGGATACGGCACATCACCACGGGCCGGTACCTCGGGGTCAACGACCAGAACGAGCTCTATCTCATCAACAGGTGACTAAAAGTTTAACTTCCGACATAAAAAGAGAGTTTTCGATGTCTGTGTGCTGCGTAGCTCTCAAATTTCGATGTGTTTTTGAAGTGAAAACTTCTTAGCGGCGCTGAGCACTTTTTGGGATGGGTAAAAAATGACTCGCGTCAGGCGTAAGACGGAGGGAGAGTTTATGTACCAGGATATCAGCTAGCTTATTACGTAACTCGCTCGCAATCGCCATCATGTTCATTTTGACAGTTCTAATTTGAATGTGACAGCTAGCTGATTCCGATGCCAATTGTCAGCCCATACATGAACTGTCAAAATGAAGACGATGGTGATTGCGAGCGAGTTACGTAATAAGCCTGCAGGATCTTCTAAGAGCTTATTTTTAAATACGAATGAAGCTAGAGTTGCGTTCGATTTTGAAGTGTACATTAATTTACGTCGCTTTAAGGTAAGATAAGGTGTGTGCGTTCTCTTAAGTGACCGCAGTTCGAATCTCGTGTAGAAAAAGTTTTTTTTTCTTTTTTCGCGAGTGTCCGTGTGTGTAGTTTTCACTTCGGCTCTCCCGGAGTGCTACCCGGTGTTTTTTTGTCAATTTAATAAAGCGTTTTATATTTTTTTATTTCATGTTATTAAAGTTAAATGCTAACTATAGCTATATGTATTCATGGAACAGGTAAAAGAGGAGGTAGAATGTCGTATTAGGATAACAAAGAAAATGCCCTGGAAAGAGCCGCATGGAAATTGAGTTTTCATAATGTTTTTTTACAGAGACGAGGCCACCACGGCGTCTTGCGCGTTCTGCCTGCGTCAAGAGAAGGATGACCAGAAAGTGGTTCTCGAGGACAAGGATCTAGAAGTCATCGGGTCGCCCATCATCAAGTATGGTGATTCCACCGTCATCGTCCAGCATTCGGAGACAGGGTTGTGGCTCTCTTACAAGGTAAATACATCACGTCTTTATCCTTTACAGGGTAGTCAGAACCTAAGGTAACAAAACCAGGGGCCTTACCATTACGTCTTAATTTTAATTCTGGCTCAGTTCAGGTTGTAGCTGTCATTTTTATTATGGATATGACAGCGAGCGAACCTAAACTGAATCGCATTAAGACGTCATGGTAAGGCCCCTGAATGCTACGTTGAGCATGACTGTGGGTGTAAATGTAGACGGAAACAAAATAGTGATGGTGGGCTAGCCGCATTACATTACATTCTTTTAGAGGAAGTGCGTAAAGTCTATTAATTTTAGTCATACTGGATACTAAAATGACATTACCTGTGTTGCCTGTTTTTTGCAATTCAAATATAGTGATGTGCGACCACTATCGAAAGTTAACGATAAATTAAATTTAGTATAGATTTTTGTATGTATAAGTTGCAGCGCTAGTGTAATAAACTAATAAGCCTTTAAATTTGCTTGATTATGGTAATCGTATTTTTTTCTTAAAATATAACATGACCAAACCACTTTCAACATGAAACTACCGTGAGACTCACACATAATTACAACACACCGGATAACTCACGTATAAAAGCCGAAGTCGCTCGTTTCGCTGCCGCCGGGGCGAGCGCTCTCTGATGAAGGGCTACGGAATAGTCCGAAACAATTGTCGGAGCAATACTTCGGCTTTTATACGTGAGTTATCCGGTGTGTTGTAATTATGACCGAACCACTTGTATCCAGACCATAAACATTGTCGATGGTTCGAATACACCACTAAACAATAAAAGCTGGTATCATTATTTCACAATTTGTCATTTTCAATTGTCAATTTAGTGTCTAGTATAAATAAATATACTATAAAATAACTTGGAAACTTCTGCCGAAATGAAAAAAAATAACTCCACCCCAACTCTCAACTCTTCTTCCAGTCTTACGAGACCAAGAAGAAGGGTGTGGGCAAAGTAGAAGAGAAACAGGCGATACTCCACGAGGAAGGCAAGATGGACGACGGCCTGGACTTCTCAAGGTCACAGGAGGAGGAGTCCAGGACAGCTCGCGTCATCAGGAAGTGTTCTTCGTTGTTCACCAAATTTATTAAGTGAGTAACCCAATCTAAATATATAAAAGAAGAAACTGACTGACTGACTGACTGACTGACTGACTGACTGACTGACTGACTGACTGACTGACATATCAACGCACAGCCCAAACCGCTGGTTCTAGAGATTCCAAATTTGGCACGTAGGTTCCTTATAAGGTGTAGGGGTGCACTAAGAAAGGATTTTTCAAAATTCGACCCCTAAAGGGGTTAAATGGGGGTCCAAAGTTTGTATGGGGAAACAAGATTAGTTAGACTATTTTATTCGAAACTTCACAGGAGTAATCCTAACAATAAATGAGTAAACACCTGTTTCAGGTTTTTTGAAAATTCAACCCCTAAAAGGGGATAGGGGGAGACAAAGTCAGAAAATCAACGTGGGTATTATTATTATTATATTATAGTGGGTAGTATTGTTTGTACGGTTTATCGGGTCGCTGATTACGAAAACAACAACACACATACCTACCTGACACACGCACACACACACACACACACAAATTTCCACGGGAACGGGAAAAAACGGGATTTATTATATTCGATTCCGAGTGACCCTATCTAAAATTTCGTACACAAGTAGATGATTACAAAACTAAGAAAATAATTTCAGGATTTTTGGAAATTCTCACGGGATAAGGAAAAAGCGGGATTTATATATTCAGTTCAATGAAATCCTATGAACTATAATTACTAGACTTCAAATTTGGCATAGAAGTAGGTGATTATAATAGTAAAAAACAGTTTTAAGGATTTTCGAAAATTCCAACAGGATAAGGAAAAAACGAGATGTATATTCAGATCTACGGGATCGATTTTTCGTTTTAATGATCGTAGAAATCTGAAATTTGGCCTTCAGGTTCCTTGGGGATTATAGGGGAGCACTACCAAAAGGATTTCCCAAAATTCTGACGGAAATGAACGGGAAAGAACGGGATTTTTTGTTATACTGCAGTGCAGGTTGTAGAAAGCTGAAATTCGACATGTAGGTTGCTTGGGGAGTGTAGAGAAGCATTTAGAGAGGACTTTCCAAAATTCCCACGGGAACGGGAAAAACTGAATTTTTCGTTTTACTGGTCGTAGAAAGCTGAAACTTGGCATGTAGGTTGCTTGATGAGTGTAGGGAAGTATTAAGAGAGGACTTTCCAAAATTCCCACGGGAACGGGAAAAAACGGGATTTTTCGTCTTATTCGTCGTAGAAAGCTGAAACTTGGCATGTAGGTTGCTTGAAGAGTGTAGAGAAGCTATAAAAGATCATTTTTCAAAATTCCCACGGGAACGGGAAAACGGAACTTTTCGTTTTACTGGTTGTAGAACGCTGAAATTCGGCATTTAAGTTTTTTGGAGAGTATAAAGAAGCATTAAGAGAGAAATTTCCAAAATTCCCACGGGAACGGGAAAAAACGGGATTTTTCGTTTTACTGGCCGTATAAAGCTGAAATTTGGCAAGTGGGTTCTTTGGGAAGTGTAGGGAGCATTAAGAGAGCAAATTTCGAAATACTCCTGGTACACAAAAGCGAAGCCGTGGCCAAAAGCTATTTGTCAATAAATGAAGTCTACGCGGACGAAGTCGCGGGAAAAAGCTAGTGATATTATAAACCCTAGATGTACCGCCACGTATAAAATGTCCGCCAAAACTTGTCCTAAAATTACATTCCAAAGATAATGCCAGTCGCAAATGCCAAATGATATTTCAACCACATTTTAAAATATTCGAAATACGACTGTATAACACAAACATTAAAGTTTTATTTCAAATGCACGTGTTGGGAATTTACGACATTATTAAAATTTAAACTGACAGCACGTCATAAATCATATTGACAGCTCCTATATGGCGACTACGGGTCAGAGAGTGCGTAGACAGCTGTCTAAGCTCGGGATGAGTTTTGAGCGCTTGTGGTGTATCTAGGGTTACTAATATTATTGGAGTAACCTGTAATCTATTTCTCGAATACCCTATTTCTTGAGTAACCTATTTCTGGAATAACCTATTTCTCGAATTACCTATTTCTGGAATATCCTATTTCACGTATAACCTATTTCTCCAAGCTAG
The DNA here is from genome assembly GCA_963854515.1 of Pandemis heparana. NCBI lineage: Eukaryota > Metazoa > Arthropoda > Insecta > Lepidoptera > Tortricidae > Pandemis > Pandemis heparana. The sequence goes on from OY978031.1 coordinate 6,276,378, forward strand.
AAGTTACAATTTTACACTAGCCTATGTCTAAATTAGCAGCCAATGCCCAATCAACCAATCAGTGGCTAGGATTTGGCGAATGTTGCCAGTTAAGACTTGTAAAATTGTATTTGAGTTCCGAGAAACAGGCCACTGGGCGTAAAGTTTTGACAACTTCGCAACTCCGCTTTCAGTCTGTAGACTTTCCGTTTGAGCTCACCTTGAGAATGAACCACAGAATTGGTTTGAAACATGTCGGGCATGAAACAATTGGGAATGGATGATTATTTTAAAAGTGCTTGGTGATTTTTCTATTGATAGGAATAACAATCCTTAGTTACGGAAAAATGTTTCAGATTTTCCGTCCAGCCATATATTTTATAAATAAAAATAAAAACATTTTGCTCAGTCACTCGGCGGCCTCTATACGGCAGATAAGCAGTACGCCAATGACATATCAAATTACAGTAAAGTACAGGCGAGTAAAGTCGTCGAGCCGTAAGTACGCGAACTTACTCGCCCGTCTGTCACCCACTTTAAGTACAGGCGAGTAAAGTCGTCGAGCCGTAAGTACGCGGACTTACTCGCCCGTCTGTCACCCACTTTAAAGTACAGGCGAGTAAAGTCGTCGAGCCGTAAGTACGCGAACTTACTCGCCCGTCTGTCACCCACTTTAAGTACAGGCGAGTAAAGTCGTCGAGCCGTAAGTACGCGAACTTACTCGCCCGTCTGTCACCCACTTTAAGTACAGGCGAGTAAAGTCGTCGAGCCGTAAGTACGCGGACTTACTCGCCCGTCTGTCACCCACTTTAAGTACAGGCGAGTAAAGTCGTCGAGCCGTAAGTACGCGGACTTACTCGCCCGTCTGTCACCCACTTTATGTACAGGCGACTAAAGTCGTCGAGCCGTAAGTACGCTAACTTACTCGCCCGTCTGTCACCCACTTTATTTATTTCATTTCTGATAGGAACCCAATAACCCAGCGGAGAGTAGGATCGCTCTATATGCTAGCAACGCTACAATCCTTTGGTGTTGCAGTTGCTCACGGCTAGGGTCCACCTATTAGGTGACCCACTTGCTCGTTTACCACCCTGTTAAAAAATAAAGGAAATTGTCTTCCAGTGGCCTGGAGACCCTACAAGGCAACCGTCGCCACTCGATGTTCTTCGCGTCAGTCAACCTTGGCGAAATGGTGATGTGCCTCGAGGATCTGATCAACTACTTCGCACAGCCTGACGAGGATATGGGTAAGAGAGAGATAGATATATATATAGAAAGAGAAGACACAACATCTGCCTGGAGAGAGATGACTATGTGGCCACTCTCATACATCCATCGATTGTTTAAAAAGAGAAAAAGAGAGATAGAGGTGTAGAGAGAGGTATAAAGTGAGATAGATACCATTCTGATAGGACTGGGCCCAGCAGTGGCGCGTATATAGACTGGCGATGATAATGAAGCTTTAAAAAGTTTTTTCACACCTCTCATTCTGAAAAGTAAGCTTTGCTATGTCGAGTGTGATCAAAGTGCAACTTTTCTGTTCAAGACTTTTCTAAAAGTAGTTTAGTAAGAGTTTTGAAGTTAACGCCATTTTCTATGCTGGTAGCTCTTTAATTATGTTTAGAATTCTTTTAATGTTCGGTATGAAAAGTTGTATGAGCCACTCGGGAGCAAAATTATTTTCATCTTGGGTGTTAACAACTTGAATCCCTCATTACATTACGCTCAAGATTCTATTGTAGAATCCTTCGCTACATCCTAGATTCAATGTAGCGCCCTCGCCGTAAATACATAATTTTGCTCCCTTGTGACACATAACTATTGTTTTCGTCTTCCGCCTGATGACGAATGTTCAATCGTTCCAGAACACGAAGAGAAGCAGAACAAGTTCCGCGCCCTCCGCAACCGGCAGGACCTGTTCCAGGAGGAGGGCATCCTCAACCTGATCCTGGAGGCCATCGACAAGATCAACGTCATCACGTCCCAGGGCTTCCTCGCTGGCTTCCTCGCTGGCGACGAATCGGGACAAAGCTGGGAAATGATCTCTGGATACTTGTATCAGCTGCTTGGTGAGTCTATCCTACTAATATTATAAATACGAAAGTTTATGAGGACGGGATGGATGGATGTGACGATGTGAGTGTGTATGTTTGTTCCTTCGTTACGCTGAAACGACTGGACGGATTTGGATAAAATTTGGAACGGATATAGCTGGTATCCTAGATTAACACATAGGCTACTTTTTATCCCGGAAAATTGCATAGTTCCCGCGGGATAGTGATAAACATGTCAAAGGTCGAGCTGCTTAGATTCGTAATGTAAATAAATTGTTGCAGAACCTATCAACATCATTTCTTAAATCTAATTCTACGCGGACGAAGTCCCGGGCAGAAGCTAGTAATTAATACATACACATACACAAATCACGTCTTTATCCCTTACTTACGGGGTAAACGGAGCCTAATGTGACAAGACCTACAGGCCACGTTTAGCAAGATTGTAGGCGTATAGATGGAAAATAGAATCAAAATAGTGATGGGTTGCTAGCCGCATCGCCTACAACATGATTCCTATGCTTTTCGCCCATTCCTTCGTTGGGCTTTTACCAGCTGCGCGGGAAAAGAAGCATGTATGTATGTAAGGTATTTTCATTCTTACCTTTCTTATTTGGTAAACGAAATTCTAACCTCAAACGTCTCATTTTTGTTATTTTTTTAACTATTTCATCGTAAATAAAGGCAAGATAAAATATCAGCAAAATTATGTACAAAATATTGCCTCAGGTTTATTTGATAACATAATACACCTTATTCTTTACAAAAATTTGCACATTGGGGTTAGAATTTTGTTTACCAAATAGGACAGGTAAGAATGAAAATACCTTAGGTACAACTCTTTATTGTACATAAAACACACGAAAAAGATGAATACAGGAAAACGCAAATGCACAAAGGCGAACTTATCCCTAAAAGGGAGAGCGGAGGGGGGAGGGAGGGGGTTTAGGGGGGCGGAAGCAACTGGTACATTCTATGTTTTTCTTTGCTCCCTGACATAGAAGCTATAGTAATTAATAACGCGTAAATTGTCTCCTCCAGCCGCCATCATAAAAGGCAACCACACCAACTGCGCGCAGTTCGCCAACTCGAACCGTCTCAACTGGTTGTTCTCGCGGCTGGGCTCGCAGGCCTCCGGCGAGGGCACGGGCATGTTGGACGTGTTGCATTGCGTGCTGATAGACTCGCCTGAAGCGCTGAACATGATGCGGGTGAGTAATGGATGGCGAGTTTTAAAGCTGCGTAGTTTTTTGAGTTTAGGCGCATCGTTCGCAAAACAATCCTTATCCCATAAGAAGACTCCTAGTCTCTACTGAAACAAGCTTTTTCCAGACGGGACATTTTGCGAATGGGTCATTTCGCAGACGGGACGTTTTGCGAATGGGGTATTTTACATAAGGGACCATTTGCAAAGAAGACGTTTTGCGTATGGGGCGTAATTTTGGTGGAGGGTCGGTTTGCGAGTGGGATGTTATGCGCCCAAACCGTTTTTTGTTTTTTTTTTTTTGGTACAGGACACTTTTGTGGTATATTGTGACTGGTGCTATAAAGGAACTTATGTCTACGAGGTGATTGCGACATATTTACTTTTTTTATCCTTTGCTGTATCGTAATGTAATATAATATAATTATTTAGGATTTCATTCTATAAATTATCCTTTTTAGAAACACTATAAGTTGTAGTTCGCTCTAAAGAAAAAAAAACAACGTTATCTTTATAAAATACAAAGAAAAATAGAACCGCCTTCAAATTTAGTCTATTTCCGCCTATAGATTTCATAACAAATTTTATTATATTAGGGATGAACGAGTGAGTTTAAAAATTGCAAATACTTTTATTTAAAAAAAAATGAAATAAGTATCTATGAATCTACAGATTCTTCACACACACCTCTAGGCAGATGTTTTACAAGTTGTTTTTGCGTTTTTCAAGACATTTTTTTAATACAAAAATAATGTGGTGTTCAATAAAGAGTTATTGTATTGTATTGTATTGTGTTGTATAATGTGCATCATTTAATATCTCAGGACGAACACATAAAAGTGATAATATCGCTACTGGAGAAGCACGGTCGCGACCCCAAGGTGTTGGACGTGCTGTGCTCGCTGTGCGTCGGTAACGGCGTCGCCGTGCGCTCGTCGCAGAACAACATCTGCGACTACCTGCTGCCGGGGAAGAACCTGCTGCTGCAGACAGCCCTGGTCGACCACGTGTCCAGGTCAGTGACGCGTCATCAGCCAGAAAGAAAGAAAGAAGACATTTATTCCTTTTTGCATGACACACAAATATAAGAGCATATACACAATTTTATAGAAAAGAAACAAAAAAAGCACAGACATGAAAAATAGATCATCAGCAATAGTGTGTGTGTGTGTGTGTCTTCGCAAAAGTAAACGGTCGTTGGTTCAGCATAAGACGTCCACTATTGAACAAGATGCCTTAGAACGCCACAATAAACGACAAATCGCCTAAGGTCTTTTCATTCTTAGTCCTATTTGGTAAACGAAATTCTAAGCTCAAAACGTCTCGTTTTTGTTATTTTTTAACTATTTCATCGTAAGTAACTGGAGATAAAATATCAGCAAAATTATGTGCAAAATATTGCCTCAGATTTCTTTGATAACATAATATACCTTATTACGGTTTGTTTGACGAACGATTCCGTCTGGGTAATATATAAACTTGGATAATATTTTTGTAGGATAAGTAGAAAGTAGGATAAGTATTAGGAAGTAGGATAACTAAAAAGTAAGATAAGTATAGAAAGTAGGATAAGTAGGAAGTGAGGTGACGAAGTAAATAATAACTGTCTCCACTTTATTTATTTTTCTTTTTGGCTGTCTGGTAGAGATCGCTATAAGCGATAAGACCCCGGCTATCTAGGTACCTTGTTCTTTATTTCTCTAATGTTATTGTTCTGATTAGTACCTAGGTCTCAATAATGAATAATGAATATTTGTATTGTATTGTATAATTCGATTGTATTTTCTTCAGTGTCCGTCCAAACATATTCGTGGGTCGCGTGGAGGGGTCAGCTGTGTACCAGAAATGGTACTTCGAGGTCACCATGGACCATATAGAGAAGACCACGCACATGATGCCTCATTTGAGGATCGGATGGGCCAACACTACAGGGTAATGTAGATTCTTGCATACACGTCTTAATAATAACCTAGGGGGTAGACAGTGCTTTCTTCTCACAAAAAGAAATAATAATATAATGTAACCAGCTTCCCAATCCGCACTGGTCCCGCGTGGGAACTGTACAGCCCAAGCCCTCTCATTCTAAGAGGAGGCCTGTGCCCAGCAGTGGGACGTATATAGGCTGGAGATGATGATGAACCAGCTGTTGCCCGCGGCTCCGTCTGCGCAGAATTCTCTTATCGCTATCCCGCGGGAACCCAAAAACGCGGGGGCTGAAAACCAGCGCTGGCAGCTTCTGCGTAAGCGCAGCATAAGCTGAGCCTGCTCCTTTTGCCATTATGTACTTAAGTTTTTTTTTTGTTAACAAAACAATGTGATGTTAATTCTTAAGTCTATATTTCTCTTTTATATTGTTTTAATGGCAATAAACGTTATCTTATCTTATCTTAACTATGCTATTTTCCGGGATAAAAACTATCCCATGTTCTTCCCCGGGACTGAAACGATCTCTGTTCCATATTTCATTAAAATCGGTTAAGTGATTTAGGCGTGAAGGCGTAACAGACAGACAGACAGAGTTACTTTCACATTTATGATAATAGTATGGATTAGTATTAGTTTTTAAAATTAATCCTGATATCATCATCGCATGGCGAAAGACGTCAATAATTGCTCCGTAAAAGTGTACTGTCTATAAAATAATCTTTGTTGTTCCTAGATACGTACCCTATCCGGGGGGCGGTGAGAAGTGGGGGGGCAACGGAGTTGGTGATGACCTCTATTCTTTCGGGTTCGATGGTGCCCACCTGTGGTCTGGTGGGAGGAAGACCGCTGTCAACAAGAACTACACAGACGAGCCGTATATTAGAAAAGGTAGCTCTAGTTCACTCGTAAAAATTCAAAATTCCAAAACATTATTTTGCAAATAGGCAGCCAATAAGGGCTCTTTTATACGTGCCGGCACGTAAGTATAGCGATGACGAGTCACGTGGAGGGGATCTGCGCACCCACGGATATTTTATACTTCTGCGCATACAAGGTCATCGCTAGACTTACGTGCCGGCACTTACCTATACATGTCTTTTTCAAACTAACAGCGCATTCGGAAAGACCATCATTGCCAAGAAGAACGCGCCCTAAGAAACTTGGCAGAAAATCATTTTTTCAGAATAAAATACGTTTAGTCGTTTACTACTTATACTTGAATTCCATTGGTCTATAGTATGTAGAGATGTATAAAGTCTCTAAAATTCTACTTAAAAAGTACGCCTTTCTTGCAGTAGATGGCGCCATAGAGTACCTAATAACTACTAATATTATAAGGTTAACTGGAAGAAATCTCTTTGAAGGATAAGTTCGCTTTTGTGCATTTGTTTTGTCCTGTTTTCATGTGTTTTATGTACAATAAAGAGTGTACATATTGTGTTGTTATAGGTGACGTCATTGGCTGCGCGCTGGATCTGACCGTGCCGATTATCAACTTTATGTTCAACGGCGTAAGGGTCACCGGTTCCTTTACTAACTTCAACTTGGAAGGCATGTTCTTCCCTGTTATCAGTTGTTCGAGTAAACTCAGGTAATTTGAAAATAAAATACTCTTTTTTAGTTTACATACGTAAATCACGTCTTTATCCGTTACTGGGTAGACAGAGCCTAAGGTCTTGACCTAAAGGCCCCGTTTAGCATGTTTGTGTGCGTATATACTTCATTTAATTTAGAATGAGAAACCACAATAACATTATATTGCGGCTGGTCAACTATTTCTTACCTAGCAAACATACAGTGCAATAGTTTGGCAGCCGCAAAATAAAATTGTTTTAATGCCACTTTATTTGCGTGGCGTCAATTGTTACTGTAGTACAAATCGTAAAGAGATTACAGTTCACGAGCCGCAATATAACATTATTGTGGTTTCTCATCCTAAATTAAATGAAGTGTAGGTGGAAAGTGGAATAAAAATAGTGGTGGGTTGCTAGCGGCATCGCCTATAACATGATTCCTAAGGTTTTCGCCAATAACCTCGATAACTAATACACAAATTTACACAAAACACAAAAATTTATACAGCAAATTTAGTTTTAGATTACTTTGAACTTGAAACTACCGTGAGACTCAAAACATAATTACAACAAACCGGATAACTCACGTAACACGTATAAAAGCCGAAGGAATGCGGAGCAGGACAATTGTCGGAGCATTCCTTCGGCTTTTATACGTGAGTTATCCGGTTTGTTTTTTTTTATGTGAATAGGAAGGCAAACGAGCAATGGGTCACCTGATGGTAAGCGATCACCACTGCCCATAGACACCCGCAACCCCGGAGGGATTGCAGATGCGTTGCCAACCTAGAGGACTTAGATGAAATGCCTCTTGTGCCCGTAATTTCCCCGGCTGTCTTACTCTCCACACCGGAACACAGCAGTGCAAGCACTGTTGCTTAGCGGCAGGATTAGCGAGTATGATGGAGGTAGCGATCCGGACGGACCTTGCACAAGGCCCTACCACCCGCCATTTGTTGTAATTAGATTTAGATTATAAGAAAAAGGGGCACATCGAAAACCAGCGCTGTGGCTTCCAGCAGCATCACGTTGAATGGTTGGTTGGTTGTTAATGTTTAAGATGTTATTTTTCATGTTATGTCGAATTTCTGACGATAAAATGTATTTCTTCTTCTAATAACTAGTATAATATGTGCCTTAAATTAGTACACTATGTCTTTATAATAAAGATCCTTAAAAATATCTTCATTCTCCCTGGCCAGTTGCCGCTTCCTGCTTGGCGGCGAGCACGGCCGGCTCCGCTACGCGGCCCCCGAGGGCTACTCCCCCCTCGTGGAGTCCCTCAACCCGCAGCAAGTGCTCAGCTTGGAGCCCTGCTTCTACTTCGGCAACCTGGCCAAACGCGCGCTCGCTGGCCCGCCGCTGTTACAGGACGACACCGCTTTCGTGCCAACGCCTGTTGATACGACGCTGGTGAGTATTGATTATAGCGCCATCTAGCGAGAAACGTCTGAACTATCAAGGTAACTTAGGAAATTGCTAATCGTTCGCGGGACCTTTTGAAAAACTATTGCTCCAACTAATAGCTTTACTAGTGTATATTTGGAGTGGACTATTTGGTTTTAATCCTTTTCTAGATTGAAAAATGAAGAAACTAAGATTGGATTTCTCTTTCAGATCACGTTGCCGTCCTACGTGGAACAAATTCGAGATAAATTAGCTGAAAACATTCATGAAATGTGGGCAATGAATAAGGTGAGATATCTTCCTCCTTTCTGATTATCCTTTCAGTAATAATTAGGTTTTTATTCTAAGCCTTGTAAATTATGATGAAATTTTATTTAATTGGCGCAGTCGGTAAGATGGTACAATCTAACTAATATTATAAATGCGAAAGTATGGATGGATGGATGGATGTTTGTTTGTTACTTATTCATGCCAGAATGGCCCAACGAATCTAGATGAAATTCGGCACATAGAGAATAGTCTGGAATAGCACATAGGCTACTTTTTATCCCGGAAAATTCCCGCGAGATAGCGATAAACGAATTATTTGCAGACGAAGTCGCAGGCAACAGCTAGTGTATACATATATTGCAAGTTAAATAAAAGATTGTAAAAAGTGCGAAGTATTTTGTAAGTGGTTGCATGGGCTAAACCCTTTGTTTTTTCACGAAGAGAAAAAAATTACACTTTTACTTACATTGTCTATTTAAATGTTATTTTGGTTCAGATCGAGGCGGGCTGGCTATACGGGGAGCAGCGGGAAGACTTGCACAAGGTGCATCCGTGCCTGGTGCCGTTCGAGAGGCTGCCGGCCGCCGAGAAACGCTACGACATACAGCTCGCTGTTCAGACGCTCAAGTAAGAGTGCAACTTTGTTTTATTTTATAGTCATCATCATCATCAGGCCGTGTCAGTCCACTGCTGGACACAGGCGTTTCCCATGGCACACCACTGAACTCGAACTTTAGCTCTCGTCAAAATGAAAATGAATAAAAATTAAAATGTTTATTATTACGTATTATTGTATAAATACATTTCAGTCATAATAAGGCCCTACAAAAAGTTGTCCATATTACCGCATTCAATTGAAATTAGCTAGTATGAAAGTTTTCCATTGTGACACGAAAATTAACCATAGTAATAATTGTATGGCGAATTTTCGTGTGACATCACAACGGAACTTTTTACCTATACAATGTCTCTCAGAACTGTTCCGGAATATTTCAGCTGTGTTGGTCAGTTCAAATGTACCCCTACAAATATATTTCATTTAATTTTTTGATTCAATATTTAGTCTCGCCCTAGGCGTGGTTCACTTAGAACATTGATCAATGTATGGAAACATTTGACAACTATAACTCAAAAATCCTAAGAACATTAGTGTAGACGACCTTACCTTAGTGTATGCGACCTTACCTAAGCGTATGCGACCTTACCTTAGCGTATGCGACCTTACCTTAGCGTATGCAACCTTACCTTAGTGTATGCGACCTTACATTAGTGTAGGCGACCTTACCTTAGTGTAGACCTTACCTTACAGTCATACTAACCCAACCACCTGCTGAAATATTCTGGAACTATTCTACCCTGTAACCTGATCGTCCCTCTTCCCAGGACCATCTTAGCCCTGGGCTACTACATCAGCCTGGACAAGCCGCCGGCGCGGATCAGAAACGTGCGCCTGCCCAATGAACCCTTCATGCAGGTCGGTACTATCAATATCGATATAAAGCGGAAAACGAGCAAGAGGATCGCCTGATGATAAACAATCACCGCTGCCCATGGACACCCGCATTGCAGATACGTTGCCAGTCTAGAGCGTTAAGGTGGGATGCCTCATGCGCGAGAAATTCGCCGGATTTACTCTCTTTGCCGGAACACAGCAGCGCCAGCATTGCTGCTTGGCGGCAGGATTAGCGAGTAAGATAGTGGCAAAAATCCAGACGGACCTTGCACAACCTGTTACTATCCGCAAAAGTAGGTTTTCAAATTGTCTTGGTGGCCTCGAAAATTGTCAACTGTAAGATATTCTTTTAAGGTATAAAGACGCCTTTGTAGATACATTTATACTCAGCAGCACAAAATTTGGCCTAGTGTCGATACAAAATTACCTAGATTGCATACATATGAGAGCCAAATTCATTATGTTGGACCTTTTGTTTTTGTAGTCTCATATCGTACTGAACTGTATTTTATTGTATTGTTATTTTTTTGATGGCAGTCCAACGGCTACAAACCAGCACCACTAGACCTGAGCGCTGTCACCCTGACACCGAAGATGGATGAACTTGTCGACCAGCTCGCCGAGAACACGCATAACCTGTGGGCCAGGGAGCGCATACAGCAGGGGTGGACTTACGGCTTGAACGAGGTACGTGTCTCTCTATAAACGACCTTACCTTAGGTATGCGATCTTTCGCATCCATAAAGCTTTCCTCTTCGTTACAAAAAAGTTATGCGACCTTATCTTAGTGTAGTAGAGCTTACCTTAGTATAGATGACCTTGCCTTAGTGCAGATGACCTTAGCTTAGTGTAGGCGACCATATACGGCAATGCATCCATATGGGCGATCTTGCTAAGGCACCCCAGACCCAGACCTTGCTCAACCTATAGACCTGAGCTCTGTAGCTTAACTTAATGTAGGTGACCTTATGCGTACCTTAGTATAGGCGGCATTGCTTTAGCGTATGCGACCATGCCTTAGTGTAGGAGTCCTTACCTTAAATGATTTAGTACCGATTTTATTTCAGTGCCAAGAAGACAATTAGCAAAATATGTGTTAAAATTAAAATTTCTGATTTGTTATCTTTTGCGTCTGTACTTTCATAGCAAGATCTTTTCAGCTACTTGCTTATTTACTTCTTACTTCATCTAGAATCAACAAGAAGACAGCAGATGCTCCTTAATTCAGTGGCTGGGACTCTCACACTTAGTATCGATTTAGTATTATTAGGTGTGAGGGTCACAGCACATTGCGTTTATGGATTTCTCCAAATGAAGAAAGAAGAAAGAAGATGTCTTTCTTACTAATTGTACTATTGTGAAGTACATTTCAGTCGCTGAACTTGAACCTCGAATAAGTCTTATTCTGAAAGTTTTACGATTTGAATTTTAGTCTTATATTTTTTTATTTAAGATTCAAATCGTAAAAATTTGAAAATTATATTTATCCGAGTATGACATTAAGCGGCTCAGTTTTCGTTTTGTGACCTCTACAAAGTACATTTGGTTTTTTTATAAGACTCGTAAACTTTCACATAAAAAAGTAGAAAACGTATGAAACAAGTGCTTAATACTTTTTATATAAAATTGGCCATTATTGATGATTCAGAAAACATTATACATAGCTAGTAAAATTGACTGCTTTTGTTTTGCCACGTTGCTTTATTTCTTCAATTTAATAGTGTCACTACCTTTTCTTGTCTTTATCTAATATAGCGTATTCAATATCGCGGCTTCTCATGTATCGCCATTTTTCTACACAACTATAATCAAAAAGCTCAACTGTGGTCCAAATCTGACTCAAATATTTTCGTTTAGGTGTGACTTTTATTAGAACGAGGAAGTTCAATATGTTTGTTAGCGGAAGGAAAAACTTTGACAAAACAAATAAGAATATTGGTCTGGATAATAATTAAAGTCATCTTGAAGTTATGAACATAATATTGCTTGCCTTTTTGTAAACTATTCCTTTCTGTACCAGGTTAGCTGCAAGAGATCCCTTCTTAGGGATAAGTTCGCCTTTGTACTATTTTCTGTGTACTTCTGTATTTTTACATTTTTACGTGCAATAAAGAGTATACATACCTTATTACTTCCTATATTACCTTGTATTATTTTTATTACTTATTCTTATTATTACCTTGTTACCTTATTACTTCTGTATACCTTTTTTCTGTTTTGATTGTTATATGTGGTGTTCAATAAAGAGTTATTGTATTGTATTGTATTGTACATACATACATACATGAAACATAGTTATAGTACTGGATATTAGTCGGACTATTTTATTAAAGTATTTATTATTATTGTGATTAATTTTCATTAGTAAGTAAATTGTATTTAATATTCTCTTACAGGATCCGGACATGCACCGTTCCCCCCATCTGGTCCCGTACCCGAAAGTGGACGACGCCATTAAAAAGGCCAATCGAGACACAGCGTCCGAGACAGTTCGCACATTGCTCGTGTATGGGTACAACTTGGATCCCCCCACAGGAGAGCAGCATGAAGGTAATGAACATACATACACATACACATACATACAAAAATCACATCTTTATCCCTTGCGTAGACAGAGCCTAAGGTGACAAGACCAGGCCACGTTTAGCAAGTGTGTGGGCGTATAGATGGAAAATGGAATCAAAATAGTGATGGGTTGCTAGCCGCAATGCCGCATGATTCCTATGATTTCGCCCATTCCCTCGATGGGCTTTTGGGTGAAGGTAATGAATAGGAAAGATAAACTGTTCGTCTAGCAAGACGACTTTAATTGTTGATTTTTGTCCTTTAAAAAGGTCAATTTCGCTTTTAGCGTAACAGTCAGTGTAACTCAATTCAAAAAAGTATTTACGTAAATTGTGTGCATACTAAAACAGTCAAATTAAAAACGTTTTTGGACAAAAAAAAATAACCAATTTATTAAGGTAATTGCAATTTGAAACTGACGTAAATTAATGACTTTCTTGCAGCGCTGCTTCTCGAAGCTTCGAAGCAAAAACAAGCAGACTTCCGTACATATCGTGCGGAGCAAAACTACGCCGTTAGCTCTGGAAAGTGGTATTTCGAGTTTGAGATACTTACAGCAGGGCCCATGAGGGTAAGCTACTCAATGCATGTGTTAAAGGAATTATAGCTGCTTGATGTCAATGTTACAATTTATATTACGAAGTCCCACTTCCTTTTAATGCATTAAAACATACGAAGTTTTAGGTAACCTGATGAATACTACCTCCTTTATGGTTAATTTTATTAACTTTTCAAATACAACTTAAACCATGGTCAAATTTTCATCAGTTCCTAACTTAATGTTTAGTGAAAATTTTCGTTTTCACCCATTTTGGATTTTTTGAATGTTCTTTATAAAGGTCTTTTGTATTTCTAGGTGGGCTGGGCTCACGCTGACATGGCTCCCGGTATGATGCTAGGGCAAGATGAGAACTCTTGGGCGTTTGACGGATATAATGTAAGTGTTACATGTTGTCATTTCATATTAGTTTGGATTATGTTATGAATTATGAGGAATATTTGAAAGGAACGAATATTTTGTTTGTACGATCTCTTAAAATGCAATATCAATAGTTTACGTTAGGTTCTGGAAAAAAGTTATCTGTGTTATGATAGAAAATTAAATATAAACTGTGTACCATGCTCTGAATATGACGTTCGTTGTTCTGACTGGTCTATTTTTTTTACGTAAGTACTTATAATTTATCGCCTACAAAATTCTGTTTATAGTAATAATGGAGAACTTTTTTTAATATTTAAGCGATCATATGTGTTATAAAAAAATGTGCTTTAGAGAAATAATTACGTGTCCTTTTTAAAGGACATTTTATTTAATAAGCCTTTCTTGAACAACTTTATATATTCAAATGGAAGATAAATAGGTATTATGTGTATTAAATTGAATATTAAACACAGTGCGTTAAAGTGCACGGCGGTTCGAACGACAGCTTCGGAGCACAATTCAAAATCGGCGACATTGTCGGCTGCTTCCTAGATGTTATCGACCAGACCATTAGTGAGTTGCCACGCTAGGGGGCGCTGATGCTTCTCTGATTAAAAATGAAATTTAACATAAGTCGTGAGTTGCAGTAATTTTAGAAAAACAATTAAAACATTACATATTTATTTTAGTGTAATGTCCTTTATAAAGAACAAAATTCACAAACTTACGCCGTCAGAGAAGCATCTCAATGTTAGTGATAAATGTTTAACATGTGGTAACAATAATCGTATTAAATAAAACCAAAGTGTTCAACACATCCCTCTTGTGTTTAAATGTATTTTTATGTGTTGTTTTCTGTCCTCTATCAGTATCTTTACGTATATCCTATTGTGTAGCCACTGTCACAAAGGACAGGATTATGACAGTGTTAGTATATGTATCATCCTTTTAGAATATTTGTCACATAAAAATAACAACACTTATGTTGAACCCACGTCAAAATCAAATAAAGAAATAGTAGTTATAATTCAGTTCAACAACAAACCCATTCCAATATTGTTGTATCTTCAAAATTAACGCGGTTTTTTAAGCCTCGTTTACTATGTTATGTTATTTGTTATTTCAAGGAGGAAAAAGTGTACAGCGGTAGTTCAGAATCGTTTGGCAAGCAATGGGCGGTGGGAGACGTAGTCGGCGTGTTCCTAGATCTGATCGATAAAACGATAAGTAAATGCGGTTTTGAACTATTTTGATGGCGTGGCTGTGTCGTTCTGGTTGGAACATTTTTGTCCTTTATAAAAGACATAGATTTATAAATTTTAAAAAATTAAGAAAACATCATTTAGTTTGCCCTATATGTAGAAAAGTATTTTTACGTTTCTTTATGCTACTAGTAATAAAATTTACTAAGCTCGTGTTTAAAATCACGAGTTTTAATAAATATTGTGGTTGGTTTGGTGTAAATATTTTAAAACATTAAAAATTAAAAATATGGTTAAAATCTTCCAACCAAACGACCTGATCGCGCAAGTTTAAAAAAGCTTCCAAATTATAATTTCCGGATTTCGCTTCTAATAAAATACCACCGTAAGAAAATTAACGAATATTAACGCATAGAAGTTTTCCATTTTATTATAATTCTAACACATGTACTTTAGAAGCGATTTTTAACAAACATGGAGAAAAACACCATGAGTCCTCCGTTTAACCAATTGTAAAATTATTTACTTGTACTGAAAAAGTTCAATTAAAGATCATTTTACGATCAATTTATATCAATATAAATGCAAATTTGTTGTAAAAAAACTAGTTTACTTTTTCACTTCAAATGCCTTGGCTTTATTTTGATAAACCACGAACAAATAATACTTCTATACGTTAGTAGAACTTACTTTTCTTAAGCCACCGCATTGCTTCGCTTGCAGCAAAAGATTCTCTTTCAGCTAAAACTGTCACGAAGTGCATACGTAGACCCATGTAGAATTTAACAGATATGTCACATGGCACGGTAGTATCATCACTAAAACACTATCAAAACAGTGTTCTTTAGCGAAGTAGTAACAAAATGTAAATATCCATCTCCGCTGCAAAGCCTTAGTAGATCATTAAACTGGTCACTGTATTATATATTTTAGATAGTACATGTTATAGAAGACCTTTTTGTAGTATACGCATAGGTAAAGACGTTAAAACTTTCCAATTTTGTGAAATTATTATTTTTTGTCTTAAATATGTATGATAAAGGTTTCAATCGTTATGTGTATGTAAAATTTATACATGCCGCTACATATATCGGTTAGTAGTTGCTTCAACGTTTACGTTACGGGTTACGGGTCGACTACGGTAGTAGAATGAATGTTTTAATAAAACCTATTCAAATAGTATCATAGAAAATAGTTTAGCACTCAGTCTGAGGTACGCAATGTTGCCATACTGTAATAGTAATTTACAGCTACCATCCAATTCTTTGTGAAATGTGAAATAATATTGATAAATTCATTTCAAACTTTTATAAATTATTCAATCCCTCTGATATTACTAGATCGCGATTAAAATTGCATTAAAAATGTGTAATTTCATACACATTTTGTCGAAAGTATATTATATTACGTTATTCAGCTTTTGGAATCGTAAGCAACACTTCATACTGTTGCCTAGTGTTTTATATCTAACATTTCAACTAATAAACTAATAATCATTGTGTGTATTTTCGTAACGCTAGATATTAACAATTTACACCCTTCTTTGACGTGGTAGCTAATTTATTAACTCGAGAATTTATTTGCTGTAAATAAACTTACTGCTCAGGTTTTTGTTTATTGGATTGGATAGCCTAGTACCTAGTTAGAGAACCTTACTGCGAAGCTGGTTTCGGGTTCGATTCCCGGTCGGGACAGATGTTACGAATGAAAGATACGAATGTTTGTTTTCGAGTCTTTGATGTTTTGCTTAGATGTATTATATAGTCTATTCAGGTGAGTTTATTTGTTACCTAGTATACATAAATCACCCATAAAATACCCAAGCTTTGCTCAGTTTAGGATTAGGTAAAAACGTTTAAATTGTCCCATGGCCTTTAAAAAGAACATCTAGTTATTTGACGCTGAGTATGAAAAATATCAATACGAGTACTCATACAAAATTGTTTGTGTGAACGCAGGCTTCTCGCTAAACGGTGAGTTGTTAATGGATGCCCTGGGCGGAGAGACCACGTTTGCGGACGTGCAGGGGGACAACTTTGTACCAGCCTGCACCCTGGGAGTGGGACAGAAAGCAAGGTAAATAAATGTGAAATGTATTTAAAGAACAATCCTGACTCTACATTGTCTCTACTACATTGACTCTACATTTATAGTTGTTGCATTCTTAAATACGTAAACAATAATTTATTTGTTGTAATAATAAAACCGCATTATTAATTCTCGAGATTACCTATTTAATGATAGTAAAACTCATGTTAGTTCGACATTTTGTATTGCTTCATTTGTCATTTTGACATTTGCCTTTTTTCGATGAGACTGGCACTTGTAATGTGTATGTTTTTCCAGGTTGACCTACGGCCAAGATGTTAACACTTTGAAGTTTTTCACAACATGCGGTCTACAAGAAGGCTACGAACCTTTCTGCGTGTAAGTAAAGTTATTTTTCTCATTAAAAAAAGACTAAGTATCTATTCAAGATATTATTATCGTTATTAAACCTTTAATTAATGTTAAACAACTTCTAGTAGGAAAAATGTACTTTTTCAAGTACAGAGTGGATAGTGGCTGTGTGCTAAAAATATTTTGCTCAAAAGTAAACGTGTTTTTTATCTAAACCTTTTATTTCTTACCTATACCCTTATTTACATAGAAACATGAAGAGAGACGTAACCCATTGGTACACCAAGGATCAACCGATATTTGAAAATACGGACGAAATGATTGACACCAGGATTGACGTCACAAGGATACCAGCTGGTTCAGGTAAAAATACCATACCATCTTCCTACATTTTCTGATTTAAAATAAGAATACTTCATTTTAAGATAGACAGATAAAACGTTTATTTTTACTCCAACACACACAATCAAGGTTACATAAAATATAAACATAACAAGCCAAAACTAAGTACCTAACTATCTTTAAGTATCGATATGTAAAATCTTCCACAAATATGCTAGTATTATGCGTATTATGTATATTACACTTTAAAAACATATACTTCTGTTATCTTATTAACGAGTAAAGCTAATAAATAATACTCTTGGACTGCCTACAGTGACTGGAGTCAAAACTTTGAGTAAAAATTAAAAAAAAAAATAAGACACTGATTGAGTTTGTTGTTGAATACGACAAGTAAAAAAAACTTTTTAAAAAAGTTTAGTGTTTCTCTCTTTCTCTCTTAAAAATGAATTACTTCACAGATACACCACCATGCTTGAAGATTTCACATAACACGTTTGAAACCATGGAGAAGGCCAACTGGGAGTTCTTGAGGCTGTCCCTGCCCGTCATCTGCCATTCACAGTTCATCGAGTAAGTGATTTTTGTGATGAGTGTCCTTTATAAAGGACAAAAGATTATTACGTTACTAAGAAGAAGATTATTAGTGATGCTGATATTTTTGGCATGATAGTTTCTATCCCCCTTATTCATAAACGCTCTGTAGGCTTCTGCTAACTTAGCAATCGTTTATTCTTATCTGTCACTTTGACATTTACCTTTCACAGATAAGGACAAACGACTGCTAAGTTAGCAGTAGCCTATAAAGCGTTTATGAATAAGGGGGTATATGTTCATTAATTTTTCAGCTCCTTTTAAGTTATATTTAAAAAAAATCTTAATTTTTACATTACTTTAGAAATTGAGATAATATAACTGAGCTACTGGATACTATGCTAAAACGTTAAATGAAAAATAACAACTTGGCGTCTTTACCGACATGTTTTCGCTCTGTTTACTCTTACTCCCCGAAAAACAGTTACACTAGCCGCGAACGCGAGTACTCCCTGAAAAAGGACCACTATTGGTCCAAAACACTTCGGGCATACGCTTAAAGTCTCCCAGAAGTTATATTAATGTGTCGACAGTGAGCACGAGAAAGCCCGCCGCTGGGTGGAGATCAAAGAGCGTCAGCAGATGCTGATGAAGGAGGCTGCCGACGCCCAAATGCCGGCTCACATTGACCAGATCATGCGCAGCGGGTTCACTATGAACGATATCAAAGGTAAGCTCTCTTTAAGTGTTATATTTTTAGCAAGGCTTTAGATTTTTGCTCTCAAGCGCAGCTTCCTTGCTTAGGACTCCGTTTAACTCACAAAGCGAACAGCGTTTAACCCCCTTATCTATAAAAGCTCTACATATAGGCTTCTGCTGATAGTAATTGTTTGTCCTTATCTGTCACTTTGACATTTACCTTACACAGATAAGGACAAACGATTACTATATTAGCAGGAGGCCTATAGAGCGTTTATGCATAAGGGGGTTAGTGTTTTTTCAGGCAAGGTTTTTTTAATAAGCTTTTTATTAACTTCCATGCTGGTATGGGAGCAAAGAAACAATGTAGAATGTACCAGTTGCTTCTCCTGGCCAGATGATAAAATCCTATCGAAGAAATGGGAGAAAATTTTAAGAATCATGTTATATTACTATTTTGATTTCCCTTATACGCCTACAATCATGCTAAGCATAAGCATGGCTTTGGGTATTGTTATCCTAAGCTCTGTCTACCCCATAAGGGATAAAGACGTGGTCTATGTATGTTATTTAGCTTTGCAATGTGTATTTGTTTGTTTGTGTATTGCTTATGGTCAAAAATCTTTGCTAGAGGAGTTTCATTCGCTTCTAATGTGATTTAAATTATGATAATACAATTGCTGTCAATGACAAGTACATACAGGTAGCAAGAAAAGCTTATTCAAAAATATTGTTGTCTTCGTGAGTTAAATTTAGTCCTTTCAGGAGCCCGCTCCGCTGACTGTAAAAATTTCGACTTAGACTAGAGTTTTAAATCCCAAGTCCTTTTTAAAGAACATAAAATATTATTATACATATAAAAATATTTTATAATTATTTTGACTTAGCAATGCAATTAAAAATATTTGTTTTGATATCCAGAAAGATAAATAAAAAGAGACAATACTTGTATTTGATTTCTTATTGTTTTTAAACCATCATCTTTTGTTATTTCCTCTAACCAACTGTTTACCTTTAGATAGTATTTTTAGTAACATACCCTGATTTGTGCCTAACTCGATTACAAATTGGGCCAGTGTAGGGCTTTTTTTCTACCCTTTTAATTTTTCCCTCTACCCTTACACAAGGTCTTCACTACACCGATGAGACAGAAGAGCCAAAGATGAAACGCCAGCCCTCCCGCCCTCCCCGCAAGGGTTCCATCGGACGCAACGTTACCATACAGAATTACAATTTGCAACCAGGTCAAAGAGAGAAGAAGTTTTTTTTTGATTTTTCGAATTCTTCATCATACCCTTCAGGGTATCGCATTCAAAATTTTACTTTATGCCAAAAGTGTAGAGTTTAATTTTGATTAGCGCTAAACCTTCTGACGGGTAACGGAAGTCGATTCATGCATTGAGCATTTTCGTTAGCGGGTAGTTCTATGGAAGTTTAATTACTTTCTTTGTAATTGCCACATTTTATACGCAAAGCGGTGAAATATAAAAAAAAAATATTTTCCGAAAAAAGAATACTCCAGCTACTGATAGATTAAAAATAAGTAGATCGGGGCTGAATGAACTGAAAGGAAGCTAGAGACTTTGGTAGTCGTCGGAGCGTGTAAAAGGGAAAACTACTTTCACTTACGTGTATTGCGTGTAGGAAAGGCGATGCGGCTAGCAACCCATCACTATTTTGATTCCACTTTCCACCTATACGCCCACAGTCTTGCTAAGCGTCGCCTATAAGTCTTGTTACATTTGGCTCTATCTACCCCGTAAGGGATAAAGACGTGATTTCACAGCATATAAAAAACCTGATCTTGCATCTCTATCTCGTACTGAATACGAATACGTATATTATATCGCTCTTTCTCTTGCATTGCCTTGCATTACAATATTCTATACGTATTATTTCGGTATAATTTTAATTAGACGAAACAATCATTCGACGATACATTAGACAAAAAAATTACCGTCCAAAATAGCTACGCACATGCGTTCGTGTCTGGCTTAATTATAATAATATATCCGTCCTCATTTTGCTGTCCGCAAAATACCGATTGTTCTTATTACTTAGTCTGTTTTTTTTTTTCACTTTTGAAAACTTGAAAAAAAAAACAATTGGTAACTGTTATGATTCCAAAGCCCGCAGAACCACCCGCTCCGTCAATGTTTATTCTTCGCATACGCAATCGCAAATGATTTTTATTGTTCATCAGTTCTAAAATAAACAACACAGACAAACATCCGAAGTCATACTAATCAACACGTTTATTTAACGAGGGTTTTTGTGGCGTGATGGCGGTTATCATCATTACGATATGGGGTTTCATGATATTTTTTTGTATAGTCATATGATATTATTATGCCATTTTTAAAAAAAAGTTTAAACAATGTTGCTTCTGTCAGAATGACAGATAAAGTCACGTCATTACATCCGACAGGTAATACGTGTTTTAAAAAACCTTATTGTGTTAAAGGCCAATTGTAATATTCTTTGTATTTTATTTACTTAATTCGGTGTATATACTTCGCTTAGCTTATTCCTTGCGATAGATCCCAAAATAAGTTTTGTCATCACGACACTAGTGACATCTATCGCGAGCCACAAGAACCTTCGCTTCTGAAAGCTATCCTAACTTTCTACTCGTATCCATGTAATCCGCCATTACAAAGTGTGATGTCAACGGCAAATATTTAGTGTAATGTATTACAGGTCAAGTGAATGGTATGCATCGGACGACGAGCGAAGCTGAGATGTCGAAATACGAGCTCGGAGTACAAAATTTACCGGATGATAAGAAAGATAAGCGGGGCCGGTCGCCTTTCAAGTAAGTAATCCCTTGTTCTTGTTTTAATTTTAGTTGACGTTCAAATTTCAGTTATGCCCTCAGAGATGGCGGTGTATACGAAAAATGTGTGAAAAACGATTTTTTTTTCTTTTTTTTTCATATTTTTGAGAGTTATTTCCGATATTACTGTGACAACGCAAATACATTCAGAAAAAAAAGCTTTGATCAAAAATTAACTTAATATTAACAGGACCTTTGTCACAAACGTACTTCCATTTTAAATAATGAACAGGCGATACTTTACAGCGGTTCATATTATTTAAAAAAAGTCATTTACCTTGCTACTCTGCTCACACATGTCAGACATACAATTTTGCACATGCTTGGCTGTTCTAGCTTGCACGTGTGGCAACGTAGAGTAACGGGGTAAATGTTCTTTTTATCTTACCGTGTGTGTATGTTTGTCCGGGTGGAATCTTGCATTGCAACTCAATTTTGAAACAGATATCTTCAATCGATTCAGCTGAAATTTTGCATGCTTGCGTAAGTCGGATAACAATATAATTATTTGGTAGTAGAATTGTGGTGACCCAGCCAGGACTGTCTCCGCTAGTAGGAACTCTTCAATTTGGTCCGATTGACTTGAAATTTGGTACACATACGTAGGACGGATGACAATGCAAGTACAGTTAGCAAAAAAGCTTTTCTCTCTCTCTCTCCGGCCTATATACGTCCCACTGCTGGGCACAGGCCTCCTCTCAGAATGAGAGGGCTTGGGCTATAGTTCCCACGTGGGCCCAGTGCGGATTGGGACCTTCACACACACCATTGAATTGCTTCGCAGTTGTGTGCAGCAGGTTTCCTCACGAAAAATAAAAAAGCTTTTATTTATTCAAAATTGTTTTTTAACATAAACTTATTTCGATTGCAAAGGTTCTTCAAAAGCAAGCGCGGCGAGAGCGGCGATCGCGCCAAGTCCCGCAAATCCAAAACACCGGACCCGTTCAGTGACGGCGAAATCTCACCGGAACGGTCCGGAATGAGGCGCCCCAACCCACAGATACGGGTGTCGCAAGTAAGTCTAGATAATAAAAGCCCATTAAGACACATAAGAATTGCATGCTAGTTTTTACATTGCGGGCTGCCAGGCTAAACCGAATTCAACCGATCTGTCAAACTTCGCAATGTAACCTATAGTCTATTTTTTCATACTAGATACTAAATTGACAATTGCAAATGTAAAAAAATTATACCAGCTTTTGTTGTTTAGTGGTGTACTCAAAACCATCGTCAGTTTTTGTGGTCTGGATACAAGTGGTTTGACCATGTTATGGTTAAAAAAAATACGATTATCAAAATCAAGCAAATTTTAAGGTTTATTACACTAGCTTAAACATACAAAAATCTATACTAAATTTAATTTATCGTTAACTTTCGATAGTGGTGGCACATCACGATTTTTGAATTGCAAAAAACAGGCAATACAGTCATTGTCATTTTAGTGGTGCCTTCCATTTGACCTAAAAATTATTGACAAAAGCATCATTTTACAAAATGATCATTTGACAAAATTTAAATATCTAATAAATAAATAAATAAAATAAAAATCATTTATTTCTGACATCAAGGTCCATATCGGGTTAGTAATACAGCTTAGAGCACTGTTAGTTAATTAAAATTAAAATGGCAATAAAAAATAAAATAAAAATATAAAAACAAATTATACAAATTTAATTTAATACTACTAGCACAAATTACATATAAAGCAACCTTGAACTTTTTTAAAAATCTAAAAACCTTTATGCGTGGCTCCCATTAGGTTAGGTTAGGTTTGTTTTATAAGTTTTTAAAAAAGTTTACGGTTTATCAGATATTTAAAGTTTGTCAAATGATCATTTTGTCAATAATTTTTAGGTCAAACGTTAGTGAACCCATTTTAGTATCTAGAATGAAAAAATAGACTTTAAAATGGTGTACAATTCTTGCATGTGTCGAAATGGGCTTTAAGGGGCTTGCGCGCTGCACGTGCGAGACACGTCTACAGGTCTTATACTCCGAAATTCGAAGTTCGTTTCGTGCCGTTCCGTTCTCACTAACAGTTATTAGTGTGAGAGTGAGAGGGACGGTGTGATACGAAAATCGAATTTCGGAGTAGCCCCCCTGGACACGTGTTTTTCTCAAGCAGTTTCCGACATGCTAAGCGTTTGTGGTGATATTATTAATTTTTTTTTATTGTATGGGTGTGTAATTTTTGATGAGCTATCCCCGAGTTCGTTGAGATTTGGTCTGATGTTTTTTAGTGCAACGCGTTTTGTGAAGTTAATTTGCTGTGCTGTTGACTCAGAAAAATTGATGAACTTTTTCAGAGTATTGCAGTAAACTTTAAAATACAAGCTGATTTTTGATACATGGTTATTAAGTCTTAAAAAAAGAGGAACTTCTCATTTCGCGCGTTTCATTTTAACTTCATAATATACATATATTGAATTTTAGCCTCCACGATTTTTTAAAACAGCACAATGTACAAAAAGTGCAAAATGGGAAAGTTCTATAAAGTTTTCTTTTAAAGACATTGACTGACATTATTGTTATCTAAATATAGGTGGTGAAGAAAAAAACAGCTTGTCATTCTTACGTTTGCTTTTGTTTGATTATTGAAAATTTTAATATGTCATTTTGTGAAATCCTTTCCCGTATTAGGTTTAAAAACTCATTATCTAATCGTCTAGCTGTGACTAAACTCATGCTTGTAATAAGAATAAACAACAGGCATATTCTACATATTTTTTAAAAAAAAAGATCATTTATACTATATTTTTCGAAAATTTTCCTTAATTAATAAATATTTTTTTTTTCCAAAATCTTTTATTCTATGAGTTTATTCATGGCGTTTACTTACAGCATTCCTGATTTTTTTATATGTTTTTGTGTGTTTTTTTAATTTTGTTTTATCCCAAAGGCGAATCAAAGGTATGACGCCCCGTACAGTCGGCCAAGCAAGCCCTATTTGTATGACATAATGAACGTAAGTCACAAAACCTTGCCGTCGTGTCAACTAACATAGTGAATTTTACACTTTTTAATGATTTTTCTTTTTCAAACTGCAATTTTTCATTTTTTATTTTTCATAGCGTTTCTATGTTAATATATCAAACTATAGTTTACTGTAAGTATCATACGAAAAAGAAGACTAAAATTACAATCGGCTGTTTATTTATAATAATATCATAGATCATAGCGGTTAAACATGTATTTATTACGATAATTATCTTAATAAAGATTAATGCATTTCGATTTCGTAGCATGTTCTTATATAATTTGGCTTGGGTAACTTTGGTCGTTAAGATTTATAAAAAACGGCTGCTTAACAGCACTACCTGCCTATCTTATCTTATATCTTGTTTTTGTCTTGTTCTTAGTTTCAATACAAATCGTGATATTTGCGTAATCTGTGGTATATCTGTCACCTGTTCGTTACCCTGAGACCCTGAATTTACACCTTGTTACTTACATCAACTTATATCCTGTTACTTACGTCAATTTATACCTTGTTGCTTACGTCAATTTATACCTAGTTTTCGTCAAATTATACCTTGTTCACGTCAATTTATACCTTGTTACTTACGTCAATTTATACCCTGTTACTTAAGTCAATTTATTCCTCGTTACTTACGTCAATTTAATACCTTTTAACTCACGTCAATTCATACCTTGTTTACTTCAAGTTATACCTTGTTACTTACGTCAACTTATACCTTGTTACTTACGTAAATTTATACCTTGTTATTCATTTCAATTTATACCTTGTTATTTTAACGTTAATTTGTACCTAGTTATGAACTTGTGAAAATTTCGCAGACGAACCTAACAAACCTGCAAGTACCGACGCCGCAGCAAGATCGCAAGCAGATGACGACGAGCACGCTGTCCGCCGCCGCCACAGAGACGGTCGGCAACGAGATATTCGACTCGGAGTGCTTGAAGCTCATCAACGAATACTTCTACGGCGTCAGGTAAGAAAGAAAGAAAAAAAGAAGATATTTATTCATTTTTGCAAGACACACAAATATACAAGCGTACACACAATTTTACAGAAAAGAAACAGAAAACACAGGTAAGGACCAGCGCCTGCTACTATTACGTAACTCGCTCGCGATCGTAATCGTGTTCATTTTGTAAGTTCATGTATGGGCTGACAATTGGCATCGAAATCGGCTAGCTGTCACATCCATACAAGAACTGTCAAAATGAACACGATTGCGAGCGAGTTGTAATAAGCTATCATCATTAAAAACAATTATTTCCGTAGAAGACGTTCTGAAGATGCTCCGAAGATTATTATACAATGCGTTGTTACGTTCAGGGTTTTTAAACTGGTTTATTTTTCAAACGTACCTATTGTTCACTTGTCCAAGAATAAAAAGTATTTCGTTTCGGTTTGCGTTTACCGGTTAAAGAACTGTTCAATTGAGATACCAGAAGGCTTATTGTCTAACTCGCTCGCAATCGCCATCGTGTTCATTTTGACAGTTCATGTATGGGCTGACAATTGGCATCGGAATCGGCTAGCTGTCACATTCAAACAAGAACTGTCAAAATGAACACGATGGCGATTGCGAGCGAGTTAGACAATAAGCCTACTGTTTGTGGTCATTTCGTTCGTCATTCGTTGTTGACAAGTTTGCGTTCCGGAAACAAAAACAGGGAATTTAATTTCTCAGCTGTCTTAATAACAAAAAATTTGAAGTTCTAATGTGTATATTCGTTATTTTTCCAGGGTATATCCGGGCCAGGATCCCACACACGTGTACGTCGGCTGGGTGACGACGCAGTACCATCTGCACTCCAAAGACTTCAACCAGAACAAGGTGATGAAGTCTTCTGTCATCATCACCGATGACTACGACAGGGTCGTTGAGAGGTAACTAAACCGTTTTTTGTTCAGTTACCCCCATATTCATAAACGCTCTGTAGGCTCCTGTTAACTTAGCAATCGTTTGTCCTTATCTGTCACTTTGACATTTACCTTTCACAGATAAGGACAAACGATTACTAAGTTAGCAGAAGCCTATACAGCGCTTATTAATAAGGGGGTTAGACTCTATATGGACTTTTTGTCACCTGTCCAATTTTTTGTGAGCATGCCATTTGGCAAATGGAAATAAAAATCGTGTTTTTTCTTAGAATTAATTATCCGTACGGCGTTGTAGTTGTTATTGACTGACTGAGGATGACCCCCAAATAAATTGATGTAAAAGCCAGAAGAAAAAGAAAATTGTAGGTAGTTATTATTAGGTATTCTTAGTAACAGTTTTTTTTTGTCAACTTTGTATAACCATTAAATAAAGATTTTACAAATATTTAAATGCTGAGATGGAATCGCCATGTTTTATTAGTTTCATCAAAAATCGATAAATCTAGAATCGTAGGGATCATGCTATAGGTGATGCGGCTAGCAAACTATCACTATTTTAATACCCCTTTCCACCTATGTTTCACAATCATGCTAAACGTAACTTTAATATATTGTTACCTTAAGCTTTGTCTACCGACTGTCATTTTGTGATAAAAACGTGATTTATGTATGGTCTCTATATTATGGTATCTATATTAGGTTAGGTGAAAAACCTAAGTGTAGTAGTGTACAGAACTGATATGGGAATTAAGTCATTTTTCTAATTAATTTGGAACGTCGATTTGGTGCACACATTACTAACACATACAACAGGGCATTTACATAAGTTTTTGAAGTGAAAAATTCTTTAGCGGCGCTGAGCACTTTTTGGGATGCGTAAAAAATGACAAACTCGCGTCAGTCGTAAGACGGACGGAGAGTTTAAGTACCAGGATATCAGATCCTCTAAGAGCTTATTTTGAAATACGAATGAATCGCGTTCGATTATTGAAGTGTTTTTTTGCTGAGCCGTGGAGCAAAAGTCAAAAGGCACATTGTTAGAGGTCTGCCAATATAGATAATAACGTACGTTTTTTTATGTAAGCGGCCAGTACCTTTGCGTCTTGAGCGTCATGGAGGTTACAACATTAAAATCCAATCTAAGCTGCTGTTTTCACTTCTACCGGCACTCCCGGAGTGCTACCCGTCGCTTTTAATTTGGAACGTCAATTTGTCGCACACATTACTCACACATACAACAGGCCGTTAACTTAAGTTTTTTACCTCGACGATTTTGTTGCAGTGTGGACCGCCACTCGTGCTACATGGTGCGAGCTGACGAGCTCTACAACGAGGTGATGGCCGAAGCGGCCGGGGCCAAGGGCGCTTCCCAGGGCATGTTCATAGGCTGCTCCGTGGACACCTCTACCGGCATCGTGTCCTTCACCTGCGAGGGGAAGGAGACCAGCATCAAGTTCAAGGTCAGTTCACGAGATACTCAGAAGCTGGCCTTGATGGCAATGATTAGACGGTCAATACTTATTTCACTTAGATAACCGAACTATTGTATGTATGTACTAGCTTTTGCCGCGATTTCGTCCGCGTAGACCTCGTTTATGGACAAAAGTCACGTATTGCTATGCATATTTGAACAGGCACTTAACATAATTACAACAAACCGGATAACTCACGTATAAGAGCCGAAGGAATGCTCCGACAATTCATGTTGAAAGAGGCACTTAACACTTTAAACTTTAAATGAGAATAATTTTTTTTGCTGACGTTAGATTTCATTAAAATAAAGCATATAAGTTGCCCTGGTATAAGTGTTAACTATTTGTGAAAACCGCAATAAAATCCGTTGCGTAGTTTTGGTGATTAGCGAACACATACATAAATATACAGTCAAAAATTATAAAATCTACTTTTTTGTGTTTAATGTACAGACACGAACTTTCTACTGATTTAGTATATGTATAGATAGATGTAGGTATGTTATTGTGCAAAATGAACATAAAACAAATACCTACACAGACAAACACTGAGATACATGCACAAAGGTGGACTTATCCAGGACCTATGTCACAGGTAATATGGTTGAGTTAACCAATAGAGTAGTTTTTTTTCTGGCACTCATCGCTATAGTTACGGTCAGGCGTTACTCTGAAAATAAACCACAATAGAGCTATTACTATTAAGGTATCACGATATTTTCAGTGGATATTGAACCTACTACTATTTTTTTTTTACAGATGGAACCAGAAATAAAGCTCTTCCCCGCCATATTCGTAGAAGCCACATCGAAAGAGATCCTTCAGATAGAGTTAGGGCGGTCGTCCACTAGTCTCCCGCTCAGCGCCGCCGTGCTGCCTACTAGCGACAAGCACGTCATACCGCAGTTCCCGCCGCGGCTCAAGATACAGTGCTTGAAGCCCCACCAGTGGGCCAGGGTGAGTGGACAGACATCCTCTAACACTATTATAAATGCTCAATGGGGAATGGGGAAGGCCTAGCCGGGCGTTCCGTGATCAAATTGGGGACGTTGAGCATGTATGAAGAGATTGATGAATGTGGGTGAAGCGAAAGAGGTATGTCAGAATCGTAGTCACGAGACGCACACGTTTGTATTCCCGAAAATCGCATAGTTCCCGCGGGATAGCGGTAAGTGAATTATGCGCAGACCTCAATCAGCGGTCTTTTCCAGGCCATCAGTCCGGTTTGGGCGCATAACGTCCAACTCGCAAAACGTCTACTCTGCAAATGGTCCCTTATGTAAAATACCCGATTCGCAAAACGTCCCTACTGTATAACGTTCCGTCTGCGAAATGACCCATTCGCAAAATGTCCCGTCTGGAAAAAGCTTGTTTCAGTAGAGACTAAGAGTCTTCTCATGGGATTAGGATCGTTTTGCGAACGGGCCATTTTGCGAGAGGCACGTTTTGCGGACGGGTCATTTTGCGGAAGGGACGTTTTGAGAACGGGACTTTATTTATGTGAAGGGACGTTTTGCGAACGGGCCCTTTTGCAGAAGGGTCGTTTTGCGTAAGGGGCATTTAGGAAAGTGACATTTCGCGAAAGGGACGCGTAATGCGCCTAAACCATCAGTCCATCTTCTGGGGGCCTTCCTTGGGCTGGGCGTGAACTTATAAGCTTTTTTTCTGGCAGGTACCAAACCAGTCCCACCAGGTACACGCTCTCAAGCTGTCAGACATCCGCGGGTGGTCTATGCTGTGCGAAGATGCTGTCTCCATGCTGGCCTTGCACATACCTGGTAAATATCAGAGACTTATTTCGGCCGGTAAACTTAAATGTCATTTTTGACAGCTGGCATTGAGATTCCCCCTCTTCTTAACTGTTCTTTTTCTTATTCTTCTTCTTGATTCTTTTATTTAACTTAGCACGTATGTACAGGGTGTATCAGACACCTCCTAACAATAATCCACTGGGGTATATAACCATAGCTATAGAAGCTAAAAAATATATTAAAAGAAAAACTGGACTAATTTTTTTAAAATATTTTCTATAGGTATGGTAGTATTAACTGTAACCATTCCTATAGAAAATATAAAAAAAATTACTCGCAATTTTTTTATTTTTATTTTTTTTAGCTTCTATAGCTATGGTTTTATTGTTAGGGGGTGTCTGATACACCCTGTATATGTATAAGTTTGTTCGGGCGGAATCTTGCAATTAAATTTTGAAGCAGATATCGTCAACCGATTGAACTGAAATATTGCATACTTGTGTAAGTCAGATGACTATACAATAATCTGGTAGTAGAATTCTGGTGGTCCAGCCAGGACCGTCTCCGCAGGAGGGAACTCTTCGACGGTTGGTCCGATTGACTTGAAATTTGGTTCACATATAAGACAGATGACACTGCAAGTACAGTCAGTAAAGAAGCTTGTATTAAAAATGTTTTTTTTAACATAAACTTATTTTCTACTTTTATAGAGGAAAATACAGTTTTGAAACAACGGCCATTCTATGGTAAAGAAATCGATCTTAGTCACCCAAGTCGGATACTAGCCGACAGCTAACTATTTTTAAGTGTTGCTGCCCAGAGTGCACCGGTCCAAATTCTAGTTTTCCCATTCTTAGAGGGTAACCGTAATGCTTGAGCACACGATGATGGCCGATGAAGTTAATGTTGCTTATGATAGCTGTAAAAATATTGTATTAATTTATTATATCTTACTTTCAGAGGAGGACCGCTGCATAGATATTCTGGAACTCATAGAGATGGACAAATTGTTAAGTTTCCATTCGCACACGCTCACCCTGTACGCTGCTTTATGCTACCAAAGCAATTACAGGTAAGGACGTGGTAAAAGCAGTCACCCCTACGACACACACACACACACACACACAAACTACAGCATAAGCTCCGAACTAATAAATATAACAACACAATTAATAAATAATAATAAATATTAGGGAACAATTCACACAAATTGACCTAGTCCCAAAGTAAGCGCTAGTAAGGCTTGTGTTATGGGTACTAGACAACGATATACATACTTATGTAGAGAAATACATACTTATATAGATAGAAAACATCCATAACTCAGGAACAAATATTCGTGCTCATCACACAAATATATGCCCTTACCAGGATTCGAACCCAGGACGCTTGCTTCGTAGGCAGGGTCACTACCAACTAGGCCAACCGCGTCGTCAAATATTATACACATCATTTATGCAAACTGTTACTCTAATACTAATTGGTAATTGACAACATTTCATATTTCTGAGCCTATAATTTTAATGGTTCTCTGTATTTTGTTTGAAAAGATGAACATGCTGACAGTTTAATTTTTTCGCTAGGGCTTGT
Organism: Pandemis heparana; assembly: GCA_963854515.1. Classification (NCBI taxonomy): domain Eukaryota; kingdom Metazoa; phylum Arthropoda; class Insecta; order Lepidoptera; family Tortricidae; genus Pandemis; species Pandemis heparana. Next base: position 6,307,413 of record OY978031.1, read on the forward strand.
ATTTAATTTATTAATTTGTGTTTATTCTAAAAGGGCGTAACTCCGATACTATCACAGAATACACACTTATCCCTTTGTCTTTTCTCTATAGAAAAAAAAACTGACGTTAATTTCAAATTGTCAGTCAGGCCCTATTCTCCAATATTCGATTTTCGAGGTTCGCTTCGTGCTGTTCCGCTCATACTAACATAGTCATTAACTTGAGAGTGAGAGAGAAGGTATGCAACGAACTTCGAAAATAGAATTTCAGAGTTGCCCCCCTTGTACTTTGAAGTTGTCAAAAATACAAAATTATGATCGCTTACTTTTTCTCGTGAAAAAAGCAAAGGCGTTTCACCTATCCTGTGGTAGTTTTGGTAATATTAGGACATATTTTTAATTAATTTTTATTTTTTATAATAAGCGATATTAAAATTATATAAACATATTGCAGTGATCAGGAGGCAAAATGCTTTCGAACCATATATACATTTTCAGGTGTTATAAAAATGAAATGTTGTCAATTTTTCCCGACTCCCGTATTTATTAACTGTATCAGACCCCCTTTTCTCCTCGCTCTGCGTCTGCGCCTGTCTTAATTAAATTTTGTTTTTCAGAGCGGCGCACGCCCTGTGCCAACACGTGGATCAGAAACAGCTGCTTTACGCCATACAGTCCCAATACATGTCCGGCCCGCTGCGGCAGGGCTTCTATGACTTGCTCATCGCCCTACATTTGGAGTCCCACGCCACTACTATGTAAGTTACACTACTTTCAACATGAACCTACCGTGAGCAATGATATTATAAACCCTAGATTCACTACGAGCGCTCATAACGCTCATTGCGGGTGGTAGGGCCTTGTGCAAGGTCCGTCCGGATCGCTACCACCATCTTACTCGCTAATCCTGCCGCTAAGCAGCAGTGCTTGCACTGCTGTGTTCCGGTGTGGAGAGTAAGACAGCCGGGGAAATTACGGGCACAAGAGGCATTTCATCTAAGTCCTCTAGGTTGGCAACGCATCTGCAATCCCTCCGGGGTTGCGGGTGTATATGGGCAGGTGGTGATCGCTTACCATCAGGTGATCCACTTGCTCGTTTGTCTTCCTATTCATATAAAAAAAAACACTATTTTTGAATTGCAAAAACAGATAACACACGCAATGTCATTTTAGTACCTGATATGAAAAATACACTTTAATTTGGTATACAATTCTTGCATGTGTCTAAATGGGCTTAAAAGGAATGTGCGCTGCACGATCGAGACACGTCTACAGGGGCCTTACTTGCTCCACTTGCTCGTTTGTCTTCCTATTCACATAAAAAAAAAAACGCGTCCTGAGCAGAGAGTGCTTAGAATCTGTCATTAAGCACTCTCTGGCCCTATGGAGCTGTCAATATGATTTACAACGAGCTGTCAGTTTAAATGTGGTGGTGCATCTAGGGTTTCTAATATCATTGACCGTGAGACTCAATCATAGTTAGATAAACGGATAACTAGCGCTCGCCCCGGCGGTAGCGAAACGAACACCATGGCGTCGCTGCCGTCAGGGCGAGCATTCCAAGAGGAAGGACTACGATATAGTCCGAAACATGTCGACCATCACTCGACTTCGTTTGTGTAACTATAAGTTACACTATAGACTGACCGCTTAACTGAGTCCTCGCCCGCGGCTGTGGGGCGCGGGGTAGGTGACCGCGGGGGCCTCTCTGTGTGCGGGCGTTTGGCGCACTCCCCGCCCGCACCGCTCTCGGTCCCCTTTGTCATCCCACCCCGCGCCCCTGCACCCGCGCGGGCGAAGACTCAGTTGAGCGGTCGGTATATAGCTAGTGTAAGTTTTAGACGCAGAAACGACACGAACGCGATTGCGTCAACGTCTCGTATAATGCTCCATTCAGGATAACATTTGACTAGAATCAGTAGATTTACAACCGTAAATCTTTTCTTGTGATGTTATAATATAACAGAACTAAGAAACCATATCCATATCCCGTTAAAAATATTTCGAATTAACTAAGTTTATTTGTTGTAAACTACAACTAGGTATTGTGGCATATTTAGGTACCGTCAACTGGGGTGACTTTGGTAATTTTGGGGCTACTTTGAACGTTTTAAAATTGCTATAAAATCGATATTATCCATATCCGGTGAATTTTTGGCATGTAGACGCAAAGGTGATTGACGAAGACATTGATTGGAAGCAGTAAACGTAAATAAAAAATGATGGTTTTTTCATTAAAACTACTTTTTAAAGTCACCCCGTAAATCAAAGTCACCCCAGTTGACTGTATATTATACAAAACAGCCGTGGTAGCTTAGTGGTTTGACCTGTGGCCTCTTAAGCAGAGGGTCGTGGGTTCAAATCCCGGGCTCGCACCTCTGAGTTTTTCGAAATTTATGTGCGATATCTCATTTGAAATTTACCATGAGCTTTTCGGTGAAGGAAAACATCGTGAGGAAACCTGTACACAACTGCGAAGCAATTCAATGGTGTGTGTGAAGTTCCCAATCCGCACTGGGCCCGCGTGGGAACTTATAGCCGAAGCTCTGAGAGGCTTCTGAGAGGAGGCCTGTGCCCAGCAGTGAGACGTATATAGGCTGCAGAGAGAGAGAGATACAAAACAGATCACTTATATTATATCTACTCTTAATTATACTTTTACTTGGCTCAGGGAAACGTGTAAGAACGAGTTTGTTATCCCGCTGGGTCCCGAACTGAAGTCGCTGTACGAGGAACCAGATATGGGGCACAGCCTGCGCTCGCTGCAGTGTGAGAGCGTGCGCCCGCAGATGAAGATGACGGATATCGCGTAAGTATTACGCATCAAACTTATCATCAGATATATCATAACATCATATTCAAACAAGAACGCAAGACAACTGAAATGTTCAAGATATGAAATATTTTTGCGTGGGACTATATGGCCACGGTCTCTCGTTCTGAGATGCCTATGCCCAGCACTGGGACGGATATAGGATAGAGATGATGAAATATTTAATTGAATCAGCTAGCTTATTACGTAACTCGCTCGCATTCGCCATCGTGTTCATTTTGACAGTTCTTGTATGAATGTGACAGCTAGCTGATTCCGATGCCAATTGTCAGCCCATACATGAACTGTCAAAATGAAGACGATTACGATTGCGAGCGAGTTACGTAATAAGCTAGCTGGTGTTACTTTGCGGAGGTCCATTTCAATGAATGTTGAATGTTTTTTGTTCATTTAACTTTCAGTCGATAATTTTATTATCTCAAACATGCTCGGAAATGTGTGCGTTTATATCACGAAATGAAGACATGAGGTTTCTTAATTATGACTTCCTACATTATTTCTTGGCCTAGACCAGATTTATAACAATATTCACGTCAATCCGACCATTGCAGACAGAGACTTGAAGATTTGAAGTGGAAAAAAAAAACTATAAAGTACAAACATTGGAAGTTGAATAAAATTTAATAACAAAAAAAAAAAAAAAACAAGAAGTAAATTTCTTGATTAATTTGATATTTCCTATCATTTGAAAAACAGCGCCTTCTCTCGTCCCTGGTGAGCAGTACATGTTCCACGGGAGTTTGTAATTGTGTCGTACAGACACATCATTCAAACAGATGACGCTTAGCGGCAAATATTCGCATAGTAACAAGGTCACGTGACAGTTGGTAACAGATAGAAAAATTCGGAGGCTTACTCACCTGCTATGGGTGGTGTAGGGGTATAGCACGCGTCACGGAATGACGAGGACCCGGGTTCGATTCCCGGCCATAGCTTTACTTTTCGGATTTTTCTATGTGTTCTAATTTTCAGTGTCGTTTAGAAATTAAAATTTAATAAATTTAAGTTATAATAAGCGTTTGCTGAAACTGGTAGTTGTCGAGGTGTAAAGTAGAAGACCTACCTCCTTGTTCATAAGCGCTCTGTAGGCTTCTGCTAACTTAGCAATCGTTTGTCCTTATCTGTCACTTTGACATTTACCTTTCACAGATAAGGACAAACGATTACTAAGTTAGCAGAAGCCTATAAGAGCGTTTATGAATCCTTATTCATAAACGCTATGTAGACTTCTGCTAACTTAGCAATCTTTAGTGTTAGTCTCTATTTGGGGACAATTCTTTTCGCACTATAATAACTTTTTTATATTGCCGACAGCGAGAACATATCAGAGATCAGCAACCTTTACTCCCCGAACTTCCCCCTGGAGGTGGTCCGGGAGTTCGTGATGCAGGCGCTGGCGGAGGCCGTGGAGACCAACCAGGTGCACAACCGGGACCCCGTGGGGGGCAGCAACGAGAACCTGTTCCTGTGAGTCCTCTAAACATTTACACGCTTGAATAGATGGGTGGATCAACCTTATCATCCTCGCAGATAACCAAGTGGGCTAACCAGCAGCCAAGAAGGAAGAATTTTTTTCCCAGATAACTGGTTTTTTAACGGGAAAGATTTTTTCCTGCACGATAACCAAGTTACATTACCGGCACTGGTAAAACCAATGTAGGACGATTAATTTGGATTAATTTAGGTTTAGGTGCGGCGGGGGTGGCCCTTGGGCTACCCCTAAGCCGCGAACATGTATCACATGTATGTTTTATTATAAAAATAGTCTTTATTTTACCTTATAGTTATGTACGGGGAACAAATCACTTCCGTAAAAAACCAGTTATCTGGAAAGAAAATTTATTTCTTCTTGGCTGCTAGTTAGCTTTTATGCACATAAAATACAAAAACCACGGGTGCCCGTTTTTTTGCAATTGGGCGTATTAACAGGAAGTGTAATCACGCTGCTATTATTTCAGCCCTCTGATCAAACTGGTGGACCGTCTGCTGTTGGTTGGCATGATGAGAGACGAGGACGTGGAGAAGCTGCTCATCATGATCAACCCTGAGACCTGGGATCCCACCTTCGACAAAGGTAAGCCGTTTAACCACGCAATTTAACACTTTGTACATTAATATGCCAGCTTGTTGTCTTTGAACAATATAGTTTTCCCTCCTTTTTATTTTTTGTTTATTGTAAACTATTTAATAAATTTATCTATTTTCTAGTCACACATAAGTCGAGTTCTATCGTAGAGTTTATGTAGTATAAGTATTTTATCTGTGTATCGTATCTTGAGCCACAGACGGTTCTGGCTGAAAATCAGTGCTGCAGGTGTCTAATACCTCAGCCACCCTCAGCGTAATGCTGAGCCAGCGACCGTTTCACTTTTGCGAAAACACACATAACGCTGATGATCTAATTTTCATGTCTGTGTTTTTTTATGTTTGTCAGACATTTCGAAAAATGTTCAAGATGTCACAAAACTTTTTTCTAAACGATACTAACAACCCGCATAGAAAAATCCGAAAAGTAAAGTTATGGCCGGGAATCGGTGTGGTCTAACAAGGAAATACCTATCTTCCCCTCCAGAGCCCTCTGCGCCACTTGAAAATGGTGCATTACTTTTCAGAGTCAGTTTCTAGATACGTGCTTATTTTGTTTCTTCTCTCACAGAAGGCAAAGATGAGCACCGCAAAGGCTTGCTCCACATGAAGATGGCGGAAGGTGCTAAGCTGCAGATGTGCTACTTGCTCCATCACCTCAACGACATCCAGTTGCGGCATCGTGTGGAATCCATCATAGCTTTCGCTCACGACTTCGTGGGCGATCTTCAAGGCGACCAGTTGAGGTTAGAATGGGTTCCGTGACCTTAGAACCTTTCGTATACCTAATGCCGTATCGGTCCCCAAATAAAGACTAACCATATGCATAAACGCTATGTAGGCTTCTGCAAACTTAGCAATCGTTTGTGCTTTTCTGTGAAAGGTAAATGTCAAAGTGACATAAGGACAAACGATTGCTAAGTTAGCAGAAGCCTATGGAGCGTTTATGAATAACGGGGTAAGGGCTTGTGTCACCACTCTTTCTTAAGTTCCAGTTATCTTAAGTAAGTAAGTAAGTAATAAAAAAAAAAATAAAAAAAAAAGTAAGTAAATGCTTAATTGTATACAAATATAAAGAAACTTTGTTCTTCGTACATAACCAAGTTACATTACTATAGTAGTTCCAACCGTTTATCCTCTCGATGACGGCTCCCGTAGAATGTAACTGCGTTTAGTTACGCAAAAAATAACTTTTAAATGCGAGGTATAAAAAATACGACAACTGCCTAATTTTGTTCCTTGATCCCATATAATATTTATCTAAGGATAAATGAAGAAGAAGAAGAAGAAGAAGAAGAAGAAAAAAGTTTATTTATGACAAAACAAAACATCACAATAAAAAAAACACATAATACAGCAGATAAATAAATAATTTGTCACAAAATGGTCCCAACTCAGCATTTGCTGGCCTTGCAGCCAGCGCTGGTCTTCCGTTGGGACCATAGGGTGATACATATGCAAAATGAGTCCATATATGCAGTATTTTTTTTTAAAGTACGATAAACTATAAACGTTTTAATAAAGTTACGTTCTATGGCAATACACATAGTGATGTTATGATTAAAATATCGATATTTTATCGGTATTGTATATAACTTAGATGTGTTCCCACGACTTTGTATGTCCGCGTTGCAATTTTTTTCCTAATCAATGGTGAAATTATTTTTGTTTGTCCGTTTGTCCTGTAGTGTTTAGTTATAATATAAGTAATATAAGTATAGATAGGTAATCAATCAGTAATAGATGCCAGTAATAAAAGCGTCTCCAATATTGTCGTCTCGGTTAGTCTCACTATCAACGCTGACAAAATCGCAATCTTTGGCTAAAACAAACACAAAATGGCGGTGGGCCATAATGTTATAATGTTATGTTACAAAATGGGCATAATGTTATGCAAATAAAGAATTTAATATCAATTAATTTTACTCGTATAAAATTGGATCGATATCGTATCTACTGATCACTTATTTGGTCACAACACTATAACTATCAAATAGATCTGTCATCGAGAGGATAAACGGTTGGAACTACTATAGGGCATTCTATGGTAAAATAAATACTATTTCTAAATGAAAACAAACATGTACGTGGCTTAGGGACCGCACCTAAACCTAAATTAATCCAAATTAATTATCCTACATTGGTTTTACCAGTGCCGGTTATGTAACTTGGTTACGTATGGGGAACAAGCTTAAATATAACTTGCAAGATTTGATTACAGACAACGGGACAGATTTTAAACAACAAACAATTATCTTATTTTAGACGTTACCAGGAAATCAAGCAATCTGATCTGCCGAGTGCGGTGGCTGCCAAGAAGACCAGGGAGTTCCGTTGTCCACCACGAGAACAGATGAATGCCATCCTAAGTAAGTCTATCTTAAAATACCAGACAGCCAACAAGACAGAGAAATAATTTGGAGACAGTTTAAGTATCCTACTAATATTATAAATGCGAAAGTTTGTGACGATGTGAGTGAGTGTGTTTGTTTGTTCGTTCTTCACTCTGAAAAGACTGGACGGATTTGGATAAGATTTGGAATGAAGATAGCTGGTACCCTAGATTAAAATACAGGTTACTTTTTATCTCGGAAAATTGCATAGTTCCCGCGGGATAGCGATAAACATGTCAATTGCTAATTCTACGCAGACGAAGTCGCGGGCAGAAGCTAGTAGGTGATAATGGTGTAAAGTGTGGTAGGCGGTGGGTATGATGTAATTTATAACTGAGCTGCTCTAAACTTTCTATCTCTTTCAGGCTTCAAGCACATGGAAGAGGAAGACAAGGACAACTGTCCGTGCGGCGAAGACCTGATTTCCCGCATGAACGAGTTCCACGAAGGTCTGATGACGCATGTGTCGCTGAGTGCGCTGCAGGAGCCAGAGGCTGAGGTGAGAGGGAGATGGAAGAGTACGAAGAATGAGAAAGAGACCCCGTATTTTTATCCCTAACGGGGTAGGGTCAGAAGTAACAAGACCTGAAGGCCAAGTTTACCGTGATCTGATCTTTAATCTAATGTAATTTAATTTCCTTTGTGACAGGAGTCTACTGAACCGGAAGCGAAGCCAGGCGCTATTGGCAAGATATACACCATCATCAACACTGTTAAAGAGCTGGAAGAAGATCCCAAGGTATGTTTCCCTTTTATTGATGTGGGGAGAGGCCACAATATTATAGAGAGATCTCTTTCCAGGCAGATGTTATGCATGGGGACCGAAGTCCGAAGGAAGAGAGTTGAAAGAAAACAAAAGAAAGATGACATTTATTCATTTTTTTATTTGGAAGTTGTATTTATGCATCCGCGTTGAAAAACTTCGTTAGCGGGATGTAGAACAATGTGACAGCTGTCAGTGGAACTGGCGCTAGCTACACGAGCGTCGTAGTAGTTCTGTAGAGGCCAACTAGGTGGCACTGGGGTCGCTACACTGTCCAACAACCTACATGTGTGGCCAACACTATCGCATAGTGGCAACGACGTAATTTAGAGGTCACTGTGGAATGTTTAAGAAAAAAATATATGCCCTACATCATTTTGGATAAGAGCTGATTTCTTTAAACTGCTGGACCGTTTTTTACCTAACATGGCTAAGAACCACCGCATTGATACCGGCTTTTAAATGAGAAAGATCGCTTTGAAATTAGTCCATCCGTTTTAGAGCTACCATGCCACTTACAGACAGACACACACACAGACGTCGACGTCAAACTTATAATGCCCCTCTTTTTGCTTCTTTAAAAATTAACGTAGTGGCAAGTACTTGAACGTGTGATCACCGTCGGACTTTATGAAAAAATGTAGCACAGTGCTGAATAGTACATTTGTTTCACATGTTTATCGCAATGAATAATTAATCCACACTAATCTGTCGTGCTGAAAATACGGAAGTTTTGGCATATAAGCGCCCGAACATCTGATTTCTGCATTATGCTTAGGGAAATTGTTGACATTTCTGAACATCTGATGTCTGAAATTGTTGACATTTTTGAACATCTGATGTCTGACATATAATATGTCAACAATTTCAGACATGTCAGACATCAGATGTTATCAGATAATATCTGAAATTGTTGACATTTTGGATCATCTGATTTCTGACGTCTGAAATTGTTGACATTTTTTGAACATCTGATTTCTGACATGTCTGAAATTGTTGACATTTTTGAACATCTGATTTCTGACATAGTTGAAATTGTTGACATTTTTGTTGCAGCCCGTCGAAGAGCCGCCACGCAAGTCGCCAGAGGAAAAGTTCCGCAAGGTTCTGATCCAGACCATCGTGTCGTGGGCCGAAGAGTCGCAGATAGAGACGCCGAAGCTTGTGCGGGAGATGTTCAGGTATTACTAAAGATCTTGGGATAGGAAGTTGTAATAAGTTTCATCATCATCATCATCTCCTGCCTATATACGTCCCACTGCTGGGCACAGGCCTCCTCTCAGAATGAGAGGGCTGAGGCTATAGTTCCGACGCGGGCCCAGTGCGGATTGGGAACTTCACACACACCATTGAATTGCTTCGCAGTTGTGTGCAGGTTTCCTCACGATGTTTCCCTGCACCGAAAAGCTCATAGTAAATTTCAAATGAGATATCGCATATAAATTCCGAAAAGCTCAAGGTGCGAGCCCGGGATTCGAACCTACGACCCTCTGCTTGAGAGGCCACAGGTCAAACCACTAGGCTACCACGGCTTTATAAGTTTATCCGTAACAAATCAAAAGAGGGTGCGGTCAACTGTTTCTCGTCATTCTGTCCCGTCAACGAGGGAAGAAAATGCTTTGCAGATGAAGATAGCCAATTGGGAATGGATGATTATTTTAAAAGTGCTTGGTGATTTTTCTATTGATAGGAATAACCATCCTTAGCTACGGAAAAAAGTTTCAGATTTTCCCGGTGAGCCGGTAAATTTTAAACTTAGGGCTCGTCCAGAAATCATGTGATCCTATTTGACTTACTTTTGATGATATTTGGTGATCTTAACTCTACATCCTCCCCCACATTCAAGATCACGTATATTTTTCGGACTTAGTATGAATTAAGTTAGTTGATTTAAAAAAAAAACAGCTAATACTTGTGTTTTTTACGTTATTTTTTGATTGCCTGCTGTGTAAAAAAATTACACGTGATGTGTTCTCGGACAGCATCGTGATTATTCGTGATATTTTGCTAACAAGTAAACTATCACATGATTTCTGGATGACGCAATCGAAATGTAACGTCTGATTCAATAAAATAAGAGTAAGACAGCCGGGGAAATTACGGGCACAAGAGGTATTTCATCTTAGCCCTCTAGGTTGGCAACGCATCTGCAATCCCTCCGGGGTTAAGGGTGTCTATGGGCAGTGGTGATCGCTTACCATCAGGTGACCCACTTGCTCGTTTGCCTTCCTATTCGCATAAAAAAAATTTTTTTGTATACCTTTCCTGTTGAGTAAAAAACACTCCTTTTTCCACCAGCCTTTTGGTCCGCCAATACGATTCAGTTGGCGAGCTGATCCGTGCCCTGGAGAAGACCTACGTCATCAACGCGAAGACCAAGCTGGACGTGGCGGAGATGTGGGTGGGGCTCAGCCAGATCCGGGCGCTGCTGCCCGTGCAGATGAGCCAGGAGGAGGAAGAGCTGATGAGGAAGAGGCTCTGGTGAGTAGACCGACCTAGAAGACAGCAGGAAAGGTTTAGTATAACTAACGTGACCATTTATTTTTCGACTCAAAACGGGACATTGGTTTATTAAGGTCATTTAACAGGTAGGTAGTCAATGAAAAAAAAAATCATTTTCCAGAAAAAGTTAGCTCAAAAGTTACGAAATACAAATATACCAGAGGAACCATTTTGCTTTAATATTGCTGGTGATGATTTTAAGTACGTAAGAATTAAACTCTTGGCACTTTTTTTTCATATTCACCTTAATTATCAACTTCGCCTTTAGAACTGAAATTTGTAACTGTGTTTTCTCCGATGTCGACAATTTGTTCATAATCGAAAATACTCTTTCTACCGGAAAATTGGTAGCAGGCAAACATAAAATATATATTATATATTCAATTCAACAGAAAAGTTTTCATGCTGAAGATTGTTGGCTTGAAAGTGTCCAGCCGGCTCGACTGCTCGATTTTTCGCGCAGTTTCTGAAAACGGGTCAATTTTGCGTCCCAGAGCTCATTTCGGGGACAGCGGGACTCGTAATCATAAAAAGGGACAGTCCCGTTTAAAACGGGACGTCTGGTCACGTTAAGTATAACCACGGCTGTTCAAACAAAACATACAATTTATTTTAAATTATGTTATTTGTTTACAGGAAACTTGTCAACAATCACACGTTCTTCCAGCATCCAGATTTAATTCGGTAATTTTATATGTATAGCATCATATAGCATCTATTAATACTTGCTTGAAACTTCTGAGTCCCGACTTTGTCTAACAGATATTCATCTATCTTAATTTTTTTGGAATTTAATTGCCCCGTTGAAACGCTTCGCTGCCTGATGCTGTATCAAATGTGCGTTACTAACCTATGTCCCTCTCTCTCTCTCAGGGTGCTCCGTGTACACGAGAACGTGATGGCGGTGATGATGAACACGCTAGGGCGGCGCGCGCAGGCGCAGTCCGACGCCGCGCCCGCCTCGCCGCCCACGGCCGAAGATAAGGAGAAGGTACTAGAAAAAACCGCCCTAAAGCCCGTCGGTCTCACGCACTGAGGGTTATGCTAAAGAGCTATGGCCCATAAAGGGCCACAATACAATACAATACACTAACTCTTTATTGAACACTACATATAACAATCAAAACAGAAAAAAGGTACAGAAGTAATAAGATAACAATAGGCGGCCTTATCGCTACAGAGCAATCTCTACCAGGCAACCATAATGGACCGCCACTTGCATGGACCAGGGTTAACGACTTAACCCCGTGTTGGATGCTAACCCGGGGCTAAGCAGTGTCTAAATCAATGTTTCCCAACCTGTGGTCCGCCTAATCTCGCTTGGAGGGAAGCCCTCTTAATCGTTCTAGATTTGAACAGTTTGTTCCCTCGCCTCACTAGGACACGTCCCACGAGATGGTGGTGGCCTGCTGCCGCTTCCTCTGCTACTTCTGCCGCACGGGCCGCCAGAACCAGAAGGCCATGTTCGACCACTTCGACTTCCTCCTGGAGAACTCCAATATCCTGCTCTCGCGGCCCTCGCTGCGGGGGTCGACGCCCCTCGACGTGGCTTATTCCAGTCTCATGGAGAACACTGAGCTAGCTCTCGCTCTCAGGTGAGATTAGAATCATCAAATTCAAATTCAAATAAGTTTATTGCCAGAACATAGTCAATACAAAAAGGTCTTAGTGTTACATATGTGCTTATTTTCTACCCTAGTTGAGCGTGCAATATTAAAATTATTTTCTCTCAGCATTACAAAATACAATACAATATAGGAAAAAGCACTAAGTAAAATCGCAATCCATTACTGCCATTTTCTCAATTTATTATCACGTCAAAAATGTAATCGGCAGGAGTCGGACAAAAGTGCGGATGACGTCAAACCACTTATAGGATTCGAATAGTATTTTTGATTTTCATAAACAATTATCACTTATCAGTTATCAACCTCTTTATTAAACGATATTACCACTTGAAATGAGTACCTAAGTAGGTACGTTTTTGACTGGCACATTGTCAATCAGATGAACAATAAATTGACTTCGTTATTGTAAACAACTATTGTTATCTTCACGATTATATTTAGCTAAAATTTATTTTTACTAATGTATAAAAAAACGCTGTAAAATGTCATCTTTACTCGAATATTGTTAATACATGTCACACGGAAGTTTAAATACGGACATCATCTTATGTGCAAGACTACGTCATTTTTACGTCATCCGCACTATTTCGTCCGACCTATGGTAATCGGATACAATAAAATGTTACAATATTATATGTTAAAGGAATTTGACAAGTGTCGATTCTATTTTATTTTTATATTGTTAACAGAGAGCACTACCTTGAGAAAATAGCCATCTACTTATCTCGCTGCGGGCTTCAGAGCAACTCGGAACTCGTGGAGAAAGGCTACCCCGACCTTGGCTGGGATCCTGTCGAGGGTGAACGCTATCTCGACTTCCTGAGGTTCTGTGTCTGGGTAAGACATTTTTTTATACCTCAAGGCAGGAAAACGAGCAGTGAATTGCTCGGCCCAAAGATATTTGTAGCATCAGAGTTTTGCAGATGCATTGCTAACCTATTCAGAAAAATATACACTAGTGTCAGTAGTTTCAAGAATTTTCCCAATTGATAACATTTCTTATTTCTGAGCCTATAATTTTAATGGTTCTCTGTATTTTGTTTGAAAAGATGAACATGCTGACAGTTTAATTTTTTCGCTAGGGCTTGTATTTAATTTATAATTATTTTTTTAATTTTTGCTTATTCTAAAAGGCCGTAACTCCGATACTATCGCAGAATAGACACTTATCCTTTTGTCTTTTCTCTATAGAAAAAAAACTGACGTCAATTTTAAATTGTCAATGTCAGGCCTTATTCTCCGATATTCGATTTTCGAGGTTCGCTTCGTGCTGTTCCGCTCATACTAATATAGTCATTAACTTGAGAGTGAGAGAGAAGGTATGCAACGAACTTCAAAAATAGAATTTCGGAGTTGCCCCCCTTGTACTTTGAAGTTGTCAAATACAAAATTATGGTCGCTTATTTTTTCTCGTGAAAAAGACAAAGGCATTTCACCTATCCTGTGGTAGAATTGGTAAAATTAAGACATGTTTTTAATTAATTTTTATTTTCTATAATAAGCAATATTAAAATTATATAAACATATTGCAGTGATCAAGAGGCAAAATGCTTTCGAACCATATATACATTTTCAGGTGTTATAAAAATGAAATGTTGTCAATTACCTTGTTAAAATTTAGGGTAAGGACCAAAATGTTGGACCAGTGTTAGTTGTAGTTACACAAACCACTTGATTCATAAGGTTATTATAGTTAATTTTCATATCAGAACTAATTTTATTTGGTAGACAAGTTTTTGGCCCCTACCCTATTCCGTTTTTGAAGTGATAACTTCGGAAGGGTAAACCGCTTCGTAACGTAACGCGTTACGGCGCCAGTCCGTCTGGCTTCCTCTCTGACGCATACTGCAGCGGTAGGCAGGCTCTTCCTCTCTCACTCTAACCCACAGCGCTAGTCGTATTTCGAACAGACGCTTCCCTCTCTCTCTACTCAGTGTTTAGTGTGCGATAGTTACTGTTAGTAACTTAGATTAGTTTAAGTTATTACTTTCCCGTCCCGTCCAGAGACGCACACGTTTCTTTTTAACCGACTTCAAAAAAAGGAGGAGGTTCTATGTTTTTTTTAATGTATGTTCACCGATTACTCCGTCAATTGTCGACCGATTTTCAAAATTCTTTTTATGTTTGAAAGAGTATAGTTTCAAGGTGGTCCCATTGTCACAAAATCAAGATCTGATGATGGGATCCTGGAGAAATCGAAGGCAAACCTCAAATTTTATAAGCACACCTATTTTGACACCAAATCATTAACTTTCTGTCTCTTATATGACGTATCACAGGTGAACGGCGAGAGTGTAGAAGAGAACGCGAATCTTGTGATCCGTCTGCTGATCCGGCGGCCGGAGTGCCTCGGTCCAGCGCTGAGGGGCGAGGGCGAGGGCTTGCTGAAGGCCATCGTGGACGCCAACAAGATGAGCGAGCGCATCGCTGACAGGCGGAAGCTGAGGGAGATAGAGCAGGAAGGCGATACCACTGTGAGTATAGGGTGCATCGGGTAGTCTAATTACATATTACCTGCAGGCTTATTACGTAACTCGCTCGCGATCACCATCGTGTTCATTTTGACAGTTCATGTATGGGCTGACAATTGGCATCGGAATCAGCTAGCTGTCACATTCATACAAGAACTGTCAAAATGAACACGATGGCGATTGCGAGCGAGTTACGTAATAAGCTAGCTGGTCTAATGATCGTTTCGTCTAATTGAAACTGTAATGGATTTGTGAAATAAAGTGATGTCAAAATACAAAACGGCTTCCATGCTGACCTGGGAGCAAAGAGAAAACATATAAATGTACCAGTTGCTTCTCGTTACTGAGAGAGTAATTTAAAAACTTAGTAATCAAAAGAAATAAGGGGCAGGAGTTTTATCGGTAAAAAGAAAATGTTAATAAATATGTGTACAGCTTGCCCAAAAAGAGAAGAAATTAAAAAGTGGCAATACTGTTGTGACGTCCCTTTCTAATCTATAAGTATAAGAAAACGGGACGACACTACTTTATTGCCACTTTTTAATTTCTACTTTTTATGGGCAAACTATATTTCTACTATTTCTTATTTAAAATTACCATGCAACAGAACAAAAATATTCTTTATTTCATTTAATGCATTTAATTATACATAGATAGATTAACACTTTATTTTCTTCCATAACACAAATTATGACACATACAGGCCAGAGGTACAATATCAAACACAGAGAACTTAAAAATAGATATATCAGATACGAGCAAATATTTATTTTCATTTTTACTATATACCTGAAATTTCCATTTTTTTTTTTCAGTAGTATAGTTATTTAATTTGCCAACAGTTCAGCCACCCGCTTCCGGAGTCGGACGACGATGAGGACTACATAGACACAGGAGCCGCCATCTTGAATTTCTACTGCACTCTCGTCGACTTGCTGGGGCGATGCGCGCCCGACGCTAGCGTCATCGCTCTGGTTTGTAACACATGATGAATTAAAGAGTGTTAATAAGCTCGTCAAATTTTATTAATCACTTAGGTAGCTGAACTAGTTTTCGTGATAGTTTTTTATGGACAGAGAAACAAACGATCGAGCGGGAATGCTTTTCCTACATTTTGTTGACTGTGGTTACATTGTCATCTATCTTAAATAATGTGTACCAAATTTCAAGTCCATCTGACCGCTACAAGTGGGCTAGGACCCAAAATAATACAAAGCCGTTTGAGCCGGGTACGTATTAAAATACATAAAGTTTAAAATGCATAATGGTTCAAAATATATTGCGATTTTCTCAGAGAGTGGCCAATTAGCAGGATTGTCATATAACAAACCTAACCTAACCTAAACCAATTTATACATTACGATATTAAAAAAGTTCATCTAGCTAATAGTTTCACAGAAAATAACATTATATATTTCTATTATACACTTTAAACTTTATGTATTCTGACCCGCACCCGTTTGAGCCTTTGGTTTAACATTTTAAACAGATTGAGAGAACTTGACTATAACTGAAACATTCAAGAAACTAATTCTAAAAGTTTTTTTTTTTTATGGTAAACGTTCTGTTATTTCGGGAAAAGCGACCGGAAAATGAGTAGCGCCTGGCCTTACGTCCGAAAAGGGTGAGAACATTTCACTTCCGGATACCAGCACCAAATTTTTAGAGGTTACTAGGCATATCATCTGGACCCCAAAACTGCCGGGAGACAGTTTCTGAGGTGTCAGGGTCACCTATTATGACGTCATCAAATTGACCGCCGCCGCGTTTTGAAAAATTCAAATTACACTCAACTTACACAACGCACGTATACATGTGGGGTATCAAATGAAAGCTAGTTAAATATACTATATTTGTGCTCTGAACTGCAATTGCATTAATGTTGATGTTTAAGAGCTATTAATAGAAAAATTATAATCTTGGAAAAATATTACGGACTTTTATTTCTTGCACCAAAACTAAAGACTCCAGACTAAAATAATGTACTACAATAATAAAAACAAATTATTAAGCTTTACATTACAATTCAAAGTTTGAAAATCGGATATGATATATCGAAGTTATGGTCAAAAACTTGACGACGCTGCAGCGTCTAAAATTACGAAAAAAAAATTTTTCTTTCGGAAACCACCACCAATTTTTTATGTTACTAGGCATATCATCTGGACCCCGAAACTGCCAGGAGACAGTTTCTGAGTTGTCAGGGTCAAAAGTTATGACGTCATCAAATTGGCCGCCGCCACGTTTTGAAAAATTCAAATTACACCCAACTTATGCAACGCACGTATACATGTGGGGTATCACGTGAAAGCTAGTTAAATAGACTATATTTGTGCTCTGAATTGTAATCGCATTAATGTTACCGTTTAAGAGCTATTAATAGAAAAATGATAATCTTGGAAAACGTATTACGCACTTTTATTTCTTGCATCAAAACTAAAGACTCCAGACTAAAATAATGTACTACAATAATGAAAAAAAATTATTAAGCTTTACGTTACAATTTTAACTTTGAAAATCGGATATGAAATGTTGAAGTTAAGGGTAAAAACTTAAAGCGCGCGAAATTGCCGCCATCGCTGAAAACTGTAGATACCTACATATTTTCACTTCGAATTTTAGTCTGCTCCAAAATTTGACGCGTGAATGATTCGGTGGTGGTGTATTTATGTGCCTAGTAACAATGACTGACGATAAATTGTAATGTAATAGGTAAGTTATTAATTTTCTGCACCGAGACGTTACAATTGGTTATTTTATTATAATTATCATATTAATTACCTAAATAGTAGTAGTAGTAATAGTAGTAAGTATACTAATTGTTCGAAGAAGGAGGTATATGCATATAAATCCAAAGTGCGTAAGTATATATTTATTTATATTTACATTTATAATAAAAAAAAATATAATTTAAAATTACCCTTTATGAGGCTACATAATAATTGAATTCATCAAAAATACCTTGAAACACCAGTTGGCATGGGCATATACATTATGCGCATAACGCGACATGTCACGTTGTTTGTGGCGGCCGCCGAATTATCTTTAAACCAGCATAGCTATGTCTTTTTATACCCGATTGTGATGATTAAAATTTTATACTATAGAAGAATAACGAAGAATTATTTGTACCATATATTTTTTTCTCCAACTTAAATGGTTCTCTGGCTATAAAAATAAACATGCATTTTTTTCTTTAATTTGTCTATTTGTTCTAATATTTTTGTTGTTTACATATTTACGCAGTTATAATCAATGAATACAATGCAGCAAATTTTAATATCCTTTCATTTCATGCCCCATACGTGCATATACACTGCGTAATTTGTCTAATTTAAATCTTTTAAAACGCGCCGGCGACGTCGTTTGAATATATGGCATCCGCCGCGCTTTATTTTAAACCGGCATAGCTATGTCTTTTTTACCTGATTGTGATGATTTAAATTTTATACCATTGAAGAATAACGTAGAATTATTTGTACTCTATATTTTTCTCTGCAATACAAATAGTTCTCTGGCTATAAAAATAAATATGCAATGTTTTTTTTGTAATTTGTCTTATTTATTCTTTATTTTTGTTGTTTTCATATTTACGCAGTTACATTTAAAGAAAACAATGCAGCAAATTTAATATCCTTTCACGTGATACCCCACATGTATACGTGCGTTGCATAAGTTGGGTGTAATTTGAATTTTTCAAAACGCGTTGGCGGCCAATTTGATGACGTCATAACTGGTGACCCTGACACTTCAGAAACCGTCTCCCGGCAGTTTTGGGGTCCAGATGATATGCCTAGTAACATATAAAAAATTGGTGCTGGTTTCCGGAAAAAAAAAATTTTTTTCGTAATTTTAACACTGCAGCGTCGTCAAGTTTTTGACCATAACTTCGACATTTCATATCCGATTTTCAAACTTTGAATTGTAATGTAAAGCTTAATAATTTGTTTTTATTATTGTAGTACATTATTTTAGTCTGGAGTCTTTAGTTTTGGTGCAAGAAATAAAAGTCCGTAATATTTTTCCAAGATTATCATTTTTCTATTAATAGCTCTTAAACGGTAACATTAATGCAATTACAGTTTAGGGCACAAATATAGTCTATTTAATTAGCTTTCACGTGATACCCCACATGTATACGTGCGTTGCATATGTTTGGTGTAATTTGAATTTTTCACAACGCGGCGGCCGTCAATTTGATGACGTCATAACTGGTGACCCTGACACCTCAGAAACTGTCTCCCGGCAGTTTTGGGGTTCAGATGATATGCCTAGTAACATATAAAAATTTGGTGCTGGTATCCGGAAGTGAACTATGTTTTCCGTTATTCCAGGCACTAGAGACCCGAGTATCTATTAGACGAGCTATAATTCAACTGACTTAAGCCGAGTGCAACCGGCTTAAATGTTACAAAACTACCCTCAAACTTAATACGTTTCAATTGACCCAGTCTACTGCTGTTCCTGACAGGGCAAGAACGAGTCGCTCCGCGCACGCGCCATCTTGCGCTCGCTGGTGCCGCTGGAAGACCTGCAAGGAGTGCTGAGCCTGCGCTTCACGCTCAACAACCCTGCGGCCGGAGAGGAGAGGCCCAAGTCTGGTGAGGAACTGATAACCTAACCTAAAAATAAACACAATACAATACAATACAATACAAATACTCTTTTTTGATCACCACAAATCAGTACAAAACAATACAGAAACAAAGAACAAAGTATACAATACACAAGAATGTACCTATGTAGTAAGTATACCCTGACTGTGAAAATATCTGATTTTTTTTTTCTGAATTGGAATGTAATGTAAAAAATTGATTGGTTGGTTCGGTTTGTGTCACTTACATTTGTCTAATACTCTTATGGACATACATGTTGTATATATTACCCGCAAAGAAAATTATTTAGTTCATAGTGTACATTTTAAATCCAAGTTTAGCTGTAAAACAATATACAATTTTAACATTAGCAATATTAATGATATCAATACAATTGTGTGCATTTTCTATCACGAGTTATTTGTTTTTCGGTCCGGTAGTAATAGCTTAAGGAATGTTAGTAATAAAAACCATTGCGTCAAACAAACCTTTATAAATACCTATACACATCCCCATCGGCTTGTCGGTATACAGTCGCTCAGCTGCTTAAAATTATTACAATACCTGCCCTTCAGCCATGAATAGCAGAAAAGGCTGTTGTCTAAACCTGGCGCTAATAAATCTAAGGTCGATAAACACGGGTCATGATGAGCTTATTGTTGCTATTGATAGGTATAAGCCGGACATACTGGCACTAAATGAAACTTGGTTGCGAACGGGAGAGGAAAAATTTGTGCTTCCTGTTCCAGGCTATACTCTGAAAAGTAATCCTCGAGTTAATGGCCAGAAAGGAGGTGGAGTGGGTTTTTATATTCGCAAAGGTCTTCAGACTCGTGTAAAAAAACACCCCACATCCCAGCTAGAGCAGATGTGGTTAGAGCTTCAGGTGAGTGGAGTGGGACGTTACGCGATTGGCACGGCGTACAGGCCTGAGTCCATACCAATAGGATACGCCATCGATTCAATAGGTGAATCTTTAGACATGTTTGGCTCATGTAGGGGAGTTTTTCTGCTAACTGACTTTAACATTAACATCATGGCAAAAGATAATCCGAGCACGAAGATTATACAGAATTTTATGACACATAGAAGTCTTATTCAATTAGTTAATGAACCAACTAGAGTATCCGAAAGTTCCGCTACATTATTGGACTTGGTCATTACTGATTGTCCTAATTACGTCAAAAACATAACCGTATATCATAATCCCAGAATAAGCGATCACGCAATGGTCTTTGCTGATTTAAAAATAAAAAAACCAAAACAAACGCCAGTTCATGTCTATAAACGACTACTGAGCAAAATTGATCCCGTTACATTTGAAGCCGATCTCAACTGCATTCCCTGGGAACACGTACGAACACTAAAAGACATTAACGAGAAAGTAATTTTCTTCAACCATTGTGTACTTGCTCTTTTTGACAATCATTCACCTGTCCGACGGATTCGCGTTAATTGTCAATCATATCCATGGTTAACGGAAAACATTAAGACCATGATGAAGTTACGAGATGCTGCCCGTAGTAGGGCACGCAAAACGGAAACACAATCCCACTTTGACTATTACAAATCTTTGCGTAACTACACTAACGGAGCACTAGAACGTGAAAAGACTGCATATTTCAATTTTTATGTTAATAAGAATCGGAATGATCCTAAGAGAATGTGGAACCACTTGAAGAATGCTTCAGTCATGGGTAACACGGACAGGCCACTGATACCGCAACATTTATGTGAACCAGAAGCAGTTAATAACTTTTTTTTAAAACTACCGGGTAGCGCAGAAACAGACCTCAACAGTCAGATTTATTTTGAAAATGAAAGAATTAGTGAACATAAATTTAATATCGACAAATGTACAGAAACTGAAGTTGCTACAATCATCGCATCCATTAAAACAAATGCTTGTGGGCATGACGGTATATCCATGGAGATGATTCGTTTAACTCTCAAGTATACTCTACCAGTCATCACAGACATAATAAATTCATCGATCGAGACAGGGACCTTTCCTGACCTCTGGAAAATCGCGAAAGTGAGACCTATACCGAAATCGAACAAAACCGAAGAATATAAAGACTTGCGCCCGATAAGTATCCTCCCTGTACTTTCAAAAATTATAGAAAGAGTCGTCTGTAGACAATTTACAAAATATCTGGAGGAACACAACCTCTTGCCGTCCTCCCAGTCAGGGTTCCGTAGTGGGCATGGTACGGCAACAGCTTTGATGAAGGTCACAGACGACATAATTTCAGCCTCGGATAAGGGAATGGGGAGCATACTTGTTTTGCTGGACTTCTCGCGCGCTTTCGATTGTCTCAACCCTACACTACTACTGGCAAAAATGGCTTACTACGGAGTATCTCAGCCGTCCTGCAAGTGGTTTCAGTCATTTTTGACCTCTAGACAACAATTTGTTGAACTGGAAACATCACAGGGATCGCTCGTAACGTCAAGTACGCAAATGATCAGTCGAGGCACACCGCAGGGTTCGGTTCTTAGCCCTTTATTTTTTATTTTGTATACAGCGGACCTGATAAAACATTTAAAATTCTGTAAGGCACATTTATACGCTGATGATACACAATTGTACTTCTCATTTGCAACAGAAGACCTGACCTCTGCAGTGGAAAAGATTAATGAAGACCTTAAGATAGTTGCAGACTGGTCAATCAAAAATAATCTGGTTTTGAATCCATCGAAATCACAGTTCATGATCATGGGCAGCAAGGGGCAACGGAAAAAGATTACTGATTTAGGGCCGGTTTTGCATATAGGAACGGAAACAGTAACCCTGGTCGACCAAGTGAAAAACCTTGGCTTAACCATAGACGGAGAAATGCGATATCAGGAACATGTTAATGCTAAGATCCGAAATGCATTCTATCGACTAAAGTCACTCTACAGTATTCGCAAGTACTTGTCAGAAAAAGTTAGAGAAACTCTAGTGGAGGCTTTAGTGCTATCTCAACTTAACTATGGTGACACCATATACGGCCCGAGACTAATTAACAAAACCAAAATGTATATACAGCGCGTACAAAACGCTTGCACGCGTTTCTGCTACAATGTGCCGAAGCGGGCCCACATCACGCCTTTTCTCAACGCAAAGGGAATCCTCAACATGACCAACCGTAGAACCTTACATTTAGCCTTTGTAGTCCGAAAAGTCTTGGAATATCAGAAGCCAACATATCTATATGAAGAACTAAAATGGGTAAAAGACGCTCGTAAGAGACCACTTAGAAGCCACAGGGAAACCAAACTTACAGTTCCAAAACATAAGACAGCGTTCTTTAAAGGGGGTTTTAAATTTGCCGCGAGCAAGATTTGGAACGACCTGCCGCCGCCGTTGAGGGAACCTATACCCCTGTTAAAGTTCAAAAAATTAGTCAAAGCACATCTTTTAGAAACACAGAAGCAGGGATATCCCTGAGTATAAAGCGCGGCAGTTCAAGTAGACGCTAATTATAGATGGGTATACGCACAAAATACAAACACACTAAACACAAACTACATTGGTATGATAACAGACAAATCATTAAATTGAGCACACAACGCATCATGAGACTCAAACAGCACGTTAGGGTAGGTTAGGTTAGTTTGGTTTTTAGTTTAAGTTTCCGCTTTAGTTGCGGCCACCCTGGCCAGAGGGACCAGGCTGAAAACCAGCGCTGGAAATTATCTCCAGCATGTGCTGAGCCCGGTACCCATTGCCAAGCGGTCGGAATTTAGGTTAAGTTTAAATATTATTATTATTTTTTAAGTTTTTTAATTGTATTTACCTAAACTTATGTATGTTGGCAATAAAAGGTTTTTATTTTATTTTATTTTTATTTTATTTTATTTAATTGTGTTTTTTTGTTGTTTATTTACTTCATCATCATCACCAGGCTATACAGGTCCCGCTGCTGGACACAGGCCTCTCAGAATATCTCTATAACCAATACTTCCCCGCAGATATGCCGTCAGGCCTCATCCCTGGTCACAAGCAGAGCGTGGTGCTGTTCTTGGAGCGCGTGTACGGCATCGAGACCCAGGAGCTGTTCTACAGGCTGCTGGAGGAGGCCTTCCTGCCGGACCTGAGAGCTGCTACCATGCTAGACCGGGTAAGACTCCATTTTGATGAAGACTGCTATTTTCGCGGCAAAAAAACACTATCACAAATCTAGCTATTGACCGACCGCTTAAATGAGTCCTCGCCCGCGCGGGTGCAGGGGTGCAGGGTGGACAAAGGGGGCCGAGAGAGGTGCGGGCGGCAGGCGCACTACCCGCCCGCACCTCTCTCCTGTCGTCCTTTTATAACGAACTAGCTTCTGCCCGCGACTTCGTCTTCGTATTACCTATACATATAAACCTTCCTCTTGAATCACTCTATCTAAGAAAAAAAAGCTCATCAAAATCCGTTGCGTAGTTTTACAGATCTAAGCATACACAGGGACCGACAGCGGAAAGCGACTTTTGTTTTATACTATGCAGTGATATAATATTTTCTAAATTGCACCACCTGCTCAGATCTGTTCTTTTCTCCAGTCCGTTATGGTTGCCTGGTAGAGATCGCTCTGTAGCGATAAGGCCGCCTATTGTTATGTGATGTTCAATAAAGAGTTATTGTATTGTATTGTGATTATTATTATGTAGAACGACGGTTGCGAGTCCGACATGGCGCTGTCCATGAACCGTTACATCGGAAATTCCATCCTGCCTCTCCTCATCAAGCACGCCAACTTCTACAACGAGGCTGAGAACTACGCCAGTCTATTGGACGCCACACTGCACACTGTTTACAGGCGAGTATACATGTCTCATTGTGAGAGGAGGCCTGTGCCCAGCAGTGGGACGTATATAGGCTGAAGATGATACATAGGGATCATTCAAGTATTACGTAAGCAGATTTTCTACAATTATTTACCCAAAATACCCTTGTCAGCAAAAGTAAGCAAACCTCATCTCCCCCCCTTCTCCCATGCTTACGTAATCATTGGTACCTGTATGCATTTTTCTTTTAATGTATTCTGTTTTTTACAAATTTGTGTGTTGCCATTTGTGTAAAAAAATAAATAATAACTGCTGACTTAATCACGATATCGACCCCCCCACCATGTCATAAAAAATAAGCAAAGCAAAGCGAATTTTGTCTTCTATTTAAAATATCTTTGTTATACCTATTCAAATACAAACCCCTGTAGAACGCACACTGCTTACAAAGAACGAGAGATGGCGCTGTTTTCAATTATAGATTAATCCTATTGTTTCGAAAATTTGTAAAATGATATTATATGTTCGTTATTTTTCTCTCCAGATGTTTTAAATTTCTTTTCGTCAAGTTGTAGGCCTATAAAATATGTATGTATAACTCTTTATGAATACAGGACAAAACAAATGCACAAAGCTATGGGCTAGCCAAATCTTTTTTGTCCACAGGCTATCAAAGAACCGCATGCTAACCAAAGGGCAGCGTGAGGCGGTGTCAGACTTCCTAGTGGCGCTTACGTCCGCTATGCAGCCATCCATGTTGCTCAAGCTGCTGCGGAAACTGACTGTCGACGTGTCTCGGCTTTCGGAATACACCACAGTCGCTTTGAGGGTAAGACACAAAGATATAATGGCTAGGGTTGCCATACGTACATACGGGACTGTAACCTTATTTAAATATGACGTTGTTGTTACTTGTCCCGTTTATTCAATGTTTCAATATACACGTACTAAAGGCTCGAGCCGACGGCAGGGGTAAAGGTGGAAACACATTGTTAACACGCGACGCGACCCGATGCAACGCGACGTGTGTTGAGTCGAATCAAATAGTATTATTTTCTATGACCAGAACCACACTATGAACATCCGACGCGACGCCATGCGCATACATTCGTTGCATCGGGTCGCGTCGCGTGTTAATAATGTGTTTCCACCTTAATAGGTGAGGGAGGGGCGGTGCGGGGGGCTCGCTCGCCCGGGTCACTATCAATTTGCAATGTACACTGTATTGTACAAGTTCTAAGAATACCTTTTTGTATATTTTTAAATAACACAGGATTTTTTGGGCTCTAATATTACGATGGGGCTTGAACCGTGTTTTTTTTTAATTTTGTCAAATTAAGAATTAAATTTAAACACACGTCCAAAAAACATTTTTATCCATTTTTTTTATATGTATCGCTTCGAACGCAATCCGAACACGAATGAACTCTTAGGTTATTTACTCTATGCGTTGGCCTATATACCTTAATTATATAAGAGTTTTTAATGATTCACGGTTAAGGTCAATAAAGGTAATCGCGGTTCACATCCCGTTTATAATATTTCTTAATTATATACCTTGCTTATAGCTCCTGACTCTCCACTACGAGCGTTGCGCAAAGTACTACGGCAGCTCGGGCGCTGGCGGCTCCTCGGATGAAGAGAAGCGTCTGACCATGATGCTGTTCAGCAATATCTTCGACTCGCTCAGCCAGATGGACTATGATCCCGAGCTGTTTGGAAAGGCTCTGCCCTGCCTCATCGCTATAGGTGAGAGCTTGGTGGGTGCAGGAGGGGAGCGGTGTGAAAGTAACCGTTGCACGTTGTTAGAAACAAACTCAGTGTGCACGGCGGGTCCCGCAAGCCTGCCGCGAGTGAAACACACTAAGATTTTGTACTCAATTGAGACTAGGCTTTAAGAAGGTGCATCCGGGCTGAGCTCGCAACGTCGCATTTTTGGTGACTTTTTGCTATTATTTCATAAATTGAATGAAAGTATCAAATATCCGTCTGTAGTGCACTTCGTTTTTAGTGTATTAATGTGTCTAATGCAATAATTCATCGTGATGGACTTTTATTTTCTTATTAAACGAGATATAGTATTTTATCCCTTTAAAACGAAATAAAAGTCCATCACCATTAATCATTGCATTGGACACATTAATACCGATCTTAATCACGATCAAAATATATTGTTTAAATCATTAATTGAGAAGAGTATGAAATATGTTCGAAATGTTTAAATATTAATATTAGGTACACATAAAATATTAGACAAGTCTATTTACGTAATTTTTTTTCAAGGTCAAGGTCACCTTGCCCGCGTATGGAGAAGTGAATCATGAGTTTATATTACAGGTTGTGCGTTGCCTCCTGACTACTCTCTTTCCAAGAACTACGATGACGAGTTCTATGGAAAAGAACACCAAACGACAGGTAATATTTTATGTATCTTTGCAGTGTTAACTCAAACTTGTTCAACCAATAATTGCTGACCATCTTTTATATTATGATTACAAAAACGGATAACTCACGTATAAAAGCCGAATAATGCTCGACATATGCTTGTTCCTCTGCGAAAAACTATATCGGAGAGACGGGGTGAAATATATCCATTAGATTGTCGGAGCACATACGCAGTATGAAGAAACAGGATGACAAGGGCTCTGCTGTCGCCGAACATGCGATGGAATCTGATTCGACGCATTACGAGTATATCCGGTTTGATAAGGTGTCCGTACTGGCGAGAGAACAGTTTCTCATTCCGCGGAAAGTACGTGAAGCCATTGAAATAAGTCGATATCCCAATTTTAGTCGTGACAGCGGACGGTCGGTGCCCCCCAGTTGTAAAACTGTTTTAAACATTGACCAAACGGTGAGTGTGAACGAACCTTTACGAAGTGACGTGATCAGTGTTGTGTGCTGCCCTACTTTTAACAATAATAAAAATGACGATGAAAACGAGGGTAGTTGTGCGCCGCTGTCAGCTGCGACGAGTAGCCGCGCGAGCAGAGCGCTGGCGCGCAGTGTTCGTTGCGCTGCCGCCGGGGCGAACGCAATATGAAGAAGGACTACGGATTAGTCCGAAACGTATGTCGAGTATTATTCGGCTTTTATACGTGAGCTATCCGTTTTTGTAATTATGATTGGGTCTCACGGTAGTTTCATCTTTTATATTTTTTAACATTCGTATTTTCAAGTTTTGTAACACAGCATTTGTTTGTATCAGGAGGGCCCGACAACCCTCAGTACGATCCTAACCCGATCAACACGTCGTCGGTCGCGCTCAACAACGACCTCAACACGATCGTGCAGAAGTTCTCCGAGCACTATCACGACGCTTGGGCGTCCAGGTAAACCAATCCTACTAATATTATTGTTGCCGGCAAACATCTTGAGCATGACCTTGAATGCGCAGAAGTGATTTTAGCATCTCTTTGGTATAAAAGTACATGCGCGAACTTAGCCCTTCCACGTCGTTCTTGCTCAAGATGTTTGCCGACAATTATATAAATGCGAAAGTTTGTGACGATGTGAGTGAGTGTTTTTTTTTTATGTGAATAGGAAGGGAAACGAGCAAGTGGGTCACCTGATGGTAAGTGATCACCACTGCCCATAGACACCTACAACCCCGGAGGGATCGCAGATGCGTTGCCAACCTAGAGAGCTAAGATGAAATGCCTCTTGTGCTCGAAATGTTCCCGGCTGTCTTACTCTCCACACCGGAACACAGCGGCAGGATTAGCGAGTAAAATGGCGGTAGCGATCCGGACGGAACTTGCACAAGGCCCTACCACCCGCAAGAGTGTGTATGTTTGTTCCTTCTTCACGCTGAAACAACGACGGATTTGGATAAAATTTGGAACGGAGACAGCTGGTACCCTAGATTAAAACATAGGCTACTTTTTAAACCGGAAAATTGCATAGTTCCCGCGAGTTAGCGATAAACATGTTAAAGGTCGTAGCTGCCTAGAGTCGCGACGTTAATAATTATTGCAGAATATACTATCAACATCAGTTCGTAAGTCGAATTCTACGCGGACGAAGTCGCGGGCAGAAGCTAGTTAAATATAAAACAATAACTGGCGACTCTGTGGGTATAGACCTAGTAGGTCTGTCTTTGAGGGAGTCTTAGTAGGACGGTCGAATAATTGTTTGGTTGGATTATCGTTTGGTCGTTATGTATTTTTTAGTTACACATAAGTCGGGTTTTATCTATTTATACATACATACATACATACATACATATCGTCACGCCTCTTTCCTACAGGGGTAGGCAGAGACTACTTTATTCCACTTGCTACGATCCTGACATACCTCTTTCGCTTCATCCACATTCATCAATCTATTTATCTATTTATTCTGTCTATTTATTACTTTATTTACGTATAGGTTTATGGTTTAAGTTTTTTTTTTCTGTGTGTCGTTTCGTGAGTCACAGACGGTTCTGGCTATGTAGTGCATAATGAAGAAATAATGGTTCTAAATGTCAAGCTATCCTTATCTCAGGAAAATCGAGAACAGCTGGGTGTACGGGGAGTCTTGGTCGGACAGCCAGAAGGCGCACCCGCGCCTCAAACCATACAACATGCTTAACGACTATGTGAGTAACCCTACTATTATATAAGGTCTTTTCATTCTTAACTGTCTTATTTGATAGACAAAATTCTAAAAAATACAAATACAATAGTAGATTGATAAACTAGGGTTGAAATATACCCATTTCACCTGAGATATTTCTGGCACCCGAACGAAGTGAGGGTGCCAATAGTTCGAGGGTGAAATGGGTAATTTCATCCGAGTTGAACACTCTACTTTTCATTTCGAATATGAGGAAATTAAAATTTCACTAACGTCGCATGGTCGCATTTAATATTTATTACGTTTGTCATTCTCTTCCCGCTCTTTTTTCTATTGCGCGGTTTGCGCGCATTGCGCATTTCTTCTGCGCACCAATGGCGGCCGGCTAGTTTTCTTTTAAACTTGCAGACACGGAGGTTGCTATCAATTAATTGTCGACTTAAATTTCAAATTAAAAAAATTACCGTACGTAATAATTTCTACTAATTGTCGTTGTATACGCTTGCATAACCTTATATATAGCGGGAATGTTATTTTAAGATTATTTTGCCTTTTACAATTAAAAAATATTACAATTAAAACTATTAGTATAGATTATTATTTTAAACATAGATTACATGGCTGTATACGTATTTCCATTGTTATATACCTCATTTGGATTGGCTAGAAAAAAAAATTACTTTCGACCCAAGGGTCGCGATGAGTCACTTTCAACCCTATATCCAGATAATCAATGACCTACTTTCAGAGTATGAGAGATGAAAATAATTTATTTGTAAAATTCTAACCTCAAAACGTCTCATTTTTGTTATTTTTTAACTATTTCATCGTAAATAAAGGAACTGGAGATAAAATATCAGCAAAATTATGTACGGTCGCCCAAATAAGTGGTCTACCACTTTTCATTCAACTTCCTATCAAATGAAAATGTCGCTAAAGTCGAACTTTCAAATTGACAGTCTGTCTTATCGACGTTATATATTGTGACGTGCAAAGGAATTTTAACCTTAGGGGGGTTGACCACATATTTGGCTGATGGTACAAAATATTCCCTCAGGTTTATTCGATAACATAATACACCTTATTCTTTACAAAAATTTGCACATTGAGGTTAGAATTTTGTTTACTAAATAGGACAGGTAAGAATAAAAATACCATACATACGCTATGGAATTTCCGAAATGTGTAAATGTTCTACTGTGTGTGATTCTTGCAAAATTATCAGGAGTTAAATATGTTTTTTAACTTTCTAAACGACACTGAAAATTAGAATGCATAGAAAAATCCGAAAAGTAAAGCTATGGCCGGGAATCGAACGCGGATCCTCGTCATTCCGTGACGCGTGCACTGCACTATTTTGCAAATAGGCCGCCAAGGGCTCTTTTACGTGTCATTTTTGAAACTACCAGCGCATTCGGACATACCATCATTGCCAAGAAGAATGCGCCGCAAGAAACTTGGCAGAAAGTCATTTGAAATAAATTATGTCGCTATCGCAATGATAAAGTATGTGAATTATATTGCACCACCTGCTCAGATCTGTTCCTTTCTCCAGTCCGTTATGGTTGCCTGGTAGAGATCGCTCTGTAGGGATAAGGCCGCCTATTGTTAGCTTATTACTTCTGTACACCTTTTTTCTGTTTTGATTGTTATATGTGGTCTTCAATAAATAGTTATTGTTATGTCGCTTTTCTTCAGGAAAAAGAGCGCTACAAGGAACCAGTCCGGGAGTCCCTCAAAGCCCTGCTGGCCATCGGCTGGTCGGTCGAGCACTCAGAAGTGGACATACCGAGCACCAATCGTAGCTCTATGCGGCGGCAGTCCAAGTCGGGAGGCGTAAGTAGACGTTGATCGTGTTAGGCAGCATTCGATGAACATTTGGCTGACGACGACCAGATTTAAATGGGATAATATCATTAGCCCGAATTTCATATGCCATTTCGTATATCATATGAAATTCCAAACACTAAAACGAAAAAAAAATTATACATTCGATTCTTATATTAAGTACTTAACGGTACAACTGCCTTTTTAGGAATCTGCCATTAACAGAATCTGCCATACAGGGAAGAAAGGGATATATATTCAAGTATCTTTTCCGATTAACTAACATTCACTTGAATGGTAATTGGTTAGGTACTTTAAAGTAATGAATTTAAAGTTAATTTTTGTTACGTTTAACTTTATTGAAACTTAAATTGTTTGGTCGTTATTAACGCTGCAAGGAAGGAGAGGCCGATAAAGAAAAAGCGACGGTCGTAACGGTAGCTTATGGTTTTTTACAGCACTTTATTTCTATGTCGTGTGCATGATTGTTGCCCCATTACAAAATACACTTGGTTTTACCTTCTTTTACCTTTTTTCTCTCTCCCTTTTCACCTTAGAGATGTTTCTAGATTCGGCGACTGAAGAGGTGACAGGCGTTTGTTTGATTTTGTTAACATTTTGTTTAAAGTTAAGATTAAATAAATAAATGGCGAAGACAGATTTTCGTTCAAACTAATCGAATACAAGGAAGCCTCCTCATAAGGAAGGACCACGAACTATATAATCTATGAGCAAAACTTTTCTTACTTGTCTTCATTATGGTGCCTCACCTTTTGTTCGTTCATTAAAACGCCTCGACCCTCACGCCTTGCCACCCCTTGTGTTAACCTGTATGTTGTTTTACATATCCCGCCTGCAGAGCGCCCCCAACGTCGTGGTAAGTGGACGAACTATACTAACCACTTCTAATATACTTAATATATACTTGTATTATGTTATATGTTCCGAATTGAGAGGCCATAGTTCAATATAGGCTACCGCAGCTTTTTACTTCTGACGACATTATAAAGACATAATCATATAGTAGGCGGCAAATAAGTAAAGCGTGGAGGATATACGCGCAGTATGAAAAACAACGTCATTTTCATACTACGCATATCCCCTCCACGTTTTACTTATTTGCCGCCTAGTATACATCCGGGTTTTTGGTGCGGCAATGATGTGAAGTAGATATAAACAGATAGGTTAGTCTGAGAATTGTCATATTTTAACTAGTGAATAACTAACTACCTTTCTGCGTATTGTACACTTTACTACGAAGCCTTCTGAGATAATAAGAAAAATAACTCCAATTAATTAGCTGAAGTTAATTTAGTAGTTGATACGATTTTCACATTAAACTGTTATTTTTTTTTTCTAAATTTGGAATAGTTAATCTGCGGCGTCTTGCTGTAAATATCAATTTTAACGAACTGAATTGAGCTTTCCACGTCGGCAGTTGTAATAGGTGTATTTTTTTAAGGAATCAATTGTTTGCGATCGCTGTTCTATTTATTCGCTTTGTAATTCATTCATAGTTTTTAGTGTGCTATAGCCAGAATTCTTATAAAATCAACTTCAGTTTCACTCATTACGAAAAAATCTGCTAGTTGTCACAAGTTCTCACATTATATCCTATAGCCTATTAGTTATAGGGGATAGTCTAGTGGTTAGTGACCCTGACTATGAAGCTAAAGGTCCCAGTCCCGGTTTAGAATAACCGGGTTCCCGGTAGGAACAGACATTTGCATGATGAATAGGTACGAATGTTTGTGCCTAGTGTAGGCATTTAAGTATGTATTTATCTACATTATATAAGTATGTTTATCCGTTGCCTGGTACCCATAGTACAAGCTTTGCTTAGTTTGGGACTAGGTCAATTGGTGTAATTTGTCTCATGATATTTATTTATTTGTTGCCTCTTCCACAGACGGATTCAGCAACTCCCTTCAACTACAACCCTCATCCCGTCGACATGACCAACCTGACGCTATCCCGAGAGATGCAGAACATGGCGGAGCGGCTCGCTGAGAACGCCCACGACATCTGGGCCAAGAAGAAGAAGGAAGAGCTCACCACCAATGGAGGTCAGTACTAGCAGTACATGCAACTACTATGTAGGTTATGCCACCATTTGAGGGCGTCACCAACTGAGGTTGTCATCGACTGAGGTAGCCACCATTTTTGAGGTTGCCACCATTTGCGGTTGCCACCAACTGAGGTCGTCATCAACTAAGGTTGCCACCAACTGAGGTCGTCATCAAATGAGGTTGCCACCAACTGAGGTCGTCATCAAATGAGGTTGCCACCAACTGAGGTCGTCATCAAATGAGGTTGCCACCAACTGAAGTCGTCATCAAATGAGGTTGGCACCAACTGAGGTTGTCATCAACTGAGGTTGCCACAAACTGGGGTTGCTACCTACCGATTGAGATTACTACTAAAAGTGATTGCGATGGCCAACTGAGATATTCATCAATAAAGGTTGTCACGATAATAGATCTACCGAGAAAAACACATGTTGACTGACACTAACATAAGTCGAGTCACCAAAACTGACCACCTATTACAACGGTTAGGCCATCAACTGAAGTATACCAGCTGAGACAGTTCACCCTGTTGACAAAAAAAAACCTGAAACTGTCTCGCGAAATGCACAAAATAGCGAAGAATGCGCACGATAACGGGGTCAAGACTATGTGAAGTTATGCCACCCACTGAGATTGCCACTAACTGAGGTTACCACCAAGTGAGGTTGCCACCAGTTAATTTTGTCATCAACTGAAGTCGACCCTAATAGTTTTTTCTAAGTAACGCCCACTTCAATAAACGAGTATGGCCTATTTTTCTGTTACAGGTGGAATCCATCCTCAACTCGTCCCGTACGATCTTCTCACAGACAAAGAGAAGAAGAAGGACCGAGAACGTTCACAAGAGTTCCTTAAATACTTGCAGTACCAGGGTTACAAGCTCCACAGGCCTTCGAAAGCATCACAGAGCGACACAGAA
This sequence comes from Pandemis heparana, assembly GCA_963854515.1. Classification (NCBI taxonomy): domain Eukaryota; kingdom Metazoa; phylum Arthropoda; class Insecta; order Lepidoptera; family Tortricidae; genus Pandemis; species Pandemis heparana. The sequence continues at coordinate 6,340,795 of OY978031.1, forward strand.
CAGACCACAACCGGCGTGGCAATAGAGCTTAGATTCGCTTATTCGCTGCTCGAGAAACTAATACAGTACATAGATAGGGCCACTATCAATATGAAACTGTTGAAGCCTTCGACCACATTCAGTCGAAGGACCAGCTTTAAAACCAGCACGAGGGATATCAAGTTCTTTTCGAAGGTGAGTCTGGCATGTTTCGGGCCGAAATCGCTAGATGGCGTTGTTATAAATGTTGAAAAGATTCAGACGTTACTTTGCGGTGATCCATGCCAAATAAATAGTTAGCTTTACTTTGCTACTCCGCGATATAGTGAGGTCGAGTTATGCAAAACAAACGCTCCCGTTTCTGGCACTCGCGTTGCTGTGGCTGAGTAAGTAAGTAAATAAACTCTTCTTTTTTTTCTTAGTTGCAGAGTAGCAAAGTAAAGTGATCCATTTATTTTGTTTCATAATATTGTCCATTGATCACTGTTGGTGGCTAGTAAACGGTATCGCGAATTATAGATATGGAATTACTTTTGGAGGTTAAAAGATGTGCTTACCATGACACCTCAGACCAAATAAAGTCAAGACAAAGTAGGTACAGTTGCATGCAGATAAGTGCAATCATGCCAAGCAAACTAGACTAGTAGAACTACGCTCTCGAGGCAAGATATAGTTCAAAACTGGTCTAATTTTTCTTGTGGGAGTTTATTTGTGATACTTTTTCCACCCTTTTCTTTTGGGACTTTTTGTTTCGACTGAGGGTTAAAATAGTAATTTTCGTTGCCAAATATGTCCGCGAGTTACGTGTATACATACGAGTATGTGAATCTGTTGGTTTTTTTATGAACCGACTTATATGTTTGTGTATTCGTATATGAAGTGCCTTCTGGTAAATTCAGAAATAACGACGCTTCCCGAAATGTCAATCTGAAGATATACGGCATCTAGCGATTTTCGATTTGTGTGTTTTTATCTTTCCCTTCTATTTCTGTAGATTGTGACGTCTTCTTTACAATGTTTCTAATTTATTACAAGCAAAACAAAATGGAACAAAAGTATTTCAAAAAGGTACAGTTGTGCCTTCACTGTTGTCATGTCATGTGTCACTGTCATTGTGTGAGGTTTTATTATTTTCTGTCACTAGGACCAAATAAAAAATGAAGACAGAGTTCTGCGAATATCGAAGTGAGGTGGGTTTAAACTACTATTATTCGCCGTGTATGTGTTTTACAAGCATAGGTACTTGAGTTTAGTTTAAATCAGCCTCTTTTTGTCGTGATCAGATCTCGTCTTTACTTTTTATATGATCTGCAAGATTATTACGTAACTCGCTCGCAATCGCCATCGTGTTAATTTTGACAGTTCTTGTATGAATCTGACAGCTAGCTGATTCCGATGCCAATTGTCAGCCCATACATGGACTGTCAAAATGAAGACGATGGTGATCGCGAGCGAGTTATGTAATAAGCTTGCTGAGGTCGAAGGAATATTGATGATGCCATTATAAATTTGTTTTAATGAATGTGCTTATGGTCATAGCTTTAGATGGTTATAATATAAGCTTTTTAGATAGAAAGTTATTCAATTAGTATAGAATGTAAAAAAAAAATTACTTAGACGGTTTTCATACAAGGTGTCAAAGAATGGTTGTGAAATATTTCAGCAGGTTAGTTGGATTAAACAATCCTGTAATAGTTTTTCATTGTAATCTTTGACTCACAAAGAAAAAAAAAATGAAAAAATATTTATTCTGTAACTTAAATTAGAACAACAGTATTCTGTGCTGGTGCCTCTTTTAGAGTATACGAGATACTTGTGCTAAGAGAACAACAAACAACGAAGTCAATCCTTTAAATTATTTTTCTCAAACAATCGATCAATCACATTATGCGAACTTGGCATTATGAGAACTTGGCATTATGAACCGGACTCTCCAAATTGTACTATTGTACAATCGATCCATATAATGGAAACCTTTGTAAACCACAATTAAATAATCCTGATAAACATATACAGAGGTTTACAGTCAAACTAACACAACCACATGCTGAAGCGTTTCGAATTAATTTTGTGACACTGTCCCTCGTATTCATAAACACTCTATAGGTGGCTGCTAACTTAGCAATCGTTTGTCCTTATCTGTCAAAGGTAAATGTCAAAGTGACAGATAAAGACAAACGATTACTAAGTTAGCAGAAGCCTATTTAGCGTTTATGAATAAGGGGTGTATATTTGACTTGCGGCCCATCATCATTGAAAAACTATTTAATATGCATTTCTCTTCCATATTCTATAATTTCATTCCACTTGCCATTCGCTTTCAATAATAAAAAAAAACTCTGCTACACCTAGACGTCATGGTTACGTCGCCAGCTACCGTATCCATTTATATTTACGTCTACGACAGCTAACAGTTGGTGACGGCTTGGCAACGTCTAATTTGGACGACGTCGCCGTAGCGTCCAGGTCATGCAAAACTCTCAATACACCTTCCAATACCTTCCATCTTCACCTTCTTAAGCGGCTTCTTTTCCGGACTCTGACTATAAATAATAATTCATGCATAAATTTTAATGTCTGAGATTAACCGTTATGATTCTTCCCGCAGGTGGTTCTTCCTCTAATGGAGAAGTACTTCTCGACGCATAGAAACTACTTTATAGCGGTAGCAACGGCTACCAACAACGTAGGTGCGGCCAGTCTTAAGGAAAAGGAAATGGTCGCGGCTCTGTTCTGTAAGCTGGCGAGTTTGCTGAGGTCCAGGTGAGGTTATAAATATACTATCGCCTGCAAGGCACAAGGGCGCGGGGTAGGCAACAAAGAGGGCCGAGAGAGGTGCAGGCGGCAGATGCACTTTCGCCCGCACCGCTCTCGGCCCTCTTTGTCGCCTACCCCGCGCCCGTAGGCCGCGCTGGCGAGGACTCTGTTAAGCGGTCGGTCTATAGCAGAGGGCTAAGATTAAACCTCATGAGCCTGTAATAAAGAATACACGTGTTTGTAGAATTCGGTGCCTCTAAAAGGAAAAAGAAGCTCTGTTAAGATCGCTTTGGTGCCCGTCTGTTTCTCTGTCTGTCTGTGACCCGTTTTCTCAGGAACATGTAGAGATATAAAATTGAAATTGATACCGAATACTGAAGTCTGCGGTCTTTTGAAGCTGTGAATAAATTAAACCTATAAGTTTTATTGAATCAGGCGTTACTTTGCGGAGGTCCATTTCAATGAACACAAAATATTTACCTTGCTACTCCGCTACTTACGTGCAAGTTAACCAAGCCTGTGCGAAATATATACGTTTTGCATGCAAGCCCTCCCACCACTACTACCACACAAAACGCACACAAATCCCACAAACTTAATTAATCCTATCACCACACAAACACTGACGCGCGTTTCGATCCCTCTACGGGATCATTCTCAAAGTTAGAGCACAACCGATGCACATGCGTGCTCTAACTTTGAGAATGATCCCGTAGAGGGATCGAAACGCGCGTCAGTGTTTGTGTGGTGTTAGGATTAATTAAGTTTGTGGGATTTGTGTGCGTTTTGTGTGGTAGTAGTGGTGGGAGGGCTTGCATGCAAAACGTATATATTTCGCACAGACTTGGTTAACTTGCACGTAAGTAGCGGAGTAGCAAGGTAAATATTTTGTGTTCATTTAAACCTATAAGTCTACGCAATCAAAAGATATGGCCGTTTATGTCTCATTTTCTATATAATCGCAAAGGGAACCAAAACCTATAGGATAGGTACTTCGAGTTATCCTAGAAATTTGTAATTTGGTATAGAGATAGCTCAGTACAAATCTAACTAATATTATAAATGCGAAAGTATGGATGGATGGATGGATGGATGGATGGATGTATGTTTGTTTGTTACTCAATCACGCCAGAACGGCCCAACGGATCTGGATGAAATTCGGCACATAGAAAGAGAAAAGTGTGGAATAGCGCATAGGCTACTTTTTATCCCGGAAAATTGCGTAGTTCCCGAGGGATAGCGATAAACGAATTCTTTGCAGACGAAGTCGCTGGCAACAGCTAGTAATGAAATAAATCTAAAATTCCGATTTTTTAATGTTGGTCTGTCTATGTAAGTGACCACTATAAAATGACCCCACACTGCCCACATTTTACTTAAGAGGCAAGACTCTGCTTACACTGGATTTTATATTCACGAGCCGAGCTACGGAGCCTTTAGTACGCGAGTCCGACTCGCTCTTACCCGTTTTTTTGTGTGGCCATAGGTAATAAAAAAATATTTTTCAGACTTGCAGCCTTTGGCCCAGATGTTCGGATAACTGTGCGCTGCCTCCAAGTGTTGGTGAAAGGGATAGATGCCAAGTCTCTGGTGAAGAACTGCCCCGAGTTTATCAGGACTTCCATGCTGACGTTCTTCAACAACGTGGCTGATGATCTGGGGCACACCATACTGAATTTGCAGGATGTGAGTCTTAAAAGCGTGCATCCCTACTGAGCTGGCAACGTCGCATTTTTGGTGATTTTTTGCGATTATTTCACAGAAAATGAATGAAAGTTTCAAATGTCCGTCTGTAGTGCACTTCGTTTTGAGTGTATTAATGTAACCAATGCAATGATTAATCGTGATGGACTTTTATTTTCGTATTAAATGGATAAAATACTATATCTCGTTTAATAATAAAATTAAAGTCCATCACGATCAATTATTGCATTGGACACATTAATACACTAAAAACGAAGTGCACTACAGACGGACATTTGAAACTTTCATTCATTTTCTGTGAAATAATCGCAAAAAATCACCAAAAATGCGACGTTGCCAGCTCAGTAAGGATGCACCCTCTTAAAAGTAACTTATTGTAATCTGTTACCCTGTTGAGTTTCTTGCCGGATTCGTATCAACAGAGGTTTTTCCGAACCGGTGGTAGATTTTATTTCCGAAATTCATAAGTGCTTGTAAAGCCTAAATTGAATAAAGATATTTCGACTTTGACATTGACATTGAATGAATTAAATCAATTGATTTTGTAAGTGTCGTGAACAACAAGAGATTGTAAGGGATCCGAATGTATAATATGTTTTTACAGCTTTTTGCTCATTGCAATATGTATGTATCTTGTGGTACGTATCGATTGGTCGAATGATGTACTAAATAGATATTGAAACTACTAACTTTTCAGGAAAATACTAAGTTAACCTAACCTAAGCTATCCTACATAGCCTCTGTGAAATATTTCACGAAATATTTTCAGTTACCAATAGTAATTTTTAGACCAAACGATAGTACGACCAAACAATACGTTAGATAAAAAAAAACGATCATACGAAGGGTATACTTTTTCTATCCTATTCGCTATATCTTCTTTCAAGCCAGCACTTTCCCTTGAAATACTTATTCTTCTTAACTATGATTAATATGTTTTTAGGGTAAATACGCGCATCTTCGCGGCACGCATCTCAAAACATCAACGTCTCTTGGCTACATCAATGGTGTCATACTCCCCGTGCTGACGGCCATGTTTGATCACCTCGCCAACTGCGAGTATGGAGCCGATTTATTGCGTAAGTATCCACGATTATACGGGTCCCTTTGTGTCTCATAACTTTCGTTGGTCGTCCAACGTCGTTAGTCTTTTTTTTAACACATGTAATCGTGAATTTTCGCTTGTTCCCCGAACATAACTATTTTACATTACCAGGACATTATAAGGTAAAATAAAGACTATTTTCTAAATTAAAACAAACATATTCGCGGCTTAGGGGTGCCACAAGCCACCCCCGCTGCACCTAAACCTAAATTGGTCCAAATTAATTAACTGGAACAAGTAAAACCAATGTAGGATGATTATGCTACATTGGTTTTACTTGTTCCAGTTATGTAACTTGGTTATTTACGGAGAACAAGCTGAATTTTTCTGAAATTTCGGAAAAGTCTTCAGAATGTACTATGTGTTGGTTAGTTTACTATCAATTCCGAAAAAAAAACTTACCGTTTCATAAATAAAACGCTTTATGATTAACGAAAATTGTGACAAACCGATTCGAAACTTCAATTTTATGAGACCCATCCACATAAATAATATCTACTTAGGGCCACTTCCATGGACCAGGGTTAGCGACTTAATTAGTAGTGTCAAAATGTATGGAACTATCAAACCTAACCCCGAGTTGGCGATATTTTTTAACTGGACTGTGCAAGTGGACCTTAATATAATTAAATTATCACGGAATAGTGAAAATAAGTAGAATACAATAATAACTATTATACTAATAATAATAACTATTATTAAAAATTTCTTGATTCATTTGATATTTCCTATCATTTGAAAAACAGCGCCATCTCTCGTCCCTGGTGAGCAGTAGATGTTCCATGGGAGTTTGTAATTGTGTCGTACAGACACATCATTCAAATAGATGACGCTTCGCGACAAATAATCGCATAGTAACAAGGTCACGTGACAGTTAGTAATAGATAGAAAAATTCGAACGCTTACTCACCTGCTATGGGTGGTGTAGGGGTATAGCACGCGTCACGGAATGACGAGGACCCGGGTTCGATTCCCGGCCATAGCTTTACTTTTCGGATTTTTCTATGTGTTCTAATTTTCAGTGTCGTTTAGAAATTAACTATTATGTAAGCAAAACGTCGTTGTCAGCCTCAACCTATTGAGCTGTTTTTTTTTGACCTCCACTTCTCCCTACCCAGAGCCATTTCCGGTCACACGGTCAGTTCCGCGTTGAGGTCCTGGTATTATTAATATGAGAGTATTTAACTCTGAAGCACATCTATAGATATGACTGAGACAGTATAGATATGTTACGTTCCTAGTAAATTGTGTTTGAAAAACGTTCCCTCTGTCAACTGTCACATTGACTGTCACGGACTACTCATACTGTGGCTTGTTTGAGGTAAATGAGACAATTGGGTCATTTATGAATCTTCAATTCGGGCGCGGTAGTGACATATCTACACCCAGTTCATATGTAATATCATTGACTGAGACCTTTTTAAGGGTAAATATTTTTTTAGGTTAGGTTATTCAAAAATAAAACCAGCGTCACATACTTAGACTTTATCACTTCCTCTAAACATTCCGTTTAAGAACCACGCCATGAAAGATTTTCTTTACTGTGGTTGTGTGAATCGGATTTGCTACTGGAGTCCGAATCCGAATCGGAATCCGATCTCTTTCTGTCTCTAACCCCGTAGCTCTCTTTACATCGTGTCTTACAAGATTTACCGAATTCTTTCAATCTCTTGCTACTGCAATTGGCTTTATCGCACGCTCCTTTCGCCGCATTCGTGCAAGCCTTGTAGCATTTTCGCATAGACTCCTCTTGACAAGCTGTTTCATATTTATCACGGAGTATGTTCATTGATTTGACAACTGGGTCTATAGTGACGTTTTGTTTTAGGCCGGTATTGTTTAGCTGAAAAAAAAAACTGTCTTCTTACATTTGAAATTTACTTAGCTTTTCGGTGAAGGTATTCCTTCGTGAGGCCACCTGCACACACCAGCGATGCGATTCAATGGTGTTTGTGAATAGTGGTGGGACTCGAATCACGTTTCACTTGAGTCACGCGAGTAGTTTTACTGTCACTCGGACTCGAGTGAAATATAAGTTGACTCGGCTGTCGCCTAAAAATTCACTCGGCCGGATCGGGGCCACTCGAGTTGCATGTACTGACTCGAGTGAGAAAGTCAAGTTAAGACGATTTGGGCATAAATTATTCAAAGGTGTTCTGTCAAAAATTGTTGGTTATGGTTAAAGTAATTGTTAAAGTAACTTCGTGCTACTGACATGACGTGATATTTTACAAGAGGTTGGCGAGCTGACTGAAAAATATCACAAATTCACTCGAGTGACTTTGGGCATATCATCACTCGAGTGAAAAAATTGACACTCGAGTCGTGTCTTCACTCGAGTTACTCGAGTGAGTCACTCGAGTGAAAAAATATTAACTCGAGTCCAAAGTTCACTCGAGTGGTACTCGAGTGAGTCGGGTTTTTCGAGCGAGTGATTCGAGTGAAAAAATGTCACTCAAGTCCCATCACTATTTGTGAAGTTCCCTATCAAGAATGCTCAAATAAACTAACCCAACCACTTGGTGAAATGTTCCAGAACCATTTCTAAGATCATCATCATCATCATCATCATCGTCATCTCCAGCCTGTATACGTCCCACTGCTGAACACAGGCCTCGTCTTAGAATCATTCTAAGATACCGTTTATAAATGGCTCCTTTGTTCATATTCAATCAATTGACAATATTTAAATTTTTTAAGAGCTACTTTTTATTGTCTGGCTGGAAAGAGCGCACAAATTTAAGACACCCATATTTTTTTATATTCGTGAAAATCTTGTATTTTCGTGGAAAAATCCGTTTAAATCGTTGCTCAAGCAGAAAGGACGTAAGTAACAAACGTCAAGTATTAGCGAAATGACGTCACTGCTTTGTTTTGTACACTTAAAAAAACGTTGAAATAATTATATTAATTGACCGCCAAAACCTGTGCTTAAATACTTTGACAGTGAATGCAGTTGTCACTGTCGAAAAACGTCAAAACGAGCTGACAAACTCAAACAGAATATGATTTTAAATGAAAACTTGCAAAAATATTATCATTATTGCCCGGCAAACAGTTATCTAGTGTTCCCGATGGCAACAAAGCCGAGCGGTGTGCGAATGAATTAACCGTCAGCTGTCAGTAGTGTTTGTGTTGTGAAAGTTGTAAATGTCAAAGGGAAACCCGGAAGACAAGGTTTTTTTATAATGGCAGTATTGGACCGGCCGCCGGACGTCATTTCCTGTTTTACATATTTTGCTAATTTTTCCAAAAAATACTGTACGAAAAAATCCAAAAATAATTTTTTTGTGTTCTACAAGTGTTTCTCTCGAAATAGTTTTTGATTTATGAATATAAAGAAATTTGAAATATTGTCAATTGTAGAAGTAAAAGGAACTTCTATGCATAATCATTCTTGTAAATCTAGATGTAGAAGTTTGAACCGAACGTTGATGACAGTCAGGTTTTTTTAATATTAGTATTGAAAAACTGAGGTTACCTTTATTTTTTCAGGAAAACACATCATCGATAAATATCCATTTCTTGTCAAGTCTGGAAATTCTTCTGAACCTAATAAATCGAATTAGTTTAGTTCTGTTACTGAAATTAAGTAACATTTCTGAGTTTGTATGTATGTATGTATGTAAAACTCTTTATTGTACATAAAACACATGAAAAAGATGAATACAGGAAAACACGAATGCACAAAGGCGAACTTATCCCTAAAGGGATCTCTTCCAGTTAACCTTTGAACGATTGACAGGACATAGGTATTAAGCAAGAGAATCTCCAATCGCAGTTGTTGCCCGTAGTCACCTACAGCTTGGCCACCTGGTTTTCGACGGGGTTTCGCCCGAGGGTGGATCCCCTTTTTCGGGGTATTAAGCCCTTCAGGCAAATGAAGATACCTAACTCACCTACCTATTTTTGTATTAACATATTAATCAATGATTCGAAATAATGGCAGCATTTTTTCTGGGTGGACCAAAATTAATATGTAGACCACTACCCATAGCGCTCCAAACGCAGTCAAGATCGTAGCAAGTGGACCAAATTATGTAGTCTCTGCGAACCCGTATGGGAATGCATGTATGTATAAGTATTTTAAAATAGTACACACCTTCATCCTTGTTCTTCCTGAAGTCAGAGCTATGGTTATAGAAGACCTCTTTGCATCCGCTTATAGCTCTTTTTTTAAAATCGCCTCGAACACTTCTTGGGCAGTGCCCCCTCCTATCGCAGGCGTCTCTTAATGCTGATTTGCAAGCCTTGACAAAAAAGGACAGTCTTATCATCTTAAACCATAATTATTATACCTATACGCGTATTCAAATAAAAAAGCGACGGGTAGCACTCCGGGAGTGCCGGCAGAAGAAGTGAAAACATCAGTTTAGATTAGATTTTAATGTTGTAACCTCCGTGACGCTCAAGACGCGTACCTGACTGGTCGCTTAAAAAAAAAAGTACTTATTATCTATATTGACAGACCTCCAACAAAGCGCTTATGCCCTAGTACTACTGTTGCTCCACGACTCGACAAAAACACTTCAAAAATCGAACGCGATTCATTCGTATTTCAAAATATTAGCTCTTGGAGGATCTGATACCCTGGTACTTCAACTCTCCCTCCGTCTTACGCCTGACGCGAGTTTAACATTTTTTTACCCATCCCAAAAAGTGCTAAGAAAGTTTTCACTTCAAAAATTAGAGCAAGTTAATAAATTTTTATCACCATATAACACTTTCTGACGACAAGGTTGAGGCAGGCGTTTCCGTACGCCTGCCGAAGCACGCTTGTTTTTAGTTCCTCTATATGTATCGTTTTTGTATCTTCTGATTCTGTCTCTGATTGACTCCATGCTGGTTCTGTCTGCGTGAAAGAGATGGAAAAGTTGGGTTTTTAAAATTCAACTCGAATTTTCTTACACATGCTCTAAGTCCTCTTTATTTAGGTCTTGTTACCTTATCTCTGTCGACCCCATAAGGGATATAGACGTGGTTTTTGTGTATGTATGTATGTGTATTATAATTATAAAGTATTATAGTAAGCAATGAAGTACTTTAATCCTACCTTTTTATCTATAGGTTCAATCGCTTTGGTTGCATTCGATTTATTGTCTTTTGCTTCATTACCCTGAGTCAGGTTTATCTTTTCCGGTTTACCAATTAAAATTAAGTCATTGATAGTATTATGTCTTACTCTTCTTGATATTTCGGTCATTTCGTAATTTTCCAATCTAGGTTCTAAAACTTTCTTCTCTTTAGGCAAGGTATGTTCTTCTGAGTTTAATTTAAAAAAAGGTTTTACTGATGTGGTTGTAGTATTTGAATTGATTGATATGAACAATTCATTTTTATCATTTGTTTCATCACTATCTGTTGAAGTCGCGTCGTCGGATAAATCATCTATAAGATCTTTCAAAGCTTTTAAGGCGGGAACAAAACTTTCTTCTGCTTTATTTTTAACCTCGCTTCCGTTAATTTTAGTTTTGGTTTGTTTATCGGATGTTCGTTTCTGTTTCTTGTCTTCAGTTTCATTTTTATGCTCATTTTCCTTCTGTTTCTTTTTCTTCTTTGGTCGCTCTTCTTTTTTAACTTCTGCACTTTCACTGCTCGATTTGGTGTCTTGGCTTTCACTTTTGCTATCTACATTTGGATCTCGTTCGTCAAAGAACATTTCTGTGGCGTAGGCTTTATGCGCTTTAGTTGTTGTAGTGGATTTAGTTTTGCCTTTATTTCTTTTACTTCTTTCACTTGCGAAGAGTTCTTCAACCTCTGTGTCCGTAGAATCTGCTTCTACGCTGTGTGCTTTTGATAGTTTTTCCAGTTTTTCATAGTTTTTTATCAAGTCTTGTAGCATTGTGTTGACTCGTGTTATATTCTTCATGACATCAACGAGTATTGGCTCCGCTGTGTCCTTTAGTTGTGTTTTTTTTGCTGCTTTTACGTCAATTTCAATATTTTCAACTATCTGAAAATGGGAAATCTCATACTTATCAATAGCTACCTGCTTAAGTTATAACTTTTAGTGTTAGTTTGTTTAGGTCAAATCTTACACTCATCTCATACGGTATGTATGACAGTGTAAGTACAGTCAACAAAAAGCTGATTTTACAAAATTCTCATGAATATGAAAAAAAATCTTACCGAAAACAAACTTAAAGCTATCAAACATCCTCTGTTTACTGTATTCCACGACATCAAGAATGATTTAATTACTTTTTCTTCCGATAAAATATTTTGCTACATATTTAAATATAATATTTAAAAACAATATAGATTTTTATCAGCTGGTTTTATGTGTGTCGAAATCTTATTGTGTACCTAATGGTAAAATTTTATTCGAAGCTATAAATTTACAGTGAAATGGAGCGATAAAAAAGGTTAGGTTGCTAACGTAAGCAATATTATATTTATCGAAAACTCTGGATCATGTTATACGTGTGTAACAGAGAAGAAATACGTAAAAGTTAAATGTAGCGACTAACATTATTTCGCCGATAAAAAACCAGCCAAGAGAAAGTCCGATTGGTAATCAATGAAACAATGATCCGCATAAAATAATATTCCAATATTTTGGTTATATTATCCCAATTGATTATAGCCCAAACCCTCCAATACATGGAGGAGGTCTATGCCATGAGGCACGCCGAATTACGCGACAATTTAATAAATAGACGACAATAACAACAACAACATGTACTTACTCAAATTGTAGCGAATTCGGAATAAAAAGGCTTACATAAATATATATATATGATGATTTATGGTATAATAAATAATGCTTTGGCTTTGACTTTTGACTTTATGATGAATTATTTTGGCAATTGACCGCCAAGGGGTCTTTTACGTGTCTTTTTTTTTAAACTACCAGCGCATTCGGAAAGACCAGCATTGCCAAAAAGAACGCGCCGCAAGAAACTTGGCAGATTTTTTTTTCAAAATAAATACATTTACAATAATTAAATTCCACTTAACTTTAACTACAAGGAATTTATAATAACAATTTTTAGAATGATGATAATGAAGAGATTGATGAATTTTGATGAAGCGAAAGAGGTGTGTCAGGATCGTAGCAAGTGGAACAAAGTAGTATCTGCCTAAAGTGCCCACCTCTGTGGGAAAGAGGCGTGACGGTATGTTTGTATGTATGTAAAAATAAAATTCTTTTTTGTCTCCAGTGGATGAGATCCAAGTGGCGTCATACAAGATCCTGGGTTCCATGTACACGCTCGGGACGGATGTTAGTCTCACACACGACAGGAAATATCTTAAGACAGAGATAGAGCGACACAAGCCTGCTTTGGTAAGTTGGTCTGACGGCCTGTATTTTACTGTTGACAGCCGTACCTCAAAGCCACTGGGCCACTGTGTACAAATGAGTACTAACACAGTGGTACACAGTGGCCCACTAAAAGCTATCGCCATGGTTTACAGAGGGCAATGTCGCATGTCACGCATGTATATATTCTACAGGTTTTAGGACCTTGTGTAAGGTCCGACCAGATTGTTACCACTATCTTACTTGCTAATTCTGCTGCCAAGCAGCAGTGCTAGGAGGCAGTGAGCTTACGGGCACTTAAGGGCCATTCGGGTTAAAGTGTTTTCGTAAGGACCCTAGCTTTATGCAGATAAGATGAGGCAATTTGGGGCAGGGTAAGAGGCCCTGTAAGTTGGCAACGCATCTTCAATTGATGTGGATATCCGTAGATGGCGGTACGCACTCAATGTCAGGTGACGTATTCGCTAGATTGCCTCCCGTATCCAAAAAAAATGGCTGACACTTGTCAGTTGACAATGGATCATGACGGCCGTGTTTGGACCACTGTGTACACTACAGGGGTTATTTTCATTGTCAAATGCCATCTGGTCTATAAACGAGCTCTGACAGAGTATAATACTGTTATGTACATTTAAAAGACCCAAAAATACGATCGTGATTGTAATAAACTGTCATTTAAGTTTACTAAATCTAGTAAAATGAAATTTGATTTAGGAGATTTGATTTTAACATTAATTTCAAATCTTATCTCCATATACACACTTATTTTAATGTGCGTCTTTTCTGCAGGGCTCCTGTCTCGGTGCTTTCAGCTCGACATTCCCCGTGGCCTTCTTGGAGCCTCATCTAAACAAGCACAACCAGTTCTCGCTTCTCAACCGCATTGCCGACCACTCGCTTGAGGCTCAAGGTAGGATAGTTATTTGAAGTTAGGAGCTCGCAAGGTTGGAAGCTATTAATAACAATAAATTAATAAATTTAAAACCTCGCACGCATTAATCGAATAATCACACGTAAAAAAAAAATGCCAAAAACGCCTAAATCATTTTAGACAAGAGCTGATAATTTTCAAACTGCTGGACTGTTTGTTACCAAACATGGCCGCCGCCACCGCAAGGAAACTGGCTTTCGAATGAAAACAACCGCACAAAATTCGGTTCATCCGCTTGAGAGCTACAATGCCACACACACATTTGTGTGTAAGACGTCATACTTATAACACCCCTCTTTTTGAGTCGGGGTTTAAAAAGGACTGTGTTAGGACCTTATGCAAGATTAAACACGATTTGCACCAAACATTTTGATTAAACATTAACTCCTCCATAGATATAATAATAAGCGATAATGCTTTATAAAATAATGCGTAGCCAGCTATCGTTTAAAGCTCATTTATGTAATAAACAATATGAAAAGAAATATTTTTCAAATAACTATAAAAATAACCGATATATAGGTAAGCTATTAAAGATTTGTTTCCATCTGTTTCTAGAAAAACGGACTTTTAATATGGAGTTTATATGGGCATTCTGACAAAATGACGTCACATGTCATATCGGACCTCTCTTTCTAACCGCTGACTAATCAGTAGTTTAAAACTCTTATATTTTCCGCATTTCTTGACCGATTTTACTTTTAATTTCACTTTTTGACATCATTTTTACTATATTTTCATATTTTATTGAAAGAGTGATATATTTTTAATACATATTCCCTATTGTGTGTATGCTCTATTTGTGTGTCTTACAAAAGGGAATAAATGTATTCTTTCCCTTTTTAGATATAATGGCCAAGATGGAGCAGTCGATGCCGACCCTGGAAACGATACTTGGCGAGGTGGATCAGTTTGTCGAGTCGGACAAGACGTACAACGAGGCGCCGCACATAATCGATGTTGTGCTGCCGCTGCTCTGCTCTTATCTGCCCTTCTGGTGGGCCCAGGGGCCTGACAACGTCACACCGACCGGAGGGTAAGGGTATAGCAAAGTATTTAAATTTACAGAAAAAAAACTTACAACAAACTCCAACTCAAACTCAAACTGTCTCCAACTTATTTCTCTGATTGGTTGTCTGGAAGAGATCGCTACTAAGCGATAATACCGACTATTGTATACTTTGTTCTTTGTTCTTTGTTTCTGTATAGATTTTTACTGATTTGTGGTGTTCAGTAAAGTGTGTTTGTATTGTATTGTACAACTTAGCCTTTCGTTAAGCAGTTACTGAAATTAATTTATTCTTAATAATTTACAAATAACCGAAAATACAATTATTATGTCGACACTAAATTAAAATTAAGTATAATAAAACTAATACAAAATAAATATTGTTCACTTATCTCTCGCACCCCGTAGGTCAGACGTGACACTCAATTTCAATATGGCCGACCGCTTTACAACACCTTGCCAAGACGCCCTCTATGTTACTGTTTTCCTCCAAATAGTTCCGGTGTCTCTAACTAGATGGCGGGAACTGTTTTAATTCACTTTGTTTAAAAAATAACTCAAATAAACGCAATTTCCCGATATTTATCTCGGGTGACCTTACATGAAATTGTAATAATTCTAATTCTGTTTTTTTTTTATAACTATAATAAATGACCGAGATATCTATCAAACATCAGACATTTCTCTCTTGATCTCTCTAGAAAAACAGAATTTTAATATGGACTTTATATACGTAAGGCTTAGTTTAAATCGGCCTGACTTTCTCATTTGGTTTTTATTTGGTCCGAGGTCCTATCTAAGACGGACTCTCTTTCCAGCAACCACGTAACCATGGTAACAGCGGACCACATGAACCAGCTGCTCAAGAACGTCCTCAAGCTCATCAAGAAGAACATAGGCAACGAGAGCGCCCCCTGGATGACGAGGATAGCGACGTACACCCAGCAGATCATCATCAACAGCTCCGAGGAACTGTTGAGGGACTCGTTCCTGCCGCTCGCTGAGAGGGTCAGGAAACGCACGGACACCATGTTCCATAAGGAGGAGAGCTTGAGAGGTTTTATCAAGGTTAGTTAACATTACATGAGTAAGCCACATCTATCCCTTATGGGGTAAGGACTCGAGAAATCATGTGATCGTTTATGAGGGGGGAGGATCAACAAAATATCACGAATGATCACAAAGGGAGAGGGGGGTGTTCGTCACTTCTAACACATCACTTGTAATTTTTCACACACCATGAAAGTCGAAAAATAGCGAATAAAATCAAGTTATTGCTGTGGGGGGCGGTCATAAGTAGGCCAAATATGATCACGTGATTTCTGGACTAGCCCTAACAAGACCTAATAGGTCAAGTTTATAGCCCGACCGCTTAAATGAGTTCTCGATCGCGCGGCACTGCTGCGTGCTAGTTTTTTCCCATGTAAAAAAACGAGTCGAACTCGAGCACCGACTAGTAGAAATTCGGCAAGTGAATATGAAATCCAGTGTTAGCAGAGCCCTACTTCCTTAGCAAAATGAGGGCAGTGTGAGATCGTTTAATATTGTTTTTGTTAAACCTTCTTGTTTCTCTTTTCTAATAGTAAACACCCTGGCTACTTTTGATACTACTGGTTTATATTTTGAATACGTTTTATTGTGTTCCTAATATGTCATTCCTTGTCCTGTCTTTGTACTCTCTCTTGCTACCGTTAACTAATAAACTTTATTTTTATCCCTGCTCATCATTCTCTGCATATTTTACTTCAAGAGTTTTTTACACTGATTTTTTAGACAGACACTAAACATATTCTGTTTTTAGTATTCGTTATTATAGCGGCAACAGAAATACATCATCTGTGAAAATTTCAACTGTCTTATCACGGTTCTTGAGATACAGCTCGGTGACAGACGGACCGACAGACGGACGGACAACGAAGTCTTAGTAATAGGGTACCGTTTTTACCCTTTAAGTACACTGTAAGTTCCTATTTAAGGTAATATAATAAGGTATTTTCTCACAGTCTTCGACGGACGACACGTCGCAAGTGGAGTCGCAGATACAGGAGGACTGGCAGCTTCTGGTCCGGGACATCTACTCGTTCTACCCGCTGCTCATCAAGTACGTGGACTTGCAGAGGAACCACTGGCTTCGGAACAACGTCAACGGTCAGTATTACACACATTAACCCTTTCGATGGCAACGACACAACCACAGTATATATATAAGCTAAAGCAGTAGGGAAGATAGGCCTACTTTTTGAAATAAGTACCTACGCTCCAATAAAGCGTTAGGGTTGTCGATTTAATTTTTGTTAAATTGAATAGTTTTTTTTAACCAAGGTTTGCCCTACCTGTTTGTATTTGACAAGTTATCCTTCAAGTGTAGTTTTCTATAATATATTAGTACATATACTATAGATGCAAGATGATAACAATGAAAGTCCGTAGATTTCTTTTTCACCAAAAACACGGTCTATAATATACGGCAACTACTTACTTATCATCTAAACAGCCGAACGTTTTATTTAACAGAAAAAGCATTTGTCGGAGAAGTGACATCTGACATTTCTCGTTATAAAAATAATATATACATTTTATTTTATAATTATACTATATTATAAATAATATAGTATCATTCTTACCTTTCAACATCAGCAGGGAGTTTAAAAAACGAAAGCTTCGGTTTTGAAGAAGCAGAGTTCAAGCAGCCGTACACTGCGCAATACGCAATACGCTCTTGGCATGTTTAAAACGAACACGGCCGCTCGTCTCAATGCGCGACACGCGACTGACGGCACCGCGAGATCCGCTTAGGGGCCGTGTAAAAGCGCGTGTCTATGTGTGCGTTCGTTTCGACCGATTTGTTCGTAGATTCTCTACTGCTTGTGCTTATATGTACTGTGACACAACTCAGCAACGCTGGTTCGACGCCAACGACCTATATGACAAGTAAGGTCTTTTTATTCTTAGCTGTCCTATTTGCGTGGAAATGGGTAGCTGTGTGCCGAGAATGTTTGAGCTTCTGTGAGACGATGGACAATAGGCAGACCACTGTATATGTATAAAGTGAGTCATTTATAAGTTTAGGTAATTATTTTTTTTTTTTTTTTTTTTTGTTTTGTTTTTTTTCTGTTATTTTTCTTGTATTTGTTAATTAGTTGTGTTGTTGTTGATTAATGAATCTGGTTTCTAGGCGTATTGGTTCCCTGTAATGCCGTGTAAAAAAATTGATTAATAAATAAATAAATTTGGTAAACAAAATTCTAACCTCAAAACGTCTCGTTTTTGTTATTTTTTAACTATTTCATCGTAAATAAAGAAATTAAGGAACTGGAGATAAAATATCAGCAAAATTGTGTACAAAATATTGCCTCAAATTTATTTGATTACATTGTAAATGCGCCTCCTGAGACTCCGTAGAATAAATAACCCAGGTTAGGCACACCAATGTTTAATAAAATGTACCAAAAAGAGAATAGAATATTTACAATGAATAAACTAGAAAACTGTCTGACTATCGAGATAGAGGATCTGCTGCCGCAAGATACACACACACCTTAATCTTTACAAACATTTGTACATTGAGGTTAGAATTTTGTTTACCAAATAGGACAGTTAAGAATGAAAAGACCTTACAAGGGTACACAATGAGCCATGCGCGGCCATTGCGTGCCATGATCCACTGTTCACCAGATAGTGTACGCCATCATGTGCCATTGCCCTGTACACATTGGCGATGACGGCCTGACGGGTAGTGGACCATTGTGTACCGTTCATTACTTCAATGAAAAAACAACCTTCGTTCAATAGGGTATAGGTTCAAATTAAGGCATCGCAATAAAGAAGTCTGACGTGTGGATGACGTCTCTTGTATTTAACGTGGCGGCGAAAAGGTTAAGGGAAATGTATTTACGTATTACCGTAGAACCCTATCGCAATGATGGCATATCACTCGAGTTTGAGTGATGGCGGCCTGTCCTGCCTGACAGAGCTCTACAGTGCTACGTATAAATTTCCCTTACTGTACATATATACTTCACGCCTCTTTCCCATAGGGGTAGGAGGTAGATTAACTAAACAGATCTATATGGGGAGTGGGAATGGTTGCGTTGGGAGGGGAAGGCCTAGACGGACGTTCCTGGACCAAATAGGAGACGATTTGAAAAAAGGGCAGGTCAGGAGTACCCAGAACCGACGAACATGTATGAAGAAATTGGTAAATGTGGATGAAGCGAAAGTATGGCAGAATCTTAGCAAGTGGAACAAAGTAGTTTCTGCCTACCCCTATGGGAGAGAGGCGTGCCTGTATGTATGAGGTAGATGATAATTTTGTTTGCCTATTCTTACAGAGGCTGAGGAACTCTACAACCACGTGGCGGAGATATTCAACATTTGGTCGAAGAGTCAATACTTCTTGAAGGAAGAACAGAACTTCATATCAGCTAACGAAATTGACAACATGGTTAGTATGAGTTCCAAGTTGGTTTAATGGGTTGGTTTCTCTTTCACGCCTGAATGGCTGAACAGATCTGGATGGCATAGATAATACTATTATTACATAGATTACAGTCTGGAATAACATAACCTGCTTTTTATGTTTTTTCTTTGCTTTTTTATTTATGTGCTTTTATATTGCAGGTCCTAATAATGCCAACTGCGACGAGGCGTGTTACGACGGTGGTTGATGGGGCGCCGCAGGGCGGCGGAAAGGTTGGTCCAACAGAATGTTTTAATTTTACCAGAATTAAATAATAGATAAAATAATGTATATGAACATAAAATATTTACCTAGCTACCCCGCTACTCAATGAAGGTTAATGGCAAAGTAACGCCTGACGCCTGATACAATAAAATATTTAAAATTTAAATTACCTCTCTGTCTACTTAGTGATTTAGTGCGACGATATTACCATCACCGTATAAGGTGTTTCTGTGAAATAAAGATTTCTTTATGCTTATTCTTATATTTTATGAATAGTCAATTTTCTAATATTTTTATAGGTGGGCGTTTTTCATAAAAAAAAGTCACAAATAATAGTACAGGAGTAGAAAAACGGTATTTTCTTGAATTTGCGCACTATAAAGCTTATGATATTATGTCATAATTATAACGATGACTCACAAAACATCTCCAACCCACAGAAAAAGAAGAAGCATCGCGACAAGAAGCGTGACAAAGACAAGGAGGTCCAGGCGTCGCTGATGGTGGCCTGCCTCAAGCGTCTGCTGCCTGTTGGCTTGAACCTGTTCGCTGGTAGAGAACAGGAGCTGGTGCAACACTGCAAAGACCGCTTCCTCAAGGTAACAGTTATAGCGACTAGCGCCACCTGTTATCCAGTCGATGAACTACTATCTAAGATTGAAAAGGAACTATAGGTGAAAGAAACACCGGGTAGCACTCCGGGAGTATCGGCAGAAGTAAAAACTACACACACGCACACTCTCGCAAAAAGAAAAAAAACTTTTTCTACACGAGATTCGAACTGCGGTCACTTGAGAGAACACACTGTTATTCCACACCTTATAGCACTAAGCCAAACGCACATACGTTAAAGCGACGAAATTAACGTACACTTCAAAAATCGAACGCGTCCCTAACTTCACTCGTATTTCAGAATAAGGATCCTGATATCCTGGTACTTAAACTCTGCCTCCGTTTTACGTCTGACGCAAGTTTAATATTTTTTAACCATCCAAAAAAGCGCCCAACCCCGCTAAAGAAATTTTCACTTCAAAAACTTAAGTAAAAGACCTGTTGTATGTAGTAGTGTACAGACCTGATATGGGACTTAAGTAATTTTTTTCTAAGTTGGAACGTCAATTAGTCTATTCGCACACATTATTCACACATACAACAGGTTTTACTTAAGTTTTTCATCTATAACGTAATGAAATGACAAAGAGGGGCAAACGTCGCTAATTGTTGCTACTATGCTATGGATGGGGAACTAAGGACAAAGAGATACAGACGCAATTTCCTTCCTCGCACGACGAAGATCTGGAACCAACTTCCTGCTGCAACATTCCCTGAGCGGTACAATCTAGGGATCTTTAAAAAGCGAGCCTTCCTATTCTTGAAAGGGTCGGCAACGCACCTGTGATTCCCCAAGTCTTGCAGGTGTCCCTGGGCGATGGTGATTACTTTCCATCAGGTGACCCGTCTGCTCGTTTTCCCCCTCTTATATATATAAAAAAAGACTTCGTTAATGATGACATAGTGTTATGACTTTAGCGTCTCTGACTACATATATAGTAGTATAGTAGTACAGGGAGGACTAGTAGAAGAAAGTATAAACAAGTTTTTGTAGAAATCAAGTACAAAGATACATTCAGATCAGAAGTCATGACTTCAAACACATTTAGTACCTACCCTTTTCCCCAATCTTTGTGCAATTTAAAAATAGAAAAGTACCAATTTCTTTTGCATTAATTACTAACAACGATAATTTAGCTTGTTCCCCGTACATAACCGGCACTGGTAAAACAAATGTAGGATGATTAATTTGAATTAATTTAGGTTTAGGTGCGGCGGGGGTGGCCCTTGGGCTACCCCTAAGCCACGAACATGTTTGTTTTAATTTAGAAATACTTACCCCCTTACTCATAAACGCTCTATAGGCTTCTGCTAACTTAGCGATCGTTTATCCTTATCTGTCACTTTGACATTTACCTTTCACAGATAAGGACAAACGATAGAAGTCTATAGAGCGTTTATGAATAAGGGGGTTAGTCTTTATTTTAGGTACCTTAGAATGTCCTGGTTATGTGAAATAGTTATGTACGCAGAACAAGCGGATAGCTTTTGTTCCCTTTGCAGAAAATGTCGGAGCAAGACGTGGCAGAGTTCGCCAAGATCCAGCTGACGCTTCCGGACAAAATCGACCCCGCCGACGAAATGTCGTGGCAACATTATTTGTACAGCAAACTGGGATCGAAAAGCAAGACCACAGTAACAGAGAACACGGCTGATAACAAGGCGAAGATCATCGACGATACTGTGGAAAGAATCGTGGCTATGAGCAAAGTGCTTTTCGGATTGCATATGGTGAGTTATCTTTGACTTTATTTACATTTTAGACTTTTTCGACGTCAACGACATATATATCATATATTTAGACGCGGTTGGCCTAGTTGGTAGTGACCCTGCCTGCGAAGCAAACTTCCTGGGTTCGAATCCTGGTAAGGGCATATATTTGTGTGATGAGCACGAATATTTGTTCCTGAGTCATGGATGTTTCTATGTATTTAAGTATGTATTTTTCTATATAAGTATGTATATCGTTGTCTACTACCCATAACACAAGCCTTACTAGCGCTAACTTTGGGACTAGGTCAGTTTGTGTGAATTGTTCCCTAATATTTATTTAATATTTATTTATTTATCAGCACCGCAAGTTCAACGCCCACGATCTATATGACAAGTACAAGGGTACACAATGAACCATGCACAGCCATTGCGTGCCATGATCCACTGTTCACCAGATAGTGTACGCCATCATGTGCCATTGCCCTGTACACATTGGCGATGACGGCCTGATGGGTAGTGGACCATTGTGTACCGTTCATTACTTCATTGCAAAAGCAACCTTCGTTCGATTGCGCTTAGGTTCAACTTAAGGCATCGCAATAAAGAATTCTTGCGTATGGATGACGTCTCTTGTATTTGTCGTGGCGGTGAATAGGTTAAAAATCTGAACACAGTATAGCCTTATACTAGTGTACTTCCTGAGGTACAAACTAATGACAATAGCTGCTGAATGTACCGTATAAAGTACAAATTATTAAATGAAGTAATACTTGTTTGCAATACCTAGTCATCCGATGGAAAGCAAACATTGTCTAGATTTTTGATTTTTTTATTTGGTTCTAAGCACATTTATTTAAATTATTTAAAGTTTTTTTCAGACAAAAGCAAATTGTACCTATGGACTTAAGGTCCGACCACACCGCCGCGTATACGCAGTGACGTGTCGTAGGTGTCACGTTTTCTCACCGTTTCTTCATGCATTTTGTTGCGATTCCGTAACGTCACCGTTTTTTAAGCGGCGGTGTGGTCGCACCTTTAATTATATATTTATATATCACGTTTGCATTTACCCGTGTCCACGCATAGATTGATCACCCGCAACAAATGAGCAAGAACGTGTACCGATCGGTCGTGTCGATTCAGCGCAAGCGCGCTGTCATAGCTTGCTTCAGACAGCTCTCGCTCCACTCCCTGACAAGGTTCAAGCGTGTGTTTGAATTTAATGTGTCTACTAACTACAGAGTTTTGTCGTAAAGAGTTTTTATCGTGTTTTTGACAGCTTTATAATCTCCAAAGAGGTTAACTCCTACTACTACTAGTAGTAAGTAAAACCATAATAGAGGGATGGTTATACTAGCAAGAAATTAATAGCAGTCTGATATACTTTAACTTTTACTTACTGTATTTCGCTATTTTTATGTTGTCTCCGCCATTTTGACAAGGCATCTACCGTCCCTCTCTTTCTCCTGTTAATCTCTATTAGTGTGAGTGTGACTGATAGATACTTTAGAAAATGATTGTGTTTTGTGTCATTCATTCGTCAGCCGTTAGCAGTGTTGTTAGTCCTTGTTTACGATGACCTCTAATTTTAATATGGCAACACTAAATGACTTAAGTAACAGTACTTGCTACTTGCACGCTGCACTGGACTAACTACTAAACCAGGCTACTAAACCGGCGCAGCGACTTAACAACTGGAAGCGAGTGCTATGCGCAGCTCGAAAGCGAGCAGCTGTCGCTTGCCTGAGATCCACACACCTTTATAAAATAAGTCGGTATGTATATGCTAAAGAAAAGATGAAAACCTTGAATGTATGCACAAATTTTTATTTTAAATAAAAAACAAGAACTTTGTGTTTCAATGGTGTGTGTGAAGCTTCCTAGAAGCCTTCTCATTCTGAGAGGAGGCCTGCCGTGCCCTGATATGGGCTGAGAAAGATGGACTATTTTAGCAGCCATGAATTGAGTCTCTTTCAAAACAATATATTTTTTAACAACATAATATTTTATTTGACAGGCATCGCGCTTGCAATATTTTTGCTAGAACCTACTACGAACTATGGTTGGAAGAAGAGAACATCGGACAAGAAGTCATGATAGAAGACTTGACGGTAACCTTCTTTTTACGAATAATAAATTATAAAAAAAAATTACCATTTGTCCAATAAAACTATTTAAATTTTCTGTACGTAGCATTACTAAAGCCGAAGCCTGCAGGCTTATTACGTAACTCGTTCGCAATCGCCATCGTGTTAATTTTGACAGTTCTTGTATGAATGTGACAGCTAGCTGATTCCGATGCCAATTGTCAGCCCATACATGAACTGTCAAAATGAAGACGATGGTGATCGCGAGCGAGTTACGCAATAAGCTACCTGATTTTGCTTTCAGCAATCGTTCGAAGACGCCGAGTTGAAGAAGAGCGACGTGGTGGAAGAGGAAGGCAAGCCGGATCCCCTCACGCAGCTGGTCACCACCTTCTGCCGGGGAGCCATGACAGAACGCTCTGGTGCCTTACAGGTAATTTTGACAGCGTAAAGGGTATACGGTTTTCTAGTTCATCTGTCTTTTCATTCTTAACTGACCTATTTGGTAAACAAAATTCTATTTTTATTGATTTTATTATTATTATTATTATCGGTATATTTATCTTTTATCTTAAGCTAGGTTTTTACAATATTCAAATAAAAAGTAATAAAGCAATATTAATACAAAATAAAAAACATTATAAATACCTAACCTAGGGTATTATTATTATTATTATTATTATTTCTATTTATTTTTTTGCTCCTTTTTTATTTTTATTTCATTTTTTTATTTTTTTTATTTTTATTCTATTTTTTTGTTTTTTTTTATATTTCACGAGTTGTTCTGACATGGAATATAATAAAATAATGATAAAAATGACATGTAATAACAATAATTATTACGAATAGATGAGTATGAGTATGTAACCTCAATGTACAAATAACAAAATAATAGAGTAGCATGAGCGGCAAGGTCTTATTTCACCCGCCAAATATATTAAATAGCTAAACTTTGATGATTAACAGGAAGATCCTCTATACATGTCGTACGCGTACATCATAGCCAAGTCTTGCGGGGAGGAAGAAGAAGAGGGGGGCGGCGAGGAAGAGGAAGGCGGCGGGGAGGCCGAAGCGGGCGGCGAGGACGAGGGCAAAGCCAGTATACACGTGAGTTTTGCACATTTTTACAAATAAAGTGGGGAGTGTGAATGGGTGCCTTGGAGGTCTAGACGGACGGTTCGTGATCAAATCAAGAGTACCCGAAACCGACGAGCATGTATGAAGATATTGATGAATGTGGATGAAGCGAAAGAGGTATGTCAGGATCGTAGCAAGTGGAACAAAGTAGTCTCTGCCTACCCCTGTGGGAAAGAGGCGTAACGGTATGTATGCATGTATGTATGTTACAAATAAGTTTATAGATGCTGTGTGTAATGACGTAGGTACAAAAGTAGGATCACGGAATTGGCCTGTTACTTTTGATCGCCAATGGAGATTTCGGTGTTACTTTGCCGAGGTCTATGTTCGTGGAAAATTGGGAAATTTTCAAAGCGAGCGCGGCTTTATTGTCGACTTGCGGTGAAGCAAAATTAAGTTATCCGTTTAATTTGTAAAGTCTACGTATTATAATATCAATTAAACCTTTATATGTCATTTCATGCAGAGTACAATGGATACATTAATGGTATGTAAGATTAGATCTTAAGTTGTTCGCTCACTTAAGATCATCTCCTTTGGAATTAAAACTATGTTTGCTATGAAAATGATAGGCTTTTACCCAGTAGTAGGTGGAACGACATAAACACAAAATACAATGTGACCATCGGTGTACTGCCTTTTTGCCGAATTTTATGTTTCGTCAAATCTCATTTGGCAAACCAATCCTTGGCATAATTTTACTTCGTGATTTTTTTATTTCGCTACATTTTTATATTGCAAAATTTTATTACGTCAAATTTTATGTGGTAAATAATCGGACGAGCGAGCGAAGCGAGCGAGCAAGACCCATCCTGGTGGAAGCGACTCTGCCATATTAGGTTAGAAGGTAAAAGCACGAGCGCAGCGCAGCTGCGCTTTCGTCATTTTCAACCATTTTTTTTTTTTTTGTTGACAATTCGGAAAAAACTAAACAATAATTTATCAAAATAATCATTAGTTGGGAAATTGTATCAGTGCGAAACGTTGAATTGGGAAATAAAAATTTGCCCAAATAAAAATATGGGATACGAAGTTTGAGGAATTATGAATTTGCTGAATAATTTTCGTCGCAACATTAGTAAATCCCTTCCATCATTTAGGAGCAAGAGATGGAAAAGCAGAAGCTGCTGTTCCACCAGGCCCGGCTGGCAGACCGGGGCGTGGCTGAGATGGTGTTGCTCCACATATCCGCCTCCAAGGGCATCCCCAGCGACATGGTCATGAAGACTTTGCAGCTCGGCATCTCCATACTGAGGGGCGGCAACATCGATATACAGATGGTACGGTAATGATAGATGATAATAATAAGAAATAGATGATAATTATAAGTTATAGATGATAGTAATAAATGTTAGATGGTAATAATAAATATTAGATGGTAATAATGGGTGTGGATCAGAATATATAAAGTTTCAAATGTTTAATGTGTTAAAATGCATAATAGTTCAAAATATAATATACCATTTTCTGTGAAACTATTAGGTACATGAACTTTTTTGATAGCGTTATCTTTATATTGGTTTAGTTTATAACAACTCTGTTAATTTGCAATTTTTTGAGTAAACGGCATTATATATTTTGAACCATTATGTATTTTAACCCATTACACATTTTAAACATTATGGATTTTAATACGTGCTTGGTAATAATAAATAATAGATGATAATAATAAATAATAGATGACATTATATACATAAACTAGATATTTTGATGCATATAAGTTTTTGTTTTTTGTATTTAGGGTATGCTGAACCACTTAAAAGACAAGAAAGACGTGGGCTTCTTCACTTCTATAGCTGGTCTCATGAACTCCTGTTCTGTGCTGGATTTGGATGCCTTCGAACGGAATACTAAAGCTGAAGGTAATTATAAAACAAATCCTCCGCCGAGTATGTCTGTTTTTTCGCAATAAACTCAAAAACTACTGGATGGATTTTCATGCGATTTTCAACCATAGATGGAGATGGAGTGTCTGATCAACTGGTTAGTGCACGACCAACAATAAGGACTCCTGACTCCGTATAGTGCCTGTTAGTAAACGGGTCATGTTACGATTGCATTGCAGACAATTTTTTTTTATGCTTACATACATACATACATACATATCGTCACGCCTCTTTCCCACAGGGGTAGGCAGAGACTACTTTGTTCCACTTGCTACGATCCTGACATACCTCTTTCGCTTCATCCACATTCATCAATCTCTTCATACATGCTCGTCGGTTTCGGGTACTCTTGACCTGGCCTTTTTCCAAAACGTCCCCAATTTTATGCTTAGTTGTTATAAATTCGACTGTCGACAGAAAAAAAAAACAAAACCATCTACAACAGTCTCAGGTTGAGAAAAATTATGTGAAACGATAATTCGAAATTACATTGACTGACTTTCTATAAATGATTATTTGGTGTCGCGCAGGCCTCGGCGTGGGTTTGGAGGGTGCGGCGGGCGAGAAGAACATGCACGACGCAGAGTTCACCTGCGCGTTGTTCCGTTTTATTCAGCTAACTTGTGAGGGTCACAACATGGGTGAGTGACTTCAATATATTTGTATTTGGCTATATGGGGCCGTCCATAAAGTACTTCACACCAATTTCTTGATTTCTAGATTACCCCCACACGGACTATGAAGACTGCAAGTATTTTGTTCGTGTGTCACGAAATTCCAGACCCCCCCCCCTAAATGTGTGACGTACTTTATGGATGACCCCTGTGTATTATGTGTACAAATTCGTGTTCAATTTTCTCCACTGACGTCCTAGTCAGTAACTCATAAAAATACAAAAAAAAATATTTGAAATAATTATAGACAAAACTATAGGTAGGTACCTAATTTTGATAATAATTTAAACGTTGTTTACCGAAATGATTGGAACCCACTCCTTCAGTCTACTAATTAACCTAAATATTATTATTTATCACTAGTTTGATAGTTTCTGCCCGCGACTGCTTCCGCGTAGAATTAGCAATTGACATGTTTATCGCTATACCGCGGGAACTTCGCAATTTTCCGTGATAAAAAGTAGCGTATGATTTAATCTAGGTTACCAGCTATCTCCCTTTGAAGCAAATCCGTCCAGTCGTTTCAGCGTTAAGAAGGAACGTACTTACACACTCGCTCTTATCGTCACAAACTTTCGCATTTATAATATTAGTAGGATTTTGTATACCTAACTTTTTTCTGTTTTGGTTGTATGTGGTGTTCAATAAAGAGTTATTGTATTGCATAGTAACCTTTTTGTTCAGAATGGCAGAACTACCTCCGTACGCAGGCTGGCAACACCACCACCGTGAACGTGGTTATCTGCACCGTCGACTACCTGCTGAGGTTGCAGGAGTCCATCATGGACTTCTACTGGCATTACTCGAGCAAGGTACGCCTTATTTATTTATTTATAAGCCTTTTTTTATTCCGAATTCGCTACAATTTCAGTAAGTACATGTTGTTGTTGTTATTGTCGTTTTTTTTATTTATTTATTAAATTGTCGCGAAATTCGGCGTGCCTCATGGCATAGGCCTCCTCCGTGTATTGGAGGGTTTGGGCTATAGTTCCCACGCGCGCCCAGTGCGGATTGGGAACTTAACACACACCATTGAATTTCTTCGCAGATGTGTGCAGGTTTCCTAACGATGTTTTCCTTCACCGAAAAGCTCATGGCAAATTACAAATGTAATTTTCGCACATAAATTCCGAAAAAAAAAAAAAAAAAAAAAAAAAAGGTACGCCTTAGGGACCTTCAAATTGTGTATTTTTGACGTGATAACGTCTTATATATCATATCGCCGGCCGCACACACGTAGAAGCATGACTCATTGCGTAACGTTACTGACGTGACGTCAGAGTGTGTCGCAAATAGCGACATCTGTTGCTTGTTGACGCAACCACTTTGCGTACCTCACTTTGAGAGTCGATAGATTGATTTGATAGATACTAAGCGATTCAACCAAGTGCCGATAGATGGCGTAACTTAGCCTACCCCCAAAAGCGACCAGTATCGTTAACACGTAAAACTATCGTCCGTGAACCGGCTTTATATATAGGCAACCGGTTTTTTTTTTGGGATAATATAACCCCTTGATCGATGCGATGACTTCACCAATTACAAAGTGATAGGTAAGAACCGAATAGAAGGAGAATAGGTGTTGACGACCGGATGGCCTAGTGGTTAGAGAACCTGACTATGAAGCTTGAGGTCCCGGGTTCGATCCCCGGTCGGGGCAGATATTTGTATGAAAAATACGAATGTTTGTTCTCGAGTCTTGGATGTTTAATATGCATTTAAGTATGTATTTATCCATATAGGTATATTTATCCGTTGTCTAGTGCCCATATTACAAGCTTTGCTTAGTTTGGGGCTAGGTCAATTGGTGTAATTTGTCCCAAGATATTTATTTTATTTTTTATTTAGAATATATTCAAGTATAATTCAAAAATGTTGTGACAAAATGTCGGCAACGTTGTACGGTAACACGGTCAAAATACCCCCTCCCCCTGTCGGGCTCTTAGCCAACGGATAATGATGACCCTCGGAGACCGCCAGGAAATCAATAACCGATGCCCAGGGTGCACCGGACCAAGCACTGCTCGTCCCCCTGGACGGATCTAAAAACTAACCGGGTTCGAGAGCAAAAATAGTACCATTTTTGCTCTCGAACCCGGTTCGTACCTAGAGTACCTGACCCAAATGTTATATTTTCCACAGGAGTTGATAGACCCGGCTGGTAAGGCTAACTTCTTCAAGGCCATCGGAGTTGCATCTCAAGTGTTCAACACCCTCACTGAAGTCATCCAGGGCCCTTGCACGCAGAATCAGCAGGCATTAGCGCACTCCAGGTAAAGAGCAATCATTATCTTCAGCCTATTACACCAAAAAAAACAAAAAAAAAAAAAAAAAAAAAAGAAAAAAAAGAAGAAGAAAGTAGTCTCTGCCTACCCCTGTGGGAAAGAGGCGTGACGCGGAGCCCCTCTTTTGCCCGAATATCAAATGCCATAATGTAATGTTTGCCATAATGATCATTTGCCATAACCCTTGTTTTCTCTGAAACCGTAATTTTTTCAGGAGCATTGTAATGGCAATCCTGTAGAACTCTATAGGTTAGGTTAGGTTTGTTTCATAATAATCCTGAATAATTAACAAATAAAGAGAAAAAAGAGTTATGGCAAATGATCATTATGGCAAACAATACATTTATGGCATATGAAATTCGGGCAAACGATAGAGACCCCAGGGCTTGGATTATAGAGCCCAAGCGGGCCCAGTGCGGATTGGGAGCTGTTAAGAAGTTTGCACACTTAGGGCCACTTCCACGGACCCGGGTTAACGATGTAACTCCATGTAGAGTCGTCGCAAAATAAAAGGCCCGTTTTGACATTTCTCTTCCCGACGTAACTAGTGCAGTAACTATACGACTCGGTACTCGATACTCACGATAAATCGATTCAAGTTTGAATGAGTGTTTGATCGATTTGAATATGTATTGTAAAGTGCGTTGGATTAAAGTTCTGATTTGAAAAATTAACTTAAATTGATATTGTTGGTATTTTGATATGTTACCTACAATGTTACGAAAGGTCAATTTTCTTTCAATTAATATTTTTGTAACAATAACATTCACTCAATCACAAAAAAAAAACGAAAATAAGTGAATCTTCGGTTAATCATTTTCTTCAGATGATGAAAACGAGCCATTCTATAGAAATCAGTGTTGCCATTGTTACGGCTTTGAGCTCCATGGTCATAATTTTCAGTAAAGATCACTACTTACACTGCTGGTGAAAATCAGTAATTAATTGATCTAAATAAAATAAATAAAACCGGCCAAGGGCGAGTCGGCCTTAAAAAAAATATCTTGATCGATTATTTTTTTCTCAACCGATTATTAATAGTCTATGGACAATATAAAAAATCACTTAGCTGAGTGAGCGATACCCATCAATGAAAAATGCAATTACCTTCAGAACATTTCGATCGGTAAAAAATAGAGAACTTCATGGGCGTGAACTGTCAAAACGGGCCTTTTAAATTGCGACGACTTTAACTGTCAAACCTAACCCCTAGTTAGCGATTGAATTTTTTGACTCTGGACTGTGCAAGTATGCAAGTGGGCCTAAGCGCGCTTTCTGTAGTTTACGCAGGCACTTATTTTTAGAGTTTTTCAAACATCAACATCACTAAGGTTACAAAACATTAAGAGGGTGCATCCGTGCTGAGCTCGCAATGTCGCATTTTTGGTGATTTTTTGCGATTATTTCACAGAAATTGAATGAAAGTTTCAAATATCCGTCTGTAGTGCACTTCGTTTTTAGTATATTAATATGTCCAATGCAATGATTAATGGTGATGGACTTTTATTTTCGTATTAAAGGAATAAAATACTATATCTCGTTTAATAACAAAATAAAAGTCCATCACGAAGAATTATTGCATTCGACACATTGATACACTAAAAACGAAGTGCACTACAGACGGATATTTGATACTTTCATTCAATTTCTGTGAAATAATCGTAAAAAATCACCAAAAATGCGACTTTGCGAGCTCAGCACGGATGCACACTCTTAAGGCCACGTTTAGCATGATTAAATCTTAGGAGTCATGCTATAGGCGATGCGGCTAGCAACCCATCATTATTTCAACTCCCATTTCCATCTGTACTTGACTTGTTACCCTGGGCTCTGCCTACCCAGTAAGGTATAAAGTCGTGATGTATGTATGTATACATGTATGTATTTAATAATACTTGCAGGTTATGGGACGCGGTGGGTGGTTTCCTCTTCCTCTTCTCGCATATGCAGGACAAGCTCTCCAAGCACTCCTCGCAGGTGGACCTGCTCAAAGAACTGCTCAACCTCCAGAAGGACATGATCACCATGATGCTGTCCATGCTTGAAGGCAACGTCGTTAATGGTAAGCTTGTGCTTTATTTGTATTTATTTTATTTTTATTTAAAATACATACAAATAAAGCTTATTTAGCTTTTTTTATTATTATTTATTTAGCTTTATTTATATTTATTTATGATTGAATCAAGACAATGTTTTTTTATAAGAAAAACGGGACTTAATCACGTGAATAAAATATATTTTTGTAAATACCTCGACGTTTCGGACGCGCGGATCCATGGTCTCGAGAGGACTGAAAAGCGGATATCAACATCTTCTAGCTGCACTGGTTTTCCTAACTACCCGCACTTGGTCTTTATTATTAGTTTCTTCATTAGGGCTGCCATTAAGCACGTGATTAAGTCCCGTTTTTCTTATAATAATGTGTGATAATCGCGATAGTTTAAATTAAGACAATGTTGACACAGAAAATTCGACAATCGGGCAAAAGATAGGGATTCTCGCTTACAGTTCCATAGGTTTAGGGTGCTCCTTCAGTCCAGAGGGAGACATCCACCACACTTTCACACAAATTCACAGCGTTTTCTCAGAGTTTCGAATATTATAAATTGAGAGCTCACGCCCGCCGGCTAGTATTTTCAAAGATGGAGCGAGCAGTGGCGCCATCAGGTGGCGTGATGTGGAAGTTTTCCAGCCAGTAAGGTAGTAGCGTGTACACTCGGTTTCAATAAGGAAGGGTTGTACGTGACATTAACATTGACAAATCTAGAGGTGAGGCTACTTTGTGACACCTTTCACATAAAACGATTATCGATTATATTTTAGTACTAATAACAATCGATTCCATAAAAATAACGACTGCATATTAATTTATTACATAAATGCTATTTCGATATAATGATACTCAAATCAATCTCCTAAGATTAATAATTATAATTTCTATTTTACGCTTTTTGCCAAGTTGTGTTTTTTTAACAAAATAGGTTGTATAAAATATTATTGAACTTGATAATGTAATTGAAGTTCTAAGGAATCTATTTATTACCAATAAATCGATTGGTATTGTGTAGTGAGTGTGAAATAATGTAAAATACTCACTTCGTGTTTTTGTATGTTGTCTTTGGATTTTCGATTATACGCGATTTTAACCGATTACCCAATTATACATAGTCACCTCTCTAGTTTTAATGACCATAGAACGTAACCTAGCAACATCTCGTCAATAATGACATATATTGAAAATTTGTACGTGAAAATTAAGTAAACGCAAAAAACATCGCCGTGATTCTTTTTAGAACGTTATTAATATACAGTACCAAGTATTGGTTTATTTCTAAGTAATTCAATTTAGTATTTATTTTGCTGCCAAAACTTTCGTGAACACTAACAGTTACATTCTATGGATCTGTCACACAACCCTTCCTTATTGAAACCGACCGTAATAGCGCGCGAAGGTTTGAACGCGCATTTTAAGAAGGTAAATTCCTACTGAACTGGCACGTCGTATTTTTGGTGATTATTTACGATTATTTCACAGAAATTGAATGGAAGTTTCAAATGTGCGACTGTAGTGCACTTCGTTTTTAGTGTATTAATGTGTCTAATGTGGTCTAATTCTGTTTATAATGACTCAAAATTTTCTAAACAGGCACGATCGGTAAACAGATGGTTGACACCCTCGTGGAGTCGGCCAGCAACGTGGAGTTGATCCTCAAGTACTTCGATATGTTCCTCAAGCTGAAGGACCTGACCTCGAGCGCGAGCTTCCTGGAGATAGACGCCAACAACGACGGCTGGGTGCTGCCGAAGGACTTCAAAGAGAAGATGGAACAGCAGAAGAGCTACACCCCGTGAGTTGTGGAAATCGAATCGTTTATTCTTTGCTTACTGTACAGAAGCCCGATGTTCCCGCTCGATGTTGGTTTATTAATTGACGTAGGATGAAATGAGGCGCCAAGAAGTACACACATAAGGTTTATTTAGTAAACTTACAAAACAAGTTTAGTCTTACTCTAATCGAATACCCTAGTTAAGCAAAAGCATAATGACATATGAGTTTAGAATGGACCGCAGCGGCGTTCTCACTAGCGATGCCCGATACGTATCGATTTTTTAATGTATCGATACAAACATACGGAAGGCAATATCACTAATCTATGTATCGATACACGTCAATACGATGTTTACCTATCGTATCGCTTCGCCGCAATATCGGATCAAAAACATCGTCTACTGCTTGGCCAAATCTTAGTGCTTTAGCTCTCAAATAGTTATCTATAGTTGCAGCATCAGAACCATCAGAGCGTTTATTTTCTTCCGCAAATAATACGCTCACAGAAAATCGGAATAGACTAGACTCACACGTTTGTCCAAATTACTATTTCTTAAGTGTTTCGATTTTAAATATTGGATTTTGTAATAATATTTGTATTCGATATAAATATAATCATTAATTTTATTTAATAAAACCTATGCGATATTTTCGATACGATATTTGCAATATCGATACAAGGGCTTACGATTTTATAGTTGTATCGATTCAAGCAGTTGCGATACATTACAATTATCGATACAAGGCAACATATCGGGGATCCTCACTCCACTCATTTGGTCGGTTTCCACTGGAGGATGGCAGAGGCCTTCTCCCCAGCTTGACCGCTGGCTAGCGAATTGATAGTCCGGCGGCGCTGCGGTTTATATAGGGACCGCGCGCCGCGTTCGGAGCATAGTTCGGAGGCGCTCGAGTCCGTGTCGGTCCGCCGAGCGCGATAGATAGCGAGTGTGCGAGCGGGAAAGTACTCGAGTCCGCGCGCATTGCGTAGTTGATGTGATATTTCGTTAACTTGTCGTTTCATTGTTAATTTTATTCCTCAGCGAAGAGATCGAGTTCCTCCTAGCGTGCTGTGAGACCAACCACGATGGCAAGTTGGACTACATAGGCTTCTGCGATCGCTTCCACGAGCCGGCCAAAGAGATCGGCTTCAATCTCGCGGTGTTGCTCACCAACCTGTCCGAGCACATGCCCAACGAGCCACGGTAAGTCATACTCATATTCAATATCATATTCATACTCATATTCATTCTAATATTCTTAGTAATATTCACACTCATATTCATAGTAATATTCATACTCATATTCACAGTAATATGCATACTCATATTCATACTTATGTTTATATTATTATGATAATGATAATGATAATTTATTAATTTACAAATAATATGGTACACAATAAACAGTTCTAAAGATATAACACGTTTCTCATGTTCTGTCGCTATCGACATGTAAATTAGTTATACAGCAATAATACTCATTATTATACTAATATTCATACTCACATTCACTAATCTTCATATTCATACTCATTCTGATCTTTTATTTTAAACAAATTTGCGCCCACCGTTGGTCATCCCTCTCTAATTAAAACATATTGATAACTAGCTTTTCCCCGCGGCTCCGTCTGCGCCGAATTCCCTTATCGCTATCCCACGGGAACTACCCATGCAATTTTCCGGGATAAAACTATACTGTGTCCTTCGCCGGGACTGAAAGTATCTGTATACCGTTCAACTAGATCGGTCCAACGGTTTAAACGTGAAAATGACAGACAGACAGTTACTTTCGCATTTCTAATATTAGTAAGTATTAACCCCCTCATAAACGCTCTCTAGGCTTCCGCTAACTTAGTAATCGTTTGTTCTTATCTGTCACTTTGACATTTACCTTTCACAGATAAGGACAACACGTTTATGAATAAGGGGGGTATGTCTGTGTCTATTAGTTTTGTATTCAAAGATGCCTAGTCTTGTCGGCCCGCCTCATCATCTTTCTCTCTCTCTCTCTCTATCCTAGGGATTGCAATCCGGATAATCCGAAATAACCGGATAAATCCGGATTTTTGTCGCCTTTTATAAATTCGGATTTTTAGCATAAAAATCCGGTTTTTTCGGATTTCAATTACGGTTGACAAAGTTGACATTTAACCAGAATTTCCTATTGAATTTAGTTTCATTTCATTCATTCATGCGTTCGTTTCGTTCCCCGCCACGTAGCACTATCTATCCCTCTCCCCTCCGCGCTTTACTGGCTACCTCATACCTAGCTTTAGATCTAGCTAGTCGGCCGGTCCGGTAGTACTGTGTACTGCAGACACAGCAGTACTGGACTGATTAAACGCGGATTATCAAGATTTTTGCAGTATTATTTTATATATTCTTAGGGAAATTTTGAAAACAATAAAATTGAACACCATTAGATTTAATAAAACATGTAATTACACGAAAATTTCAAAATATTAAAAAAATCCGAAAAATCCGGATAATCCGGATTTGTACAAGTTGATAATTTGTAAATCCGGATTTGAGAAAATAACGGATTTTGCAATCCCTACTCTATCCCCAGCCTGGCCCGTTTCCTGGAGACAGCTGGCTCTGTCCTGAACTACTTCGAGCCGTTCCTTGGACGCATCGAGATCATGGGCGGCTCCAAGCGCATAGAGCGAGTCTACTTCGAGATCAAGGAGTCCAATATTGAGCAGTGGGAGAAGCCACAGATTAAGGTGAGATAAATAAACAAAAAAAAACGATGGGTAGTCCTGGAGTGCCGGCTGAAGTGAAAACAGCTAAGATTCGATTTTAATGTTGTAAACTCCATGACGCTCAATAAGCGTACCGTACTGGCCGCTTACAAAAAAAACGTAAGTATTAAGGTGCGACCAAACCGCCGCTTAAAAAACGATGAAGTTACGGAATCGCAACAAAACAAAATGTATGAAGAAACGGTGAGAAAACGTGACGTATACGACACGTCACTGCGTATACGTGGCGGTTTGGTCGCACTCTTATCTTTATTGACAGACCTCTAACAATGTGCTGATGCCCTAGTACTTTTGCTCCACGACTCAACAAAAAAACACTTCAAAAATCGAACGCGATTAATTCGTATTTCAAAATAAGCTCTTAGGATCTGATATCCTGGTACTTAAACTCTCCCTCCGTCTTACGTCTGTCGCGAAATTATCATTAATATCATTTTACCCATCCCAAAAAGCGCTCAGCGCCGCTAAAGAAATTTTCACTTCAAAAAAAGTAATATTTTCTGTGAAAGTTTACCCATAAGCCAATAATTCCACTAAAATATAACCACATTCCTAAAACGGTATACTTTATTATTCCAGGAATCGAAACGTGCTTTCTTCTACAGCATAGTAACAGAGGGCGGTGACAAAGAGAAGCTAGAAGCGTTCGTCAATTTCTGTGAAGACGCCATCTTTGAAATGACTCATGCCAGCGGCCTAATGGCTGCTTCCGAGGAGTCTGCTGGTGGTCCCAAGAACAGAGAGGCCGCTTACATGTATTTAGGGGACGATGATGATGAGAGGTAATTATATGGGGTGATAAGCGGTTATTATGTAGGGTGATGAAGAGCATTATACAGCTGTTACAAAACTACCCGTAAAGCCGAAAGGAGGTTAAATGTGACCTTATAATTATATGGGGTGATAAGCGGTTATTATGTAGGGTGATGAAGAGCATTATACAGGGTGTTACAAAACTACCAGTAAAGCTGAAAGGAGGTTAAATGTGACCTTATAATTATATGGGGTGATAAGCGGTTATTATGTAGGGTGATGAAGAGCATTATACAGGCTGTTACAAAACTACCCGTAAAGCCGAAAGGAGGTTAAATGTGACCTTATAATTATATGGGGTGATAAGCGGTTATTATGTAGGGTGATGAAGAGCATTATACAGGTTGTTACAAAACTACCCGTAAAGCCGAAAGGAGGTTAAATGTGACCTTATAATTATATGGGGTGATAAGCGGTTATTATAACCCGTGATGTTGCCCGACAGATTATGTTTAATTTTTAATTTTTAATTTTTTAATTTTTAATTTTTATTTTTAATTTTGGTTTTATTTTTATTTTCATTTATTGTACATCTATTGGACCTGGTCTGGAAAATAAATCATTTCATTTCATTTCATTTCATTTCATTATGTAGGGTGATGAAGAGCATTATACAGGATGTTACAAAACTACCCGTAAAGGCGAAAGGAGGTTAAATGTGACCTTATAATTATATGGGGTGATAAGCGGTTATTATGTAGGTTGATGAAGAGCATTATACAGGTTGTTACAAAACTACCCGTAAAGCCGAAAGGAGGTTAAATGTGACCTTATAATTATATGGGGTGATAAGCGGTTATTATGTAGGGTGATGAAGAGCATTATACAGGATGTTACAAAACTACCCGTAAAGCTGATAGGAGGTTAAATGTGACCTTATAACAAGTCCCTTTTCAATATTTTAAGAACCCCAGTACGTTTCCTGAGATGACAGTTTACTAGGGTTGACAATATTTTTGGCTTTGATATTTTTACGAGGTATTTTGTAACACGTTGTACAGGGTGATGAGCGGTTGATTAATGTGGAATGGTGATGAGCTGTTAGATGAAGGGTGATGGTTAGGGTTATAGGTGATGAGGGATTGATAAATTGGGAATGGTGGTGATATGGGATGAGCGGTTATTGCAACATGACAAGTCTGCACTGTTCTCGTGAATTGTCAAATCATTTCATTCAATTTACGACTCTATGTTAGCCAGGGATGTTTCGGTTTTGCAAATCAACAACAAAGAGTTGACTTTTACGTGTCAGATATATATGCGGCCCGCGTATCATCCGATGATTATACTTACACAGCAAATTGATATTTATGCGGCCCACCTATCATCCGATGATATGCTTTCACTGCAAATTGTTATTTTTGCTGATAAAGGTGCGACGATGTTTTTTCCGCCTATAGAGCATCACTTATTTTTACCGCGGTAGTGTCGTCATAAGCTATTGAGCCCAATAGATAATCATTTATTTTTGCAGCCCTGTTCACCGTCATATATTTATGCTGGTGACTGTACGAGTATGTTGTTTTTTAAAACTCATTTCAAATGTACTTTTTTCAGAACCGACAAAAATCCATTCCGCCGCGGCTACCAAGCTATCAAAGATGGCTTCGCCGCGGCATTCTCGTCCTTATCCCCAGCGAACATAAAGTCGAAAATCGCGGACATGCAGCAAATGCCGCCGGCGGAACTGGCCGTTGGCTTCTTCAAAATGTTCTTCTATCTCTTTTACTACATGGGCTACGGAGTTTTGGTGGTTGTCAGGTTAGTTTGAACCATAATGTTTTATAAATAAGATCTGTTTATCATTGAGAGCATTTGGAGAGAGAATGTGACTTTAATTGATTTGTTTTATCATTAAATTATATAATTTTGTACACAAAATGGTTTTCAAATGCGGCGAAACGTGCATTACTTAAACGGTTATATTTATGTTATTTTATCTCGAAATAAATTCACTTAAGTACAATAAAATATTTGCTTTACAAAATTCGACCTCTCGCTCTCTCCATTAAGAATTACATTACGAGGCGATGTTGGCGATAGAGACATAAGATACTTCAAATATTATTTAACTCAATTGTGGGTCTTAATCGCGCTAAATATTGATAAACTTTGCTTCGTCATTTCGATCATTGCTAAATTCTAATTGGTCGCATTAATTTGAAATTTGGTATACATAATATATGTAAGATAGATGACAATATAAGCGCAGTCAAAAAAACAGCAGAAAGCTTTTTTTTATACAAATAACTATATCCTGTTGTTATTTCGTTGTTGTTATTTATAATGTAAACTGTTTTAAAAACAAGATTTGGCGGGAGTTGCAGCACATGGATTTAATTAGTGGGTCTTTATTATTATGATCAGATAAATCAATAATTAGGTAGCTATCAGATAATTCCAGAACAACTTTAAGTTAAGACGTATACTAAGGGCCACTTTTACGGACCAGGGTTAACGACTTAACCCCGTGTTAGATGCTAACCCGGGGCTAAGTAGTGTCAAAATGTATGGAACTGTCAAACCTAACCCCGAGTTAGCGATTTAATTTTTTAACTCTGGACTGTGCAAGTGGGCCTAATGGTTTCACTACCTAAATCCATTCGTCGCAGCTCCCGTGAGGCAACACCTTTTTATTTTATTTTAATCAATGTTGATGGATTGTCATGTGTGTTTCCACGCAACGTTATGGTGCACAGTCATTGGTAAATGCTTTGTTACATGTCTAGATATGTGTATGTTGATTTATAGTGTTTGTCGTTAAGTATTCTAGGTTAGAATTCTGTTTAGGAACTGTCAAAAGCACCTCGAAGTGCCGGAAGTTTGACGTTACTTTATAGAGACGACTTGTATTCTTAAACAAGCTAAAAGTAAAAGGCATTTTCATTTTAGCCCTCTAGGTTGGCAACGCATCTGCGATCCCTCCGGGGTTGCGGGTGTCTATGGGCAGTGGTGATCACTTACCATCAGATGACCCACTTGCTCGTTTGCCTTCCTATTCATATAAAAAAAGCTAAAAGTGACTGACAACCTTCATTGTTCACGGATTGCTGTGATCAGTCTTAAAACTTTTACGCATAAAATGTTGTCGTATTGACACGCGATTTTTAAGAATAAACTCTAATTTCATTGAATCCGGCAATGCTACCATCTTTTGTAGTTTGTGGAAGTAAAAAAACGTCCAAAGTAGTTTTAAAATCTAAGGTTATTGAAGTTAAACGAGCTGTCGCTCAGGGATCCATTCTGGGCCCTTGACTCTTTCTTGTTGTTTAGTAACAACTTCATAAATATTAAGTGATACAGTAGAAAATTTTAAGTTGTCAGTATTTGCGGATGATATTAGTGCGAGTGTTTTGCTGAGTAATTGAACTAAATAAAACTACGAATAAATCGGTTCTACTTTTAGTTTAGGTATGTTAGTTGTTATTAGTTCTACCCCGCATAGTCGATGTTGACCTATTTGGTTTTGGTTAGGATTTGATGAGACTAAAACAATATTGTATTTCTGTGCGTTTAGAGTAATTGTATTTTCTATATGGATACCGTATTTGTGACATAAAAGCTTCAGAATTAGTTTAGGTATATTATAGTTAGTTACTATTAGTTCTACCCCGCATAGTCGATGTTTATAATTAGTCTTTAATTAATGGTAAAGTTAAAAGCATGTTAAATATTAGTTTAAATTATAATTCTTCCCTTAAAAGCACCTATTATTATTTTATGAATCGTAATGAATCTATAAAATTATTTTAAATATGTACATTTAAACCACTTTAATAATTTAACTCACACAAGATCCTTTTGGCACTTTGTCACCTTTCCTAATATCAAATGATAGTATAAAGTATTTAGTACCTTTAAACTAAACGAGGCTTTGTGTTTATCTATGGTTAAGTTTTTATTTAAGCCGGACACTCACCTGCGAGTATTCGCGTTAATTCCCACGCAATATTTTTTCAATGGGCTGTAACGTAAGTTTGCTGTAACACTCGTTGTGAGTGCCCGGTTTTATACAATAAAGTTATATCACTTTCTAACCAATTACTTCCTTGGTCAGCCAAGTATTTATGTTAAGAACTCTTAAGGCCTGACTCACCACTCCTTAAATGTCAGTTATATATGATTCCGTCTCTATTTATTACTACGAAACAGACAGAGACGTCATCATAGATAACTGATAGTTAAGTAGTGGTGAGATGGGCCCTTAAACATCGACTGACTATGCTTTGCCATGGCAATAAATATTGCTAAAAGCGAAATTCCGACAATTTTATCGTAAATTCTTCAATGTTGTACAAAACACCGAGGTATTGTCGATCCGTTGCCAGTTGGAGTTTGCTTCTATTACTCTTTATTCCTATACTTCAAAACATTTTTTTGCAAAGGTTATGTGTTTGAAGTTGTGCACTCAACTTTTTCCTGGA
The DNA here is from genome assembly GCA_963854515.1 of Pandemis heparana. Classification (NCBI taxonomy): domain Eukaryota; kingdom Metazoa; phylum Arthropoda; class Insecta; order Lepidoptera; family Tortricidae; genus Pandemis; species Pandemis heparana. Next base: position 6,382,455 of record OY978031.1, read on the forward strand.
ATTTTGTTTTTAGAACTATCGATGTTGATAGAAGAAAAAAAGCGTTCCAAAATTGCCTTTTCCATTCCGTCACTTCATTCATACAAGTTTGTATGACGGTAACGGAATGGAACGAAAATTGAGGTCACAGAATGTATGAAAATTTCGGGACGCTTTTTTCTCCTATCTGGATCGATAGTGCTAGTGTTTCTGAGTAGAAAACCGAAAAAGAAAACCCACAAAACGGTTGAGTGTGGAACTTCAAAAAAAAGGCCCAGAAGACTATTTTTATTAACCGTTTTACCATCATTTGCTAAACAACATTTCTCAAATGCATCATGTGACAAGTGACAACCTTTTATTTTCTACTAAAATATTGACTTTTGGAAAACTGATAAAACTAACCTAACCTAACCTAATGTGAGCCTCGCTAAAGGTGTTTCGATTTTTAAAAAAGTTTACGGTTCATCAGATATGAAATGTTTGCCAAACGATACATTAGAGAAATGTTGTTTAGCAAATGATCGGACCTTACTAACCGACTGCAAAAAAGGTTCTCGATTCATCGGAATCTTTCTTTATTTGTGCTGTTCGTAACCAGGTACATAGTCGGCGTGTTGCTGGGTCTGATGCGGGGGCCGCAGACGGAGGAGCCCCCACCAGAGCCCACAGAGGAGGAGAAAATTGGTCAGTTGAAGCACAGGTTACTGCAGAGTCAAAGTAAGGCAGCCCGTAGTACGCATGGGTGGCTTGCAGGCTTAAGCGTTTGGTCACTTGGGGTCAGGGTCGTCTTAAACTACGCTGGGGCCCTTTTGGAAAGTAAAAAAAGCGAATTATAATAACACTAGCTGTTGCCAGCGACTTCGTTTGCAAAGAATTCGTTTATGACTCTCCCGTGGGAACTACGCAATTCTGCGGGATAAAAAGTAGCCTATGTGCTATTCCAGACTTTTCTCTATCTATGTGCCGAATTTCATCCAGATCCGTTGGGCCGTTCTGGCGTGATTGAGTAACAAACACACATCCATCCATCCATCCATTTAGAATAAATGTGTGAGGGAAATTGTCGGTACTTTGGGGCCCCCTGATAATTATGGTGAAGACGGTATTGCTTAGGGTCTCATTTCTAGGGGTATCAAAGACATCTAAAGTAAGCCGAGTAATACATAAACCCCCTTGTTCATAAGCGCTCTATAGGCTTCTGCTAAGTTAGCAATCGTTTGTCCTTATCTGTCACTTTGACATTTACCTTTCACAGATAAGGACAAACGATTGCTAAGTTAGCAGAAGCCTATAGAGCGTTTATGAATAAGGGGGAAAGAACGTAAATACATGTTCAGGGGTTCATAGAATTTTTGTTTGAATATTAAATACAAATTTTATTTACTTTATTCTAGGTAATTGTTGTCGTCTGTATTAGATGAAGATGATTCGTTGGAAGAGTCTGTGTCAGCCGTATTTACGACAAAACTATCTATTGCATTATTGTCAATGTCAATATTATACACGAATGAGCTTATTCATAAAATAGCGGACCTAACGTTAACAACTGCAGTAATTAATGTTTTCCTATGTACCAGACTTTTTTTTACTATTATCAAAAATATTTAGTTCTAGCTGCTGCCCATGACACCTATCCCGTCCCGCGTGTCCCACGGGAACTATGCGATTTGCCGGGATAAAACTATTCTATGTCCTTCCCTGGTACTGAAACTATGTATATGCCAAATTCCAACTAAATCGGTTCAGCGGTTTACGCGTGAAAGCGCAACAGACGGACAGAGTTACTTTCGCATTTAAAATATTAGTAGGGGTTGGCGTGATCAGTGTCTACCCTATTCTTATTAAGCCTTTCAAATCCGGTACCTTAAGCTTCATAGCCCCAACCACTAAGCTAGCCTAAATTTTTAGGGTATAACCTTATTATTAAGGGTAAAAGTGGGGGGTGGGGGGTTGGACTTTAAGAAGTGACCAAACGTTCTAAAAGCACCGTACTAAATCACCAAAGCAGGTTTAACTGACTAAACTGAATATGATAAAATGTCTTCAAAATTTTTAACAAACCATACTCAATAACGTGGCCAAATTAATTCGTAACAATTATAATTTCTAAAAACATAATTTTGTAACAAAATAAATCTGCTTTTGGACTTTAACAGGTTATAACTTTCTTATTTTGATGTCGTCTCGATGTTGTACATATATTTTTATTGCTTTTTAATGGATATTTAAGTAAGGTTCTGAATATTACAAATATTCATGTCATGTTTAAGTTCTACGATAGAGAAAACAGGGAAGAGAAGAGAGATTTATTCACTCTTTCGTCACACACAGAAAACACAGTACGATTGATTTTTTATGCAAACGGACACCTACGTACTTAACGTACTATATAAAACTGCGGAGAATTCTTGCTGCTACTTCATTTACTTGCATCGCCTATACTTTACCCTCGATGGGCTTTTACCACCGTGGGAGAGGAGCAATTGTTACATTCTATGTTATTTCTTTACTCCCAGACCAGCCCGGCTAGCACGACAGCACAAGAGTCGCGTCGCGCGCGAGATAGATTATCCGTCTCTTTCTAGAACGAACAGTAAGAAAAGGACGGGCAATCTATCTCGCGCGCGACGCGACTCTTGTGCGCTGTCGTGCTAGACGTGCAGCGTGGAACTAATAAATAATGAATGTTTTAACATTAATGCTAAGTCTTGGTGCAGGCCCGTCGCGTCTGCTACCAGCGTTGCCAGCAACGGATGACACGGGACAAATGCAGGTTTCGGCATTCGGACTGGACATCACCAAGGAAGGCGACGGGCAGTGAGTAGCTTTAATTATAATATGTATACAGTTCACGTTTGCGCTATAAGCTAGCCGTACACGTACGGATTTGTCTGTCGGATCGGTCTGACAGATATGTCTGGCGGACACATCCGCCGATAAGTGGCGATAAATAGACACGTGCTCAAAACCAACGGTAAGCGGACACATACCCGGCGGACAAATCTGTGTCTCGCCACACCCGCCAGACCCATCTGTCAGACGGATCCGACGGACAAATCAAATCAAATCAAATCAAAATAATTTATTGCAAATCACATTACAGGTATAAGGTGGAATATTTTAAATCCGTACGTGTATGGCTAGCTTTAAGAATAAGCTTCCGTAAAAGTTGTTCCCTTTTAACATTGCCTACTGCAGCTCACAGTTGGAATTGTTAACTTTTATTAAGCTGTGCTTTTAACACCTTTAGGGTGCGACCAAACCGCCGCGTATACGCAGTGACGTGTCGTATGCGTCACGTTTTCTCACCGTTTCTTCATACATTTTGTTGCGATTCCGTAACGTCACCGTTTTTTAAGCGGCGGTGTGGTCGCACCCTTAAGCATACTAAAAAAAAATTAACAATGCCAATTGATACACCTTTACTAGTGATTGACTGGCTTAATGCCCTATAAACTAAACCGCTAATTTTGTTCCAGAATCCAAGTGAAACCGCATGAGTCTCCAAGCACATCAACACCATCTTCTGGCGAAGAAGCGGAAGTGTCCCCCGACGAGACAACAGAACACTCCGAGGAGACACAGCCGCCATCTTTGATCGACTTGCTTGGGTAAGATGGTGATACTGTCGTGTTACTGTCGCGATATTATCATGATACTGTCGTGGTACTATCGCAATCTCGGGCTACTTACGAGTTTTTGGGCATTTTCACGCAATCCTCTGACGAGGAGGCAGAAGCATAATGAAATAAAATGGAATGAAATTATTTAAATCGCAAGAACATACACAGGTGTTATTTTATAAAATTTTAGACATGCCAGAGGAAGGTAATACATGTCATCTATGCTCTGCCAAAATTTGGCATGCAAATTCTTAACCTAACTACTATTAACTATTAATAATTAGCCGGACGAAACTACTGAGCACTCTAAAGAGTCACAACCGCCATATTCGATTGCTTGGGTAAGATGGCACATGGCGATACTGTCGTGCTGCTGTCGCGATATTTCATGATACTGGCGTGGTACAATTGCGATGTTGTAGTGCTAATTTCGAATCTCTTGGCACTTTAACGCCATCTTCCGTTGAAGAGGTGGAAGTTTCCTCCGATGAGACAACAGGACTCCGAGGGGGGACACAACCGCCATCGACTTGCTTGGGTAAGATGCGATACTGTCGTCTAACTATCACGGTACTGTCGTGCGGCTATTGGTAGTGTAGGGGTAAAGCACGATTCACGGATAGATGAGGATCCGGCTTCGATATACTTTTTGGATTTTGTGTATTCAATTTTCCAGTATTGTTGTGAAATACAAATTAATAAAATAGCTGGAGTATTTTGTTTCATGGTTGTTTTATTTTGCAGAGGTGAACAAGCCAAGAAGCAAGCGCAGGAGAGGATGGAGGCGCAAGCCGCGCAGCAAGCCGCCATGTCCGCCATCGAAGCTGAAAGCAAAAAGGTATCTTTACATTTTACGTGAACTTATTAGTAAATTGGACTTCATAGTGTAAGTTTTCAGTCACAAAATACGTCTCGAACGCGTTCGTTAAAATGACAAATATTTTGAGAACAGTTTGTTGCAGTTTCTATTCGCAAGTGGCGCTGCCAATTATTTTTTTAGTACCTAATTAAGGCGTTTAATTGAACGCGTTACTTTTTGTGTGGAAACTTATATATTAGAGACACTGCGTAAAGAAATTTTTGCTGAATTCAAGATAGCTCTCTCGGGTTATTTAGTTGTATGTCAACAAACATAATTTTTAATCAACGTTAAAGTTAAGTTTTGTATTTGAAAAAAGTCGGTGTTGTTCTGTTCTGTGTCTCGACTTTTAGTCATATCAGACGTATCTCCAAATGTACTCTCTCATTTAGATCGGTGCGTTTGTTAACACTATAGCGTTTACATATAGCTGATCCATAGACATCGTTCATCGCTATAATATAGTATAGCAGAATTTCCCAACCATTATTCGGTTGCCCCTAAAAAAAATTACATTTTCATGCCAAAGTAAGAAACACATTTTTTTAATGAACACAAAATATTTACCTTGCTACTCCGCTACTTACGTGCAAGATAACCAAGCCTGTGCGAAATATATACGTTTTGCATGCAAGCCCTCCCACCACTACTGCCACACAAAACGCACACAAATCCCACAAACTTAATTAATCCTATCACCATACAAACACTGACGCGCGTTTCGATCCCTCTATTTCTATTTTTTTAGTCAATTTACCTTCGCGTTAAACAGTTTTTTCGGAAATGCAAACGTACCTATAACAGGGGGGGGGGGGGTGCCCCCTTGGTTGCGAAGTCCTGTTTTACAGCGACCACCAAACAAAGCCACCTCTGTTGGAGAACACGGGATTCCGGTCCCACTTTTACACAAACAAGAAAATAATATCGTGCCTGTATTACATTACGGAGTCAATTGACTAACCTAACCAGTTACGAGTGATCCATCAAATCCCGCAATGTAATAGTATACACTATACTTCATTTAATTTAGAATGAGAAACCACAATTAATAACATTCTATTGCGGCTGGTCAACAATTCCTTACCTAACAAAATAGTACAGTGCAATAGTTTGGCAGCCGCAAAATAAAATTGTTTTAATGTCACTTTATTTGCGTGTCGTCAAATGTTACTCCAGTACAAATTGTAAAGAGATTACAGTTCACGAGCCGCAATATAATGTTGTTTTGGTTTCTCATCCTAATTTAAATAAAGTATAGGCCAGCCATTATAGCGACGCAGTTTCGTTGTAGATGCCATTCTGCTTTAGTAGTTGTAGTAACATTATTATTTGCTTTGACGTGACGCAGCGAGGATCTGAAAAGGGATTTTTTCATTGCAAAAAGGTAATTTTCGTTGTTCAAAATTGTTATGTAAGCGCTGTCGTTCGTTAATGAGCGTTTTCCAAAAAAAAAGTCCACATGTAGGTACATTTTTTCCAGAATTAAAATATTTTGGGCTTATCCTACTCAGAATCAAACGATTCTGAGTAGGATAAACACCCTATCGATTCTCATACAAGAAAAATGTGTCCCAGATTTTACTATGATTTTTTTTCCTGCTTGTCACGTTCCATACATACGTAGGTACATATATATTAAAAATAGTGACGAATTGGAATGGAAATTTTAGGACACTATTTTTCTTGTACAAGGATCGATAGGGTAAATGTTTCTGAGTAAGAAAAACCCAAAATAGTTAAATTCTGGAAAAAATGTACATGTGGACTTTTTTTTGGAAAACGCCGTAATATGATGATTTTTTGTTTAAATTTCGGTTTAATTAATAATACATGTATATACAGGTATACAAAATTTGATATTTTCGTGTTTAAACATAAAGTTTTTAGCGTTTTCCTTTGCAACTTTTCCAATTATTCTATTCACAAAAACTTTCTCCAACATCAATAAATACTTTTCAAAATTTGGTGCAAGACATTCATTTTTATTCTAATGTTTCTTGTACTTTCATTATGGCAAATCAATTTTTATCTTTAACAGATTTACTGTTTACTGTTAACGCTTAATAACATCAAACATATTATTTTCATTACTATATCAATTAAAATAATTCATCTACTTCGTCAACTGCGTCGAAATAGCGGGAGTTCGAAAAAGTAATCGAGGTCTATACCTGTTTTGTCAATTTTATCCATATCTTTGTTTTAATCGTTCACTCCTTCCTCCCCCCAGGCGGTATCCGGCCCGGCGCCGTCTGCCCTCTCCCAGGTGGACATATCGCAGTACACCAAGCGCGCAGTGTCTTTCCTGGCCCGCAACTTCTATAACCTGAAGTACTGCGCGCTAGTTCTGGCGTTCTGTATCAACTTCGTGCTGTTATTCTATAAGGTAAGTCAGACACATCATCATCATCATCAGCAGCAGCAGCAGCAGCAGCAGCAGGAAAACATCCACTGTTGGATAAATGTCTGCCATTTAGAAGGCCCAATTTCATTCGATTCCTACGATCATATTGACGTGAAATTTGGTATGCTCGTAGAGCTATGTAAGAAAACTTAAATATACCTAAGTATTTTATATATATTTTTCTCTTTTTCTGTAGAAAAGTAATTTGTGTGCTAAATATTGTGTACCTGTGATTCCCCACGTCTTGCAGGTGTCCCTGGGCGATGGTGATCACTTTCCATCAGGTGACCCGTCTGCTCGTTTGCCCCCTCTAATATAAAAAAAAAAAAAAAAAAAAAAAAAAAATTGTAATTGTGTTGTAAACACAAAGCGTTTTTCTCTGTCTGATTTGTTTTGCTTGGTTGTTGTTTACAATATGTAATTGTACCGAATAAATAAATAAATAAATAAATAAGTCTGGTGACAATACCTGCTCCACGGGAGGAAACTCTTCGACGGTTGGCCCGATTGTCTTGAAAATTTACAGTCAATAAAAAGTATGGATAACAAAAAATATTTCATTAAGAATTTTCCAAATCGGTCCACAACTTACGGAGTTCTGAGATAACAAACATAAAAAGAAGAAAAAAATATACCACCGAATAGGTTCTCAACCTCCTCCTGTTTTTGAAGTCAATAAAAATGAAATTTTTGACCGAATCTTAATATCGTAATATTTAAGTAGCCTACATTGAAAATAAGACCCAGGCCTGTGTTAACGAATTGACTGATTGTGTTCAGGTGTCGACTTTGGAAGGCGAAAACGAGGGTTCAGGTCTCGGAGACATCATCAGCGGCTCGGGCTCAGGATCTGGCTCTGGCAGTGGGGATGGTAAGCTACTTAAATGTACTTCCAAACTTAGCCTTATAATATTAGTAAGATAAGATTTTTTTATTGGTTAACGAACATTAATTTCAACTATGAAGGTGGTGTGAGCATAGAAAGAAGTGATTTAGTAGAAATGGCATGTGGACGAGAGACGCTCCACCTTTATGCGGAAAATTACGCATAAGAACGTCAAATTGAAGTTGACGGTTCGAGTAGCAGAATGATTCAGCCAGAATCAGGATTTTCTCGAATGTTCCGCTGTCATCAGTTAGATTTTCAATCACGTAAACCTAAATACCATTAAGCAGAGTTCATTTTGCAACGCTTTTATTTTAACGACATCTGTTATGCAATGGCAAAACTATTATTTAGACAACTGACATTTTCAGATTGTTATGTTTTGGCTACTTCACGCTAGATGGTGTTTATATACCGGTACAATGGACTTTAAGCAATATTCTGTGGAAGGAAAGTTCAAATTATAATACCGATTCAGAACTTGTTACATTTTGTACTTAATGGAAAAGCTAAGACCAATAATTGCCAAGATTTCAAGGTGTGAGTAAACTGTCAATGTCAAAGTTTGGCAACACCGGCTTCCCTAGCGAAAGCGACTTATCGCAATTTTACTATATCTCTTTACTAGCTTCTGCCCGCGACTTCGTCCGCGTAGAATTAGCAATTGATATGTTTATCGCTATCCCGCGGGAACTATGCAATTTTCCGGGATAAAAAGTAGCCTATGTTTTAATCTAGGGCAGTAGTTCCCAAAGTGGTCCAGGTGGACCCCCAGGGGTCCACGGAAGACTCGACGGGGGTCTACGTTGGGCGTGACCAAAAATGGGGGTCAACAATCGCAAGCGGGGGTGCATGAAAATTGAATAAAATTTGTGAGAATTGATTGGTTCTTGTGCTGTGCGTCATTGTAGATTTCAAGAAAGTAAAGTAGGATGGAGTCACTCGCAGCACAAAAATATAATTTAATTGAAAATTTGTTTAGTCGACTTTATTTTCAAATAATTAACCCTATCAAGCAATCAATTCTAACCATTTTTTTCGAAAACTGTTAATTTATTGTTGAAACTCAGCAACAACGCAAGTTTCCATAGATTATAGAGCTAATCTTAAAAAAAAATCGAGATTTAGTTTAGAAATTAGTGGTAATGTAGCTGCAGGGGGTCCACCGGATCCAGCAAAATTTTGAAAGTGGTTTATGGAACAAAAGAGTTTGGGAACCTCTGATCTAGGGTACCAGCTAGCTTCGTACCAAATTTTATCCAAATCCGTCCAGTCGTTTTAGCGTGAAGAAGGAACAAACATACACACTCACTCACATCGTCACATACTTTCACATTTATAATATTAGTAGGATTCTGTGGGTGTGAGCCTCTTAACATTGTTTTAAAATGTTCAGGCAGCGGCGAGGACGAAGACGATGACCCTATAGAGATAGTGCATATAGACGAGGACTTCTTCTACATGGTCCACGTGATCAACGCGGCTGCCGTGCTACATTCCATCGTGTCTCTGGCCATTCTCATCGGATACTACCATTTGAAGGTAAGTAGGAACGGTAGGAACGGTCCACCTCGGTAGTATCTGAACGCTTAAGGCGACTAGTGCCTTCAAAATGTTGTCTTTCAGCCTTATTCATAAAAAATCCTTAATTGAGGTTTGATCAGTCTATTAGTTAACAGACTGGTTAAGCTTATTTGACAGTTGTTAAAAAGTATGATTCATAAACGCTTGGTAGGAGTCTGTTAGCTAATGAGCCCCTGATGGATGGATTAGACGCGTTATGTTGTCACCTTGACAAATCATAGATCAAAAATGGCCTTTTAGTGAATTAAAAAAAAATTATAGCAGTGGGAGCGAATTAGAGGGAAACCGAAAACATGGCTTCAGCCTAACACAACAGACGAGGCAGTGTGGATCTAGTTTCTTTTACCTTTCCCGGAGGGGATAAACTTAAAACAAAAAAAACTGTATTGCGTATAGTTTTGCTCTTGCCAAAATCAGCTATTCACATTTGTGGCGGCCATTTTGTGAGTTAGCAGAGAGATAAAGTAGGGTCTACGGTCCGCTAACTTTTGGAAGACTTAACAGACCCTTGATGGACTGATTAGCGCTAATTGACGTTTATGAATCATGTTTTTTTTGCATCGGTCCTATAGCGAGCTTATAGCGAGCCTCTAACTTTTAATGAATAAGGCTGTTTGTCATTACGTGTGAGAAATAAAGAAAATCACACACTTTTGGATCTTAGGCAGTGTCATGATTCATGACTTGACAAATTTACCTATTCCTTATAAAAATGTATATCCGCAGGTGCCTCTAGCCATCTTCAAGCGCGAGAAAGAGATAGCGCGTCGCCTGGAATTCGATGGACTTTATATCGCCGAGCAACCCGAAGACGACGACCTCAAGAGCCATTGGGACAAACTTGTGATATCAGCCAAGTAGGTCACTCTGTTACTATACTATACAGTAGTGGCGTGCGGTAGGCAGCGGTAGGCAGTGGTAAGATAACACGATTTTCACTCGCTGTCTACCCTGTCGACCCTCCACTGCACGTAATATATCATTGGCGTACTGCTTATCAGCCGTATAGAGGCCGCCGAGTGACCGAGTGAAATGTTTTTATTTTTATTTATAAAATATATGGCTCGACGGAAAAATCAGAAACTTTTTTCCGTAGGTAGCTACGGATGGTTATTCCTATCAATAGAAAAATCACCAAGCACTTTTAAAATAATCGTCCATTCCCATCCATTATTGCATTAGGCATAATAATACACTAAAAACGAAGAGCACAACAAAGGCACATTTCAAACTTTCATTCAATATCTGTAAAATAATCGTAAAAAAAAACAGCAAAAATGCGACGTTGCCAGCTCAGTAGGAATAAACCCTTTTAATGACATTTTGTTGCAGATCGTTCCCAGTGAACTATTGGGACAAATTCGTCAAGAAGAAAGTCCGCGCGAAGTACTCGGAGACGTATGATTTTGACTCCATATCGAACATGCTCGGTATGGAAAAGACCTCGTTCGCTGCTCACGAGGAGACAGGCAACAAGGGCTTCCTGCAATAGTGAGTATTGCCGACAAAAGAGCATTCTTGACATAAAATTGAATTATTTTTTCATTTGATTACATACATAGATAAATACATACATACAGTCACGCCTCTTTCCCATAGGGGTAGGCATTGGATGCGATTCTACGTGCACATAGCCTAAAACTAAATTTTCTAATTTAAAAATTGGTGTTGTCATTTGTATTTAGCTACGCCTAAATAAAATTAGGAATTTCAGCGGCCGCTGTAGAATCGGATCCATTGACTACTATGTTCGGTGGGGAGTGCCACCATAGAGAGATCTCTCTCCAGGCAGATGTTATGCCTGGGGACCGAAGTCCGAAGGAAGAGAGTTGGAAGTTTTATTTATGCATCCGCGTTGAGAAACTTCGTTAGCGCCATGTAGAACAGTGTGACAGCTGTCACTAGAGCTGGCGCTAGCTACTCGTGCGTCGTAGAAGTTATGTAGCGGCCAACTAGGTGGCGCTAGTGTCGCTACAGTTCCACTTGCTACTATTCTGACATATCTCTTCTGCTCGCCGGTTTAATGCGAGATTTAACTCGATTAAGGCGTTGCGTTGGGGTTTTTAATTTTATTAATTTATTGTTAAGTTGTACTGAAACTGTTGTTGTCTCCCCAGCATCCTGAGCATCGACTGGCGCTACCAGGTGTGGAAGGCCGGCGTCACCATTACCGACAACTCTTTCCTCTACTCCCTGTGGTACTTCAGCTTTTCGGTCATGGGCAACTTCAACAACTTCTTCTTCGCCGCCCATTTGCTCGACGTGGCTGTTGGCTTCAAGACCCTGAGGACCATCTTGCAGTCGGTCACTCATAACGGGAAACAGGTCGGTGTAACTGAAGGGTTTTTTTGCATTGTATGTATTCAATTAAAGGTTGATGATGGTGGTGGTGGTGGCGGTAATGATGACGACGATGATGATGGTGATGATGGCGGTGGTGGTGGTGGTGGTGGCGATGATGATGATGATGATTATGGCGGTGATGGAAGTGGTGGTGATAATGATGATATTAATGTACACAAACGGATAACTCACGTTTTATTACGTCGGAAAAGGTCCGACAGTTTCGAATCGATTCGAAATTCTTAATCATGGTGATAATGATGATGATGATGATGATGATGGTGGTGGTGGTGGTGGTGATGACGACGACGACGATAATGACGATGATGATGATGATAATTAGATTATCGTATTTTTTTCTTCCATTCCAGTTGGTGTTGACAGTTATACTGCTGACTATCATTGTGTACATATACACGGTGATAGCGTTCAACTTCTTCCGTAAGTTCTACGTGCAGGAAGAGGATGACGAAGTCAACAGGAACTGTCATGACATGCTGTCGGTGAGTTCACTTAATACTTAATAATTTTATTTCAGATACATACATAGATCAGACTACATATTTTCACTTAACTTTTATCATGGTAGAAAAGTTACCTATTTAGACAACTGACATTTTCAGATTGTTATCTTTTAGCTACTAAACTTCACGCTAGATTTATTTATTTTATTTATTTATTTATTTAAAATACAAGGATAGGCTTACAGTTAAGACCAACACACGTAGCCTGTTAATTTTAAGATACAAATAGTATTATTTTAGATAAAAGTGCTCCCCAGCTATCAGCGAACACGTCGGCATCTAGAGTAGATGGTGTTTATATACGTGTACAATGAACTTTAAGCAATATTCTGCGGGTGGAAAGTTCAAATTGTAATACCGATTCAGAACTTATTACATTTTTATAATAGAAAAGCTACGACCAATAATTGCCAAGATTTGAGGGTAGGAGTAAACTGTCGATGTGAGAGTTTGGCGACACCGGTTTCCCTAGCGAATGTGACTTATAGCCAGACCCCGTTATCAGTGGTGAAAAAACATTGAAAATACTAGGGCTGGCACTACACATTACTATTTACACGTGTATAATTTGATATACCTAATATTTGATAAAAACAATATACCTACTTATTTCACTCATAGGTAAGTATATGTATATTTATAATGTGAAGCCAATTGCCTTAAAAAAGGTTTCATTTGGTTGTTGAACTCTATTCTAATACATAGAGTACTAAATTGACATTTATTTGTCAAAATATGTCTGATGACATATAGGTACTTACTTAATTTTATGTTCGGTAAAAATATGAACTTCCTGGATAATCGTGCTGAATTCTCTCAGTTTAAAATGGAGCTAATGGCAAAACGGAATAAACCGAATGCGACGCGGAAAAAATGGTTTGTAATTTTAGTAAAACTGTGCAATACACAATAGTTTTTCTCCAATAGTTATTGATTGACATTTATACCAGTATGTCAAATGTACACGTATTAAATGAATATTGTGTGACAACCCTATGATTCTATTTCAATGAATTTTCACCACTGATAACGGGGTCTGCTTATAGCACTTTTATTTTATCTTTGTTCTGTGATAAATCAGTAGTGCTCGTGATTCTGAACAAAACTACCATTGAAGTTGTATAATTTGAAAAAAAGGTTTAGTAGATTTATTCTCAGAAAAATGCCCGATATTTGTTTATTTATTACTAGCTTCTGCCCGCGACTTCGTCCGCGTAAAATTAGACTTAAGAACTGATGTTGATAGTATGTTCTGCAATATGCATTTACGTTGCGACTCTAGGCAGCTAAGACCTTTCAAATGTTTATCGCACGGGAATTATGCAATTTTCCGGGATAAAAAGTAACCTATGTTTTCATCTAAGGTAACAGCTATCTTCGTTCCAAATTTTATTCAAATCCGTCCAGTCGTTTTAGCGTGAAGAAGGAACAAAGATACACACTCGCTCACATCGTCACAAACTTTCGCATTTATAATATTAGTAGGATTATATCTTATAAGTGATCGCTTTTTCCAGTGCTTCGTATTCAACATATACAAGGGAGTGCGAGCCGGTGGTGGTATCGGTGATGAGTTGGAACCGCCAGACGGTGATGACTCCGAAGTGTGGAGGATCATCTTTGACGTCTCCTTCTTCTTCTTCATCATCATTATCCTGCTCGCCATCATTCAGGGTGAGTTGGTCATTGATTGTCTGAGCGAAAGATGATAATTAAAAAAAAATAAAAATAAAAAATGATAAATGTTTTCTTTCTTTCTTTTCTTTTTCTTTCTTTATTTTTCTTCATCATTCGGGGTGTGTTTGTCATTTGTGATGAGCTGAGGGTGATGACTAAATTAAAGGTGATGACTACTGGAGCGTAATATTTCTTCGTCATTCATGATGTATTGCTCATTCGTGATGATATGAGCAAAAGGTGATGACCAACTTAGTGTGGATTTTTCTTCATCATTCAGGGTGTGTTGCTCATTGGTGATGAGCTTAGGGTGATAATATGAGCAAAAAGGAACGCATTCCTATAGTTGAATCTACATCCATATGCCTCTTTTTTTCTTTGTTTGGAATATTCAAGTTTTTGTTATTGTTTTCACAAAATCTCACTCGTAAAAAATACAAAAAAAAAAAATATTTAAATAGCTATAAAAATAACTGAATTTTAATATGGAGTTTATGTGGGCATAGTGTTTTACGACGTCACACATGTCACGTCGGATTTCTCTTTCTAATCGCTGTCTAATTAGTAGTTAATTTTTATATTTTCCTCTTCTACGATATTTTCATTAATTGTGATAATTTTTTATTGCACATTCGTGTAGTTAAGTATTATTTTATAAGGTCTTTTAAAAAAAATCTGACATGATAATGTTTCAGGTTTGATCATCGACGCTTTCGGTGAGCTTCGTGATCAGCTCGAGTCGGTGAAGGAAGACATGGAGTCCAACTGCTTTATATGCGGCATGGGCAAAGACTACTTCGACTCGGTAAGTCATCTCCAGTCTATATACGTCCCACTTACGCTGTAATATAATCTATCAATAATATTATCAATAACTAATTAATATCTCGAAATAGTCGTGACTCTAACTCACTAACAATTCGTACTCCAAAAAGGCAGATCATAGATGTACCTCAATATTTTACTAACATCTTTTCAAATACCTATGATGGCGAATAAACGTTTCATTTCATTTCATTTGTAATTTTGATTGATGAATTTGATTTTCGGTTGATTGATTGTTGATTTAAACATTTGTTCTCAGGTGCCTCACGGGTTCGACACACACGTGCAGAGGGAGCATAACCTGGCCAATTACATGTTCTTCCTCATGCATCTCATCAACAAACCGGACACAGAGTACACAGGTATGCATACATACAACCACAAATCACCTTTATCCCTTACAGGGTAGATAGGGCATTAAGGCAACAAGACCTAAAGGCCACGCTTTGCATGACCGTGGGCGCACAGGAAAGGGAATCAAAATAGCAATGGGTTGCTAGCCGCACCGCCTATAGCATGATTCCTATAGCAGGGGCAATTTTTAGAACAGCCGAAATAGCCCCGACCGCTGTGCGACCGGAATTGCCTCTGCGGCAGGCGTGTGAGTAGCCAGCTTAAAGAAAAAACACAGAATGTACCAGTTGCTTCCCTTAAAGTCTTACCCCGTTATTCATAAACGCTCTGTAGGCTTCTGCTAACTTAGCAAACGTTTGTCCTCATCTGTCACTTTGACATTTACCGTTCACAGATAAGAACAAACGATTGTTAACTTAGCAGAAGCTTACAGAGCGTTTATGAATAACGGGGTAAGGCTTTAAGGGAAGCAACTGGTACATTCGTGTGTTTTTTCTTTAAGCTGGCTATTCACACGCCTGCCGCAGAGGCAATTCCGGTCGCACGGCGGTCGGGGCAATTTCGGCTGTTCTAAAAATTGCCCCTGCTTGCCTATACACATCACAATTAAGTAGGCAAATGGTCCTGCTTCCAATATTGCCCCTGCGGCAGGTGTGTGAGTAGCCGGCTTTACTCCCAGACCAGCATGGAATCATATTCGCCGGAACTCGATTCTCGAGAGTTGGCTATTTTTTTCTCGTCTCGAATGGAGGCGAAACTTTCGAGTTGTCTCGAGTTCGAGAAGTCTCGAGCAGAAACCCTAATGGACTTGTCACTGTGACTTTACTGTGAGAGGATTCCAGTGGCTCATGAATCAAATTGTTCGATGGTACATACATAAAACACGTACCTATTTATGTCTTACGGGGTAGACCTCTGTCTCAGTAAGACTTAAAGCTCCGTTAAGCATGATCGTGGGCGTGGGTACTATTCCTTAGTATATTGAATTTCTCCCTATTTTATATCTACGTGTATCGAATGTGTGTAAATAAATGTTTATCTTTCTTTCTTTTTAAGGTGGAAAGGGGAATCAAAATTGTGATGGGTTTACGCCATTGACTTACGATAAACAACTAGAGTCCCAATCACGCTCAAAAACTGTCGGAAGCAAGTCTGCACGACGCGTCTATTGTGCAGATTTTCGACCGCGCTTCGATAACAATATACATGTCTCTTTCGCACTGTAATCTCAAACGCTTGAGAACAAGAGACAGACAGGTTTCCAGCGCGTGGCGTCGTGTTGTTACTTCTCACGATCGTATGCAATTGACATTAAACATTACTGCCACGAAATAAGGTGTTAATTTGAACGAATATGTTAATGTTATCTGTGTAAGTTTATGTGTTGACACACACAATACATAGACAACGCCGCTCGGACGTTTCTTAAGGCACTTTTGTTTGCGATTGGGAGTCTAGTTGTTTATCGTAAGTCAATGGTTTACGCCCAGAACTCCCCGTTTAATGATTATCTCTGACTAGCTTCTGCCCGCGACTTCGTCCGCGTAGAATTAGCAATTGACATGTCTATCGCTATACCCCAACTGTGCAAGTTTCCGGGATAAAAAGTAGCCTATGTTTCAATCTAGGGTACCAGCTATCTTCGTTCCAAATTTTATCCACATTCGTCCAGTCGTTTTAGCGTGAAGAAGGAACAAACATACACACTCACTCGATCACATCGTCACAAACTTTCGCATTTATAATATTAGTAGGATACTTACGCTGACTTTTTTGCGCAGGTCAAGAAACCTACGTATGGAATATGTACACACAACGATGCTGGGACTTCTTCCCGGTCGGTGATTGCTTCAGAAAACAGAATGAAGTCGAGATGGCGGAGTGAACTGTACAAAGTGTGAACGTACACTAGCTTTTGCTCAAAATTGTAACACCAACAATAAATGGATCAAGTGGTGTTAAAATTTTGCTTTCTCAATGCATTTTTAATATTTCAAGTTACCTGATCTAGTTCTGCAGTTTCGGAATTGTCAATTATGTAAAAAGAGACCATAGTATGTGGGTAGTTTCAAAATATATATCGGTTAAAAGCACATATTTTAGTGGTCAGGTAAATTTAGAATAAACTTAAAGTTCAAAATTCGCCAGATTACAAAGATGTATCTATATATCTACTAGCAAATGAAACATATGTTTATATCACATTTTTTCTATTTACTTCCAATGTAATTTAATAATGATTAAGGTGGCCTTTCCAAGTAATATTATTAAACTTTTTCGATATAGTTTATATAAGATAATGTAAAATAACTGTTAATTAAATAAATATAATTTATTGCCAATGTTTCGTTTCATTTAATCGTTGAAGACACAACGACCTTTACACATTGACCTGAGATAGATAGACAGCAAAAAAGGACGCATAAAGTAAACGCTATGAAATTCATTGACATTCCATTTATTTTCAGACCAACCATTTACCAACAAACCAGCGCAGCTAATAAAATATGTTCTTAATTTTAAGTAGGATTCTTAATTTAAGACTAGGTGTCTGATCACTACATAATATAAAACAAAGTCGCTTTCCACTGTCTGTCCTTATGTATGCTTAGATCTTTAAATTTACGGATAAAGACGGGGCAGACAGAGCCTTGGATAACAAGACCTAAAATCGAAGTAGTGAAATTATGCGTCGACAACTTATACATAATTTTAAATCTTTCTATTCACCATTTCGATACTAAGTAATAATAATAAATGTACTCAGCAAAATATATTATCGAATCAACTTAGAACGTTTTCTCTGTAAACGTCAGTGATTTTCACGCCCCAATGACATTTATTGTGCAAAGGTTCCACTTCATACTTTTACTACACTTAACATTAACATCAGTCTTAACCCATGTTTAAACAAAAGCTATATACAATATTTTCATTAAAAATTTAACATATCTACTGTATTTCACATTCAATACAAAAAACTACAGACATACTTTTGAGATAGACCTATTAACCGTTTCGACGCCAACGTCACATATATTAGCACCGCAGGTTCAACCCCAACGACCTATGTCCATTACTTCAACGCAAAAGCAACCTACGTTCAATTGGCATTGTTCATTTTTTTTAAGCTGTGCTTTTAACACCTTTATTTGATAGAATGGACTATTTCAAGGAACTAATTTGAATATTATGCGTCTACGTAGTTTTGTTTATTAATAATAAATATTTTTTCACTGTTTGATAATTTGTTAATTTCGGAAGGATCCCAATCGCCTTCGTACAGGAATATTAAAAAAAAATCGGGTTTGTCTATGGTTTTGTCTATATGTCAACGTCATAGATCTGTGAATGTGTGTGTGAATTTAACGTCAAACTTCACAACAAATGTTCGCGTATTTCGAATTCTTTCCGTTCGTTGGTGTTGTTATTGTTTTCCGTGCTGTTTTTGCTTTTACGTTTTACCCCTGCACATCTTTTCTGACTCCTACTTACATTAAAGTGATCTTCGCAACGATATATCGTGTAAACTTTGAAATATTCCACATTAGCTTGCGTACACTATTCCTTCAGCAAACTTCTCTGATTTTCACAATGATTTTGTTGGGGCTATAGTTCGAGTCATTGTTGTATCCCGGCACAATAAATATCTATTGTTTGTTACAGTTTTATACTTTGAATTTGCTTTTATTTCTACACTCGGTTTCAATAAGGAAGGATTGTATGTGACATTAACATTGACAAATCTAGAGGTGAGGCTTCTTTGTGACACCTTTCACATAAAACGATTATCGATTATACATAGTCACCTCTCTAGTTTTAATGACCATAGAACGTAACGTAGCAACGTCTCGTCAGTAGTGACATATATTGAAAATTTGTACGTGAAAATTATGTAAACGCAAAAAACATCGCCGTGATTCTTTTTAGAACGTTATTAATGCTCAGTACCAAGTGTTGATTTATTTCTAGGGTCTCTATCGTTTGCCCGAATTTCATATGCCATAAATGTATTGTTTGCCATAATGATCATTTGCCATAACTCTTTTTTCTCTTTATTTGTTAATTATTCAGGATTGTTATGAAACAAACCTAACCTAACCTATAGAGTTCTACAGGATTGCCATTACAATGCTCCTGAAAAAATTACGGTTTCAGAGAAAACAAGGGTTATGGCAAATGATCATTATGGCAAACATTACATTATGGCATTTGAAATTCGGGCAAAAGAGGGGCTCCGTTATTTCTAAGTAATTCAATTTAGTATTTATTTTGCTGTCAAAACTTTCGTGAACGCTAACAGTTCCATTCTATGGATCTGTCACACAACCCTTCGTTATTGAAACAGACCGTAATGTTTGCAGGTTAAGTCAGAATGTAATGTTATGAATATGATGTAGATGTGACATTGACAGTATGACAGATACCGTAGCTAAACTTTTTTTTTTTCATTTTTGTGGCAAACATTTAATGTTCTATTCTTACGCAAAACCCGGTCGTTAGATCAAACAAAGGTCAAAAGTACTTTTACAAAAATATCTGCAATAGTAAAGTATTTTCGAAATCGGATAAGATAAATCGGTTATTTGATGGTTTTCCTCCAAATGGTTTTCGAATTGGAACATACTAAAAAAATGAACAATGCCAATTGAGTTTAGGTTCAACTTAAGGCGTCGCAATAAACAAGTATGGCGTATGGGTGACGTCTCTTGTATTTGATGTGACGGCGAAGAGGTCAAATGCGTCTGCGTATGAGAACAACATCGCGAAGAAACCTTCACACATCTGCGAAGCAATTCAATGGTGTGTGTGAAGTTCCCAATACGCATCGGGCCCGCGTGGGAACTGTATCCCAAGCCCTCTCATTCTGAGAGCCTGTACCCAGCAGTGGCACGTATATAGATGATGATAATGATGATAAAAAAGAAATCGAGTATTTAAAATTTCCCTAAAAATTTTAATTCTCCGCACTCAAACGCTCAATTGCATAGTATATCTCAACAGCATATCAGTACATATTGGGTGTCCTTCCATTTGATCTAAAAATTATTGACAAAAGCATAATTTTACAAAATGATCATTTGACAAAATTTTAATATCTGATAAACCGTGAACTTTTTAAAAAATCGAAAAACCTGTATGGGTGGCCCACATTAGGTTAGGTTTTGTTTTATAAGTTTTTAAAAAAGTTTACGGTTTATCAGATATTTAAAGTTTGTCAAATGATCATTTTGTCAATAATTTTTAGGTCAAACGTTAGTGAACCGTACATATTAAACGCCTAAATTAAATTCATAATGGCACTAGCTCACCGAAGGCTGCTTGTGAGCCAAATACAAAGTAAATATACTTGTTAAAGCGCTTACCAAGAATATAACATCGAACCAACGATGATAGAAATTGAACTGCAGGTCTCCCAGGACTTGGGTGATGATGATCCTGTATTCCGGAGGCATGTTCATACGCATGAGAAGGACGGACGAACAGAAATACATGCCCATGATCTGGGCAAGGATCAGCACGATGATATTCGATGATTTGGATGACGATATTTTGTAGAAGAACTGGAAGAGAAAAGTCATTGCTAACGGATTGATATGATCAAAGAAATATAAGCATACTTTTAAATACAAAATTATTTTTTCATCTCTCATACTTTGAAAGTAGGTCATTGATTATCTGGATAGCGGGTTGAAAGTGACTCATCGCGACCCTTGGGTTGAAAGAAATTTGAAAAAAAAAAAAAAAAAAAGTACCCTTCATAGCTAATCCAAATGCAAGAATAAAACATAGCAATGGAAATACGCATAAAGCCGTGTAATTTATGTTTTATATATTCATCTATACAAATAGTTCATTTTTAATTGTAAAAGGACTTAATAACGTAACTTAAACTCAATAGTAGATTGATAAACAAGGGTTGAAATTGATCCACTTTAGTAGAGATATTTGTGGCGCTCGAACGAAGTCAGAGCGCCAATAGTTCGAGGGTGAAATGGTGAAATCGCCTTCGAACTATTGGCGTTCTTTTATTATTATATTATTTATTACTTATCTATTGGCGAACTATTGGAGCGCCACAAATATCTCAGGTAAAATTGGTCAATTTCTACCCTTGTCTATTGCATGTGGTAAAAGGAACAATAATTTAAAAGTTAAGGCCAGTTAAGAGCCTGTCTCACCACTCATTAAGGTTCCTGGTATCGTTCTCTTTTCTAGTAATAAATAGAGACATCACTATAGATATCTGACAATTAAGATACCGGGAACTCAACAGTGATGAAACATGCCCTAAACATTATTTTTAATTTTGTAAGCACCCTCTGTGCACGAGTCTTGCACTTGTTTACCTTACCTTAGTTAATGTAAGCAGCAACCCTCTAATACTGGTAAATACTATAGCGCCGACAAGTATAAAAGAGACGTGTTGCGACCAGAATGCGACATCTATGTTGAGGCCGAGCCAGTGCACCACTATCTCGAGGCCGCGCGTCACCGGGTCCTTCTTGCCGACGCGGTCGAATACTATGTTTATTGTGGACTGGAAAAAATATGGCTTATATTAGGATAGGTAGAAATATAAATATCGATTGGTCTAACATATATGGGGTAATCTAAATCATTCTAGCTGTGCTAGTCTAAGTTTTTTTTAATTTGCATATAGTTGCATTTACTTTGTAATTTTTTCCATAGATTGGCCCTTATACGTAGAACTCATCGATATATTTACACATGCCGTCACACTTCTTTCCCACAGGGGTAGGCAGAGACTACTGTATCAATATATTTTTATCGATATATTTATTTGCCATAATATATTGTACATTTGTAAAAGGTCCATATTGGAAATTTTAGTCTCATCTCCAAAAGTATCATTTTTCCAAAAGCTTCTGTATAAACCAGTTTTTTTTTTTTTACTTTACACGCTAATACACGATTCTTATGGATTTCACCCATTCGTTTGTACCTTTATAATACTCACAATAAATATCTTCCATATGCAATACAGCGAGAAGAAATAACCCAAGAAGTTGAAGTATTTGCCTTGGAATGTGTTGGACCAGTCTATCTTCTCGCGCGCCGTCCTCGCGTCGTGCGCTTCCAGGAACAATTGCCGGCTCAGTTCCTCTAAGGCGGCAATTTCTTGCCGTAGCTGGGTTATGTCTAGGAATAAGTGTTTTTTTTTTAATTATTAAGCTATACCCTCGCAGACTCATGAAAGAATAACGTACAGTGCGATTACATAAAAAAAAAGTGCGGGTAGCATTCCAGGAGTGCCGGCAGAAGTGAAAACAGCAGCTTAGATTAGGTTTTAACGTTGTAGCCTCCATGACGCTCAAGACGCGTACCATACTGGCCGCTTACAAAAAAAAGCGTACGTATTATCTATATTGAGAGACCTCTAACAATGTGCTGATGCCCTAGTACTTTTGCTCCACAACTCAACAAAAAAGCACTTCAAAAATCGAACGCGGTTCATTCGTATTTCAAAATAAGCTCTTGGAGGATCTGATATGTACTTAAAGTCTCCCTCCATCTTACACCTGACGCGAGTTTAACATTTTTTACCCATCCCGGGTGGGTTGGTGCGTGCGTACGTGCGTGCGTATGGCAGTGAGGCATTAAAATGGATTGAAATGGAGAATAGACTGGAGAATAAGATAACTTACTTTCCGTCCCATAACTTAATGGGTTTGCAATGCTACCAACACTGGACAAGATGTTCGCCCAAAAACCCTTGCTTCTCGTATTGGGCTGGTCCAACATCCCGTATTGCTGTCTCCCACCAACTTGGTTCTCCGCTAGCGCTATCCTTTTCTTCTTCACTAATATCATGTCCATAGTTTGGAGCAGTTTCTTCTCTATTGACAGTACATCTGATTGGGTTACGGGTCTGAAAACGTAGTAATGATAGTTTGATTTAGTGTCCGACCGAAGTTTCGGTTTCGGTTTCGGCCAATTTCGGCCAAAAAAGTGATTTCGGCCGAAACCTTCGGCCGGGCCGAAATTACTTCGCAGCCACTCGCGGCTCTCGCATCGGGAGCGCTCGGCTTAATTCGGGCACGCTCGGTATAGGTAATGCACAGGCGGCCGGCCCAGCTGAGACCAGCGACAGTAGTATGCATGCAGTTTTTTTATTTTTTTTTAACAAAAAAGTAACTGTTCTCATATAAGAAATTCTTGCAA
This sequence comes from Pandemis heparana, assembly GCA_963854515.1. Classification (NCBI taxonomy): domain Eukaryota; kingdom Metazoa; phylum Arthropoda; class Insecta; order Lepidoptera; family Tortricidae; genus Pandemis; species Pandemis heparana. The sequence goes on from OY978031.1 coordinate 6,405,703, forward strand.
TAACCTTTTCCTTACGATTTGTACAGTAATTTTGAATATTTTGTTTGATATGATACATCTTCAAAAATTTCGGTTTCGGTTTCTGCCGAAATCAGAAAAAAACGAATATTCGGTTTCGGCTAAAAATCGTGTTTCGGTCGGTCCCTAGTTTGATTTCTGGAATAGACAACCTGATAATTCATGTCCCCCATTTGATTCCTAGGCATTAAGCCGCATTAGGCAAACGCAGTAGTGTAATTCCCCCATTACAGTGTCTATAGTAAATAAAAAAAAAAATTATTATGATGATGATGTTACCTTATAAATATAGCCATGGATGTGTATGGATAGTTGACAGCACCAAACCCAGACAATAGTGCCATCACTGTCACTCCTATGACGCCTATACGCGACACGCCTTGCTCTATAGAGAATATACCCTGCAATATAAAAAAAAATGTTGCCGAAGTGGTCTTTTAAATCTGTATGAAAACTCACAATTTCTGACATATGGTCAACCAAGAAGCATATTTCTGTTTTTCAACACACACAAGATATAATGTAAAAATTGGAGTATATATCTTACTTGCTTTGGACTAAGTATTGGGAACGGATCACCAAGCTTCCAGAAGAAATACAGATATATGAACCAGACACAAACTGTCAGAGGCCTGATCATATTTTTGGATACTGAAACAATCGATTATGTAGGTTATCATACTGCTTAATATTTCAAACAATTGAAGTACAATGAATATATATTTTTTGTCCAATAACAGTAGTATAATGGCTTGAGCTTTAGCCTCTCATGCACAGGGTTTTAGGTTAGAACTTGGGTACACGGCTCCATAATTTTTCACACTTGATGAGTAGTACATTTCAAATTATTCATGAGTATATGAAGTCTCCCATCTGCAATGAGCATGCATGGCAACCACTCTTCAAGCCCGTTCGTTTTGAGGTCCGAGGAAATAGGTCCGAGTTTTATACAGTGTTACAAAACTACCCATAAAGCCGATAGGAGATTAAATGTGACTTTATAACAACTCCATTTACAATATTTAAGAACCCCAGTATGGTTTCCTGAGATGACAGTTTACTAGGGTTGACAATATTTTTGGCTTTGATATTTTACGGGGTATTTTGTAACACATTGTATAAGTTTAAAATTGGTTTGTCTTACCAAATCTTATGTTGCTGATGCAAAAGTATGCAATATAGAAGGGTAGCAGTGCTATCACCATGAACAGCAGAGAATACAAGCCCAGGTTCCAGTGGAAATAGCGGGAGCTGTAAATAATGATTTACGTTTAGCTAAATATTCCACAAATAAAAATTAAGCTTATAAATAAGAGTCTGAATGCAAAATTCAATAACACACTGAAAGGAAAGTTAGGAAAATTAGATAATCTGAAACAGGGTGAAGCCGCGAGCGCAAGCTAGTTTAGATCAAACACACTGTAAGCAATTACACTGAACTATGATAAGCAAAATGTCTATATTTACCTGGAATCCAAATAACCAATTATTTCAAATATAATCAGTTCGAACATTGTGCAGCTTAGTGCGAAAGTAATTGAGAATATTAACTGCACTAATGTGTGGTGCACCTCGTAATCGCGGAATAGCTGTTTGACGAAAAATATCCATCCTCCAACAAAAAACACCGTCTGGAGGAAAACATAAATTATATTAAATTTGAACAAATATTTTGACGTCAAATCAGATAAGAAACAAGAGATATTTAAGTGAATTTTGCTATACATAAGGGATTTCATTAAATTGCTTGCTCAAATGAGTAAAAAAAATACGTAAAAACTGTGTAAAAATATAAACATAACCCCCCGTCTATTACCTGAGAAATGAGAATTATTAACGTATCCTCGAGAAAAGTCATTTTGCTGATTAAAGGTATTACTAATCAGACAATTCTTGTACTTCTTTTTTGGAGAATGTTAGTAATATTTTCACAAAATACAAATTGCAGCGATCGCTTTTTGCACTGAAGTGAAGTTTGAGCTCCTGGGCTACGTTCAGTAACTAAAGTGTCAGTGTGATTATCGTCGGGTGAAAATCTTCCGATCATTTTTACACCGACTGAACGAGTTGGGGCGTTCTTCTGTCAAAAGTGTCAATTCCAATATTCAAATCAAAACTTAGTGAAGAATTCAGAATCGAAATTTAAATTTCAAATTTCATTTAAATCCACATTAAATTTAAATGTCGATGGCATGCGATTTCGTTTTCGTAATTATAAGTTTATTATAAAGTAAGTAAAAAAGTAAAGTGCATGTAAAGTGAATACTTGGCTGCGTTCAGTTCGGACGCCCGACGACGCCCGACGACGCACTGGCCCGTTCAGTAACTCGGTGCGATCGTCGGGTGATCACACCAAGCCGTTCAGTAACATCGCCGGGCGTCGTCGGGCGATCGCACCGGTCACCCCGCAAAATAGATGGGTAAAAAACGCCCAGACGTCACTTTGACAGTTGTCTTAAGTATTCACTTTACATGCACTTTACTTTTTTACTTACTTTATAATAAACTTATAATTACGAAAACGAAATCGCATGCCATCGACATTTAAATTTAATGTGGATTTAAATGAAATTTGAAATTTAAATTTCGATTCTGAATTCTTCACTAAGTTTTGATTTGAATATTGGAATTGACACTTTTGACAGAAGAACGCCCCAACTCGTTCAGTCGGTGTGAAAATGATCGGAAGATTTTCACCCGACGATAATCACACTGACACTTTAGTTACTGAACGTAGCCCTTAAGACAACTGTCAAAGTGACGTCTGGGCGTTTTTTACCCATCTATTTTGCGGGGTGACCGGTGCGATCGCCCGACGACGCCCGGCGATGTTACTGAACGGCTTGGTGTGATCACCCGACGATCGCACCGAGTTACTGAACGGGCCAGTGCGTCGTCGGGCGTCGTCGGGCGTCCGAACTGAACGCAGCCCTGCATTGCATGGCATGTCAAAGTTTACTTACGTTACGTCAACATTCTTTTTTATTCTTTAGACACAAAGGAACTTTGTACCCATGCAGTAGGCTGCAATAGTTTGATAACCGGACCGGTGTGATGATTAGGGTGGATCGCTAGTTAAAAATATATTTTTCTCAAAGATGCAATGAAATGTCAACCTTACGTTCCAAATAATAGGCCGGGACGTATCACGTTCACGTTGCGGGCGCGGTTGGACAAGTGGTATGTAATGGATTTTTCTCAAGCTTGCTCGGAAATGTACGCGTTAATGTCGCGAAATGAAGCCAAGAAGTTTCACATTTACGGCCTTGGCCAAGAAGTAATGTGGTACGGTCGAAATGAAGCCAAGAAGTTTTACATTTACGGCCTAGGCCAAAAAGTAATGTGGCGCGGTCGTCGGGTGCGCTCGGCGCGGCGCGGCGGCGCGGGGCGGGTGTGCGGTTAAACATGGCGCGAGCAATAGTTTGTTCAAACGGTATGTTTCAAAAATTAAAAATGCGGCTAATTAAACAATTTTTACTTGATTTCCTCGCATTGCTTGAGAAAAGCACTATACAATCCTCGGCCGGAAACAGGGATTGCAGGACTCGCTTTATCCGGCCTCGTCTACGACTCGGCCGTGTACCCCAATCTCGTCCTGCAATCCCTTACTTCACGGCCTCTGCAGTAATGTACTATTCATACAAAATGGCTGGCCTTGGCCTGCAAAGCGATCGTGTTTTGTTTTGTGGTGGTCGTCGTCGTGCGCGAGGCGCGCTGCTGGAGGACACGCACGTGGAGGATTTATGCGCCATTTTTTATTTATTTCATTGCATGTTTGAGAAAAGCACTATACAAGCCTCGGCGTGAAAGAACTTGCAGGCTTCGTACTCCTATCCGGCCTCGCAAAGCTCGGCCGTCTATATACATTGCTCAGCCTGCAAGCCTTTCTTTCCCGGCCTCTGCAGTAATGTACTATTATTAACCCTTAAATAGATTTTGTCCGTTTCAAAAGACACACCAATGAAAGTCACACAATTCAAATTTGAGCGAACTCTCGCGCGGTTTAAGTACCACGTGACGTTAGTTAGGCTATCCTTTTCCTTCTTGCGCATCAAGAAGCAGTGCGCAAGCGACGCGTGTCAAGAAGTGAGCAGTCGTTAAAATGCAACTGCCAAGACGGTGTCGGGCTCAAAATCAAATAGTTGTATTCGTAAGTATTACTATGTTTTACGCTACTTTTTTGCGTAAATGAGAAGTAATAACGGTTAAATAATAGCATAAAGTAGTTATTTTTCAAAAACACGTAATTTCTTGTTGATGTTTGAAATAATCAGTGTCACTTAAAACGGACTTTGCCCGTTATACCTTAGAGTTGTGATTTTAATGTTTGTCATTTATAACGGACTTTGCCCATATTCCCTAAAAGTTGTAATTTTAACGTTTGTCATTCTTAACGGACTTTACCTGTGATGCCTTAAAAGTTAGTTGTCACTTATAACGGACAAAGTCCAGTGCTAGTAAACAACATTTTACGTCATTATTATGTTATTGTTTTAGTAACATGACCGCAAAAGGGTGGATATCTAGTAAAATTCTTACGCTTGTACCTTCTTTAGACAAACAACATCGCCCGAACATTAAGATCCTAAATAAAGAGTCTTCATCTCCTCGAGTCACCCATTTTCGATGAGGCCATTCCTCTACTTCTGAGTAAATCAATTACTAAATTTAAAAATTATTCGTACCACCTCACTTATTAGCAGTAGGTAACTCTGATTTGTTTGTTTTAAAGTTCTGCCTACTACTTGTTCCTAAATTTACTTACCTGCTCCGCTGCTGTCCCATTTGGAAATTCCCTCATCTGATAAAACTATTGATCTAATCTTAAAATCCCAAATTGAATCGATTTTAAATACCTATCCGTTTTAGCGAGCAGGCATGGACTCAAGCCACGAATCTAATATAGGTATCTAATAAAATAAGATATGGTGGTTTGAAAACACGCAAAGTTTCAAGTACCTATTTCTCTGACGGCGTTTTGGCGTCAATCCATAGCACCTCTGATCTCGCAGGTAAAATCCTTAACGCCTCACCGGCTACAAACTGTGAGACTGCGTGCTTGGTAGAAGCCTCAAATGCCTGCCCAAATTTTCCATCTCGAGCCAAAATTCAACGGGCCTGGGATTCCATAGCTTCAGAAAACAGCGTTCAGCGCCAGACTCTTGGCGGTTTCCAAACCAGAATCAGGCCACTGGCTTCATGACTATCCCTCACCGAACAACGGCACCCACATACTTAGACCCAATTACCCTCCGTATAACCGTCGGTCTCCGACTTGGTGCTGAGGTTTGCGTGGACCACAGTTGTGCCTCTTGTGGGGCCCCGGTAGATCGCTTCGGCCACCAAGGACTCGCCTGCTCCTCGGTTGCCGGCCCCCTGTCCCGTTATGCTGCCCTAAATGACATCCTCAGAAGGGACCTCGTCAGTGCCAACGTTCCTGCTGCTCTGGAGCCCCAGATCTCACGGAGCGATGGCATGCGTCCAGATGGGATGTCATTGATTTCGTGGAGGTACCTACGGACGTGCGCTGGTGTGGGACGTTACTTGCGCCCACACCATGGCTGCGTTCTACCTCCCCAATGATGTGCAGGCATACCGGTGTGGCGGCAGTCATCCGAGAGCGGGCAAAGATGACAATACTTTTGTAATCATTTACAAAATAAAGAAATTTAAGTTGATAATATGTTGTGATTGTTTTTTGCCCAAAGAATATTTTATTACGTTAAGGGGGCAATGTCCGTTCTGTGTGACAGGTCTGGGTATACACATAAGTAGGCAATGTCGCTTATAAGTGACATACTGAAAACCATATAAGATACTAGCTGTTGCCAGCGACTTCGTCTGCAAAGAATTCGTTTATCGCTATCCCGCGGGAACTACGCAATTTTCCGGGACAAAAAGTAGCCTATGTGCTATTCCAGACTTTTCTCTATCTGTGTGCCGAATTTCATCCAGATCCGTTGGGCCGTTCTGACGTGATTGAGTAACAAACAAACAAACATCCATCCATCCATCCATCCATCCATCCATCCATCCATCTATCCATCCATCCATACTTTCGCATTTATAATATTAGTTATACATTTCTGAAAATTTCGAAAACATATCTCTTTTCCACCCCAAAAACCACAGTAAAATCAGCATTTTGTAAAAAAACAACAAGAGAAACACACTTGGACCATTTAAGGGTTAACTTATATTATGACCTTGCAATCGTAAAAAAACAGATAGATGGACAGTGGAGTATTAATAATAGGGTCCCGTTTTTACCCTTTGGGTACGAAACCTTAAAAACGGTTAAACTTGGATTAAATCTACTGAAAAGCAGCATGGCGTGTGGTCAAAGTAAAACCGAGAAATGAAGTAAAAAAAAAAAGTTTGACAACCTTTGACAACATGACAACCTACCTGACTGACATTCCGTGTCTCGTTGTAGAAGATTGCTTTGGGTTTGATTTAGTCTAAGGTTTCAATACTTTCAGTGATTGAAATTCAGTGTAATGGACAGGACAGATGGATGTTTCTTACTCTCGGTAACTGGGATATTTGTTATGAAATATGGTTTATGAACTCTTAATTATTTTTCTAATCTCAAAGGTTCAATAGCCGTAGTTCTTTTTAAAGTTTATCACCTATCAACCTTTGCAAATGCACATTCAGTATTTGCCGTGGTGCCGTGCGTGTGCGTGTAGTTGTCGGGTTATTCGGGTATGGTGTGGTGTCGCTTTTCTTATTTCTAAAAGCTAAATAAATTTAAATTGCAGACTAAAACTACCATGTCAGTTGTGTTCTAAAACTGTACTATCATTATTTGTGTATTTACTGAAAAAGATATAATCAAGGTAAGCACTTTATCTTTTAATATTTGGAATCCAATAGGACACCCTTTTGAACCTTACATCATTCAGGACCAGATTTTTCTGAATGAAACGCAGAAAATGACTAAATAAATCAAAATAAATTACGACTATTGTGTAAATTAAGTAAACACTATAAAATTTACATAATTTTGACAGCATTACCTATACAATTTTCAGCAACGTAAAATTCTTTTTTATATGCATTTATGACCTTAGGAGGTACCGGTTTGTGTTGCTTTTTGTTTTAAATGTTTATAGTTAGCACTATACTGTGTTTGCTAATTATTGTCAGTTATTATTGGGAATTTATCATCTTGATATAAGGCTTGTGGCCAGTAGTGGGAGGGAATAAACCTAATAAAATAATAATGCCTTACATACCAAACTTACACCGTTTTAAGTAGTTTACCTTGGGGCTTCAGGGTAGCTAGTGGACTGAGGTTGTCTTTCAGCACCGAATGCCACGTAGCCTTGGTGCCCCTTGCCATTTCACTTTTTTTTTTATCTAAAATTTTAAAGAGGCTTGAGTGCACCAATGGTGGCTATGTCAGCCCCATGCGAAACCACAGGGACCTATTTCAAACTGCTTTGTCCAAAGTCCGAGGCTCTGCCATCTGACTTAAAACTCAGAAATTAGATTCTCAAATGCTTTGTGACATGCCACTTATGAGTGAGAGAGATGGTATGATACAATCTTTGAAAATCGGGTTTCGGAGTACTACTAGTGCCTAGAGCAGCTGCTCATACTTTAGTCTACTAGCTGTTCCATGTACCATAGGATCTTTGCCTTTTTGATCTAAAAAAAAAATTCAAGAATCATCTGCTGACTTAAATTAAAAAGGTTTCTAAACTTTTTACTGGGGTTTGGATATAGGGAGAATCTCTAGAATTGCTGAACCAATTGTAAAAATTCTGTTAGGCATAAAAAGCTACATTCTTGACTGTATCCCGATTCCTGATTAACATAGGCCACCAAAGCTGGATTTAGAGGTCTGGAGGCCTCTGGGCAACAAAGGAGTGGAGGCCCTTGGCCCCAAACTATTTTCCTGTCCAAGTTCTGTTGTTTACTAGTGTTTACTAGTCTGAATTTGTTTTTTTTTTTGTCTATTGTGGGGGCTCCTCTTTTGAGGAGGCCCCGAGGCTGTAGCCCCGGTTGCCCTAAATCTAAAAGTAACCATGTTTGTCTGTCTGTCGATCTATCTATCTGCCTTGTCTGTCTGTCTGTTACGCTTTTAATTTATTTATTTATCTTTATATATATAACATGACAGTTGACACCATAGCGTTCCATTAGATACTTAAAATTAGATAACTATATGCTAAACCTAAACCTACACTAAATAGGTACCGATTAGTGACATACATCTCCTATACATCCTGCATCCTCTCTAGCACTCTCTTCCATTCCATCTCCAGCCTCGCTATCTTGGTCGCAAACAGATCACACTGGTCTACACCAGAACCGATTTGAAATAAAGGGTCTGGCCGGAAGGTAATAGTAAAATCGCCCCTGGCTGTATTTGAAATATTGTTATGCACGTTTGTTTGTTTTATTATAAGATATAATTTTACTGAATATTAAGACTTAAATGCTTACGGTTAGCGAAAAAATAAAAAAAATAAAAATTCAGTTTTTTTTTTTTTTTTGCCAAACTACGTTACCGATTAACTTGCCCTTTGGATATTTTGTACATATATTTAAGATACATTTATGAAAAAAAAAAAAAAGTTCTAGCGTTTTTCAAAGTACACAATTTTGGCTGTTTTAGTTTTTTTTTTTTTTTTTTTTTTACTTGCAAGTTAGCGACACCTACCATATTTTGATATAATATGCGCAATTTTATATTCTATTACATATATTTTTTTCAAAATTATTCATTTGGATCAACAAAGTGAAAAAAAATGTTTTGTTTAAAAGGGTGGAAAAAAGTTCTTCCATATTGTTCAATCGTTCAAACATTCGTTCATAGTGTTAGTAACAATTATCTTATTAGCCATGTTAGTAACATGAAATAAAAACAGAAAATACGGATAAATCAGAAAAAAAAATGATTTAAATACATTATTTAAAAAAATATATTTTTTAGTTGCAATTTTTTACTTATTTTGAAAAATCAAAAATAATTCATAACAATAATAATTATAATATAGCCCCTTTTATTTCGGATTCACTACAATTTCAGTAGACCCGGTATTTTTTTTTCAACCCCCTAAGCTAAAAAAAATATAAAAATTGGAGTTTATTCCAAAAAAATTTTTTTTAATATTTTCTATCTATAGCAATGATTACAGTATTTACAGTTAATACTACCATTCCTATACAAAAAAAAATTACTACAATTTTTTTTTTAATTTTTTTTTTAGCTTCTATAGCTATGGTTATATAACCCAGTGGATTATTGTTAGGGGGTGTCTTATACACCCTGTATATACTGTATTCTTACAAAAAATAATTTGAATTTTTGAAAAAAAAAAATTGCAACTACAAAACAAAATCCGATTGCTTGCATGACTCTCCTTAGCGTCCAAAGTCCGAGGTCGGCTCAATAGGAGCATCCTTTGGCAGCTAAGTAAAACTACCCTTTTGCTGAGCTGCCCGTCTGGCAGCTCGCCCTCTCTCCGGTAAGCTGTAAAAGCCGTCTGAGGCTAACGGCAGTCCATTCGAAAAAAAAAAAAATACAAAATATATTTTTTTAAATAATCTATTTAAATCTTTTTTTTTCTTATTTATCCATATTTTCTGTTTTTATTTCATGTTACTAACATAGCAAATAAGATAATTGTTACTAACACTATGAACGAATGTTTGAACGATTGAACAATATGGAAGAACTTTTTTCCACCCTTTTAAACAAAAAATTTATTTTCACTTTGTTGATCCAAATAAATAATTTTGAAAAAAATATATGTAATAGAATATAAAATTGCGCATATTATATCAAAATATGGTAGGTGTCGCTAACTTGCAAGTAAAAAAAAAAACAAAAAGAAATACTAAAACAGCCAAAATTGTGTACTTTGAAAAACGCTAGAACTTTTATTTTTTTTCCATAAATGTATCTTAAATATATGTACAAAATATCCAAAGGGCAAGTTAATCGGTAACGTAGTTTGGCTAAAAAAAAATAAAAACTGAATTTTTATTTGTGTACTTTGAAAAACGCTAGAACTTTTATTTTTTTTCCATAAATGTATCTTAAATATATGTACAAAATATCCAAAGGGCAAGTTAATCGGTAACGTAGTTTGGCTAAAAAAAAATAAAAACTGAATTTTTATTTTTTTTTAGCCAAACTACGTTACCGATTAACTTGCCCTTTGGATATTTTGTACATATATTTAAGATACATTTATGGAAAAAAAATAAAAGTTCTAGCGTTTTTCAAAGTACACAATTTTGGCTGTTTTAGTATTTCTTTTTGTTTTTTTTTTTACTTGCAAGTTAGCGACACCTACCATATTTTGATATAATATGCGCAATTTTATATTCTATTACATATATTTTTTTCAAAATTATTTATTTGGATCAACAAAGTGAAAATAAATTTTTTGTTTAAAAGGGTGGAAAAAAGTTCTTCCATATTGTTCAATCGTTCAAACATTCGTTCATAGTGTTAGTAACAATTATCTTATTTGCTATGTTAGTAACATGAAATAAAAACAGAAAATATGGATAAATAAGAAAAAAAAAAGATTTAAATAGATTATTTAAAAAAATATATTTTGTATTTTTTTTTTTCGAATGGACTGCCGTTAGCCTCAGACGGCTTTTACAGCTTACCGGAGAGAGGGCGAGCTGCCAGACGGGCAGCTCAGCAAAAGGGTAGTTTTACTTAGCTGCCAAAGGATGCTCCTATTGAGCCGACCTCGGACTTTGGACGCTAAGGAGAGTCATGCAAGCAATCGGATTTTGTTTTGTAGTTGCAATTTTTTTTTTTCTAAAATTCAAATTATTTTTTGTAAGAATACAGTATATACAGGGTGTATAAGACACCCCCTAACAATAATCCACTGGGTTATATAACCATAGCTATAGAAGCTAAAAAAAAAATTAAAAAAAAAATTGTATTAATTTTTTTTTGTATAGGAATGGTAGTATTAACTGTAAATACTGTAATCATTGCTATAGATAGAAAATATTAAAAAAAATTTTTTTGGAATAAACTCCAATTTTTATATTTTTTTTAGCTTAGGGGGTTGAAAAAAAAATACCGGGTCTACTGAAATTGTAGTGAATCCGAAATAAAAGGGGCTATATTATAATTATTATTGTTATGAATTATTTTTGATTTTTCAAAATAAGTAAAAAATTGCAACTACAAAATATATTTTTTTAAATAATGTATTTAAATCATTTTTTTTTTCTGATTTATCCGTATTTTCTGTTTTTATTTCATGTTACTAACATGGCTAATAAGATAATTGTTACTAACACTATGAACGAATGTTTGAACGATTGAACAATATGGAAGAACTTTTTTCCACCCTTTTAAACAAAACATTTTTTTTCACTTTGTTGATCCAAATGAATAATTTTGAAAAAAATATATGTAATAGAATATAAAATTGCGCATATTATATCAAAATATGGTAGGTGTCGCTAACTTGCAAGTAAAAAAAAAAAAAAAAGAAAAACTAAAACAGCCAAAATTGTGTACTTTGAAAAACGCTAGAACTTTTTTTTTTTTTTCATAAATGTATCTTAAATATATGTACAAAATATCCAAAGGGCAAGTTAATCGGTAACGTAGTTTGGCTAAAAAAAAATAAAAACTGAATTTTTATTTTTTTTATTTTTTCGCTAACCGTAAGCATTTAAGTCTTAATATTCAGTAAAATTATATCTTATAATAAAACAAACAATCGTGCATAACAATATTTCAAATACAGCCAGGGGCGATTTTACTATTACCTTCCGGCCAGACCCTTTACTTCAGAGATAGTTTTTGTCCCAGAAAATTGCATAGGTAGTTCCCGCGGGATAGCCATAAGCGAATTCTCCGCGGATGGAGTCGTGGGCAACCACTAGCATTATTAATATACTAGCTTCTGCCTGCGACTTCGTCTGCGTAGAATTATGCTTATAAACTTTCCTCTTGAATCACTCTATCTATTAAAAAAACCTCATCAAAATCCGTTGCGTAGTTTTAAAGATCTAAGAATACAGATTATGTACTTACTCAATTTCCTTATCTATAATGCAGCTTTATAGATTCCTGAACTTTGCCCACTGACTGACCTCAATTTGATCTGTCGTTAATTTAATAATACTTAATAATATAAGTAATTTATTCAGACAACAAAAATCCAGTAAAATATACTTTACTGACTAGTTACTTTTGCAAAAACAAAACTATTTGGTCCATTCGATTGCTTTCGTTGTTGAAAGCGATTGCGACGATAATCGGAATCATTTTTTTACTCAAATACAGGTGGCGGCACGTAAGTCGAACGTGGTGTACGCCCACCCGCGACATCCGCACTCCCCCGCGACTCCCCCGCGATACCTTACTTTCGACTACCCCGCATCAACGGTCATCGCTCGACTTACGTGCCGGCACTTGTACCAACGTTTCAAGCCGCTCAGAATCGTAATCACAATCGACTTCGATGACGATTACGATCGCGAGCGAGTTACGCAATAGGCCTGCAGATTTCATTAAATTCTTGGTATTTAATTTAGATTTTTCCTTAAAGAATTTTGATAAACAAGCAATTAGAATTAGAAACAATGATTCATATTTAATGAACAAACGACTTTTCCACACAAAACTATGACTAGCACTATATTTGGCGTATTTGCCAAAATGTTTGCGAGAGTTAAAAGTGATGCACTAAGTTATTTCTAGAAGCAACAGAGGTACCAATAGCTTAGCACAATTACGCAACGCGATGTCAAGTGGCACCATAACTTTGTTGTCATTATCTTATACGGTATCCTCTTTATAAATGTATTAAAGTTAAGTAGCATTTAAGTATTGTTATAAATTTATTTTATTTTGAAAAAATTACTGCCAATTTACTTGCGGCGCATTCTTCTTGGAAATGATGGTATTCCCGAATGTGCTGGTTTCAAAAAAAGACTGGTAGTTTCAGAGAAGTCTTTGGCGATCTATTTGCAAAAAAAAAGTTTTTGAATTTTGAATTTTGTTTGTTTTGTAGAATAATGCTATAGACCGACCGCTTAACTGAGTCCTCGCCCGCGTGGCACAGGGGCGCGGGGTAGGTGTCCGTGGGGGGCGATAAAGATGCGGGCGGCAGGCGCACTAGAATAAGAATGCACGGAACTAATAAAAAAATAATATAAAAAAAAAAAAAACAAAAAAAAAAGAACAAAAAAAAAACAAAAAAAAACTGAAAAAAGTTAAAAAAAGACTCGGATTTGAAGTTCTTTGAAATAAAACTACCCTGAGAGGCAGATATAATTATTAAATTAAATGTTTCTCTCTCTCTTTCAAAATTTAATATACCTACAAGGTCACCTACAGGGGTGAATTTTAAGTTTTTGGTTATAAATTTAAAAATATATAAAATTAATTTAGTCAAGCGTGGTGTAATGTGCCGGTAACCACATAGTAGGTAAAATGTGCGATGAGTTTGTGTTGTGATAGACGTAAATAGTATATAGGACCTAGGTAGTATACCTATAGGCTGGAGATGATTTTTATTCTATCACAAAATGTACAATGTTTAATCATTTTTATTTAAAAGGTACAACCTATAAAAACCTATAAAGGTAAATAAAGGTAATATACTCACGAGCAAAAACAAGGGGTCGCTTTTTATAGAACTTTGTATAAAAAGTGACCTGTTATTTTTGCTAGTCAGTGTATAATATAATAATATGTCTTAAACTGACTGACTTCATACGCTTACGCCGCCATGCCCAAGAAGTTTGCATTGCATACAACATTAAATTTTACTTACACAAACTTGTTTGCCGCAAGCCGTCAATTAGCCACACTAGTAATGTAACGAATATTCGCGAGTATTCGCATATTCTTTAATATTCACATTTGTATTCGCAAAATAATGAACTCTGCGAATATTTCGCGAATGTACTTGGTACTTATAATATTAGAAAAAAATAAAAAATAATTCAATTTCATGCCAAAAACACCTTACATCATTTTGAAAACAATAAATACCATCCCGGCCATAGCTTTACTTTTAGGATTTTTCTGTTCTAATTTTCAGTGTCGTTTAGAAATTAATAAATACCACAACTATCACCATAACCATAACCATACAATAAATTATTTAATTATTGATAACTTATTGAAAAAGGGCTGGTACTCTTGAAACTGCTGGACCGATTTTTACCAAACATGGCTAAAAGCGACTGCAAAAAAAAACTGGCTTCCGAATGAAAAAAACCGCATTTAAATCGGTCCATCCGCTTGAGAGCTACAATGCCACAGACAGACTTCGGCGTCAAACTTATAACACTCCTTTTTTTGCATTGGGGGTTAATAATAAACAAATTTATAGTTATTATTATTATTATTTGAGTATTGGCGTGTTTTAAACTCTAAATTGACTGAAAAATAACAAAAAAAGTACCTACATATAGGTATACAGGACGGGCGATTTTGATAAATATTGAGAGGTGGATTAATTTCAAGCCATCCGTATACATTTAACAAAATCCTGAGAAAGTAAACGAAAATTTGAGGCAGTAAGCAATTGTACTATGTACTTGGATTTTTTAGATAAAAAAAGCATTCGCATCCTCGCGAATGTTGTATTAGTACCTACAATCACATTCGCATTCGTATTCGCGAATGTGGCAAATCAAACATACGTTACATCACTAACGCGTACACTTGTGTCAACTAATGTCACGCGGAGCTGCGAAAATAGTAGTACGTGGGTGTGGCCGGGGTGTCGGCGAAACGTCACGACGCGCGGATGCAAAACAAATTCAAGGTCTGCTAGCTGTTACTTATTCAGTGCAGCTAGCATGAGAGGCTGCGGCAAAGTCAAGGTCTATCCATTCTTGGTTCTCTATCGTTTGCCCGAATTTCATATGCCATAAATGTATTGTTTGCCCTTTTACTCTTTTTTTCTCTTTCACTGTTAATTGTTCAGGATTGTTATGAAACAAACCTAACCTAACCTATATGGTTCTACAGGATTGCCATTTCAATCAATGCTCCTGAAAAAAATATGGTTTCAGAGAAAAAAAGAGTTATGGCAAACATTACATTATGGCATATGAAATTCTCCGTCCATTCTTATGTTCAACCGGCCCTAGGTAGTATAGAATTCTTGAGGGTTAAAGTTTCCACTCATTCCCTCGATGGCTTTTAACCATCAGGTGTTTAATTTCTAAACGACACTGAAAATTAGAACACATATTAGATCAGGGGTTGGCTATTTTGTACCCCCTATGTTTCTGTTAAGTTGGCAAACCGGGGAATCCAGCGAAGGTCGTTGCATGTATTGTTACTACAGACGTATGCAATGCGGTCCGATTTCTAATTTAAAATTGTAACATAGACTATTTTACGAGACTACATTCCTGAGATTACATTTTATCCACACAAAATTACCTACTGCACTCGCACTGTCACTATTTTTAATTGGTTGGTCGAATGTTTGAAACATTTGTGACAAACATAATTTTCTCAAACATGCTACGTAAAGTCGCCAAATTACGTCATTAAAAAAGTCTTTTATTGAATCAGGCGTTAATTTGCGGAGGTCCATTTTAATGAACGCAAAATATTTACCTCGCTACTCCGCTACTAAAATCATACCTCCGCTACTCAAGTAGCGGAGTAGCAAGGTAAATATTTTGTGTTCATTAAAAAAGTCACCAGTAGGTTAAGAATACCGGACAATTATCAGTTTCCGGTAAGTAGGTAACTAGTGACGTTTTGAATTCGTACTTAATGGACTCTTTGAATTCTGAAATAACTTTAGAAACTCCTTTTCCGACTTTGGCTACGATAAAAAAACAATCGTTACGTCTCTAATGTGTTCAAGTCTACGGCTTCATTCATAATCTATTTTAGGATACAGAGATCATTAGCCAATTAGATATCATGCGATCAAACACTAAGTCGCTTATTATTTTATGCTCCATTAAACCTTATAGGACTGTTAGTGCTTTTAATCAATCGTAATAGTATTAGGAAATTTATAAAGAAAGAAAAAATGAAGAGAGTGTCATCCAAATTTTGGAGGCGTCGGACGAGTGTGGGTGAGTGTGGTTGTTATGTAATACCCGTTGTTCAGTTGTTTTTTTCGTGTTGTTACCTTTCGGAGTAAGATTAGAATTATTCAATTTGATTTATATTTGTCTAGACATCGGAGTTTTCATCGCACGGTAAGACGTTAGCGAGCTATGGAGTCGAGTCGACATTAGCAATAAAATTTAATTTAAGAGTTTTCAATGATTCACGGTTAAGTTTATTCGTACCCGTGATCATGATGCATGTAACTGTGTGGAAATATCGGGAGCTCCATAAAGGTAATCGCGGTTCATATCCCGTCTATAATATTTCGAATGGAAAAATTGAACTTATCTCGTATTCATCATAATAGTCATTCATTTATTTGATTCTAAAATCTTTTTATAGCGATCGTGATTAAAAATCGTGAGCAATGTATGATTCAAATTACAGATAAATTTATATGAAAATGGGATTATTTTGTGATTGAACTTTAGGTGTCACGAACTATTTGACGCGGATTGCATATTCAAAGACAAGATTAAAAGATTTAACGAAAGTCTTATAGGTCTTGCACGCTTTTACTGAAATAAAAAAGTTAAATATGAAATCCAAGCATTTGAAATAGTGACTACATAACTAAGGCAACAATTATCCTTACCCAAATCAGATCAAAAACCAAATACATTGTAGTTCTGGTACCCTGGTGTTCGGTAGCTAGGTGCAAAGCTTTAAGGGGGTGTATTGGACCAAATGAAATAATTTTTAAGTGTCTTTCTTGCCACGAAAATAAAATGGAGACCTTCGAAATTACATACTAAAAATGTCTCAGGTTGGAACACTCATTTCTGTGCCATAAAAAAATCCTTGAAATGACTAAAAATGTTCAAAAATACCTCGGCTATCACCCCCTTAAAGCTTTGCACCTAGCTACCAATACCAAACACGCTGTATCTTTTGTCTCACCAGATTTAATTTCATTGGAAGAATAACTGAAATAACGGGTTTTTTCAGTCTTGCCACAAAAACCTTAAACAAGTTATAAACAAATTTAAAGTGAAAGTGTTCATGAAACGGAAAGCATAAACAAAGTTTTTGTGGTAAAACGATTAATGTTTACCACGATTAGTATTTATGAAGTCTAAAGACTATGAAGTCGAGGAAATTTACTGTCACTTAATGTCAAATTCCAATGTCCATATTAGTCACAAGCCATAACACAGTCGGTCGTCGACACGAGACGCTAACTGAAAAGTTAGCTCGCATTTTATACTTACGTCGATGATTTCTCTGCGTAGTAATCTTGAAATTTACGTTCCACGTTCGTATTACAACATATTATTCAATTTTTTCATACAATATCAGTAGCGCCCTCTAAATATAGCCATAAATTCCCCAATAAATGTATGAATTTTAGCATCCTGTTGCCAAAATTACGCGATATCGCATTAATACGCGACTAATCTCAAACGCGTCATCGGCTGATAACAGAAATGGGTGTGAATGTGAACGAACAGTCGCGCCTCCTCAGTACGAATGGACGTTTGCGCGGGAACGCACGTTCCATATTTAAAATTCGCGCGCTTTTTAATTTCATTTTCTTTTTGCGGCCAGTGTCATTGATCGGTTGAAAATGGATGATGGTAGGTTGAAACGATTCCATAGATAGTGACAATAATATTTTTTGTTCAATAATTATAATGTCATGCCATTTTTGCCGTTTATGTTATAATAGTAATTTTAAGTTTTGTTTTTAAATTTGCTACTTATCGTTAGAATAGGATTTTTTAGAAAAACAAGTATTAAAACATGATGATGATGATTCCTCCTTTAACTCCTCGTGGAGCATAAGGCCTCGACAGTCGACAGTAGTAGGGTATTAAAACATAGTCATTGTTTATTTATTCTGTATAAATAAAATTTCTGGTTATAAGTTAAATGTGTATAGAGGTTCTAATAAATTATTGACCTCCAAATAATGGAATAAAGGTGAAACGGCCGTAACACAAAGGAATCAATTAATTTTTGTTCTAATTAAGCCCTTAACCATGTACATTTTTTTTTGAAAACGACTCATGTATGAATTTGAACGTTAATTACCTAATTGTTTTGTAAAATTTAACGACTCTCTTTCTAAAAGACTTCCTTCCTTTTTTTCTTTTCGACTTTCTTTTTAAAAGTGAAATGGTACATGATGCAAAGTAAAAAAGTATTTTTAACAAATTTTTTTAATATGAAAATATAGTCACTCATTTTTTTTTATAAATTGCGTTAAACCAAGCAATTTAAACTTAATTTTACTCAATAAAAAATATATGCTCGCATCATATTATTTTATTTCTTAATAGTTACTGCAATAAAGATTGTTATAATTGTCATACGGTAAAGATTATGATGTCAAACAGAAATAGTTTATCTTTCTAGATTATTAATGTTAATCGCTTGAGATAAGCCCCTGCTTAGAATATAATAAACTATGTCATCAAATGTAATTTTCCATGACATATGTAAATCTTAAGCCGGTACTATCTTTAAAATTAGTAGAATATTCAGTGGTTTTTGTGGGTGCAAATAATGTATGGGCTTTGAATGTGCGGTCTGTAATTCACGACCTATTAATGTATTGTCATTATTTTAGAAGCATAATAAAATTAATAGAGGAGTTTAGACTAGGGATGATATTGAATTTTTTGACATTATTTGTAGGTATTATGTTAAATTTAACCTATGTTTGACCTTAGAATCTTAAAAATCCTATTTTTCATTTGCAAAGTTAAATTGTTACAATTTTTTTGGATTTTAATAAAAAAAAGAAAAAAAAGGATGATGTGATTAAAACATTAATTTTGTATTACCAATTTGTAGTCAACCTGTATTAGCCACTTTAAAACCCACGTACTTATTTCTTAGTTCGTCACGGATTTCCCCTTTTACGTTCATTCAGCGGTCTATTATAGCGGATAAAACGGTTTTCCTTAACCACTGGCCAAGGCTAGATATATCTGGTGTTTTCTTGTCTCAATAGCTCTATGCACAATCTGACTAGATAATGTAACATATCTGTCATAGCGTATACTTCATTTAATTTAGGATGAGAAACCACAATAATGTTATATTGCGGTTCGTGAACTGTAATCTCTTTACGATTTGTACTACAGTAACAATTGACGCCACGCAAATAAAGTGGCATTAAAACAATTTTATTTTGCGGCTGCCAAACTATTGCACTGTACTGTTTGCTAGGAAAGAAATAGTTGACCAGCCGCAATATAATTAGGGCTTGCAATATCGGAAGGTTTTCAATTCCGGAACGGAATATCGGAAATTTAACCCAATATCGGAATTCCGGAGCGGGTTCCGGAATTACTCTTTTTTGTTTTCTTTCAATTAAGGTGCAGTTTTTTTTAAATAACACGCCGTTTTCGTTACAAAATCAGTCTTTTAATAATGTTTGCTCAATTAGCCTTTGGATTTCTGTAAAAAATATACATGAATCGCGGTGAGCAGGTAAGACTCGAACGAGGCGTAGCGTCGCGTGGAAACAAATAAATATTGCGTTGCGTTGCGAATCTTGCGAATTGGCATTGTTATTTTTTGTTTGTAACCATCCGATTTATCTTGTCCTATTTCAAAAATACTTTATGATTGCAGATATTTTTGTAAAAGTACTTTTGCCCTTTGTTTAACCTAACGACCCGGTTTTTTGGCAGAATCGGGCATTAAATGTTTGCCACAAAAATTAAATAAAAAAGTTTAGTTACGATACCTGTCAGCTGTCATTGTCACATCTACATCATAAGTAACATTACATTCCTACCTACTTAATCTACAAACGTTAGAAATAAAATAAAAAACAAATTCAAAGTATAAAAATGTAATACACAATGGATATTTATCTATTAAAAAAAATGTGCAGGGATGCAACAATGACTCAAACAAAAATCAACAAAATCAACAAAATCATTGTGAAAATCAGAGAAGATTTGCGGCAGGAATGGTGTACGCAAGCTAATGTGGAATATTTCAAAGTTTACACGATGTATTGTTGCGAAGACCACTCACTATAATGTAAGTAGGAGTCGGGAAAAATCTGATGTATTGATGTATAGACAAAATCATAGACAAAACTGTTTTTATTGCTGAACGAAGGCGATTGGGATCGGTCGGATCGGATCGTGCCAAAATCAACAAATTATCAAACAGCGAAAAAATGTTATTACAATAAAGCTAAGTACGTAATAGTATAATATTAAAATTAGTTGCTTGAAATAGTCGATTTTATCAAATAAAAGTGTTAAAAGCACAGCTTAAAAAAATGAACTATGCCAATACGTCGTTTTATTTGTCAAATTGTCCCAAATTTATCAATATCGGAATTATCGATATTGAGTTGATCAATTCCGGAATTGAAATATCGTTCAAAATCGTCCGAGATTCCGGAATTACGAGATTCCGGAATCTCGTAGTGCAAGCCCTAAATATAATGTTATTGTGGTTTCTCATTCTAAATTAATTGAAGTATAGTAATAACTAGTGAGGTAACTCCGCCTAGATAGACTAGCCATCTCTTTCTACAACAAACAGTAAGAAAAAGACAGCTCTCACGCGCTCTCGTTTCCCTTGCTCTACTTTCACGCTGCCTACCCCGACGATTCCCCAACACGCCGCTATTCATGGTAGTAAACTAGCAAATACACTCATATTTAACGGAACGCAAATAAAAGTTAGCAAAACGCATACTTAACCAGACTTGCATGCTTGACCAGAAAAAAATAAAAAATAAAAAAATTGTTACCTAAGGTCTTTTCATTCTTAACTGTCCTATTTGGTAAACGAATTTCTAACCTCAATGTACAAATTTTTGTAAAGAATAAGGTGTATTATGTTATCAAATTAACCTGAGGCAATATTTTGTAAATACATCATTTTGCTGATATTTTATCTCCAGTTCCTTTATTTACGATGAAATAGTTAAAAAATAACAAAAATGAGACGTTTTGAGGTTAGAATTTTGTTTACCAAATAGGACAGTTAAGAATGAAAAGGCCATATTACACTTTTTTTTCGTGTTCCGCTAAATATGTCCCTGAGTGTATTTAAAATATTTACACTATACCAACTTCTTCTTTCTGTCCACGTGAAGATAGAAAAACCAGCAATTTTAAATGGATGTGGGGTTTGCTACTTTTTTTGCATATTATAATTTGGCAAAGAATCGAGACGTGTCTAGTCTTGCAGGTCTTGGCGAAGTTTCTTTGTAAAATGTTGGAGAATATTACATTAATTAGTTAGTGGCATGAGTCCAACTGTGACCTACTAATTTTTATTACAAGCATTTTATTAACTTGCAACGTATGTCTGTATGCATGTATGTATGTTTGTCCGGGTGGAATCTTGCAAATCAATTTTGAAGCAGATATTTTCAACCGATTGAGCTGAAATTTTGCATACTTAAGTAAGTCAGATGACAATACAATAATTAGCAGAATTGTGATGGCTCGGCCAGGACCGTCTCCGCGGGAGGCAACTCTTCAACGTTTGGTCCGATTGACTTGAAATTTGGTACACATACCCATTATGTAGGACGCATGGCAATGCAAGTACAGTCAATGAAAAAAGCTTGTCTCAAAAATGAAATTTTTAGGTTAGGTTAGGGAGGTTAGGGAGATAGTAGATAGACTGTAGGGTAGGGAGATAGGGTGGTCGACAGAGAAGGCCTTTGCCCAGCAGTGGGACTAAAATAATAGTCTTATGTATAAATAAAAAAAAGATATCGTTACTAAAATATTAAGTTAACAATTATTAATTGCGAAATAGATTATTAATTTCATTACTTAACCTCACTTACAGATTGTTGTATGTTTGTTATCGCTCTTTGTCAATAGCGTTACGTTTTCAATAAAGGTCCAAAGTGCAACTTCTTCACTTTAGGTATACCTACACACTTACCCCCTTATTCATAGATGCTCTATAGGCTTCTGTTAACTTAGGAATCGTTTGTCCTTATCTGTGAAAGGTAAATGTCAAAGTGACAGATAAGGACAAACGATTGCTAAGTTAGCAAAAGCCTACAGGGCGTTTATGAATAGGTATGGGTTTAAGTAGGTATTATTTCCAGTAATTGAAAGTAGAATTTCATGGTGTGTTATTTAATTATTTACAATTGTTAGGTACCACAACACACTAATCACTCCATAAAAAGTTATAGTAAGCCATAGTAGTAGTAGTAGCAGTAGTAGTTATGGTAAGCGCTGATGATATTTTTCATGCTCGTATTTTTTATTTTTTTGTTTTATTTTTTCTATAAAATGTTGTATTATGCTCTTATAATTGTAGGAAAAGATGAAGGAATAAATGTCTTCTTTCTTTCTTTCTTTCATTAAGCTAACAGTTGCCTGCGACTCCGTCTGCGCAGAGTTCGTTTATCGCTATCCCGCGGGAACTATGCTGTTTTGCTCCTTTGCCTAAGTCCGAATCTCGGACAAATTTCGAACAGTTTTAACTTGCATAGTAACTGCATGGAATCAAATAATTGAATCGTTTATGTTTGTCGTCATCTGAGGCGGATGACCTGCTTTAAATTATATGAACTTGCTGATAAGATATGCATGCTTAATGAAGTCATAGTTTAATGGTATGACCACTAATTGCCAGGCAATCCTCACTATATTGACGAGCAAAACTGGTTTCCTAACAACTTTGGACCGACCTCTTGTTGCTGGCACTCCACTTGGCGTATTTATCCAAATGTTTGAGTGAGTGAAGGGGACGCACTATATAGTTTCTAGCGCATGCGACGGAGATGCCAATAGCGCAACGCGAACACGCAACGCCAAGTGGAGACACTTCCAACATTAATAGTTATATATTTACCAATTTACACAAAATCTTGACAAATTATACTTAAACCTTCTTCGTGAATCAATATCTTGTATTATTATAATTGTGTATTCTGGCAAATAAATGATTCTTATTGTTTTTCTTATTCTTATGGCGTTTTGACATTAGTATCCGAGAGTAAGTGTTATTCCTGGTATAAAAACTTTGGTCGAATCCAGCCTTACTCTCGGATACGAATGTCAAACATACATAGAGTGCGCGGAGGACTCTGTGATAATGTGTAGTTTATTCGCTGGTTCAGTTTTTGATCGAGCGATCTCTAATTGACAACATTTCAAAAAAAAAGCATTTAAGTTTTTTTCGCGTTTATAATAGCTGGTTAAAAATTAGACTACCCGTGTTTCTCGGTTTTCCTTTGGTTTACTTAAATTCGTCGTTAATAATTAATTAAAGAAATGGTCATTAAAAAGATCGTATATACAAAGATAGGGATACTGATGTCGTGAACTTAGCATGATATAAAATTAAAAAAGTAACTTTCAAACAGAACTGTCATGTCATGTCACTTGCTTTGTTTATCAACCATTCATTGTCGTTCGTTCACGAATTTGTTATTTTGCGTTTGCTGCTTTGCAATACTGTGCATGCTTTGAGTTTATTTCTATATAATGACGACCGGAAGAAGTATCACCAAGATCCTTTAATAACTTGTATCGTCCCAAGTTGCGGAAACACGGCGTTTATGGAAAAAATAAGCACTATAAGCACATGAACACAAAATACACAACACAAGATAAATTCGTCGACTTTGGGCAGATTGCGGCTATCCGCTATCACTAATCAGTCAACCACTTTCATGTTATTAAAGCGTCTATCAAACCAATAATTAAATATTACGACATTTACGAGAATTTAAAACGAGTCGTTAGAATCAAGTACCTAATCCGTCGGACTGATAAAAAATGAACATGACATTGACACCATGACAGTTCTATATTTTTTTAAATTCCTACGGTAATAAATGGACTAACGGCACTATGAGTATATCCCTAACATTCACAATCCAACTTTTTTTACTGTTTTTCCTGAATATAAAAAAAACTACTGCATAAAAAAATCCAAAAATATTTTTATTGTAATGAGCAGTGTAAAATCTACAAACGGTATTTTCATTTTACTACCTTAGCAAATTTGAATTGTTGTCAATTGGAGTATTTTAATGAACTTGAAGTGTTTCTTTTACTTGTCTGATACGCGTCTACTTGATTGTATTGGGATTGGTTTGATTACCTTGATAAATTGTTTAGGATAACTGTCAAGTCATTGTAAATAATTAACCCCCTTATTCATAAACGCACTATAGGCCTCTGCTAAGTTAGTAATCGTTTGTCCTTATCTGTGAAAGGTAAATGTCAAAGTGACAGATAAGGACAAACGATTACTAAGTTAACAGAGGCCTATAGTGCGTTTATGAATAAGGGGGTAAGGCATTAGCCATTAACGTTATATAATCATGTAATTAATTGTAGAGAGTACTGTTTACCGCAAAATCGTCTACGTAGAATCTTTCGATATAACATGATCATTATCTCTACCCTGTACGTTCCACTGCTGGGCACAGGCCTTCTTTCAGAATTAGAACATTATTGATGATTATAAAGGATCTGTGTTCCAAATTCTTATCAAATTTGACACACACACACACACACACACACACACACACACACACACACACACACATACACACACATACACACACTCACAGGACGCACTCACAAAATGTCGTAAATAAATTAGTACACATAAATCACTTCTTAGACAGAGCTAGGGTAGGGTAGGGTACATTGGTACAAGGGTACAAGGGTAGTAAGGGTAACAAGACCTATAGGCCACGCTTAGCAAGATTGTAGACATGTAGATGGAAAGGGGAATCAAAATAGTGATATGTTGCTAGCAGCATCGCCTATATCATGATTGCTACTAGGGATGTAACGGAAGTCATTTTATCGGAACCGAAATCGGAGTCGGAGTTTTTAAATTTGATTTATCGGAATCGGAACCGGAGTCGGAGTCGGAGTCGGAGGCAGAGTCAGAAGTGGTGGCAGGAGAGAGATTTTTTTGTTAAAGGATAACCTTTTTTTGTTTTAATTATAAAATAATAAATTTATTGATTAAACGAACTTACCCTACGTGAAGTTCTATCATAATTATCTGAGCTGCTTCGTCGAATAGATTAGATTTATAAACACATGTAGTACCACGTACGGTGTCGCCAATTACACACTGAATTTTGAGAGTTAGGTAGATTTTTTTTTTTTTTTTTTTTTTAAGGAGAGTATGCTGCCGTCTTGTTCCAACGGGTCTCTCCGGTCATCATTTAGTTTAGAGTTTCTGTAATGATTTTTAAAATATTTTATGCTTTGGGTAACAGTAAATGGGAGGGTGGGAGTCTAATCTATTCGACGAAGCAGCTCAGATAATTATGATAGAACTTCACGTAGGGTAAGTTCGTTTAATCAATAATTATCTTCACTGCTTCGTCTTCTAGATTAGATTTATAAACACATGTAGATCTTGAGAGGTCCCATAAAATATCGTAAGTATAAAAATCATTTATCCACACAAACACTTACTGTACTTTACTAATTTAGGAAAAGTAAATATTCGAACTTCTACCATATATGTAATAATACTAATTATTTAGTTATAGCTTAATCAATCCTTTAAGTCATTGGGTAGACATAATACTTCTAGCAAAGGATGAATCATCAGTCTCTTTTATACATTTATCGTAGAATTTACGAAATGTGTGAGAAGAACGCGCGGTTTTTCTAATGAGGTCTAAGTTTACTCCCAAGCTGTGTCCTTGGTTGCAGCGTGACGCGTGCTATGGGCGGTAAACATTGTGATGTCTATACCATATTCTTTTAAGGTCAATTTAATCTAGTGGCTTATCGTCTGAGAAGTCACCGATTTATGAGGTTTCTTAAGTATTACGAAAAGGGGCAGATGATCACCGCGTAGCAACTTTGTCTTAGCCAGGTAAACATTTAATGTTTTTACCGGGCAGATTTCCGGTTTTTCTTTAAAGTAAGGCAAGATAAAATCTTTATAAAAGTCTTTATAAAATCAGGGACTTTAATAAGTTCTCTGTCTGACTGAAACTCAATGTTGCTAACGAGAACCTTACTCAATGTTTTTGTGCTCTGTGAGCAGTGACAAGAGCAAGAAGAGTAACTAATTTACTAGTGATTTTATCTAAAGTTAGATCTTCGTTGGGATACCAAGAAGTTAATGAATCCAAAACAATGGAGGTATTCCAGGTGTAATTATATTTCGGCAACGGTGGGCGCAGTCTGTAAAAACCTTTGAAGAAGCGTTTAATGCGTTCATCGCTGCCTACCTGCATTTCAAGAATAAGGGATATTGCCGATCTATAACTATTTAAAGTACTATATTGAGCCCCAGCGTGGAATAGCTCTGTCAGGAAAAATATTATTTGAGAAATTGATGTTTCGAATAACTGAATACCGTGTAGGTAAATTACAATATTGATACCACTTTCTTAGACATGAATCGTATTGCTTGATGGAACTTTCTGAAAGAGAAGCTAGCATAATATTGATATACTCTGCTGGGACGTTTTTTCTTAGTAGTGACTCGCGGACAAGACAGGGTAAGCCAGTGGTGTATACTGCGGTCGCTGGAATGACACAAAATCAAATCGTTTCTAGGTTCAAAAAACAAAGGTTTCGATACAAGCATCTTTTTATATAAGGGATACCATGGCTAGGTTGGCCATAAAGGGATTCATGTAGCGTTATAAATCTCTAATGATTTTCCTTAATGATTTCAAAATCACTGTAAAAAGAGGAAACGCGTAAAAGAAAAACTTCGACCATGATAAGGCATTAGTGGCAAACGCGTCGGGATCTGTTGGGATCCCGATACTAGGACACATACTTATCGCATTTACTATTCAGTCGACTGGCAAAGAGGTCTATATCTGGAATTCCAAATTTATCAATAATTTTCTGAAAAACTACATTGCTCCGTTCCCACTCAATGTCTGGGTGTGAACGACGTGACAGTATCAGCCACGCTATTGTCAGCGGACTTAATATATGATGCATATGCAATTATGTTCCTGGATTCGCACCATTGCCATAATCATAATTGATTTATTGTACCGCTAACCATTTTATGGACTCAGTCTGAAATAAATTATTATTATTATTATAAATCCTTTGCAGCTCGCGTCAGGTCAGGAAACTGCACGCCCCCCATTCGATTTATGTAAGAAATCGCGGTAGTGTTATCAACACGAAGTAAAATTTGGTGATTCGACAATGTTTTGGCAAACACTTTTAGGCCGAAGAAAGCAGCTAATATTTCCAAGTGATTGATATGCTTGCTGCCTTCTTCCGCAGACCAGGGGCCACTTGCAGTCTCCCCACCACAGGCGGTTCCCCACCCCGTAGTAGAAGCGTCGCTGAAAATTTCAAGACAATAGTCATCGTATTTGATCTTATTTGCCGGTTGATCGATAGCCTTACACCACCAATCGAATTCAGAAACCAGAGATTGGGGCAAGATCATATACTTCTCATAATTATCTGGGTAATCTTTAAAGTTAAGATATTTATGCCTTTCAAACTATTTAGTATAGAGCCATCCGTATTCTATGGCAGGGCATGCAGAATAAGTAGACCAACTAAATTAGCAAAATCCCTGATTTTGCATCGATCAATGTTTTTAAACTGATCTACTTAATTCTTTATTTATTTTTAATGTTTTTCTACTGGCAAGCTGATTTAGAATTTTTTCGTATCTATTATGAAGCCCATAAACTTACATGTTTTACATGGTATTATTATTATTATTATTATTATTATTATTATTATTATGTATATTTATCTTTTATCTTAAGTTAGGTTTTTACAATATTATTTTTTTTTATTTTTTTTATTATTATTATTAATAATGAAGCCTAGTGCTGTTAACAATTGTTTACTGGCTAGAATGTTGTCTAAACAGGATTCATATGTGTTACGTATCAAAAAGATGTCATCTTAAATAGACAGTAGATAGGTAATTACATAATCTGAGTAGTTTTACGACCGGTTTCATTTTGTGAAAACTACTGTACTGAGGCCAAATGGTAAAACCGTAAATTCATACAACCTGTTATTAAATTCAAACCGAAGATATTTGCGCGAATTATTATGAAAAGGTACAAAAAAATAGGAGTCTTTTAAATCTAAAGTGATCATATAACAGCCTTCTGAAACCAGTTTTAGGGCAGTGCGCAAGTCCTCAAGTTTAAAGTGTTCGGTATTAATGATTTCGTTGAACTTTTTTTTTTTTTTTTTTTTTTAATTAAGAATGAATCTATGTTCACCGTTCGGCTTCGGAACTAAAAACATACTTGACAGGTACTGTCCGTCGCAAGGCTCACACTCAGATAGGTATAGCACCGTATCTTACAAGATCGGTATCGGTAATAAATTTTTTAATGTGGAATTTATCTTGGTTTGTGTGATTATTCGAACCGAATAACCGTGAATCATTAAAAACTCTTATTGTGTGATTATTGTTTATTGGAGGTTGAGCCTGTACGATCGGACGAGATATAGTAATCTCATACCCACTTATCCATGATAATATAACAGGGTCATTAGTCAATAATGACCATTGGTGGTAAAACCGGGAAAGTCAACCCGCGTAACTCACCGATTCGTCTTCTAGCGGCGGCTGTTGTATCGGTGTTGTTGTTGATGCGCTCCATACGACGTCCGCGAACAGTTGGCGTGCTGCGTCCTCGGAGCAGGGCCCTTGCCCCGCTGGCTCCCCTGAAGCCTGCGGTTCTGGGGAGGAGCCTCCCGGTTTAAATTGTTTCTTTGTGGCAAGGTAGTACTCGGTTGCAGTGGGGTCTTATTCTTAGGAGCCGCTAGTTTGTTACTAGGCGGTGCCGATGATTTAAGCACATCTCCGGATTTCGTGATTGACTTCGCGGTTTTAAGGGTCTCTGCAAGATCTGCACCAAATAAAAGCTTATCGATTTTTGTCTTTTGTATTTGATCCTTCATTTCATTTTTTAGGTTAAAGAGGACAAAGTTTCGTCAAGTAGCCGAGTCGAGATTTTGACTATCGCAAAATAAGCGATAAGCATTCATCAGTAGTTTTACAACTGACGTATCTTTATTTTCTTTGTGTGTTTCTTTAGAGAGACCATTAGGAGCAATGTGTTGTAACTTCACTGCGAGATCGGCCTGAATTTCTTTACCATACTGTTTAACTACTGAAGGGTCATCACATCACCGAATATTTCTAGAATAGTACTACTTATCTAGCTCCATAACAGGTTCCGAAGGTTCTAAGGGTTCCTGTCCTTCAGGTGGCAATAGCTGGGCTTGAGGAACACGATCACATAATTGATCGATTGCGCTGGCGGCGCTGGTGGACGGGCCCGGCTCGATCACCACTGAGCGTACCGCATGCTCGTCCGCCTCAACCTCCTCTGCCGTGGACGCGATGTCCGAGTATTCCAATGGATATTCATTGTCTGTAAGTGACGTAATCGATTGTAGAATTAAAAATGAGCGGTAGTCCCAAAACTACCCGCAACACTGTTAACGTAGTTTTCGTTGTCTATTATCCATGTATCTTCTTTGTAAGAAAACGACTAATTTATTTTATGTATACGTATTATTTAATAGTGAAGTGACAACCCGTTCCAGTTGCCCGCAACACTATATAGGTTCACGCTAGTCAATAAAGTGACTGTCCCAAAGACAGCCCGCAATATTGACTTTCTACGTGATAAATACTGATGAATCCATCGTTTATTATTCGCTCACATATTAATGATGTCAAAGAACACGATCGCGGTGAAGTGACAACCCCACAGGTTGCCCGCATCACTCGCATGATACCACGTCAGAAAATAAAGTGACAGTCCCAAAAACTGCCCGCATTATTAACCATACACGTGAAAGTTCTTTAAAGTAGAAACCACTCTATTTTTTCTTCGTATTGTGGTGATATATTGCACCAAATCTAATAAGTGTAATTTGAGGTAGCTATTAGCCTTCCGTGTTTGACGGTGAGTGTTTTGACGATACTGATATGGCTCCGAATTAGAATCTTGCCGATAGCGACGTCGCCCGCGTTTCAATTGTCTTTCCGTCTTCTTTATCTTATACGCTATATACTCGTAATCCTCAACGCTATCCTTTTTCCCATAATGCACTAAATTATAACTATTTCCCTATTAAAATAATTTAGACGTGTTAACTGGC
Organism: Pandemis heparana; assembly: GCA_963854515.1. Taxonomy (NCBI): domain Eukaryota; kingdom Metazoa; phylum Arthropoda; class Insecta; order Lepidoptera; family Tortricidae; genus Pandemis; species Pandemis heparana. The sequence goes on from OY978031.1 coordinate 6,435,901, forward strand.
GGAGCACTGTAACGTGAATGATGACCGGAGAGACCCGTTGGAACAAGACGGCAGCATACCCTCCTTAAAAAAAAAAAAAAAAAAAATCTACCTAACTCTCAAAATTCAGTGTGTAATTGGCGACACCGTACGTGGTACTACATGTGTTTATAAATCTAATCTAGAAGACGAAGCAGTGAAGATAATTACCGTGTAAATTATACACAGACAATAAAATAAATATATGTCTCCAAATAAACAAAAAATTTAACTAAATGCATTGAATCCCAAAGTAGCATGATGGCAAAGTGGAATATTTAATGAACAAAAGCTTTGAAACCTCCGATTTAAAAGTTTCGGAACCGAAGGTGCAATAATAATCGGATGTTCCGACTTAACGGAGTCGAAGTCGGAGCTCCGTAACATCCCTGATTGCTATGATTTTGGCCCATTCCCTCGATGGGCTTTTACCATCTACGCTGGAGAGAAGCAGCTGGTACATTCTATGTTTTTTCTTTACTCCCAGACCAGCTAAGGAAGTTAAGGATAAATATTATACAAAACTAGCTTCTGCCCGCGACTTCGTCCGCGTAGAATTAGCAATAAACTGTAATTACCTGTAATTTTTTTTTAAGAAAAAAAAAGTCGAGCGTGAGTCGGATTTAGGTGTTGACATGTCAAATACATGTTTTACTGACTCGATTGCGTTGATTTTTTTGTAAGTTGTTGTGTGTATGCTAAATATGATTCTAATAAAACGGTCAAGTGTGATAAGCGTTCGCTTTTCTAAATCCTCAGATGTCGATTTAGAAATCAATCGGGCCAATAAGTAAAGATTTCGAAATGGCGGTCATTTTTTTCATTTTTGATAACGGATTCATGCTTAGTGACCACCCGGACCCTCAGATATCAATTTTGAAAACAATCCGCCCAAAAACTACAAATTCAAAAATTGCGGCCATTTTTAAAATTTTTGTCAACGGATTCATGCTTATTAATAATAATATTTATTGACAACACGGACCCGTAGATATCGATTTTGAAAACAATCGGCCCACAAACTAAAGATTTCAAAATGGCGGCCACTTTTAAAATTTTTGACAACGGATTCATGCTTGAGGACCAGTCGGACCCTTAGATATCGATTTTGAAAGGAATCGATCGAAAAACTACTTATTAATGTACCTTTACCGCAGAAAGAAGAAGAGAGAAAGCAAAGGTTAACTTTCACACTCAGAAACGCCAATTAACATATTAAAGGACTATTTATTTCTTTGTATATTTGGTTACGCAGGGATGATAAATTAAAACTTGAACTTGATCCCTTAACACGGTAAAACAGTTCTAAATCTCCACCATCAGTTAATACAACCCCCAGGACAATTAAAGTTAACTTTCACACTCAGAGACGTCGATTAAGTTCTACTAATCATAATATTAACTGATTTCTCTGAGAACGGTACACGCAACAATTTATACGTTGCAATTCTAGGCAGCTACGACCTTTAACATGTTTATCGCTATCCCGCGGGAACTATGCAATTTTCCGGGTTAAAAAGTAGCCTATGTTTAATCTTGGGTACCAGCTAGCTTAGTTCCAAATTTTATCCCAATCCATCCAATCGTTTTAGCGTGAAGAAGGAACATACACACTCACTCACATCGTCACATCATCACTCACATCGTCACAAACTTTCGCATTTATAATATTAGTAGGATATAAACCTTCCTCTTTAATCAGTCTATCTATAAAAAAAACCGAATGTAAATCCGTTGCGTAGTTTTAAAGATCTAAGCATACATAGGGACAGACAGATAGCGGAAAGCGAATTTGTTTTATACTATGTATTGATAACAATTTGTAATCTTATTGTCACCCTGTTAGAAAGGAACACGCGCGTCCATACTAACTATCTCGATCGGCTCGTTTTACAGCTGCGAGTACTCGGTCCTGTTTAAATAGTAGGTACGTCCATGAATTGAGTTTTCAAACATGACTGTGTCAAAATAAAATGTAATTTTAATCAAAAGCACTAAGGCGTATTGATATCAACATCGAAGCAAATCACCCCCAGAACAACTGTAAGCTACTGGGGTTCGTTCTTTAGTAAAAACACACCTTCGTAAAACGTATGCACAGTTTAAGATTAATTTACATAGAACCTTTTAATACTAAAATCAAATCAAACGTGACCTAGTCGCGAGATACGTGCAGACTGCCGGGGCACAGCCATCGGCCTCTAGCGCAAACTGAGAGAAATTTACCCTCAAAACTGAATATATCTTAAAACTAAAAGAAAAGGGTAGGTCCATGTGAGCACATCGTCAACAACTTTGCACCCCTTTTAAACCCCGTTAGGGTATGAATTTCAAGAAAATACGAAACACGTGTTCCATCAATTCTGTTGAAGAATGTTTATACAAAATTTGAAGTAGATCGGATCAAGGAATCACGTCGCCCCCTACAAACTTTGGACCCCCGTCGAATTTCCAAAAATCCTTCCTTAGTGGATGCTTACATTGTATAAGGTATCTGTGTGCAAAATTTCAAGTCTCTAGGTCCAGTGGTTTGGGCTGGGCGATGATCAATTAATGAGTGAGTCAGGACTTTGCCTTTTACATATATAGATTAAGGATAAATATTATAAGTTTCGTAACAGGGGGTAGACTTAAAATTAATAAGTATATTAAAAAAAGATTAATATCAACCATGATTGATCATGATTGGCTTATAGTGATTAAATTTTCGTCTCTTTGTCGCCACATAACATCATTCTTTTGTAAAAGATAACGGATATTAAGCGATTATCAATTTAATTCCATGAAGCGTAAATGAACAAATCTGTGTGAAAATATTAAATTGTATCACGGATATAAGATAGGCCATCGTAATGAAATGACGTTACTATTTTATATGTTTTACTAGCTTTTCCCCGCATCTTTGTCCGCGTAGACTTATTTATCTTCAATTAACTAAGCAATTTCCAAATTTCCCTTCTAAAAAATGTATTAATTGTATTATAGGTAAGTTAAGTAGAATTTAAGTACTATTGTAAATCTATTTTATTTTGAAAAAATGACTTTCTGCCAAGTTTCTTGCGGCGCATTCTTCTTGGCAATGATGGTCTTTCCGAATGCGCTGGTAGATTCAAAAAAAGACATGTAAAAGAGCCCTTGGCGGCCTATTTGCAAAATAAACTTTTGATTTTGATTTTGAAATATATGTATGTATCCAAATTATATGAAAAAGTCATTAGGTACCTCATTCGGTCGTCTTGGTCGTTACAAACAATATTGACAATTGTTTACACAGAAATAAAAAATTTTATAGCAGAGAATTTAAAAATTAAGCGCGCCTTGTTCGACTTCCCGCCCTCATTCGTCAAATTTTCAACCATACACCACAGACAACATTACGTTAAGCTGTCAGTTGCGTTTTGTTATTCCATGTCAGTTGCGTTTTGTTCCATTTTTAACAAATGAATGTCAAAAAAAAACCACAAAACAAAACAAAAAAAGTATCCTATTACCTATTCCTGGTTCTAAGCTACCTCTCCAGCTCTGCCAATTTTCAGCCTAATCTGTTCAGCCGTTCTCGAGTTATAAATAGTGTAAAATAACACGACTTTCTTTTATATATGTAGATTTAATGACTGGAAAGTTCTACGAAATGTGTAATGAATGTAAAGGGTCCAAGTTGTAGATTTTACAAACTTATCTTTTGAATTGCCGTGTTTGTACATGAATGTTTTTTTTAATAATAATAGTTTTTAATTTGCAAGTAAAGTTTGATGCACTTGCAGTGGACGGATCGACTTGACATTTTAGGACATTATCTTACTAATATTAAAAATGTGAAAATATGGATGGATGTTTGTTTGTTACTCAATCACGCCAGAACGGTCCAACGGATCTGGATGAAATTCGGCACATAGAGAAAAGTCTGGAATAGCACATAGGCTACTGTTTATCCCGGAAAATTGCATAGTTCCCGCGGGATAGCGATAAACGTATTATTTGCAGACGAAGTCGCTGGCAACAGCTAGTAATTCATAATTTCCATCCATAATTCCATAATCCATAATTTGCTATATATGGATGCATTGATATATGGACTCCATATATCAACAATGATTTTTCACCAACGACATTTAACATATTTTTAAACAGGTACTTAAAAAGTTAAAAAAAAAAGTAATTTATTCTTGCTTAAAACATGGTACAAAAGATGATCAGTATAAACAATGGAACACACATTTTACTGTAGCTGGCATGCAAAAACAACACTAGTAGAAGAAAAATAACACACACATACATCTCTTTATATTTTGTAAAAACCTCCGTTACCTTACCCTGTTTCGTGTTTCTTTTAATTATATTGTAATATTCATAAACCTCACCCCTGGAACATCCAGCTAAGCAATTTTTCACAATTATACTACTACCTTACCCTAGTTATTATTATTACCCTGACTATGAAGCTACTAGAGGTCCCGGGTTCGAATCCCGGTAGGGGCAGACATTTGTATGATGAATATGAATGGTGCCCGAGTCATAGATGTTGTATGTATTTAAGTATGTATTTGTCTACATTATATGTATGTTTATCCGTTGCCTGGTACCTATAGTACAAGCTTTGCTTAGTTTGGGACTGGGTCTATTGATGTAATTTGTCCCATGATATTTATTTTATTTTATTTATTTATTTATTGAAATTAAAACCTTGATTTTTTTCTTCATTATTCTCAGGCGGTGACATGCCTGTGAAGGATGATACCAAGAGATCGCTGGTCGGCGTCATCGATGATGGAACCAAGACTGTTAGATTTGTGGTAAGTTATTGCATACTAGCTTCTGCTCGCGACTTCGTCTGCGTAGAATTATACATATAAACCTTCCTCTTGAATGGTTTAAAGAGAATGTATAACCTTCCTCAGACAATTGCATTAGTGTGAACCTTTTTGCGTATTCGTGCTTCTCGTATTTATTTTTATTTGCGCGTCTTGGCATTAATTTGCACTTTAGTGTGACTTGTATGGTATGTACTTCCTAAGTATATATGTATATATGGATATATTATTGCAATTTAGGAATAATTTGTTTATATTTCGGTACAGTATTTTTATTTATTTGACCTGTTTGCTCTCACGCTGCTTGACTCTCACGAAACTCTTATTTTTGACGTGATAACGTCTTATGATTCGATGAACACCGGCTGCACGCACGAAAAAGTGTCACGTTCCAAGTGACGTCAGAGCGTGCAAGCGAAAGCGCGGACCAATCGATAGAGAGGCACGATCGGCCTAAGCGTTCGGCTTGTGATGCATCTATCTCTCTTCTGACGTGACGTCAGAGCTAGCAGATATTTCTTTATGACGTTGGTCGTCCGTAAACCGACTTTATAGAAAACCAGTAGGCTTATTGTCTAACTCGCTCGCAATCGCCATCATGTTCATTTTGACAGGTCTTGTATGAATGTGACAGCTAGCTAATTCCGATGCCAATTGTCAGCCCATACATGAACTGTCAAAACGAAGACGATGGCGATTGCGAGCGAGTTAGACAATAAGCCTACAGGTTTTCTTTTAATAATAATGATGTGAATTCCCGTTTAACTACGTAGATATACGAAGCGGAACGTTCCGAAGAGTTGGCGGCTTACCAGCTAGACAAGACTGAAGTGCAACCTCAAGAGGGATGGTCGGAACAGGATCCGTTGGAGATCATTCACCACATTAGGATCTGTGCGGAGAAGGCCATCGAGCAGTTGACTGAGAAAGGTGGTATAATTGACTAGTTGGTGCTGACGGGGGCAAGGACCGGAAAACCCCTTTATTTGCTTAAGCCTTTTCATATGGTAACCCTATTAAACTGTTTTACCCTATGATATGGTAAGCTTGTCGTTGTGCTAAGCCTATCATTACGGAAACCGATTTGAATAAGGTTAACCGTTTTCTATTATGCTTTTAAAATCACGGAATACGGTAACCCTATACGGTAACCGGGTTTTTAGTTTTGGTAATCGCTTATGGAATTAACTATGTTATTACGGTCAGACTTTCTTTCGGCTAGCCCGATGATATGCTTACCAAATTGATAGGGTCTGTGAAAACAATTCTATGAAATACCCTATCCAATACCCCTTTAATGGTAACCGGTTCCGGTCTTTGGGTGGGGGGAGTGAATCTCATCCAATCTCACTTGGGGCGTCTCAGAGGGGAGAGGTGCGTCTCAGTGGGGAGAGGTGCGTCTCAGTGGAGAGAGGTGCGTCTCAGTGGGGAGAGGTGCGTCTCAGTGGGGAGAGGTGCGTCTCAGTTGGGAGAGTGGCGTCTCAGCAAATGTGACATATTCATTTTTTCGATGGTTTATTTTTTGTTTGATTGAAGAAAAAATAACATTAGTCCAATATCTATTATATTCGTACTTAGTCCGAGATAACTATGTAGTTCCGTCCTTTCTTGCTACATGAACGCGACGTATAAAGACACCATAGAACAAAAAACAGCACCTGGCAACACTAATATCATATGTCAATCATTCGTCATTTCGCGCTGGAATGCAATTGACACGCAAATTGGTTTTTCTTTCGGGAAAAAATACATTTTACAGTATCAGTTATCGTTATCGAAAATATTATACTGCACCATGCCAAAAAGAATGAGAGATGTGGAGGAAAGCAGAACAAGAACGAAAATACTGCAATTAGAGAAGAGGCTGGATAGAGATGGCGAAAAATTATGACGCAATTCCCACCACCGGCCTCTCCAAAGGGTAAGTGATTAGGAATATTATAATACAGGGGGTTTAGGCAAAGAAATATACATCTCTCTTCGTTATAATTATAAGTTTATTACAACGGGAAAGTTTTTCCCAAAAAATAGTTACGAAGATATGAGATCGTACGTACCTACTTTCCGTGGGAAAGTTGTACTTATACGCCTCACTGTAGTGAGACTGAGTATAATTAACTCTGTTTAAAAGCATTATCGTGTGACGATTTTGCTATCTATCCGTTGGATAGTATTGGGTCAAACCTTGACTTGTCTGTGACATTATTAACCTAACTAAATTGTTTGGAGCGAAAACAATTTTTTTTGTTTTTTATTCAATTACTTTTTGCCTGTATATATTTAAGCTCAAATTAACTCTGTTTAAAAGCATTATCGTGTGACGATTTTGCTATCTATCCGTTGGATAGTATTGGGTCAAACCTTGACTTGTCTGTCACATTATTAACCTAACTAAATTGTTTGGAGATAAACAAATTTTTTGTTTTTTATTCAATTACTTTTTGCCTGTATATATTTAAGCTCAAATACCAGAGCCGGACCCAGAATCTGACCCTAAAGCACCAGAATTAGAAACTCTGATTATTTCTGATCAAAGTGAATCGAAGAAGTGGCTGACAGCTTGTCGGCACTGGGTGATTCGAATACTGGTGAGAAACAGTATAGACAGAAGGTGCATGACCAGTTTTACAACACAATAACGGAGTATTAAACAATCCCTCCATAGACACGGGATATCTTATTACAAGAAAGACAGTAAAAAACGGGCTTGGCAATCTCGGGTCTGGGTGAAGTTATTAACAACTTATCGAAGAAAGACTGACAGACTGAATATTAATGCATACTAGCATATGCTATACATGACACATAAGAAATATTTAAGGTTCCAATTTAATTTGGTATTATATGAATAAAATTGCTTACCGTTGGGCTTAAGCACCGCACCATTCCGTTAACAATTTTGTTAAAGCCGTTGATTAGTGAATCTAAGAGAAAGAGGCATTTGCTTAGTGATTCATCTCAATGACCTGATTTGTCTGGGCTCAACTTATGATGAATGTGTCAGTAATGTTAAATTTTTAAAAGACATATACTGTCTAAGTTTTGTCATAAATGGGGAAAAAAGTATTTTTACTTCACCTAATATCAGAGAATTTTAGTTTTCCAAATAGATACATTATAAAGATGATATTAGCCCCTACAGATACAAGGAAAGACTGCTGATGATAATTTAGAAATATTTAGATTTAGATTACTACTCAGTTAGGGACTTTGCATGTTAGGAAGTTTAGTTTCAGTATATATGGCAATAACTTATGGTGCGAATGTTCATTTCTCATAACAAAAATATCAGAATTACAATCCGTCGAAATATTGAGATCATATAAAAACAATATGCAAACAAATTGCCGAATTTCTAAAATCATAATATTAATTTGCATAATTGTCTTATTCATACTTAGGGTACCTACTGCATAATAATCATGCAGCATTATTAATCAAAGTTAAATAATTTTTGTTTATACATTGAGGATAATGATTGAAACCTGCAACAGCAAATTAAAAAAAAAAAAAAAAAAAAAAAAAACTAACGAAGGGTAAGGCGGAAGCTACGCTGCGCTTCGCTCCCGCCTTAGCCTTCTGAACCTAACCTATCCGAGTCGCTTCTGCTCCGAGTAGTCTTGCTCGCTCGCTTCGCTCGCTCGCACAAATCAAATGTTTTTTTTTTTTTTTTTGCGTTTGGCACCAGCCAAATTTACTTACTTATTAAATAATTATATGTTGCATGATGTTATACCTTCTAATCATTATTATAAATGTTGGTATGGATTTTAATCATTATATTGAATAACCGAATATTCAAATGAAATTATTGCAATTGTTGTTATGACTAATGAATGTTATATTATTTAAAGCTTATGCTCGGTAAAAATCTAGAAACCGTTTTTATGTTAAATGAATATTATGATTTTTGAACTTAGTAAAATTAAATTACGCTAAAATCCAATATCTTATAAGTATATATAATTTTTTTTTTTTTTGAAAGAGCTAAATTTGTGGCTTTGGAATAGTTGTGGTTAATTATGATAACATTATTACCATTGGCCAGAAGGCTAAAGAAGATCTTACATGGTGGAAGAATTATAGTAAGACTATGTGTTGCCACATAAAGTAATATAGTTTTGCTTTAGAGATTTTCTCAGATCTCTTTATCTGGTTGGGGGTCAGTATGTAATGGGAAGAGTGCTAAGGGAAGTTGACCAATAGAAGAAAAGAAAAATTACATTAATTATCTGGAGTTATTAGCGGTATATTTGGCTCTAGGATGCTTTACAGGTGATCGGAGATAAATTAAGATTTTATTACGAATTGACAATACTACATACTACTGCCATTTCTTATATAAATAGGATGGGTTCTATTCAATTTCCACAGTTAAATAACCTTGCAAGACAAATTTGGAAATGGTATGAAGCAAGACATCTATGGATTCTTGCATCATAATATTAATTTTAAAGATAACTCTCGGAGGCAGATTATGAATCTTGGAGTTCAAATCAGGATACAGAACGGGAATTACCACATGAAGTTTTTGAAACAATACTTGAGTCAATAGGGTATCCATCTATTGTTCTGTTTGCTTCTCGGTTTAATGGAAAGTGTGTTAAATACATTTCCTAGCACAGGGATCCATTTGCATGGAACATTGACGCCTTTACAGTCAAATGGAGGGAGTTCTTTTATGCATTCTCTCCATTCTCGCTATTCTCAAAAGTATTGTGTAAAATTAAACCCGATAGCGCAACAGGAGTATGTATTAGTATTTCCAGTACGGCCTACTCAAACCTGGTATCCATTGTTAAAGTCTCTCATAGGCTCAGAGGTACGGTCACCACATCCCTTACATCTTTAACTTACCCTGGTGACCTCAATATTTTCAGGGAATCAATGTAGAGAAGAATGCTACCTAATGTTGCAATTGATGTTATGGTAGCCTTAGCAGTATGATTCATGTTTACGACAGTGGAACTCATAATGAAGATCTAGTAAACGTTTCTGTACCCAAGATTATATCATATTTAATGTTAGTATTTCAAAGAGGAGCCTGCTACCAAACTTTGAATTGCTATAAGTTAGCTTTGTTTTTAATTTTAGGTAGCCATATAGGTAATGACGATAGAATAAAACGCTGGTTTAGGGGAGTTTATAAACTTCGCCCATGTATACTTAATACTTAAGTACCTGGGACTCGGCTTCTGTTCTGTCTTACCTCAAACACTGGTATTCTTTAGAAACTTTAAATTTAAAGAGAGCTCACTTTAAAGTCTATTATGTTATTTTATTAGTTTTAACTACAGGACAGAGGGTCCAAACGCTGTCGCTAATTATTTACATTAAGATTAAACAAATTGAAGAGGGCGTCGACATATTTTTATCGGATATTCAAAAACCTCAGCTCCAAGACGATTTATGAATAAATTATCTCTACCATTTTTTAGTAAGAATCCAGACATTTGCCCTGTAAAGACCCTGTTAGGATATTTGAAAAGTACTAATGACTTAAGACAGAATAGTGACTGCATTAAATTGTTTTTGACTGTAAAGGGACTTCACAAACCAGCTTCAACACAAACAATAAGTAGATGGCTCAAGTTAGTGATGATTGATGAAAGACAGTAGTATAGATGTCAATAAGTTTTCTTCACATTCAATTAGGCACGCAGCATCGTCGCGAGCATACCTTATAGGTCAGTATTTTAAAAGCTATTGGGTGGTCTAGCAGGTCGCCTACCTTTGGGAGACATTCTACAGACCTCTCATCAATGAGTGTAATGCACAAGATTTATTTGGCCAATCTGTGGCATTGCCTAATTATTCATTAGAATAATGTTAAGATTTAAAATTTCAATGTAAAATGTGAATTATCAAAGGCTGATTTTCTAAGGATTTCCTGTGGTATTAAAATTATAAGAAGTAATGTTACTGATTTTTGTTGTTTTAAATAATTATGTTCTTGTTGTTTTATTATTAAGAAAATTAATATTGAAATTTAGTTGGGATATTTATATGTTTATTTTTTCTCTAAACATCTACATAGTTATCTCGGACTAAGTACGAATATAATGATAGGATTAAACGAACTTACCTGAAGTGAAGTTCGATCCTGATTATATGAAGTACTTAGTCCGAGATAAGGGAGCCTCCCGCCCTCCTCACGGATAGTCACTTTCTTACTATCCCCCTAGGCCCTATTATGATGACTCTAAACGTAATGATTGACATATGATATTAGTGTTGCCAGGTGCTGTTTTTTGTTCTATGGTGTCTTTATACGTCGCGTTCATGTAGCAAGAAAGGACGGAACTACATAGTTATCTCGGACTAAGTACTTCATATAATCAGGATCGAACTTCACTTCAGGTAAGTTCGTTTAATCCTATCATTATAAATAAATATGTATAAGTATGTTTATCCGTTGCCTAGTGCCCATATCACAAGCTTTGCTTAGTTTGGGACTAGGTCAATTGGTGTCAATTGTCCCAAGATATTTATTTATTTAAATATTAATCGCTGAATGCGTTGCTAAGCGCAAAAGTAGAGAACGGGTTGATTGATTTGGTTAATTTTGTTTTGTTGTGTTCGTTACTGTCAGGACAAGGTTTATAATGAAACAATATTTTTAAAACTATTTTGAAAAAAATCGTAGCAAGTTGATTAAAGTGGTCTCGGTCTACCCCTATTGGAAAGAGGCGTGACGGTATGTATGTGTGTATGTTCCAAATAGAATTTCGTTTTCTCTACCCAGCCATCCATATTTCCCATAAAAAAAAAATTAGCGTGTTAACTGAGAAACCTATCGGTAGACGTAATTGCTAGTTAGTTAATGATTCTAGTCACGACTTAGATTTCAACTTTCAACACTATCTTATCATATCATGTATGTTTTCAGGTTATTCTAAAGATGATATCGTCACGTTGGGCATCACGAATCAGAGGGAGACAACGATAGCGTGGGACAGATATACGGGGGAACCCCTGCACCCGGCAATAGGTAAAATATCCATACTAATATCATTAATGTGGAGATAACTAATTGATTAATGAAATATAATTACAACAAACCGGATAACTCACGTATAAAAGCCGAAGGAATGCTCCAACAATTGTTTCGGACTATTCCGTAGTCCTTCATCAGAGGGTGCTCGCCCCGGGGGCAGCGAAACGAACACTGACTGAAATAATTAATGAAATAAGTAATTTTTTCCATGTATGTACTAGTTTTCTGTGTTGTTTGTTGTGTTGCTCCATAAAGAGTCATTGTATTTTATTACTAGCTGTTGCCCGCAACTTCGTCTGTAAAGAATTCGTTTATCGCTAACCTGCGGGAATTTTCCGGGATAAATAGTTGCCTATGTGCTATTCCAGACTTTTCTCTATCTATGTGCCGAGTTTCATCCAGATTCGTTGGGCCGTTCTGGCGTGATTGAATAACAAACAAACATCTATCCATTGCCAGTTACGCGGATTTTCCCTATGGGTGTTGTGCAGATACGCAGTATTTACCAGTGCTAGTTACGCGGTATTGCACTATGGGTGTTGTGCAGATACGCAGTATTTACGAGTGCTAGTTACGCGGTATTGCACTATGGGTGTTGTGCAGATACGCAGTATTTACCAGTGCTAGTAACGCGGTATTGCACTATGGGTGTTGTGCAGATACGCAGTATTTACCAGTGCTAGTTACGCGGTATTGCACTATGGGTGTTGTGCAGGCAGATACGCAGTATTTACCAGTGCTAGTTACGCGGATTTTCCCTATTTGTGTTGTGCAGATACGCAGTATTTACCAGTGCTAGTTACGCGGTATTGCACTATTCCCGACGATATTTAAGATATTTATCACACCATCAACCACTACAAGGCGTACAACCAAGGAGTAACGCTTTGAAAATCTCTGCGCTGAACTATATATTTTCACTTCAATTTCCAGCATGGAACGATATAAGAACAGACGCAACCGTGGACGCTATTCTGGCCAAGGTACCAGATCGGAACAAGAACTACTTGAAGAACACCTCCGGGTTACCTATAAGCCCTTACTTCAGTGCTCTGAAGATGAGGTGGCTGAAGGACAACGTGAAGACGGTGCGCCGAGCGAGCAGGGACAAGCGGCTGATGTTTGGAACTGTCGACTCCTGGATAGTTTGGGTGAGTAGAAACCTGGGGCCTTACCATCGCATCTTCCTAGCGTTTTTGCCGGTATTTGCCACGGCTCAGCGAGCCTGGGGTCCGCTTTGACAACCTAATCCCAAGATTTGGCGTAGGCACTAGTTTTTACAGAAGCGACTGCCATCTGACCTTCCAACCAAGGGTAACTAAGTCTTATTGGGATTGGGTCCGGTTTCCTCACGATGTGAAAACATCGAAAAGCCCATGGTAAATTTCAAGTGTAATTTCGCACATAAATTCCGAAAAACTCAAGAGGTGCGAGCCCGGGATTCGAACTCGCGAACAGACAGACGGACAGGACGAATCTATAAGGGTTCCGTTTTTTGCCATTTGGTTACGGAACCCTAAAAAGTCACAAGTAAAATTTTCACCCACATTCAGTGGTCGCTTTGTCTTTTTTGGCACCTACGTAAAGAGAGCAAAAAATGTAGTATGTATTGCATTTTTTTCATTGTTTTTTTTTAGACCCTAACTGGTGGCGCGCATGGGGGTTTGCACATAACAGACGTCACCAACGCCTCAAGAACCCTACTCATGAACCTTGAAACCCTTAATTGGGACCCTATGCTGTGCAGGTAAGGTTCTTTTAATTTATTATTTCGACATTAATTTAATGTTATTTTACTTGTGTTATAAACTTATTAAAACATCGCGTTTTTCCGTTAGCTATGCTTGATACTTATATAACGTTACAAGTACTATGGTTTTGTTAAATTTTTGTTTGCAGGTTATTTGGCATACATCGGGACTCTTTGCCTCAAATACGTAGCAGTTCAGAAGTTTATGGCGTAGTGAAAGACCGATCGATATTAGATGGAATAAGAATATCTGGGGTGAGTTCACCATAATATGGTATGATATTATCATGGACGGAGTAAGTTAGGACTGATAAAAGCGCGACCACTCGAATTTAAGTATAAAAGTTCCCGATAGATGTCGCTACAAGTATTCATGCTGAGGGCTTTACTGAGTCTAATACTATGAAAAGAAACAACTTTTAGGGCTGTATTCAGACTGACAAACAAACTAACAAAAAAACAAGAAGAGTTCTAAAATTGAAACTAGTAAAAAAGTATAAAACTTCAAAAACTAAAAATTCAAAAACCAGTAAAAAGTATAAAAACATAAAGTAAAAAAGTAAAAAGGTTGTGCCTGTGGCACAAATATCAATCAACAAGTAGAGTCGATGGTTTGTCACTACAATAAGAAGAAGGTATGGCTGTGACATTTAAGTAAGTACATTGACAACTCTAGAGATGAGTTTTCATTGTGACACCCATATTCAACGATTATCGATTATATTTTAGTACTAACAAACAACAATCGATTCGAAAATAGGAAAGTGAAATTTTTCGATATCTTGTTATACATTTTTCAATTATTTTTTTTCAGATACTAGGCAACCAGCAATCAGCGTTGGTGGGCCAGAACTGCCTGCAGGCTGGGCAGGCCAAGAACACCTACAGGAGCGGCTGCTTCATGCTGTACAACACGGGCGCGCGCCGGGTCCAGTCCACCCATGGGCTCGTCACGACCGTGGCCTACAAGATGGGGCCCAACGCTCCCACCGTCTATGCTCTAGAAGGTAATATACTAAGAACACGTACAGGAGTGGCTGCTTCATGCTGTGTACAGCATGAAGCAGCACACAGGCGCACGCCGGGTATAGTCCACCAATGGGCTCATCACGACCGTGGCCTTCAAGATGGGGCCCAATGCCCCCACTGTCTATGCTCTCGAAGGTAATATACTAAGAACACGTACAGGAGTGGCTGCTTCATGCTGTGTACAGCATGAAGCAGCACACAGGCGCACGCCGGGTATAGTCCACCAATGGACTCATCACGACCGTGGCCTTCAAGATGGGGCCCAATGCCCCCACTGTCTATGCTCTCGAAGGTAATATACTAAGAACACGTACAGGAGTAGTTGCTTCCTGTTGTATAAAACGGGCGCGCGCCGGGTACAGTCCACCCATGGGCTCATCACAACCGTGGCCTACAAGATGGGGCCCATTGCCCCCACCGTCTATGCTCTAGAAGGTAATATACAGGCCAAGAACACGTACAGGAGTAGTTGATTCCTGTTGTATAAAACGGGCCCGGGTCCAGTCCACCCATGGGCTCATCACGACCGTGGCCTACAAGATGGGGCCCAATGCCCCCACTGTCTATGCTCTCGAAGGTAATATTCTAAGAACACGTACAGGAGTAGTTGCTTCCTGTTGTATAAAACGGGCGCGCGCCGGGTACAGTCCACCCATGGATTCGCGTCACGACCGTGGCCTACAAGATGGGGCCTAATGCCCCCACCCTCGTATGCTTTACAAGGATTTCCTTCTCATCAAGGTCTAGTATATACTACAGATCGATTCACATTTCTTCCATGATGGTCTAGGAATAAAGAAAAAAAAAATAGATAGTACCATTATATTCGGCAATCATTATTTACGTTACTAGTAGGCAGTTACGACTTTTGACATATTTATCGCTATCCGGCGGGAACTATGCAATTTTCCGGGATAAAAAGTAGCCTATGTATAAATCTAGGATACCAGCTATCTCCGTTCCAAATTTTATTCAAATCCGTGACGAAGTAACAAACATACACAACACACACTCACAAACTTTCGCCTTTATAATATTAGTGTAATCATCATCATCATAGCCTTTTGGTGATCCAATCTTGGATGTAGGCCTCTTCCCTCTTCTTCCACTGTATAATAGTTATTTTAGAACCTTAGACCATGTTTTATTCACCAGGCTCCGTAGCAGTGGCTGGTGGTGCCATGAAGTTCCTCCGAGACAACCTGAAGCTCATCCAGGACGTGGCCAAGGATACGGAGCAGATCGCTGGCCAGGTGTTCTCCACAGGGGACGTGTACTTCGTCCCGGCCTTTAGCGGGCTTTATGCGCCCTATTGGAGGAAGGACGCCAGGGGGTGAGGATTGGAACGTCTTTATTTATTTATCTAAACTCATTCATCATAAACTTGACATTTGATGGTGTATTAATGTACAATAATTTAATTATTCTTTGTACCATAGTGTGTATTCGGGTAATTCCGGAAATCGGATAATTCCGAAAATCGAATAATTCCGAATGTCGGATAGTTCCGAATTTCATTAAAGTCATATTCCGTTATAATACAATAATACTCGATTACTTCCGAAATGGGACTCTTATTATCAGAATACTCTGACTGTTAGAATATGGCTGATTTTAATGATTTTCCGAGTTAGGGTGTGATCACACCGCCGCGTATACGCAGTGACGTGTCGTAGGCGTCACGATTTTTCACCGTTTCTACATACATTTTGTTGCTATTCCGTAACGTCACCGTTTTTTAAGCGGCGGTGTGGTCGCACCTTTATACGACTTCCAGAATTACCCGAATACACTATACGTCATTTATTATTATTATGTATATATTTTTGTTATCTATGTTCTGACTAGACAGTCCACATTTTTTGGTTTTATATTTATTATTTGACATTTTAAATTGCTTTTAAAATAGGTTTTATTTAAATTATTATTATTTTCTCTTTTTTATGTACTCATGACGATCTTTTTGTGAATATATACATACATTGACATTTCATATAGTTTTATATTTGATTGTTTGTTGTTATTTTGTTTTAATTTAATTTCAATTATTATTATTTCTTTTTTTAATGCAAAAAGGATCGTCTCTTTAGGAATTACTTATGTTTGAAATTTTTAAAAAGGTGACAAATAAATCTATCTAACTATTAGTTATTTATGTGGCTGGTGCATAATGCCCACCTATCTACAATAAACGTTTTCACATCAAAAAAAAGTTTGGGGGTGGGTCAATTAGGGCTAGGTAATTTGTCCCAAGATATTTATTTATTTATTTGTTGCAGTATAATCTGTGGTCTGACGGCGTTCACAACCAAGCATCACATTATAAGGGCGGCCTTGGAGGCGGTCTGCTTCCAAACTAGGTAAGAAATGCATGTTTGTACGTTCTTGATATAAGATAGTAAGAGTTTTTCTTAGGAGCAGGGCTCTGCTAAAACTGGATATCCTGTAACCCTTATGGGGTAGACAGAGCCTAAGGTAACAAGACCTAAAAATTTAAATTATAGTGACAAATATATATTTTTCTTTTTTTTCTAGTATAAAGCTTGTAAAAAATAATTAAACTAAATTAAAAATTATAGTAATATTTTTTTATTTCATCCATGCTGGTTTGGGAGTAAAGGAAAAACATAGAAGATAACAGTTGCTTCTCGTCCCGCGCAGATGGTAAAATAAAAGCCCATCGAGAGAATGGTATGGGAATAGGCGATGCGGCTAGCAACCCATCACTATTTTGATTCTCATTTCCACCTATCCGCCCACAATCATGCTAAACGTGGCGTTTAGGTCTTGTTACCTTAGGCTCTGTCTGCTTCGTAAGGGATAAAGTGATTTATGTATGTATGTATGTATTTTTGTGACACATTTTATCCAGGGACATATTGGAAGCCATGAACAAGGACTGCGGCATGCCGCTCACCAAGCTGCACGTGGACGGCAACATGACCTCCAACGATCTGCTGATGCAGCTGCAAGCAGACCTCGTCGGCATACCTGTCTGTGAGTACTGCACACTAGACTCCAAATCACGCTCAAAAACTGTCCGAAGTAAAAGTCTGCACGAAGCGTCTATTGTGCACAGTTTTGGTTCAGTCGTGTTTCGACCGCGCTTTGATAGCAAATAACAATGTGTATGTCTCTTTCGCACCGTTATCTCAAACGCTTGAGAACAAAAGAGACGGTCATGTACTGTGAGGACGCTCGAGTGGAGCGTGTAGCGGGGCGGGACGTGCGGCGTCCATTGCGGCGTTGCGTGTTGTGCATGTGCATGCTAACCCCCTTATTCATAAACGCTCTATAGGCTTGTGCTAACTTACGGTCTGTTTCAATAAGGAAGGGTTGTGTGACAGATCCTTAGAATGTAACTGTTAGCATTCACGAAAGTTTTGACAGCAAAAAAAATACTAAATTGAATTACTTAGAAATGAATCAATTCTTGGTACTGTATATTAATAACGTTCTATAAAGAATTACGGCGATGTTTTTTGCGTTTACATAATTTTCACGTACTTATTTTTAATATATGTCATTATTAACGAGACGTTGCTAGGTTACGTTCTATGGTCATTAAAACTAGCGAGGTGACTACGTATAATTGGGTAATCGGTTAAAATCGCGTATAATCGAAAATCCAAAGACAACCTACAAAAATATGAAGTGAGTATTTTACATTCTTTCACACTCACTACACAATACCAATCGATTTTATTGGTAATAAATAGATTCCTTAGAACTTCAATTACATAATAGTTAAATAATATTTTATAAGGTTGAAGAAACACAATTTAGCAAAAAGCGTAAAATAGGAATTATAATTATTGCATCTTAGGAGATTGACTTGAGTATTATTATATCGAAATAGCATTTATTTATGAATTTATATGTAGTCGTTATTTTTATGGAATCGATTGTTATTAGTACTAAGCTATAATCGATAATCGTTTCACGTGAAAGGTGTCACAAGGAAGCCTCACCTCTAGATTTGTCAATGTTAATGTCACATACAACCCTTCCTTATTGAAACAGACCGTAGCAATCGTTTGTCCTTGTCTGTGAAAGGTAAATGTCAAAGTGACAGATAAGGACAAACGATTGTTAAGTTAGCAGATGCCTAGAGAGTGTTTATGAATAAGGGGGTAAGGATCTAGATGGTATCTCAGTCAGTCGTTACTTTTTATAGTTAAGTGGAGATTTGAAGTTTATAAGCAATTTTTTTTCCAGTGCGAGCGCAATCGTGGGACATGTCCGCTTTGGGGGTGGCGATAGTTGCCGGCAACTCTGTCGGCGTGTGGAGCGTCGACACGTGGCGGCAACACGCCACGCCCACTGACACCTTCCTCCCCACCACTACTGATGATGGTAAAATACTCACCTTCTTTTCGTGCAAACTTTGTTATTACTTCGAAATATTATAAACGGGATGTGAACCGCGATTACCTTCTCATTGAGTCTACCCGTGATCATGATGCATGCAACTGCGTCGAAATATCGGGCGCTCAATAAAGGTAACACAGGTTCACATCCCGTTTATAATATTTAGAATGAACTTAACCGTGAATCATTGAAAACTCTTTTTGTTATTACTTTTCCATGAGTCTGGAAAACAATAAAACATAGAATGTATTCAAATGAACGATGAATGAATGAATGAATGTAGAATGTGCTGCTCAGATCTGTTCTTTTCTCCAGTCTGTTATGGTTGCCTGGTAGAGATCGCGCTGTAGTATAAGTAGTATAAGGCCGCCTATTACCTCATTACTTCTGTATACCTTTTTTCTGGTTTGATTGTTATATGTGGTGTTCAATAAAGAGTTATTGTATTGTACCAGTATTCTCTTCCCGCGCAAACCGTAAAAGCCCATCATGGGAATAAGCGAAAATCTTAGGAAGCATGTTATAGAACCACTGTTCTTAACCGGAGGTCCGTGGACCACTGGCGGTCCTTGGAAACATCCAAAGTGGTCTGTGGGGCCAATCTAATAAATAAGTGACAACCAACAACGCGTGAAGGTGCAATTCCGTCCATTGCGGCCGATCGAAGCCTTGCGTTAGATATTATGTAGTTACTAGGTGGTCCATGGCAAGACAGAAATTTTGTCAAATGGTCCCTCATATCTGAAAAGTTAAGAACAACTGTTATATGCGATGCGTCTAGTAATACAACCCTTCTGTCGATGGCTACTGATGAAGGCGAAAAGTTCTTTTCCACATCTCATGCTCAAAAAGATCGACTTTATGCTGGATGTAGGCTGCATAAAATGGCATTTTATGCTCTCGTGCATAAAGTAAAATCTTCGTCTAAGACCAAGACAATCGGGTGCCAACAGCCACAAACAATCACTAAAACTTTACGATAGCATATTTTGTTTTGTTTTGTTGTTTTATTTTGTGTTTTTTTTTTTATTATAATCTGCGGTCTATTAAACTGTTTAATTAGTACCTAAAACTAGGTAACAATAATTTGACAAGTTATTATTGAAACAAATAAGTACATGAAAAATACTTAAAACTTTTTAAAATATAAATCAACACCTGCCTACTCGAACCTTACCACAGTATCAAGTTTAAAAAAAAAAGGTAATTGGCGGGAACTCAGGCGGGAAGGTCCTATTTTCTCATAGTAGGATTTATGTTGCAATTTGTTACTGTTTAACGATTAATATTCAATAATTTCGTCAAGTGAAGAGGAAATAGCACTGACTCCTAACACAGTCAATTTGCCAGGAAAAATAATTAAATATATGGAATTGTTCCAATGTCACATTTAATTTAAATTAACTTTTTTTGCAATGTTTTTGTTTTGTTTCTTCGCAATCTAAGTGAAAAGCAGAGTGTATAACTCGTTCATAAAACCCATTTTCCCCTCGACGTGTCTATCCACCCTCGCCGTACCGGCTCGGGTGGCTATATGAACGTTTCGCGTAAAATGGCTTGTTTTATGCTCTTGTTGTACAATCTACTATTTACATTTATCTTTTTAAATTTATTCATGGCTGTGTCAGAAAAATCTCAACCTTTAATATTTGAAGAATCTCTTGATTCGAGACGTTGAAACGCACGCAGACGTCAAATGAGAGACGCATGGCGATAGAGAGTCCTCTGTCACTCGTAAGGAGCTTGGACCCCCTTTTACCTAACTCAAGCTTAATAGATAGGTACCCCAGTTAGCGTGTAAGGTAACAAGTCTCTTAATTTAAACTCTTCGTAAGATCTACAGATATTTTAGGCATAAGATTCTTATAAAGACGGTTAGGTTGTTATTCGTTTGTATAAGCCATTGTTTGCTATAAAAATCTGTTGTGCTCATTTATTTGACTATTGAAAGATGCAACATAAGCATAAGTAGGTATATCACCGAGTTCCTAAATACTGACAACTAAATAATCAAGCTAATCAAATCAAATAAAAAAAAACAAAAAACATTTATTGGTGACACCTTTACATGTAAAAGAAAAAGGTTGGAACCTCCCATTAAGTAAAAAATACAATAATATTAACAATATTATTATTATTATTATTGTTTATTGGCAATAATTATTGTAATATTTGATGTACTTAATGTTAATGTTTGTTTTGCTTATGACTAATATGTATTTAGCTACACCCTATGGGTAAAATTGTACCTTTGCAATTTGATGCTAATAAATAAATAAATAAATGCTAAATACCTGTGTTAGGAGGTCCCGCTCTTCTGCAAATATAGCAATATATTATGTGTACGCCCAATAACAAGTAAATTATCGATTAATTATACTAAATATATCTAAACAATGATAACTATGTGTGTGTGTTGACGTTTTTGTTACCATATTTAGGTGGTATTTGGGAGACAGGCGTAAAGGGTTTCAAATACCTCAATGAAGTATTACAGTTCGACAAGTGACATTTTCCTGCCCTCCAAGTATTGCTCTTTTGTATCTTTTGTAATTTGTTTTTTTTTTTCTTATTATAGATCGGGACGCGCGCTACACGAAATGGAAGATGGCCGTCCAACGTTCACTAGGCTGGGCGACTGTCAAAAAATCAATCACCATGACAGGTCAGACACGAAAAAGCATGCCTAACATCGTAGACAATAACTCTACTGGTAGTAGAAAGAACTCTCTGTTCGACGACAGCACTGACCTAACCTTAGCCGACTTCGAAATAGACGAGGAGTGTAGCACCGCGGAAGAACTTTTAAAATACCAAGCGAGAAAGTTCTCGATATACGTATCAAAGACGCGTAAATTAGAACGTAGTATTTTAGACGATGCAGAGTATTTTATGAACAAAAACGAATGCGACTACGGTGTGTGTCAATGTTGCCGTGGTGGGAAAAAGTTGCAAACCAACTGGGAGTCTATAGAGGAGATCATCGAGAATGATCCCGAGATAATATTCGATGGGGATCACAATCCTATACTTGTTGAGCCGAAGCGACATTCTGTGGCTGCTGTTGAATTGGCGCCATTGGATCTCGATTCGACTCTGCTTATAGGTAGCGGTGTTAGCTTGAGGAAGCGGATGCATTTGGTAAAGCTGCCGGCCATTTTTAAAACTATATGCGATAAGTTGGCTCATACGTCGCTGACTTAACGTTTTTAGGGTTAAATTGGCTTTGAGATTCGGAAAGTTTTGCTCAGACGGTATTGTTTGTAGAGATGCGAAAATGCGTATGACTTTATTGGGCTAATATTCAAGCGTCGACCGCGCGGTTCGTGCGTCATTGTCGTGCCACAATTATTATCCTAACAGAAGGACAAGCCGCAACAACTTTGGATAAGCTAAATGCAGCATCGATACTGTGTTTCGTTGACATAAAAAGTTAATTATCAGCATCATCTCTTTTAATGTTATATGCTGAGACGATAATGACGAAAAAAAAACGTCGAAAAAACGCTGAATATTTTCCCTTTTACACTGTAGGTTTCCAGAATTGAATACGAAGCGGAAATTTGAGCTTAGTCGATTGGATAGAGACCTTAGCTAAAAGACATTAGGATATCGTAAAGAGATGTCTGAGTTTTGTTAGTTCTTCGAGGTTCTTTTAATTAGTTGCGAGTAGTTTTTATTACAATGGAGCTAGTCAAAAATTGTTTTTTATTTTTTATTGATTTTCTTTACCAAAGTTAGGATAATTTTACAAAAATTTAGTCGAAACTTCTGTAAGTTATAGAGGACTATATTCAAAAATCCAAATGATAAGATAGACCATGGAAAGGCTTCGTTAATCTTATAGATATTTTATTAATGACGTATGTCCTAGAAAAGTGAAATTTTCCTGAGGGCGAATTAGGCGCAATTCCTACGAGATAGGGAATTTTAGATGTTTTTTTAGGTTAGTTTTTTTAGTGGTCAAACGCACTAACTTATAATATTCTCATAATAACAAGGTTACGTGACAGTTGGTAACAGATAGAAAAAATCGAAGGCTTACTTAAGGTGGTGTAGGGGTATAGCACGCGTCACGGAATGACGAGGACCCGGGTTCGATTCCCGGCCATAGCTTTACTTTTCGGATTTTTCTGTGTTCTAATTTTCAGTGTCGTTTAGAAATTCACTAACTTGTTAACGTTTTTTGCATCTTTACAAATAAATGAGTATTTTTAATATTTCGCTTTGTAAGTGGGCGATGGTTTAAACGCTTGCTATTAATCTGTTTTATAATCAAATTGAACTGAAAATTATTTATTTATATCTTTTCAGGCAGTAAAAATATGTCGTTAAGTAATCTTAATCTGTCTAGTAAATTATAAAAAAGCATTTTATATTAAAATGCGTATTCGCGAAAAAAAGGTGTTTTGTTTAAAAAATGTAAAGGTGTTGTGTAAAAAGACATTAGTTTAATCGTGTTTTGTTACGGTGTAGTTAGTTTGTTAGAACATTTTTATGTCAGATACAATTGTTAGTATTGAAAAAAAAAATCGTTTCTGTATATCACACACACAAAATATTATAAAATTTAAGTATTGTTACGCTACTTAATTGGAACTTGATTTATGATAAGGTTTTTCAAATTGTGAATTTAAACTTTGTGATCTATTAGTTGGTAATTCTAATAGATATCGTAAAAAATACTAACTAACCATTGATCTCATTATTAATTATATGTACTTAGTTTACATTAAAAAAAACATAATAATAATAATAATTTAAAAAGCATAATAATTAAAAAAGGACCATGTTAATGTGTGTAGTGATATACAGGTTTTATAAAGACAATTTTAAGTTGATTGTATTATTTTTAATTATATGTAGTCCTACTAATATAACAATAAGACTGCTATTAACTGGAATATTGAATAAAAGTATTATTTTCTCTTTAAGCTGTTTTTGATTTGTCTACGCCTTTAGGTTTTTTGACATTACATTTTGCACAATAAATAAGTTGTTGTCTCAGTAAAAGTGCACATTTAAAAACTTTGACTAGAAAAACCCTATGTGACGAGCTATGGAGAGAGCAATGCTCGGAGTTTCTTTGCGCGACAGAATCCGGAATACGGAGATTCGCTGTAGAACTAGAGTCTCCGACATAGCTCGTAGATGTACGTTGAAGTGGCAATGGGCATGACATCGCTCGTAGAACAGACAACCGTTGGGGGAGACAAGTTCTCGAGTGGCGACCGCGGCGAAGACGCAGTGTTGACAGGCCTCCCACTAGGTGGACCGACCGAAGTTGCGGGAAACCTCGATGCAGGTGGCGAGTTGTTCATTATGGTGTGCTAAAGGGGAGGCCTTTGTTCAACATTGGATGTCTTCAGGATGATGATGATTTTAATAATTTGCTTGACTTACGTGACCTTGAACATGGCATCATGTTAGCATTCGACGCTTTAAAGGTTAACAGAGACGTGATCTAGTTTGGAACACGCTTGCTTAGTAAATGCACATACCTTTGATTTGAAAACAGCCTGATTGTAGCGTTCAGGGAAGGGTAGCGGTCTGAAATGTGAAGTAAATAACCCTTTCGCCGTCACGTCAAATACAAGTGACGTCACCCCATACGCCAGACTTCTTTATTGCGGTGCCTTATTGAACCTAAACTCAATTGAACGACGGTTGCTTTTGCATTGAAGTAATAGACGGTCGTAGGCGTTGAACCTGCGCTGCGATGCTGTATGTCGTTGGCGCCGAAAAGGTTTACTGACAATACAAGAATTTAATCTGACAAGTTACAGTGACAAGTGTTCTATGTGTCCTTTTGGAAGAAAATATTATAACGGTACGAATTATTAGTTGGCAAAGTAGAAGAAAAGTGTTTTTTTTTGTTTTTTAATTTATTTATTGTCTTTCGATGAAAACGAAAGTAAGTAAACCTATGCAATAAATACAATTTTAAAACATGTAAATATAGTATACATTTTAAAAAATTTGTGCATGATCGCGTTCCCAAGGTCACAACCCGAAAATATTGTGCTATAGTGTAACCCCCTTATTCATAAACGCACTATAGGCCACTTTTAACTTAGTAATCGTTTGTCCTTATCTGTCACTTTGACATTTACCTTTCACAGATAAGGACAAACGATTACTAACTTAGCAGAGGCCTATAGTGCGTTTATGAATAAGGGGGTAAATAATTACGAAATTGAACGCACTCCTTCTTAGCCTCTGCTCTATACATATGTAGACAATCGTATCGAGTACCGTACTGTCTCACCTGCGTTAACTAAAACCACGTACCATCAGCCAAATATGTGGTCTACCACCCTAAGGCTAAAATTCCTTTGCATGTCACAATATATAACGTCGATAAGACAGGCTGTCAACTTGAAAGTTCGACTTTAGCGACATTTTCATTTGATAGGAATATGGATGAAAAGTGGTAGACCACTTGTACATATCGCATAGTTGCCCTGTCTAGACGGCGAGTTACCTCGCTGTTAGTATTTATGTATTACACTATGGCTGAATTAGCATTTGTGATCACATTTATTCCATTTCCGTTTTTTTGAACCCCAGGCCTGGGCCATTCATTAGACAAAACACACACACACCCATTACAACACACACACAAATACACACACATACCTGACATTACAACACACGTAACACATATTACACATACATACATAACACATATTGGACATTATGACTGGGGGAAGGACATTATGATGACTGAAAAACGTGTCAAAAATGGCATGACCTAACTTGTTTTGTCGTTCATAGTTTTAGAATATTTTTACTCAGTCGAGTGTAAAGTGTACTAAGTGTTGTCATTTGCAACTTTTTTTTCACCATCGCGCAGATAAGTTTTATTCATTTTTAATTCTCAGTGCCTAAGACTTATAACTCAATCACCCATTTAAATATTCCGGAAAAACCTGACCTTGAATATGTGTTTTAACTTGCAATTTTTTTTTACAGAAGAGAGGTACAAGCTGTTGTCGTCTATTCCCGCGACGCTGTTTCTAATAGGTAGCTTCACTATGCTAGTCGTTTCGAATGTGCTCAAGAATAGGTGATAAGCTGAACTCTGTTTCATAGTTAAGTGTTAATTTAGAATGATTGGCAATTAGTAATCAGTCACTTTTAAACGTAATGTACTCTGAAACGTCACTTAATATTCAATTCTTCGTTAGATTAATTCTTTCGTGCAAAATGTTGAAATATATGACTTAAATATTTAAAGATAGTCTCTGAATGTAGTAGTTACATTTCTGAGTGTCAATGGTGAAATTCTTGATTCCATATTTTCCTTGTAGCCTTGTGGTTAGTGAGCTGGGTCCCACCAATTTGACAAATGTCGGCGACGTGTGACAATACGACATGCAAGGCGTAGTCGACATGAAGCCAACCGGCGTAATTCTGGTCGAGTTTGTAATGTAAACAGAGTAGGGAATGGATGATTATTTTAAAAGTGCTTGGTGATTTTTTTATTGATAGGAATAACCATCATTAGCTACGGAAAAAAGTTTCAGATTTTTCCGTCTAGCCATATATTTTATAAAAATAAAAACATTTTACTCAGACACTCGTCGGCCTTTATACGGCAGCTAAGCAGTAGCCAACGCATATCAAATAATAAAAAAAAAAGTAACATGAACAATCTAGACTGCGCCACTTAGCCGTTGCTTCTTTTAGCTACAGATGTCATCGTGTACCACAGATTCAAACAGATTTTTTTTAAAATTACATATGCGTTGGCTACTGCTTAACTGCCGTATAAGGGACGCCGAGTGACTGAGTAAAAATTTTTTTTTTTTATAAAATATATGGCACGACGGAAAAAATCTGAAACTTTTTCCGTAGCTAATGATGGTTATTCCTATCAATAGAAAAATCACCAAGCACCTTTAAAATAATCATCCATTCCCAATTGTCACTAGTCGCCGACAATTGTCCAGTTGAAATAGGGGCTTGGAGGTTCCAGGTTCGAATCCCAGTAAGTGGCAGTTGTATGATGCAAAAAATATTTGTACCCTAGTCATGCATTGTATGTATTTAAATTCTGTGTAATAATAATAATTATTATTATGTGTGGGTAAGTATACCTCTGTACAAGCATATAAGGAAATTAGGTCAATTAGTGTAAATTGTACAATGACATTATTTATTTTTAATAGCTTATATGTCACATTGCCTAACAAAGGTCTCCTGTTTCAGCCTCCATGATATTTAATTTATATAAAATATAGTATATCTAATATAGTCTTATTATCTGTCAAACAATAACTTAATGAATTACATGAAGGTAGTCGTTAATTCGCGAAGCTGAA
The DNA here is from genome assembly GCA_963854515.1 of Pandemis heparana. NCBI lineage: Eukaryota > Metazoa > Arthropoda > Insecta > Lepidoptera > Tortricidae > Pandemis > Pandemis heparana. The sequence continues at coordinate 6,463,204 of OY978031.1, forward strand.
TGAGTTTTGGAATTTTCGTTAAGAAAGTGACTGATTTTCTGTTTATATAAGTTAAAGTGGCATTTTAAATAATTTTAATATGTTCCTGTAAATTTAAAAGTAATAGTATCCTCATTCCAATGTATATGAAACATTTTGGCATTTGTAGTGTAGTTTGAGCTTTAATTTTTTTTTACTTTTTTTTTATTATAGTAAGTACTAATCATGATTTTGTGTATTGTGTAAGAAATAACTTTGAACGATATGGTTGCCAGAATAGTGATTATGTTCATAAATGTTAATTACATTGATAAATCACAAACGAGCTCGATTTTTGAAAAATAATATATGTGTTTTCATACTTGTTTTTAAAGAATAAATTTTTGTTGTTTATTTAAAAAAAACTTGTAAAAAGGAGTTTCTTGTTGTCTTTACCTCTATGTTGTTGATTGTTTTTAAAGCGGACAAAAATGCTTGTCGCTTGTTATGCAATAAGTAAAATTGAATTATGACATCAAGTAATTTTTGTATTTTGCGCCAAATATATAAAAAGGTTTTAAAAACTCATTCTGTGGGAAAGAGGTGTGAAGGTATATGCATGTATAAATCTCTTATATATATGTTCGTATAGATAGATGTATTCTGAGTATAGACGAGATATGTTGCCAGTATATTTTAGAACTACCTGTCTCTGAACAAATTATAATGTGAATAAAATAACTTCATAGACCTTAAAAAAAATTATTCACGTATTAATTGTATACCTAGCAAGCAACTTAGTAAATGTTCGTTATATGTAGGGATTACAGATCCGGTCCTATATTGTGAATAGTTCCAGGAAATTTTCCAATTTTCCCCGGAGATATTCAGCATAAATATTGTGTGATTAATTTTATAAATTTATTTAATTAATTTTATATTATTTGTGATTTTTTTACTACTAATCATTCCCACGGTGTAGGGTAGTTTGTGTAGGGGGATATTTACTTGATTTTATAATAGTTTTTTTGTCTTTTACAGAAATTAACATTATTAACTGACATAGCTAGATTATTTCCAAATTTATATAACTAAAGTTTATTTTTAATCTAAACTGTTTGAAACTGTGTTGCCATATTTTATAGGAATAATAAAGACTTCAATATTCTAGAACTTTTTATTCTAAGTACTTAAGCTACATTATTAACAGTTTTTCGCTTTAAATGATTTTATTGTTAATAATGTATTGATTTGTTGCGTTATTTATTTATGGTGAATAAAAATATTGTTGGGTTATTTGTGTATAATTTTTTAAATAAAAAAATATATTCCCTGTACCTAATCGAAAAGTAAAGATAAGAGTCCGCTGTGTTATTGGGATGCAGGAATTCGTGGGCTTAGATGGCTCGGGAATATATTTAATTAAATTAGGGATAGGAGCGTAAATCAGACTTCAGCCATGTTCGATCAAAGACTCTCTTTATTTTTTAAATCTTGTTTATATAAGCTATTCAAGTTCACCACAGATAATGACACATGCCCCTTTTTAAGAAAAATAAATTGACAGGATTGGGCTTCGACAGATGACATTGACAACTTACTGACATTGACAGTGACACATAATAATCACAACATAATATCGCTAAATAGGTTAGCTTTCAGAAAATGTTAGCATACAATTCACATAAATTATTATAACATACATTGAATTATTATTAATACTATTATCATTTTACAGTCGTCAACATTTGAATTAGAATTAATTTCAGGTATATGTTTAAATAATTACAATTACATCAGTGGAAACCTCGTCAACTTATTACAATATATAATTTTGTTATACAGTTCTCAATAAAACTTATAAATCTAATTTACATGGTTTTTTTATCAATCTCCCTCTTGAGCTATATCGAGGTTCCTCGTTGTTGATACTAGGCGTTGACGAACAAGGTAAGTTCACATTGTTATCATTATTTTCAATTGTTTGATTCTCCTCACAAACTGTAATTACATTACTAGTTGGACTAATTTGACTTGACACATTTTGTTCAATTGACTGACTGGATATGAAACTTTCATTTTCTGAACTTGACGTAGAACAATTTTGACTTACATTTTGGTTATTTATTTGACTTGACTTTTGACACTGCTGTAAATAATCAGGTATGTAATAATATGTACGAATATCATCCCTTTCAACATCGTTTTGAGATTGACTTGACTTATATTTATTATGTTGACTGTACTTATGACTTTGAGACTCTGACTGATTGTTATTGTTAGTGAATATTCGACTAGACTGTGCCGGCTGAGACTTAGACATACCATGACTGGGATTGTTTGATTGATTGGCCTTGTTAGACTCTTTGACTGACTCATTTACATGACTAGACCTAGACTCTGACTTTGACTTTGACTTTGACAGGCATGAAGAGAATAATTTTATATGTTGGGTGTTGCGCCTATAGACAACTCCCTCCATATTTTTGACTAAGTAAGACCTAGGAAATCTGGTTTTAGACACTATAGTACCTTTCGTCCAACATTCATCCTTAGGATTTTTCTTGAAAAAGACTACATCGTTAGGTTTAAATTCCTCTGGCAGCTTAGCACTTTTATTATAGCATGCCTCTCTTTTAGAAATTATATTTGACTTTTCTTTTAAATGTTCTGAAAATTTTACAACTTTCGGCTTTAGACTATCTAGATGTGTAGGTAATCTAGTTCTGAGTTTTCTAGACATAAGTAACTCTGCTGGTGACTTTAAATTTCCCCTTGGTGCTGTTCTATATTGTAACAAACCTAAGTGAAAATCTGTTTCTGACTGATGACATTTTTTTAATATATTCTTTATTATTTTCACAGAAATCTCTGCCAAACCGTTCGACCTAGCAAAATGAGGACTAGACTGAATGTGTTCTATGTCCCACATATTCAAGAATTTTTGAAATTCCTGAGAATTGTACGGCGGTCCTCCATCACTAACCAATTGCAATGGAATTCCATGTCTGGCGAAGATTGACTTAAGATGCTGAATTACTGTCTGACTTCTATGATCTGTGTTTAGTTGAGCTATTTCTATGTAATTCGAATAATAGTCTACAACTAATAAGAATTTTTTGTTATTGTAATCGAATAAATCAGTTGCCACCCTTTGCCATGGTAAGCAAGGCTGATCATGAGACAATAAAGTTTCTTTTGTTTTATTTTGACTATATGACATGCAAGTTTCACATTTTCTTACTTTCATTTCTATGTCATGATATATGTTAGGCCAAAAAACTAAACCACGGGCTAGATTTTTCGTTTTTTCTATACCCATATGACCTTCATGTAATATATTTAATATTTCTGAACGCATGGACTTTGGAATCACTACGGACTGATTTTTAAAGACAATGTCATCAATAACATGAATCTCTTCCCGAATGTTCCAGTAGGGCAAAGTTATAGGGTCACATTGAGTCTTACTATTAGGCCACCCATTTAAATAATAGTCCTGTAACTTTAGCAATGTCACATCTGATTTAGTATGACATTTAATTTGTTGTAATTTATTCTGAGTTATAGCCAAATTTGAAGTTAGTAATTTTACCTGACAATCAATATTACTGTCCAATTCTTCAAAATTAAATTTCTCTATAGTTCTGTTAGATGATATTGGCGCTCTGGAAAGGGTATCAGATACACACATTTCCGTGCCCTTTGTGTATGAAACTATTAAATCATATGATTGTAAAGCAATCATCATGCGCTGAAGGCGAGCTGGGACATCTGACAAAGGTTTCTTAAACAAAGTAACTAAAGGCTGGTGATCTGTTTCTACCTGTATAGTTTTTCCATAGATATATTGATGGAATTTTCTACAACCGAAAAGTATAGCAAATAATTCACGTTCAATTTGAGCATAATTTTGCTGTGTAGTAGTTAAAGACTTTGATGAATAGGCTATGGGGTTTTTGCCATGAAATATGACTGCACCCACTGCACTTTTTGATGAATCAACAGACATTCTAATTGGTTTATTGACGTCATAATGAACTAGTACTGGTGACTGACTAATAAGATTTTTTAATCGAATAAATTCTTTTTCATGATTATCTGTCCACTGCCAAACGTTTTGTTTTTTGAGTAAGCTTCTAAGTAAATTTGTCTCATTGGCTAAATTTGGTATGTATGAACCTAGATAGTTTACCATTCCCATAAAACGTTGTAAACCTTTGATATTTTCTGGTCTTGGCATGTCAAGTATAGCTTCGACCTTCGATGAATCAGCAGAAATACCATTCTTATTGAAAACATGACCTACATATGTTATTTCAGTTTTGTCAAACATACATTTTGATTTATTGAATTTTAAATTGACTTCACGGGCTCTTTTAAAAACATTTTCTAACCTTTCATTATGCTCCGCTTGGTTTGAACCATGTACTAAAATATCATCAACAAATATGAGAACACCTGGTAAGTCCCCGAATAAGTCTGTCATCACTTTATGGAATATTTCTCCACTAGAATTTATGCCATAGGGAAGTCTCAAAAATTTATACCGGCCAAATTGAGTGTTAAATGTACATAATTGACTACTATCTTCATCCAACTGTATCATCCAATAACCTGAATTAGCATCTAATTTTGAAAATACTGACGCTCCCGCTACTTTAGAACGTAAGTCGTCTAATGTAGGATAAGGAAAGTGAGGTCTTTTAATAGCTTTGTTTAGACTTCTCGGATCTAGACAGATACGTAATTCACCATTCGGCTTTTCAATTGGAACAATAGCATTAACCCAGTCTGTCGGGTTTGTGACTTTTTCTATGACCTGCAACTTCTCCATTCGATCTAGCTCGGCTTTAAGCTTTGGATGTAAAGCATATGGTATTCTACGGACTGGACATACTTTAGGTGCAACACTTGTATCTATATGCAAATGAGCTTTATGTGGCAGACAACCTAAACCTTCAAACGTGTCAGAGTAGGTATTTACAATTGAGTTTACTGACCTTTGATCTTGTGATGTCAGTTCAAACAATCTTTTGACAATACCACAGTCTTCGCTCGTCTTCCAACCCAGTATAGTCGAACATTCACATTTCACAACCATGAATTGAATGTTAGCTTGCCTTTCATTGTCAAAAGTACATGTCAGCATCACGGTACCTAAATTATCTACAAGTTGTCCTGAAAATGTGAAAATTTTATTATGTGATCTATGAATTGGAATTCTTATATTATTTGTATTCTCTAAACATTTGATAGAATTTAATGAAATTACATTTATGTCTGCACCTGTGTCAATTTGACAGCTTAAAATTTGATTGTAACATTTTAATTCAATTTTCCAATTATTTTGACTAGATTTAACATTATTGACATTATGATTAATTGATCCAATTATAAATTCAGAATTATTACAGTTATTTTCTTCAATATGAACATTTTCTTTTGGAGAATTATTACTATGACTAGAAATAGAACTTACTTTTTTGTCTTTGTAAAAACAGTACTGCGCGAAGTGGTTTGGTTTTCTACAGATGGCACAAGTCTTGCCCTGCGCTGGACATCTGCAGCGATGAACTTGTCCACACCTCTTGCATATTGTGTTGTTGAAGCTGGTCCTGGCTGCTGAACTGCTTCTTCGGTCTTGACTCTTGGACTGGTTCTGGTTGGGTCTTGATCTTGACGGGCTTCTAAATTTTTTTCTTGACGTGTGTCTTGGTGTTGACGTACGATTGGTGATTTGCTGTACTTGACTCGATTCTTCGTGTTCTTTAATGTGTTTCGATCTTTTTCCGGAAAGTTCTATAGTTTTCGCTATTGTGACGGCTTCATTTACATCTTCAATATCTTCTTTTTGCAATAGTTTTTCTTTTATATGCTGGTTTTTAATACCTATGACGAACATATCTTTGACAAGTGACTCTTTCAGATTGTCGAACTTGCAACTTGCTGCCAAGTTATTTAGTGTGGTCACATATTCGTCAAGGGATTCTTCCTTTTGGTATCTTGTGAAAAAATTGTACCTTTCTACTGTGGTGTTCTTACAAGCATTGAATTTGTTGTCAAATTTTTCCAAAATTTCCGTTAAAGTTACCGTTGACCGTTGAACGTTAAATGAGTCATAGATTTCTAGTCCCTCGTCTCCTATCGCGTTGAGCAAAATTGCAACCTTCTTCTTTTCCGTGAGCTTCTCGAGATCGTTAGCATCACAATAAATTTCGAATTTTTGTCTCCATTTTCTCCATTTTTCTGAATTTGAACACTCCGACGATGAGTCTCCGTTTTGAATTCCCAGACGTAACGGTTTTAGTCCGTTGGCTAGTATGACATTTTGTGTTTTTTCTACTTCTTGCGGCATTTTATTCGTTTTCTTTTTCTTCTGACACCATGTGTTATTGGGATGCAGGAATTCGTGGGCTTAGATGGCTCGGGAATATATTTAATTAAATTAGGGATAGGAGCGTAAATCAGACTTCAGCCATGTTCGATCAAAGACTCTCTTTATTTTTTAAATCTTGTTTATATAAGCTATTCAAGTTCACCACAGATAATGACACATCCGCAAACCAAGGTAGGTATATACTACTGCAGCAATTACTTTATACTAGACAATTTCAAATGAATTACGTTTACAAAAGGATCGTCAACTTACTAATATAAACAAGAATATAAATATGAATACCAACGTAGTTAAGGAAAACGAATAACCTACTTGCCTAACCTAAAAATTTAATTTTTGATACAAGCTTTTTGCTGAGTGTACTTTTAAAGGGTTACGTAGCCAAATAGCAAAAAATGGAACCCTTATAGATTCGTCATGTCTGTCAGTCTGTCTGGACGTCCGTATGTCACAGCCACTTTTCTCCGAAACTGGAACCTATACTGTTGAATATCTTGGTAAGTAGATGTATTTTGTGAACCGCATTAAGATTACTACACAAAAATAGAAAAAAAAACAATAAATTTTGGGGATTCCCCATACTTAGATTAGAACTGAAACTCAACTTTATAGTTTGCGCGAGAGACACTTCCCAAGGGTAAAATGCCTAAAATAAGAGAATGATAAAACTAAAAAAAATATATGATGTAGATTACCATGCAAACTTCCACCGAAAATTGGTTTGAACGAGATCTAGTAAGTAGTTTTTTTTTTAATAATTTCTGTCTGTATAAGTAATCAATATAAAATGACCTCACACTGCCTACATTTTGCTTAAAGCAGGGCTCTGCTAACACCGGATTTTATAATAACCGAATTTTGTTGACTGTACTTGCATTGTCATCTGTCCTAGATATTATGTGTACCTACCAAAATCAAGTCAATCGGACCAACCGTTGAAGAGTTCCCTCCTACGGAGTCGGTCCTGGCTGGATCGCCAGAATTCCACTACCAGATTATTGTGTTGTTATCTGACTTATTTGCCGTCTACTATACAGTAGTACCTATGCAAAATATCAAGTTTGCAAAACTTCAAAATTAAATTGCAAGATTCCACCCGGGCAAAAAGACGTAGTTACATACATATCTCATAGGTATAATAATGTATGTACATACATTGCACGTTAATAATAAAAAGCTTTAAAAAAAAAATTGGAACAAAATTGCAAAATATAATGCATCAACCTTATTGCCACAACAATAAGGTATGTGTATATAATTTCATCATTTCGTGGTCATCATTATTGGGCTCGGTTATTGGGACCTTGATTGAATTTTAATTTAAGCCAGTATCATAGAAAAAAAGTTTTTATTTCGACGCTCCTTATTCAACGGATTTATCAATGACTTGGACAACATTCGCACAAAGTTGCCAACAACATAATAAATAACAAGAAAAAGAGGGCGGGAAACTTCGTGTAGAAAGGACGCGGTTTTTCTTGGTGAAATTTTAAAATTGAAATTAATTAGTTAAGGATTGGTGTTTAGTACATCAAAGTGTATTTATTTACTATTTTACTTATATTTTATGTACAGTTGTGTATAGATAAGGTGTATATTCACTGGTAAGAACTTTTTGTTAACTTTTAGAAATGGGCGATCCGCCCGACCCTGGAGGAGGGACAGATATCCCTTTTCCATCATCTATCGACATCTTAGTTGAAGCCATGGAGTCATCTATGGACACTGACTGCTCCGCATCAGATCAAAATAAACTCAAACGTAAACAATTTACTGTGAAATGCAGTCTGTGTCACAAAAGAAAAAGAAAAGGTGGTAGTAAAGACGGACAAAATAACTGTCAATGTACTTTAATTGATAAAGATAAACATAGTCAGCAAATTCCCCAACATAATGTGCAAAATGGTAACAATCACGACAGTAATACTAACGTCAATAACACCAATAATGATAACACTCGTATGCCGGTTGGTCGTTCTCATTATGTAAAGACTGATTTATCACCCTTTGTGATCCATGTGCAAAAAGAAACATTAAATGAAAATGATCCCACGATACTTCACCCAGTTACGTTTGGTCGCTTTCTAAAACGTCATAATATTAATGGGATCGTGAATGGTACCCTTAAACGCATAGGTAGAAACAGAATTAGTATGGAGTTCGCAAATTTCAATGACGCTAATATGTTTTTATCCAACAAAATCTTGACTGAACAAAAATATAAGGCATTCATACCAACCTTTAATGTTACGCGATTGGGCATTATAAGGGGCGTTCCAACAGATTGGTCAGATGAGGAGATATTGACAAATATTAATGTGCCAATTGGGTTTGGCCCAATAATAAAACTGAGGAGATTAAAGAGAAAAATCACATCCGGAAGTGATGGTAGTAATCAATATATCAATACAGGTACTATTGTAGCAACTTTTGATGGTCGATCCCTCCCCACCCGTGTATATATGTGCTATACAGCTCTTCCTGTAGAGCTATATATATACCCCACTATACAGTGTTATAACTGCTGCAGATTCGGGCATGTGAAAAACCAATGTCGTTCTACTCCAAGGTGCTACAAGTGTGGCCAAGGCCACTCTGGTAGTAATTGCAATGTGGAAGAGGAAAATTATTGGTGCATTCTGTGTAAGGGATACCACCAAGCAATTGACAAAAAGTGTCTTGAGTATGCCAGACAAAAGGCAATTAAAGAATCAATGAGCAAAAGTTGTATCTCTTACATAGAAGCCCTTAAAATGCATCCTCCTGTTTCAAAGGTGTCATATGCAGATGCTCTAATCAACTCTCAAATATCATCAAATTCATTAAATGGCACACAAAACACCTCAAATCCAACACACTCGTCAAATTCACAAAACATTTCATACAAGAAAACAGTCTTTCTGAAACCCAAACCACCACCAAAGCTCTCGAAGGGGTATGATTACCATGCCCATGCAGAAATAGTTAAAACCCCAGTTATAACTGAACATAAAACTATTCAGAATACAAATAATAATAAAGAAAATATGCAAATTACTGATATCATTAAATTACTTATACAATTACTATCACAATCCAACATTGTATCACCGTCCAACGCTGCATCAATTATTGACACATTAAACAATATATTTAAACATAATAATGGCCCACAAAGCCAAGGTCCTTCAGTGGAACTGCAGAAGTTTAGTCCCTAAGAAGCAAGACCTTATTCATATAATTAACAAACTAGATCCTTTTGTCATCTGTCTCCAAGAGACATGGTTGAAACAGGATTTTGTTTTCAAAATCCCAGGTTTCACCTGTGTACGGGAAGACAGATCTGATGGGTATGGTGGAGTTGCCATACTCACCAATGATTCATTTTCTTTTACTCCTGTAATTTTACCTTCTCACAGCAATGACCTTTCGGTTTGTGCTGTGTTGGTAAACAATATTTGTTACATATCCATATATTATTCTCACCCGAGTATTCATATTTTCAATGAGATTAACCAGATTATAAATACTGTTCCAAAACCATTCATACTCCTAGGCGATTTCAACTGCCACAATCAGTTATGGGGCTGTGCTACAACAACTTTTTATGGAGAGCAATTACTAGATTTATTAAGTTCGCATGATTTATGTGTATTAAATACTGGTACTCCGACACGCCTTGCTAGATCAATAAGTTCACCAGATATATCCGTTTGTACACCTGATCTAGCCTCACTCCTCTCTTGGTGCCCCATGGAATCCACATATGGCAGTGATCATTACCCCCTGGTGATCACTTTTCCATTTAACAAACCTATTAGGTTGGCAAGACAACCACGTCAGAAGTATAACCTAACAAATGCTGATTGGGTGACATTCAGAGAAAAAGTAAGCAAGATAATATCTGATGTGCCAGAAATAAATCTTACAAGTGCATCAGACTGTTCTGAATTTTTAGCTAAGGCATTGGGACAAGCAGCTGATGAAACCTTTCCATTAAAAAGGTGTGGTACAGGTATAATACCATCACCACCATGGTGGGATAGAGAGTGCACCCTAGCAGTAAAACAAAGGAAGGAGGCTGAGAGACAATATTGCTCATCTATGACAGAATATAACTTTGATAACTATTTAAAAGTATCTAAGGAAACTAAGGAATTTCTCAGGAAAAAGAAATTTGAAGGATGGCGAAGTTTCTGTCTGTCTATCTGTCCCAATACAAAGCCTTCCATTGTATGGCAAAATATTAGAAAGTTTAGGTCTGCCTTCAATGACACTCAACAACCAAAAATATGTAACAACCTAGCAGAACAAATTATGGATTGTTTGGCACCACCATTTGCACCTGAGCAACTTGTCTTATATCCTCCCCTAGCTCCTCCTGCAACAAATAGCAATATTAATACCACCAGTCCTAACTTGAACTCTCTATTTACATTGTGTGAATTGAAAGGGGTTCTCTCTAGCGTAAAAGATTCAGCACCAGGTGAAGATGGAATCCCATATTCTTTTTTATCAAACCTTGATGATAATAGTCTTAGTTATTATCTTTCATTGATTAATGAGGTAATGCTGACGGGTATTGTCCCTCGGGCTTGGAGAACACAAATATTAATATTACTTTTGAAACCACAAAAACCTACAACAGATCCGTCATCCTATAGGCCTATTGCTTTATCATCCGTTTTAGCTAAAATAGCTGAACATATGGTCAAAAACCGCCTGGAGTGGTTTTTGGAACATAATAAGCTGTTATCAGAGAGTCAATTTGGGTTCAGGAAGGGTAAATGCACTTTTGACAGTCTTAGCATCCTCACCACAGATATTCGATTAGCCTTTTCTAATAACCACTTTCTAATAGCTGCTTTTCTAGATATAAAAGGTGCATATGATAACGTAAATATTTCTATCCTGAAAAATAAATTAATACAACTAAATGTGCCAACTTTATTAATTAATTTTATTGTTAATATCTTAGGTGAAAGATTTGTTAAATTCTGTACAGATTCAAATACAAATAATTACATAGTCAGAACAATTTGGAAAGGGTTGCCACAAGGTTCCGTTCTAAGCCCTCTCCTGTATAATATTTACACTCATGATTTAGAATCGCTAGTGAACAGGCATGTTAACGTCCTGCAATATGCTGATGACCTACTATTTTATGTGTCTGGGCGGTATATAGATGACATAAGTGGGTCCTTATCTACAGCACTATATGACTTAAAAATTTGGTTAGGAGAAAATGGTCTAGAATTATCAACATCTAAAAGTACTATAGTGCTGTTTTCTCGTAAACGAACCAATCCTATAGTAAAAGTTATGTATAATGATTTACCTTTACCGGTAAAAGAGCAGGCGAAATTTCTGGGAGTTATATTGGACTCCAAACTGACTGGGTTCTCTCACTTTGAATATATTATTCAGAAATGTGAGAAAAATCTAAACATTCTCAGATGCCTATCAGGAGTTTGGTGGGGTGCCCACCCGTTCACAATGAGACTATTATATAACTCAATAATACGGAGTGTCTTGGATTATGGGACATTTCTACTGCATCCCAGTTATGCTAAAATTTTAAAAAAATTAGATAACATTCAGGCGAAAGCTTTAAGACTAATAACTGGTGCCATGAAATCCAGTCCCATTAATTGCTTGCAGGTTGAATGTTGCGAACCACCATTTAGTTTAAGACAGCAATATTTAAGTGATAGGTTCTTCTTTCGTAGCCTTCAGTTAAAGCACCATCCTCTATATCCTAAAATTTGTAGTCTAGCTCAGGAGGTAGATACTTCTGCCTACTGGGCTCATAAAGACGCGCCATGTCTTGTAAAAAGTTTTAAAAAGTACAAGAATATCACAGCATCTACACATCAAAGTTTTCTGCTGCCTTTGTATCAATATAATTATACTGCACTGCTTAAAACTCCACAAGTAGAATATAATCTGGATATTCACAAAACTAAAATTTGTCAAAACGTTAAATTTAATAGTATAGTTAGTGAAAAATGGTCTAATTGGCATTACATTTTTACAGATGCTTCTAAACACTCAGATACAACTTGTGTGGGTGTTGGGGTTTACCATTCACAAAATAAAGTAATACAAAAAATTAAACTACCACCAGAATCTTCTGTATTCACAGGAGAATGTTATGGTCTCTTAAAAGCAGTTGAATACATAATTCTAGCAAAGTTACAAAATACTGTAATTTTCTGTGATTCTCTTAGTTCCTTACCCACTCACTTGATTGCGGTAACTAGAGCTACCAACTTTGATAACCTACAAAATGATTCTGGTAGCCAGAGCTACCAGACGACCTTTGTACAATTTTTGATTTTTAATCTGTGAAGGGCAGTTTCGAAGCGGTTTAAACTATGTCCAAAACATACCCAAATAAGATGGCAACACAGAAAAAAATTGGCAGGCAACATGATAGAACTAAAATATTTTTAAATAGCTGTCGTTCTCAACGTTGTGAAAAAGTGAAGTTGCGTAAAAGTGGACAGTATTTTGAAAATGCCGTAAGTATTCAAATTTATATTTTACTATTAAAGTTATACATTAAACGATTCAGTGTTTATCCAACTATCAGATTATAGCTATATTTCAGTACCAATGAATAATTATGAAATACAATCTCACTTCAAAGTAGTTAAGACAGATATTTTTTCGGTGACTTGCTATTGAAATGGCCAACATTTTGAAGAATAAAGAATATTTCTCGTAATATTCTAGTGAATAAAACAGTTTAAATATTAGTTGCTTAAATAAACATAAAATCATTAACGTCTATGACTTATTTACCCAGGATTAGCGAATAAAACAAGTAACGGTCCATGTAAGTACGGGTGGTAGCCGTAGTTACCATAATCAGTTTAGCCAACTACTCGCTTTGACGTTGTAAGGCATAGAGCACACCCGACGCGCTGCGAACGCGATTGGTGCTTTTGTGATTTGTTCCTACTTACTAAGTATTCATGTTCAATCTGATACTAGATTTCTTTTACTAAAATCCTATATGCCGCCGGCGGGTAAAAATACTCAACTTTATTTGAAATAACATTTTGGGACACAATGATGGAATAAGATTATTTGTAAAAACACATTTGAAGTTCATAGCGGTGTTTTGTTTTTTATCATTTATTGTTGTATTTGTTATTGAACATAATCAAATCATTTTAAGATGTATGTCAGGATCGTACCAAGTGGAACAAAATAGTCTGCCTACCCCTGTGGGAAAGAGGCGTGACGGTATGTATGTAAGTATGAACATAATCAAATAGCTTGTTTAATTTTTAGATTACGGAACCACGAGAGCGGAGGAGATCTTCAAGGGCTGGTGCCAAACCATGCAGGCCGAAAGTGATGAAGACGAGGAAGATGATATTGGTGATATTGATGATGATAAGCAAACTCCCGGCGTTATCACTTGCGGAGAGTCGCTATATTACCACCAAATTTAGCCGAAGACGTTCGCCAATGGCTGGAAGACATGAGATATTCACAGCCACACCTGGACCCACATTTTTTTTTTAGATGACACCACGACCCCATTGTTTACATACATACTACATTTTATAATCATTAATTTGGTGTCTGGTCATTTTAGTCAAGCAAAAATACAATACAATTCCAACCACATTCGATCGTTTTTTTATTCACTGCCTAACAGCAAGTATGCTAAAAAGCTCTTTAAATGCCTAATCTCCATAGTAAGAACTTTATTTTATCATTTAATTAAATATACATACAAAATACAGTCTAACCTAGAACCACCTTATTTTTTTGAAGTCGGTTTAAATAAATAACGACTAACATAGGTAGACTCGAACATAAGTTAATGAAAAGTAGGTAAAAAATTTGCAAATATTACGTTTTTTACATTATACTATATTTATAGACCACTTAAAATAGCGTAGGTATGCGCTTAATTCTAAAACACTGCATAGACCTGGCGGCTCCGTTGTGTTCCGACCCTAACGGGCGGCCATGTTGTATTTTGTATTTGAATCGGCAGTTGGCATGGTAACGTCGCATGTGTTTTGTTTTTTGCGTACCGGCTTTGTTTATTTACCTTAAAATCAGTGTGATTCTATGTATTAACGATTTTCTTTGTGTAATTGTGGTTTGCTAGGTACAGACTGTGATTTATAATGTGTTTGTTTTGTGTGATATTGTGGTTTAAAGCGTTTTTAGTTCAACTGGAAATCAAAACTTCGGTGGTACGTACATAATTTTTGTTATTTTGACTCATAGAACCGTAAATTACGTGATTATTGCAAAATATATCTATTCTAATTTATGATTATTAGTTGCTTGTTCTAATTAGAACTTTATTTCGGTTCTGGAGTTATAAAATTAGCCACAAATAAATCACGAAACAAAGAAACAATTTCGCCCCGTCTTGCGCAGTCTTGCGTCACATATTTAAAAATGAAATGATGTTTACTATATTATTTTATATGAACACTTATATAGTATTTGGCTTCAAATGAAAGAACAACTAATCTACTTTTTTTTGCATGCAAACAAAAAGGGTGTTATCGCTTTAGATTTTTTTCTAAAAATACATTTCCGCTTGAAGTCTTCAACTTTATCAGTGTGTCTGTTTTACGCATTTATTGTAAATATTTTCAATATCGTAACCCATAAAATAAGCAACAGCAATAAATTCTTTGTTTCATTGGCTTTTTTGTGTATAAAAAACATAGCAAATGGTTCAGTAGAAGCCAAGTTATGAATTTTTAAATAAAACACGGCATTTCGCGGAAATTTTCACAAATGACGAAGCAATATAGGCCACCATTTTTAAAATCCAAAATCAAGTGAGTGGTTACAGTCTTTAGAAAAGTTTCCTTTCAAATGTCACAAACAGTCTCAGATTATCTTCAGCATAAGAGATCGTTTACTTGAATGCTCCAACAAGGGTCTTGTTATAGTCTTTGCATGGATTCCAAGCCATGTAGGAATTTCAGGCAACGAAAGAGCCGACCAACTGGCAAACGAGGCTATCGTTGACGGAGATATATTCCCTTTTAAAAATTACTGCCATGACCTAGCCAATTTGCCCAAATCATTTTTATACGAAAAATGGAATAGACTCTGGCTTAACAACTTATCAAAAGGAAAATATTACCGCCTTGTGCAAGATTTTATTCCATATAAACCTTGGTTCCATAAGGTAATTTTATCCAAAAGGACCACTTCTGTTCTTTGCAGGATCCGTTTGGGTCACGTGTGTACTCCAGCACATTTAAACAAGTTTAGAATAATAGATGACCCAACGTGCACCTGCGGAGAATATGGAGATTTAAACCATATCTTTTTTTCCTGTCCGCTTTACGATCACTCCGATCTTTTCTCTCAACTCCAGTCCATTTCGATTCCTTTTCCCACCTCCATTATCTGTTTACTATATCTCAATACTCGCGACGTATATAACATATTAGCATCTTACATAGAAAATAACAATATTAAAGTATAATCTTCATGTTACTATATATTTTTACTACATTTAAGTATATATTTAACTCCAACTCCAATCCTTTCCTACCCTAAATTTAACCCGTTAACCGTTAACCTGACAACCTCCTATCATATTAAATAACAGTTTCCCTAACTTAACTTTGACATTGGCTAAAAGTCCTCATAGCCAGTTAAAAAAAAAAAAAAAAAAAAAAAAAAAAAAAAAAAAAAAAAAAAAAAACAAAATGTCAAAATCACGAGTGCTTGTGTCAAAGGGAGAGCAAAAAATGACATAAAAATGTAAACAAAGTAAATGTTCGATTTTTGTTTCGGTACAATTTGCGGTAGATATGAATAAAGTTAAAAATATTCGAGAATTCTATGAAAGAAGGTAGTAATCAATTTTGGTCTCATCTGCCGTTAGTGTGCCGTTACTTCGTATTTGAATCATGTCTTACATCTAAGTGAAGAATAGCGAAGTAATTGTAATTTAATAAAAAATGGCAGATATAAATAACATTACCGCCTTACCATTGGAAACAATAATCGAAATTCTATTAAAAACAGACGGCCGCACGCTGGGTATTTGCCGGAGAGTGTGTAAGAATTGGAAAGAAATAATCGACGCGTCTGACCGATTATGGCAGGCATTTAGCAAGATAGAGTTCCCAAAATCCTCAAAAATAGCCAAAAGGAAGGCTGGCAAAGACCTCAGATGGTACTACATCTACAAAAACCTAGTGACATGGCATAGAATTGTGAATACCGATCATACGGTTAAAGAGTTTTACAAGTTTGAGCTCCACGACAAGTTTCACGCACTAGAAATTGACAGCGGCATTTTGCCTCTGAGAGACTACACGAAAGGTATCGTCCTTTATGATATGCATACCTTAAAAAATGTGCCCGTTGTCGTGCCGGAGAAAAAATGCATCAGAGTCGCTCACAACGAGATTGCTTCCGTTGTTTTAATAAAATCAGGGCTGCTGATCCAGAGGAAGGTCACCAATTCTAATCACATGTCTGAGGCCTTCTTCAAAGCTGACGACTTTGTTCTATGTGAGAACTTTTTGTATTTCTATAACAACAGAGAAGTTTTCAAATGCTGTCTAGCACACCCAAACTTGACAGCGATACCCATCCATCACTGCAACTACGATATTAAAGTGATGCAATACAACAACAACTCTTTATACTTATTCACGTACTGCGGAATGATAGTAACAATTGAAGACAAGTTACTAGTAACAGAAAAACGTATAAATATACCAGCAGAGTGGTTGAAACAGGTTAAACATATGGTAGTGTTGGACGATAAGAATTATGTCTGTTACTCTCGTGTTTTATTCAAGATAGAAACCGACACGTATCAGCACTTATATATAGATTTCCCTCTAATAACAGCTTTGTTTTTTTATGGAGATCTTGTTTTAATTGGGACAAGGTGTGGGGAGATTCTGCTGTACCGTCTTTCTAGTCAAATAAGAGCTAACAAACCAATATTTGAAGAGTTAACGCAGCTGCCTAAAGGAAAATATCCGTTACATCTGGATGTTTGTGAACGAGAATCTGGACCAATAATAGTAGCGTCAACTTTTTTTGAAATTTACATCTTCGAGTTCAACTTTTATCCAAATGTAAGTATCACAAAAGCAAAGGGCGTAAGGCGTAGACGGTATGGGCCACTACATGGCCTCACTGTGCAAAGGGCCTCACGCCTCACAGCCGAAAATAAATTTAAAAAAAGTATAAAAAATTCAAAAGTACCTTCCACAAGGTTTTCCACCATCACAGGGCATCACGAAATGTACATTGCCCACATTAAGTTAAAGTCTTGCGACACCACTCCACAAAAACATAGGTTTCTGTTTTATAAATTATCTTGTTTGAGAATATAAATGTATTATGTATGTCTGGATAAAATTTGGCACACAGATAGTTTGTAACCTGGATACAATATACATTATATACAGAACAATATGCAGCAATGCTTGTGCTGCTATGTTCTGGCAAGGGGAGTAAAGCCGGCTAATCACACACCTGCTGCAGGGACAATGTTGGAAGCAGGGACAGTATTGCCTCCTTAATTGTGATGTGTATAGGCAAGCAGGGGCAATTTTTAGAACAGCCGAAATTGCCCCGACCGCCGCGCGACCGGTATTGCCCCTGCGGCAGGTGAGTGCGTAGCCGGCTTTAGACAGCCAGTGAAATTACTGGCACACGAAGACAAAGTCCCATTTCACCTTCGTTGTATTGAAACAAAAACATGTAGTGTTTTTAAAACCTAAAAATCATGATTTTTCTTTCTTTTTCAGGCCAATACTGGTGCCAGGAAGAAAACATTTACAAAAAACAGACTGGAAATTTATAGGAGACTCCTGCGTTTGAAAGACAGACTTCAGTGCTAAACCATATAAAAAATATCTTGTTGTCGAAAGAACTGTAGTACAATTCGTGCTTTATTAATTCATATAAATGGTGTTATAATTGGACGTAGTTTAGCAGAAAGGATTCAATCCACGATGAGTTGCACTTGAGTAATTAAGGTTTGAAGTTTAAACAGTGTTTCATGAATAAAGCCTGCATTTTAGATTGATGTATTTATGCAAATATATGAGTATCCTATTACTTTTCAAGTTTATATATACTTACTTGGGTATATTGTTATAATTCTTAAGATATTTAGGCTAAAGTCGATTTGGATCCATTTTGATAAATTGCATCTTAAATGACACTTATTCGAATTTATTTTCGCCATAAAGTTCCACATGTAAAACAGTGCTGAAATAAAAATGATTTAAAAATAATACTACCAATCTAAGCATTAATCACTTTTATTTCTTATTGAAAAATATTTTTATAATCATAATAAATTATGAAATCAACTTTATTTTTTATATTTTGTGGCTATCTTAGCATTAATCAACCTTCAAATGAATTCAATATTTATCTCGAATGTATTTGTTATTTTTTACTATTACTTGGCCATTATTTATTGGCTTTTGAGTCATTATTTATACTGTGATAGACACTAAACATTTCTAAATGCTGAAAAAAAAACAAATTTCTCAAAAATAAAATATTATGTCAAAAATAATGAAGGTACAATCATCAATCTTTATCTATCTAATTAATAGCTTCAGGAAAATTATTATCAAGTTCGACTGTAATCACGTTAATGTTAACATCAAGAGGGCCCCCAAATCCTTCTAGATCATCTACAAGGTCACGATTTCCCTTCAAAGATTTATAAAATCCTGAGCAGTCTTTTGGAATGAGATCAAACATGGATTTCAAGTCATCTAGCTTTGCCTGGGATATTTCTTTGCCATTTGGCCACAGTAGTGATAGGTCGTTTTTCGATATTTCAATAGATTTTTTTTTTCGACATTGAGCTCTTGAAATTCGTCTTCGATATTAGTTTTCATGAAAATAGCATAATGCGTCTTCTTTCTTCAGTATTTGTTTAGTTTTCAGCCTTATCTTAGCTGATGAATATATGAATGTCATAAAAAGCTGTAAGAAAAAAAATCCACTGCAAGTGTACAAAATGAAGAAAGAAGACTTTTTGGGTACTTACAGAAAAAAATCGAAAAGAAAATAGTTAATAGGAAAACTTACGTAAAACAAGACTAAAACTAACTGGCTGAAAACTAAACAAATTATGTTGAAGAAAAAAAGACGTATTATGCTATTTTCATGAAAACTAATATGGAAGACGAATTTCAAGCGCTCAATATCGAAAAAAAAATAAAAAGAACCTATTGAAATATCGGAAAACGACCTATCACTACTGTGGCTGTGGCCAAATAGCAAAGAAATACCCCAGGCAAAGCTAGATGACTTGAAATTCATGTTTGATCTCATTCCAAAAAACTGCTTAGGATTTATAGGCCAAGTAATAGTAAAAAATAATAAATAAATTCGAGATAAATATCGAATTCATTTGAAGGTTGATTAATGCTAAGATAGCCACAAAATATAAAAAATTAAGTTTATTTCATAATTTAAGATGATTAAAAAATTAATTTTCAATAAGAAATAAAAGTGATTAATGCTTAGATTGGTAGTATTATTTTTAAAGCATTTTTTTTCAGCACTGTTTTACATGTGGAACTTTATGGCGAAAATAAATTCGAATAAGCGTAATTTAAGATGCAATTTATCAAAATGGATCCAAATCGACTTCAGCCTGAATATCTTAAGAATTATAACAATATACCTAAGTAAGTATATATAAACTTGAAAAGTAATAGGATACTCATATATTTGCATAAAAACATCAAACTAAAATGCAGGCTTTATTCATGAAACACTGTTTAAACTTCAAACTTAAGGTTTAAGGGTAAGTAATTAATTACTCAAGTGCAACTCATCGTGGATTGAATCCTTTCTGCTAAACTACGCCCATTTTGCAATAATAGATACAATTAATCAAAAAAATTATAATAAAAAAAAGAAATTTTAATCTAGGGTCTTTTCTGTCATTTTTAATAAGCTGAGATATGAATATTGACGAATTGAATAGAAACGATTCATGTGTGTTGGACCTTTTCTGCTGTTTTTGTTAATATCGGTATTATAAAGTACATTAATTTATTAGAAATGATTCAAGCACTTTGGATCCGTTTTAGTTTCATTTATTTTGAAAAGCTTATAATAACAGAAAGGATCCAAGTAATCTGGATTACTTTTAAGTTTTCACTGGAGTATTTAAATGTCACAAATATGTTTTTTGCACAAGAATCCAAGCAGATTGAATAATTTTACTTAGGATATTGTGCACCTGGTTCCTTTTGGTGGTAAATATTCCATAATGATCCAAAAGAGTTGAATCCCTACTATTGAATTAAAATAAAAACCTGTCATACATGTGGGATGGTAACACTATGCGATTTAAACACTATGCCTTGGTATTTTTGCAGGATCTTTGTTGCTGATCGAAAGTATTGGCCTTTAGGCATAGTTTGGTATACTTAACTCATATTCCGGTTGTTTCGTGGATTGGATCCTTTCTGCTAAACTACGTCCAATTATGGAGTCACTATTAGTTAAACATGGTTTTCCATGTCAAATTAGCCATATTTTTGAAATGAAGCCTAAACAGAAAACTAGTGTTAGTAAGTAATTGTTATTTATTTTTATGTTATGCAAAGCGGATTTAATCTAGTGATATCTTTGGACTGTATTCCAAATGAAAACATAGTTAGCCATTTTAACACATTTGACAAAGTCTTCGATCTGACTGCCGATAGCGAAGGCTACCATATTTTGTGCTCGCCGACTGACGCTACTGTAGAGTAAGGTAATTAATCACATTAGCTGTTTTGAAAGTATTGCAATCGTTTCACATTCGATTCACATTATTCAGGATTTGTTTTAATTAATCTTTAAGCTAATCATTTATTAGCCTCGGCCTGTTCACCACTGTTAAGTTTTAGTCCAGATATCTTAATTGTCAGTTATCTATGATGACGTCTCTGTTTTGTACCTAGTGATAAATGGAGACGGAATCATAGATAACTGACACTTAAGATAGCTGAAACTTAACGGAGAGTGATGAAACAAGCTCTCAGTGTTGCGCAGTTCCGTTTATTTTCTGAATTAGCTGCCATTTTGTGTTCACGTATTTTGGCATCTACTTGTCTAGCTCTTCTTTTAATATTTTAATAAATCTATCGTATGTCTACCCTAATAATAGGGTACAATCTTTACAGCATTAAAAATCGGTGATATAAAGCCGGAAAGTGCAACTTTTACCCCTACCGTTTCAAACTTTCTATTCTACCCTCGGAGTATTATCTCATATTTCAGACTACAATAGCCCCTCTAGCGGTGATTTTAAGTGTGAATAGTGTGATTCAGTCTCATTGTTTTCTTGTTATTTAATTATTTATTAAATTCTGTTGACTTATTGAAGAGGAGTCTTAAAACTAGATTGTGATATGAATAGTATTATTGGAATGTAAAATAAACAATAAAATTGACAAAAATGTGATCTTACCAAAAAATAGGCAAAAGTGAATTAATAAATGTTTTTGGTTGTTATAAACTGCTTCTTATTTACTACAACTCATTATTAAAGATAAAGTTCAAACGAATTACTTACACGAAACTATGTCCATGTTATTTATTGTCACAACAATGATTTCGAAAGTCATTTAGTAGGTAGTCATGTAGTCATGCTCTCTCGTCATCTCCGATCCAAAAAAATATAGTCATACCTGGGCATTTTCAAAAAAACGTGTACCCTTGACTTTTTTTTTCAAAATGAAATCATTTTAGGTTTCTGAATCAGAATTATTAGCTCTATTCATTTTTGTAAAGAAAAAAATTGTCCTTCGGTTTTTTTGTCAGTTTTGTGACAATATTTTCATACGATTTGTATGGGCCGTCACAAAACTGATACGAAAAAGTTGTATGGGAAATTAAGGTATATTTGTTAGAAAAACTACTCGAATTCAGAGCGGCCAAATTACACGAAATCGACACCCATCACCATTTTAATGTCAAAAATGTCAAAATACACCCCCTTCCGAAAAAATCGGGCACCTATCGTATTTCAGATTTTTAGGCATTATTATAAAGCTTAGAAAGTAAGCTTTTTTGGACATAAAATTCAAAAACCACGGGTGCCCGTTTTTTTGCAAGGGGGTAGGTATATCTTCTCTCGTCTTCATGATCAGTGCGAAATTTACCTAAGGCTGTCTTTTTGTATTTTTAGATTGGTAATTTTTTGAATCAAATGCTAGAATGTAAGTTTATTTTTTTTCACCTCACTAGCTCGGAAAGCCCTTTTTGTTTGTTTGACATCTATTGAGAAAATCGCTTTTTATCCACATGTGAAGAAAGAGTTTTGACATTTGAAGGCGGCTTAATATTGTTTTTTCAATTCTTTCCTCTAGTCTAGGGAAAAGGCAAAGGTATAGAACCATACAGCCAAGTCTTCGTTATCATTATTTTTAGTATTGGTAGTTTTAAAAATACCAATAAAGGCTAAGTGATATTTGACAGCTAGCAAAACGTAAAACGTTAAACGTGCTGAATTTAATTTTTAACGTCACAATTAATTAATTGCATCGAGTAAAAAACATTAAATACAATCTCACAACTTTATTTTAATTCATAAATATCAGCATTCAACATTAATCTTCATTCTTGTTGTAAAAAGGGATAAAATGTTCGGACAGTCTAAGTAAATCGATGTGCGAACAAAACGCATCCGAAATAATTAAAAAAAACTTAAGTCAGATAAAGACTTGCTATGCTTAGGCTATTTTGCATTGTTTTTGATTTTACCAATATTTCTATATTTCAAAATTATTGTTGTCAATGACAAAGAGGTAAATAAATAATAATTGATAGTACAAACCCTTTTTCTTATTTTCCTCGCTGTAGTGAGGTGAAATGTTTTGTGTTATACACGGGTGAAAAGTTATTTTACGTCTCGTGTGTTGAAACACTCGCTACGCTCAGGATTCTATTTTTGAACCACTCGCTTCGCTCGTGGTCAATCATAGAATCCTTTCGCTAGCTCGTGTTTCAAATGAACACTCGCAGGTAAAATACAACTTTCCCCCCTTGTATAACAAATAACTATTATTTATGACATAACTACCTACGAGGTGTTTGGTGTCATCGTATTAAGTGATCGTGGATCTTTGTCAAATTAAAGTACTTAAGTACAGAAGAAGCAAAATTATTCAATTGGTTTATGGAGCCAAGATAAAAGGCATTAACATAATGACGAGTTTTATTATGACAACGGCTTAAATAAATTGCGTTCAAAATCAACAAGGCTAATTAATAATTCGTAAAAACACAATAGCCGCGAAGCTTGACTACCTTAATTAAAGGGGACAATACGCAATTCCGTTAAAACATTCATTATTTTATAATTATAATTAACACCGTACCTACTAGGACAGTGGAGCGGCGCTAAACAGTAAGTCAATCATTACGTCACTTTAATTTATGACTACGTAAAAAGAGAGGTGTTATAAGTTTGACGTCGATCTCTCTCTCTCTCTCTCTCTCTCTGTAATATCTAATATCTGTCTGTCTGTGGCATCGTAGCTCTCTGGATGGACCGGTTTTTTTTCAGAAAGTTTCCTTGTGGTGGTTCTAATAAAGTATAAACGTATAGATGTATTTGTTAACAAGTTATCAATGTTAAACCCTTTAGACTTACAAGAAAAATCCTGCAAGTTTTATTACATAGCCTGGCCGTGATGCGAACACCCAAGTAACACAGAAAGCATTTTAACAAACGAATAGTACACTTATGTAGAACTTAAGGTCCGTATAAACTCTTATATAAGTTCACCGAGCATCTTGACGCTTTATATTGGCATTTCAAAACCATTATGATGCTTTAGACGGTATAACGGTTAGATAATGGCATATCAAAATGCTTTTGTAAAGCCTATAGTTTTAGTGCAGCAAACCACAACGCAGCTGTACAGCTTTCCGCTGTTTTTAGTGCATTTGGATCTACAATAGCATTTTTAAGTAGTAAATAAATGCCTAATGCTGTTTAATAGCATAAACATGAACCATTATCATGCCACGTTAATTCGCTATACAGCTTTCAGCAGTTTTTAGTGCCTTACGGTTTATAATAGCATTTTTAAGTAGTAAGATATTGCCTAATGCTGCTTAATAGCATAAACGTGAATCAATGTAATGCTAGCATTCGAAAGATCAACTGAGTTCTGTTGTGCGGCTAACAGCTCTTTAATCAAATACACGTGAGTTATTGTAATGTGTAAAGCCGTATATACATTCATTTTAATGCATTATTAAAACCATTTGTCGGCTATATTTAAGAAAAGCAACTTACGTTAGTATTATAATTATGTGATCAACAAAACAAAAAATAGACCTATATAATAACTATATAATTTTACTGAATATTGTCCAACCACTACTATTATGTTAATTATGCAAAATTCGTTCTATACTAGGAATACACAATTGTTTTGGTTATTTCACACATAGATTTATTTACCATATTATATCAAAACTACAAAATATCGAAGGCGCGTGAAAATTTTCAATGAAACTTGTATAGACATTTACAGTAAACTACATTGCGCAGTAATAATTGAAGGCATGAAATCACAAAAGAGTCAAAAACTTATTACCCTTGCAGTATTAATACAATTTTCTTTGACGCTAACCTTTATGTCACTTCATTCTATATTGTCAAAGTATATTGCGAAACAAGTAGTTTATAAATTCAACGTTAATAAATTATAACGTACTGTTTGGTATTAGAGATGTTTTTGCAATGATGTAGGGTTTATTTAAGTTCTAACTGTGAACACTTCAATAGCTCTAATCATTCTTTTACTACATTCGAATGCTAGTCTAATGCTAGTGTAATGCAATTAACATCTTCATTATCAATAATATTGCTAGTATAATGCTTCTGTAATGCACTTGGCAACTTCATTGACCGTAATAATGCTTCTTTAATGCGATTGGCACCTACTTTGACCACAATAATGCTAATATAATGCGATGTAATACAATTATACAACCTATGTAGGATCTAAAGCTGTATAATTTGTGCCCAAATAAGCACTACAGTAGCCGTATAGACGTTTATAATGCTACTATATAACTAACTCAAAATGCTTAAACGATACAGAAATGCTGTAAGTCGGCCGTTATACTGCATTGATGTGTTACTTGGGCAGGTTAGAAGTCATCGACCCAATGGCGCAATGTAGTGCGACTTGCAGAATTTTTCTAGAGTCTAAACTGGTCTTAAACTTTATAACGCTCGGCTCAATGTCCTCACCACTTGAACATTCGACGCCGAACGCTCATTCTCATAAGCCGGGAATACACATGCCAGTAAAACGGATCAGTAGCTTGCATATTAGTTACTGGCATGTAGAAGTCACTGGCACACTGTGAATACATTTGCATGTAAACTTGCATGCAATTGGCGTCTTTGCATTGCGTACTGGCATGCCTGTAGCTGTCGCATGCCACTCATGCCAGTTTCGCGGCCCCCCGCGACACCTCCCTTAATTAAATTGCATGCCAGTAAATCAAATTGCTTGCCATCTACTGGCTTGCCAGGTACAGGCATGCCAGTTAGTGTATACACATGCTTGTAGCTGGCACGTGCAAGGAGCTGGTATGCAAGCGTGCCAGCTACAGGCACGTGTACACGCAAATGCTCTCAGTGAGGACCAGAGGCGTCTTTACCTATGGTGCAGGCAGGGTGTGCGGCGCACACGGGTGCCGGGTCGAAGGGGGCGCCGAGCGGCCTCTAATGCGAGACCTACAAAGAAGCGTCCATTTCATTCCATTTTGACCCCGCGCCTACTAGAAGGCGCCAGGGTACTGGTTGCACACGGGCACCACAAGGGCTAGAGACGCCTCTTGAGGACTTTCTTGCGTGAGTAGCCGTACTGTTAACACAGGGGGCGCCGTTCCCGGCGGGCCCAGAACACCGCAATTACGTCGGACGACGTGTATTCCCCGTAACGAGGGTAGGGCTAGAAAAATTACGATAAATTGCTTTTATTTGTTGCGGCATATGAGGTTTGTAATTTGCATCATAACTCGCGCACTTTATTATTTGAAGGGACGAGGGCCGGGAAATATGGTAGTCTCTCTCGATTATATAAAAACCCGTTGCTAAGGCACAAAAAGCAGGTAAGTACTTGGTAAGTACCTACTTGTGTTAAACGGTCGGCATACATACCGTCGAAAATTGTGGCATTTTGTACTTTTTTCCTCTAAGTTTTTTTCGCATTGGAAAGAAAACAATCTTGCTTTTTAAAAATCAGTAACCGGAACATACAATACAAACTGATAACCAACAAAACAAATCGCAATATTTTAGGCGTTTTAAGGTGCGACCACACCGCCGCTTAAAAAACGGTGACTTTACGGAATCGCAATAAAATGTATGAAGAAACGGTGAGAAAACGTGACGCCACTGCGTATAATATAAGCGGCGGTGTGGTCGGACCCTTAAATAGTAGGTAGGTAGGTACTCACTGTTATTTATTTTTAAAGTGTCTTTCAATAAAAAGGCACCTCAAGATGGTTTTCTTACTTAATGTAAAAAAAAACGAAAAATAGCCACGGAAACCGTTAGTGTTAAATAAAGGTAGCTTGTATCTTATATTCGTAGTTACTTATACCTATAGGTATTTCTTTCTCGCCCTCTCTTAGCCTGGAAATCCTAGAATATCTTTCTGTGCTTAAATATCAAAGAGCTAGCGGCCTTTGACTGAGGCTGATCTATTCAGACCCCGCAAATAGCCGAAGCGAATACTTACTGGAATAATAATATTTTGCGGGCAGCTTTATTCTGATACAGAGGTTCAATTCAAATATATGACACGGCTTTTTCGACAAGTCCCTATTTCACCAACGTGACAATTGTCGGTGACAAGTGACAATTCTGTTCACATTACAAACTCGACGAGAGTACGCCGGTTGGCTTCGGTGTACTTACTGCCGTTTGGAAAATTATTTTTCCCAAATATGACTTCCCAAACAACTTATCGCAATACTTACATTTTCCAAGTGAACGTTTAGCAAAGTTACATTTAGCATTTAGTTCATTTGGTCAAACTATCATTTGGCAAAGTTTCACTTCGTCAAGATTTTACTAAGCAAATGCTTCTTAAGCAAATGTTTTGTTTTGTCATGTTATATTCCAAAAATAAAATTCCCAAATGTGACACTGCATGGTATACTTATAGCAAAAATCTGGCAAATGACAATTATTTTTTACTGTTGCAGTAATACAATAGTAGGCGTACACTACAGGAATTTTAAGTATAAAATTAACAAATGGCAGAAATTTTATATTTAATTACTTAAACAAATAAATAGTTCGTACAATTTAGTATCAAAACAGTCACCCAAATACTCCAAAATATTTTATTCCTAATTCACTAATTCCGATTTTTAAATCTCCGAATTTCATAATTTCTAAGAAATAAAATTCCGATTACTAAAAAACACGAAATTTATTTAACCGAATTTCAGAATTCCTGTTTTATATTATTCCGATTTGTATAACTAGCTAAGCTTAAGCTTTGCGATAAGAAGTTTTGACAATTGAATTTTTGCCAAATAAAAATTTGGGAAATAAAATTTGCGATGTGATGCTTTGGGGAACATTCTTTGCCAAACATTAGTAATCCGTTGGCTTCATATTGAATGCGCATTGCATTTCGAATTGTCACCATATCACCGACAATTGTCGAGTTGGGGAAATAGGGGCCTGAGCTCTTAGACCCCTACCTATTTAATGTTATAAATGTAAAAGTAATTCTGTTTGTCTCGTCATTAGAACCTTCCTTGACTCCAAACTCAAACATTTTATTTGCTTTGATACAAGATACAAGATCAAACCCCCGAAATCAAGTACTTAGGGTGCGACCACACCCCCGCTTAAAAAACGGTGACGTTACGGAATCGCAACAAAATGTATGAAGAAACGGTGAGAAAACGTGACGCATACGACACGTCACTGCGTATACGCGGCGGTTTGGTCACACCCTTATAGTCCAGCCGTGATGAGAAAGTTCTCTCTGCCTCACCAAGCCTCTGCCTCGCCAAGAGAGAGAGAAACATTTATACCAGAGAAACGTTTGCAACCCGAAACTCGTAACGTGAGGCTTACCCGAAAGGAGTTATGGAAACCAGCTAGTCTATACCTACATATAATTCATCAGTAGAAAGTTCGTGTCTGTACATTAAATAAATTCGTCAAAAATAGAGTGCTAACGATTAGGGGAGAGGAATAAAACAGAAAAAAGTAGATTTTATAATTTTTTTCTGTCTGTAAGTAGGTATGTGTATATTTATGTATGTGTTCACTAATCTTCAAAACTACGCAATGGATTTTATAGCAGTTTTCACAAATAGTTAACACTTATATTAGGGCATTATAGGCTTTATTTTATTGAAATCTAAGGTCGACAAAAAAAGTTTTCGTCATTTAAAATGTTAAGTGGCTGTTCAATACGCATAGCGATATGTGACTTTTGTCAATAAATAAAGTCTATGCGGACGAAGACGCGAGCAAAAACTAGTTTCAAATATTTCTAGAATAAGGTCTCAGTTTCTTTCTAGAATTATTAGCACAAGATTCCGTGAGAACTGTGTATTATGTTGTTTGCGTTTGCTTTAGAAGTCGCGATAACTTTGAAATGTGATTGAATATCAAAAGAATACCTAGTCAGTGAAAATATAATTCTTACCTGATTATTCCCATTTGCAGAAAACCTACATTTCTGTTATGTAAGTAAGTAAGTAAATGCTTTATTGTAAAAATGTAAAGAAATGGAAACAAATCGCAAAAAACATTAAAATATGCACAAAGGTGAACTTAAAAAAATAATAAATAACATAAAAATAAAAATCATTTAATTCAGACCACATAAAACAATATTGTCCGTATTATTGTTAGTAATGTTAGTAACACAAGAATCTTATATAACTACGTTACTGGTTAAACTTAAATGAAGAGAGGGCCAGTGCCTGGCAAGGCTACTGTCCGTCCTCTCGGCCACGGCGGCCAGGAGGCTGTGGCGGCTGTCAAGTACCCTACGGCGCGTCGCGGCACAGCGTCGCGTGGAAGCCGTCCACGCTTGCGCTTATCCCTGTCGGGGATCACTACTAGTTAACCTTTGAGTAGATGAGAGGAGCATGTTTTAGTTTGAACAGTTTTTATATTATAGACTGACCGGTTAAATGAGTCCTCGCGGGCGCGGCTGCGGGGCGCGGGGTGGGACGCGGGGAGCTCTCTCGGTGCGGGCGGGGAGTGCGCCTGCCGCCCGCACTGAGCTCCCACCATAGAATAGATAATAACAGGGTAGAAGGGAATCTCTTTTGACCGCGTCCAAAACGCCGCCATTTATATACCTACTTCCCCCTTCACGTCGTTACGCCCCCCTGTCGTCCAGGCGTATTGCTAGGGTTGCTTACCGTTAAATATTATATTTACGTCTAAAGATAATATAAAAGAAAGAAAGAAAGGAAAAGGTTTATTTGGTGCAATATATATCGCTAAAATATAAGTTTTTATTTACTTTGAAATCATTATTTTATTCTAGTTTTACAAAATATGAAATTTATAAATCATTAGGTACGTACCTACATATTATATTAAGGAAGAAGTTATTACAAGTGCCATACCAAATGAAGCCATTTAAGATGATTTAAGTAAGTATTACTTGACACCATTGTAATTATTGTTTCCAAGATGAGTACCTACGGGACGGAACGCGCAAAAATGCCAAACGCGCGTGCGGCGACGCCGGCCGTGGCAGCCTGACTGAGCCGCTCGTTTAACAAGTACTGTAAATCGTGACCTTGTGTCCGGCCGGAGCGGGAGATTCCGTTCTACTATGTTCTTACTTATTCTATGCTCCCACCCCGCGCCCCGCTACCCCGCGGTCGAGGACTCATTTAACCGGTCGGTCTATAACTTGTTGCCTACGACTACGACTAGGTACGTCTGCAGGAAATTAAAATTTGTATCCGCAGCTTGATTTCCCCGACACTTCCTACATTTCAACCAATTTACTTACAAGAATATTTTATATTTATATTTTATTGAATCAGCCGTTATTTTCCGCAGGTCCATTTCAATGAACAATAGTACATTACTGCAAAGGCCGGGAAGTAAGGGGTTGCCGGCCGAGTAAGT
Source organism: Pandemis heparana (assembly GCA_963854515.1). Lineage (NCBI taxonomy): Eukaryota > Metazoa > Arthropoda > Insecta > Lepidoptera > Tortricidae > Pandemis > Pandemis heparana. The sequence goes on from OY978031.1 coordinate 6,493,707, forward strand.
TTGACGGCCGAGTGGTACACGAGGAAGGCCTAGGACTTCGTTTTATAATTTTTATATTATTAATTTAAACACATTTTCGTGTATAAGCAGATATTTATAATCAACACAAGACAAGGAGCTAAAAAACAAGAGATCGACATAAACATGTCACTCAAAAACATACTGACAGACATGACGGAAGCGAGCAGGTTACTCTACAGCAATGCAACCTCCAACAATAATATGTAGTGATGCCGTAGGTATTAAGTAAGTTTGCCATATTACATACATACGTACATACATAGGTAAATCGCGTCTTTATCCCTTACGGGGTAGACAGAGCCTAAGGTAATAAAACCAAAAGGCCACGTTTAGCATGATTGTAGGCGTATAGGGGAAATGGGAATCAAAATAGTGATTTTCGCCCACTCAACGGGCTTTTCAATCTGCGCGGGAAAAGAAGCAACTGTGGTACATTCTATTATTTCTCTCAAACCCCCATGGAAGACATAATATTAACCAGCATAATTTTAAAAGTAATTTTAATAGGTATAAGTAGGTTTTCTTTTTTTTTCATTTTTTTTTTATGTGAATAGGCGGTAGAGGCAGGGCCGTCTTTAAACTATTTGAGGCCCTGGGCACATTAGGATCATGGGGCCCCTATGACCTAAATATCGGTTATCATTTGGTAATCTGGCAGGAACTAGCGGGCCCCATTCGATCGCGGGGCCCTGGGCACGTGCCCATAGTGCCCAGTGGAGAAGAGGGGCCTGGGTAGAGGAGGCCTGTGCCCAGCAGTGGGACGTATATAGGCTTTTAAAAAAAAAAAAAAAAAAATGTGAATAGGAAGGCAAACGAGCAAGTGGGTCACCTGATGGTAAGCGATCACCACTGCCTTTCATAGTTAGTTTTAGAATTATAGTGCATCTGTAAATATTTTTCTTGGTTATTATTATAGTTATTTGAACTTAATCGTTATATTCATTAAAAAAATATTGTATAGTCAGTTATGGAAAAAAATCTTGTCTTCAGTCTTATTATAATAAATTCGTAAAGTCGTCCGCCAATTAGTCCCCGTGAATTCCAAGATATAAATAACAATTATACAAATCCACATAATCCTTACATTGGGATTTAAATGAGCAAACGAAGCTGTTTGCTCAGCCTATGCCAACAGACGGGATTCGAACCCGCGCGGGCATTTCTCGATTCGTTAGACGCCGGAGAAGTCGATTCGTATTGCTACAAGTTCAGAAAAAGCATATTTTAACGTTTATTTTAGGTACTCGTAGATTGCTATTAAAATATAGGTAACCAGTTATCGTGAAGTTTTGTGTTTTCTTCTTCTTTTATTAATATGGCCCCATCGATTGATGCGATGGTTTCGCCAATGTCAAAGTAATAAATACAGTATTCAAAAATCTTGTGACAAAAATGGCGGCAACGTTGTACGGTAGAACACGGTCAAACGACCCCTCCCCTGTCGGAGTCTTAGCCAACGGATAATGATATCCCTCGAAGACCGCCAGGAAATCATTAACCGATGCCCAGGGTGCACCGGACCAAGCACTGCTCTTCCCCTCGGACTGATCCAAAAACGAACCGCACCTCTTGACCACGCGCGGAGGTAACCCGACTCGCACCCCGTTTTGTGTTTTGTTTTAGTAAGCAATACGTCAATTAAATTAACGCACTTACAGGGCCCCGTTTCTCGAAGCTTATTAGACTAATAATAGTAGTGTTTTATCTCGTAAATTAAACGAAAGAATGAAACAAAACACTAATGTTATTAGTCTAATCAGCTTCGAGAAACGGGGCCCAGGTGTAGTGCAAAATTATTTTCCATGGCATTTCGTTAAATTTTATCCGGTTTTCAACTTTATTGACATGTAATTAAAGTGTACACAATGTAGCTGTCAGATTTAGGGTGCGACCAAACCGCCGCGTATACGCAGTGACGCGTATGTGTCACGTTTTCTCACCGTTTCTTCATACATTTTGTTGCGATTCCGTAACGTCACCGTTTTTGTGGTCGCAACCTTAATTGTCGAAGAACCTTAATAAGAACCTTATTTAAATGTCGTTGCAATTAAAAACCGCATGGGATTCCACGAAATATCTGTACTACGTACCTATACACGTTATAACACATGTCAAATAACGTAAGAATGATGATAATGATGAATGTACGTGTTACATTGCTCTAGTAGGTATAGGCAGTTGTGATTACTTACCGGTAACCCACTTGCTTGTTTTCTTTCTTCGTATAAAAAAGCTAGAATACCATCTCGTCTGTGTAACAACAGGCATCTCGACGCAAGCCTCTACGAGCTGTACGGTGGGGTGCTACAGTCGCGGTAACGACGACTACATTAATTGCAAACACGACCTTTTCCCACTGGCGTCGACACGACCCGTAGGCTTATTGTCTAACTCGCTCGCAATCGCCATCGTCTTCATTTTGACAGTTCATGTATGGGCTGACAATTGGCATCGGAATCAGCTAGCTGTCACATTCATACAAGAACTGTCACTTCAATGCGATGCAGAGTGTCAAAATAGTATTATATAATGTTACTTATTATTAGATTTAGTTTTAAGTTTTAAGTGTGAAAACTTACACTAGAGGCTCTTCTCATAGTATTCGAGGCGTATTTTGTGTCCGAAAACTTACAGTATGCACACAGAGCGCTTACGCTAAGTTTTTTGACGCAACAAATGTCTCGAACGCGTTCGTGATGAATTGCCAAACACTACGAGAGAGAATACCTAGTTAGTTTGTGGTCGATGCCTGGCCCAAGAAGGGGCTCTCAAACTGCTATACTTCATTTAATTTAGACTGAGAAACCACAATAACATTATATTGCGTCTGGTCAAGTATTTCTCACCTAGCAAATAGTACAGTGCAATAGGTTGGCAGCCGCAAAATAAAATTGTTTTAATGTAACTTTATTTGCGTGTCGTCAATCACAAACAATCACCCTCGTACAAATTGTAAAGAGATTACAGTTCACGAGCCGCAACATAATGTTGTTGTGGTTTCTCATCCTAAATTAAATGAAGTATAGTAATAGACACTACTTTTTTGAGTTGGAAACTTATACAGAAACCCTATGTAATATAATTTTTGCTCTAATATAATTTTTGCCTCTAATTTTTTTGTAGGCGCTAAAAATAAGGGCAGAGTTAGTCATCAATACCTAAACGCAAAATAGTTATTAGACGGAATGAGTAGTTGACAATAGTTATTTGTTATACAAGGGGGGAAAGTTGAATTTTACCTGCGAGTGTTCATTTGAAACACGAGCTAGCGAAAGGATTCTATGATTGACCACGAGCGAAGCGAGTGGTTCAAAAATAGAATCCTGAGCGTAGCGAGTGTTCCAACACACGAGGCGTGAAATAACTTTTCACCCGTGTATAACACAAAATTTTTCATCTCACTACAGCGAGGAAAATAAGAAAAAGGGTTTGTAGGTACTATCGCTCATTTTTAATAACAAAATAACTAGAAAGACATGCGAATATTTAACGTTGACGGCTTAATTGAATAGTTTTGACTTAATTTTTTTTTAATTATTTGAAAGAAAGAAAACATTTATTCGTGATATAAATTAGTTACAGAAAAAAACAAGTAACAGCATATATACAATCACGAAATGGTTCCACCTTAGCATAATGCTGGCCTACAGCCAGCGCTGGTCTTCCGTTGGGACCATCAAGTGCTACTGTCAGCACAAACAGTGAACCGGCATTAAAATCTTTAATATGGCTGAATGGACAATAATTCCTTTACCTATCCCACAAGGGATGAATTATATAAAAAAATTTATTTCGGATGCGTTTTGTTCGCATATTGACTTACTTGACTGTCAGAACATTTTATCCGTTTTTACAACAAGAATGAAGGTTAATGTTGAATGCTGATATTTATGAATTAAAATAAAGTCGTAAGACTGTATTGAGTGTTTTTTACTCGATGCAATTCATTAATTTTGATATTAAAAATTCAGCACTTTTAACGTTTTACGTTTTGTTAGCTGTCAAATATCACTTAAGCTCCCTTCAAATGTCAAAACCCTGTACTATATCTTTCTAATCTGTGGTCAAAACTCTTTCTCCACAAGTGAATAAAGAGCGATTTTCTCAATAGCTGTCAAACAAACAAAAAGTGCTTTCCGAGCTAGTGAGGTGAAAAATATATTATTTTTTTGAGGAAACTGCAGCTAGGTACCTACTAAGTATTCCAACAACTGACGCAGGTGCTTAAAATAATGGTGTCATCATCATCATCATCATCATGGCCTTTTGGTGATCCAATCTTGGATGTGTAGGCCTCTTGCCTCTTCTTCTACTCAAAAAAATAAAAATAATACTAAGTAATAAATAATAACTAGGTATACCTACTGCAGTTATACCTAGTAGGTACCTAAGTACTCTACAAAACTGGAACTTCGCTAATAATTTAGTTGAGTAGCGACGATAACGGTACCAGCTTTATTCAGCTTTAACTAGCGAAGTTTGCCAGTCTCTGTAATAATCTGAAACCAATTTCACTTTTTAAATATTTATTGCTACAGAATTTCGTCCGCAGAGAATTGAAATTTTAACCTAAGAGTTTTTTACACTTCCAAGCATGACATAAATCACGTCTTACGTAACGTGTAACAAGACCTAGGCCATGTTTAGAGTGATTAATGTGGCCTAAGCCAGGAGTATTGAAATTTAAGTGGACTATAGAATTCGGCGTTCCGTCACTGTCGTAAATGTCCTAAAAAGAAGTATGGTGTTTGAAAGAAGTATGTAGTTTGCGGTTGGTAGGATCTTGTGCAAGGTCCGTCTGGATCGCTACCACCATCTTACTCGCTAATCCTGCCGCTAAGCAGCAATACTTGCATGCTGTGTTCCGGTGTGGAGAGTAAGACAGCCGGGGAAATTACAGACACAAGAGGCATTTCATCTTAGCCCTCTAGGTTGGCAATGCATCTGCAATCCAAAGTGGGTGTCTATGGGCAGTGGTGATCGCTTACCATCAGGTGACCCACTTGCTCGTTTGCCTTCCTATTCATAAATAAAAAAAAGTTAAAAGTAACTCACCTGCGGCTATTTCAGAAACTCTTCGACGATGGTAGATAATTTACGAATTTCTTGCGAATTTGCGGGCTTACAATTAAAATTAATTATTATTAGAAGTTTTCAGCAGTTAGCACCATCGTCCTAGTAGACAGAAAATTATTGAACGATTGTTTTCTTCTGCTTTATGCTATGCCAATAAGCAGAGCAAGCGCGTGCAGAGGTTGGATGGGTGGATACTTCCCATTCAAATTCAGACCACACCATACAACTTAGGCCCAAATAGTGATTGTAGATGTATAAGTGGAAAGGGGAATCAAAATATTGATGGGATGCTAGTAGCTGTAACATGATTCCTAAAATTTTTGTCCATCCCTCGATGGGCTTTTCCCATCTGCGCGGGAATGAGAAGCAACTATTCTGAACAATTTCCAAATTTTTCTTTATCCTCTTCTCTATGCTTCTCTTCTTTTTTCCTTTATCGGATATCTGAGAATATTTAAAAAAAAGGACAATTTGCACACATAAACATTTTTGATACGCATTTATTGCAAGTGTCCAAGTGACTTCTAGAAATAAAATGTCAACTCCGTAAACTTTGACGTGTCGACAACAATACATTCACACCAAATGGAAAACCGCGTACAGACTCAAGTAGAAAATACGTAAAAACACGTGAAACGCGTCGCTATGTCGCCTCACGCGTCCCGCCGCGCGGCACAAGCCACTAGCTTATAGCGTTTTGTAATCTATTGTTATCTTCACTAACCGCTGAGTCTTAATTCACTGAGCATGGTACTTTAGGCGTCTGTGAGCGGCACCGCATGCCCGTTTGTCGGCTTCATCACTACATACACCCAAGGACATATTTAGCGGAACACAAAAAAAGTATAATTAGTATATTAGTATAAGTAGGTAACCATTTTTTTTTCTGGTCAAGCATTTTGCTAACTTTTTTTTGTGTTCCGCTAAATATGTCCCTGAATGTAGAAAACAAAGTAGCTTTCAGCCGTCTGTCTGTCTGTCCCTATGTATGATTAGATCTTTAAAACTACACAACGATTTTGATTCGGTTTTTTTAATAGATACCTAGTGTTATTCAAGAGGAGGGTTCATATATAATATATTATAATAATATATTATATGCCCGCAACTTCGTCTGCGCAGAATTGTATATATATATGAACCCTCCTCTTGAATAACACTAGGTATCTATTAAAAACCACCACCATACATATGGTATACCATATATATATATTTTGAATTTTATGTGCTTACTTTCTAAGCTATAATGCCTAAAAATCTGAAAAAACCACAGGTGCTCGATTTTTTTTGCAAGGGGGTGTATATAAGGAGTAGGTATGTTTTTTGAGTTCTTTCATGTATAAAAATAATATACAGTTCCCGCTCTCGCTCGTGACTCCGCCCACCGCCTCTCCAGACTGCTCGGGTATATGCACTAGTCTATGGACCCAACAGCTAATACTGTATACCCTGCACACACTCGAGCCCCTCTATACTGTTACATACCCGCATACTGTCTAATCCTACGGCACTAGAGGCTAGTAAAACTAGCTAGATTTTTTTGGGTTCCGCAGTAAAAAGGTCATAAACGAGACCATTATGGTTTTGCCACGCATTAAGGTGGAAACACATTATTAACACGCGACACGACCCGATGCAACGAATGTATGCGCATGGCGTCGCGTCGGATGTTCATAGTGTGGTTCTGGTCATAGAAAATAATACAATTTGATTCGACTCAACACGCGTCGCGTTGCATCGGGTCGCGTCGTGTGTTAACAATGTGTTTCCACTTTTAATCGAGTTAATCATTCGTAAATTAAAAAAAAAACCGGCCAAGTGCGAGTCGGACTCGCTCACCGAGGGTTCCGTATCATTATCTATAAATATCTATCAGTGGCGTGGCGTCAAGTATATCAGAAGGCAAGCCGAAGGGAACTGAACTAGCCTCTTCCTCTAATTCTGCACAATAAATTGCCCAACTGCCTTAAAATAGGCAAGTCAGTGGGAATTCTATGGACGCCACGCCACTGATATCTATAAACCAGTGTAAGCAGAGCCCTACTCCAACGCAAAATGTACGTAGTGTGGGGTCACTTTATATTGGTCACTGGTATACAGACATACATACATATTTACGGTTTTCGATATTATTCCTTAATCTTGCTATAAGACCTACCTTCATACCATATTTCAAGATTCTGCGTTCACGGGAAGTACCCTGTAGGTTTTGATCCCCTTGAGAGTTGCGGAAATTTGCGGCATAAACGGCTGTATCTTTTGATTGCGTTGGCTTAGATGTTTGATTTTTTCACAACTCCAAGGGACAGTAGACCTGAGTATTTGATATAAATTTCAGCTTGATACCTCCACGCGTTTCTGAGAAAAAGGGTCCAAAATTAAGCCAAAAATAATACATACATCATTTTTGAAAAGTGCAGATACCTAACTTCATCTCTCTACTTCTTTCAAATCTCATCGATCGATGAGGCCATATTAAAAATGAAGAAGAATTACAAGATCAACCAAGGACCGCTCAGAGATTGACCAACAATATTTAACCACGTATAATCTGTTTTCCTGCAATTACGATTTCATTAAGGACCAACAAAACATTCGCTAACGACGGCTAGCATGCAATACCGCCGTTAAGTGAAAAAACTACAAACATACTCTCAATTTACTGCTAAATAATGGTTATTAATTCGTATTTAATAACGAAACAAATGGAAAACAGCAACGAGTTACACCAGTTATTAGCAATTTTATCGAACAAAATAAATAAACTTGATACTTTTAATTTGCATAAAATACCATGACGTCTTAACTTAATGCGATTCCATTTCGATTCAGTTTGGGTTCGCTCGCTGTCAGATCCACATTAAAAAATGACAGCTAAAACCTGAACTGAGGCGGAATTAAGACGTCATGGTAAGACACCAGGGGCCTTACTATGATATCCTAATACCGACTCAGTTCAAGTTTTAGCTGTCAATTTTAGTATGAATCTGACAGCGAGCGAACCTAAACTGAATCGCATTAAGACGTCATGGTAAGGCCCCTGATCGCCATACTAAACCAATTTACCTTGACAAATTACAGGTACATACTAACATAACTAAACCTCATCATCATCGTCATCATCATCAAGGCTTTGTCTCTGTCTTCCCCGTAAGATAAAGACATGATTTATGTATGTACCTACTAGCTGTTGCCAGCGACTTCGTCTGCAAAGAATTCGTTTATCGCTATCCCGCCGAAATTTTCCGGGATAAAAAGTAACCTATGTGTTATTCCAGACTTTTCTCTATCTATGTGCCGAATTTCATCGAGATCCGTTGGGCCGTTCTGGCGTGATTGAGTAACAAACAAACATCCATCCATCCATCCATCCATCTATCCATCCATACTTTCGCATTTATAATATTAGTTAAGATACTTTCGCATTTATAATATTAGTTAAGATGTCCGTATGTAGCGAAGTTGTACCTCCAGAAATATTCTTTACTCCTTGCAGCAAGCTTAAAGAAAACATTTTGCCTCAGAAAACTACGCGTAAAGGATTTGTATGAAAGGGGGGGGGGGGGGGGGTATTAAGACAATACTGCACTGACGCGCTACAACAGTGTATGGGTGTATGGTGTGTATGGTAGGTGTTAGCGACGTGCTCAATAAGGCTCAAAATGTTTAGATTTTAAGTTTGTATTTTTTATTGAAATTGTCGGGTGAGTTGCGTGTGTGACGTAGCGAGTCGACGCTTGAACCAGCGAACTTAGACCCGGCAGTTGTCTTTGGCTACTCGAGCGCGGCACCCACGTACCTACCTTTCCCTATTGTTATTTTTTGAAATTTATACGTGGTGTCGGGTTTGGGCAAATTAAAACGCTTTTCGCGAGTTCTACGCCTTTTTTTTTAACGATACATCCGCAACACCTACAAAGTGGTCCTTCGAGCCGGATCGATGTACCGTACGCCCGCAAGAATGGTTAACACTCGCAGTACTACGCGCAGGGAACGCGAGAACCAAGAACGCGAGAACCAAGAATGCGAGGATGAAGGACTTCAGCAGCAAGCAGCCTCACAGCTAGCGGAAGAAGCCACGCAGAACGATGTAACGACTCCGACCGTTGAACGCGAATTTGAAATTCCGGGTAGCAGCGTAAAGTTTGAATACCAACTATCGCGGCAGCCCATTCCTGAAACGGCTAAATCGAAGTCTACGGCGTCATCCCGAATAGCTAAGAGGAAACAGCTGGAACTACGAGCGGCTCATGAAAAAGCACTAATCCAACTAGCACTTATTGACAAGAAATTGGAAATGGATATAGCCAACTTAACGGACGAAGATGACGAAGATAATTACAGTCCAAATCATGATCTGCACACTAACAGCAAGTTGAACGTGGAAGAGTGGCTGAGTCGAAGTCAGTGGCCGCCTGAACCTAGACCGCAAGCCCCCGATTATGGTAACAAGTCGGGCTCGCAGTGCCCGCCGGTGGTAGTCAACCCCGGCACTATGGATGAAACAGTTCACATATTGGCCAGTGCACTAAAAAACCTTACCACTAATTCCACTAACAACAGGACTGATAAAAATCTGCTTAGCCGAATGAGTACCCCGAGAGACCTACCTACCTACTCTGGGGACCCACTGGACTGGCTCCAGTTTAAGCAGGCCTACGACGAGTCCACGGAAGTGTGCGGATTCAGCCCGAAGGAAAACTTGTGGCGGCTCAGGAAGTCTCTTCAAGGACCCGCGAAAGAAGCTGTCTCAGCTCTAATGATAAGTGCCACAACGCCTGACGTCGTGATGGAGACCTTAGAGCTACTATTTGGTAACCCAGACAGCATCTTAAATAGAATTATGCAGGGACTACAAAAACTTCCACTAATGTCAGCCGAGTATAATAAAGACATTGTTTTATACTCAGTGAAAGTAAAAAACTTCATAGCGGCAGTGCAAGCTATCGGACGCAGCGAATACCTACAAGGAATTAACATCGTAAATATAATTTTATCGAAATTGCCGACCATACTTTTATCAAAATGGTGTGATTACAGCTTCCCTTTAATAAATAAAAGCGAGAAATCACGACTAGAAATTCTTGGTGATTTCCTAAATCAAGAGGCGATAAAAGTAACTACTGCAGCAAATATTCAAATCACGGATTCACGCTACAGCTACCCCCATCACTCAAGAAGTAAAGCTGACTACGCGAACGCCAGCCGCCCGCATCCAGTGCTTGTGCAATCGACGCGAAGTGACAGTGCGAGTACGAGTAAATGTTTGTTTTGTCGCCGCGCGACTCATAAACTAACTGAGTGCAAGCCGTTCAAAAAAGCCTTACGAAAAGACAGGTGGCGGCATGTGAAACGTTATGGAGTGTGTTTCAAGTGTTTAGTGTCACGTCACGATCGCGAATCCTGCACCGCGCCCGCCTGCAATAAGGACGAATGCGGCGAGGCGCATCATCAGCTGTTGCATTACGTAAACAATAGTGAGCAAGACGACCGGCCTGCGCAGGCGCATGTGACTAATAACGTATCGAAATCAGCTGACGCCGGTCCGGTTATCGAGACTGTTACACATATTAACTCGAGTGAACACAAAGTTTTACTAAAAGTGGTACCTGTTAATATCTACGGACCAAACGGTGTTATAACTACAAATGCTTTGTTAGACGATGGTTCTACGATAACGTTGATAAGCGGCTCGCTCGCCGCGCGCGCCGGTCTGCACGGGCACGCCGAAACCATGCGCGTTAGCGGTGCGTGGAACGATAGTGATTTTGTGTGTACTACAACTGTTTTGTCTGTAAATTTATCTAGTGTAAGCAGCGATGAAATGTTTAACATAAATGTTCGAAGTGTCGATAATTTAAAATTGCCTGAGCAAGAACTTTATACAGTTGATTGTAAACAATACGCCCATTTAGAAAAGTTAAATAATAAATTATTGTTTGATAATACTCGCTGTGAACCTGAAATTTTAATCGGGCAAGACAACTATCATTTATTGTTACCGCTAGAAGTTTGTATGGGTAAGCCGAATGAGCCGTCCGCTACGCGCACCCCCCTAGGTTGGTGCGTGCACGGGGTCGTGCGCGCGCCGCAGCCCGCGCGCGCCCGCGCCGCGCCCGCCCGCCTGCTGCTGCTGGCGGCCGCGCCCGCGCCACAGCTCGCCGACGAGCGCGACCGAGCGCTCCGCGATCTCCACGAGGAGGTAAGACGCGCATTTTTGATTGACTCCCTAGGTGTTAGTGCTAAACCGCGTCAAAACAACGAAGACGTCCGGGCGGTAGCCCAATTAGAGCGTACGACGACCTTTGTTAACGGAAGGTGGCAAGTGGGTTTACCGTGGCGCGACGAGAAGAGCGCGATGCCCGACAGTTACAACAACGCTTTAATTCGGCTAAAGGGGGTCGAAAAGAAAATGGCAGCTAACAAAGATTATGCAGCCAGGTACGCGGATCGAGTTAATCATTTATTTCAAAATGATTTTGCCAGAGAAGTGACGGATACACCGTCTGCGCCGTCGCGTGTCTGGTATTTACCCCACTTTGGAGTGGACAACGTAAATAAAAAAAAGCTGCGTCTAGTGTTCGACGCGGCCGCACGAAGCGGTGGCTCGTCCTTGAACGACTACTTACTTCAAGGACCCGACCTACTCGCGTCCCTATTTAGCATAATGGTTCGCTTTCGAGAGAATAGGTACGCTGTGGCCGGAGACATAAAGGATATGTTCTTACGAGTCAAAATAAGGCCCGAGGATCAGGACGCTCTGAGATTTTTATGGAGGCCAGACTGTAAACAGGAAGTTAAAACATACGCAATGACGTCTTTAATTTTCGGTGCTAATTGTTCCCCATTTATTGCCCAGTACGTGAAGAATAAGAACGCGCAGCGCTTCGCGTCCACAATGCCTGATGCAGTCAGCTCCATCTGCGGACAACACTATATGGACGACTACCTGGACAGCTTCCCGGACGAGGCCTCGGCGATACAAATGGTGAGAAATATTATTTTAATTCATAAGGAAGGTGGATTTGAAATTTGCAATTGGTCTAGTAACAGCGAGGCGGTACTAGACAGCGTGCCAAATGGAGCCTTAGGTCCGGCGGCTATAAAGTTTAAATTGGATCGTCAGTATGAAGGCGAGCGGACGCTCGGCCTTATCTGGTACCCAGCCACAGACGAGTTCGGCTTTGATTTGTCTTTGAAGCGCATACCAGAGGCTATTGTCAGCGGCTCACAAGTACCTACTAAAAGAGTTATGCTCCGAGTAATAATGTCCATTTTTGACGTGTTTGGTTTTTTATCCCCATTCACCATACAGGGTAAAATAATGTTGCAAGCACTCTGGCAATTAAATGTTGGCTGGGATGAAAATATACCAGACAATATATTTTCTAAGTGGTGTCAATGGTTAAATCTATTATTAGAAATGCGCCATGTTAGAGTGCCACGGTGTTATTTAAGCCCTGTGAGTGCGAGAGAGATAGCGAATGCTGTGCCGGCCGTCGACGCTACGACCGTAGAGGACGTACTCCGCCCCGCGCGACCCGCGCCCGGCCCGTCATCGCCTGCGCTTGCTACGCGGTGCTACGAAATACCTGCTACGAGACCCGCGACGCCGTGTGCTACGAAAACATATTATAATAATTTACAACTTCATGTGTTTTGCGATGCGTCGGTCTTGGCTATTTGTACGGTAGCTTATTGGCGTTGGACGAGTGATAACGAAATATTTGTTGCCTTTGTAGCTAGTAAGTGCAGAGTTGCACCAGTTAAGGCGTTAACTGTGCCACGTTTGGAACTACAGTCTGCACTTTTAGCTGCCAGGCTTGCAGACAGCTTGATAAAAGAACACAGGCTGACTGTACAGCGTCGATTTTTTTGGAGCGATTCTACCACCGTCCTGCACTGGATACGAAATGATGCGCGCAACTATAAAACGTTCGTTGCAAACCGGTTGGGCGAGATAGACGAACTGAGCCGCAGTGATGAGTGGCGGTACGTACCGACCGGATTAAATGTCGCTGATATAGCCACGCGCGATACCTATGACGACATTCTGTTTAAGAATGAATGGCTGAGGGGTCCTTTGTTTTTACGAAGTGACGAGTCGTTATGGCCGCGTAATGTTATCGACTCAGCTGACGCAATACCACCACCTGAAATCACAGAACGCATAAACCTAATTAGAGATTTACCCGCACCATGTTTACCGATTCCAGATCCCGAACGTTGCTCTTCCTGGTTGCGGCTGCTGCGGAGCACCTTCACTGTGCTGAAATTCTTACGCAAGTGTCGAAAACTTACCGATGACGTCGACGCGGAGTTGATGAAGCAGGCTGAGCTGTTGCTGGTGCGGCACGCGCAGAGCGAGTCTTTCGGCGCCGAGCTGGAAGCTATAAGAAAAGGCAAAAGCTTGGATAAAGGCAGCCGACTACTTACCTGGTCGCCCTACCTGGACGAGCACGGCGTGCTCCGGTGCCGCGGCCGCATCGGCGCCGCGCTCGATGTCGCAGCTGAAACAAAATACCCGATTATATTGGATGGGCGGCACCACGTGACCAGGCTACTTGTCAAACATTACCACGTTAAGGCGGCGCACGGCAATCAGGAAACCGTGGTAAATAATCTGAAAACAAATTATGCAATAATTAGAATAAGACCGACGGTAAAATATGTGGCAACGAGATGCATGCTTTGTAGAATTAGGAAAGCAAAACCTGAAGTTCCCGTGATGGGTGACTTACCTCCGGGGCGAATGGCGCATCATCAGCGACCATTCACGCACTGTGGGCTGGACCTCTTCGGACCTATGGAGGTGGTGGTGGGTAGAAGGCGTGAAAAGAGATACGGAGTTATTTTTACTTGCCTCACTGTAAGAGCGATTCATATAGAAATCGTACACACTCTCACCACCGACTCTCTTATAATGGCGCTCCGCCGCATGTCAGCACGCCGAGGATGGCCGGGCTATCTTTACTCTGATAATGGCACTAACCTGCGGGGAGCTGACACCGAGTTAAAGAAGTCCATTCAGGAGCTTAATAAGGAGACTCTCAGCGTCGAGGCTTTAAATAATGGAACTAAATGGACGTTTATACCGCCTGCAAGCCCCCATTGGGGTGGGGCGTGGGAGCGGCTTATACGCAGTATTAAGACGTCCCTCAGCGTAATTCTGAGAGAACGCACGCCCAGAGACGAAGCACTTAACACCCTCATGCTGGAAATTGAGAACATCGTGAACAGTCGGCCGCTGACTCACGTGTCGGTGGAGCCGGGCAGCAACGAAGCGCTAACGCCTAACCATTTTCTACTGGGAATGTCCTCCGCCTTACCCGCTTTAGGAACCTTTGACGATTCAGACTTATTTCTACGAAAGCAATGGCGGAAGAGCCAGAGGCTAGCTGACATGTATTGGCGGCGATGGGTTAAGGAATACTTGCCAGAGCTACTTCCTAGGAGAAAATGGAATAAGGAGCAAAAACCTTTACAGGTAGGCGACCTGGTACTTGTCGTGGATCCTGGAGCGCCACGGAACGTGTGGCCGAAAGCCGTTATACAGCAAGTGATTCCCGGCAGGGACGGGCGAGTGCGGCTGGTCGAGGTACGGACTCAGTCAGGTACGTACAGGCGGTGGCGGCGCGCGTCGCTCGAATCCCGTTGGTTGATGAGTGCTAGGCCAGCACTGGGGTGGGGCGTGTTAGCGACGTGCTCAATAAGGCTCAAAATGTTTAGATTTTAAGTTTGTATTTTTTATTGAAATTGTCGGGTGAGTTGCGTGTGTGACGTAGCGAGTCGACGCTTGAACCAGCGAACTTAGACCCGGCAGTTGTCTTTGGCTACTCGAGCGCGGCACCCACGTACCTACCTTTCCCTATTGTTATTTTTTGAAATTTATACGTGGTGTCGGGTTTGGGCAAATTAAAACGCTTTTCGCGAGTTCTACGCCTTTTTTTTTAACGATACATCCGCAACACCTACAGTAGGTGTTGAGTTGCAGACCCTTTGTTGTTTGGGTGCTTTGTTGTTGTGCGTTGGGTTCTAGTGTTAGCGAGAAGGGATTTAAGTATCGTTTTCAATTTCAATTTGTTCTTCCACGCTGGTCTGGGAGCAGAAAAATAGTAGATTGATAAGCAAGGGTTGAAATATACCCATTTCACCTGAGATATTTCAGCCAATAGTTCGAGGGTGAAATGGGTAATTTCATCCGAGTTGAACACTCTACTTTTCATTTCGAATACGAGGAAATTAAAATTTCACTAACGTCGCATGGTCGCATTTAATATTTGTTACGTTTGTCATTCTCTTCCCGCTCTTTTTTCTATTGCGCGATTTGCGCGCATTGCGCATTTCTTCTGTGCACCAATGGCGGCCGGCTAGTTTTTTTTAAAGTTGCAGACACGGAGGTCGCTATCAATTAATTTTTGTCGACTTAAATATTTCAAGCTAAAAAAATTACCGAACGTAATAATTTCTATTAATTCTCGTTGTATACGCTTGCATATTATATACGTATCCCACCGTGGGAGTCGTGTAGGGAACACTTTATCAGGTTAAATATCCTAACCGTACCGTGTCTTTACATACTAGTTATCCTGACTGACGTTGTCAAGCACCCAGACAAGTACGAGACTAACGAGGAAAGACTGTCAAGGCAAAACACGCGCAGAAAGGACTTACAGAAATCTATAGCACCCATTTTAACAGTAGTTAAGCACAGTGTACGACACCAAGCGGTCAGATTATACAATAGTCTACCTAAGGATCTGAAGACTATTAACAATGTCAACATCTTTAAAAACCGACTTAGGGACTTCTTGTTAAAGAAATGCTACTATGATGTAAATGACTTCGACTTCTGGCGAAGATCTTTTAAGCGGTCGATCTATAGCATAACCGGCAGTCAGAAAAGGAGTGAAACACAAAAATGATTGAGCAATACCTTATACCCCCTGAAATCTGCCCACCTACCTGAAATCCCTTTTAGGGATAAGTTCGCCTTTGTGCATTTGTGTTTTCCTGCATTGATCTTTTTCATGACAATAAAGAGTTATACATACATACATACATTATGGAGTAAGCTACCCGCAGGTACACAGTAACACACGGCAGCAGCACGGGTTGGAGGTACCACATTCCAGAGCCTTTAGTGTAAGTTTTCGCATATAAAAACGTCTCGAACGCGTTCACGTAAACGTCTAAATTACTATAAAAAAATTGGCAGCGCCGCCTGCGGATCGAAACGGTAACAAGTTCTCATACGTAGTAGGTATTTGACGTTTTGACGCCAACGCGTTCGAGACGTATTTTGTGACCGAAAGCTTGCACACTAAGCATACAGAAAACCAGGTGCATATGTCCGATGCTTAAAATAAAATTTACCCACACTACTTAGAATTACAGCTCTCCATGAAAACATATTATTTACAACATAGTAACCGACTTTACGGTAGCCGAGTCCGTGTGCCTGCAACGCCTGCAATAGTAAAAGGCAATCGCCCATAGCTGGTATGAGCTCGTATGCAAACTGTACTGGGAAAGACAGACGGGACGGGAGAGTGGGCAACATCGCTCAGTATTCTTAGGGCTTGTCTCACCACTCCTTAACTGTCAGTTATCTATGATTCCGTCTCTATTTATTACTACGAAACAGACAGAGACGTCATCATAGATCACTGACAGTAAAAGTGTGGTGCGACAGGCCCTAGGGTACATGGAGCGCTGGGCGGACCAGCTAGCGGAGGCCGAGTACGGCCTCCGCTCTGTCGAAGCCGTCCGCCCAGTGCTCCAAGAGTGGTGTGGAAGAAGGTTCGGGTCCCTCACCTTCCGGCTCACCCAGGTACTGTCCGGGCACGGTTGCTTCGGGCGGTACCTGCACCGTGTGGCCGGCAGGGAGGAAACGGCGTCGTGCCATGGGTGCGGCGCCAGCGACGATACGGCACAGCACACCCTAGAGGTGTGCCCCGCCTGGTCCCGCGGGCGCCGCACTCTGGTGGCGACGATCGGCGGCGACCTCTCTCTGCCTAGCATCGTGCAAGCCATGCTGGGCAGCGAGGAGTCCTGGGAGGCCGTCGCGTCCTTCTGCGAGGAAGTGATGTTGCAGAAGGAGGAAAGGGAGCGGGAGCGCGAGAACGACCCCCTCGCGCCCCCGCTCCGGCGCAGACGGACGGGGAGGAGAAGGCGGCAGTTTGCCGCCCTCCCACCCTAAAGGTGCCTGCTGGCGGGGGATGGGGATCCCTCGCTAGCCCCCAAAGGCCCACGAGTCTAGGGGGGGACCAGGTATTCCCGGTCCCCCCCTCTTGGCGCAGGAGCCCCGGCACATAGCCTGGGGCGGCCGGTGGGGCGTACGCGGTAGACAATGTAATATGCTCCCGCTGCGCCCCCCCAAATGGCAGAGAGGGAATACCGGTGGGTTTTTAGTGGGTATGCCTCCCCCGCCCCCCCCCCCCCCGTCCGGGAGGGGCCGGGGAGGAGAGTCCCACATAACCTCCGCGCCATCCCTGTCACGGCGCGGTCGTATGCGTAACGCATTTTCCCACCGCAAAAAAAAAAAAAAAAAAAAGGCCCTAGGGTAACTTTACATACATAATCCTACTAATATTATAAATGCGAAAGTTTGTGTCGATGTGAGTGAGTGAGTGTGTATGTTTGTTCTTTCTTCACGCTAAAACGACTGGACGGATTTGGATAAAATTTGGAACGAAGACAGCTGGTACCCTAGATTAAAACATAAGGCTACTATTTATCCCGGAAAATTGCATAGTTTCCGCGGTATAGCATTGAACATGTTAAAGGTCGTAGCTGCCTAGAGTCGCAACGTAAATAATTATTGCAGAATATACTATCAACATCAGTTGGTAAGTCTAATTCTATGCGGACGAAGTCGCGGGCAGAAGCTAGTACATACATACATAAATCACGTCTTTATCCCTTACGGGGTAGACGGAGCCTAAGTCGTAATAAGACCTAAAGGCCACGGATGGCAAGATTGAGGGCGTATAGTTGAACATTGGAATCATAACTATCTGCGCGGGAAGAGAAGCAACTGAAAGAAAGAAAGAAAGAAAGAAAGAAGACATTTATTCATTTTGCAAGACACACAAATATAAGAGCATGTACACACAATTTTATAAAAAGAAACAACAATAAAAAAACCAGACATGAAAATTAGATCATCAGCGTTGTGTGTCTTCGCAAAAGTGAAACGGTCGCTGGCTCAGCATTACGCTGAGGTGTTAGACACCTGCAGCACTGATTTTCAGCCAGAACCGTCTGTGACTCAAGAAACGATACACAGTGTAGATTAAATAAATGAATATACTAAATAAACCATAAAATTTTGAGTAAGAAGTAAAGTAATAAATAGATAGAACCCGACTTATGTGTAACTAGAAAATACATAAAATTATTAAATAATTTTCAATAAACAAAAAACGAAGTGTAAACAAAATTGTTCAAAAACAACAAGCTGGCATACCAATGTGCAAAGTGCTGGAGGACTATTTTAAGGATTGGTGCATTCTATGTTTTTGCTTTGCTCCCAGACCAACCAGCGTGAAGGAATGCATACATAAACCACGTCTTTTTCCCTTACGAGGAAGAGCCAGGTAACAGGAGCTAGCTGCCACGTTGAGAATGTATGTGGGCGTAATGGGCGTATGTTTAACGCTGTGTAGTCACGTAAGTTTATCATATAAAATTTAAATATACTTAATAATCATATTCATCATGTCAACCAAAAGACGTCCAATGCTGGACATATTCCTCCCCCAAGGCTCTCCACTCAGACCGGTCCTGTACCTTCCGCATCCACCGCGATCCCGCGATCCTGATCAGGTCGTCGCTCCACCTTGTTGGAGGCCTACCGACAGCTCGTCTCCCGGTCCGCGGACGCCATTCAAGAACCTTCTGGCCCCATCGGCCATCGGTCATCATAATCATTTTAAAATTGTTATAAAATGTCGTGAGTCTCAGACTTTTGGATTATAATTTTTTTTCAAAATAGCGAAAAAAGCAAAATTTCGAAAAATATCAAAAGCTGTCATCCTTTTGGGCGCTGTGTCCGTGTTATCTTTATGCCCGGATGGCGGGCGAGCAGCGATTTACCAGATTATACACTTGTATGTTCGTCTTAACTGCGCTATCTGCTAAACAATTGTGACGTTACTATATAGTGCACGCTAATCTCTTTGCATATTATGTTAGTGTGTTTGTATCCGATCGTAATCATTAAATACTTGATTATAGTATAACTAGCGACCCGCCCCGGCTTCGTACGGTATATTATGCATGTATTATACATATGAACCTTCCACTTAATTCACTCTGTCTATTAAATAAACCGCATCAAAATCCGTTGCGTAGTTTTAAAGATTTAAGCATACATACATAGGGACATAGGGAAAGAGAAAGCGACTTTGTTTTATACTATGTAGTGATGCGCTATGGTAGGTTAGAGTAAGAGGTATAGCCTGAGCCTGGTATTCGAACCCACGACCCTCAGCCTGAAAGGCAGTTATAACTACTAGGCAGCAACGGCTTTTTTTATGATAATCTAACTAATATTATAAATGCGAAAGTATGGATGGATGGATGTATGTATGGATGTTTGTTTGTTACTCAATCACGCCAGAACGGCCCAACGGATCTGGATGAAATTTGTCACATAGATAGAAAAAAGTCTGGAATAGCACATAGGCTACTTTTTATCCCGGAAAATTGCGTAGTTCCCGCAGGATAGTGATAAACGAATTCTTTGCAGAAGAAGTCGCTGGCAACAGCTAGTAAATAAATAAATAAATACCGTGGAACAAATTTCACCCCTTACCCAGTCCCAAACTAAGCAAAGCTAGTACTGTGGGCTTGTAGTGTGGGATAAACATACATATTATAATGTAGATAAATACATACTGAAACATCCATGACTCAGGCACAAACATTCGTATTCATCATAAAAATGTCTGCTCCTACGTCCTACCGGGATTCGAACCCGGGACCTCTAGCCTCTAGCTCTAACGAGGAAGCTCAAGGTCACTCAGAGGGGTATGGAGAGGGCTATGCTCGGGGTTTCTCTACGAGATAGAATCAGAAATGATGATATCCGTAGTAGAACTAAGGTTACCGACATAGCCCGAAGAATTGCGAAACTGAAGTGACAGTGGGCGGGGCACATTGCTCGCAGGACCGATGGCCGATGGGGTCAGAAGGTACTCGAATGGCATCCGCGGACCAGGAGACGAGCTGTTGGTAGGCCTCCAACAAGATGGAGCGACGACCTGATCAGGATCGCGGGATCGCGGTGGATGCGGAAGGAACAGGACCGGTCCGAGTTGAGAGCCTTGGGGGAGGCCTGTGTCCAGCAGTGGACGTCTTGCGACTGATATGATGATGATGACCGGAATAACTTAAAAATTTACGCACAAGACGGAGTTCATGCATTTCGGCAAAGTTAATTTTGGAAACTTGTGAGTTTTGCTCCAAATTTGCTAATTAATAATAAAATTGATTGCTCAACCAAGTTTTGGATACAAAATGTAAACAACCTTGCGAACTCAACTTTGTACTGATGACTGGCGGAAATTAGCGCTTTTGCGTTGGGCGGTTCAACTGCGCGGTTAGAACGCTCCAAAGGACTTTGTGATCCCTATTAAGTATCTGATATGTTGATGAATTTGCTGTTAAATACGATTCTCCAGCCAGCTTGTTGCTGAGCCAGCAACCGTTTCACTTTTGCGGAGATACACACAACGCTGATGATCTAATTCTCATATCTGTGTTTTTTTTGTTGTTTCTTTTCTATAAAATTGTGTGTATGCTCTTATATTTGTGTGTCTTGCAAAATGAATAAATGTCTTCTTTCTTTCTTTCTCCTGTTCCTGCAAAGAAAGCAGAAGCAGAGGCAACCCAGATGTTTCAATCTTACTATCTTACTAATATTATAAAAGCGAAAGTTTGTAAGTCTGCATATATGGATGTTTGTTGCTCTTTCATGGCAAAACGGCTTAACCGATTTTATTGAAATTTGGTACAGAGACAGTAACAGTACCGGGGAAGGACATAGGATAGTTTTTAACCCGGAAAATAGTAGAGTTCCCGCGGGATAGATAAGCTACTTCAAATATAATTCGTTTGAAAACTTTGTAATGCTAGTCTATGAGATATTGAAAAAGAAAATTGCTATCTGTATTATATTTTTTTGGGCAACCCGTTTGCAATATTTTAGAAGTAACATTATACATTTAAAACTAGCTTCTGCCTGCGACTTCGTTCGCGTAAAATTAAAATTAAATTAGGCAGCTACGACCTACGACATGTTTATCGCTATCCCGCGGGAATCATGCAATTATCCGGGATAAAAAGTAGCCTATGTTTTAATCCATCCCGTCGTTTCAGCGTGAAGAAGGAATAAACACACACACTCACTCAAATCCTCACAAACTGTCGCATTTATAATATTAGTAGGAGTAGGTAGGATACTTTCCATCCGGTTATCAGAGTCGTGAATGCGTTCGAGATATTTTACGTATACTGTAATTATACAGTCCTTATACAGTCTGTGAGCTTCTAAAACGATATCCTGGGGCCTTACCATGTCGTCCTAATTCCGACTCAGTTCAAGTTTTAGCTGTCATTTTTAGTTATGGATCTGACAGCGAGCAAACCTAAACTGAATCGCATTAAAACGTCATGGTACGGCCCCAGGCTCGGTAAAGGATCAACAATACGATCCAGTTTAAAACTATTAAAACCGCTCAGTGTAAACTCTACAAACGAGCAAAAGATGAACGCTCCAAACGAAGTTAGCTTAGCGAGGCAGCCAAGCGTTAAGTCTGCGTGGTCAATCCTAAAATAACAACCTAGCATAACGAAAACAAAGCTTTGCTAGCAACGCATGAATCCGTCACAGACTTCAATTTTCATTTCCGAAAGCTTAGGGAGGAGTTTCAACATACAACTCCGTGGAAGTACAGACTGAGAGAAAAGTAGTAGTAAATAAAATAAATAAATAAGTATCATGGGACAAATTACACCAATTGACTACGCAAACTACGAACTAAGCAAAGCTTGTACTAACCAGGCAAAGGATAAACATACTTATATAATGTAGTTGTACACTATACACACACGTGTGTGTATAGTAAACAGTATTATAAACTAGTTGACCGGGCAAACTTCGTTTCGACTTAGAATCAGTTTCGTTCGTATCAGATGGCTCTCTTCTTCTTCTTCTTCTTAGCCTTTCTCTACCAAGTTCTTGGTGTAGGCCTCCTTCAACCGCTTCCATTCCGATCTATTTTGTGCAGTGAGAGTCCAGTTGCTGCCCGCTACTCTTTTAATGTCGTCTTTCCATCTCATTTGTGGTCTACCGACTGGTCTCTTACAGTCCCATGGCCTCCAATCCAGAACAGCTCTGCACCACGAATCAGTTTTTCTGGCTATGTGTCCCGCCCATTGCCAAATGAGATGGCATGACATACGAAATACTTTATTGGTTATTCCGCTATTATCGCGCGTGTATCGAATGTATGTAAATAAACGTTTCACTCTCTCTTTATCTCTCTCTCTCTCTCTATTCGGGATGGAGTGCACCCCAAAAACAAAAATCAAAAAATCTGAACTCTGCGCAAATGATGGAGTCACGGGCAACGTCACCAAATTCTCGCAATTACTATAATTATAATTATAACACCTTTGTTTATCAGATCTTACATGGTGGTCTGGCAGCAAAAAAACATAGAATTTACCAGTTATTTCTCTTTCCGCGCAGGTAAAAGCCCATCGAAGGGATCAAGTTATAGGCGATGCGGCTAGCAACCCATCACTATTTTGATTCAATTTTCCATATCTATAGGTACGCCCACAATCTTGTTGAAACGTGGCCTGTAGGTCTTGTCACCTTAGGCTCTGTCTACCTTATGAGGGATGAAGACGTGATTTGTGCATGTGCATGTTTATTAGGGGGTTTCTAAAAATTACGCTTGCCTGGCTAGAAAACCGATTTAATTTATTAATTTCAACACTTTTGTCGACAACTGTCCACGCCCCAAGGGAAAGCAGCCATCGTACAAGGAAAATTACTTCAAGAAACTACTCACTACATACTATATGACAATGTATACATGCTCTTGTTAACTCAACAGGGGGGCTACTCACAAATTCGATTTTGGAAGTTCGTGGCAACCCATCCCTCTTGCTTACATGTTAATGACTGTAAGTGCGAGCGAGAGGCACGAAATAAACTTTTAATTTCGACTTTCAGAGTATAAGGCCAGCACTGAGCAGTTTGGAGAGTTTTTGGTTATCAACCAATTTGAGTTAAATCAGTTTTTAAGAAAGTATAATCATCTTCCTAGCGTTTTTCTCGGCATTTGCCACGGCTCAGTGAGCCTGGGGTCCGCTTTGACAACCTAATCCCAAGATTTGGCGTAGGCACTAGTTTTTAAAGAAGCGACTGCCATCTGACCTTCCAACCCAGAAGGGTAACTAAGCCTTATTGGGATTGGTCCGGTTTCCTCATGAGGTGCAAAGCAACTTGGTGGGGAGAGTAAAAACCGTCTACGGAAGACGCCGAAAGAACCTCGCTCTACCCTCCTCAAGAAGGTAAGGCTCTATCTAAATGGTGGTAGGTTAAAAAAACTGACCTTACACAAGATCTTACCACCCGATATTACGAAATTACCTAGTGACGTGACGACCCGGGTCCTTACAAATTTATATCCACGGATAAAAGATACGGATATATCCTACTTATCCTATCCTACTAATATTATAAATGCGAAAGTTTGTGACGATGTGACGATGTGATGATGTGACGATGTGAGTGAGTGAGTGTGTATGTTTGTTCCTTCTTCACGCTAAACCGACTGGACAGATTTGGATAAAATTTGGTACGAAGATAGCTGGTACCCTAGATTAAAACATAGACTACTTTTTATCCCGGAAAATTGTATAGTTCCCGCGGGATAGCGATAATCATATCAATTGCTAATTCTACGTGGACGAAGTCGCGGGCTGAAACTAGTGTGTCATAAATAAGTTACACGTATTAATGCCATGTGAAGAAATAATAGTGACTTTTTAATAAGAGTTTTCAATGATTCACGATTAAGTTCATTCGAAATAATTATAAACGGGATGTGATCCGCGATTACCTTTATTGAGCACCCGATATTTCGACGCAGTTGCATGCATCATGATCACGGGTAGACTGAAGAAATTGCGGGTGGATGTTATTAGTGGTGTTACTGCGTCAAAATATCGGGTGCTCAATAAAGGTAATCGCGGTTCACATTCCGTTTATAATATTTCGTAGTGACTTTATTCTTAAAGGGTTAATCAAATATTTCATGTTGTTGTTCTGTCTCACTAGCAAGAGAATAATAGTACACTTTGTAAAAAGAAACGTTGTGTCACAGGCTTATACATCTAACTAATATTATAAATGCCAAAGTATGGATGGATGGATGGATGTTTGTTTGTTACTCAATCACGCCAGAACGGCCCAACGGATCTGGATGAAATTCGGCACATAATATAGAGAAAAGTCTTGAATAGCACATAAGCTACTTTTTATCCCGGAAAATTGCGTAGTTCCCGCGGGATAGCGATAAACGAATTCTTTGCAGACGAAGTCGCTACGGCTTAGAAAAAGTTGATCCACCCTAAAACAGTATATTAATTTTAGTAAATAGTAGGATGCCAATTAGTAAATCGAGTTTCATCATAAATTATATTGGATCTTGGATGTCGATTATCCGCGACGGATGCGGATATGGACAGCACATCACTAGTATTGGGTACATGTTTAAAATTACCAACACTACGTACCCCGAGGATACATGTCGAACATTACTCTTTCTTAACAAGATACATGTACGTTCATTATCTCACAGCTTTGTACAGGTATGTCTGAAGTATAAATTTAGTTGAAAGTTATGTTAACTACAATATCGTAGCTAAATATAATAATTATTAACAAATATACTAGTCTAGACTAGGCCTTTCCTTTTTTAATTACTTTATTTTAAGATTAGCTGTTGCCCGCGACTTCGTCTGCAAAGAAGTCGTTTATCGCTATCCCGCGGGAATATTCCGGGATAAAAAGTAGCATATGTGCTATTCCAGACTTTTCTCCATCTATGCGCCGAATTTCATCCAGATTCGTTGGGCCGTTCTGGCGTGATTGAGTAACAAACAAACATCCAATCATACATACTTTCGCATTTTTGATATTAGTTAGATAAATAATGGTTATGGGCAAAGAGAATATAATCACTACCGTTTTAGTTATGGGGGCATTGACACCAATTGACCTAGTAGCAACCTAATCAAAGCTTGCACTGGATGGTAACGGATAAAGATACTTATATACATATATAATCCATGACTCGCCAGCACTTTAGAGGACTAGTGTAAATAGTAAAAACAACAATATTTGCCGTCGTAACACATCGTAAAAAAATAATATCGCTCGCATTCGCAGTCGGAATCCCGACGAGTCGCCGTGGCCGGAATCCTAATCGTAATACGGCCGGTTTGGTTCCCGTTTGCTAAATCCTATGTGCCATTTTTATTTGACGTTTTGAAAAAGGCTTTACCATGACGTCTTAATGCGATTCAGTTTAGGTTCGCTCGCTGTCAGATTCATACTAAAAGTGACAGCTAAAACTTGAACTGAGTCGGAATAAGGATGTCATGGTAAGGCCTCAGGTCAGGAGTACCCGGAACCGACGAGCATGTATGAAGAGATTGATGAATGTGGATGTAGCGAAAGAGGTATGTCAGAATCGTAGCAAGTGGAACAAAGTAACCGCGGGTGGTAGGGCCTTGTGCAAGGTCCGTCCGGATAGCTACCACCATCTTACTCGCTAATCCTGCCGCTAAGCAGCAGTGCTTGCACTGCTGTGTTCCAGTGTGGAGAGTAAGACAGCCGGGGAAATTACGGGCACAAGAGGCATTTCATCTTAGCCCTCTAGGTTGGCAACGCATCTGCAATCCCTCCGGGGTTGCGGGTGTCTATGGGCAGTGGTGATCGCTTACCATCAGGTGACCCACTTACTCGTTTGCCTTCCTATTCGCATAAAAAAAAAACAAAAGAAACCTCTGCCTACCCCTATGGGAAAGAGGCGTGACTGTATGTATGTATTTTTATTTGGGTACGAGCTGTCCGCGACTTCATCTGCGCCGAAACTATCACTATAGAACATGTCATTGTGGGCGTGTGGGCAGTGGCGTGACTACAACGTCAGGAGTCAGCGGCAAATTCATCAGGGCCCTTCCTCACTATAAAGAATTGCATCATCTTCCCTTCTGCACTCAAAGCCAAGCCAGTTCGGAGCCCTGTAGTAGAGTGGCCGGTGGCGAGTTGTCTTTCATTATGGTGTGCTAAGGGGGAGGCTTGTTCAACAGTGGACGTCTTTCAGGCTGTTGATGATAATGATGTCGATGATGATTGTGGGCGTATAGGTGGGAAGGATCAAAATAGTGATGAGCATTGCCTATAACATGATTCCTAGGATTTTCGCCCATTTCCCTCGATGGGCTTTTACGATTTGCACTCGAAGAGAAGCAACTGGTACATTCCAGGGCCGGCAACGTACTCTTAAGGCCATGTTATGAGACTTATGAGCTATGTTATGTTATGAGTTAAAAACAGTTTCGCCGAATCGGAGCGTACATATCGAAAGCGGCCCTCAATAAACTCGTCGCGCGTCTACCCTTATTTATTTGTAGAGGGGACGTGTGAACAGTAACTATCGATTTATAATATTTCACGGTTTTATTGAAGGTAACGGCAAAGTGCCGATCCGGTACGTGTGCCGGATGCCGGCAAAAAATTACGCGAAATCAAACTTAAACGGTCGTGTGTGCTGTTCGTGATCACAGATGTTGCGGTAGGGAGCATCGCCTATTATATTGCTTGCAGAGCATAGAGGAAATAATTAAGTAGTAAAGTGGAAATGTGATTCATGTTATATGAAAAAAATTCGCGAATCAGACATGTTTGTGTCAAGAACTTACACACAAGTATGCTTAGTGTAGGTTTTCGGTCACAAAATACGTCTCGAACGCGTTTGCGTTAAAATGTCAAATACTATGAGAACAGTTTGTTGCCGTTTCGATCCGCAATTGGCGCTGCTAATTATTCCATAGTAATTGAGACGTTTTCGTGAAAGTGTTCGAAACGTTTTCATATGAGAAAACTTACACTAGAGGCTCAGTACCTATTTATTTAATTGCAACAGTATAAGTAGACTTGGGTAGAGAGAGGGTTGGTGGTGATGAAGTAAAACCCAAGTCACTAGCTGGTGTAAGAACACTGTCCACTGTTGGACATAGGCTTCCCCCATCATAGACCTCCAGTTGCCTCGGTTGAAAGCGGCTTGCATCCACCGCGAACCCGCGACTTTAACCAGGTCATCCGTCCACCTCGTTGGTGGATACTTTAAACTGTATTATATATGCCTATGTTCTTAGATGATTAACAGAAATCGTCTTTAACTACATACTAAAGGTGGAGATAGATGGATGGACACATAACAAGAGGCGACAATGATGATTTAAAAAAAAAAACTTTGAACAACGTTATCAAACCAATTTCGAACTTGGCGCATTTCAAATTTTAATTTTAAAAACCGAAAGCCCCGTCGTTTTCCTTGGAAAATTATCGAAAGGCAATTTAAAGTTGGCGTGGATTGAGAATCTTTGTTCGTCTCGTGTAATTTATTTAATAACTGTTGGCACAGTATAATCCCAGTAGACAATGTCTTAAAGCGATTCAATTCAGACTCAGTTCAGGTTTTATCATCATCATCAGCCTGAATACGTCCACTGTTGAACAAAGGCCTCCCCCTTAGCACACCATAATGAACGACAACTCGCCTTGCATCCACCCGTTTCCCGCAACTTTCATGATGTCGGTCCACCTAGTGGGAGGCCTGCCAACACTGCGCCTTCCAGTTCGCAGTCGCCACTTGAGAACTTTCCTCCCCCATTGCTTAGTTTTAGTAAATTTAAACTAAGACCTAAAATAAAACAAGTTTTTTAAAGCTAAATTAAGTCTAAAGAAGACCCCCGTAGCAACTCAAAGGGCAGCATTCCCTCGTTGAGTATCGAGTATAAAAGTTTCGGTGTCGAATGAAAAGTACTCGATACCAGAGAGTACTGACTGATCGAGGCTTTAAGGCGAGTATTTATTGCCTGTGATTGCAGGGCTGGCAAACATCGCGTTAATGTTCCCCATTTAATGCGTCATCAATTGCGTTTATGTTTTCAAGTAAGTACATGTTGGTAGGGTTGTCAAAAAAAGTACAGTCAAGGACATAAATAGTAGTAAGACAATTTCTTATCTTTGTAGTACTAGAAAAAACCGGCTAAGAGAAAAAACTACGAAGAACTGGGGCACATGGGGTAGTGTTGAATAGGTCTTCGAGAATCCTTTTTAGATTTCTATTCTATTTAGGATGAAACTACCGTGAGACTCAAACATAATTACAACAAACCGGATAACTCACGTATAAAAGCCGAAGGATTGCTCCGACAATTGTTTCGGACTATTCCGTAGTCCTTCATCAGAGAGCGGTCGCCGGCGGCAGCGAAACGAACACTGCGCGCCAACGCTCTGCTCGCGCGGCTACTCGGCGCAGCTGACATAAAACAATTGTCGGAGCATTCCTTCGGCTTTTATACGTGAGTTATCCGGTTTGTTGTAATTCTATTTAGGATCTTTATAAAATTAATATCGAAACCTAAAATTATCCTAATCATCCTACTAATATTATAAATGCGAAAGTTTGTGACGATGTGACGATGTGAGTGAGTGAGTGTGTATGTTTGTTCCTTCTTCATGCTAAAACGACTGGACGGATTTGGATAAAATTTGGAACGAAGATAGCTGGTACCCTAGATTGAAACATAGGATACTTTTTATCCCGGAAAATTGCACAGTTCCCGAGGGATGGCGATAAACATGTCAATTGTCATTCTACGCGGACGAAGTCGCGGGCAGAAGCTAGTAATGTATATAAAATAAATATAAATTAGAACTAAAAATAATTATTATAAACTAAAATTAAAAACTAAACTTAAAAATAAAAACTATAAATAGAGCGGGCAATGCCTCTCTCGGCTCCTTTTGTCACCCCCCGCGCCCCTGTGCCGCGTGGGCGAGGACTCAGTTAAGCGGTCGGTCAATAAACAGCATATTTATTTAATTTGCAGATCACACCCCTGACGTTGTCACGTTCACGTATCTTAGCAATAGCGCGTATTTAGTATGGAGTGTCCACCCACTGTTATACACTTGTGGTGTGGTTAAGGCGAGTTTACACGCAGGTATTTCGCGTTTGATTGCAGGGTTGGCAAACACCGCGTTAATATTCGCTGTTTGACGCGTCCCCAATCGCGTTTATGGCTATGAGTAAGTAACTATTATTTTGTTTAGGGTTGTCCAAATAGAAGTTTAAATTCTTACCCCCTTATTCATAAACGCTCTGTAGGCTTCTGCTAACTTAGAAATCGTTTGTCCTTATCTGTCACTTTGACATTTACTTTTCACAGATAAGGACAAACGATTGCTAAGTTAGCAGAAACCTATAGAGCGTTTATGAATAAGGCGGTTAAGGTTCAGTGATGAAATCTCCGAATCATAGACATTTTGCTTAGGAACAGGGCTCTGCTAACACTGGTTTTTATATTAACTTGGCGAATATACTTGGCGGTACGCGAGTCGGACTCGCACTTGGCTGATTTTTTTATACAGATAACTGGAAAACAGTGTGCCAAGTAAGATTACAAGCAAAATTCGAATAATATTTTACAGCAAAATGAGAGCCAAACTGTCACCAGAGCTTTTTTGATGAAAACGGGACTTGATCACGTAAATAAAGTGTATTTTTGTAAATACCTCGACGTTTCGGACGCGACTTTGCTTCCATGGTCTCGAGAAAGCTCAAATTATATTTCACATGCTATCGTTAAAAAATAATTCCGACAAGAAGCCAACCCTACATTAAGGCGCGTCATTAAATCATCATTTGTATTTACAAGCGGTTGTTATCACCAGTTTATTGATTTAAATTACACGGTACAAGGAATCGGCAATCTTAAGAGGCATTCAAAAAACTCAGATCGTGTGTAACCTGCTTTTGGCGGTACTTATATCCAAGTTTTATTGTGAACAAAAAAGTATTTCTGAACGGACGGGATTTGTGCCCGCGCCACGCTTCAACACTATATGTATAAGTAAGTAAATAAGTAAGTACCTAAATACTTTATTGTACAAATATGAAACAATTCACAAAAAAAACACCGGATAGTACCTACTCCAGGAGTGCCGGCAGAAGTGAAAACTACACACACGCACACTCGCGCAAAAAGAAAAGAAAAAGATAAAAAATACACGAGATTTGAACTGCGGTCACCTGAAAGAACACAGTGTTATTCCACACCATCGTGTTCATTTTGACGGTTCTTGTATGAATGTGACAGCTAGCTGATTCCGATGCCAATTGTCAGCCCATACATGAACTGTCAAAATGAACACGATGGCGATTGCGAGCGAGTTAGACAGTAAGCCTACTGGTTTCCACATCCGTTCTTATTTGCTTCCACATTAGGACATGTATAAATCCAAGAAAACCTTCATTCTGATAAAAATACTGTTCAAGTAGTGAATTTATACAATTTCAATACATGACGCTTATTTTCCCACACTTGGCGACAACTTGGCAACAACTTGGCAACGTCAAATTTGTATAGAATTTGTCGTTAAAGCGTCAGGCTCCTTATGTTTTCCCACACTTGGCGACGACTTAGCAACAACTTGGCAACGGCTTGGCAACGTCAACTTTGTATAGAATTTGTCGTTAAAGCGTCAGGCTCCTTATGTTTTCTCACACTTGGCGACGACTTGGCAACAACTTGGCAACGGCTTGGTAACGTAAAAATTTGTATAGAATTTGTCGTTAAAGCGTCAGGCTCCTTATGTTTTCCCACACTTGGCGACGACTTGGCGACAACTTGGCAACAACTTGGCAACGTCAAAATTTGTATAGAATTTGTCGTTAAAGCGTCAGGCTCCTTATGTCTTCCCACACTTGGCGACGACTTGGCAACAACTAGGCAACGGCTTGGCAACGTCAAATTTCTATAGAATTTGTCGTTAAAGCGTCAGGCTCCTTACGTTTTCCCACACTTGGCAACAACTTGGCAACAACTTGGCAACGTCAAATTTGTAAAGAATTTGTCGTTATAGCGTCAGGCTCCTTATGTTTTTGATGGAAATTTTCTTAACGGATTTTCTACGTTCTCCAATGCTGGGCTAAGAAATGATAGAGATCGTGCATTTGCATTAATACGTCAGCGCCGCGGCCAAGTCTGTAACGAATGATGCCCATTCGTATCATGCCTCGCAAATGGATTCATATCAACCGGAATAAGGACGGCTACGCAAGATACGGCTTGGCAAAACAATTTTTACTGATATCTGAGCCTCTAGTGTAAGTTTTCACACGAACAAACGTCTCAATCGCGTTCACGTAAACGTCTCAAATACCATGGAAAAATTGGCAGCGCCACTTGCGGATCGGAACGGCAACAAACTGTTCTCATAGTATTTGATATTTTAACGCAAACGCTTTCGAGACGGTGTTCTGTGACCGAAAACTTACACTAAGCTGTAGGCTTATTGTCTAAATCGCTCGCAATCGCCATCGTATTCATTTTGACAGTTCATGTATGGGCTGACATTTGGCATCGGAATCAGCTAGCTGTCGCATTCATACAAGAACCGTCAAAATGAACATGATGGCTATTGCGAGCGAGTTAGACAACAAGCTTACTGGAAGCACTCGTTTGCGCTCGTGGTTTCTTTCGCGTTGCGTAACCATTTCGTGGAATTATCGCCAAGTTATTTTTTTGTAGATAATAATTTATATCGTAAAGAGCTTTTTAAAACTACCTGTACCTACGCTATACTTCTATGCTCGTCTGGGAGCAAAGAAAAAACGGAATATACCAGTTGGGTCTCTTCCCGAACCTAAAAACCAAGGTATCATGTTAAGGGCGATACCGCTAGCAACCCATCACTATTTTGATTCCCCTTCACACCTATACACCCACAATCATGCTAAACGTGGCCTTTAGGTCTTGTTACTTTAGCTATGTACATACTTACACCTGTTTTTTAATACAACGAGGAAGTGCAAATTCTGTACAGAAAATACAATTTAGGTTTCTTTCCACTTCGTACTCTCCGTTTCACCGTTTGTGGACAGCCTAATGCTTATGCCAGTTGTACATTAGTGGGGTCGAGTAAAAAATGAGAAGCAGGCTCGCCTCGGCAATGGGAATAATATATCCGTGACTTTAAGTTACCCTTTCTTAGCAAGTGGGTAAGCTTAGCACGCGATATTACGGCTAAATGTGCGCGATGACGTTTGTGCACCCACCAATGATTGTAATGCAATGTGAGGTCCACTATAGTAGCCCTCAAAATACACACTTAAACAGTTACAGCTGAATAGCTGTTACAATTGAACTGATTATCCGAATATCCAAATACTATAATATAAACGCGAGAGTATAGATGTATGGATGTAGGATGCTTGTTACACTTTCACGCCAAAACGATTTTTTAAAGGTGGTATAGCAATCGTCCTCACTGGCCGTATTCATGATTTAGAATCTCAAGCCATGACAGGGAATCTGTTAAATCGTCACTTCTTTGACAACTCACGTAGAAACAAGATCATAAAATTGAGAATTATAATTAATATATCAAATTGTGCCTTCTACACAATAAATAGTACAACCAAAGCCTCGTGTATCATTTACACGATTGAAAAGATCTGGAAGAAATTTGGAACATTAGATAGATAGTCTGGAATAACACAGGTTAATTTTTATCCCGGATGATTGCGTAGTTACCGTGGGACACTGATAAAGGAATTCTTTGCAGACGAGCAACCGCTAGTATTTTAATAATCCATCCTATATTTTTAGATCCCACACGGACTCTCCCGATGTTTTTTTTTTACCGAAAAGCTTTGGCTGAAAGTCGATTGTAATTTTTCCCAGTTGAAACTTTATTTGATTGTTCCCAACATCCTTTCGCCCTGCTAACCCAAAATTAGATATGATTCTTGGAAATTAGTTATTTCATTACTTTCTCGAACCGAAAAGTAGATTTAAGTATACAAAGGTTCAATGAAAAAGTGTATTCGAACAAATAAATTACATTGTACTTGTTTCAGTAAACCCTTGAAAGAATAGGCCTAACTCCGCTACGGTTAGGGATGACGATTCTATCCAAAGAAGATTGATTCTTAAATCGATTCAAATCGATTCACTAGAATATCCAGGTCAAAAAGATCGTTTCTCAGAAATCGATCTTTGATTTATTCCAATAAGGTCATAGTTTTTGACTTGATTTTTCGTGTTTGTATTAAAAAAAAATGCACACAAATGAACGAACTTTTTTCGCTATTCTCTTTAATTACGAAGGCAAAGGGAACAGAGGCCATACAGCCAAAATGGACAAACGACTGACTAAAATATTTTATTGAATCAGGCGTTACTTTGCGGAGGTCCATTTCAATGAACACAAAATCAATTTAAAAAAAAAAAAAAACAATTTTCAGGGTTGACAATCGATTCAAAAATCCTTTTTTTTGCTTAAGAATATCTATCTCAGATCGCCGTCCCTACTACGGTCTTATTATTAATTTATTTTATCTAAGTATTATATAAAGCGGAAAAGAGTACGATTCCTTTCCGGCCATCCTACCGGGCCCAGTGTAGTGGAAACACTGTTTTCGTTCCATCCGGTCTGCTGACCAATATTCAGTTGGCATTTTCGTTAATTATTTTTAGGTAGCCAAACGGAATGTGACGAATGGGGTTGGTATAACGAAAAAGTTGTTGTTAATACTCTTTTAAAAAGTGTGAAATACCCTATTGTTAAAAGCTCTGTCTCATTTAATTTACGATACTACTTATTGCCCGCGAGTTCATCTGCAAACAAATTCATTTATCGCTTTACCGCGGGAACTACACAATTTTCCAAGATATAAAGTAGCCTATGTGTGTTATTCCTGAATGTGACAATAATTTCACCGAATGTACTCTCCACGCCTAACACAGCAGCGCCAGCACAGCTGCTTGGCGGCAGGATTAGCAAGTAAAACCTTGTCCAAGGTCCTACAACCCGTAGAAAACAGGAGCGCTGAAAACAGTTCTCCAAGCGACATTGAGAATTGTTTTGCCGGCACACACTCGAGCTGTTATTATGACTTGAAATTATCTACATCTAATATCAAACATCATCTAATATCATATATATGAGGAGGTTCTCAACTCCGTGGTTTATATATTATAAGAGATTGTTTCTTCAGAACTCAGTCTCTATTTTTTTATTTCAAAGAATAATACTTTCAGACTGACTCCATAGATTTAATCAACAAGAGTTTTATTACGTTTGAAGTATGCATCGATTGTTATTCGTTGAAACGATAATTCGGCAAAAGTTGTATTCGATGAAAAATATCTCGATAGGCATTTCAATAGTATATTCCAATACTTGTTATATGTTATATGTAAAAGTGTACCTATTTTTGTTTGTATTTTCTCATACAATTAAGCAGCAAGCGAAACGTTTGCGACGGGAACAGTTCCTACAAATGACCTAATATATTTTGATTTACTGTTATCCCTATCGCATATGGTTCGGTTTGTATTATTTGGTGCAAAGTATAAGCAATTAGCGGTATGATTTTAACACAGCACCGAGCGAAATGGTAATATCTTGGAACAATTCACATCCTAGCTCCAAACTAAACAATGCTTGTACAGGGGGGGGGGGGGGGGGGCTTACATGACGTCTTAATGTGATTCAATTCCGATTCACCAGTCCCACTGCTGGGCACAGCTGTTGAATGTTTTTTTAGACATCTTAATTTCTCTACCTATGTCATAGAACACTAACCCCCTTACTTATTCATAAACGCTCTGTAGGCTTCTGCTAACTTAGCAATCGTTTGTGCTTATCTGTCACTTTGACATTTACCATTCACAGATAAGGACAAACGATTGCTAAGTTAGCAGAAGCCTACAGAATATAGACACACAAATACAGATACAGAGCGTTTATGAATAAGGGAGTTAATATTTATTTTCTTTTACGATTGTTTTTGTTGTACCATGGAATTTGTTAATTCCGAACGTATACATCTCAAATCAGTTGTATCTTCTTAAAAATAAAAACACCCTGACTTAGATTTTTGACTAAATCATCTTCCAAATCCCAAATTAAGTAGACTGATGGCAATGATACAAAAAAAAAGTTTTGAATAGGCCACACGACGATAAACTCTAGAGTAACAATCTTGTCAAGTTATATGCCATAAGTCAATAAACCTATCCTATTAATCTTAAAAGGAAGCCGTGGTAGCCTAGTGGTTTGACCTGTGGCCTCTCAAGCAGAGCGTCGTGGGTTCAAATCCCGGGCTCGCACCTCTGAGTTTTTCGGAATTTATGTGCGAAAATTACATTTGTAATTTGCCATGAGCTTTTCGGTGAAGGAAAACATCGTGAGGAAACCTGCACACATCTGCGAAGAAATTCAATGGTGTGTGTTAAGTTCCCAATCCGCACTGGGCGCGCGTGGGAACTATAGCCCAAACCCTCCAATACACGGAGGAGGCCTATGCCATGAGGCACGCCGAATTTCGCGACAATTTAATAAATAAAAAAAAACGACAATAACAACAACAACATGTACTTACCGAAATTGTAGCGAATTCGGAATAAAAAAAGGCTTATAAATAAATAAAGAAATCTTCTACGAGATTGAGTTGCGCATACCAAATCCCAAAAATTTCAACTGTACTTCATGCAACATAAACGAAGGCTACGATGATAATGGGTTTCAGCAGAATCCCGTAATATTGACCTCTCTTCTTCTTTTCTTTTCCAGACTTTTTCTATCCATTGCTGGATGGAACCCTCTCCTAATCTCCACTCCGTCCTATTCTCCGTCTTCCTGTGCCAGTACGGTCTGGCGTAACTTTATGTCAGCAGACCATCTCATCTGGGGTCTGCGTACACTTCTTCGTGTGACCCGTGGTCTCCACACCAGTGGCTTTACCATGACGTTTTAATTCCGCCTCAGTTCAAGTTTTAGCTGTCACTTTTAGTATGAATCTGACAGCGAGCGAAACTAAACTGAATCGCGTTAAGACGTCATGGTAACCCAGCACTCTATGGGTCTAGCGGTTGTCTACTCGGCGTGCCACATGCCCTGCCCAGTTCTGTTATTATTCACCTCTAAAACTCCTAACTCTGAAAAACTTGTTTAGCTTCCTAAAGCTGACTTCAGATTTGCGCCACGCTCTCGGAATAGTGTCTTCTTTCACTAACACGCACGCAGACCGTATGTGTGAAGAGTGGCGCTGCTCAAGGTCATTGACCGTTGTCAGCCTTAATAAATTAAATATACACGCTGTCGCTCGTGCCCCGTGGCACAAACAAACGGATCGCACACACTATTTCCCATATTGATAGCTTTTTGCGTAAGCTTGTTCTGCCATTGTTTTTTTTACGTTATCTGCAATATGTTTACCAAAACATAGAGTAGGTTTACTATTGTATTATATAAGACTAGCTGTTGCCCGCGATTTCGTCTGCAAAAAAAAATATATCGCTATCCCGCGGGAACTATTCAATTCTCAGGAATAAAATGTAGCCTATGTTAAATAATCTAGGATACCTACCAGCTATCTCTATTTCAACATAAATCACGTCTTTATCCATTACGGGGTAGACAGAACCTAAGGTTCACGAGGGGTGCGTCCCACGAGATATAACTACAAAATATCTAATTTCATAATAATAACGTTCACAAGATATAATGAACGTTAACTATAACAGCAAAAAGTATATTTTTTTAACGTATAAGGCTTAAATTATATAAGGTTATTTTTATATAACTTCAATTTGTATAAGATTTATATGGACTAATTTCTTTTAACATAACAAACATTTAACCTAACTGAAACAGCTGCAAAACATTGTTTAATTTTCGGCGAGCGAGCGAAGCGAGCGAGCAAGACGGTACGGAGCGGAAGCGACTCGGATAGGTTAGGTTAGGTTCGGATAGGTGGTGTTAGTTATTTTTTTTATAACCGCCTAGAAAACCCCCTAACCACATAGCAAATTCAATAAACAACTGTGCATTATGCTTTTTGATGTTAGCTGTTATGATCATTATATGCTTTGATCGTTATTTCAATTGATATTATATATAAACAACGTTATACCTTACAAAATTAGATATTTTAAGATTATAATTTTCGTTCATTATATCCAGTAAACGTTATACTAAACGAGTTTATATAAAGTGAGCGTATATATTATAAACATTAGATAATACGTTGTTATATCTCGTATTACTTACCCGTTCACGAGACCTAAAGGCCACGTCATGCTTGTGAGCGTCTAGGTGGAAAGGGGAAACAAAATAGGGGAGCGGATCAGAATATATAAAGTTTAAAATGTATAATGGGTTAAAATGCATAATGGTTCAAAATGTACAATGGCAATTTCTGTGAAACTATTACGTATAATGATTTTTTTATAGCGTAATCTATAGATTGGTTTAGGTTAGGTTAGGTTTAGTTTATAACAATTCTGTTAATTCGCAATTATCTGAAAAAATCACATTATACATTTTAAACTTTACGGATTTTAATACGTACCCTCAAAATAGTGATAGGTTGCTATTAGCATCGCCTAAAACATGATTCCTAAGATTTTCGCCCATTCCCTTTATGTTTATATTTATCCTCGGGATTAATTCCTCGAATATAGGTTGGTAGCTGGTTGGCGCATTATTTTATTCGCCCTCGACGGAACCCTTTTCTGTAAAACCTCGCAAACAACATCATTACAGAGAATCGTGAAGTCCCTAAGACAAATTGCGACAAATTACGATTTGACCCGGAATAATTCTGTTAAGCTACGACTCCGGTATCTCGAGCGAAATGCAAAGGGGTTCGCTGGCGAATAGGGAATACTTAAGCCGAATTTACATTATGCAACTAATTTCGTACAACTAGCATTACATTGCTCGGCCGATAACCTAACGCTTCATAAGTGATTACTCAAACGCCGCAGTGTGCTTTATGCATGAATTTTATGACATCTTAATATAACATGAAAATATGGTAAAGGAGATGGCAAAAAGTGAAATTAAAAGTGATATCGGTCAAACAATATACAAATAATTAAAGAATTTTTAAACTATTATTTTGACAGCGATTAGAAAGAGATCTCCGATATAACAAATGTCATTAATCACTACGCTGTATGAACTCCTTAATATTATAGTCTGTTTTTCTAGAAAGCGATAAAGACAAATCCATGATAGCTTATTAAGTATATTGATGATTTTCAGTTATTAGAAAAAATATATAATCTTTATATTGTTTGTTACATAAATGAGTTTTTATTAAATCAATTTACGTAGGTACCTCAGTGAAATGAGCCACTACATCGGAAAAAAATATTCCCTGATGTTTTATTGCTTGCTGTTTCCCTTTTTTTAATTATATTAATGATTTTTTCCCGACACAGACCAAACGTTCGGAAGCGTGCCTTAAATCCAAAATGGCTGCCACCTGCCCAACGCTCGACCGGATCAGAATTAAAAGCTTGTAGCTTAAATTTTTGTTAAGCATCTAACAAACTGACTGATAGCATGCTGACTGTATTTGTTGACAGCATTTCTAGTCCTTCTCTTCACCCCATACCAAAGTTAATACAAAAAACACCGGGTAGCACTCCGGGAGTGCCGGCAGAAATGAAAACTACACATACGCACACTCGCGCAAAAAGAAAAAAAACTACATGAGATTCGAACTGCGGTAACTTGAGAGAACGCACTGTCATTCTACACCTTATAGCACTAGGCCAAACCCACATGCAATAAAGCGACAAAATTATCAAACTTCAAAAGTCGAACGCGACTCTATTTTCATTCGTATTTCAAAATAAGCTCTTAAAGGATCCTGATATGCTGGTACTTAAACTCTCCCTCCGTCTTACGCCTGACGCAAGTTTAACATTTTTTACCCATCACAAAAAGTGAGCAAAGCCGCTAAAGAAATTTTCACTTCAATTAGAGGTGGGTGAAATTTGACTTTGTAAGATTTTAAACACACACTTTATTAAGGTAAGTAGTCATTGAGCCTGCATAAAGAACATCCCAAGGCCTTTTAAATGATAAATAAATAAATAATAAATAAATAAATAAATATCTTGGGACAATTGACACCAATTGACCTAGTCCCAAACTAAGCAAAGCTTGTGATATGGGCACTAGACAACGGATAAACATACTTATATAGATAAATACATACTTAAATACATATTAAGCATCCAAGACTCGAGAACAAACATTCGTATTTTTCATACAAATATCTGCCCCGACCGGGGATCGAACCCGGGACATCGAGCTTCATAGTCAGGTTCTCTAACCACTAGGCTATTCGGTCGCCATGATGTGGATGAAAAATGTAAGTAGGTAGGTGAAGTAGGTGAAGAAATTGAGGCTTTTTATGATCAGAAACCACTATTAAACCATTTTAATAAGAAAAAACATTTAGAACGCATTTGCGATCCCTCCGGGGTTGCGGGTGTCTATGGGCAGAGGTTATCGCTTACCATCAGGTGACCCACTTGCTCGTTTGCCTTCCTATTCACATAAAAAAAAAAAAGTATTTTCGAAAAATTAAGGGTTTAACTTTTTTTCGATTACGCTCCTTCATGGGACCCATTAAAAACCAAGTTAGTTGTAAACAACATTGTTAAGTAAACAAAACAAGCTAACAATGGAACAGGAAAGGCATTGTTAGAAAAAAAATCTTAACCCAAATTCGAATGTGACCCAGATACACTTTCCTTGTGGCCGTTCAAAGTTTACAATTCGTAATTTTCAACCATAGAGAAAATAAATAAATAAGTGGAAATGTACATACAGTTTCTATAAAACATAAATAAAATCTTGGATCACCAATTTGACATAGGTACTCGTACTTAGTTCCAAACTAAGCAAAGCTTGTAATATGGGTACTAAATAAATAGACAACGGATAAACGACGCGGATAAGACGCGGCTGTTGGGGCTCCGAGGCATTACTGTTTCTGAAAGAAGTAGGGCGCCGTCTTCGTGAGAGAGGTCTTGGCCCTCGCTCCGGGTCGTTTCTGGTGCAAAGGCTGTCCATCGCAGTACAACGTGGTAATGCTGCGAGTGTGATGGGCACCTTTGCGCTTGGTATGGCGCGGGGCGGATTATTTGACTGATTGTTATTATGCTAAACAATAAAAGTATATTACGTTCTCGAGTGGAAACTGCGGTTCGGCAAGCGCAGCGTAGGATGTCCAACGAGGTGGTCGGATGACCTGGTTAAAGTTGCGGGTTCACGGTGGATGCAAGCCGCTTCCAACCGAGGCAACTGGGGGAGGCGTATGTCCAACAGTGGACGTCCTACGGCTGATATGATGATAATGAAATGAAATGAAATGAAATGTTTTATTACCAGACTTACGTCCATATTACAACAGAATATTTAAAAATTAAAATTAAATGTCAAATTTGCTCAAATTAAATCAAACTAAATCAAACTAAAGTATATAAAATTAAACGAGGTCAAATCAAATTAAATTAATCAATTAAATTAAATTACACAAAATTAAATCAAATTAAATCAAACAAATAAAATAATGATGATTCTGTGTAAATGTGTAATTAAATAATGGGATATTTGCTACTCCCATGTCATGTGTATTCCATTAACTGTTTACATCATTATAGGATGTTCATTCCGAGCCTACTAAAATAATAATGGACACATTTTCGATATTAAAATCAGTT
Source organism: Pandemis heparana (assembly GCA_963854515.1). NCBI lineage: Eukaryota > Metazoa > Arthropoda > Insecta > Lepidoptera > Tortricidae > Pandemis > Pandemis heparana. Next base: position 6,534,726 of record OY978031.1, read on the forward strand.
CAGTTCGAAACATGAAATAGTATTTTACTCCGTTCATACGTACATAGTATTGGATAACCCATTGCCACTCTATTTGTTTATTCCCTTTTTTCATCCCTAAATTTTTCAATACCCGACCTTCGTAGCAACTTATTATCTTACTAATTTATATAAAAAATCTCGAGGAGAATAACAAAGTTCCATTGCAATTTGGGTCAGAAACATAAAGCAATTGTTAAACAAAAATCGCAGATTGAACGTAACGAGTTTTACTTTTTGTGCCTAATACGGTCGGTGAACGAAATGTTAATGTAGCAACTTTTTATTAAGTTCCGGAAACGGTGGTGGAGTTTCGAAAGTGGGGATTTCGTTGGAACGGATTAAACGGGAATTATCGTGGTACTGGGCCATAGTAAGGACCACGACGTCTTGATGTGATTCAGTTTAGGTCTGCTCGCTGTCAGATTAAAACTAAAAATGACAGCTAAAACTTGAACTGAGTCGGAATTAGGACGTCATGGTAAGGCCCCTGTAGGCTTAAGGTGGAAACACATTTCCAACACGCGACGCGACCCGATGCAACGAATGTATGCGCATGGCGTCGCGTCGGATGTTCATAGTGTGGTTCTGGTCATAGATAATAATACAATTTGATTCGTCTCAACACGCGTCGCGTTGCGTCGGGTCGCGTCGCGTGTTAATAAGGTGTTTCCACCTTTATTGTCTAACTCGCTCGCAATCGCCATCGTGTACATTTTGACAGTTCTTATATGAATGTGACAGCTAGCTGATTCCGATGCCGATTGTCAGCCCATACATGAACTGTCAAAACGAACACGATGGCGATTGCGAGCGAGTTAGACAATAAGCCTAATAATAATAATACGATGCGAGTGGTAGCGATCCGGACGGACTTGAGATACTACCACTCCATATGAATCAAGTCTTTATTCCTTACGGAGTAGACAGAGCTTACGGTACGGACAAGACCTAAAGGCCACGTTTAGCGTAATTGCGGGCGTTTAGAAAGGCGAATCAAAATAGAGATAGGTTGCTAGCCGCATCGCCTATATCATGATTTCTAAGACTTTCGACCGTTCCCTCGATGGGCTTTTACATTACGCTATTCTCTTTGTAATGCCAGATGATATGATTGGACATAAACTAATGGTATTGTTCGACTCTTCTCTTCTTTTTCTTAGCATCAGTTTGGCCTTAACGGTAACAGACGATTTTGACCTAATATTTTATAGGTTTTCTGTCAAAATCGTTGATTATGGTTAACTTTATTGTGATAGTAACTAGTGCAACTCACGCTTGAACTAATGATTGTTAAAAATTGTAAAAAAACTATTCTAACTAGAGTTCTTCTTCTTTTAGTGCTTTTATAACATATACTTAAAAGGAGGTTCCAACCTCGATGCTTTATGTAAGATTCAATCGAAATAAAAATATTTTCATTTCATTTTCATTTTCATTTTTTCCAACTCGTGAAGGTTCGCCGTTCAAAGCGCCAATTTTCCCGAAAAAAATGATGATTTCAAATTTGATACTTATGTATCAAATAAACATAAACTAATGGTATTGTTCAACTCTTTTCGTTTACATTCTGCTTCAATTGAAGTGTACCCTAACCTAAAGGAATCTTAACTAGGTCTGGAGGACTGTATGATAATCGGGTTCCTCAGTTTAGCTCATCAGGAAATACCAGAGAAATAACCAGATACTTCTAGAAAGAAGTAGACCTGTTTACCAATAAATTTATGCTACAAATTTCATAGCTTATGATTTTTTGATAGCTCTACTTGCGTTGTCATCCGTTTATATTATGTATCAAATTTGAAATTGGCGCTTTGAACAGCGTACCTTCACTAGTTGGAAAGGCACTAAAAGAAGAAGAACTCTAGTTAGAATAGTTTTTAACAATTCTTAACAATCAGCAGTTTAAGCGTGAGTTGCACCAGTTACTACCACAATAACGTTAACCATAATCAAAGATTTTTGAGAAAAAACCTATAAAATATTAGGCCAAAATCGTCAGTTATCGTTAAAGTAACTGGGCGAAATTAATGCTAAGAAAAAAAATTTTTTAACCATAATTTTCGTATTCGAGAGCTACCTAAATTTCAGTTACACATGCCTTCTTTTACTTCCGGATTCCTGGATCCTAAAGCTTTGAATGGCGGAAAGGAGGAGGCCTTTGCCCAGTAGTGGGACACCGCAATAGGCTAATAAAAAAAAAAATTGTGCCCGCATCTTTTTCCGCGTGGTGTGGCGTGGTGGTGTACTAAATCGTCGTATCATTTCTACGGAGCTTTGGAATGCTCACCTTCAGAATAATTTGAACAAATCTTTTTGCTTTGAATGTACTATTGCCTCAGTTTCAACGGAATCCTTAGCAAGACAACCCAAGCACTCACATGTGACACCATATAGGTTTTATTGGAATTCCGGCTGTCTCAAGGCTGGAATGTTTAATACTATGTGTTAAGGATATTGGATTGGATTAAAAACATGACTATGTTCAATATAAGTAGGTATTGATATTGTAGATGTATTATATAAAATTCAAAATTTTAAAATACCCATAAAAAAAATGTGCAAAAATGCCTGACATCATTTTGGAAAAGGGCTGATATTATTCAAACTGGCATGCTGGACCGATTTTCACTAAACGCCTAAGAACCAAACTAGCTTTCGAATGAAAAGAAACCGCATCGAAATCGGTCCATTGACCTGGGGCCTTACCATGACGTCTTAATGCGTTTCAGTTTAGGTTCGCTCGCTGTCAGATTCATACTAAAAGTGACAGCTAAAACTTGAACTGCGTCGGAATTAGGACGTCATGGTAAGGCCCCTGAGCTGAGCGCTATGATGCCACACACACACACACACACACACACTCACACAACACACAGACATCGACGTCAAACGTATAACACCCCTCTTTTTGCGACGGGGGTTAAAAATCGTAGGAATCATGTTATAGGCGGCGCGGGTAGCAAGCCATAACTATTTTGATTCCCCTTTCCATCTATACACCAACAATCGTGCTAAACGTGGCCAGCAGGATTATTACGTAACTCGCTCGCAATCGCCATCGTGTTCATTTTGACAGTTATTGTATGAATGTGACAGCTAGCTGATGATTCCGACGCCAATTGTCAGCCCATACATGAACTGTCAAAATGAAGACGATGGTGATCGCGAGCGAGTTACGTAATAAGCCAGGTCTTGTTATCTGAGGCTCTGTCTACCCCGTAAGGGATATAGACGTGGTTGTATATGTATGTTGTCCTTTTCAGAGGCCGTTAAGATATAAGACCCAATTTAACAAAACTAAGGTGGCCACTAACGAGCCTTCCAACAGTCCAAATAGCGTGGCTGCATTCCAAAATCGGTCCGTGAATGTCAAAAACGTTAATATTTTTTAAACGGCGTCCTGATCGTGGATTTCCATTTGGATTGAAAACCAGCACGCCACTCCATTTGGACGTAACAGCGTGGCGACTTTGGAGTGACCGTCAATGCTAGAAACGTACACGAACCGCGCCACCGCGCCACCTGGGGCCGTACTATGACGTCTTAATGCGTTTCAGTTTAGGTCCGCTCGCTGTCAGATTCATACTAAAAGTGACAGCTAAAACTTGAACTGCGTCGGAATTAGGACGTCATGGTAAGGCCCCTTAACGCACTCCAAACGCTCCGTGAATGTGCTAAACTACGTCCATTTTTATTCAGTCTGCATGGCGCTGCCACCAAGTAACGACACGACAACGAATTTATGGTAAAAATGTCAGGCCTTATAGTCTGGAATTCGATTTTCGAAGTTCGTTTCGTGCCGTTCTGCTCACACTAATAGCCATTCATTTTAGAGTGAAAAGGACGGTATGACACGAACTTCGAAAATCAAATTTCGGAGTAGCCCCCCAGCACCTTTTGCGGGTGGTAGGGCCTTGTGCAAGGTTCGTCCGGATCGCTACCACCATCTTACTCGCTAATCCTGCCGCTAAGCAGCAGTGCTTGCACTGCTGTGTTCCGGTGTGGAGAGTAAGACAGCCGGGGAAATTACGGGCACAAGAGGCATTTCATCTAAGTCCTCTAGGTTGGCAACGCATCTGCAATCCCTCCGGGGTTGCGGGTGTCTATGGGCAGTGGTGATCGTTTACCATCAGGTGACCCACTTGCTCGTTTGCCTTCCTATTCACATAAAAAAAAAAAAAAAAAAACCTATGGACGTATGAAATGGATCAATCGTCAGTGTACTAAATAATTGAATGCCGTCCATTTGGATGAATCCATTGTAACGGTATCCGTTAGGAAGATTCGTCAGTGGCCTGCTTTACTATCTGGCCCGTTTCCATTTCTCATGGCTTTAATCGATATTGATCGTTTCCCAACTACCCTCCTGTACATAACCGGAAGTGCCTCCGGATCTGCGGCTACTTCCGGTCCGATACGGCTTCCTGCCCAAATCTGGGAAAAACTATCGGAAAGGGATGTGTGCCGTGAGCTACCCTTGTTACTGGTTCAGTAATGATTTGTTTTCTAAAATAAATATATTCATCTCCAGCCTATATACGTCCCACTGCTGGGCACACGCCTCTCAGAACCACTGATTACCATTATTCGACGCATTCATCACTACATAGTATTTGTTGAATCCGCATTTAGTTAAGGCTGCGACCACACCGCCGCTTAAAAAACGGTGACGTTACGGAATCGCAACAAAATGTATGATGAAACGGTGAGAAAACGTGACGCATACGACACGTCACTGCGTATACGCGGCGGTTTGGTCGCACCCTAATATTATAATGTAGGTACATAGTTTGTGTTTGTTACTTCTATTTGCCGATAGATGTCGCTATAACGGTCTCGAACCAAACCTACATCGCGCTGGTAAGATTTTTCTTGCAATGTACCTATATAAGGCTGTGAAGCATCTAATAAATTGTCATTCGTCAAGGAACCGTAGTTTTAATCACGTTTGAACAGTATTTATAAACAAAGTCGCTTTCTTTTCTGTCTGTCCACCTAGAGGGAAGCTTCCAACACCGCGTCCGCGTCCTCTAACACTTTGTACATCGATCAATTTAATTTATGTATCAACGAAAAGCTATTCAATTAAACTATCCTACCCACCCGCTGCAGTGTTTCGGATTTATTTTAAAACACGGTGGATATGAATGTAATAGATTTGTCTCCTTTTAACTAATTTAGATAGGCAATCTGGTCTAGACTAGGAAATACGTTCACTAAGGATTGTACCTAGTTAGTTGCAGAGCATGGGAGGATTAAGAGATTGTATCTGAATGAGTTGTCTAGGAGGTAAAACCTCATACTATTTCAATGTCGTAATGCTGTTATTACGTTTACCTACATTTTATATTTAGTGGTGGCAATAACGGCTGTTATTCATTATTGCAAAATAATGAATAACAGTGTTGTGTTATTCTTAAATAGCTGTTATTGTAAACTGTTGTCTGTTATTCTGTTATATTGCTATTTTTCAAAACGATAGTGAACTTATTATTGTATAATTGTTATGCTTATTTCGTCGCGATCGCAGCGTAATAAAAACGTACGGGAACAAAAGCAAAACAACGCTCTGTTACGTTGTTTGTTATTGTACTGACTGACAACAAACAGAAACAGCTAATAATGATACCAAAAGTCAGTTATTTGAATTGCGATTGCGATGCGAGCTCGCGCGTATAGCGCTATCTCTCGCACACAGCTACTTGATTTGTTGCGCACTCTCTTGTGCTTCTATGCCAAGTGTGGCAACGAATAATGATAGCAGGATAGTTGACGATTCGATAATGTGTTGTTCGTTGGGTGCAAATAATGCATTACGTTATCTGCTGTTGTAATAACGACCACCACTATTTATATTTACTAGTTGTGTAAATGTGTGGCAACACATTGGGCCTTACCATGACGTCTTAATGCGATTCAGTTTAGGTTCGCTCGCTTTCAGATCCATACCTACTAAAAATTACAACCTGAACTGAGTCGGAACTAAGACGTCATGGTAAGGCCCCAGATCCTTAATATAATAAAATTACAATCTAGAAACTTATTGACCTTCACCGCGAATGAAAAACAAATCTGTGCTAGCAATAAATCCAGCCGCAAGCCAGGTCAAACACGACCTGATTCCGGATACAGACGAAGATATTTGGGTTGAAACTCATCTTCTCGTAACTCTTGTTAGGGATCCGTTGGCACTTAGCAAAGAAAGACGCATTATTTGTGATACTTATTATATTTGCTACGATCCTGACCTCTTTCGCTTCATCCGAATCCATCAATCTCTTCATACATGCTCGTCTATTTAGAGATGTCATACCGGTATTATAAATACCTGGTGTCCCAAAAATAACGGTATTAATAGTCCCCGTCGGGAAATTATCTCTTATAACTATGGTGCAACAATAGTAGATTGTACACCGAGGGGATAAAGCACTGTATTATGTCACGGGCGCGAAATTGAATCCTGAGCGCAGCGAAGGACTCCAGATTTAACTCCCGAGCGCAGCGAGGGTGTTATGAGTTAATTCCTGAGCGTAGCGAGGGAATTAAGATTGAGTCCTGAGAGGAGCGAAGAATTTAAGCGCTCCCAAGACATAAACAGTTTTATCCCCGAGGAGTATACTCTACTTTTCTCACCTTTTGCGAGACAATAAAAACCAAGGTAACTAGAAAAAGAATTTCATTTAAACAACAGTAAGTAAAACAAAATTAAAAGTAAAAAAAATATTTGAGACATTGGTCCGGTTGTAATATTTTTATTTGGAATCTTAGCCGTTCTAATGCGTAACAATATTACAGCGTCAGCAAACACTCGCGGCTTTTGTTTTATTTGAAAGTTTCATTCGTTTGAAAATCGAACGCAGCCGCTTGCCGTGGCATGGCCATCTCGATTTTCGGTGCCGTGCGATTTTTACGAAATTAGACCTTAAGTGTATTACAATAAGAACTATGAGACGTGAGATTCACATTACTAACCGGCGGGTTATAATGAAATTCAGTACAATATTACTACCCGGCTAAAGCCAAGGGCTGTAATGAGTTACTTTGAGTAAGGTTTATACGATATATAATTAGCCATTGTCGAGCAGGTGGTGTGAAAACTCTTAAATTTGTAAAAGTAAACTCATCATAATGCTCGTCGATTCACGGTACCTACTCTTGACCTGACCTCTTGTCAAAATATCCCCATTTTGTTCATGGAACGTCCGTCTACGCCTTCCCCTCCCACCTATTCACATTCGTCATGTAAATCTGTATCTTTAAACAGGTTTAGATGCTTTCGACCGCTTGTTTCTGTTAAAAATCTCTTCTCAGTTTATCCTTGTAGGTTGGTACTGACATGTCAGAACGTAAAGTGGGCGGTAGGTCGTTCCAGATCTTGGAAGCACTAGACCGATTACCCTTAAAACCCTTGGATTTGTGTTTCGGAAGAATTTTATTTTATTTTTTATAGATAGATAGATAGATAGATTTATTTGTCACCTTTTTAAAAATACAATAAATTTAAATGTCAAGCATAAGTAATTCACAAAAGGATCGTCAACTGCAATACAAAAATGATAATAATAATTGAAATAAAATTAAAACAAAATAACAACAACAAACAAACAAAATAAAACCATATGAAATGTCAATTTAGATTCACAACATTATATAAGAGGGGGCAGCAGACGGGTACACCTGATGGAAAGTAATCACCATCGCCCATCGAACCTGCAAGACTTGGGGAATCACAGGTGCGTTGCCGACCCTTTCAAGAACAGGAAGGCTCGCTTTTTGAAGATCCCTAAATTGTACCGCTCAGGGAATGTTGCAGCAGGAAGTTGCCGGGTATGCATGCTTCTGACCCTGCGATCACGACCCGTCTCACCTCCGAGCCACAGAAATTTCCTAAACAGGTAACTGGGTTTTTGAGACAGCATTATTTTGTACACCTGGGCAGCCAGATGTAGCTCTCTCCGCGCAGCAAAGGAATTACAATCATCAAAAGAGCGGAACCATTATCATGTGTGTTTCGCACTTCACCATCTTTTTATTGGAATCTAATTTGATCCCAACAAGTGCTGAAGCCATCGACACCGGCCAGATGGATTAGTTTATTCACAGTGCTGACAAACGCGACGTTTTTGTCCTCAGTAAGTTTTTATGTTAGCCTATTATAGTGTCCCTCTGCTGGGCAAAGGCCTCTCCTCCTTTTCGCCACCAGCTCTTCTCAAGAGCATACTCCTGTCACTCTATTCGATATGCATCCAAGTCATCCCGCTATCTTATTTTTGGTTTGCCTCTATCGATAACCATCCCACGGAATCAATGGTTAATATGGGCCCATTGCTGTGGGTGCATTCGGCAAACGTGACCAGCCCAGTTTTATTTAAGATCATTTTTACATTGAATTGTTCTCCTTTTTAACAACGTTACCTTAATAATCAACTTTCTACTTTTCATGCTGGTCTGGGAGCAAAGAAATTACATTGAATGTATCAGCTGCTTCTCTTCCCGCGCAGATAGTTAAACCCATCGATGGAATGGGCGAAAATCGTACGAATCATCAATCAATCAGGCGATGCGGCTAGCAAACCATCACTATTTTGATTCCTCTTTCCACCTACACGTCCATAATCATGCTAAACGTGGCCTTGTTATCTTAAGGCGCTGTCAACAGCAAATGACCTGGAGCAGCGCCACTCTTCACACATACGGTTCACGTGCCTGTTAGTGAAAGAGAAGAAACTATTCCGGCAGCTTGGCGCGCGTCTAAAATCTTGCAAATAAGACACAAATCATAAGAAATAAACAAAAGTATGGATTATTTGTGAAATATGACTCGTTCGCCGTTTAGGTATAAATATGTTGACTTCATGTTTTTAATTGCAGACCCATACGTCGAAAAAATAAAGACATAGAACCGTTTAATGATGATTTTAAGACCAATCTTTGCAATTATTTTCTATCGAGCCGATTTTGTTCAATTATGTATCGAGCCCATCTAGCGTGTTTGAAATATGATGAAAATTAACATTATATTTTTTTTGTATTTTTTTTGTGTGCAGTTTTTCTTAAAAAAGTGTTTAAATAACATCAATTTCAACAAAATTAGGTGTTGTCAGCCTCTTAAGCTCTTTCTACCCCGTCGGGATTTTTATGATTTGACTAGTATGTGTCATGTATGTGGGTAGTTTTAAGCTTGTGTGCGTGTCGTTAACCAATGTATGTCAGTCTGGCAATACACGTAAATAAGAACACTCGCGGTTTCCTTTATCTCCTCTCAAGTACCCTGGACAGCTTTCTGGCTACCTTAGGAGTTAGGACCCTGAAGCCTGGACATAGCAGTATGTATGTATCTATGTTTTTTTTTTGCTATTGCGTTTTATTCCCAAGCAAATAGACTGTCCTATCTGCTATATCAGGGCTATCAGAAGTACCTCGGGCCGATCCATCACTGTGTCCAACGGAACCAAGTCATTTAAAGTTTTTCGCCTTTTTTTTCACAAAATTCACGCGGCTTTTTTTGACGGCCAAGTTACAATATTCGCGATTGTATTTGTATGGAGTTGGGATTTGCTGTGCGATTCATTATAAAGTTGTTGGTTGGGGTTTTAACGGATGGCATTTGTGTAACAATTGAAAGCTTGGAGTTTATTTGTATTTTAATACAATGGTCTGGCAAGTGAGTTGTAATTGAATTATGTATAAACTTGGAAAGGTATGTTTCTTGCTCATTCATGGCAAAACGGTTAAACCGATTTTATTTAAATTTGGTATAGTTATAGTTACAGTCCCAGGAAAGGAAACAGGATAGTTTTTATCCTGTAATATCGCATAGTTCCCGCGGGATGGCGAGAAGAGAATACATCGCAGACGGAACAGCTGCTAACCATTAAAGGCGGCTCGCTTTTTTGACACTTGTCCTTATTAGTATCTCTTGATTCCGGTGCTTTGAAATGAATTCCACATTTAATACCTTTTATTCTCAGAGCTATTATTAGAAAGAGCGAGAAGCAAAACCCAAATTAAACAGAAGCGATTCCTTCAAACTATATGAAATGGCCGGAACTTGTTACTTAATTCACTAGACTTGTTATAATTCCCGGAAAAAACACAAAAAAACTTCCAGCATGGGTGCGAAAGTTCTGTTTCTTAGGCTGTGGTGTGAAATGCAGCGGTTTCATTAAGCTTTTATTTAGGCTATAGCTATGGTAGAGAGAGCGGAAACATCGCTATGCCTACGACCAATGATATTTTATAGTATAGATATGTTACGTTCCTAGTAAATTGCGTTTGAAAAACGTTCCCTCTGTCAACTGTCACATTGACTGTCACGGACTACTCATATTGTGGTTTGTTTGAGGTAAATGAGACAATTGGGTCATTTATGAATCTTCAACTTGGGCGCGGTAGTGACATATTTACTCCCAGTTCATATGTAATATCATTGCCTACGACCTACAAATTACTTTTGCCTTGTTTTCCTTTTCCCACTGCTAATTACTTTCAGTCAACATTTTTACACTTTTTATTTTTTATTTTTTTTATATGAATAGGAAGGCAAACGAGCAAGTGGGTCACCTGATGGTAAGTCACTTTTAGCAAGCGGTATACATTTCAGTCATTTGTATGTTAGAATTGTTACAAAAGACGTATTATTACTATTATACACTCAGGGCTATGGAGAGGGCTATGCTCGGGGTTTCTCTGCGGGATAGAATCAGAAATGATGATATCCGCAGTAGAACTAAGGTTGCCAACATAGCCCGAAGAATTGCGAAATTAAAGTGGCAGTGGGCGGGGCACATTGCTCGCAGGACCGATAGCCGATAGGGTCAGAAGGTTTTCGAATGGCGTCCGCGGACCGGGAGACAAGCTGTCGGTAGGCCTCCAACAAGATGGAGCGACAACCTGATCAGGATCGCGGGATCGCGGTGGATGCGGAAGGCACAGGACTGAAGAGCCTTGGGGGATGTGCAGTGGACGTCTTTCGGCTGACATGATGATGATGATGATATACTCATGCTAGGCGTGGCCTTTGGGTCTTATTGCCTTGGGTCCTGTCTACCCCGTAAGGGATAAAGACGTGATTTATGTATGTACCTACTAGTATACACTTCGCTCCTTGATCGATTGAATACACACGTGAAAGCGCATCAAACAAAGTAAACCAAAGTCATATTTGCATTTATAATGCACGTATTATACTCACGAGCAAAAATAACGGGACACTTTTCACACAACTTCCTATAGGAAGTAACCCGTTATTTTCGTCAGTGTAGATTGAAAGTTAGGATTATTTATTTATTTATTTATTTATTTATTTAAAAATACAAGGATAGGCTTACAGTAAAGACCAACACACCTAACCTGTTAATTACAAAACACAAATAGTATTATTTTAGATAAAAGTGCTCCCCAACCATCAGCGAACACATCAGCATCTTGGATCTCAGATAGAAAGGCATTAAGTAGCGCTATCGCCCTGGCCGTCGGACAGTTCCGGGCTCTACGTGTTCTCAGTCCCACCAACGCGGCGAACAAGTGATGGCGGCGTCGCGCTCCCGTTCGTACGTATTGCTGTGGGATGAATAGAGTTATTTGCCGTAGTACCAGAGGATTATTTACTTTATTCTGCAACATAGAGCAGTAATGCACTAGTAAATGAAATTTTCGCCGATGGCTCAGTGTCTCCAGTCCTACCATACCCGATACAAAGAGAGATGGAAACAAGAATGGGTAGTAGCCGTAAATCCTCTTGTACAAATATCGAGCAAACTTCCGCTGAACTCTTTCTATCACCAAATCATATTTAGACTCCAGAGGGTCCCAGACAATGCAATTGTATTCGAGTTTACTGCGTACAAAGGCGTTGTACAAGACAATAGGGACAGCTACACTCTGAAATTGTGAAGCCGCGCGCATAATGAAGCCCAAGGCTTTGCTGGCACTCTTGCAGATACTGATGATATGCAGATGGAAGTCAAGTTTTTCATCAACGATCAGTCCCAAGTCCCTAACGCTTAGAACCCTGTCCATCGGGCTACCCTCCAAACTGTAGGGATAGTGGAAAGTTACATGGGAGCGTGAAAATGATATTATTTTACACTTCCCAGCGTTGAACGATAATCTGTTGACACATGCCCAGTCAGACACAGCGTTTATGTCCGACTGCAACGCACCACAATCTGAGTCATCGTTGATAGCCGAAAACATATTCAAATCATCAGCAAACAACAGGCACTCAGAGTTACTGACAACGGCCGGAAGATCATCCATCATTATAAGAAACAGGGTAGGACCTAGTGTACTCCCTTGACTCACCCCGGACCGAGTATAGTACTCCCTAGATGAGAAGCTTCGTATTTGGACAAATTGTTTTCGGTCCTTCAGGTAGCTGGCGAAAAACGTCAAGAGATGCTTACTGAAACCAAAGGCTGAGAGCTTCCGCAACAAAATGTCGTTGTCAACGAGGTCGAATGCCTTTTTGAGGTCGAAATAGGCCGCGTCTACTTGACCGGATCTATCTAGATTCTGAAGGACATAGTCAGCAAAGTTAATATTATTAGTAACCGTTGATCTCCCAAGCCGGAAGCCATGCCGCGAGTCTGTTAAATAAGGCGATATCTGGGTTGTGATTTGGCGATTAATCAACCCCTCAAAAATCTTTCCGAAAACTGACAATATTGCGATAGGCCTATGAGATGACAGTTCAGTAGAAGAGCTTTCCTTGGGTACTGGCGTTACTCTTGAAACTTTCCATACCGAGGGGTAGCTCATCTCACATAGAGACAAATTGTACAAGTAGAGGAAGGGCTCCTCGAAAGCCGAAACGCAGTCCTTAACCAGAAATGTGGGTATACCGTCAGGTCCCGGGGAAGAGGAAGCCCTCAACCGGCGCACCACTTGACGTAGTTCATTAGGCATAATTGTATTTAGTGAAACATTCACATTTTGCAGAGGAGCTTCATACAAACTGGCGTCAGAAGCATCTAGAAGAGGGATATTGTTGTGAAACACGGAACTGAAGTAATCTGCAAAGAGATCTACTGCCTCCATACCAGCCACTGTTTTACCACAATGGGAGTAAGTACCAACTTCGACGGCTCTTCAGATCCCGAACATGCTTCCAAAACACTGTTGGCTCTTGGGTAATATTAGACCCGATTCGCCTCAGATGTTCATGGTGCGCAGAACTAACAAGCTCCTTAACAAGGGTTCTATAATACCGAAACAGTTGCCTATTAAATTCTAAGCCAAACCTCTTAAACTTAACATGGTGGAAATGCTTTAGTTTAATATTTCTAATAATTTCAGGCGAGAATTATAACTACCTACTTAGTATTTGTTTGATATAATACACGCTATTCATTCCTCAATTGCACCACACACTTCGGAGTTGTTTAATTTGAAAGGATAACAGAGAGAATAAGTAAGTAATGCGTTTTAAAAACTCATTTAACTCTTACTTTAATGAGTTTTTAAAGCGGAACGTGATGAGTTTACTTTTACGAGTTTAAGAGTTTGATGCACCACCCTTGTAAGTTCCTGACAGGGACTATTAATACCGTTATTTTTAGGTATTACCGGTATAACATCCTTATTAAAATGATAGATGAAGCAAAAGAGGTATGTTAGGATTGTAGCAAGTGGAACAAAGTAGTCTCTGCCTATCCCTATAGGAAAGAGGCGTGACGGTATGTTATGTGTGGTGTGTATAATATATATATTTATTGTTCTCTATTTTCCTTGGTAATTCTTATTTCGCTAATTCTTTTTTTGTTGTGTTCGTTATTGTCGGGAGAAGGTTCTTATAAAACAATATTTTGAAAAAAAAACGGAACGGGGGTGAAACCGCGGAAAAACTAAAAAAAAAACTAGTGCCTACGCCAAAATCTTGGGATTAGGTTGTCAAAGCGGACCCCAGGCTCACTGAGCCGTGGCAAATGCCGGGAAATACGCTAGGAAGATGATGATGAAGATGATGGGGGTGAAGCCGCGAGCAACAGCTTGTAAAATATAAAGAAAACGACCGTCTATATGGAGCGTATTAAAAGATAGGCTACGATAATGTTAGGTACCTATAGAATCTTTAGTAATCATAAATAATTAAGATAGGAAAAGATTACGTAGTCAATGCCGTATTAAAGTAGGTACAAGACAGATATTTATCTATCGAATGCGTAAAATGATAATAATGATTATAAGAATCAATTGAAGTGATTTGGAACCAGGGATAGCGGTATTTCTTCATACAAAAATACCGGTATCATTGTGTTCTATTTCGTTCTTATGTTTATTATTTAATTTTTAATTGGAAAATTTAATAATAAGAAGTTGTTACTTAAATACATGATTGAAACCTACATAAAGAGCATGAAATAATTCAATTTGCTAGCCAATATCGGGGGTTTTTAAAACACCGATTCCTGTTTGAAAACTACGGCAACAAATTTAAGTAAGCAGGCACGATCCGTGAGCCCTTATGCTATTCGGGTTTGTCTTGGTGTTTCACTCACTCTTATGGGTTTCATATTTGAATCGGCTGAGTGAGAGAGACAGCAAGACATATCTGAATGGCATTTTAGGAGCGGACTGTCTATTTAGTGGTGATTAAAAATTTATTTCGCTTCCACTCGCGTCTTGAAGCTGACAGGACATTAACTTGGGCAGATTAAGAGGTCTTGGCTCTTCCAGTGTGGAAGTAGACAATACCTACCAAATGTGTTTCCAGCTTTATGTGGAAGACGTTTTTCGTGTTGGGCTTAAATACAGAAACCATAAGAAGAAATAATAGAAAGTAAAGTAATAAGAAGAATATTTAATCATTAATCAGTTTAAGGACTAAACTTTGATCTAAATGGATGCCGCACGTGCTGAGATAAAAAAATTACATGATAAAAAACCATGAACTCCATAGACCACTTGTCGGTTTAACTGTTATACTCCGTCGATATTAAAATCTGACATATTTTATGGACAACATCTCATCTCTGGATATTTATGACATTTTTAGGTCATGTTCTAGCGCATTTAGACAGACTTCACTGAACAAAATCTTCAAAGATTCTTTTATTATAGAAGCAAAGAACCGCTATCAACAGAAAAAGTGGACCCAGTAATGCTCCTCGCGGCATCGCTGGCCAGAAACGTGATCAACTCTGCTACATCTTCACCCTTTACCTTCCTCTTCAACGGCGAATTACCAGCATTCTTCAATATAGTTTCTTGAGCTGCTTTAGGGTATCCAGCACTGGCATATATGTTTGTCTCCACGGTTCCTGGCATGACAGCATTCACTCTAATACCATGAGGAGACAGATCCAGAGCGGCACATCTAGTGAAATGATTTAGTCCAGCTTTCGACACTGGGTCTGGGAAGCTCGTCGAAATCTTCTTAGCGGACTCTCCTGACACATTAACAACGTTTCCTTTGCTTTCTATTAGAGCTGGGATAGCCGCGTTAGTTAATGCTACAACAGCTCTCAAATTTACTCCGATCACACGATCGTAAGTCTCCAGAATGTTATCGTCGAAGATGCTGGCGATTGCATCGATGCCGGCGCAGTTTACAAGCACATCGATTCTACCGTATTGTTTGACCGTGGTTTCCACAACTCTTTTCACGTCTTCTTCTTTAGTTAGGTCAGCTGTAATGCTAAGTACTTTGGTGCGGCTGATTTTCTCGCAATTTTCAACTGATTTCTTGAGGAGGTCGCCTTTGATGTCAACTAGTGCTAATCTAGCGGATCCTTTGGCGAATCTTGCTGCTGTGGCTTCCCCTATGCCTGATGCTGCACCAGTCACAACAACCACTTTGTTTAGAAACGGCATAGTTAAAACGGTGATTTTAACTATGTGGTGTCACTTTCAAGTCTATGTAGTAAATGTTGGTATTTTACTCGATAATTTATTTATCCATCCCTTATCTCGTGATAAGGTGATATCTGGAATTTGTATCATAATTGCTGATTCACGCTTATCGCCAGCTATCAATGGCCTTGAGAAAAAAATAGTAATTTTTGAATTTAATTTGAAATATATAATCTTTATAATTAGGGGCATTTCGTAGTCCATTACTACCATCACATTAATCCTGCCGCCAAGCAGCAGTGCAGAGCAAAACAACCGGTGAAATTACTGATACGTGCAATCGTTCAATATTCTATCTTATCCCTATAGGCTCGTCAATGATAATGCATCTGCAATAGGTAGACATACAACTTCACAATACATAGTTTGTAGTAACTTCTAGTAACATGCAAAGAACTTGTTTGCTTCAGTTATCGGTACCTACTAGGGAATTTTAATTAAAAGACTTAGGCTGGATTCGACCAAAGTTTTTATTCTAGGAATAACTTACTCTCTGATACTAATGTTAAAATAGTATGGCATTTTGAAATTAGTATCTGAGAGTAAGTTATTCCTGAAATAAAAACTTTGGTCGAATCCAGCCTGAAGGTATTTTTTCTTCAGAATTTGGAAGTTTTGGGGTTGTGACAGTACTGATTTTTATGAGAGAAAAAAATGTGTCAGTTTTGTTACCTTCCAAATGTATCTGGTGAAAAACTTTAGCAAATGATTATAATAGGTTCTGTCTGTGCTTTCTTGTCTGTGGTAGTAGGTGAAATCTGTACTTTAATGTTATTGCAGCACATATTTTTGTAAGGTTATGGCAAAATCTGTACTGTAATAACATTAAAGTACAGATTTTCGTACTGTTGTGTTATTACTTTATGGATTTTTTAAGGGTGCAATAATGCTGGGCTTTTCCTACGGTTTCTGAACGCATTATAGAGCACTAGTGATATGTGCGTAGATAAAAACAAACAGTATCAACGTTAAGCCAAGAAGTTTTCGCTATTGCCTGACTTGCAATAATTATAGGCTAATGAGTAAATGTAATGTAATCAAAATGTCTTGTCATTAGTTTGATCATTATTGCGCAATCTTTTGTAAAATTACGCTCTTCGATGCTGGTTTTAAATCTAAAGTAGTTAAGATAAGGGGTGCGTCCCACGAGATATAACTACAAAATATCTAATTTCATGATAATAACGTTCATAAGATATAATGAACGTTAGCTATAACAGCAAAAAGTATAATTTTTAAACGTATAAGGCTTAAATCATATAACGTTATTTTTATATAACTTCAATTTGTATAAGATTTATATAAACTAATTTCTTTTGACATAACAATCATAACGTATAACAATCATTAGGTATATCAACCATAATACATAATATCTTTAAGTATAAAGATTATAAGATATAATTATAGTTTAGGTTAGAACTGCGAACCCAAAACAAATTGCTGCATTGACATTGTTGCTGCACAACACTTAATTTTCGGCGAGCGAGCGAAGCGAGCGAGCAAGACGGTACGGAGCGGAAACGACTCGGATAGGTTAGGTTCAAAGGCTAATGCGGGAGCGTAGCGCAGCGAAGCTCCCGCATTAGCCTTTGGTGTTAGTTATTTTTTTTATAACCACCTAAACCAGGTAAGGTTAGCTTGGTTAGCTTAGCTGTGATGAACATTATTATGCTTTGATTGATTGAAAACCCCCTAGCCACGTAGCGTTCCTTCATAAGTTATTGCTATTAAAATAATTGTAGGCGTTTATACTATTCGAGCATTATGCTTTTTGATGTTAGATTAATTGATTAATATATGTTATAAATCTTAGCTGTTATGAACATTATATGCTTTGATCGTTATTTAAATTGATATTATATACAAACAACGTTATACCTTACAAAATTAGATATTTTATGATTATACTTTTCATTCATTATATCCAGTAAACGTTATACTAAACGAGTTTATATAAAGTGAGCGTATATATTGTGAATATTAGATAATAAGTTGTTATATCTTGTATTACTTACCCTAAGATAAGTATTGTCTATTCAAACAATCAACGATGCCATTGCTATTGAGGTGATAACTTGGTGGTTACCATGACGTCTTAATCTGATTCAATTTCCGACACAGTTCAGGTTTTAGCTGTCATTTTTAGTATGGATCTGACAGCGAGCGAACCTAAACTGAATCGGAATTGAATCGCATTAAGAGGCTGACAACACCTAATTTTGTTGAAATTGATGTTATTTAAACACTTTTTTAAGAAAAACTGCTCACAAAAAAAATATATAATGTTAATTTTCATCATATTTCAAACACGCTAGACAGGCTCGATACATAATTGAACAAAATCGGGTAAGTAATACGAGACATAACAACTTATTATCTAATGTTCATAATATATACGCTCACTTTATATAAACTCGTTTAGTATAACGTTTACTGGATATAATGAACGAAAATTATAATCTTAAAATATCTAATTTTGTAAGGTATAACGTTGTTTATATATAATATCAATTGAAATAACGATCAAAGCATATAATGTTCATAACAGCTAACATCAAAAAGCATAATGCACAGTTGTTTATTGAATTTGCTATGTGGTTAGGGGGTTTTCTAGGTGGTTATAAAAAAAATAACTAACACCAAAGGCTAATGCGGGAGCTTCCTGCGCTACGCTCCCGCATTAGCCTTTGAACCTAACCCTATCAGAGTCGCTTCCGCTCCGTGCCGTCTTGCTCGCTCGCTTCGCTCGCTCGCCGAAAATTAAACAATGTCTTGCAGCTGTTTCAGTTAGGTTAAATGTTTGTTATGTTAAAAGAAATTAGGCCATATAAATCTTATAAAATTGAAGTTATATTAAAATAACGTTATATAATTTAAGCCTTATACGTTAAAAAATTATACTTTTTGCTGTTATAGCTAACGTTCATTATATCTTGTGAACGTTATTATTATGAAATTAGATATTTTGTAGTTATATCTCGTGGGACGCACCCAACAAAATCGGCTCGATAGAAAATAATTGCAAACATTGGTCTTAAAATCATCATTAAACGGTTCTACAGGGTGGACCAGAAGTCCGTTAACATTTAAAATGTCAATATGAATTATATAACATATGCACAGTATAAAAACGTTTATTTACAATGAAAGTAGACACAATGGGGTTTTGTTTTTTAAAAATAACATTATCTAAATAAATTCGGTGAAGGAAAACATTGTGAGGAAACCTGCACACAACTGCGAAGCAATTCAATGGTGTGTGTGAAGTTCCCAATCCGCACTGGGCCCGCGTGGGAACTATAGCCCAAGCCCTCTCATTCTGAGAGGAGGCCTGTGCTCAGCAGTGGGACGTATATAGGCTGGAGAGAGGGATTATCTAAATAAAACCCTTTCCTGTTCTGGCACTCATGCAACCTGGATCGGAAATTTTCCATTACTGCCCTTAGAGTGTTAAGGGGAATTCCTTGCATTTCGTCGCGGATATTTTCTTTTAATTCTTCGATGGAGCTTGGGTTGCTGACATAAACTTTACCTTTGAGATATCCCCTAAGATAAAAATCCATTGGGGATAAATCTGGGCTTCGAGGTGGCCAGTTTATGTTACCTCTTTTGGAAATCACTTTTTGTCCATAAATTTCGGGGACGGCGGCAATACCGTCATTAGAGGTATGACAAATTGCACCATCTTGCTGAAACCAAGTCCGGTTGTTGTAGCCCTTGAAATTCTGAAGTGCAGGAGCAAAAAAAAACTGCAACATTTCGACATAACGCACTGTATTTACAGTTATCGGACGTTGTCGCCAATCTTCATAAAAAAAAACCAGGTTGACCTTGAACAGATGCTAGAACACGCTCTACGTTTTGAGGGTCACGCGAAGTCCTTGGCCGGCCGGATCGTGGCTTATTTAGTGTCGAACCCGTCGTTTCGAACTTCTGAACCCATTTTTTTATAATATGAACAGACGGGAAAACTATTATTGAGATTGCAGAATCGTGGTTTCGGTAACATTCACTTACACAAAACGCACGTTGTCCTCTGGTGAACGATGCCAGTGTGTTAAATCCCTAATGGCCGCTCTTTCATTTGACATACCCCGCACTCCCCTCCTCCCACTCAAATAGACGTAACAGCTAATTCAAATGTTAACTTACTTATGGTCCACCCTGTATGTCTTTATTTTTTCGACGTATGGGTCTGCAATTAAAAACATGAAATCAACATATTCATACCTAAACGGCTAACGAGTCATATTTCACAAATAATCCATACTTTTGTTTATTTCTTATGATTTGTGTCTTATTTGCAAGATTTTAGACGCGCGCCAAGCTGCCGGAGTAGTTTCTTCTCTTTCACTAACAGGCACGTGAACCGTATGTGTGAAGAGTGGCGCTGCTCCAGGTCATTTGCTGTTGACAGCGCCTTAAGACGTCATGGGGGTGGCGTTTCTATTCAGTTTAGGTTTGCTCGATTTCAGATCCATACTCAATATGACAAAGACGTCACTGTAAAGCCCCTGAAATGTTAGTAGGTAAATATGACACAATAAAGTCGCTGTCAATTGAAATAACGAACAATGTAAATAAACCATTTAATGAAATATCCATATTCTAGCATTGTTTTATTGTTTTAATGGTATAGGATAATGTTGTGGTAAGTATTTATTAAATACTAGCTGTTGCCAGCGACTTCGTCTGCAAAGAATTCGTTTATCTTTATCCCGCGGGAACTGCGCAATTTTCCGGGATAAAAAGTAGCCTTGTGCTATTCCAGACTTTTCTCTATCTATGTGCCGAATTTCATCCGAATCCGTTGGGCCGTTCTGGCGTCGTAATTGAGTAACAAACAAACATCCATCCATCCATCCATCCATCCATCCATACTTTCGCATTTATGATATTAGTTAGACTAGTTGTTGCCAGCGACTTCGTCTGCAAAGAATTCGTTTATCGCTATTTCGCGGGAACTACGCAATTTTCCGAGATAAAAAGTAGCTTATGTGCTATTCCAGGCTTTTCTCTATCTATGTGCCAAATTTCATTCAACCCGGTGGGCCGTTCTGGCGTGATTGAGTAAGAAACAAACATCCATCCATCCATCCATACTTTCGCATTTATAATATTAGTTAGAAAACACGTATTTAGCAGTATTTGATGAGGGAAAATGGAAATTAAAGACAAGTTTGTTTACATTGTTTGCAATTTCAATTGAAAGGGACTTTATCTAATCTAACTAATATTATAAATGCGAAAGTATGGATGGATGGGTGGATGGATGGATGTTTGTTTGTTACTCAATCACGCCAGAACGGCCCAACGGATCTGGATGAAATTCGGCACATAGATAGAGAAAAGTCTGGAATAACACAAGGCTACTTTTTATCCCGGAAAATTGCGTAGTTCCCGTGGGATAGCGATAAACGAATTCTTTGCAGACGAAGTCGCTGGCAATAGCTAGTAATAAATATGTCACAAAATAAACTGCTAGCGCCGGTGACGTCATCATTTTTATGCATTGTAAAGCATTAGCTGTGGTCAGATTGGCTGTCAATTTTAGACATTTCCTTTAGTCAAATCGCAGTCCCTCCAATAGTTCCTAATGTCAGTCTATGTCTATTCCTAATTTCCCCCAGTAATTCAACGTCAAAATAGTACATAACCTAGTAGCTAGTTGGTTCTGTCGTGGTGGTAGGTGGTTTGTTTTATTTTTGCTTTAGTCTGGTTGTGACTTTCTATCAAACACGGACACAACTTTACCGCACAAAACCAAACAAAAGTCACCTTGCAGTGTCTTACCATATCCAACCTCGACATTGGCGGAATCATTGATCGATGGAGTCATATTATCCCAAAAATTGAATTGAGAACTCAGAATCAGGGTCTCTCACCAACTACAAGTTTCTAGGTTTTCATCATAATGAGTTTCTAGGTCTTCAACATACTGTAAGTTTCTAGGTCTTCACCATAATGAGTTTCTTGGTCTCCACCATACTGTAAGTTTCTTGGTACCCCCATAATCAGTTTCTTGGTCTCCACCATACTGTAAGTTTCTTGGTCTCCACCATAATGAGTTTCTTGGTCTCCACCATTAAGGTAAGTTTCTTGGTCTCCACCATACTGTAAGTTTCTTGGTCTTCACCATAATGAGTTTCTTGGTCTCCACCATACACCATACCATACCATACCATACCATAGTTTCTAGGTTCTTCTTGTCTCCTCCTCAGGAACATTGCGACAGGTTTGGTTATTGTCACCGTTGATTGTTACCTCTCGCGGGAGGCGTCCCTGCAAATGCAATGATCGAGGTCATTCATAACTCGTGTAACAATGAGATCCCATTCCGTGGTCCAGTAATGGAGCCAGTACTAGCGCCAGTTACTAACTCCGCTCCTAAATTTCTACAATAGCTTACTCGGCTCTTAGCCACGGGCTCGTTCTAACAATGAACCAGGGAAATGTTGGGGCTGAATTGATCATCTAGACTTCTAGACTAATCTTTTTTAAATATTTTTACAATATTGCTACCACGGGGTTACCATGACGTCTTAACGCGATTCAGTTTAGGTTTGCTAGCTGTCAGATCCATACTAAAAATGACAGCTAAAATCTGAACTGAGTCTGAATTGAATCGCATTAAGACATCATGGCAAGGCCCCTATTGCTGCTCTACTCTGTCAGCAAAGAAAAAACATGGAATGCACCAGTTGCTTCTCTTCCCGCGCAGATGGTAATAGCCCATCGACGGAATGGGCGAAAATCTTAGGAATCATGTTATGAAGATGCGGCTAGCAACCCATCACTATTTTTATTCCCCTTTCCACCTATACGCCCACAATCATGCTGAAAGTAATCGTTGAGTTAATTTTGTTTCATACAAACCTTGTCCTGACAATACATAAAAGGGCGGATTTAACAAAATTACAACGTCAAAAATCCACCCAAAATGCAACAAAAATTGTTATCCAATTTGTTGCAGTCGTTTGGAAGTTATGTGCGCACATACATTTATACAGGGTGTATCAGATACCCCCTAATAATAATCAACTGGGTTATATAACCATAGCCACAGAAGCTAAAAAAAAATATAAAAAAAAATTAGAGTAATTTTTTTTAAAATATTTTCTATAGGAATGGTACTATTATTAACTGTAATCATTCCTATAGAAAACATGAAAAAAAGTTTACTCCAATTTTTTTTTTAATATTTTTTTTAGCTTCTATAGCTATGGTTATATACCCCAGTTGATTATTGTTAGGGGCTATCTGATACACCCTGTATAGGTACCTAAATAAATAACATAATAATAAGAAATCAAAACACAGTGGCAAGTCCGTACTGTTAGAACAATTCCCATCATACTCTCCACGACAGGCGTCATACCAAAATCACTCCATGCAAGCCTCCGCACACTCAACATACATTCATCCACTTACACTCTTTTACAAAAAGCTGTAATCCTGAATACATGCCGCATAGTACGGAAATTTCTCTCAATATAAGTAGGTATAGTTACATTAAAAAAAAAAAAATGACAAGCGCATGGCTTAGGCCCGCGCAAAAATTAACCTCCTACCTTAGGAGAGACATTAAAATGTATAAATATAAATAATAATAATATATTGTTCCATAATAATATTAGGGAACAATTCACACAAATTTTCCTAGTCTCAAAGTAAGAGCTAGTAAGGCTTGTATTATGGGCACGCAGACAATGACATACATACTTAAATAGAAGCATCCATGACTCGGCAACAAATATTCGTGTTCATCGTATGTGAACACAAATATAATGCCCTTACCGGAATCGAACCCGGGACGCTTGCTTTGCAGACAGGGTCACTACAAACTAAGCCAACCACGTCGTCGTCAATATAGATAGGTAGATAGATTTGTTTCGCTTTGACCAGTAGAGACTTTATACATCTCTACTATAGACCAATGTAATTTAAGGTACGGACTTAACTTAGGGACCGTTTACATCCCTTTTATAAAATGTATTAATTGTGTTATAGGTAAGTTAAGTAGAATTTAAGTACTATTATAAATCTATTTTATTTTGAAAAAATGACTTTCTGCCAAGTTTCTTGCAGCGCATTCTTCTTGGCAATGATGGTCTTTCCGAATGCGCTGGTAGATTCAAAAAAAGACATGTAAAAGAGCCCTCGGCGGCCTATTTGCAAAATAAACTTTTGACTTTGACTTTGACTTTGACTTTAAAGAGGTCAAACAGTTTTTAACCGACTTCATAAAAAGATGGAGGTTCTCAATTCGGTTGTATTTTCTTTTTAACTTTCTCAGTTGTAAGCCAACCTTCGTTCGCCGTTTCATTTTATTATTTGCAGCGATTAAGAAAATGTATGTACCAGTTTAATGTTCCCATATATTCTCGGTGAGGTATTAGCGGCATCCGGTTATGAAACGTAATGTAAACTCATTTATTTCGTACAATACTTAACACTGATAAAATGTACTAGCTTCCGCCTGGGGGTTTGCTTTCATTGACGACGCGGCTGGCCAAGTTGGCAGAGACCCTGCCTGCGAAGCAAGCGTCCCGGGTTCGAATCCTGGTATTCTCCGTTGCGTTTGGAGATTAGCGAACACATACATAAATATACACATACATACAGACAGACAAAAAAAATATAAAATCAACTTTTTATGTTATATTCCTCTCCCCTAATCGTTAGCACTCTATTTTTGATGACTTTATTTAGTAGATTTATTATATATGTATAGAAGAATTATGCCCTTGACTGTGTAGTCAGGTCAGGTTTAATTTTTAAAAGAAATTTAGTCCTAAAGATTTTTACAAATGATAGGGCAGCATTTCCAAGATTTTAATATCTAAGGTCAACGCCCTAGCATCTCGCAAGTCCACGGAAGCTGGAAAATTAATGCTGCGAAAAGACCTTTTCACAAACTCACTTTTCTCTCGTCAGATGTTTTCAAAAAGTTGAAATGCCAGCAAATTCTTCATTGCGACATGACAGCTTCAGAAAAAGTGTTTTATTGCGAGTTCCTTTTGCGTCGCGTTAGTGAGCTTTCAAGTGGAATGATAATTTAGAATCTAGAGTGCAGCGAGCGGTTCTAAGTAAAATATTTTAATGAATCGGGCGTTACTGTGCGGAGGTCCATTTCAATGAACTAATATTTACCTTGCCATTCCGCTACTCACGTGCAAGATAAACCTGTGCATCAGACGTATCAGTTGTACTTACTAAACTTTGAAAATGATCCCGACGCGTCAGTGTTTGTGTGGTGTAAGGGATAATTAAGTTTGTGAGATTTATTATGTTTTATGTGGCAGTAGTGGAGGAGATTGCTTAAAAAACATATATTTCGCACAGGCTTGGTTATCTTGCACGTGTTTTTAAATCTGATATACCAGTGGTAGCTAGTTTGACCGGGACGGAGATTAATGTCCGTCCGACACCTTGTATGACAATTTGTGTCGTAGTTTGTAGTTTATTCGGGGTTATAAGGTAGCTTTGAGTTACATCATCATCATCATATCAGCCGAAAGACGTCCACTGCTGGACATAGGCCTCCCCCAAGGCTCTCCACTCGGACCGGTCCTGTGCCTTCCGCATCCACCGCGATCCCGCGATTCTGATCAGGTCGTCGCTCCATCTTGTTGGAGGCCTACCAACAACATATATATGAGTTACATACAATATACATAAATCACATCTTTATCGTTTATGTAGAAAGAGCCTAAAGTATCAAGACCTAAAGGCCACGTTTAGCATGATTGTAGGGGAATCAAAATATTGATGGGTTGCTCGCCGCATCGCCTATAATCCTACTAGGTAATATTATAAATGCGAAAGTTTGTGACGATGTGAGTGAGTGAGTGTGTACGTTTGTTCCTTCTTCACGCCAAAACGACTGGACGGATTTGGATAAAATTTGGAACGAAGTTAGCTGGTACCCTAGATTAAAACATAGGCTACTTTTTATCCCGGAAAATTGCGTAATTCCCGCGGGCTAGCGACAAACATGTCAAAGGTCGTAGCTGCCTAATGTAAGTCTGATTCTACGCAGTCGAAGTCGCGGGCAGCAGCTAGTTACTAATATTTTCGCTCACTTTTTAGTAATTGAAGTATCATTTTTTTTTAATAGACCATTTCAGAACGTCTTCCTTTTTTCAAAGTAGGTCAAAACTAGACACTGTATACGATTCGGTCCTCCGAATAAGAAAGTTTCAACATGTACGCTTTGCAATGTAACCATGTAGTTTTAACTTTCGACAGACTGGATTTATTACAAGCCCAGAGCTTTACAAGCCATAAGTTACAAGCTACGGTATGTAGAGCTTCCGACACTTTGTCTTGTAAAGGTCGAGCTTGTAGCTTTAAACTACAGAGTAATCAACCAATAGTGTCGCAGAATTGTTCGCTTGTTCCACGTACATAACTATTTAATATTACCAGGGACATTCTAAAGTATAATAAAGATTATTAAATTTTTAAACTAAAACAAAACATGTCCGCGGCTTAGGGGTAGCCCAAGGGCCACCCCCGCCGCACCTAAACCTAAATTAATCCAAATTAATCATCCTACATTGGTTTTACCAGTGCCGGTTATGTTGTAACTTAGTTATGTATGGGGAACAAGCTGAATTGTTAGTAGTTAGTCACCAGTAATATTGGATTAGCCAGATGTTATCACTACATCTAACTAATAATTATAAATGCGAAAGTATGGATGGATGGATGGATGGATGTTTGTTTGTTACTCAATCACGCCATAACGGCTCAACGGATCTGGATGAAATTCGGCACATAGGTAGAGAAAAGTCTGGAATAGCACATAGGCTACTTTTTATCCCGGAAAATTGCGTAGTTCCCGCGGGACAGCGATAAACGAATTCTTTGCAGACGAAGTCGCTGGCAACAGCTAGTAGTCTATAAAACAAAATCGCTTTCCGCTGTCTGTCTGCCCCTATGTACCTATGCTTAGATCTTTAAAACTACGCAACGGATTTTGCTGCGGTATTTTTAATAGATAGAGTGATTCAACAGCAAGGTTTTAAGGAAATTATATATAGACGAAATCACCGGCAAAAGTTTATTCAAATATCTAGAAAAAAACGGCCCACTGTCATTTTATTCAATATCAGAACCGCACCCTTGGCTTCGGTTTCATTTTCGAAAATAGAGAACATGTCTCGTGACCGCGATACGAATTGTGTGACGTTTCCACTCTATTGAATAATTCCTCTTCACTTTTAAATTTAGAGTTAAACAAATGAACTTTATCGCGCGAAAAACTACATTAACAAAAGGCATTGTCGTTATTTACCGGGACAGGTATCTTTTAAGTAGTAAAAAGGCAAACCAATAAAAACTCAAGATGGAGTTTGCGAGGGGCAAAGTGAGGCCGGCTTGAACTACACCTTGCGGCATCTAACTAATATTATAAATGCGAAAGTTTATGAATGGATGGATGTTTGTTTGTTACTCAATCACGCCAGAACGGCCCAATGAATCTGGATGAAATTCGGCACATAGATAGAGAAAAGTCAGGAATAGCACATAGGCTACTTTTTATCCCGGAAAATTTCCGCGGGGTAGCCATAAACGATTTCTTTGCAGAAGAAGTCGCGGACAACAGCTAGTTATACATATATACGCTTATTTTTATTGGCGTTCGGTTGCACTTCTGTATATAAAATTCCATGGGAATTAGGTACCTTTGTTTCGCTTTGACCAGTAGAGACTTTATACATCTCTACTATAGACCAATGTAATTTAAGGTAGTACGGACTTAACTTAGGGACTTTTTACATCCCTTTTATAAATGTATTAATTATATTATAGGTAAGTAAAGTAGAATTTAAGTACTATTGTAAATCTATTTTATTTTGAAAAAATGACTTTCTGCCAAGTTTCTTGCGGCGCATTCTTCTTGGCAATGATGGTCTTTCCGAATGCGCTGGTAGATTAAAAAAAAGACATGTAAAAGAGCCCTTGGCGGCCTATTTGCAAAATAAACTTTTGTCTTTTTGACTTTGACTTTTGACTTGCATACTGTTTGGGAGTAAAGAAAAAGAATGTACCAGCTATTTTTCCCGCACAGAAAAAGTCCATCGAGGGAATGGGAGAAAATCTTAGGAATCATGTTTTAAACGATGCGGCCAGCAACACATCACTAGTTTGATTCCCCTTTCCTCGTATATGCCCTCAATCACGCTAAACGAGGCCTTTAGGACTTGTTACCCTAGGCCCTGTCTACCCCGTTAGGAATGTAGACGTAAGATTAATAATGTATGTATGTATGTATGGTATGGAATTCCCAAAAATCTCATCGTAGTATTTATTTTGCTTCATTTATGCTACACGAAGCACATTCGTGCAAAATTTAATGTTGAAACAGCCTTTGAGATTTTGGGATTTAATCCAGAAAAACAACTGTTCATAATGCCAAATTTCATCCAAAACCGTCCAGCCGTTTTAACGTGAAAGAGTAACAAACAGACAAACAGAAATATTCTAAAGCTTTCATGTTTGTAATATTAGTTGGATCAATACCAAGTATAAAGTAAGGTATCTTAGGAAAACATAATTTATCACTTCACAGCGGTAAAGTTGTGAAATATAAGGAAAAATATATTTTTCAGTTAATACGGAGATACTCGTACTCAAGATGCGTTAATCCTAGCGGTCCGGTTTCTATAACAAGGAGGATTAAGTATTTGTACTTAGTATTTCACCTAGTATTCAATTATGACATCAGTGTAAAAATACTTGCTACAATTACAAAGTAAATATTTAGTGAATTAAGTGAAATCAGTAAGTACGGAAGAAGAAACTAAATCACGTAGCTCTGTGGAACCTTTTCTCATACAATTTCGCAATAATTTCTTTGGCAGGTCTATGGTAAGTGATTATGACATTTTGCCGAGAATACATTCCACATTCGTGCGATTCAGTTTCTTTCACTATACTAACTACTTGGCGAACAACGTGAGGATTGAATTTTCCAGAAATATTATGTTTAAGTGACACGGTTATTAATAAGACTAATTGCAGTTTAAGGGCCGATTTTTCAATCATCAGATAGGCTCTATTCAACGAATAACTCTATGGGTATCTGTCAGTTAAGTGAATATCTGCGGATTGAAAAATCGGCCCCAAAATAAATTTGTACTATAAATTCAAGTAAGTATTTTAATACTTACCAAGTATTTATACTGAGTATTCTGTACCTAGTATTATAGCCAGTTTTCCTTTGCACTTGGCACAGATTATAAGTAATAAACCAAAGTTAATGCCCAGGATTTGCAAAGCTATGTTTTATTTAGGGAAGAATATATTTAATTCATATTTTTTCCCAATCAAGGATAAAAATAAAAAGCAGGATACTGACCATAGTTATGCAAAAAGAGACTAAGGCTAAGAGCACATTATGTAATTGTTTTCAGTTATGTAGTTACATTTTTTTGCAGTCGTGGTGTTTGTCTATAAATAACTTATTACATAATTAATACTTAAATTGCACTATCAAATGCATCAAGAATTTTACTTCTTGATTTTACGTTTACTTTTAAGATTTTACCGGTTACAAATTGAATTTCGAAACGGCACTGAAAATTAGAACACAGAAAAATCCGAAAAGTAAAGCTATGGCCGGGAATCGAACCCGGTAGGCTTATTGTCTAACTCGCTCGCAATCGCCATCGTGTTCATTTTGACAGTTCTTGTATGAATGTGACAGCTACTGATTCCGATGTCAATTGTCAGCTCATACATGAACTGTCAAAATGAACACGATGGCGATTGTGAGCGAGTTAGACAATAAGCCTACGGGTCCTCGTCGTTACACATAACAGGGGCCGTACCATGACGTCTTAATGCGTTTCAGTATAGGTTCGCTCGCTGTCAGATTCATACTAAAAGTGACAGCTAAAACTTGAACTGCGTCGGAATTAGGACGTCATGGTAAGGCCCCAGGTGCCTGTGCTATAGGTGTAGTGTCAATTTCAGTGTCGTTTAGATATTTGCTTAAATTTCAAGTAAAAATTTACAAAATCTTACTCGTAAGTACCAACAACAACAACATCAACATATCATTTACTACAAGCTCAAGCTCACCTAACATTTGGTCTGCAAAGTTAGGAAATAAAACAGAGGCAATTAACAAGGCGGTCACTCCAGAGCTTAAAGTTAACTGTGAAACAGAATCAACTTTTAGTGACAAAGTTACTGTCTAAATAAGTTTAAATGAGACTTCTGTATCTACTGCTAATAAACTGTTTAAAAGCAAAAACCCGACATAAACATTTAAGTAACCAAAAAGAAGAAAAACAAACTATTTGAGAAACATTTTATTGAATCAGGCGCTACTTTGCGGACGTCCATTTCAATGGACACAAAATATTTACCACACAAACACTGACGCGCGTTTCGATCCCTCTACGGGATCATTCTCAAAGTTAGAGCACAACCGATACACATGCGAACCAACGTCATACCACGTCGTGTGGTGATAGGATTAATTAAGTTTGTGGGATTTGTGTGCGTTTTGTGTGGCAGTAGTGGTGGGAGGGCTTGCATGCAAACCGTATATATTTCGCACAGACTTGGTTATCTTGCACGTAAGTAGCGGAGTAGCGAGGTAAATATTTTGTGTTCATTTATTAGAGAAACCATTTATTTATACAGAGGTGTGACCACAATACAGAGTTGTACAGGCAGATGGTACCTATGCCTAAAAATAAAAACAAAAATAAATAAATCCTACTAGTCCTACTAATATTATAAATGCGAAAGTTTGTGAGGATGTGATGATGTGACGATGTGACGATGTGAGTGAGTGTGTATGTTTGTTCCTTCTTCACGCTAAAACGACTGGACAGATTTGGATAAAATTTGGAACGAAGGGAGCTGGTACCCTAGATTAAAACATAGGCTACTTTTTACCCCGGAAAATATCATAGTTCCCGGGGGATAGCAATAAACATGTCAATTGCTAATTCTACGCGGACGAAGTCGCGGGCAGAAGCTAGTAAAATATAAAAATGAATAGTCAAGTATAAAAAAAAACCTAAATTACAAATCGCCCAGCATGTTTTTTCTTTTCTTTCTTTCTTGTTTCTGAATCTATGCCCAGTATTAGACCTATATAGGCTATTTTTTATACAATCCCAATACTGATAATGTCTCACTTTTCACTGAGAGGCATCGCTCGTTTAACCACTCGCCGCGCTCGGCTAGAAACACTTGACTCAAAAATGTTGCCCTTATCTTGTTCGACGAACATTCGCATCACTTTTCACGCAGTACAGTCAGCAACGACACTGGTAGAACACCGTAGAACACTGGTAGATGAATTATTTTGCATACATACAAAATAAATAAACAAATCACGTGTATATCCCTTAAAGGGTAGACAGAGCCTGAGGTAACAAGGCCTAAAGGCCACGTTTAGCTTGATTGTGGGCGTATAGGTAGGCGATTGTAGGTAGTGGTGGTTATTTTTTTATAGATTATGTAGTCGCAGAGAAAATATTTGATTCCCCTATCGATTAAAGATGCTTTTTTATGACAAAATACATTTTTCACACCTCCCATTCAGAAAAGTAAGCTTTGCTCCCTGTCGAGAGGGAACAAAGTGCAACTTTTCTGTTCAAGGCTTTTCTAAATGTTTTTTTTTTGCAAATGCATTTTTTTGAAGTTGATAATTGTAAAACCACGCCATTTTCTATGCTGGTAGCTCATGTAATTATTTTTAGAATTATTTTATCAAGTTTTTTAATGTTCGGTGTGAAAAGTTGTATGAGCCACTCGGGAGCAAAATTATGTTCATCTTGGGCGTTAACACTTGAATCCCTCATTACGCTCTGGATTCTATTGTAGAATCCTTCGCTACATTCTGGATTCAATGTAGCGCCCTCGCCGTAAATACATAATTTTGCTCCCTTGTGACACAAATAACTATAGGGCCACTTGCACGGACCAGGGTTAAGTCGTTAGATGCTAACCCGGGGCTAAGTAGTGTCAAAATGTATGGAACTGTCAAACCTAACCCCGAGTTAGCGATTTAATTTAACTCTGGACTGTGCAAGTGGGCCTCACTGTTAAACATAAGTACCATGTGAAAGAAAGAAAAAAGAAAAAGAAAGAAAAAAGTTTATTTATGACATTCACATATTAAATAAATAAACACATTATACATTCAGATACATAAATTGTCACAAAATGGTCCCAACTCAGCATGTGCTGGCCTTGCAGCCAGCGCTGGTCTTCCGTTGGGACCATAGGGTGATACATACATTGATACATTGAAAATAATGATTAATTACAAATAATATAACAGCTAAAAATAAACACTGAACATAATACAACATAATTAGACTTGGTTGCCTGGGCACAAAACCCTTTGTCTTTGAAAAGGAAAAATAAAATAAAAATTGAACAAAAATAAGCATAGACAACCAATGGAAGAAAAGGAGCAAGTGAAGTGAAATGACAGCCAAGCAGAGTAACTTTAGGTTAGAATATTATGTGCTGACAGTCTGGGAGCAAAGAATAACATAGAATGTACCAGTTGCTTCTCTTCCCGCGCAGATGGTAAAAGCCTATCGAGGGAATGGGCGAAAATCTTAGAAATCAACTTATAGGCATCACATACGCCTTCAATCATGCTGAACGTGGCCTTCAGGTCTTGTTACCTTAGCTTCAATCTACGCTGTATGTACTTACTAGCTGTTGCCCGCGACTTCGTCTGCAAAGAATTCGTTTATCGCTATCCCGCGGGAATTTTCCGGGATAAAAAGTAGCCTATGTGCTATTCCAGACTTTTCTCTATCTATGTGCCGAATTTCATTCAGATTCGTTGGGCCGTTCTGGCGTGATTGAGTAACAAACAAACATCCATCCATCCATACATTCGCATTTATAATATTAGTTAGATGTACTAGGTATGTTAAAAATAATTGTATTGTCTGAATAAACTAATCCCTTATTCATAAACGCTCTGTAAGCTTCTGCTAACTTAGCAATCTTTGTCCTTATGTCACTTTGACATTTACCTTTCACAGATAGGGCCAAAAAAAATCCGTGGTAGCCTAGTGGTTTGACTTGTGGCCTCTCAAGCAGAGGGTCGTGGGTTCGAATCCCGGGCTCGCACCTCTGAGTTTTTCGGAATTTACGTGCGATATCTCATTTGAAATTTACCATGAGCTTTTCGGTGAAAGAAAACATCGTGAGGAAACCTGCACACAACTGCGAAGCAATTCAATGGTGCGTGTGAAGTTCCCAATCCGGACTGGGCCCGCGTTGGAACTTATAGCCCAAGCCCTCTCGTTCTGAGAGGAGGTCTGTGCCCAGCAGTGGGACGTATATAGGCTGGAGAGAGAGAGAGATAAGGACAAACGATTGCTAAGTTAGCAGAAGCCTATAGAGCGTTTATGAATAAGGGGGTAAGAAAGGAGCCAGTGGAATAAGGTTCAATGTACACTCACCAAAATGTAACCTGTAGAATACAGCCACTGTAGTGCGGTCGTTTCTGCTGTTGACTGTACAGGATTAATCCAGTTCCTTTGGGTTTTATAAATAACCTGATGTTATCTTATCAGACGGCACTGAGTCACCGGCCAAGGGGTTTGTTAATAAAGTGGCTTCCGTGGTCTTGTTTAGGGCGGCTCTGTGAGATTTTCTTGGGAAATTTTCTTTTCTTAATAAGTTTTCTTGTTTAATATTTTGGATGCAAGATTTTTGTTTATTTGCTCATTACGGTCATTGTGGGAACTATGTATGCATGTATGTATGTATGTATGTATGCACATTAATAAGTCTGATGTTCAAATCGACTTTTGAGTGCAAGCGATCCACATCCCTGGTGCGCAGAGTGCGGGCTAGCCCCAACAGCATTCTGAATATATTATGATTGCGGATAGGTAAGATGGCCTTTACTTATATGACTGCAGCATGATTCACGTTCGCAGAAATAAGTAAATAATTGAATTCTTTTTTTAATTGTTAATTTTGTTTATTTATTGATTATTATTAATTTTCAATTACTGTAATTTTGTTTCACTGACTTAACTTGATTTTTATATTTACTATTTCTAATTTAATTTAATTAATTTATTTGACATGTATAATTAATGAAATTGATAATTTGATTGAGAATTGAGTTAATTTTGAATTTGATAATTTTGTACCTAATTGATTACCTACTAATACTAGAATAAGTTTTTGAATTGTAACTAACTCAATCATCCATAATGTTGGTCTAAAATAAATATATTATTATTATTATAAGTTTTTGTTAATAATGCCATTTTGAATACAAACCTTTTTTTGCAGAGTATACGTTCATTGTCATTTGGCCTACATTGTGTTACAAATTTCAAGTCAATCGGACAAACCGTTGAAGAGTTTCGTGCTCCGAAGACAATCCTGGCCGGATCACCGGAATTCTACTACCAGGTTGTTGTATCGTCATCCGACTTCCACAATACGTAAAATATCAGCTCAATCGGTTAAATATCTGCTTCAAAATAGAGTTGCGAGTTAAATGACTTGTAAAATTGGATTTTATTTTTCAATCTACAAAAGATACCAAGTACAACTTTAGCTCCTCTTTACAAATTACAACAAACCGGATAACTCACATATAAAAGCCGAAGGAATGCTCCGACAATTGTTAAAATGACGATAAAAATGAGGGTAGTTGTGCGCCGATGTCAGCTGCGCCGAGTAGCCGCGCGAGCAGAGCGCTGGCGCGCAGTGTTCGTTTCGCTGCCGCCGGGGCGAGCGCTCTCTGATGAAGGACTACGGAATAGTCCGAAACAATTGTCGAAGCATTCCTTCGGCTTACGTGAGTTATCCGGTTTGTTGTAATTATGTTTGAGTCTCACGGTAGCTCCTCTTTACTCTAGGAAAGTGCTAAGTTCCCGCTGGATATAGACAAAGCCGCAGACAACATCTAGTTGGAAATAAAATAAATTAAGTACCTACATTTAGTAGTTGGCCCTTACCCTTTTCACCTACATGCGTTCTACCTACCACTGATTCACTAATATTTACCTACTCAAGTCTGTTTGTACTTCTCATAGCGCTTTGTATTAGCGTGGGAACCTACAAATGTTGAACGTTTATTATTTGTTTAACAGGCTTGCAATTGCCGCCTTTTTACTCAAAATAAGAATAAAAAGTTTATTATGCACTAGCTTCTGCCCGCGACTTCGTCTGCGTAGAATTAGCAATTGACATGTTTATGGGTATCTCCCGGGAACTGTGCTATTTCCGGTATAAAGAGTAGCCTATGTTTTAATTTGGGGTACCAGATATCTCTGTTCCAAATTTTATCCAAATCCGTCCAGTTTAGCGTGAAGAAGGAACAAACATACGCACTCACTCACATCGTCACATCGTCACATCATCACATCGTGACATCGTCACAAACTTTCGCATTTATAATATTAGTAGGAAAGCAGTAAAGGGAATGGTAATAAATGATTACTTGTCTTTTTTTTATATAAGAGGGGGAAAACGAGCAGACGGGTCACCTGATGGAAAGTCACCATCGCCCAGGGACACCTGCAAGACTTGGGGAATTACAGGTGCGTTGCCGGCCCTTTCAAGAACAGGAAGGCTCGCTTTTTAAAGATCCCTAAATTGTACCGCTCAGGGAATGTTGCAGCAGGAAGTTGGTTCCAGATCTTCGTCGTACGAGGAAAGAAATTGCGTTTAAAACGTAAGGTACTAATATCAGCGGTATATATTTTCGTAATATCAGCAGAATCAGCGCCGTCGTAAAGGCTACCATTGCCAAGAATGTGGCGGGAGAAAATTTGGCAGAAAGTCATATTTTGACAACTAAATCATTTTGAAAAGTAATACAAGATTCCAATTTAATATTATATTATTTATTATAATCGGAACTCCTGAACATATTCTAAAAACATGCCAATACTCTGATTAATATAGAACACTTTATTGGAAAAGTGCAAACTTCTCGTGGGATGTAACAGCTGATTCGTATTAAATATGCTTTGAAGCGTTCCCTGTGCTATGTATACTTAAACCCCTTTTACGATTGGGATTTCCAAATAAAATACTTTAATCCCATAATAAAACGAAATCATCACGTTTAAAAACTGACATTTATTATCTTCAAAAGAACTTTACATCGTGAAATAAAACACTTAGCATTTGTAATACAAAAACTAAATCGAATTAGGCGAATCAACTATAATTACTTAACCGAAATAGTACAAAATCTATTTTCAATCATTTGACAAATTTAAAGCAGTCCAAATACCATCCTTAAAATACTTTTAAAATTAAACCTTAAAAACAAAACAAGCATTTTAATGCAACTCTACAAGTTTGTTCAAACAGAACTAGAATGCAGTAAATGGACTATTGCAGTACTCTAGCTTGCCATATTCTCCTCTCTTTCCTTCCAGACTAGTCAGATAAAGACAGAGCGATCTAGTAGCGCTCACCTCTGTACTCACATTTAAAGTAACGATCACTTTAGCAAAATACCTTTTGTAATTCTTGCTAAGAAAGCAGCTGTTCTTATCAAACAGAGTAATGTCTAGTTCACAGTGCAAACTGTACTGTCCACGGACAGCTACTGTCACTTTCTACTCGCATAACAGTAACCTAATGACAGTGACTAATGGTTAGACTAGCTAGCACAACTAGCACAAATGTGCGCGAGATGACTACCCACCTTTTTCGTACTGTTCGTTCTAGAAAGACACGAGTAGCCTATCTCGCACGCGACACAGCTCTTGTGCGGTGTTGTGCTAGCCGACAGTCCATAGATAAGTAAATAGAGTAAGTTGAAACCTTGGTAACATTATGCTACCCAAAACGTTATTCACGTCTGACATGACGATGATAATGTTGAAAAGCCTCTAATAGCTTGAATATTGGGGTTATTTGACAGACAAGTAGTCGTATTTTCATCTATTATTTTTCATCAAAGAGCCCCAGCCACAAACCAAACATAGTTTGGTTAAGTAGCTCAAAGAAAGATGATCATTGAGCTATATTTAGAAACTCTACAGGATTATTTTAGGGCGTGTATGAAGGAAGAAATCACGAATGTCATCCTTGATTGCGCTATGAGGGTAAAACTTACTGGATTTAAATAGGTGCAAATCCGAAAAATATAGAAGCAATACCCAGGTATTATCAAACATATACGAATGTAGTTGCTTCAACTTTCAAGTAGGTAGCTGTACGACAGTAACTGGCGCAGTGTAAACTAGGCATATGGCATTGTACACAGTAATCAAGTAAATAGAATGTAGTTCAGTATAATGCTGCGTTTTAGCTGCGTTTTACGTTTGTTGGAATGGTCCTAATGTAAACGGAAGAATTGGCATTTATGTTCAAATCAATTTAACTGCAGTTTTATAGCGGGAAAGTACAGTTGAAATAAATGTTAACAACCATAGTCAAGAGAAATGAAAATAGGCAAGATTCCTTAGACTTGTTTAGGATAGTATCAGGCCTTATACTTCGAAATCTAGACACGCGGCAGCGTGTCAGCCAAGTTCAAAAGTTTATTCGATTTTTGAAGTTCGTTTCGTGCCGTTTCGCTCACACATATAGTCATTAATTGAGAGTGAGTGGGGCAGTATAATACGAACTTCGAAAATCGAACTTTGGAGCCTAGACCCGTTTTCGACGCTTTTTATGGAGGATCACTTAAAGTTTGTCAAATTACTATTACTCATACAACTTTAATATAATTAAAAACTATTTCAAAATGTAATGACTACGAGTCTGTACCTACTATAATTTGGTCGGTTTGAAATCAACTACAAGGGAATGAACTTATCTATAATGAAGTATTTAGGTACTTATTTTTTATAGCATTGTACACATGAGACAACTGTTTACGGACATTTTTAAAAATAAGTGTACCCTTTCTCCAACAAAATTACCTTAATTTCTCTTTTTTTTTTTTTTGTGTTCGCTTTGTAACGTAAACAAATCGTATGAAGAAAATGTCACGAAACTGACAAAAACAAAACAGACATTTTTTTTATATAAAATGATAATGCGCTGGTGATTCTGATTCCGAAAAATCCTAATTTTTTTCATTTTGGAAAAAGTGTACACGTTTTTTGAAAATGTGTAAAACATAACTTAAAAATAAAAAGGCAATAAATGTAAGCCATTAAATTTCACATTCGTCAAGGCAAGTTCGTTGCAACGATTATCCTATACCACAGTATAATAGAGTAAAACTTAGAGTCCACTTATAAGTCATAAAAGACTTGTACCCCTTTATTCATAAACGCTCTATACTTCTGGCTAACTTAGCAATCGTTTGTCCTTATCTGTGAAAGGTAAATGTCAAAGTGACAGATAAGGACAAACGATTGCTAAGTTAGCAGAAGCCTATAGAGCGTTTATGAATAAGGGGGTAAGTTACAAGAAACACCTGTTTTTTGAAGCAATATTCGATGAATATTGTAAAAATAAAAAATTATGTCATCCCTTTGTATGTAAACATAAAAATAACAGGGGGTTTTCTGTTGTAATATCCCGGACTATTTTTAAGACTCAGTGTCATCCTTACTAATATTATAAACGCAAAAGTAACTCTGTCTGTCTGTCTGTAACGCTTTTACGGCTAAACTACTGAACCGATTTTAATGAAGTTTGGTACGGGGATGTTTCAGTCCTGGGGAAGGATAATATATAGGATAGTTTTTATACCGTAAAATTGCATAGTTCCCACGGGATAGGGATAAGCGAATTTTGAGCAGACGTCGCGGGAAACCGCTAGTATTAAATAAATTCTTCAATCGTCAGTTAAGTTTTTAAAATGATAACCACACCAGAAAAGATATTTAAAATTATCAATCTTTGTTCTCGTAATCAAATCAAGTTGTTACAAAAAAAGATTTAAGACAGAAATACAAACAAAATTATTATGTTGTCTCACGAAACAATTACCTAAAACAGATTAGATAGGTATGCATAGCATAAAATATTTAAAATTTATCAAATTTACGCAACAACATCGCTTCAGTAAGCCGCAACAATTTTAAATTCTTAACATTCGCATAACTTCACTTTTTTCCATTATTTGTTCAAATATAACACTTCAAAAGTGATTTGATAATTTGTTAATTATGAACTGTCATAAGTACTAAATCATTTCTGATTTCTAATTTTGCTTAATACTGAAGTAGGTAGGTATCAAATAAAAAATATTCGACTATACAAACGTATTTCAACAACTATATTTTTTTTATTAAAAACCCCAACACAAAAAGGCTTATAGTTTAAAAAACAACCCTCGATTCTCAGTCCCAAAACAAAGCTTTAGCTGTTTACGATAAAAGCTCTGCAAACTTAATAACTCCGACAAAGAACGTTGAAAATTTAGAAATAAGGTGGTACTACAAAAGAACGCTTTATATTTATTATATTTAGTGCCTTGTGACAAATCAGCTTACGCAATCTAATTTAGTTACCTCACAAACAGTTCAAAATTAACTGTGACAAAAGAAAAAGGTCGTATCTGATTTGTTTCTCAACTCAAGTTAGTAATCATAAATAATTTTCCTTTTTTAACAGAAAGCTCGTCTCATATATTACTTATTTAAGTATATCTCTTTATTTTAAAATGGCTTATCTTTCCTAAAACTTTAACTATTATGGCAACTCGTCGTATAACATACTCATTGTATATATCTATACATATTTACCTATTTACATGTTATTATTTACATTTCTTTTGTAAGAATGCACTTATTATTATGAATTATGATAACTTAGAATTATTAATAACCTGTTTCATTTTTAAAAGGATAATTAAAATGTAATTCTATGATTTAAGTTAAGCTTAAGTTATTAAAGTTTGATTTTGAATACACCGAAAGTGTAACTTTTAACCTTAGGTAGAAAAAAATCTTGTAATTAAAAAAAAACTGAACAAGAAAATCAATTCTAAAAATATATGTAGCTGTACATGAATTGTCGACATTTAAAAATCCACAATAGCCATCGATGCTGTATAACTTACTTTTTTAAAAGCGATAGAGTAATTTTAAAAAATAAAATGAAAATAAAAATGTAACTCTTTGTAAGACATGATTTTTCAAAAAAATACAAAATAAACGGTTCAACTCATTATTATAAATCGAAGAAAATCAGACTACTTTAAACTTTATCGGAAGATCTTTTTCAAGGTCGAGTGCGATATTGCGGGAAGGACCATTGACGAGAACGAATTTACTCTTGAAAAAGATCTTCAAACAAGCGCGAAACTGGTCGGATCGGATTTGATTTACAATAATGACTTATACAGTTTATTTGTAAAATTTTCCCTTTCGCTCCGCTATCATAGATAATTATTTAAAAACAGTTTCATTAAATTCACTTGTGTACTACTCAACTATCTATTTCAATTACAATTTCAGTCTTATACACCTTTCGGAAGTGAATGTAGACCAATAACCAATCGGATGACTGTTCTCCATCACAAATATTAGGTACAATTCACTTTAATGCCTTTGTAATCATACAAATTTTCACACAATCACTCATTGTATGTAATTAATTATTTAGCGTCACATCCACCGGTATGTTGAAGAATGTACTAGATATTTCACGGTATTCTATAACAATCAAACTATGATCATTATATATTTACCCCCTTATTCATAAATGCTCTATTGGCTTCTGGTAACTTAGCAATCGTTTGTAAAGGTAAATGACAAAGTGACAGATAAGGACAAACGATTACTAAGTTAGCAGAGGCTTACAGAGCGTTTAAGAATAAGGGGTTAATTTTTATATGAACTCAACAATTTGTATGTTTACAAAAACGTTAAATTGGAATGGAATGGACTGTACAAACTTACTTTTAATGTCAGTGATGTAATTGGTAGATAAAATATAGGTACTAAAAGAAACTAACGCTACGCGGCAGTGTCTAGTCCACGATATAAAAGGTAAAATAACATTCTCTTTATTTCCAAAAATTTAAATTGACAATCATCGTATATTATAATACTGTTTATATTTATAGTTCTAATCTAATCCAAACGTGGACAGGGCATTGATAAAATTATGAACACCATTGTGCAATTTACAAATAATATTGTTTTTTGTCATTAGTTTTGTGACGGTAAATCGTATGAAAAAATGACACAAAACTGAAACGAACAATGATCACCTTCTTGATTTGTTCTACAACCCAAAATTTCTTCATTTTAGAAAAAAAAAAATACAGTTTTTTTGAAACGCCAATTTTTTCCCCAACTGATTTCTATAACTTAAAAATGACACAAATAAAACATAGTTTTAGTGACTCCGTTTTAAGATGCACAAAATAACACTGATCACGAGCAACACTCATTAGACAGAAAATCATAGAAAAAAATACGCGTACGGTAAAACTTACACTTAAAACTTAAACTTACACCGTTTAACTGTCAATTTGACATTTAACCACTATAAATACAATTTCACCGGAAATGTTAATTTTAATTTTAAGTTTATTTCGTTCTAACCGCACTCTTGATTGCCCATTTTGACAGGTTCTAAACTCATGTCTGTTGGTTTAGTGGCACTTTGTTTGGGATCACTTGGTTTTTGAGCCATGGAGTTGCCTGTAAAAAAAAAATTGTAAAAAAAGCGAATAAGAAAATTTTCCGTAAAAAAACATGAGACAATCCAAAAACAGCATTTATCAAAACGTAGGGTGTGGTTGACTTTATTTCTCAAACATACTCGGTAATATTCAGATTACTTTAGACAGACGACACGAAAGTTAAAATGCTCAAGCAAGAAGAAAATATGTGTAAAAACTTTCTTTATCTTAACTTTTTTTTCCACAATGATTGAGAAAAGCACTATATAACTCTCGACCGGAAGCGCAATTACTGGAAGCGTATAATATACAAGTGCGTCATCAAGGCTGGCGACGCCCTCCATAATAGACGGCTTTGCTGGCGCTCGGCTTCTAACACTACTCGACCAGCACTCTATGACTGCAATAACGTACTCACCGTTTATCCTTTTCAAATGCGGCAACGTATTAATGTTCCTCTCAGTCATCTTATTATAATAAACACTGTTGTCAGTATTGAATCTGACCGGTGGTGAGTTGGAACAGCTTCTAGAATCCAACGCTCGCTCCATGTGGAACCGGTGCTCCAGCTCCGGCATTTGGGCGAGGCTGAGGGGGTTGCGGGGGTTGCTGTAGAGGGAGGGGGGAGGGGTCGCGTACAGCTCCGGAGGCATTAGTTGTTCCGCTGGTAACTAAAAAAAGAAATAAAGTTTAATGCTCTGTCTCAGCTGTTAAGTATTTTTATCTACATCCATATCACAACTTCCCTACAATATGTTCAGGAGCGATTAGCAAATGGCCTACATTAAGAAACTTTAATCTGTGGTGGTTTCATAATGTTTACTTTACAGTACTTGATGAATACTTTAATGTGTGGTTGTATTATAATGTTTACATTAAAGTATCAATATTGATACACTAATTACATTCAAACTTCGAACATCTTAAATAACAAAATCTCTTTGTTATTGTTTTAGAATTTAAGAAAAAATATAAATGTCAGTTCATTGTCAGTCGTTCATCTGTTTCGGACTTTCGAAGAACAGAAAATACCTAATGTTACCTACGTATTTTGATGTGAAAACGTTTTTTGTACGTTTTATATACTTATGATATGAATGTAGATAAAGTTATGTACGAGACTGTACATAATTAGGCATCAAAACACTCTTACAATCTTTATGAAACTCAGCTTCGCTTCGTTTCGTAAAACCTGACCACCGCTCGCCACTACCAACCAACCACTCGTGTTTTAATGCCTCTCATTATGCCACTAGCCACGTAAATAACTATTAAGTGTTACACGGTGACGCAAAATGGGTTGGACTTTTGTATGGAGCGAAATTACGCTCCTCATACACAACTTAAAAAAATTACGCTCGTCTGACCTTACCCTAAAACAAAAGGATCCTACAAATTCTCTTTTCATTTCACCAGATTCTCGAGATACCATACGTGAGAAAAACATACAGACAGACTCTGAGCCTTTAACCCTTTATCTTGGTGGTTAGAAACTCGTACATTTCAGTATAACCTGGCAGCGCTGCAATTCTCTTGAAAAATGGCTTGAGAAAATTGGAGTGTTAAGAAAAACGTGAAAAGTGGACGGCAGACATAAACCGAATTGGTTAAAACAAAATGCAATACAATTTTGGTTCCTAAAATAAAAGCGGCTCGCTTGTTATTCGGCTGTAAAAACGGCGCCTGACCTATTTGAGTTGCGTGGGTACTGATGCCTTTACCCAGGAGAGATGGCAAAAAAATCTAATCAAAAAGGTGCAACCGGTGCAATAGTTTCAGTTATAGCTCGCCGATGAGTACTCGGCTAGAAAGTAAAAAAAAGCGACGGGTAGCACTCCGGGAGTGCCGGCAGAAGTGAAAACAGCAGCTTAGATTAGATTTTAATGTAGTAACTTCCATGACGCTCAAGACGCGTACCGCACTGGCCGCTTACAAAAAAACGTACGTACCTATTTATATTGACAGACCTCTAAGAATGTGCTGATGCCCTAGTACTTTTGCTCCACGACTCAATAAAAAAAAACACTTTAAAAATCTAGCGCGATTCTTTCGTATTTCAAAATAAGCTCTTAGAGGATCCTGATATCCTGGTACTTAAACTATCCCTACGTCTTACGTCTGACGCGAGTTTAACATTTTTTACCCATCCCAAAAAGTGCTCAACGCCGCTAAAGAAGTTTTCACATCAATAATTGAAAATAAATATAAATACATATTTTTATTTTTACTTACCAAGCCGCTAGTATTCAACGGCAATGCGTTCTTATATTTCAACCAATCTTCGTACACTTTATCGTACGGCGGCCTATGGCAGTCTGGGCCAACATTTGGCACACCTAGACTGCTCATTGGCCCAAGACTCTGTATGCTTGGGCCAAGGTTGGCCATTGGCATATTGGGCTGGTACGTTGGCCGTACCCTGTACTCTATTGGACGGACTTGTATGTAGTGGTTACAGGGGTCAA
The DNA here is from genome assembly GCA_963854515.1 of Pandemis heparana. Lineage (NCBI taxonomy): Eukaryota > Metazoa > Arthropoda > Insecta > Lepidoptera > Tortricidae > Pandemis > Pandemis heparana. The sequence goes on from OY978031.1 coordinate 6,578,655, forward strand.
TGTTGTGGTCGTAGAAACGGTCGCAGTTTGGTGGTATCGAGTCGTATTTTTCTCCAGGGTTCTTGGATATGAGAGGCCGTATTGCACTATAGTCTGTGGTTGATGATTTGTTTGAACAACTGTCGCTTATTTTGCCATCCAGGGGTATTATGTCTGGGTTTTTGTCTGGAATAACAAAAAAAATATTACGACAATTTCAATATGTGAAAACCTGAGCGGCTGAGATAAATTATGTTTTCCTTGAGAGACCTAGCATCATTTTCAGCCTCTGACTTTTTTGGAGTTTGTGCGCGAAAATAAATTTCTAAATTTATCATGAGCTTTTCGGTAAGTATTCATATTCATATTCAATCATTTATTTGCATAAAAACACATACAAATGCATGCAAATTTACTATTCTCTTAAAAAAAAAAACATAAAAAAAAACAGTCTTTAAAACACAGCCAAAACAATAGTAGTAAGTAAGTCCAATATCAGACAATTTGGTCAAATAAAATTACTACGGCATAACTTAAAATAAGGCAGGTACGTTCAGCAATAATAAGTAAATTTATATAAATATCAAAATAACAATAACTATGTCAAACAAAATAACAATAAGTTTAAATCGGATGTCAAAGAATATAAAGATGAAAAATAATTATAGGTGAAAGAAAACATCGTGAGAAAACTTGCTTACACCTGCGAAACAATTCTATGTTGTGTTCCCGAACCTCATTGGGCCCTAGGTATTATAGCCTAAGCCATCTCATATCGAGAGGCCTGTGCGTAGCAGTGAGACGCATATTCATTGTATTCCTTTCATTTCATTTAAAATATTGTCTGAAGATGATAATGATGATGATGAAATAAATAAATAATGTTTACCTAAACTATCGACACTGTCGGACTCTTTAGTGCCGGTTAGCGGTATGTTGGAAGTTTCGTCTTGCTGTCGTTTGTCTTTTTCATTTTTATCTGAAACATTAAAGTGGGTTAGAGAAGTTTTCTTTATAGATTAGATACCTATCGTACATACAATACAATACAAATACTCTTTATTGAACACCACAAATCAGTACAAAACAATACAGAAACAAAGAAGAAAGTATACAATAGGCGGTCTTATCGCTTAATAGCACATTTTCTAGTAAAAAGACTACTGTGAAATAGAGGATAAACCTCTCCGAATTGTTTCTTCAATATCACTATTTTTGCGGGACCTCGTTCAAGGATTGCTACCACCACCTCAGGGCTAATCCAGAAATCATGTGATCGCTTATGGGGGGGGGGGGGGTCAGCAAAATATCACGAATGATCACAATGGGGGAGTGGGATGTCCATCATGATCACATGATTTCTGGACGAGCCCTTACTAAAAAATCGTGCCGCCAGTAGGGATGCAAACGATGCATCGATGTTTTTGAAACATCGATGTTTCAGTAAAAAAACATCGATGTTTGCATCGATGTTCACCACTGCAAAACATCGATGTATCGATGTTGTTTTATGCGATGTTTTTACATCGAGGTTTTGCCTGCCATCTATTAGAAATTTTTAGTGTTTTTATTGTTATGATGTTTTTCTTTTGCCTGTCATCTATTAGAAATGTTTGGTACTTTTAGCAGAGCAGAAAATAGGTTTTAAAGGTAATTTTATTTCCTATACTCTACACTACACCTTCCTTATTCTAAAGACTTACCTATTCAATAGATAATATTGCTATAAATAGATAATATACAATTCAACTATTAAATAGATAGATAATAAAAGAAATTAAAAAAAACATCGATGTTTCGATACATCGATGTTTGTTCTGAAACATCGATGTATCGATACATTGATGTTCTTGCTTTCGCTATTCGCATCCCTAGCCGCCAGCTATAGACCGACCGCTTAACTGAGTCCTCGCCCGCGCGGCACAGGGGCGCGGGGTAGGACCCCAGGGGCCTCTCTCTGTGCGGGCGGCAGGCGCGCTCCCCGCCCGCACCGCTCTCGGTCCCCTTTGTCGTCCTACCCTGCGCCTGTACCCGCACAGGCGAGGACTCAGATAAGCGGCAGTCAACACGGAAGACCATTGGTCCTGATACAAACTTACTGTTCTGTTTATTGCAGTGTCTGCAGCAGAAGACGGTTGCTGATACCGCCGTCATGGCGGCGATGACTCCCACTGATATAAGTACGATGATCAGCACTGTGGTGAGCTCCACTTTTACTGGTACTTGCGCTGGAGACAAAAAATAGGTACAGTGTGTTGGCGCGGGCTTGAAGAATGAAGAAACAAACTTGACTTTAACGAACAGCGTGTAATTAATAAGAATAGTTTACAAATAAGATCGGCACCGAAATAGTTTTAAATCTTGAATCTCATTAAGTTTATTAATTGTAAATAACTATCATCATATCGAGTAGCTATGCCGCAATGTTGTGCAGTTCCGTTTTGTCCAAAAAAAAACCGCTTTCAAAGCGTTCACATTCATCGCCAAATAATCCATATTTGCGATAATTTCACGAAGATTTCTTTTCAACAGGTAGGGGAAAGTGGTCACCATTCGTACACATACCTTATCGTTGAAAAATGGCTATAACTCTTTAACGTTTTGAGATAATAATTTCGGATTTTTTTGTAACATACTACAATATATTTGTTACACTCTACACTTAGTTACATACACTAGCTAAATTTGTCAATTAAATAAAAAAATAAAAAAGAAATCTAAAAAGTGTACGAATGGTGACCATGAAAGAGATTATAATGTATGTCACGAAGCCCGCCAAAACCAGTAAAAAGTGAATGTTATTGGACCTCACGCGACACTAGCGCCTCTAGTGGCACAATTCACACGCGATAGCCCCCATTGCATATTTTTGCCACTTTACTAGGTTTATTACCACTATGAAAAGCCTGTACACGCGTAAAATTGCAATTATAATTCGTGCAATAATATTTTACAGTTTCCAGTAATTTATTCATTGAAGTCGAACATGATGCCATGCAATTTCAGTATGCGCTAGGGTATTAATGCCAGGTTAAAATATTCATAATTTTATGCCAAATATACCCGAGAGCAAAAAAACAGGTAAATTTTCACACAACTTTCAACGGGAGGTGACCCGGTAAATTTGCACCCGAGTATATTTTAATCGTAAGAAATTAACTGTGTGCCAGTAGTTGTGTGCAGCAGGTATTTGGTCAAATGAACTAGAAATGTGCAGCAAGCCGAAACTTTAATTCCCTTGTGTTTAAAAGTAATTGTTCGCCGCGGGAATTTATGTGTACATGGTTTAATTTTCCGTTTGCCTAAAACAAATTAAATTAATAAATTAATGTGTTTTATGTACAATAAAGAGTTATACATACATAAGTACATTTTGTTTTGTCTTTTTTATCGGTCGCGGGATACGGATTCGAAAAAACTTGAACTTTAGAGTGCACCTACCTATACCTAAAGTGTCCAGGAAAATATTAAGCAATAATATAATAATACGGTCACTAACCACTAGGCTATCCGGTCATCAAAATATTCCAGAACAATATTAAGAGCCTGTCTCACCACTGCTTAACTGTCAGTTCTTTATGATTCCGTCTCTATTTATTGGGTAAGTAATACGAGATATAACAACTTATGATCTAATGTTCATAATATATACGCTCACTTTACATAAACTCGTTTAGTATAACGTTTACTGGATATAATGAACGAAAATTATAATATTAAATTATCTAATTTTGTAAGGTATAACGTTGTTTATATATAATAACAATTGAGATAACGATCAAAGCATATAATGTTCATAACAGCTAACAACAAAAAGCATAATGCACAGTTGTTTATTGAATTTGCTATGTGGTTAGGGGGTTTTCTAGGTGGTAATAAAAAAAATAACTTTCACCAACTTAGCCTTTGAACCTAACCTATCCGAGTCGCTTCCGCTCCGTAACGTCTTGCTCGCTCGCTTCGCTCGCTCGCCGAAAATTAAACAATGTCTTGCAGCTGTTTCAGTTAGGTTAAATGTTTTGTTATGTTAAAAGAAATTAGGCCATATTAAATCTTATACAAATTGAAGTTTAATTTCTAAACGACACTGAAAATTATAACACATAGAAAAATCCGAAAAGTAAAGCTATGGCCGGGAATCGAACCCGGGTCCTCGTCATTCCGTGACGCGTGCTATACCCCAACACCACCCATAGCAGGTTATATAAAAATAACATTATATAATTTTAGCCTTATACGTTAAAAAATTATACTTTTTGCTGTTATAGCTAACGTTCATTATATCTTGTGAACGTTATTATTATGAAATTAGATATTTTGTAGTTATATCTCGTGGGACGCACCCCTATTTATTACTACGAAACAGACAGAGACGTCATCATAGATAACAGATAGTTAAGGAGTGGTGAAACGAGGATCTTATACTTACCAGTTTGCCTTTGAGGATGCTTCAGCAGACTAGAGGTAAGGGTCAAGGGTTCGCTCGCCCCCTTCCTGTTGTAGGCCTTCACAACGACAGAGAGGGAATTGCTGGCCGACAGCCCCGACACTTGGAACTCGGGGTCTTCGCTGCTCACGTTGGCTAGAAGCTGGCCTGTGGCCATGTCAAACACCTAAAAGAAACTGTTATGTAATTACATACAAACTTGTACACTGCATGCAATTTTACAATTACTTGTATTTTTACGCTGCATGTATTTTACAATTGCTTGCAATTTTACAATAGCTTGAAATTTAACGTTTGCTTGTAATTTTACAATTGCTTGTTATTTTACGCTTACTTGTAATTTTACGCGTACTTGTAATTATACAATTACTTGTAATTTTACAATTACTTGTAATTTTACAAATGCTTGTAATTTTACGCTTAATTGTAATTTTTCAATTACTTGTAATTTTACGCTTACTTGTAATTTTACGCTTACTTGTAATTTTACGCTTACTTGTAACAGGAAAGCCTGTCTGATGCCACCGTCGTGTCCGGCCGTGCAGTTCAGTGTCAAAGAGTCGTAGGTCACGTTGGTGATCTCGCACGCTTTCACTGTCGACGGCTTGTCTGTACACAAATAACAAAACAGCAGCTTAGATTAGATTTAAATGTTGTAACCTCTATGACCGTACCGTACTGGCCGCTTACAAAAAAAAACGTACGTATTATCTATATTGACAGACCTCTAGCAATGTGCTGATGCCGTAGTACTTTTGTTCGACGACTCACCAAAAACACTTCAAAAATCGAACGCGATTCATTCGTATTTTAAAATAAGCTCTTAGAGGATCTGATATCCTGGTACCTACTTAAACTCTCTCTCCATCTTACGCCTGACGAGTTACTGCCACTACAACATTCATATTGAAAAACAAACGGTATTCTTCATAGTATTAAATTATTTGGGGAAATTACGGGCACAAGAGGCATTTCATCTAAGTCCTCTAGGTTGGCAACGCACCTGCAATCCCTCCGGGGTTGCGGGTGTCTATGGGCAGTGGTGATCGCTTACCATCAGGTGACCCACTTGCTCGTTTGCCTTCCTATTCACATAAAAAAAAAATTAAGGTTCAAATTAAAAATAATTTTCTAGAATATAAATGACATTAAATTTGAACCTTAATACTATGACGATACCGTTTGTTTTTCAATATGAATGTTGTAGTGGCACGTGCTAACTCAGTAGCTTTCGGCTTTGCGATAATAGAGACTTCACTTAATAGAAAATTCACATGGGAAGATTCATACTATAACAGTATGAGTATGGGTAAGAGCAAACAATTACCTGCAGGTAATATGTGGAATAAGCACGGTTTCGTCTGCCGTCCAACAGAATTAGTCCCCGAGCACTGCACCCAGCCGTAGTCAGCTGATGTATTCACCATATATAAATATGTACCTTAACAAAATACATCAACATTATCACTACATGGTAAAAACAAAGTAGCAAGACCTCTTTTAGTAGATAGAGTGATTCAAGAGGAAGGTTTGTATGTATAAGTGCATGCATAATAGTAGAGAAACACTGATTGCACCCGTGCGAAGCCGGGGTGGGTCGCTAGTTACACCTATAAAGCGTGTAAATATACGTGCAATGCGAGCAAAATATTTATGGTGGTTTGTAGTAGGCAGTTAGTATTAAACAAAGTCGCGTCTGTCTGTCTGTACATAGGGATGTATGCTTAGATCATTAAAACCATACAGAGGATTTTGATGCGGTTATATTAATGGGTAGTGATTCAATCCCCTTTATATGTATAGGGTCGCTAGTTTATTTATGTTAACGCCCTTACCAGGCAAACTTTGCGCAGCGTTGAGAGCCGAAGCTGCGGTGAGCTCGTGCTTACTATGGGCAGAACTGTTGAACCACCAGTGGTACGTCATGGATTCCTGTTAAACAAGTACACAAAATATTAAGGCGCTATCAACCGCCAATAACCTTGAGCAGCGCCACTCTTCACACATACGGTTCGCGTGCCTGTCAGGTCCGTGAAAGAGAAGAAACTATTCCGGCAGCGTAGCGCGCGTCTAAAGTCTTGCAAATAAGACACAAATAATAAGAAAAGTACGGATTATTTGTGAAATATGACTCGTTAGCGGTTTAGGTATGAATATGTTGACTTCATTTTTTTAATTGTAGACCCATACGTCGAAAAAATAAAGATATAGAATCGTTTAATGGTGATTTTAAGACCAATCTTGCAATTATTTTCTATCAAGCCGATTTCATTCAATTGTGTATAGAGTCCGTCCGCGGTCTTTAAAATATGATGAATATTAACTTTTTTTTTTTGATGTGCTAGAAACTGTCAGATATCTATGATGGCGTCTTTGTCTGTTTCGTAGTAATAAATAGAGACGGAATCATAGATAACTGACAGCTAAGATAACTAGAACTTAACAGAGATTGGTGAGCACGGGGGCTTACTATTAGTAAGAATGGAAAGATCGGTATACGAACTTCAAATTTCGGATTTACGACCTCAATCTATAGTATTTACTCATCATTATTCACTTGTTCAAAGTTAACAGTAAATAAAATAACTGGCAAATACTGTTACACGGAATATTTAATAAAGTTACTGCCGATTCCGATGATCAATATAAATACTGATTGATGTAAATTGCTCAAAACTCCGTAAGCCTTAGGAAACAATTTAATTCTGTCCAATTTGGGAAACTTTTGAAATTAAAAGCGGATGTAACGCGGAAGAAAGATGGAAATACCTTTGCGAAGATGCTATAATATAATTAACTAACTTTCCTGAATACACGGCACTGCCGGGAAAAGGCATTTTTATACCTACCTACCTATGCTTTTATTTAAGTGACTTGCAAATGTGGTAAGAGCAGGCCCCTCTTCTCCACTGGGCACTATGGGCACGTGCCCAGGGCCCCGCGATCGAATGGGGCCCCCTAGTTCCTGCCAGATTACCAAATGATAACCGATATTTAGGTCATAGGGGCCCCATGATCCTAATGTGCCCAGGGCCTCAAATAGTTTAAAGACGGCCCTGGGTAAGAGGTTAGTATACTCGTATAATCTTTAATTAATTTCATACAAAATTTAGATATAATAATCATAGTTACATAGTAGATATATATAGAACTAAAAAATGGAGACTGACACAAAATGGTCCTTCGAACCGGATGTAATTTTTTTAGGAAAGTTCGTTTCCAATTTACCTTAGGATTAGCGTCCAGGTCGCATTCTATTTCGATGATTTCACCTCTCGCGGCGCGCAGAACGGCTGGCTGCCATGTTTTGCAGGTCGGGGTATCTATTTGTCAAAAAACACATAAAATAAAACAAAATCTTCAAGACGTTCCACAGTAAACATCAAAACTAACTGTTGCCAACGGCTTTACCCCCGTACCATTTTTTTTCTTCGAAATTTCAATATTCTCTCATCATTTAAACCTTCCCAGGACTTCCTAGCCACGTTGGTCCAGCAGTTCTCGAGTTTAATTGAGACAAACGAGAAGAAGAAAGAAGAAGCCAGAAGAGGTCTCTTATATGTATGTAAGTATACAAAGCGAGAGAGAAAATTAAGTTTGCTATAAGTGCTCTAAACAAATTTTGCAATGGCATCCACCTGGAGTTAGAAAAAGAGGTCTTCCCAAAACAAGATGGCAGCGCTCTGTTGAATGGGAAGTACAATCCCTGGAGATGAGCTGGCAAGAGCTAAAGGTCACGGGGCAGGATCGTCCCAAGATGTCCCTGACCAGGGATTACAGGAGATGATGATGATGATGATGATGATGATAGGACCTCAGTGGGAACCGAGTTGTTAAAGCCACTATTATTTTACGTACCGGAACCGGGGTGACTTTGATAATTTTGGGGCTACTTAGATAATATAATCTTTTAAACTACCGCGATTTTCACTCATATTTATTTAATTAAAGTATTATTATAACCGGGATGATGGATACAAGCTTTCGTCCTCTTGGAATCCGGTGATACGAGATGTGTCTTCGGATATATCGTCGGACATAGTGAGCGTTGAGTGTCGGTTTGATATGATGCCGTTGCAAAATAATGACCAAGTGCGGATAGTTCGAAAAACTCGCGCAGCTAAACAAAAGTGATATCCTAAATGGCAGTCTGCTCGTGACCACGGTCACTGCAACGTGGCTGAAACGTCAAGGTAATTAAAAACAATTTTTACGCGGTTAAGTCCCGGTAATAATACTTTAAATAAATACTTAGATAATAACTACAACAAAACGGAAAACTCACGTATAAAAAGCCGAAAGAATACTCCGACAATTGTTAATGACGATAAAAATGAGGGTAGTTGTGCGCCGATGTCAGCTGCAAGGAGTAGCCGCGCGAGCAGAGCGTTGGCGCGCAGTATTCGTTTCGCTGCCGCCGGGGCGACCGCTCTCTTATGAAGGACTACGGATTAGTCCGAAACAATTGTCGGAGCATTCTTTCGGCTTTTTATACGTAAGTTATCCGTTTTGTTGTAATTATGTTTGAGTCTCACGGTTGTTTCATGTTAAAATACTTAGATCATTTCAAAATTGCTATAAAATCGATATTGACCATATGCGAATGTTTGGCATGTAGGCGCAAAGACGATCGGTGAAGACATCGATTGAAAGCAGTAAATGCAATAGTACATTACAGACCTAGGGCGGTGAATTCGTAATTGTCCCAGATCGCAGGTGTTTGTGGCCCGAACCGAAGGTGAGGGGCATAAATATGCGATCTGGGGCTTTACGAATTACCGCCCGTGGTTTGTATAAAGTTTTACGTCTTGCCTCGGCCAGGAAGTGAGATTTTCTGTCCGCGAAGCGGGCGTAAAATCCCAATTACGGCCAAGGGTGACGTAAATAAAAATTAATGATTTCGTCATTATAACTACTTAAAATCACCCCGTAAATCAAGGGGTGACTTTGATTTACAGTAGTTTATTTGATAATCCACTTACACTTGACATCCAGCATTAGTTTATCACTGGCTCCTTCTCCCAGGGCGTTCCTGGCTGAACAGACGTATGCCCCAGCAGCTTTCCTGGACACCTTCTGTAGCACCAAGCTCTGGTTGGCCAGGAGCACGCCAGGGCCGGGCTTGACTATAGCATCCTGAAGGAGAGGGAAAGTAAAATTACCGTGATCAAGGCAATTTGGGTAGCATTAAAAATTATTTACTTTTTATAAAAGTCATTCCTTGAGGGATAGGTAAAGGAATTATTGTCCATTTAGCCATGTTAAAGGTTGTAATGCCGGTTCACTGTTTTGAATTTTTTTATATGTGCTTACGGTAGCACTTGATGGTCCCAACGGAAGACCGCTGGCTGTAAAGCCAGCATTATGCTGAGGTGGGACCATTTCGTGATTTTCGTTTTGCGGGTGGTAGGGCCTTGTGCAAGGTCCGTCCGGATCGCTACCACCATCTTACTCGCTAATCCTGCCGCTAAGCAGCAGTGCTTGCACTGCTGTGTTCCGGTGTGGAGAGTAAGACAGCCGGGGAAATTACGGGCACAAGAGGCATTTCATCTAAGTCCTCTAGGTTGGCAACGCATCTGCAATCCCTCCGGGGTTGCGGGTGTCTATGGGCAGTGGTGATCGCTTACCATCAGATGACCCACTTGCTCGTTTGCCTTCCTATTCACATAAAAAAAAATGTCACGAATAAATGTTTTCTTTCTTTCTTTCTTCCTTTGTTTCTTTCTTTCACTACGGCACAGATCTATGGCGGCCCTTGGGAGAAAATAGTTCTAGTGGCAGAGTTGGCAGGCCTTCCACTTGGTTGACCGAAGACATCGTGAAAGTTAGGCAGATCCTAAGGGGGAGGCCTTTGTTCAACAGTGGACGTCTTCTGGCTGATGATGACGGCACATATATCAGAATACTAGCTTTTGTCCGCGCATATAACACACACACACAACAACAACACAATTGTACAATTATTTTAAGTACTAACATAGTCATAGTTTTTATTTTTTTTATTATTTTAAAGTACTAATATTATTATGAATGACCATGTGTTTTGTCTGAAATAAATTATTATTATTATTATTATTATTCTTTGAATGATTTTTTAACTCGACATTAATGTCGGATTTTTTTGGCCATGATACGGGCGTACGCCAAGTATCATGGTACCATTGTGTAGTTATGTGTTTGTGTGAATGTGTATGTTTGTGTGTATGTTGTGTTAGTTGGGTGTGTGCGAGTTGTGTCTTCGTCTTCTTGGTTATTATGATGTATCGGTAGTATTATTATTATTATAACGTCAGAGTGATATACCCCTGTCCTCTCTTGGTCTCATGGCTCCAATTAAAGCCTTTTCACACCTCGCATTCCGAAAAATACCTAAGCTTTGCTATGTCGAGAGGGATCAAACTTTTCTGTTTAAGGCTTTTTTAAGTGTTTTTTTTGCAAATGCAATTTTTTGAAGTCGATAAATGTAAAACGACGCCATTTTCCATGATGGTAGCTCTTTAATTATACTTCGAATTCTTTGTTCAAGTTTTTTAATGTTCGGTGTGAAAAGTTGTGGGAGCCATTCGTGAGCAAAATTATTTTCATCTTGGGCGTTAACACTTGAATCCCTAATTACGCTCTGGATTTTACTTTAGAATCCCTCGCTACGCTCAGGGTGCTATTGTAGAATCCTTCGCTACATTCTGGATTCAATGTAGCGACCTCGCCGTAAATACATCATTTTGCTCCCTTGTGACACAAATAACTATTATTGTTTTCGCATTCGCATTTGCAGCCAGCTGCCAAGCCTGAGACTTCTTCAGGTGCCACAGACGTACATGTGCTTTCAATTACTTGTAAAATTATGACTGCGGCACTGGGCGAAAATCACAAAACCGCGTATAGTATGAATTAAAAATAATATCTAGAATATCAGTGACATTAAATTTGACCCTTAATACTATGACAATACCGTTTGTTTATCAATATGAATGTTGTAATGGCACGTACTAACACGGTGGCTTCCGGCTTCGCGATAATAGAGACAATGCCTTTTCTTTCGAAGCGAAAAATTCACCTGAGAAGATTTATAGTATATTATGCGTCAGTGACAGTGAATGCGTTATAACTCACATTGTGCGTGAAATAGACATGCGTGTGCCACGGGTTTGCTCGCACCCTGCAGTCGAGGTACACGTCTGAGCCCTCCACCACTTTGCTCGCGTCCAGGTTGGCACCCAACTCCAGCTTGACCACTGGGAGATCTGCAAAAGAAACATTGTTAAATACAAGATGGCGGAGCTTGGACATAGAAGGAAACAAAATTAGGTAGTTTACAGTTTAATTACCATGTAAATTGGTACAAACAAAACAGAGTTGTCTTTAGATTTTTTGGGAAGTAGATTAGGACGCGAGGCGACGACGTGCGCTCAGTAGCAGTGTTGCCAGATGGGTTTTACGTTCCGTTACGCGTAGCTCTTAAAAATAGTACGCAAATTGAAGTTTGAGTACGCAGTGCAACATTTAGTGCAAAACTGCGCTTTACGCAGCTGGCACATAAACAAAGGCGTAAAAAAAAAAACGTCGTCGCGACAGCCACAGGTAATTTATATTGTTTTTCTGTCATCTGAAATAACCTAGGCTGTCAGGTGCTAAAATATAAAAATAGTACGCAAATCGACGGATGAGTACGCGAGTACGCAAGATCATAAAATAGTACGCCATGCGTACTATTGCGTACCCATCTGGCAACGCTGCTCAGTAGCGCGTCTGCGTTGTGAGTGAGAGAGAGAGGTCGCGACGCCGACGCGATCCTTGTCGGGTGCGGGGCACGGCTAGTGGTGGTCGTTATTACAACAGCAGATAACGTAATGCATTATTTGCACACTATCCTGTTATCATTATTCGTTGTCTGTTGTCAACGTTTTCATACGCGCACTGTTGCCGCACTTGGCATAGAAGCGCAAGCGAGTGCGCAACAAATCAAGTAGGTGTGTGCGAGAGATAGTGCTATACGCGCAAGCTCGCATCGCAATCGCAATTCAAATAACTGACTTTTGATATCATTATTAGCTGTTGCTGTTTGTTGTCAGTCAGTACAATAACAAACAAGGTAACAGAGCGTTGTTTTGCTTTTGTTCCAATACGTTTTTATTACGCTGCGATCGCGACGAAATAAGTATAACAATTATTTAATAATAAGTTCATTATCGTTTTGTAAAACAGCAATATAACAGGATAACAGACAACAGTTTACAATAACAGCTATTTAAGAATAACACATCACTGTTATTCATTATTGCAAAACAGCCGTTATTGCCACCACTAGGCACGGCGCGGGCGCTGTCATTGGCCGCGGCGCTCGGGCATCTTCGGGAACCCAGACGACGGCGCGAACACAAGATGAGCCCGCACCAAAAGGCTTTCTGCTATAACGCAAGGTGCCTTTATATACCGACCGCTGAAATGAGTCCTCGCCCGCGCGGTGCAGGGGCGCGGGGTGGGGCGACCGCGGGGGCCGCACCTCTCTCGGTCCCCTTTGTCGTCCTACCCCGCGCCCCCGTGTCACGGGTGCGGGTGCGGGTGGTAGGGCCTTGTGCAAGGCCCGTCCGGATAGCTACCACCATCTTACTCGCTAATCCTGCCGCTAAGCAGCAGTGCTTTGTGTTCCGGTGTGGAGAGTAAGACAGCCGGGGAAATTACGGGCACAAGAGGCATTTCATCTTAGCTCTCTAGGTTGGCAACGCATCTGCAATCCCTCCGGGGTTGCGGGTGTCTATGGGCAGTGGTGATCGCTTACCATCAGGCGACCCACTTGCTCGTTTGCCTCCCTATTCACATAAAAAAAAATGTTTTTACTTATTTTTTTTTTGTAATTTATTCAATAATGTCACGAATAAATGTTTTCTTTCTTTCTTTCACTACGGCACAGATCTATGGCGGCCGTTGGGAGAAAATAGTTCTAGTGGCTCGTTTGCCTTCCTATTCGCATAAAAAAAAAAAATTCAGCGCTCGCTCTATAGTCCTGAACGTAGTCAGAGAGGTAAGCATATTAGATTTTTATATTGTAGATGATTTCCCGCGTAGATGGTAAAAGTCCATCAAAGGAATCGACGAAAATCTTAGGAATCATGTTATAGGCGATGCTGCTAGCAACCCATCCTATTTCGATTATCCTTTCCACCTCACACGCTAAACGTGGCCTTCAGGTCTTGTCACTATACGCTCTGTCTACCCGTAAGGGATAAAGACTTGATTTATGTATGTTATGTGTGTGCACACATTGTACTCACTGTTTTCAATCAGCAAATGGTTCACGATCATAAAGACTAATAACTCAAGTCACTGCAATACCCAATATTAATCAGAGCACGTTAGTAATTGACCAATCAGAGAGCGCCAGCGAAGCAACGACCAATCAGGAGCATTCGTGTAATGCCAACCAATTAGTGTCAATGTTGAAAATGCAAAATGGAGCATGCAATTGTGTTTTCGTTGTTTAATTTAAGGAATCAGTTTAGCTAGTCATACACTTACGGATTTGTCCGTCGGATCTGCCTGACAGATGTGTCTGGCAGTCTGGCGGACACGTCCGTCAATGTGTGGTGAGAAATAGACACAGATTTGTCCACCGGGTATCTGTCCGCTGACCGTTGGTTTTGAGCACGGTCAGCGGATAGACACCCGGTGGACAAATCTGTGTCTATTTCTCACCACACATTGACGGATGTGTCCGCCAGACACCCGCCAGACACATCTGTCAGGCAGATCCTACGGATAAATCCGTACGTGTATGGTTAGCTTTTGGTAGTAAATTTAGAAAAACGAATTGATCATTTTGACGCAGCGGATTTTAAAACAGCTTGTGGAAAACAAGGATACCAATTTTTATACAAAAAGGAAACGAGCAAGTACACAGCACGATAACAGACGGTCGTTGAGGCCGAAAGGTTTTCGAGTGGAGACCGCGGATCGGCAAGCGCAGCGTAGGGCGTCCAACGAGGTGGACGGATGACCTGTAGGCTTATTGTCTAACTCGCTCGCAATCGCCATCGTATTCATTTTGACAGTTCTTGTATGAATGTGACAGCTAGTTGATTCTGATGCCAATTGTCAACCCATGCATGAACTGTCAAAATGAACACGATGGCGATTGCGTGCGAGTTAGACAATAAGCCTATTGGTTAAAGTCGAGGGTTCACGGTGGATGCAAGCCAACCAACCGAGGCAACTGGAGGTCTATGTCCAACAGTGGACGTCTGCTGATATGATGATAAAATAATCATCACAGCCCATGGCCTTTCGCAACATAGATGCATTACAGGCGCCTTGTCAGCTTAGAGGGCTAAGATAGAATACCTCATCTAACTAATATTATAAATGCGAAAGTATGGATGGATGGATGGATGTTTGTTTGTCACTCAATCACGCCAGAACGGCCCAGCGGATCTGGATGAAATTCGGCACATAGATAGAGAAAAGTCTGGAATAGCACATAGGCTACTTTTTATTCCGGAAAATTGCGTAGTTCCCGTGGGATAGCGATAAACGAATTCATGCAGACGAAGTCGCTGGCAACAGCTAGTATTATTATAAGAAAAACTGGACTTAATCATGAAAGTCGCGTCCGAAACGTCGAGGTATTTACAAAAATACATTTTATTTGCGTGATTAAGTTCCGTTTTTTTTATAACAATGAGTGAAAATCGCGAAACTTTGAATCGATACAAAATACCTCATGTGGTAGTAATTTTTTATTTTCTGCGCCAAAACAATCGGCGCAAGCACTCCCGCTTGACAAGGTTAAAATATCAATTTAGGCTTAATTCTATGTTTAGTAGAGTATGTTTCTAAGTAATTCCTTTCAGTATTATACGCGTACGCATTACGCAAAGTAGCTTATTGTCCGATATGGCCAATACGGGATGCAAAGCGGTACCACGTACAGTCAATGGGGATTGATGCGATGCATAATGATAATCGAGCTAAGTGTCGAGTTGATTCTGGGCCATTAGGAATATGCGTTTACTGCAGTGAGGAATGAACGCAATACTAATGCGTTTATTAATCTACCCCTTATTCATAAACGCCCTGTAGGCTTCTGCTAACTTAGCAATCGTTTCTACTTATCTGTCACTTTGACATTTACCTTTTCACAGATAAGGACAAATGATTGCCTGATAGTTGTATAACTTAGTTAATTAACTATTCATCATTAGGTAATCCTTAGTTTAATCTAACTAATATTATAAATGCGAAATTATGGATGGATGGATGTTTGTTTGTTTCTCAATCACGCCAGAACGGCCCAACGGATCTGGATGAAATTCGGCACATAGATAGAGAAAAGTCTGGAATAGCACATAGGCTACTTTTTATCCCGGAAAATTGCGTAGTTTCGGCGGGATAACGATAAACGAATTCTTTGCAGACGAAGTCGCTGGCAACAGCTAGTATGGTATAAAATGCTGATTTCTCACCTTGTATAGAAAATAATACTCCTTGTATCAACAATATATTTAATCATAGACCCTATCTTTTGTCTTAGATACAGGCTACTTTCGTATCCTAGTTTAGGCATTTAATTTAATAACTCTACGCACAGTTCATAATATACTTTCGTTGTAAGCGCAGGCGCACTTGTTTTATGTCGAGTCATTAGTTTAGTTCTTAATTTTGTTGTGTACTTACTAATGCATAGATAGACATAATATAGTGCTTACTAACCATTTATAATAATTTATTTGTACAATTGATTATTTCAAAGTAGTCTCTGCCTACCACTGTGGGAAAGAGGCGTGACGATATGTATGTATGTATTGATTATTTTAATAAATAATTTGATTTAATTTGATTTGATTTTGATTTGATTTGATTGCTAAGTTAGCAGAAGCAAAGCGTTTATGAATAAAGGTGTAGGATGTACGGTCAATATGTATTATCATGATAAAAGTATGTGATGAATGATAAATTAATATGAATATGAATATGAATATGAATAATATGAATATGTCAATACAGGATCATGGATTTTAAAGCAACCGGACGGACACGCATCAATATTTCGTTATTAAATTGAAGGGATCCAAATCATAAGACTCGAGCTGACTCACGTTGGATCTCCATCTTCCATCCGTCCTCGTGGGTGGAGTGGGGCAGTGCTGGCTGCGTGGCGCGGCAGGACAACACCCTGCCAGCATCTTCGATGGAGGGCTCGAAGGTCAGGATACTGTTGGTGATGTTGCCATCCGTTGATATCTAAAAAGCATAATTTGTTAATTACGTACGACCGGATATCCTAATAGTAAGAGAACCTGACTACGGACGAAGCTTGAGGTCCTGGGTACGATTCCCGGTCGGGGCAATTTGTATGACAAATACGAATGTTTGTTCTCGAGTTTCGGATGTTGAATTTGTAATTAAGACTGTATTTACATGTATATTAGTATGTTTATCCGCTGTCAAGTACCAATATACTTAAGTCTATCTATAATCTCTCGGAGCTGTGAAAAAATCAACCTTCTAAGTTTACGCAATAAAAAGATACAGACATTAGAAAGTGTTTCCATAATAATCTGTTGTCATTAGAAAATCTATTTATGCGGTACTTCTAGTCGTCCTAGAAATTTTATAATAGCTCTTAAGGCTCCTTACAAGCTCAAAGAGCGAATTTAGCTAAATTCTTAATTTTTCTTCAAAGACTATGGCGTATGTGTTCATAATGTCAGTAATATTATTAATGTACAAGATAGTTCACTTCTTAAACTACGATACTGCTGTAATCGGCGCTGAATGAGGGTGCGGCGTCAGTCCGCCGTGATATATAGGTGATATTTAAAAATTTATACTGAATTTAATTCAAGACCGATACTAATGTTTTTTTTTTTCTGACTCAAAATAGAGTTGAGCATTGCTAAATAATTATTTTCAGAGCAGAATATCAACACTGTTTTCGAGAATCAAATAAAATGTAACCCTCTTTTTCATCAAAAAACTAGCTAACATTGAGTAGCTATTCTATCTATTAATTAAGATGAATCTTCAAGTTTTTCACGATGACTTTTTAAATATTTTATTGAATCAGGCGTTACTTTGCGGAGGTCCATTTCAATGAACACAAAATATTTACCTTGCTACTCCGCTACTTAACTCCGTTACTTTTTAGTTCAAGATATACTGAATTGAATTGAGTTCACTTTAGGCGAGAATGAGATTCCGTTTCACTTCGAAATTGAGAATGAAACTTCACCTTTTAGAGCAAAATTTTAAAAGCCCTCCCAAGGAAACACCTTTTTTTAGATTTCACGCCAAAAAATCAATAATTTAGCACAGCAGTATCTTAGTTTAAGAAGTGAACTATCTTGTACATTAATATAATATTACTGAAATTATGAACACATACGCCATAGTCTTTGAAGAAAAATTAAGAATTTAGCGAAATACGCGCGTTGAGCTTGTAAGGACCCACTGTCAATATTTATTCTCATCAATATTGTGCAAAATACTACTAATATTAAATGCGAAAGTTTGTAAGGATGTATGGATGTTTGTTACTCAACAGATCTGGATGAAAATTGGCACAGAGATAGACAATCGTCTAGAATTACACATCGGCTACTTTATATCCCGGAAAATTGCTTCGCGATAAACATTGCAGACAAAGCCGCAGGCAACAGCTAGTCAACATAGTCCTACTAAAAATAACCTTAAACTGGTTTCGCGACAAGACTTGGAATAGGCGCCCTTTGAGTCCATTTGAGTCACTCAGTCGGGGTCAGGCCGTGTCGGCAATCAATCGGACAACAACGGTAGAGCAAGAGCCAGTAGGTAAACAAATACTAAAATGTTTTTCAGAATTTTTGAATAACAATTGACATTAAATACATCCTACTACTATTATAAAGGCGAAAGTTTGTAAGTATGGATGTATGGATGTATGGATGTTTGTTACTCTTTCACGCCAGTACGGCTTAACGGATCTGGATAAAATTTGGAACAGACATAGTTTATGATTTGGAATAACACATAAGCTACTTTTTATCCCGGAAAATTGCGTAGTTCCCGCGGGATAGCGATAAACGAATTCTTTGCAGACGAAGTCGCGGGCAACAGCTAGTATTAAATAAACAAAAACAACAATTATACATAATATAAAAAATAACTACATCTAAAAGAAAGAAAGACAAAATACCTACTACTATACTATTTAAAAAGCTTATACTAAATAAGTATACTAAATACTAAAAACTACCCAATAAATATAAAAAAAACCTTTGCTTTGAACGAATGGTCTCTCAAGTAATAGAAAAAAATGACATAAACCCAATTAATAAGTACAATCAAAATTATAATTATATGCTAATATCAAAATTATTATTAAATTTATGTTTTAATGTTTATTTGGACACAAACGGCGTAGAAGGCTTGGACATTTAAATTAATGTATAAATGCATAATGATTAATAGTTAATAGTAATTAGGTTAAGAATTTGCATGCCAAATATTGGCAGAGCATACATGACATATATTACCTTCCTCTGACATGTCTAAAATTTTATAAAATAACACATGAGTATGTTCTTGCGAATTAAATAATTTCATTTCATTAAATAATTTCATTTCATTTCATTTCAATCCATTCCATTTTGTTGATTGATTGTTTTTTCATTGTTTGATTTGATTGATTGATTGATTGATTTTTTAGATTGTGATTGTTTTGCAAGATCCGACGATATAACTATCAGTAAAATATTTTTAACTGGCGACCCGCCCCGGCTTCGCACGGTATATTATGCATGTATTATACATATAAACCTTCCTCTTGATTTACTCTAGCTATTAAAAAAAACCGCATCAAAATCCGTTGCGTAGTTTTAAAGATTTAAGCATACATAGGGACATAGGGACAGAGAAAGCGACTTTGTTTTATACTATGTAGTGATATTAGGATGGCGATAGAAAAGCCTTTCTACAATAGTAATAAATTCTCGTTTAAGAATCTAAACATCTTTTTTCGTATAAAAACATGTACGATTCGTTTTTTTTTAAGATTAGAATTCAATATTATAAACAAAAGCACACGTGACTTATTTTTCAACTTAACACGTGTTTTGTTTTAAAAGTTTATGAATGGAATATTCAAATTTAAAAAAGGGGTTGTTTGAATAGAAATGCATTGAGATCTTGGTCGCTTCTCTTCAAAATAGCATAATAATACGAATAGCAGAATTTGATCGATTAATGCCCAGGATTAAATGTATGACTTACTGTTTTTATGTCAATTTTATTTAATTCATAATATATTTTTGTTTTAATTACTGTGACTGTCATAAATAAACTTTTTCTTTCTTTCTTTCTTTTGATATTTGAGCGTTTTTCAAAAAAAGTCTACATATTATGATAATTTTTTCCTGAATTTAACAATTTTGCGTTTTTTACTCTGATCCTTATGCCTTATACAAGAAAAAAATCCGCCAGTTGTCTGCTGTCAACTTTTACCTAATCTAAAAAAAATCAGTTCGCCTACTGTTATTCTTAACACTATGTCACACTTGGTATGTACCGACAGTATCAATTGGCATCAGTATAATAGTACACCATTGTGCTGTCCGTACAGTCATTGTGTTGCATGCTGTCGGTACGTTTCGGGCCAATTACGTAGTTGGACGGTCAGCAAACAAAGACAAGTTACAGACTTCGGTAGTACTGTAAACTGTTTCTATATGATTACATAGTGTAATAATAAGTATTCTAACTAATGTTATAAATGCGAAAGTATATGGATGGATGGATGGTTGGATGGATTTTTGTTTGTTACTCAATCACGCCAGAACGGCCCAACGGATCTGGATGAAATTCGGCACATAGATAGAGAAAAGTCTGGAATAGCACATAGGCTATTTTTTATCCCGGAAAATTCCCGCGGGATAGCGATAGACGAATTCTTTGCAGACGAAGTCGCTGGCAACAGCTAGTACCTAGTGAGATAAGGGTGCGACCACACCGCCGCTTAAAAACGGTGACGTTACGGAATCGCAACAAAATGTATGATGAAACGGTGAGAAAACGTGACGCATACGACACGTCACTGCGTATACGCGGCGGTTTGGTCGCACCCTAACTCGTCTATTCAGACAAATCAATCAGTCACGCCAATTTTTACTTAGTAGATAAAAATTGTAATATTTTTGTAGGTCCGTGCGGGTGGTAGGGCCTTGTGCAAAGTCCGTCTGGATAGCTACCACCATCTTACTCGCTAAACCTGCCGCTAAGCAGCAGTGCTTGCACTGCTGTGTTCCGATGTGGAGAGTAAGTCAGCCGGGGAAATTACGGGCACAAGAGGCATTTCATCTTAGCCCTCTAGGTTGGCAACGCATCTGCAATCCCTCCGGGGTTGCGGGTGTCTATGGGCAGTGGTGATCGCTTACCATCAGGTGACCCACTTGCTCGTTTGCCTTCCTATTCGCATAAAAAAAAAAGGTCCTGTAGGTATAGTTACAACCTCCAAAGAGTAATTTCATATACAAAATGCCCAATTTGGAATTACTTTTGAATAAAACACGGGTTTCTTAATTAAAGGCTGGGCCATTAAAGGCCAAAATTTTACCCGGAATACGGTGAAAGCATTTTGAACCTTCCCACAAAGTGTCAGAGCTCATTTACCGTTGGGAAAAATTATAAAAGAGTTGTAACTTCCGTTTTACAAAATAATTGGCCTTTTATAGGGAACCATTATTTCAATTAAGCTTATTTTTCGTATATTTTTTCGATGTGTGTGGACGGCGCCTAATTAAATTTTATGGGATTTTTTTTGTGTTACAGAGACGGCAAACGAGCAAGTGGACAACCAGGAGCCTTACCATGACGTCTTAAAGCGATTCAATTTCCATTCAGTTTAGGTTTGCTCGCTGTCCGATCCATACTAAAATCAACTTGGTCCGACATGCCAAATGAAGGGTTAAAATCGGTTCAGTGGTTTAGGCGTGAAAGCGTAACAGACAGACAGACATTATATCGTTATGTCTGTCTGTCTATGCAAGACACCAATATTATAATTATGACCTCACACTGCCCACATTTTACTTAGAGGCCAGGGCTCTGCTAACACAGGATTTATATTCACTTGCCGATTTTGTACGGTACCCTCGGTGTGCGATTCAGACTCGAACTTCGCCGGTTACTTTACTTACCGTTTCCCTGATGGTCTTCAGCCTGGTGCCTCCCTTCCACCAGGATATGGAGGGCTTGGGCCTGGCCCCCACGGATTGGCAGACCAGCTCGGTCTTCTGACCAGCCACTAGGGGGCGCTTGCCACCTTGCAGCCTCACCCACAGAGGGCGCACTGTAAAAAAACGAGTACTTAAATAACAATTGAATATGGCAGGGAAGGCAAGCGGAAGTCTCTATCTAACACACAGGGAACACACAGCGGAAGTCTCTTTCTGACCCTATGTATTAGATAGAGACTTCCGCTTGTAAATTGTAACTGGTAGCTTTATAAAACAGGGCCTAGGTGTGGCGTGAAACCGATTGCTGGTTGAGTAGTGTTATAAAGCCGAGCGGTAGCGAGGTCGTCTATTATATGACGCCAGGGGCCTTACAATGACGTCTTATTATTATTTATTTTATTTTATTTTTTCAGTCAAGTGTAATGCAAGTTTGAGGATGGAGGGATCAGTATGTTTTTTTTACAAGTTTTTATTTATACTTGCACTGTTGTGTAGGCATTGTCCCATTTTTCGATCTCAAAAAAATTTATAGTTAGTTAAAAAGTAATTTATTTTATTAATTTTACGACCATATCTGTGTTGCGGTATCCTAAAAATGTAAAACAGGACGGTTCGGCAAAAACGAGTTGTCAAATTAAAAGTGTACGGGACATCTCCGGTTGAGATTAATGCATTCGGGTTTAATGAAAACAGAAAAAAAGTATTTTGTTGTCGATAAGAAGTATTTTTACTTGGTATGTATACTATGAGTATTACAACAAAATACTCCCGGCCAGATTATTTTTCTACATAAATGCGGACTAAACAGAGAAAAAAAAACCGGCCAAGTGCGAGTCGGAGTCACGCTTTCGGTTCCGTACAAATTCGCCATTCGCCAAGTTATTATAAAATCCAGTCTTAGCAGAGCCCTGCTCTTAAGCAAAATGTAGGCAGTGAGAGGTCATTTGATATTGGTTACTTATATAGACAGACAAATATTAAATTAAAAAAAACTACTTACTAGATCTCGTTCAAACCAATTTTGGGTGGAAGTTTGCATGGTAATGTACATTATATATTTTTTTTTAGTTTTATCATTGTCTTATTTTGGAAGTTACGGGGGGGGGGGTTCACACATTTTACCACTTTGGAAGCGTCTCTCGCGCAAACTATCCAGTTTAGAAAAAAAAATGATATTAGAAACCTCAACATCATTTTTGAAGACCTATCCATAGATACCACACACGTATGGGTTAGATAAAAAAAAATGAGTTTCAGTTCTAATTATGGGGAACTCACAAAAATATTTGTTTTTTTTCTATTTTTGTATAACAATCTTAATGTGGTTCACAGAATACATTCATCTACTTACCAAATTTCAACAGTACCTTGTTCTTATAGTTTCGGAAAAAAGTGGCTGTGACATACGGACGGACAGACAGACAGACATAACGAATCTATAAGGGTTCCGTTTTTGCCATTTGGCTACGGAACCCTAAAAATATTACTTTAATATCTTACATTCAATCAGTAAACAACCTAGTCTTGAGCAAAGACTGCCTTAAAATATTAAATAAAGGCTAATAAATTACAAAACGAATATGGATTGCATATTATTATTACAAAACCAAATATTATATAACATGTGTCAGGTCCAGTTATGTTACCTGTCTTAAAAGAAGAAGTAATAAACTGCCCACATAAAACAAAGAAATATAGCAAAAAAACTACAAATAAATACGGTAACATTCAAAAATATTTATTATAATAAATCAACTTGATACCTAGTATTTTTCTTATAAAAATACTAGGTAAGTATTAATACGAGTATTTTTTAAATCCCACGTCCATTACATTAATGAAACAGAGTGATTGCCGTGCATATCAAAAATCCATCAGAGGACAATTATTTAAGCATCCAAAGAAAAAACGAATGAAGTAATTTTTTTTGCAAAAAATAATTATGAACTTTACAAAACAGGATACAAGGTATAAAATTGACTAATGATGTTTAATTTTATATCGTTTTTTATTCACGTCCCAAAAAAAAAGGATAAGTTCCACTTGGTGACTTTAAATTAACTCTTGTCATTTTTTTTAATCAGTTATAGGTTTTATTTTGATTGAATATTTACAACTTAAGACTTTGTAAGTGTACAATACATATGCGTTTCTCAAGAAAATAAATATTTGTGTTATATTGTATTTAATCCAAAACATAAACCATTCATTTATTTCAAGTATTTACTGTTACACATTCTAACAAAAAAACCGTGACATTCAAACAAAGAGAAATCAACGGGTCACACACTATCAAAGCTAGCTTGACATGTTTCAGACTAATCCGAAGCCCTTGTTCCCGGCGTGTTAACTTCAGAGGTACTGACATGAACCTGTGTTTATGTCGACCAGAATCGACTTTTATACGTTAGTGACGATTTATTTCAGCAATTTCCGTATTTATGATTATAACCACAAATATGAAATGAAATGAAAATAACATAATTATTTTATTGAATCAGGCGTTAGTTTGCGGAGGTCCATTTCAATGAACAATAAAACATAACATGTCATAATATTGGTTACTTAAAATTTGGTGATAGTAACTAACTAACCTTATATTGTTATTCGTTCGTACTAAATTCAATATTGACTCTGTATTTGTGTAATTAATTACCTTTTGAATGATAAATTAAATATTGTTTATTACACGGTGATAATTGAAAATACGAACGTAGAACCCCGCAAGGGTTTATTCCAACAATATACGTTTAAAACAACACCCAATACTTTGATAATTAAGTTATGTTGGAGCTACAAATTCTCAATTGAACTGAACTATTTCAATTGTCAATATGACACATGATGTGGATAGGGTAGACCGCAGACGCGGTCGCTAGAAAATCACTTGTTTCAGGTTATTGTACACAATTAATTAATTCCCAATAGTATTTAATTAATTACACGAAACAATAATCTCGAATGGCAGATATTTAGTTGTAAAATAAGTTTTAGGAATCATGTCATAGGCGATGCGGCTAGCAACCCATCACTATTTTGATTCCCCTTTCCACCTATACTATATTATAGTTCCCACACGGGCCCAATGCGGATTGGGAACTTCACACACACCATGGAATTGTTTCGCAGATGTGTGCAGCTTTTCCTTACGATGTTTTCCTTCACCGAAAAGCTCATGGTAAATTTCAAATGTAATATAAATGGAATATCTCAATTACTTACTACACCCCCTTGCAAAAAAATCGGGCAAAAATTTCTAGGCATTAAAGCTTAGAGAGTAAGCTTTTATGCACATAAAATACCAAAACCATGGGTGCCCGTTTTTTTTGCAAGGGGGTACATTTTTCCTTTTTTGTTAATTGAAATGGACGGAATTGAATGGAGGCAAAGAAAAGCGTGATTCAAAAATATAGAAAAAAAAAGGTGAAAACAGAAAGCGCCAAGTGGCTCACAGCTATTAACCAAAAGCTACCGCGTAATCAAATCACGAAATCAATTCGACACCTTTATGCTTTTACCGATTACCAAAAAAACCAAAACGAAAATACACACCCTACTCCTTACATAATAAGATTGCTTATCGCCCCACCTCAGCAAACGAAAAACAAACATAACAATGCAGCCACACTTTTTCACCTCCAACTCTACCACATTACATATACGACCTTTTTCCACCTTTTTCGGATGCAAAGTTTCTTTTAAAACAAGGGTTTTTATCAAACCATTGTTCACTCCCTTTGACCGAAACAAAGGGTGCAGCAAACAATAATTCAAAGCCTTTTTAAATCCCACTTAAGACAATTGAGCTTGTTTTCAACCCCTATTTCTATTAACCCCTAAAATGTCCGCCATTTTGAATCCTAAGAATAACCCGGATAGGGTTCAGTAAAGTTTAACTCCGTCATTTCGAATGCAAGCGTGTGAAATGAATGAAGTGTGAGATTTTTATGCACTTGAATTTTCAGCCTTTATTTTTAAGTGTCTGGTAATTTTGAATTCGTTAAGTGTCGAAAAAGGCGCGATAAAATTCGATATTCGTATTCGGACTTCGTCTGCGTAGAATTAGCAATTGACATGTTTATCGCTATCCCTCGGGAACTGTGCAATTTTCCGGGATAAAAAGTAGCCTATGTTTCAATCTAGGGTACCAGCTATCTTCGTTCCAAGTTTTATCCAAATCCGTCCAGTCGTTTTAGCGTGAAGAAGGAACAAACATACACACTCACTCACTCACTCACATCATCAGATCATCACATCGTCACAAACTTTCGCATTTATAATATTAGTAGGATATATGTATTATTAATCTGGGTACCGACAAGAGCGGGTGAGTTGTCTTATAGCTAAAGAAAATTCAATGAAAACTAGCATTTTGCCAACCTAACGCAGGATAATACAAGAACGCTTTATAATTCCAAAGAACGGGGAAGTTTTGAACAACCCCGAACTTGTTAGGGTTGAAATATGATCTATGGTTCGTTTGTACTCTCTACGGATTTATCCCTTTGAGGGAACAAGCCGATTTGCGTGTACAAAATGAATTATCATTATTTTCTTAAGTAATAATCATCATCATCGTCCACTGTTGAACAAAGGCCTCAAAAGTAAAGTCTTAAGTATTTAGCTCAGCACGTCTAGCACAAGAGCGCACAAGAGTCGCGTCGCGCGCGAGATAGATTGCCCGTCTTTTTCTTACTGTTCGTTCCAGAAAGAGACGGGTATAGTAGGCGGCAAATAAGGAAAACTTGGAGGGGATAAGCGCAGTATGAAAATGATGTTGTTTTTCATACTGCGCTCTTCCCCTCCAAGTTTTACTTATTTGCCGCCTACTATACCTAGTCTATCTCGCGCGCGACGCGACTTTTGTGCGCTGTCGTGCTAGCCGGGCAGACCGAAT
This sequence comes from Pandemis heparana, assembly GCA_963854515.1. Lineage (NCBI taxonomy): Eukaryota > Metazoa > Arthropoda > Insecta > Lepidoptera > Tortricidae > Pandemis > Pandemis heparana. The sequence continues at coordinate 6,605,185 of OY978031.1, forward strand.
AAAAAAACAACGGCGAAGTGAGGCCGGTTTGAACTACGCCATAGCGTGTACACAAGCACGCACACAAGCGCGGACAAACTTTGCTAAACATTGTTTGAGACTCGCACACACGTTAGCAAGGCGTAGTTTCAACCGGCCTCACATTTCATCTTAAGTCATTATTATATCCGAGATATTTAGGGGAAAATGATGGAAGGCTCTAGTGCCGTCCTACATTATTTCAAGATTCAAGTATCAAGTGTCAAAAAACGACGTTTGGTAGAAGGAGGGGGTGAGGTGAAGTAGGCGGGGGTGATTTTTTGGCACTTGAAGGTGCGGCTTAACTATTTTTTTAAAAAGAAGGTAAACGAGTAAGTAACGAGTAAGCCGTGGTAGCCTAGTGGTTTGACCTGTGGCCTCTCAAGCAGAGGGTCGAGGGTTCGAATCCCGGGCTCGCACCTCTGAGTTTGTCGGAATTTATGTGCGAAATTACATTTGAAATTTACCATGAGCTTTTCGGTGAAGGAAAACATCGTGAGGAAACCTGCATACATCTGCGAAGCAATTCAATGGTGTGTGTAAAGTTCCCAATCCGCACTGGGCCCGCGTGGGAACTATAGCCCAAGCCCTTTCGTTCTGAAAGGAGGCCTGTGCCCAGCAGTGGGACGTATATAGGCTGGAGATGATGACGATGAAACGAGTAAGTAGGTCAACTGATGGTAAGTAGGTAATCAGCACTGCGCATCAACGTGGACATCGGAGCGTTGTACAGGGTGTATCAGATACCCCCTAACAATAATCAACTGGGGTATATAACCATAGCTACAGAAGCTAAAAAAAAAAAAAAATTGGTTGCCTGTAAAGTCGGTATACGGGCGAAAGTTTTACGTGACAACGACTTTGAGTGGTAAAATAATTTTAATGTGAATATTCATTCGTATAGTAGGAAGAAGGATGAAATAATAGTAACAATTTAAAACATTTATTTATACAAAGAATTATATTTAACACTAACTGTGCTCGAGTGGAAGGGACGCGTGCCTTTCACTTTTTATGTCTGTCTCTCTCGCTCTTAGGCGGGCTAACCATGCCCGCGTGCCTCTCACTCGCTCTCATTGTGAGCGCATAACGTGAGCGGAGCGTAACGCAGTTTCTTGAAGTGTCACCCGGCAAACCAATTTATAAGACGTTGTCACGTCAAAAATATAAAAAATAAATTTACTCCAATTTTTTTTAAATATTTCTTAGCTTCCTGGGGGTATCTGATACACCCTATAAATGCGTTGCCAACCTAGAACACTGAGATAAGATATCTCACGTGTCAGTAATTTCACCGGCTGCCCTAATCTCCCGTCGGAACTTAGCAGCGTAAGCACTGCTGCTTGACGGTAGGGTAATAGGGAGTAAGGTAATAGCGATCCGGACGAAACCTGCACAGATCCACTCGTATACATGCCAATGGTTACGAGTGACTTTGTTTTATACTATGCAAAGATTTATTTTTCATCAAAAGTTAAGTGGCGAATCGGTGTAACGTCGAACGGAGAATAACCTTCCCCCCCACTGTTCTGTATCTTGGCAACTTCCAAACTTCCACCATATTTCATTTATCGTTGACTGGCGAAAGTCGGCGGGTTCGCTCGCATTTTTACAATCTGCTACGCAACTTTTGGATTTATCGGATTAAATATTTAGCTAATTATGTACGTATATTTTTGGCGACAAGTTGCCGCCACTTAGTTGCTAATGATAAGTTCACGTGTGGTTTAAAATGCGCCATTTTTGTAGAAAATAAATACCTAATTCCTAAAATTAGTAAACCTGTTGTGATGTAAATAGACTGATTATTATTTATTATCTAACTAATATTATAAATGCGAAAGTATGGATGGATGTTTGTTTGTTACTCAATCACGCCAGAACGGCCCAACTAATCTGGATGAAATTCGGCACATAGATAGAGAAAAGTCAATTTTTTTCCCCGCGGGATAGCGATAAACGAATTCTTTGCAGACAAAGTCACAGACAACAGCTGGTCTCATCTAAAAATACAAAATGTCGTCTCACTATTCGTAGACACTATTCAACACTACTAACTAAATAAAATCTTACGAATCTGTTGCTTAATTTCAACTTTAAATATTAGGTTATGGTCCGCAAAGTTGCGGGCAACAAAGTGCATCGACAAAGTTGCCCGCAACTTCTGACCAGTCTGCAATCTGAAAGTCAAACAGGGCCGGAAATAACCAATTACTGTTGCAAACACATTTCAAGCTATTTCAGTGGGAAATTAATTTCGTTCGCAGAATCGGGGTCAGCCTTTAGTCGACTTCGAACGGTTAAGAGAGGTTACCCCCTTATTCATAAACGCTCTGGCTTCTGCTAACTTAGCAATCGTTTTTTTCTGTCACTTTGACATTTACCTTTCACAGATAAGGACAAACGATTGCTAAGTTACCAGAAGCCTATAGAGCGTTTATGAAGGGGTTAGTGTTTAACGCATTCAACGAGGCTCGAAGTTTCTTCAGACGTCACTAACGCATATAAGATTTTACCACGTAATACATGACAATGATAATATTGACGAATAAAAAATCCGGCCAAGTGCGAGTCGGACACGCGCATTGAGGGTTCCGTACAAATTCGGCAAGTTATTATAAAATCCAGTGTTAGCAGTGTGAGGTCATTTTATGTTGGTTACTGACATAGATGGACATAAAAATATACTTTTTTACTATGTAGATTCCCCTTTCCACCTATACGACCACAATCATGCTCAACGTGGCTTTTAGTGTTATCTTAAGCTCTGTCTACCCCCTAAGGGATACAGACGTATCTAATTTATGTGTATACGTAATTAATTTATCATTTACTTTTTTTAATAGCTGTTGCCAGCGACTTCGTCTGCAAAGAATTCGTTTATCGCTATCCCGCGGGAACTACGCAATTATCCGGGATAAAAATTAGCCTATGTGCTATTCCAGAATTTTCTCTATCTATGTGCCGAATTTCATCCAGATCCGTTGGGACGTTCTGGCGTGATTGAGTAACAAACAAACATCCATCCATCCATCCATACTTTCGCATTTATAATATTAGTTAGATTAGATATGAATAGGAAGGAAAACGAGCAAGTGGGTCACCTGATGGTAAGCGATCACCACTGCCCATAGACACCCGCAACCCCGGAGGGATTGCAGATGCGTTGCCAACCTAGAGGACTTAGATGAAATGCCTCTTGTGCCTGTAATTTCCCCGGCTGTCTTACTCTCCACACCGGAACACAGCATGCAAGTATTGCTGCTTAGCGGCAGAATTAGCGAGTAAGATGGTGGTACGGATCATAACTACAAAGAAACCCTTAATAAAATGTTTCGTATCTAAGCACGCATAATTGCATCTATTTAGAAACAGCCCATTACGCCAGTCTATCAAGTCGTGAAGGAAAAAGATAAAAAAGCCACGAGACCAAATATAAAAGGGATGCAAGACATTATAAACTTCGCCGAGTCACGTACAGCCGACCACTAAAGTTGTGTACTGTGTACCTTACAATTCATTTAGGTTAGTTGAGATTTTTTTGGATGATTTGATTGTGTATAAATAGCTGTTTCTCGCGGTTTCGCCCCCTTTCTGGTCTTTTTCTTTTTTTAATATTTCACGAGAACCTTTTTTTATTACATTTTTGAATTTTGTACACAAGGAGGAAAACACTAAGAGCGCAGTACCTATATGAATAAATTATTTGAAAGACAAACGGACAGACAGACGGACAACAAAGCCTTCCTTATCGTCTCTTGGGGTACAAAATCCTAAAAATCTACATTTTATCAAGCCAGGACATTATCCAACAAAAACTACAAACATAGCCACCAACAAACCACATCGAGGTCGAGGCAGCGGGTAGGGTGTACCCAATGTACGTATTTGACGGATAAAACGATATGTCAATCATAAGGTATCGGATTAAAATTGTAATGGGTATTTTTAGGGCGTGACAGACACTTTTGAAGAATATGTAAAGTGTACATAATTAAAATGTGACTTATTAGGCATGAGCGATAAAATGTCGGATTATTTACAGATTGTTTATAATCTGACCCATATTATAAGTTTTTTTTCACACCACTTGCTCGACAATGGCTAATTATATAGCATGTAAACCTTACTCAAAGTAACTCATTATAGCCCTTGGCTCTAGCCGGGTAGTAATATTGTACTGAATTTCATTATAACCCGCCGGTTAGTAATATGAATCTCACTTATCTTAGTTCTTATTGTTATACACTTAAAGTCTAATTTCGTAAAAATCGCACGGCTCTGAAAATCGAGATGCCATGCCACCCGACCCGCCGCAGCGCCACCACCACCGAAACAAATTTCAAATTAAACAAAAGCCGCGAGCCTTTGCTGACGCTGTAATTACAGTTAGGTACGCATTAGAACTGCTAAGATTCCAAATAAAAATATTACTTATCATTACACAACTGGACCAATGTCTCAAATATAATTTTTTACTTTTAATTCTGTTTTACTGTTGTTTTAATTAAATTCTTTTTCTAGTTGCCTTGGTTTTTATTGTCTCGCAAAAGGTGAGAAAAGTAGAGTATACTCCTCGGGGATAAAACTGTTTATGTCTTGGGTGCGCTTAAATTCTTCGCTGCGCTCAGGATTCAATATCGCGCCCGTGACATAATACAGTGCTTTATCCCCTCGGTGTACAATCTACTATTGCTTTGCATTGTACATTTTTATAAATCTTTGTCGGGATGGAATCTTGCAAATCAATTTTGAAGCAGATATTTATCTTCAACCGATTGAGCTGAAATTTTCCATAATGGCATAACTCGGATAACAATAACAATATGGTAGTGAAATTCTGATGGCCTGCAGGTTTATTACGTAACTCGCTCGCGATCACAATCGTGTTCATTTTGACAGTTCGTGTATGGGCTGACAATTGGCATCGGAATCAGCTAGCTGTCACATTCATACATGAACTGTCAAAATGAACACGATGGCGATTGCGAGCGAGTTAGACAATAAGCCTGCTGATCACGACCGTCTCCGCAGGAGAGAACTCTTCAACGGTTGGTCCGATTCACTTGAAATTTAGTACACATACCTAATGTAGTATATGTAGATTACAATGCAAATACACTCAGAAAAAAAGCTTGTAAAACCCTCATTTTTGACAGTGACTTATTCTGTTTATTTACTCGTCATATAGATATAGCTAGTTATCTGTAAAATCAAATCAAACAATACAGCTCTAATACAGACAGACAAATGCAGAGCCCAGTAATAGCGTTCCGTAGGCACTATTTAACAAGGAACCGTTCAAACGAAACCAGCTTTAATTACATACAAAAATCACGTCTTTACCACTTACAGGGTAGACAGAGCCTAAAGGAACAAGATCTAAAGCAGAGGTTCCCAAACTCTTTTGTTCCATAGACCACTTTCAAAATTTTGCTTGATCCGGTGGACCCCCTGCAGCTACATTACCACTAACTTCTAAACTAAATCTCGAAAAAAAATTAAGATTAGCTCTATAATCTATGGAAACTTGCGTTGTTGCTGAGTTTCAACGATAAATTAACAGTTTTCAAAAAAATTGGTTAGAATTGATTGCTTGATAGGGTTAATTATTTGAAAATAAAGTCGACTAAACAAATTTTCATATTTTTGTGCTGCGAGTGACTCCATCCTACCTTACTTTCTTGAAATCTACAATGACTCACAGCACAAGAACCAATCAATTCTCACAAATTTCATTCAATTTTCATGCACCCCCGCTTGCGATTATGGACCCCCATTTTTGGTCACGCCCAACGTAGACCCCGTCGAGTCTTCCGTGGACCCCTGGGGGTCCACCTGGACCACTTTGGAAACTACTGATCTAAAGGCTACTTTTGTATGTATGTATGTATAACTCTTTATTGCACATAAAACACATTAATATTACAGGTAATGAGACAAATAGATGTACAAAGGCGCACTTATCCCTTAAACGGAACAGTTAACCTTCGAACGATTGACTAGACAATAGAAACCAGAGTATAGAGAGTAGACATGCTAGAAAGCTAGAAGAGCAATGACCCTAATTTAGCATGATTGTGGGCGTTAGGTGGAAAGGGGAATCAAAAAGTGATGGGTTGCTAGCCGCATCGCCCATAACATGATTCCTAAGATTTCCGCCAATTCCCTCGACGGGCTTTTACCAAGCTTTAATTTTCACTTCACTATCACCACAATAAATAACTTTATTTATTTACAAAGGCCTCAAAATAACTCCGTAAACATCCTTAACAAGGCTACTTTAAAACTGTACCGAAAGTAACGACTTCTAATAATTAATTATCTCTGAAAGCCGAAGAAAACTCAATTACCGTCCCAAATCTGGTCTTAAAAAAACTTTTTTCATTAACTCTTAAAATCCACTTAGCATAAAATAGGCAAAACGCCCGAGACATAAAGCACTGAATTATGTATTTATGTCTTAATAAATGTTAAAGTGTCTGCGCTTCGCTGTCTTGTCTTGGAGTAACGTGATAAAGACACTCTCTTATTTAAAAGTTACAAAACTGCTCGCAAGAGCATGGAAAGAAAGAAGACATATTTATTCTTTTACAAATCGTTAATTAAATGCAAAACGGACGCATTCCAAAATAATCTACACATGTAATAAAGCTGAAGAGGGTCGAAAGTCTGTACATGGAAGATATTTAAAAAAAAATAAGCTAGGGATACTTAGAATCGATAACAGAACACGTTTCAACAGTTTTTAGAATTTTTGTCTGTATATCTGTTTGTCTGTATATTTGTGCGCGCATCACGTGAAAACGGCTAAACGGATTTCGTTGAAAACTTTACTAATCTGTTGAGTAAATCACCGGCCAGGTTATAGGCTACTTTTAATCCCGGAAAATTGCATAGTTCCCGCGGGATAGCGATGAACATGTCGAAAATCGCAGCTGCCTAGAATTGCAATGTATATACATATTGTTTCAGTGTCATAGAGGTAAGGAGGGATTTTCAAAATTCCCACGGGATTTAATATCGCTTATAATTACCAATTAAATATCAGAATAGGGGTGTTAAGTGCCTGTTCAAATATGCATAGCAATATTGTGACTTTTGTCAATAAATAAAGTCTACGCGGACGAAGTCGCGGGCAAAAGCTAGTAAATAATAAATAAATATCTTGGGACAATGGACACCAATTGACCTAGTCCCAAATTAAGCAAAGCTTGTAATATGGGCACTAGACAACGGATAAACATACTTATATAGATAAATAAATACTTAAATACGTATGAAACAGCCAAGACTCGAGAACAATCATTCGCATTTTTCATACAAAATCATTCGATATTGCGTCTAAAAACAAAAGTTCATTATAAGTTTCCAAAATCAAGTGTCTTATTTTGAAATGTGTCGCTTTTGTATAATCAGCGAAATATAAGAAAACAAAAACAAAAACTGTTTTTGTGAATCCACACCTGCCATGCCTTACCATGAAGTCTTAATGGTATGACTCGGTTCATTCTCGGTTTGGCTGTCATGTTTAGTATAGATCTGACAGCGAGCGAACCTAAACTAAATCGGAATTATATCGCATGAAGCCGTCATGGTAGCCCCCCTGTTAAATTTTTCGAATATAATAACTTCAATCCGGTAAAATTGCCACATTAAAAAAATAGAAACATACAACATATTTGTATGATGAATACGAATGTTTGTGCTCGAGTCATGGATGTTGTATGTTTAAGGACGTATTTACCTACATTATATAAGTATGTTTATCCGTTGCCTGGTACCCATAGCACAAGCTCAGATTAGTTTGGGACTGGGTCAATTGGTGTAATTTGTCACAAGATATTTATTATTTACTAGCTGTTGCCAGCGACTTCGTCTGCAAAGAATTCGTTTATCGTATATTCGCTATCCCGCGGGAACTACGCAATTTTCCGGGATAAAAGTAGCCTATGTGCTATTCCAGACTTTTTCTCTATTTATGTGCCGAATTTCATCCAGATCCGTTGGGCCGTTCTGGCGTGATTGAGTAACAAACAAACATCTATCTATCCATCCATCCATACTTTTGCATTTATAATATTAGTTAGATTTATTATTATTATTATTAAAAAAAATAGAAACAATGCAAATTCTGTGTAACATATGTACTCGTATGAAAGGGCGTTTGGCAGTTTTTAATTATGAAACCGTTACGTCTCACAAAATGGGTAGATAATAAATAAAAAACATACTTATTAGCAAGCTGATCATAATCGATAAAAAATCAAAAACACATATATTATCTCAAAACCTTTGCGTTCAACAAGCGCTTACGCATAAATCTTCAAATACACACGGACATGCGATACCGCCTCACCATATATAACATCGATGTTTATCTTAAAGCTCTCTAATTGACAGTTTGATATACATGTGTGCGCGAAAGTACCAAGAAATTATGGTTAAAAATACCATACATGGAGACAGGTTTCTCTGGAAAAAGCCGACGATACACTGTGCCACATTAACCTTCCTCTGTCTACTGAAAAAAAAACTGCATCAAAATCCGTTGCGTAGTTTTAAAGATATAAGCATACATAGGGAAGGGATAGACACGGCGGAAAGCGACTTAGCTGTCCCTATGTAGTGAATTATAAAAGTATAGATGTCTATGAAAATTCAATGCTAATGCAAAAAGTGGGATCCCATCATCTTTTAAAAAAACTTTTCACAAATGCATCATTTCACAAACTCATCATTTGACAACCCTTTAAGACAAGTATCTGATAAACCGTATTAAACAAAAATCGTATACCTTTACGCGTGGCTCACATGAGTTCGTAGAAAATAAAAGGTTGTCAAATGATGAGTTTGTGAAATGATGCATAGGTAATTTGTGAAAAGTTGTTTAGCAAATGATGGTAAACAGCAAAAAGTGCAGTAAAAACACGATAATTTTAAAACTGTCGCATTTCCACACGTTAAAGCCTTGTGGCATGCGGCATGTAGGTCCTATGTGGCACAGTGTATCGTCCCAGTAACCGGAACATTAAAAAATACCATACATGGTCGGATTATTACGGGTGATAGTGACAAATTTATTTGAGTTAAAGTAAATTGTATCGGCGCTGTCACGTGGATAAATGGATTGCGTCGTTGCTCTTAACGAGGATTGACGGTTTGAAGTTTGGTTTGTGGGATAGTACAAAGTTTGCGACAAGATAACCATGATTAACTATTTGCGTTTGTTTATGGTGAGCCTTTAGTGATTTTAATAATACTATCGCGAGATGGAAACATTGTGAAATAAGTCGAGTTCGAGACATTTTCGAAGTGAAGCTTTAGCGGCGCTGAGCACTTTTTGGGATGTGTAAAAAATGTTAAACTCGCGTCAGGCGTAAGACAAAGGGGGAATTTAAGTACCAGGATATCAGATCCTCTAAGAGCTTATTTTGAAATATGAATGAATCGCGTTCGATTTTTGAAGTGTTTTTTTTTGTTGAGTCGTGGACCAAAAGTACTAGGGCATCAGCACATTGTTAGAGGTATGTCAATATAGATAATACGTACGTTTTTTTGCAAGCGACCAGTACGGTGCGTCTTGAGCGTCTTGGAAGTTATAATATTAAAATCTAATCTAAGCTGCTCAAATAATATGTATGTATATCTAACTCTTAACTTAACACATCAATTTTAAGATAATCCAAGAAAATTTTCTTCCTACAAGATTTAGTCGCACGGCAACTACCGGATTTTCCTCAAGCTTGCACTTACTGCTCTCGACTAACGCCCCGTTTACACGAACTTAGCACTTCTATCTGCAAATGACCAGTGACAAGTTGCCGCTGACACGTTGACGTTTGAGAATAGTTTTAGTTACAAGGACTAACCTAACCCAACCTTAATAGGTACTATGACGATACCGTTTGTTTTTCAATATGAATGTTGTAGTGGCAGTAACTTGTCAGGCGTAAGACGGGGAGAGAGTTTAAGTACCAGGATATCAGATCCTCAAAGAGAATATTTTGAAATACAAATGAATCGCATTCGATTTTTGAAGTGTTTTTGTTGTGAAGCAAAAGTATAATAGGATGTGGATTTAGTTCTGCACTTCTGCAGCTAATAAGATTAAGGCCAGGGCCTGTTACACCACTCTCTGTTAAGTTCCAGTTATCTTAAGTGTCAGTTATCTATGGAGATGTCACTGTCTGTTTCATAGTAATAAATAGAGACGGAATCATAGATAACTGACACTTAAGATAGCTAGAACTTAACAGAGAGTGGTGAATTATGCCCTTGTATTACTATTTTCTAGCACCAAAGTGTCAACGGTTGCTTTTCGATTGCCATTTTACTGTACTAGCGTTAGTACTAATTATAAATACTAAGCTACTGTAAACGCAGCCAAGTATTAGTAGATTTTTAGCTGCGCGTAGGTGCTTGTCGCTTAGTAAATAAGACCGGCTCCTAATTACTTGCACTTGCAGTTGCACTAATACTATTTATTTATTTTTACTTATTTATTAATAAAAACTTACAAAGTATAACAGTAATGACTAAGGCACTAAGTAAGACAAAACAGCAAAAATACAAAAATACAAAAAATAAAGAAAAAATCAAATAAAAAAATCAGATACAAGAGGACGGACGAGCATCCATCTCCTCACAAAACCTCAAACATTCCTCGCACACACTCCGCCATCGACCAGCAAATACGTCACACTCTGGAGCTGATGCGAGAAGGGCATTAACAAGGCGCAACGCGCGAACTAGCGGTGATTGGCTGCGAGCAACAGTACGCGCTGAGGGCACCGCCACAAGAAGTTGTTTACGCGGTCTAAAACTAAATTTGGTCTGAAGTGGAATGTGCAGGCGAGCTAGCTGTGCCACCAGATCGATACAGTCAGAGTCTCCACGCAAAACACTGCAGGCCATAGTCAGGAGAGCGTAGTTACGCCTTACCTCCAGAGAATTGAATCCCAGTATGCCAAGCAAGAATTTGGTTGGGTACAAGAAAGGATAGTAACCATATATCTTTTTGTAAAGAAACCTAAGGAATGCTTTCTGAATTTTCTCCAGAAGCAAGACTATGCATTTATACAACATGTTTACACACAATGTCATGTGAAAAGTGTAAGTGACAAGTGCTAAGCATTAGCTACTGGGCCCGTGTAAACGCGGCAATAGAGACAGGGTATTCGAACAAGTAGCAACCAGGTAAGTCACTAAGCCCGTGTAAACCCGACGCAAGACAATTAAGAGAATCTTAAGTCGCGCAACTTAATTGCTTGCACTGGCAACAAAGGCTTTACAAATTAAAAGTTACGCAATTATGACAACTGCAGCGAAGGACCATTAGTTGCCGAGGAAAAATAGCGAGTTAACTTAAATATGAATTAAAAAGATGAGTTGCCCGCAGTGATAGAGGAATAAACATATAGAGTGGTATTATAATATGTAGTAATAGTAGTGTAGTGGTATTATAATATATAGTAATATGGGTAATTGGCTCCGGCTACACGGGGTTGCAACTATTGCCGGGAACGAAGTTTGCTTACGAAGTTCGCTTACTTTTCCGGCAGCAAACTTGTCTTCACTGTGCATGTGTTTATTTATGTGTATGTCACCATCTCACCATCGCTCAGATCTCTTGGGTGTACACAATTGCTAGTTTCTTACGAATAATATTGTTGTTTTTTGTAATAGTAGTAGCTGTAAGTTTTTGTTTGTTTTGTTTTTCTTTTTGGTTGCCCTGAAAACCAGCGTCAGACTATTATATAAAATACTTATTTTACATCCGTGTTTTTTGTGTAAATTTACATTGAGTATTATTTTTAATTAATTTAGTTCGAATAAGAATTTCCTTAGAACTCCTTAGGACGACCTTAGTTTAGTTCATATAAAAATTCCCGCCCGCTTCCTTTGTGATCATTTTTTTTCTGTTTCTTTGAAGTCAGTTCCTAGTTGTTATGCATTTTTGAAGAGCTAAGAAAACGGTTATGTTTTTAAAATAATCTGCCAGCGAAGTTCCATAAGGTTTTTTTTTTGTTTTAAGGTATTTTAGTGGAAAAAAATCTCAAATTTTTTTGAAAAAATATCGTTTTTTACCTCGCATTTTTTAATTTGGCCCGATAATTATGGTTTTAATATTGATAAATAACTAGTGTTTAATCGTTTTTATAAACCAGAAGAAAAAATGAGATTTAAACTGATACTTTTTTTTTAATAAATTTTTAATTTTGCATTTTTGACTTATTTTGAAAAAAACTACAAAACATGATAACTCCAAAAATGGTTAACTTTTGCATAATACATATGGGGGTTAAAATTATCGCAAATAGTCACCCCTATCACCTCCTAAAGAATTCACGTTGAATTACCAATAACCCTGTATTAAGTTTCTACACACATAATAACATTCTATATAATAAGAGTTTTTAATGATTCACGGTTAAAGGTAATCGCGGTTCACATCCCGTTTATAATATTTCGAATGAACATTCTATATCTTTATCCGTTGTCTAGTACCCATATTACAAGCTTTGCCTAGCTTGGGACTAGGTCAATTGGTGTCAATTATTGTCCGAATATTAAAAAAAAAGAGTTTCATTCACTATGCCCCGGAAATATTACACTTTAACTATCCACATCGATCATAATAGCTGCTTGATCAACTCTACTGAACTGCTTGACCTTCGGTTTGCCAATCAAAGTGCAGCACTCGCCACACTATAGACCGACCGGTTAAATGAGTCCTCGCCCGCGCGGTGTAGGGGCGCGGGGTAGGACGACAAAGGGGGCCGAGAGAGGTGCAGGCGGGGAGTGCGCCTGCCGCCCGCACCTCTCTCGGCCCCCTTCGTCGTCCCACCCCGCGCCCCTGCACCGCGCGAGGACTCAGTCTATAGCGTGGCGACATTTTTGAAGTGAACATTTCTTTAGCGGCGTTAAGCACTTTTTGGGATGCGTAAAAAATGTTAAACTCGCGTCAAGCGTTAGACGGAGGGAGAGTTTAAGTACCAGGATATCGGATCCTCTAAGAGCATATTTTGAGATGCGAATGAATCGCGTTCGATTTTTTGAAGTGCTTTTTGTTGAGTCGTGGAGCAAAAGTACTAGGGCATCAGCACATTGTTAGAGGTCTGTCAATATAGATAATACGTAAGTTTTTTTGTAAGCGGCCAGTACGTGCGTCTTGAGCGTCATGGAGGTTACAACATTAAAACCTAAAATCTAAGCTGTTGCTTTCACTTTTGCCGGCACTCCCGGAGTGCTACCTGGGGTTTTTTTTCTATTAAATTGTATGCTAAGTCCTCGTTCCTCTCTATAAGTTATTTTCTCTTGGCAATAAAGTTGTTTAAAGTTTCGCAACTTTGTCGCGAACAAACACTTTTATTAACTACGTTTGGGTCGTATCGCAACGACTGCCCATTTGTATAGCAGCAGTTAAGTGGACTACCCGCACTTCGTCTTTATTTTCTATTGGCAAGAGCTACAGTCGATTAACTACTGTACACTAGTTTATATTGGGAACGTGCGAAGTGTACATCTAACTAATATTATAAATGCGAAAGTTTGGATGGATGGATGTTTGTTTGTTACTTAATCACGCCAGAACGGCCCAACGAATCTGGATGAAATTCGGCACATAGATAGAGAAAAGTCTGGGATAGCACATAGGCTACTTTTTATCCCGGAAAATTCCCGCGGGATAGCGATAAACGAATTCTTTGCAGACGAAGTCGCTGGCAACAGCTAATACATACATATACTCGTACACATACATAGATCACGTCTTACAACAACAAGTAACCAGAGCTACAAGCCACGTTTAATATTACTGTGGGCAGTTGGAAAGGGGAATCAAAATAGTGATGGTTTGCTAGCCGCATAGCCTATAAAATGATTCCTAAGATTATTAGATACGCTTTAACGTATGTGCTTTTGGCCTAGTGGTATAAGGTGTGGAATAACAGTGCGTTCTCTCAAGTGACTGCAGTTCGAATTTCGTGTAGATTATTTTTATTTTATTTTTATTTTTGCGCGAGTGTGCGTGTGTGTAGTTTTCACTTCTGCCGGCACTCCCGGAGTGCTACCCGGTGTTTTTTTCTGTTATATAACTGGTCACCAGAGAACGCACTGTTATTCCACACCTTATACCATTAGCCCAAACGCACATACGTTAAAGCGACGAAATCAACGTACACTTCAAAAATCTCTACTCTAGCTACATTCGAAAAAAATCTTCATTGTTTTTATAATACATTTTTCCGTTCGCTGTTTGTAACAAATGCAAACGGAACGACTGATTTGTCAAATATGTCTTATCATGGTATATAGTATAAATAACTCACAGTTGACGTCGATGGATAGACTCTCCGACACGGGCGCTATCGATGGGTCCGTCACCGCCTGCGAACCAGAGATGTTAATAATGACATTGATTTATTGAGAAAGCCTGGGAGACTAGGGGGTGGATGGATGATTATTTTTTAATGATCGATTGTGAATGCATAATGACAATTCAGGGGTTTGGAAACACGCTTAAATGAGGGTAAGGATACTCGAGTTAACACACACATAAGTAAAGAGTACCAGTAGGCTTATTGTCTACCTCGCTTGCAATCGCCATCGTGTTCATTTTGACAGTTCATGTATGGGTTGACAATTGGCATCGGAATCAGCTAGCTGTCAGATTCATATAAGAACTGTCAAAATGAACACGATGGCGATTGCGAGCGAGTTAGACAATAAGCCTACTGGATGGCCGAGCTTTGCTCGGTTTAAGTAAATGTAAATTAGCTATACTTCGATTTTTTTAGCATTAGAAGAAGGTAAACAGGACCGATGGCCGACGGGGTCCGAAGGTTCTCGAATGGCGTCCGCGGATCGGGAGACGAGCTGTCTCGGTAGGCCTCCAACAAGATGGAGCGACGATCTGATCAGGATCGCAGGATCGCGGTGGATGCGGAAGGCACAAGACCGGGTGGAGAGCCTTGGGGGAGGCCTATGTCCAGCAGTGGACGTCTTTCGGCTGATATGATGATGATAAAACAATTTTGGCATGACGTTTTATTGAAAAACAGTAAAAAAAAAATAACAGCAAGTTTAAATTTAAAATCCGTGGAATTGTCATTGTTTTGATTTAGTTTTATAATATCCAGTTATCGATTTTTAAAAAGTCTTTTTCAATAAAAAGACGTGCCAAAATTGTTACCTTCTTTCTAATGCTACAAAAATCGAAGTTTAGATCGGTTTATCACCCCTGATACCCCCTGCATACTAAATCATGAAAATTGTTGGAGCCGTTTCCGAGATTCAGACTAAACATTAGATTAGATAGATAGTTAAGATATTTCAAAGTTATTTCTTAGCACGGTTTACGAACGATCAGATTAACTTTCATTCATGTAATTCCGGTGACAATACAATAATCTTAAAGCGAAATTCTGGTGACCCAGCAGGACCGTCTCCGCAAGAACTCTTCAGCGGTTTGTCCGATTGACTTGAAATTTGGCATACATATAAGTGCCGGCACGTTAGTCTAGCGATGACCTTGTATGCGCAGAAGTGTAAAATACGGTATCCGTGGGTGCGCAGATCCCCTCCACGTGACTCGTCATCGCTAGACTTACGTGCCGGCACGTATATCCAGCATATTATGAAAATGCAAGTATAGCTAGTAGAAAAAGCTTATATTTTTTTAGTTTAGGTTATTTGTGTAAAATAATACACTAGACGCTTAGATCAAGCTCAAGGTATACTGATTTGACGTACCTGGCATGTGATCTCTGTGCCCAAGTCGGAGCGCTGGAGTCTGAAGGAGACGGACGCCCGGGCTTCGGAGTTGGCCAACAGCGCATGCGCCTTCCACCACGATACACGGGCTGTGGGACGGCCTGTGGGAAGAGAATTGGAAAATGTGGAGAAGCTCTTAGATCACTCGCTATTCAACGGGACGATGTAAAAGTACGGTTCACAAGTGCCTAACCCAACTTTGGAGCTTGGCTTATCTACATTTAGATAAAAATGCGCAAACCTTTAGTAAAAACTTGAAAACCTTTAATAAAAACTTGATTTTTATTCAATTTTCTAGATTTTACATAACAACGTTCATGACTCGGTTAGGTTCCCGGTCCAAGCTGATCTGAGGTCGTCCTCAAGTTCCGAAACAAAATACTTAAAAAGAATCGAACGAGTGTTCGATTCATGAAATTTTGAACTAACCGCAAATCAGCCAGTTCGCAAACCTGCCAGTACATATACTAGCATGTCCTAATTCTATAATACACATACATACATAATTCAGGTCTTTATCTCTCACGGGGTAGACAGCATAAGGTAACAAGGCCTAAAGGCTGCGTTTAGCATTGATATTGGGCGTATAAGTGGAAAAGTGAATCAAAATAGTGATGGGTTGTTAGCCCATTTTCGCCCATTCCCTCGACAGGCTTTTACCATCTGCGCGGGAAGAGAAGCAGCTGGTACATTCTATATTTTGTCTGAACTCTTTACTCTCAGTTTTTTAGTTCTTTCTTTCTTCCCGTGCAGATCGTAAAACCCATCAAGCGGACGAAAATCTTAGGAACCATGACTGTCATAGGCGATGCGGCTAGCAACCCATCACTATTTTGATTCCCCTTTGTTATGCGCCCACAATCCTGCAAAACGTGGACTTTAAGGGCCTGTCTCACCACTCCTTAACTGTCAGTTATCTATGACTAGCTGTTGCCAGCGACTTCGTCTGCCAAAAATTCGTTTATCGCTATCCCGCGGGAACTACGCAATTTTCCGGGATATAAAGTAGCCTATGTGCTATTCCAGACTTTTCGCTATCTATGTGCCGAATTTCATCCAGATCCGTTGGGCCGTTCTGGCGTGATTGAGTAACAAACAAACATCCATCCATCCATACTTTCGCATTTATAATATTAGTTAGTTTCCGTCTCTATTTATTACTACGAAACAGACAGAGACGTCATCATAGATTACTGACAGGTAAGGAGTGGTGAGAGGCCCTAAGTCCGTTATCCTAAGCATAGGCTCTGGTCTACTAGGAAATAAAAACTAACTTGTTTATATACGTATACAACTTTTATTAGCGTTTCAGAAACACCATTGCTGAGAAATTTATATAAGCCATTAAATTAACTGCGTCGCAAAAACTCTATTGTTACAGTTACCCGGTTATGCGTGTTTAACGGCTAGCAACCTCGATTCCGCCTTTTGTTCCATGATAAGTTTTGCGCTGTTCATAAAAAACTTTTATCTTTTAGGTTAGGTACATGTTGCTTAGATGCAAACACAGTAAGTAGAAAACTTAATTCAGTCTAATCTCTTGTGGTTTCTATTGAAAGAGTAACAATAACTTGATTGCATCGGGTTGTTTCTTATACAAGGAAAACGAGCAAGTGGGTCACTGACTATTTTACCAACTCGACATAGGTAATATGTCGGCGACATGTCATCAACTTCCTAGCGTTTTTGCTGGCATTTGCCACGACTCAGCGAGACTGGGGTCCGCTTTGACAACCCAATCCCAAGATTTGGCGTAGGCACTAGTTTTTACAGAAGCGACTGGAATCTGACCTTCCAACCTAGAAGGGCATCTAATCCTTATCGGGTTTGGTCCGGTTTCCTCACGATGTTTTCCTTCACCGAAAAGCTCATTTTAAATTTCAAATGTAATTTCGCACATAAATTCCGAAAAACTCAGAAGTGCGAGCCAGGGATTCGAACCCGCGACCCTCTGCTTGAGAGGCCACAGGTCAAACCACTAGACTACCACGGCTTTTTTATATGTCGGCGACATGTGACAATTGTAAACAAATATGCAAAGCGTATACTTCATTTAATTTAGAATGATAAACCACAATAACATTATATTGCGGCTGGTCAACTATTTCTTACCTAGCAAACAGTACAGTGCAATAGTTTGGCAGCCGCAAAATAAAATTGTTTTAATGCCACTTTATTTGCGTGGCGTCAATTGTTACTCTAGTACAAATCGTAAAGAGATTACAGTTCACGAGCCGCAATATAATGTTTTTGTGGTTTCTCATCCTAAATTAAATGAAGTATAGTCAATATGAAGCTAACCGGCGTAGATTCCAGTCGAGTTTTTAATGTAAACAGAATTGTCACTTCTCACTGACAATTGTCATATTGGTGAAGTAGGGAGCTGGTGTTAAGTGAGCAACACCTCCCATCACCTGCAACACTAGATTGCAGATGCTAGCCAGCCTAAAGGAGTTAGATAGAACACCTCATTTGCTAGGACGTTCACTCGAGGACATTAATTGTTTAGCATAGCTGTCATAGTGAAAGTAACACCATGTCGACAAACAAATTTCAATAATATTTTGATACTAGCTGTTGCCTGCGACTTCGTCTGCAAAGAATTCGTTTATCGCTATCCTGCGGGAATTTTCCGCGATAAAAAGTAGCCTATGTGCTATTCCAGACTTTTTTCTATCTATGTGCCGAATTTCATCCAGATTCGTTGGGCCGTTCAGGCGTTATTGAGTAACTAACAAACATCCATCCATCCACCCTACTTTCGCTTTTATAATATTAGTTAGATTAACATTTTGCGACTAGGTTCTATCGTGGCTCTACAATTAAAGACCGCGAGTGTACAGTGGCTGGTCTTGAAGACGTCATGGTAAGGAGCTTGGGGGTCAGTTTAGGTTCGCTCGCTGTCACACCTACTTATACTAAAGATGACAGCCAACACCTGAACTGAGTCGGAGTTGATTCAAGACGACATGGTAAGGCCCCAGTAATGTTCAGTCAAAGTAACCCAACCACCAACGAGAACAATTTTGAAACAGCCTGTATGATAATTATCATATCATCGACATAGAACGACGTTTGGAAAAAGGTCTGGTCAAGAGTACCCGAAACCGGCGAGCATGTATGAAGAGATTGATGAATGTGGATGAAGCGAGAGGTATGTCAGGATCGTAGCAAGTGGAACAAAGTAGTCTCTGCCTACCCCTGTGGGAGAGACGTGACGGTATGTATGCATAGAACGATTGTCTATTTTAACAAGAAAAAAAGAAAATTCCTTCATACAAATTTTATTATCTCACTGAAATTACGAAACCCGTTGCACCATTAAACCGAATAGTCCCATAAAGTAAGAATTTCACAAAACATAAAGCAGAAATCCGGATCTCGCACAAATAGAGAATACGCCGCACCAAAAAAGGGCAATGCCGAAGGTTACTCTAACAAAGCGGTAAAATTGCACAAAAACTGGAATATAACACCGGAAACGGTGAAACAACAACCGGAAGGGGGGGGAGGGAAAAAATGTGTGAAACAAAAGGGGTTCCGACCCACGTCAAATAAAGCTGAGGGGGTGGCGCGAGCGAGAGGGGAAAAGCGGTCGGGAAAACGATTCCAAACTATTACACCTACCTACATACATCTAATCTAACTAATATTATAAATGCGAAAGTATGGATGGATAGATGGAAGGATGGATGGATGGATGGATGGATGGATGGATGTTTGTTTGTTACTCAATCACGCCAGAACGGCCCAACGGATCTGGATGAAATTTGGCACACAGATAGAGAAAAGTCTGGTTTTTTTTTTTTATTTATTTATCGTATGGCGGTTACACACTGGTTACAAAAATATAAACTAAAAACTAAAATCAAATCAAATCAAAATTTACAACTCCGCAGATACAAGCTCGCCTCCTCTGTCAGGTGTTTAAAGTCCTCAGCTGGTCCGTCATATCTGGTGATGGGGCACTCGAACACCATGTGGTGTATGGAATATGTATGTGTGTGGATGTAGTCTGGAATAGCACATAGGCTACTTTTTATCCCGGAAAATTGCGTAGTTCCCGCGGGATAGCGATAAACGAATTCTTTGCAGACGAAGTCGCTGGCAACAGCTAGTAGGTACTTACATAAATCACGTCTTTATCCCTTACGGGGTAGACAGAGCGTAAGGTGACAAGACCTAAAGACCATGCTTAGCATTATTGTGGGTTGGATGGAAAGGGAAATCAAAATGGGTTGCAGACGACCAAGATACAGGCTCAGCCTAGTTTGGAGTCTGACAGATATTTTCCTTTGTTAAAACCGCTTATTTAAATAAACTATTTGTGTTTGTACATCGCCTATAACGTGATTCCTAAGATGTTCGCCCATTCCCTCTATGGGCTTTTATTCTTTGTTTATTCTTCGCTCCCAGACCAGCATGGAAGTATGTACCTATCGTACAAACTTTGTTTCTCTTTCATCCGCTTTCTATTCTATTTTTATTTCATTTTATCGAACCTTATAGCTCAGTATCCTTAGTGTAAGTTTTCGATAGCAAAATACGTCTCGATCACGTTTGCGTTAAACTGTCAAATACTATGTATGAGAGCTGTTTGTTGTCGTTCCGTTCCGCTAGTGGCGCTGTCAATTTTCCCATAGTAATTGAGACGTTTAACGCGAACGCCTTCGATACGTTTTTCGTAACAGAAACTTACACTAGAGGCTCAGAACGTTTTATGCCCGCGCAGCTACTAGTTATTCACTAAAGTCCGCTTGTCGCTTGTCCCTTGACACAGGTCAGTTCAACGAACGTTTGTCACTGATTTGGCGAAAAGCCCCAAATTAACATTTTTGGGATACCGTCGACACCATTTTGTTAAGATTAGCCGTCCATCAGAAACGCGTGTGGCTTTAACAGGGTTAATTGTGTCTACCGTGGTTTAGTCTGGCAGATATTACTGCAGCCAAATGACACCTTCAAATGTCATTTTACGAAATTATTATACCATATTTATTTGACTAGTTCTCGACTAAGGTCACGGAGCGGACGCGGAGCCTCACGAGTAGCGTTTCCGTTTTTTCCCTTTGGGTACGGAACCCTAAAAAAAACGTACCTCCAACTGCAACGCAGGTCAGGTTGACTTCGGCGCCTTCGTCGTAGGGTCCCAGGATACCGCCTTGGACCTCGGTGCCGTCCTGTAGGAGGATGAGCAGCCTTTCAGGAGGAACTGTGGACAAGGTATAAGTTGGGTTATTTTTAAGTTTTTAGTGGACTAAGTTAACGACTAATCCGTTTCTGTTTTAGCTTATCGCTAGATAACTAATGAAAGGGCTACTCCAAAATTCGATATACATATCGTCCCTCTCACTCTAAAATTTGTGACTAATAAGTTTGAGTAGAAAGGCACGAAATTAACCTCGAAAGTCGAATTTCCGAGAAGGCCTGGTTCGGAAAACTGGCCGTATGAGGCTGTAGTTCTTACTCCCTAAGGGTGCGACCAAACCGCCGCGTTTACGCAGTGACGTGTCGTATGCGTCATGTTTTCTCACCGTTTCTTCGTACATTTTGTTGCGATTCCGTAACGTCACCGTTTTTTAAGCGGCGGTGTGGTCGCACCATTATTCATAAACGCTCTAAAGGCTTCTGCTAACTTAAGAATCGTTTGTTCTTATCTGTGAAAGGTAAATGTCAAAGTGACAGATCTATAAGGAGAAACGATTGCTTAGTTAGCAGAAGCCTATAGAGTTTATGAGAGAAAAAGAAGAAGAAGAATAAGGGGTTTGGAGTATAAATAATTTCAAAAAGTCTACAGCCCACTGCTTCTGTTTTTCCCAAGCGTCATCATGGAGAGTTATGCTTCGCTTCAAAAGAGCCTAGAAGCGCGGGTAATTTTTAAAGATTATAATATTTAGAAGCTCGAATAATCATCCTCAGTCAATGACCCCTACAAAAATTTGAGTGGCATTTCCCTCGATAAAAAAGCTACTAAAACCGTAACGGGCTGGAATACCCCAAATTGGAAGTGCGTAAACGTATCGGATAACCACAAAACAGCTTCTCAGACGATCTGGGGAGAAAAATGCGTCCGTTAAGTTGAAGGAGACCCGAGCAATAGTAATTTAGTTCAACGGCTTCTATTACTTTAAGGGGGGTTGAGCACGAAGTTGGTTTGGGACAGTTGCTAACTGACTAGGATTCACAAAGCCTGTCTATTTGGTAGTTAACTTAAAGTTGTGACGGGAGTGGAAATTTCAATAAGTATTTGTTAAAAATTACACATGATTAGTAAAGTTTAGGTTGTTCGTGATTTACATCACTAAATTAATAGTTGTTTATGCCCCACCTCACCTCTTTTACACCTCAGCGTAATGCTGAGCCAGCGACCGTTTGACTTTTGCGAAGACACAACGCTGATGATCTATTTTTCATGTGTGCTTTTTGTTTCTTTTCTATAAAATTGTGTATATGCGTTGTGTATATTTGTGTATCGTGCAAAAAGGAATAAATGTCTTCTTTTTTCTTTCTTACGCAAGGCTCGTTTAAAAACCAAACTCGTGTTTTAAGGACCCTCATTATGTTCAGTTGCATAAAATACTATTTAGTGATGTGATTATTAATAGTAATAATCTAATAATCTAACTAAAAGTGAAAGTATTGATGGATAGATGGATGGATGGGCGGATGGATGGATGTTTGTTTGTTACTCAATCACGCCAGAACGGCCAAACAGATCTGGATGAAATTCGGCACATAGATAGAGAAAAGTCTGGAATAGCACATAGCGTCGCTGTGCCTGCAAAAGTCGCTATGTGTTTTTTTTCGATTTTTGGTTTTTTATGCCATTTTGAACCTTATGTCAATATACATATGCTCCAAAAATAGCGTGGAGCTATCTTTACTATTTCTCGATATGTAAAAATAACCATGTGAAGTTCATACATTGAATGTTCCTCTAATAATAACTAAGTGTCACTAATCACATAGCTCGACCATTTAATATCCATACACCACGCGAAAGTTTGGTCCGATATGTGTTTCGGTGCACATAGCGAATTAATTGAACTAGTTCGATCGAGTCGTTTGCGCCCGATTTATGTGTTTTTCGGTACTTAGCGATATTTTTGTATACGAGTTGCAACCTGTCTAACTTCATGATTTTCCGATGACCAGACACATACAGCCCATACCTTGTTTATCATTGCTGATTATCATAAGAGTTTTCAATGGTTGACGGTTAAGTTCATTCGAAATATTATAGACGGGATATGAACCGCGATCACCTTTATTGAGCTCCCGATATTTCGACGCAGTTGCATGCATCATGATCACGGGTAGACCATGTAACTGCGTCGAAATATCGGGAGTTCAATAAAGGTAATCGCGGTTCATATCCCGTCTATAATATTTTGACTGATTATCATGATTGATAAACTTTATAACTTAACAAAAGTTAAGTAAAAACGATTCTATTCTCATTTAAAGACATTTTTTTATGTTTAATATTATATTGTTACAAGAACCTACTTGACATACCTAATATGTTTTAAATTTCATGATTATAATTATTACGCATGTTTTGTCAAATTTTCATTTAATTAAAATTGTTTTGGTATTTTGTTTCATTATAATAGATCAAACCTCTTTTTACAAAATACCTATGTGCTGTTTGAGACCACAATTCAAACAACCTCTATAGTAATTTAATATACCTAAGTGTACCACTAACACACATACCGGGTATTCAGGACTCAAATATTTATCGCTATGTAACAAATTACCGGTTTTCCGTTCGTATAAAATTCAGTATTCACTGTTTTTTTTTTAAACTATCATCATATTACGTAAAAAATCATATCACATTAGCACAAAAAAAACCATTTACCTACTTTCAATATGTTATGAGTAAACCAGTTTTTTGTGTCTCCTGAAAAGTTGGTCAAAAACACATAGCGATTCGTGCAGGCACAGCGACGATAGGCTACTTTTTATCCCGGAAAATTGCGTAGTTCCCGCGGGATAGCGATAAACGAATTCTTTGCAGACGAAGTCGCTGGCAACAGCTAGTAATGATTACATTCCTCGTCCACGAACAACCTAAACTAAATGTTGGTCTATATCAGAAAACAGTGGCCTTACTAGCGATAGAATGGCTTCACCCCGACAAGAACCCATCTAACGATATTAGAAAACAATTACAACGTTCCAAACACTATATCTCTAGGACTATAAAGATGAAATAAACAAATGAAATCCAGCGAATTGAGGATCGGCCTCGCATCCCAAAGGTTCCGACAATTTGAGATTACTCAGGACACTTTGTACGGGATATAGACCACGGTTACATTTTGATGAGCTCCCGATGTGTCGACGCAGTTGCACGCATCAAAGCATGCATGAAGAACTGGTTATTATTATTATTATAAGCCTACTAGCTGTTGCCAGCGACTTCGTCTGCAAAGAATTCGTTATCGCTATCCCGCAGGAACTACGCAATTTTCCGGGATAAAAAGTAGCCTATGTATGTGCTATTTCAGACTTTTCTCTATCTATGTGCCGAATTTAATCCAGATACTTTGGGCCGTTCTGGCGTGATTGAGTAACAAACAAACAAACAAACATCCATCCATCCATCCATCCATCCATCTATACTTTCTCATTTATAATATTAGTTAGATTAGATTGTGTCCCCCTGCCTAGCTAAGGCCTCACTCTAACGCTTCCTAGTGGAAGCTTCAAAGCAAGCAAGAGTAGTCTCTTAGTCTACTCTGGTGAGTGACCAGTTCTTTAAGAGCATCCAACTCGTCCCACCATCAGCGTCTAGGCCTGCCGGGCCGCCTCTTTGAGTTAAAGGGACTCCACTTCTGCCCTCGTAATGATGAATGCAGTAATTGCAAAAACACTGTTTCGAGTAAATAAATATTTAAGGTTTTTTTTGCAACTTTGAGCTATGTGAGATGAAATCAGAAAAGTTTCATATTATATAAGCTTAAAACAGTACTTTCCGTAATATTGTTTAGTTAATAGTTTGAAAAAGTATGAAAATAGGATTTTAAAGTTGAATACTGCAATTTATCATTGTACATTTGTTAGGATGACACGGAAATTACAAAATAAGAATGCAAGAAATGAAAGAAGTCTTGGTAGTTGTCTTGACCCATAACATCCGACATACAGCAAAAACCAGCCTAGTCCCACTTCAGTTTTGCCACTTTTCGACCACTGGTAGACTGTGGCACAGCAGACACACGTTACTAGCTAGACTAGCTACCAGTTTAAGTGTTTTGTAGTTCTACCGTAAAATAGTTAACAACTGCAACTTTTAATGAACTTATTTCCCAGTTTAGTGGTTAACGACCTTCTGAATGGTATTTCGCGAACACCAGACAGACAAGTTACTTAAGCACCAGCCTAATAGAACGAAACTGTTAAGCGAAGGGAGAAAGAAAACAATGGGTTTGCGATGTAGCTTACAACAGCTTGGTTGGTGTGACAAAAACGCTGCAGTTTTTTATACAATGAAGAAGGCAAATGAGCAAGTGAGCCACCCCATTATAACCAATCAGAGCTGCCCATAAACAACCGCAATGCAAAAGGGATTATGTCGCCTTCAAGACCATGGACATCGTAGCGTGTCCGAAACGTCGAGGTAATTAATAAAAAAGTTTACACGATTAAGACCCGTACAGTTGACATAGTAAAATGAGTGCAAATCGTGAAAGTTGAAATCAGTTAAGAATTACGTGCCTGTAATCCCCGGTCGTCTCCTTATCTGCATTGTAACACGACAGTGCAAGTTTTACTATTTAGTGACAGGACTGCAAATAAAATGACGGTAGTAATCTAGACACCTTGCCACAGAATATATAATAGTACTAACGTACCTTGCACAAGGTTCTTCCGCTCGTATGAAAGATTCAAAGACAGAAACAGGCACCATTAGAGATTATTTTGATCCGTTATTTGACCTCTATGGAAACGCGAGGAAGACGTTTATAGTAACAAATTACGTACAATAAGGGCTCAGATCAACACGCGTTCGCGACGAAACTCAGTAACAGAGTGTTTTGTAGAAATAATTTGTTTTGTAGCATACTTCCGTCTCATAATGGTTTTCCCAAATGCTCTAGACATCGAAACAAGCGTTTTTTTTTAAGTGAAAACTTCTTTGTTCTTTGTTCGTTCTTCTCTGGGCGCTTTTTGGGATGGGTAAAAAATGATTATTTCGCGACAAACGTAAGACGGAGGGAGAGTTTAACTACCAGGATATCAGGATCCTCTAAGAGCTTATTTTGAAATGCGAATAAATCGCGTTCAATTTTTGAAGTGTTTTTTTATTGAGTCGTGAAGCAAAAGTACTAGGGCATCAGCACATTGTTAGAGGTCTGTCAATATAGATAATACGTAAGTTTTTTTTTTGTAAGCGGCCAGTACGGTACGCGTATTGAGCATCATGGAGGTTACAACATTAAAATCAAATCTAAGCCGCTGTTTTCACTTCTGCCGGCGCTCCTGGAGTGCTACCCGTCGCTTTTTTTTTCAGCAAAAAAACTTTCTGTTACATTTTATTCTGTCATGTCTTTACGTGACCTTGGGTCTTGACGAGATTTATTTGAGCCATTTGATCGCTATCTGCTTTGTTGCGAAAGGGGTAGTTTGTAACAATTTACACCCTATTCAACTACGACTCACCTGAGTTTATTTTGTTCAGGTTAGTTCGACATCTAGCAACGCATTTATTTTCCACTTTTGATACTGTAACCCTGTACTTGGAGCACTGTCGGCGATCACACCACTTATTCCACTCATTTTTACCCGTGCACTAATCATCACTATCATCCAATTTCTTACAATTTCAACAAGAAAGTCATACCAAACTGCCGTTCTAAATAACATTGTAAACATACGTGAAATGACAGATCTGCGTTTAGTTCTCCCCTCCGCCTTTCAAACTGTCACGTCTTAGATCAGATTCCGATTTTCTTTCTGAGTAATGTCACAGAATACAAAATAATATTTTTAATCTTTTCATTCAAACTGGGTCGGTTAGGAAAATAATTCTATTAAACAATTTCTAATTTATTCCGAAACTAATATCTCAATATTTTGAATGAGTGACAGGATTGTTTTTCCCTAACAAAACGCATTATGTGACATTCCGTTTCACCTAACACCGGTTCTTACGCGACGCTACTTTCCTCTTTGTTTGATTTATATTGGATGCTGGAGAGTCTTTAAAATGCACCTGTAATTAAATTCTTATTCGTTGCAACAGGCTGGATCATTCCGTTGTTAAATACAAAATCAAACGTGATTTTCTTCATGTCAGTTTGTGGCCTCATTTCCATTTTGTCGATGCACTACTTGTAGCGTAGAACCGAACGAGACATGACATCGTGATTTCGGTTTAGCTCTGCTGACGGGATTCCGTGCCCGCATTCCATTTTTGACTTTCATGATGTGAACCACGATCACTACGTACATCCTGTGATTCCAAATGCCCGGTCGGGTAAGTGAAACTTTTTCAAATGTGCCTAAGCACTGTCATCTACGCTCAGTGTTCGGAATTAAATCATTGTTTTTTTTTTCTTTCTAGTGCTCGTCACCCGCCTAGTAAACATAAATTCAATTAAAATCCTACATGGATTAATTTCAACTTCTTCCTGCCAAAGACGGCATGCTACACATTCCTGTGGTCCACGTATTCTCTCCTGGTAAGCATTTCTACTAATAATTGTGCTAGCTGATCTATAGAAAGTGTTTATTTGTCTACCGTCTGTGTAGTTTCTTTTACTGATTAGGGCAAATTCTTTTACAGCCTTTAATCCATCCAAACCTCATTGATACCAACGTCCAGTAGTTGTGCTGTGCTGCTGCTTCCTGGTCTAGCTTCATTTACCGTTCGAAGAAACCCCTTAATTGGGTAAGTTTCCTCATCCTTTCTCTTACCACCTACCCACTTTAAAAAATTATTGTAGGTAAATTTCTAACTGTGAATACTTTTGTTCACAGGGTTTTTTTAGTACTCTCAAACTTACCATTTAACCCGCGGTCTACTTTCTCCGTTACCATCTAATTTTCAACATCTCATCGCTGGCTTCATCTTACGAAGTGGACTCGGAACTATCTCCGCTACTGGCCTACATTTTCCTATTCGCTACCCACATTCAAGAGATGCTGCACTCAGGTTGTACCGTTGTGACTTACTTTCGTTATAAATTAACTTTATTACTCTTATAACTGATACCGACAACCTGGTGTACGGCTATAATTAAGTGCGTTTAGTATAAGTTGAACCGTTGTTCCGATGTACTTTACGGTATCGTAAAATAAGTCGCAGGTTAAGTTTAAGTGTGTAGCGCTGATATGTGGCCGTTGGTCATTACCCTGTATCTACCTTGCTCTGTGATCCTGTCCGGCAAGGATACTTAATTTTAAATTAAAATGCTGTGGTGAAATTCTTATTCACGCTGCTGTGACCGGGATTGTTAAATTTTATTATCCGATAAGAATCCGGAGGGTACTTTTTAATCTTTACAAATTTAACCTGCCTGTATGTACAAGAGTTTTTTTTATGGAATAAAGTTTTGTTATTTCACTCAAATATTTGTTTGCTTTCATTTATATCATTCGTTTGACAAAGGGAGTATCTGGCGCCTTTCTAAATTAAATTCTTGATACTGCCTTTTGCTCTGGGACAAGCCAACCCACACCCTGAACTTATAAGTCTCGTCTCTCTTAGCTACCTTTTAACTTTGAAGTTTCTATCTTTTTCTTTGACATGGTTTTGTGCTGCCAGACTTACTAAGGTTGGTGGTTCAAACTATTACAGTGGCGTTCCCAACGTATGGCCTGGAGAATGATATAATTGAAACAAACCTTTAGTTATATTTCAACTTTGAGTTGACATCTGCTGTTGTTTGTTAATTATATGGTAACTATGTACTAAGTACTTACTTTTTACCTTTATGGATAAGGATTTGAATACGTGGATTTTGTGTAATAATAGATATTAAGTTTTTATAACACTTTGTAGTGTGAACTTAGATTTAAACAATACTTTAAATCTTCAACTTTAGTGTACACTTACACTTATTAAACTTATTGGTGCTTTACCACCTTTCTTTACTTAAGCTGTACCTACTTTGTTACAGTAATTTAACCAATACTTTGAATTTTGAACTTTAGGGGACACTTACACTTGAATCAATCGGTGCTTTACCACCTTCTTTGCTTGACTTATGCTGTACCTATTTGGTTACAGTTATTTAACCAAACTTATACTTACTCTGCATTAACCTTCATACTCATTTGAGTGAATCTGAAAAGTAACTTTATAAGCTTGAGCTTTTGAACATTGCTTCAACCGTTACCATGGATTTCCTTAAAGCGGGATGTAAAATCTCTCATCTACATAAAGACGAAATCACACACGAACTTTCTATTCGTAAGCTTCCGGTTAATCCACTTTCTCGTCGGAACAGCTTGCAGCAAGCCTTGAAACAGACTGCTCATTTAGCCCGTCGGGGTAGCTTGAAATTTACCTCATTGGAGGAAGTCGATCCTTCTACTGAGCTCGACATTTGTCAGCGCAAAGCTGAGGAGATTGAAGGAGAACTCAAGGGTAAACTTTCAGATGCTGCTGCTGATAGGTTAGCTTCTAGGTGTAAATACTTACTATGCCGTCTTTCTCGCTTGCCGGGGGAAGGTGAACAAGTTCAGTTACTCAAGGCTGCTTTAACAACTATTTTGGAACGCTTACAGTGTGATAACTCGCCTTCTACTGATCCTGATAGTGATGGAAGTCAGTCTGATTTTGACGACAACACTCAAGTAGTCAGAAAAATAGTGTACAAAACCGACAAAAGTTTTAACATTAATTCATTAAATTTAAAATACAAAGGTGACACCTGTGCACGCATCTTCTTAACGCGATTGGAGGAACTCCGCATTGCTAGAGGACTTTCAGAACAACGTATTTACGGTGGTTTTGCTGAAATTTTTGACGGTCCTGCTCTTTCGTGGTTTAGGGCGAACCGCGCTGATTTGCCTACGTATCGTGATGTGGTAAAAGCTTTAAAGCAGGATTTCGACATTCCGGATTTAGACCACCAGCTGTTGCAAGAGATTCGTGCTAGAACACAAGCAAAAAATGAAACCATAGTTTTCTTTGTCTCAACTGTGTTAGGTATGTTTGAACGTTTGGGAAGAGAGATGCCCGAAGCGGACAAGCTAGACATTCTTACTCGCAACATACGACCTGAATTTAGCAAGGAATTAGCTTT